>CM074578.1:34332500-36732500 GCA_037305975.1 Chrysolophus pictus
TAACCAGACTTTAAATATACTTCTAAGCATATCTGGAGTTATTAATTTTATTCTATCCTTTAGAATATGCATTTTAAATGTTGTTATCCATAGCTAAAACAACAATATAAATCTAAAAAAAATCAGCATAACATTATGGGTTTCAGAAAGTTATGCATTTCCTCTTAACTGCCTCTGAAACCCAAGACTGCACGTATTAATTTAAAAATCTTCCACTCAAAACTCTGAATAGGCTTCAAATCCTTGCAAGTTGTTTCAATTAATGAAGGGACAGAACTGTTTTCTGAAAATAAACTAAGGAAAAATTTGCAGTAAGGCAATATATCTCTACTGTCAGCATATATGCAAACACTACTAAGACTAAAAATCAGTGCGGTTTTATGCTTTCATACGTTAGTTTGTTGTGTTTGTTTTTTTTTTTTTTAAGCCAGAAGCCAAAAAGTAATGGTCTCATTCTCAATTAAGGAAAAAAAGCCAAAAACATCACACATGTATATTTCTCACAAGTCACAGTAATTGCTAAAAGTTGATTTCAAGCAGAGGAATCCTGAAGATTCTACCATTTTTAAGGACTCTACACAGCTGAGCCTTGACAGGATGTGTATCCTGTGAGAAGACTCTTTCCATCATCTTCCTAAGCATCTGCTTCAAGGTATCTGGATGAACAAGAAAAGCTAAATCCCCTTGTATCCTGTATCCTCCCACAGGACATTAAAAAAAAAAGATACACTACAGGCAAGAGAGGAAATGCACATTCCCTTCCCAACAACAGATGACCAGAGAAAAGACCAGGCTAACAAAATCCAGGGGTGACAGTTCCTCAGTTGTCCTGAACTTCTCATCAAAAAGGCCCTTATTCTACACCATTAAAAAATGCTCTGTCCCTAGAAAATAAATTTTTACCTAAATGTTTATTGCCTGTCCTAGAGAAACAGCTTTAGCGCTTACCGAAAATTTGTTGAGAAGAGTCATTCAACTTCTGGCACTTCTATTTCAAATTACAGGTATGATTATCTTAGATACTTATCAGAGAATTATGTAGGATACATACATCTAAAATGAAGTTTTTCATGCTAACAAATGCTTTGGTTTTTTTTAGGAGATACTCAGAGATGAATGTTGACAGCAAAAATGCTTAGCACTCCTCCACAAAGTTACAAGAAATATACATCATCTATATCATATATTTAGTAACTGTTTTCACACCTGCAGCAGCACACACGCACGAGTACAGCCCTCTTCACATACCTTTACAGCACCATCCCGTTCATCAAAATGAATGAAAGCGTAGTCTTTTAGCTTCTTCACTCGCTCTAGCTTTCCAAACTGACTGAAGGCCTTTTCTAGTATCTCCTCTGTTACAGTGTTGGCAAGATTACGGACAAACAGAACTTTTACCTAGAAAGCAAATCAGTAAGATTTAGAAGTGCAATCCAAGACCAAATAAAGTTTTGCAAATCGTTACTATTGGCAGCACTGAAAATATATTTCAAGTATAGTATTTAACGTATGTAGATATGGGAATTTATATGCTCCTATAAGCACATGTTGGCTGCAAACATCCCTCACTGCTAAAAATATGAGATCCATTTTCAAACATGATTACATAGCACTAGCATCCTGAGAGTCAACACTGTTTTTGTTAATCTTTAAAGGAATCCCAGCAGCAATAATTTTCAACTCAGGAACACTTTCAAAGTTGAAAGAAGGCAAGTGATATTGGTTATTGGTTATACAAAATAATTAACTTATCAAAACATTCTACTGTTTAGACAGGTTTCTGCAGAACAGTCATCACTGTAATATCTAGGTCAGAGGTGACAGGCCTGCAGCTCTCAAGCTGCTTAACTTGTAGCTCCCATGCTACAACTACACCAAATACCGGAGCAGCAGGACTGTGCTTGCCTGAGAAACATTCAGTGACCTGAATCCACAGCTAGAAGAGGGAAGAAACACAGAAAAGGATACTGAGGCTGACACTGCCAGGCCACTCTTGGACTTTCTCACAAGTCAAGCTGAGCCCTTCGTTTACGGAACAGCCACCTCCAACCAACTGAAAACCTACTCCCTCCCCAAGTCTCTCACAGAGAGATGCAACACAGCTAGTAAACTCTATGAAGACTGCAAGACAGCTTTTAAGATGAGAAAGCCTGGTTACCTATTAAGAATTTACATATATCTGGTTAACTGCTGGACAGTGCTAAATCATCAGCCCAAAGTTTCATCTTAAAACAGTTGGGGTGTTAATGCAAGCAAACACAATGCAGCTTGGCAAATACATGCATTAGATTCTACTACACCAGACAGCATGCACTGCACACCAGGAAGTACATATGTTAACTGGCTGATAGCATTTGCAAATTTGTCCCTGCATCTACTCTAAGGTTGCTCTAAACGACCTGTGCATTATCATCACCTTTGCCTGACATCACCCATGAGCACATTCTGGGAGTCCCTTCTAGACACTGTCATCACACCCTGACATTACAGTGCTACTTTCCTACAGTGCAGCTGCAGATGTGCAACCTCTGTCCATACCCTCCCACAGTACTGAAGTCTAGCTGGACGATGATAAAAGCAAGCAAACATGCTATATGACAGTATTTGACTTCCCATTCCTAATCCTAAAGGTCAACACAAGTAACACAAAGGGACCAAAGAAAGCATGCTTCAACCTTCTGAAGTGAAACTATAATTCCTGCTCCTACAAAGTATAGGAATTTAGTACACCCAGATATCTACTTGTATGTATAATACATAATTACTATGCGTATGACTGCGTAATTAGGTTACTAATAAACAGAACAGACTTCTATAAACCCTTGTCTCACTAGATGGAAGAGTTAGGATGGGATGAAAGGACACTATAGACCATAAGTCTGACCCAGATAATCAACTTCAGCCTTTGGCAACAGCTACCATCGAGGATTCTCAGGGGATGAAAGAAGTCAAGCCACTCCATAGGGAAAACAACTTCCTATCCTGTGTTAACATTTTTCTACTTGCCTGTCTAGTACAAGCATGCTATTTTAACTGTACCTTAATTCAAGAAAATGAATTACAAAAGTTTTGTCACATAACTGCCTGCTTTTAGAACTGGTATCTTTCACACAAACATTATTCTTGCACTTTAGGAAAGGATAAAATCAAAGATGGTTCTCACAAGATTCCTAAGTAGCCTTCAACAGTAAGTCCAAAACAACTGACGTTCTCTGTGTCAGATACGATTACAAACCATAAAGATTATCATCTTTTTTTAGTACAAGTTGCACTAACATGACATTTTAAAAAAACACAAATAGTTTAAATTTTCTCCTGTGCAGTTGAATACATTGGTCTCTAACACCTCTGTTCTTGCTACAAGTTAAATGCATAGCTGTGCAATGCAACGCATAGCTGAGCCAGTCAACAAAGGTGTCAATGCTAAGTGAAAAACTGAAGCATTGGCTGAGTGAA
Organism: Chrysolophus pictus; assembly: GCA_037305975.1. Lineage (NCBI taxonomy): Eukaryota > Metazoa > Chordata > Aves > Galliformes > Phasianidae > Chrysolophus > Chrysolophus pictus. The sequence continues at coordinate 34,335,957 of CM074578.1, forward strand.
GATGAAACCATTTTTGTTTCATTTAAGCTGAAGAGGTTTTTTTTTAAAAAAAAAAAAAAATGCACTTGATTAAGGCTCAGAGGTTGTAACCAAGAATTAACCAATACACATCAAACAACCAATACACCCAACTATTCAGCATGCAAACACACAGCAGCATTGTGTCATAAATACAGGATCCACTTGAAAACTACTGAAGATTGGACTACCCCCAAAACTTCTGGATCTGCTCCTTTTCCTCCTCCTAACTACAGCACAAACACTTCAAACTTTGTTACTACATTCCCCAGGGGTTAGTATCCCTGTCTCCTGCCCTATCATCTACCAGGCAGCCACAAGAACCAGACTTTATTTAGCTACTTAAGCTGCCAATCCAGCACATGCTCTGTACCCACAGCCATGCTACAGAAATAATTTAAAACATGAGTGGCATCAAAATGCTGCTTAGAAAAGAAACTACTAGCACAACAATTTAAAGCTACAAAAAATTTGGATACAAAGTTTGTTTGGATCAGAAATCAATTACTTCAACAACTGTATTCATATACAACCTGTTTGCACATGTACTACACTCCCGTAGCACACAGTCTAGCTTCAAAAGCCAGCCATCTACCTTAACATGCAGAAGATATTTCATATTTAAGGCAACATCCCTTTTATGCACTTGAGCAGTTGGTAAACATGCACCATAAAATACTCTCTGCAGCATTTAAACAAAAATCTGGAAGAGAAAGAGGAAAAAAAAAGAACCTCAAGAAAACACATCAGAATTTAAATTACCAGGTTGACAAAATGACAAGCTTTTCTGCTAGGTATTTAGATTGCTGCCATTCATCCTATGGCTATAATAAGGTAAATCTGCCTTCCTCACCGTATGCTCTTATGGACTTTCTTTTCTAGTAGTTTGGATGAGAAAACTGCAGATAATTACCCTTATGAAAGCAACCTTCTACTCTTACAGCACTTCTCCCAGAGCTGAAGAAGAGAAGGCTGCAGGGTGACCTCACTGCAGCCTTTCAGTACCTAAAGGGAGCCTACAAACAGGAGGGGAATCTTTGAAATGGTACGTAACAGCAGGACAAGGGGAAATGGTTTTAAGTTGAGGGAGGGAGGATTTAGGTTGGATGTCAGGGGGAAGTTCTTTACAGAGAGAGTGGTGAGGTGCTGGAACAGGCTGCCCAGAGAGGTTGTCGATGTCCTATCCCTGGAGGTGTTCAAGGCCAGGTTGGATGGGGCCTTGGGCAGCCTGGTCTAGTATTAAATGGGAGGTTGGTGGCCCTGCATGTGGCAGAGGGACTGGAGATTCATGATCCTTGAGGTCCCTTCCAACCTGGGCCATTCTGTGATTCTGTGAGATCCTGTGATTGAGAACCTTCTACCAAAGGAAGCATACAAGAGTCAAGCACTCCCCCATTTGCTCCTGAAGGGCAGCGGCTGGGAACATTGATAGCCAACCTGCAGTTCACACCAGGGAGATCACTGTGGCCGCAATTGGCAGCTTGGCTGCTCTTAAACCTAACACAGCAACAAGCAACAGAAAGTAAAACCAACACTTCTAGAAGTGCCAGATGTGATCCTTCCATATACATACAGTATGTGGGCCAGTCTGGAATAGAGCCTCTGCACGTAACAAGAACAAACTAAGGGATGCAAGAAGCCAGAAAGGTCAGCCACCAGCACCTGTGTCAATTTCTGCCTTCAGACACAACCTATGCACTCTATACTTTTTCAGTATTTCTCATTCACACATTTGCTCCCTTTTCCATCAACTGCATGTATTTGGCAAATGGCACTGAAAATAACAAGTTCTTTCCCGCACATTTTTCACTTTCATGTCCCACTTAAGTACAAAGCAACACGAGGTATTAAAACAGCGACACCTTAACAAAATTATATGGGACAAAACATCATCAAGATTTAATTTCTTTAGCCTTCCATTCCTTACACTTGTAAGCTTAACTCAGAAAGACACTGATGGGGACTCATGTCCCCTTTCACCTCCCACTTAACTATGTGATCATGTCATCAGAAGTTCTTGTTAACAGTTTGTTGGATTAGGATGGCTCTCTTTCGAGACAAGAAATTCAGACAGACTGAGAAATGCAGGAAGTGCCACTCTCAACACATTTTGCATTTAAGATTCTTCCCTGCTGTTGATCAACAACAATACTGAGCAAGAAAAACAAAGCCTGCAAACAAAGTACTCCAAAATGCTTCTGCAATACCCTTACTACAAAAACAGATTATTTTTTTCTCTTAGAAGTGAGCCCCTGCCCAACCCTTTCTCCTTATGGATCAGCAAATAGGAGATTCTCAGCCAAGCTATCTTACTAGGCCCACCAAAGCAGGACTCCAGCAAGTGATGAGTCTTAGACAAAAGTGAAAGCACAGGCAAAAAGTAAGTAAAGAGATAAGGATATGAGCTAGCTAAGATTTTCCATCAAACAATTCAGCTGCACAACAGAATTGAAAACAAGACTTGAACATTATCTGATGGGAAGAAAAATCAGGTAATCCATTCCTATGGCAAAATATCACATGGATAATGGAAGTGCTACAGTGTACTTCAAAATGTTAAGAGTTCAGACTTAAGCTTAACTGAAATAGTCATAATCCAGTCATAACGTTTTAAGGAATTAACACCCTGCCCAAGAAATAAAGAAAGGAAAAAAAAGGTTCAAAATACACAGTAATTGGTCAGCTTCTCAAAAGCAACTGCTACAAGACATCTTTGAAAATCCCCAATCTGCACTCTTATATGTTTCACTTCTGAAGTGATAAACATGCATTTCCAGGGTTAAAAATCATTAAAGCTTGTTCTCTGACCACAGCCAGATTTCTGTGCGACCAAATCTTAACCTACAAAGACATTTGTATGTTTGGAGTCACCACAACCACTTCCAGAGGAGAAATTAAGTACACCAGCAGATGGACCATTCATCCTTGTGAGAACGAGATAACATCAGTCAGTAGTTCTTTTAAAATTCACATCAATTCTACAGTACATTCATATTTTTATTCTTTCTCAATACCTCTTTCTTTCAAGAAGACTGACAGAAGAAATACTCTGGAACAACGTATTTTAATTATACCATGTTTCTCTTACAGCTTTATTACCTTTGCCATGACTTCTGGATCTGGGTCTTCTATAGGGTCGGCCCATTCAACTGTAACAACATTTCCCCAGACTTTCACTTTGCCACTCATTAACCTACGTCTGGCTTGAGCAGCAGTTTTGTGATCTTCATATTCAAGGAAACAGAAGCCTCGGTTCTTTTTCTTGTCATCAGGCTGATGATACAATATGACATCTGTAAGGCCCTCTGAAATTAAGCAAAGAATTTATTTGTTATAGCTTTACTCTATGACTTTACGTTAACAACTAGAGATGTTTCCGGGAAATACGCACCTAACCAGTGGTTCCAAAAGGCATGATCATGCTAAATTCCTCAGACTATGAACATATTAAAGTTTCCAGACTTTCAAGACCAATGTTTTCAAAAAGACGTTAGGCTATCCCAGCTTAGGAACCCTTGTGTGATAGGTGAGGAAAGCTTAGAAACTATGAAAGAGTACCTTTCATCTCACTGACCAGAGGAGAGAGGGCAGCCAAAAGTTGTGTTTTGTCACTTCTCCTCTCAAACCCCTAAGTCACAACACTTATCAGCATGTGTTTTTCCATGGATGTCCAAAGAACAAAAGGTTAAACTTGCATGATTTCAAGACATCTAAAGAGTTTCAGTGTTGCTCCAGGAAACCTAAAGTATAGCATTCAGTAACAGAGGAAGCCATAAAATGTTACCTTTTCAAATTTATATGCTATTAACAAAAGGAGATCCTCATCAAAATGCAAAGAATTCTGAAGCACAAAACTAGTTACGTTCTCCAATCTGCTTCAGTTCTGTCTTGAGAAGTTTTTGAAACATCTCTTAGTACTGAAATAATTAAACCACACATTTGTTTGAATGGCCTTTTTAAACATTACACACAACTCAGTAAAACTGGAACTACACACCTAGTTTAATTACAGATTTCAGCCCTTGGCACAGTAAATTTAAAAAAAAAAAAAAAACAAATCCCAGAAGTCAAGGGAAATGCTAAGTCCTACCAGCCATCATCATTCAACAAGACACAGATGGCAAAAAGTTCATTACTGATCACATCTGACACCTTCCAGCTCAATACAACAGTTACTGAGTTACCTGTTACTTTGCTGAATTCTTCAACAATTTGCTCCTTGGTTTTACTCTTAGGAATAGAACCAACAAAAAGTCTATTATTGGCAACAGAGATGCATACACCAATGTGTTTTCCAGAGCGAATTTCATGATTGTTGTACTGAAAGAAAAGCAGACAACCATTAGATAGATAACTTTCACTCTTCTCCAATGGCAGCATATCAAATACTTTCCTTCTATAAGTACATCTAGTAATGTATATATTCTTTGACATTTAAAACATCCTCATGATATATACTCAATTATTTTGCACTAAACCTACGTTTCCTAGACTACTTTCATAGCCAACAACTACCTTACCCTTTTTGTTCAAGCCTGTTTCTTAATACATGTTTCTTTAGATTTTCTGTGGAACTGTGAAAAGTTACAATTATGCCCAAGTCACAAAAGGCAAGGGTAATCCCTTCACAGCAGCACAGAAAAAGACCCAACTTGCTCTACAGAATGCATCTGTGATTTCTTAAATTGAATTGTGTATAATAGAAGACAGGTGTTGCAATTAAGGTCAGATTCCCTTCCAAAGCTCTGTAGTTCACAAAAGACAGACAACCATGATCAGGTCTTCTCCGCAAAGCATGCAAAAGCAATTGCTGAATTCTTTCCAAAGCATGTAGATTACACACAGACAGTAAGCAGCAGAAAGAACCTTCTACTGCTTTGAAATCTTAAGATCTCTGTTCAAATGCCTCTCCCGAAACAGACAGCCTGAACGTATCAGCAGCTCAACGGGAAAAATACACACTATTGCAGACAACCACTGACAAAAAAGTGCCTTTCACTGGGATGCAGACAGACATATAGCATCCAAATAAGCAGCAAGGAGGTCAAATGGTGGTATGCCAACCCTTTTCCAATTGCAAGTCCAGCAACAGGCAGTTCTTCAGCTAGGAAACCTGTTTTGTGGTCAACGTTTTATTGACAAGTAGTAGAGCAGCATTTCAAAATTTAATCTAGCTACTTAATCTAGCAAGTGGTTTTGTATCTGGTGGCAAACTTCCCCACGTATGCAAAGTCTTCCACACCCCCTTCCTGCTTGGTGCACTAAAAATCAGAGTGAAGATGTACATTTATTTAGACATACATGGAGTAAAAAAAAAAAAAAAAAATCAACCTGCATAATTGAGAATTGTCAAAGCTGTAAAACTGTAGCAGAATTGAGCTAAAATAGCTGCAGATGCAGAAATGATTTTCAGTGGCATCTTTCCGACTAGTTACGTAGCAAAACATAACAAAGGGCAGCAAAAAGCATCACTGTATCTGTTGACTGCGTGGCAAAGGAAGACTAGATTTTAAAGTTGGAAACAAAATCACACAGCAATACGTATATATGTTTAACAGCAGACTCATACGGATTCACAAAGAAAGCAATAATGGGGAAAAAAATCCTTTAAAAGAAACACCTTTAAAAAAGCTAGCCCTTCATATGTCTGGATACAAGACACAAAAAGATGCTTCTTAAATGGAATATGTAGGTAAGTTTTATCTGATATATTTATCTAGATGTCCCTTTCAAAATGTAAGACTAAAGTCTGACTCCACATTTAATCCAAATGACCCTCCCACACCTTGTAACAGGAACAACCCGTAATTATTCTAACATACTGCAATTCCACACTGACATTAGTTTTTCATGCTACAATATATTAACTACTATTTTCTATTGCATGTTTCTCCTACCTCTGACAAGGCAGTCTGCAATTAGGTGCTCCTAAATATATAGCTGGTGCTTTTTAGGTAAATAGTTTGCAAACCAACTGCAAAGTTAGATAAGGCACACACAGGCCCAATTCTGGATTAAGTGCCACAACAGTCAGGCCACCAAATTAGCAAGGTCAGCATAATGCTTTTCCCTCCTGTCACCACTGAATCCACACCCAAAGCCAGCAGAGACATTAGTACCCTATAGACACTACAGAAGACTCCTTTTTTGCTAAGTTCTTCCAAGAACCTGTTCACAGACAGGTGAAGTAAGTTACACAAAACAGTTCAGATCTGTTTTGCCATTTCATTCACTTTCACCTGCATTTATTTCTAGCAGTGAACAAGCTGCACTGCTTGCATAGCTGGCAAACTGCTTAAGGGGAATGCTTGCATAATTCAACTGTACCTGCACTTTGATCAAACTTCTATCTGCTCTGGTCAAAAAATACTTCGAATTACAGCAGCATATAGTATACGTTCTCCCACAAGCTTAGCCCACTGGTTCTTATTTCTGTGCATGCCCACAGTAATACTAATCCTTCCGAAACAACTTCCAAAACTGAAGACTAACAACTTCATATGAAACAGTAGAAAGGAGAACTGAACGCATGTGCATAAAACCAACTAGAACGTAACACTCAGAGTACAGAATCGGAAGGCAAACCAGACGCACACAGAGAAGAGATGCCTGAAAGAAGTCACACCCAACTTCTGACAGGTGGTGCTTGTGTGAACAACACTTGAGATGCCACTTGTACTAAAGCAGCTGGCAGCAAGCAGAGATGGTGGACTGCACACTGGATGAAGTATTAGATATAAGATTAACTACTGTTCATGTCTTTAGATCTTCTTGGTATCAAGTCACAGCACCATTCCATTTTTTGTCTGAAGCATAGCATCAAAGTTATTTCAGACAAAATTTAGGAAGCTCTCCCTTTTTAAGCTGCTGGTGCTATGTATAAACAAAATAAGAGCTTCAACCATTGAAGTCCAAGATTTCTTCTGGTAAATGAAGAGGTTAAGCCTGTGTTTTCTGCTGTTTGGGTATTGACAAAATTTATAGCTGTCTCCTACCACCCACAAATCTAAGACAACGCACTGACTCTTAGCCTCATTTTGGTAAATTTCAGAATCCTAAATGAAAAAAAAAAAAACACTAGGAAGAAAATGGGAAATAGAGGGGAATTATTGTAATCTCACTGTATCCAGAAAGCCGCAAAAACAGCTTTCTACATATCAAAAGGTTTTATGCAGTATCAAAAAGAACACTGCAGGTTAAAATACTAGGACGTTAAAACAGCTGACCAAGGGTTCAGTATAAGAGAACTTCAGTTACTTGTCCCACACACGTAACTAAAATAAGTCATCAATCCACTATTTTCAGCAGAGCTCCACAGACATATTTTGCTGATTCTCATGCAAGTCACTCTTTGACAGCTTGGGCAACTTCTAATACGCCAAACCAGCCAGCCTGCTATGGCTGGGACCACTCAAAAGCTAAACTGGATCTTGTGGCACTCATCAGAATTAAACCTCCCCTCAGAGATGCTAATATGAAGACTGAAAATCTACCCTATCACTCCTAACACTTTTCAACTATTCCCTCAGTAGCTATCTAACTGAAAGACAGGAAACTGCTTTACTTTTTTTCCTGCTCATCAAAGATGAAGTGTACAGGGGCATTAAGTACCTTCCTCCCTTGTATCACTGAGTGCAAGACTGAGGCCAGGTATCAGACATGTTATTTCTAGGGAAATTAATGGCTTCTCAAAGAAATAGGCTGCACTTAAGCAAAATGCAGCTAAAGAAAAAGCTCTTTATTTAACAAGTACTTCCAATAATGTATCTGACTTGTTCCACTCTTTTGGTAAGTCATGTGCACAGCTCTGAAGAGTTTACACACATTATAAATAGCTAAGCTGACAATGAAAGTACAAAGAGGTACACGCAAACAGCTGAGTTTTCTTAAGTGTATTTGGATTGTGCACAGGAACACTGGACGTTCTTATTTAAAAAGTTAAACAGCAGATAGCACTCTTCTTTGTACTTCCACTTTTTTTTTTTTTTTAAAGATATTTCAGTACTTTTCAGGAGACAGTCCTACCTTTGGCTTTGCCTCTATCTATTGATTTTCATTATTAGTGTGCCAACAAGGTAACTTCACTGTCTAAGATGCACCCTATTACAAAAGAGGCATTTTAACCCTACTGGGTTTATACAGCATCAGTATAACTCAGAATGAGTACGGTTCACACTCTTAGGATCACCTCAGCCACATCAATGCAACAGCAACTAGCACAAAAAGATTCACGTTTTACTTAACTAGAAAGACAAAGGATGAGGGGGTCTTTGAAAAAGAAAAGGTTGCTTCAATCATAAAATTAGGAAAGCTCATTAAGAGCTGTCTATTACACCAGAATACTTCACACCTCCGTCCAAACAGTGTAAACTTTTTAACCCGTAGCTTTTCTGTCATTTTCCAGTCTGTTTAAACAGAGAGCACCTTAAAAGCGATTCTCTCTCCTGTGAAGTATCTCATGAAATTGTGTGACTTTAGATACATTTTTCTACCGTGGTGCCCTCTGCTGGTACATGAGCAAAGCAGAAATCATACAAAGCCCAACCAACTCCTTTGCACTGCAGCAACTCAATCAGCACTTCCTTCAAAACTCATCCAAACACTGACAGCTCAGAAATCACTCCTGCTAACACAACTTTCGTAAATAGTAAAGGCACACCTAACTGGACCAAACTTACTTGTTTTTGGTTTTTGTTTTTCTTTTTTTTCTTGTCCCTAACACCTGTCCAGCAAAGATTTATATGCACAATAACAAAGAAATACTTAAAAACGCCGAGTGGACATTTGTGAAATGATATAACAATGACACAGCTTAATTTCAAGCAACCAGACATAAGTGTAAGGACAACTGCTTAAAAGCCACAATGTTCTTACCAAAAAGCAAAAAAAAAGACAAATGAAAAAAACTTACCAGCTTAACAGCCTCCTGAGCTGCTTCTTTAGTACAAAATGTGACAAACGCATATCCTCTATTTAGACCAGTTAATGGATCCATCATTAAGCGGAGATCCCAGATAGGTCCAGCTTTCTCAAATAATGGAACGAGTTCATCTTCAAACAAATCTCTTGGAATCTTACCCACAAATATCTACAACAGACACAGAGCGTTGCTTATAAAAAAAGATACACCCAAGAAATACAAATGCACCTACATAAGTATCTCCTTCTCCTGACCTCTGTTCCAACAGAAGGCTGCTGTCCTGAATATACAGACTCTGGAGGAGGCCCACCATACTTTCTCTGTCCTGTAGTCACATCAAGAGTGTAGCCGGTTCTTTCCAAGAGTGCCTGCAAGTAGAAAATTTAAAATTTTAAAATCAGATGGAAATTTGGCTGATTTAGATGTACTTCATTCACAGACAACAGACATGTTTAAAATTCATCTTTAACCATATTGCTTTGAAATTCCCACAAGCGAACAAGCCCAGTGCTTCAACAAGTAACTTGCAGAACAATTACTCAAATGGCCAAGAAAAGAAACAGTAGAAAATGTGGAGGTTCACAAGGAGTTTTCCCCAATTCCTTCATTTCCATACACACACGCAAAAAAAAGGAGGCCAAGTATGAGAACACTGAGCTTCCCTTTAATTAGGAAGATCTTAGGAGCCCGAGCCACTTCTTGTTTTGGCATGCCCAATCCTGCAAACGTTTATGCAGAGAAGTTCCCTTCACTTAATGAGATTACTCATAAGTGTGAAGTTAAAGAACACATGTTTGACTGCTTACAACTCCTGGAACACTAGCAGTGCTCCTTCTGCTTCAGGTATCCCACCACTGAAGTAGTAATAAAACTTCCTTCCTCCTGTGCTGTCATCCCTCCTCCTCCTTTCAATTCCTTGTGGGAACATAAAGCACTGCAGCACAACTGATCTTTGTACAATCACTGCAAGCAGTTACAAATATACTACCAACTAAAAATGTTAACTGAAATTCAGAATACAAACATCTACAGAAGCTCCTCTGAAAAGTGTCTTCTCTTAATAATTAAATAATTATTCTCTAAATAATTTAAAAAAAATTTGTACAAAGACAAATCAACTCTACATGCAAAGGAACTGCTTGTTTAACAACTCATAATCAGAAGTTGATTTCACAACTGGAAAATCATAGAGAGATTTTAAACAGTACAGCCATCAGCAGTAACAGCTATGCTACTTTAAGTTATTTAATACGTATTGTTGATGCTTTATGTGGCACTGACAAGAACTGCATACCAGTTGTTTCATTATCATTCTTATTTTTATTAATCGCACCCCAGCCTCAAAATCAGGAGAAAGAGAGACATACTAGTTTTGCAATCTACATACTTCTTTTTAATCTTTCCCATATGGATTTTCCATTTCATTCATAAAAAAGTTAAAAGTTGAAAGACTGCCTCAACTTTCTAAGACTTCAACTAAGTGTACTTCTTTCTCCTTTCCTTTCCATTTGGTCAAGTTGGTTATCACAGTATTTAATGTAAACTGTAATATGCTTAACTCCTGTCACAGCAGTTTCTTGGTATCAGAAGACTCATCTGAAGAAATAATGTATTCTTTAAGACAATTTCAACACAAATATTATCTCCCTATCATGGGGTTGCTTTAAATCTGAATTGAGAGAAGAAAACCAAGCCAGTAGCTGAGGTTACGTCCTCTGAACTCAAATACCTATGTTGACAAGTTTCCTACAACTTCTAACTGTGAAGCAGCCTAACTGTCCCAACCAGCCAATACTAAGCACATAGACCAAACTGCCAAATGTTTTTCATGTTTCAACACATGTTCAGTTCTATTAACAGACAGTATATAAGTTCTCCAGAAGATACAATCTAAGATGAAAGCTTGTAAATAATGACAAATAATCTATAACACCCTTTACTAGGAAAGCACAGTTCCTTAAAAATTAAGATCTCTATCACAATCACTTCGGAAAAACACCACCAACAACACAGTCTTTGTACCTTTTAGTCACATACCTTAATTTTTGCCTCATCTGGTCCTTTGCTAGAATCTGCCACCTTGGTCCCCTGTTTTTCCCTCTGCCTGTATGTCTTCATGACTCCACATAAAAAGGCACTTTTGTTCTGCAAGAGATGCATTAATCTTCAGTTCTGCAAACATTACAAACCAGAACCTAATTTTGCCTTGAACTTCCAGAGAACACATTTCACATATCACATATGGTTCAGTGAAGAGATTTAATCAAACCTTCTGCCAGTCTACCAGCAGTTTATCCCTCAACAATTATACTCTGAATTGCTTAATGTTACCTGAACATGTGAGAGATCACTGTCTTTAAACTGCTGAAGCACTGCCAATGCACCTTCTTCATTAAATTCCTTTAAAGCTTCAATAGCTCTTTCATCTAGATCACTATGTGCAACTAGCCCTAAAGAAAAGAAAAAAAAATTACTAATTACATTTGGGTAGCAATCTCCATTTAATCATATTTAACACACCTAATATATTTCAGCGTCCCCTGAATTAATCGCTGGCTAAAAGTAAGTTACCATACCTAAGAAATCACTTAGTTCCCTAAGTTAAAATTTAAGTGCACTTAGCTTACTTTTAACCAGACATATCAGAAAAACAAGAATTAGACTAAGAGTTACTGCATTTATGTATTTCAATTCTCAGAAAAGCATGTTAGACGAGGTAGGTTTAGTTTCAGTGTCCTGAAGTTAAATTCAGAAGTGTCTATGAAAAACTGACTTAGCTTAATGAGCAATGTACCACGATGTTCTGGGAGAAGACTGCAAACTGCAGTACTCAAAGTGATCACAACAACACCAAAATCAAGCTTTACTACGCTACTGCTATGCCCGACAGGCAGAATACAATGACCTTTGCATCTGTGAGCTCCAATACCATGCCACAAAGCATCATTTACATCAGATGATGCCTACCAAGGCTTCAGTGACTCCAAATTATCTACAACTACAGTAAAAATGCACAAAGCCCACATCACCTGCTCCTTCTAAGCATCATCAGCTGTTGCCTATCTCAAGTGATACTATGCTTACACTCATACTTCTCTTCCCCACCACCCACCCCAAGCGGCTTGGCCCAGACTGGTCTCTGGGAAACGTCATGACAAACTAAGACACCGAGCGACAAAAAAAAAAAAACACAAAAAACCACCAAAGATTTTGTTAAGATTGCAGTCCTCGTACTTCTGGAAACCACAAGAAGGTGCTCAGTTAGCCCAAAGACAGCAGAAACCAATGAAATATCCTAGGATCTAAGAAGGTTTTGCAAGTTTCATAGCTTACCTGCCACGTAAATTTCATCTAGTTTTTCAGCAACTTTCTGTGGTAAACCAGCATCAAGCAACGTCTGGAAGTGCTCAGAATGGGTAACTGCAGCAGAAGTGTCCATTGGCTCTTCAGTACCATTCCCATTCACATGTTCAGTAGCCATGTTTCCAGATATCTGTTCGAACGCAAGAAACAGAATCGTTAAGCTACAAACACCTTCAAGCAGAACAATTCAAGTGACAACACGTGCAGCAGCCCGCCCAGTTCTCGCAAACAGACGGCAGAGCACTTCCCGGATACTTTCAGCTTCCAGAGATGCACAGAATTCCTCAAAAGGAGCCCCGACACAAAGGGAAGCCCTAACGCCGCTGCCTCGCGGGGGCGGGGTGGCTCTCACTGCAGGTTTTACACAACGCAGCCAGACACTGACTCACCTCGCCCGCTGTCTCCCTAACGCGCTCCCCGAGAAGCTCCCAACAAGTTCGGGAGGGAGCACGGAGCCAGCGGCGGGGGCGGGAAGCAGCGAACGGCCACGCTCCGCCACCTCCCCCCCGGCCCCGCCGCCCCTCGACCCCTCCGCGGCCGCGCTCCCCTTCTTGCCGCGCCGCGCCGCCGGCCGGACCGGGCCGGCAGAGAAACAAAGCGCCCGTTCCAGCCCGCACCCTCCCGCGGCGGCAGCGGCGGCCGCCATGAGCCCGCTGGAAACACGTGCTCTGCGCGCTCGGATGTCCTACAACTTCCTCCAGTGACCGACTTCCCCCTCCCCGCCGCGCTCCCGGGAGCAGGAGGAGCGGCTCCCCCCCGCCCGCGCCCCGGCCCTTCCCCACCTCTCGCCCGATTCCCCCCGGAGCGCGGTTGCAACACCGCGGGCCCGATTTCACCACCGGCCCGGCCGCTCCACGCGCCTCCCGGCCGCGCCTCCGCCGCCGCCGAGCCGCGCTTCCCCCGAAACAATGCGGAGCCGCGCCGCCGGCCCCCAGCAGCCCCTGCCCGGGCAGCGCGGCCGCGCTCCGCCCGGGGAGGCGAGCGAGCACGGCGGCTCCCGCGGCGCCGCGCGGCGCGGCCCGCGACGGGCAATGAATGGCGCGGCGGGGCCGGCGGGACAATGAGGCAGAGCCACGCGTCCCGCACGGGGCCGTCCCCCCGCCCGCCGGGCCTACTCGCCGCCCCGGCCCGACCCGCCGCCCCTCGCCGCCCGCAACGGCCGCGGGCGCGGCGCTCCTCCGCCCGCGGCGCGGCGCCGCCCGGCAGCGCTGAGGGCCCGCCGCGCGCCCCCCACCCCTCAGCCCTCCGCCGCCTCGGCCGGGCCCGGCCCGCTCCCGGCCCCGCTCCGAGCCGAGCCCCCGCCCGGCGCTGACCTGCGGCTGCGGGGGCGAAACGCCGTGCGAAGGGGCTCGGGGCGCGGCTGGCGGCTCGGCGTGCTGAGGAGCTGCCCCCCTTCTCCGCTCCCTCGGTGTGTCCGGACAGTATGCTGGAGCTGGCGTAAAATGGCGGCCGCTCGAGCGCTCACGCCGCTGCTGGCACCAACCCCAGCCCCTTCCACTCGGCTCGGGGGGGCGGGGGGGGTGGGGGGGGAAGCGAGGAGGAGGCGCCGCGCGCGCTGGCGCAGCCCCAAACCCGGGGTCTCCCAGGCAGCTCCGCAAGGGTTATCGCCTCGCCCCGCCCGCCGGGCTGCCCGCGCGCGCGCGCGCCCGCCCCGCCGTCCCCTCCCTCCCCCGCGCGCCCCGCGGAGCGCCGCCCCCTCCCGCCCAGGCGGGCGCACGCGTAGACTGCGCGCTGCCGAGAGGGGTGGCGGCGGCGGGACGCGCCGAGACGGGGGTCGGCGGGGCGCTCCCGGCGTCTTCCGCACCTCCCTTGCACCTGTGCGGGAGGCGCTCGGAAAGAAGGCAAAAAATAAAATAAAATAAAAATAGCGAAAAAGGCGGCGTGTGACGGAGCGCCGCGCCGGGCGGGATGCGATTGGGTGAGCGGCCGTTCCCACGGTGCGCAGGTGGCACAAAGGGGAGCGCCGCGGCCGGAGGCGGGGAGTCCCGGCCCGCGGCGGGGGACGGAGAAGACAAAGCCACGCAGACAAAGGGAGGGGAGAGCGGCGCTTTGTGTGGCTGCCGGCCAGCCCGCAGCCCGGCATCCAGCCCGCGGCGGCCAACGGGGAGGCGGCGCGCTCCGTCCCCTCAGGAGCGCGACCCGGAGCCGCCCCGCCTCAGGAGGGCAGCGGTCCACCTGTCCATCCCCCCCTCAGGCGGCTGTCCCCGCATCACCGCGCGCCCCGCCTCGGGCTCGCTCCCCCGCAGCCCCCTCGGGCGGGCTCCTCCGCTCGCCTCACGCCGCCCGGTCCTCCAACGGCCGCTCCTCAGAGCCGGGAGCTCCCCGAGAGGAGCCCCGCGGGCACCGCCGTTACTCGGAGAGGCGAGGCCGTGAAATGGGGTGCCACCGGGCCCATCAGAACGCGTGCTCGTTTCGCATTTTACTTCCTAATGTTCTTAATGCCGACATGGAAAGCTCATCTAGCCACGTTTAGGGCGTTGTCAGATGTACGTCCCTGATGTGGGAGCCTCCTGAATTGCAGTTCCCGACAGCCCTGGCTTGCAAATCTTACAGAAGCCAACCCCATAAACTGCCAGACCTGCAACTCCAGAAAAAGACAAAATACAGGCAGGAAGGCACGCTAGGTATTACTCACTTCCTCCAAGGCATCACATCGACAAAGAACTACTGCTTCGCAGCCCAGCCCGACACATTCAGCATCTCCAGCGCATCAAACCCCCTCAAAACCGTACAGAGGAGCAAGCAGAAGCAGCAGACAAATTCACTGTCATGAGATATTCACAAGCTGCTGCATACATATGCAAAACAAAACTGCTATCCAGTGATACAGGAGCAAAATCTCTTCAAGCTCTTGATGCCATTGGAATCATTAAAAGCTTTACCACTCCACACATTAAAAAAAAAAAAATCTGTGCAAAATAAACCTTTCTGAAAACATTCAGTAATATATATTTAGTGAAAAGTTGCTGTACTGTTAATCATATACAGAAAAGGAGCTTATAAGCAGGAGGGAGAACAACTTTTTACAAGATCTGATGGTGATAGGTGAAGGGGGAATGGGATTTAAACTAAAAGAGAATAGATTTCAGTTAGATTTTAGGAAGAAATACTTTACTCAGAAGGCAGTGAGGCACTGGCACAGCTGCCCAGAGCTGTGAATACCCCACATTCTTGAGGGTGTTCCAGGCCAGGCTGGATGGCACCTGGGCAGTCTGAGCTGGTTGGGGTCAGCCTTGCCCACAGCAAGGGGTTGGAAATGGTCCCTTTCAACCCAAGGCATTCTGTGATTTCATTACATTCTTTTAAAAATATTTTGTGCCCCTCAGAAATGAAGAGCTTTTAAAAGTACAGCTTTCAGATTGGTAATATTGATAGGTACCTACAAAAACAAATTGATAGACCATTTTTTTCACTAATACTGCACCCAAGCATTTTATTGTCAGACGTTTCCAGAAGCTGAGGTGTTTATAATACATGTGAGCCAGAGGCATATCTATATTTCATAAATGGATTAATTCACTGAATGGAGTAGTAACATTTTCTGACAGTGGAGTTGACTAACTACAAATGGCAGACTGCTGAGAAAGAAATGCCCATTTTCAGGCTCATTTTAGAGGAAAAACACACCTTTATGCTTTTTCCTTTTCCTTCATTAAATTGAAATTTAAAAATGACTAGGACAAGCACAGATCTGCACCCCTACTTAAAATCCCAGCTGACCAAGAGCCAGTCACAGCTACTTGACTGGGTGATTTTTTTTATTTATTTATTTTTTTACACAGAAAGGAGAAATAGTCTGACAGGCAGTTCCTATAAATATAGCCCATTTATTAGCCTCAGTATCAGTAGGATGAAGACTTTGACTTCTCACTATAACACAGATTGTGAGAACTCCTAACTGTTACTGAGATACAAGCTCCCTGCCCTTGCTTCTAGAGCAACTGCACCAGAGCTCCACTGAAGCCACAGCTGGAGAGCTGACTCTCCCCAGTACTGCAACCAGTGACCATAAGGGGGTCAAATACAGAGTTGTATGGATGAAGCACTGAAAAATAAACTTGACCATATGATTAAAACTATTTTTTGGCTTTTTAGCTACTGAAAAACCCAGGAGACTCAGCTGCAGTGGGTTTCTTACCTTCAGCTTCTATAACGCTTATTAAGATGGTACGACATTATCTTCCGCGCGCACACAAAGTTGAGGCTTATCCAAATAATGGTTTAAAAGCAAGCTCCAGAACACACTGGCTACGATTAGAGGGGTCAACCACCAGTCATACAGCAAATATCACTCCTAGTTATAAGTCACCTGTTCTACATCTGTCATTGAACAGACGCTCTTGGAAAACCTTCTGATTTAATGTTTGTGTGTGTGCGTATATATATATAAAAATGTACATGTATGTATACATACATAATGTTGAAAGCCTTGAAACAACTTTTGTGAACTTTCTCCCTTTTGCTTTCTGCTTCTCTGCTATAAGAGTGCCAATGAAACAGTACTGGACTGTTAATTCTTTGAAGTATGTGTTTCATTCCTTCTCTCCAACACTAAATACTTTTTTCTTCTTTACATTCAATGTGTCCTCCAACGCACACGCACACACACACACACACAGGTACATCCTGCCCCCAATCAAACATTGCAGAGCTAACATCAAGAAAGAAAGGCACAATAGAAATTGTAAAAGGTACATTAGTTCACATTCCACTAATACCTTTAGCTTTTTTCTAATTTAAATTACAAGTTTTTAAGTAATTTATCAGTCATGGGCTCAAGAGCTATCACTGTAGAATTCAATGTCTTTCACAGCATGCCACAGATTAAAACATGCAAATATTGAGAGATGTGGGGTAGGAGAGCACTCTATTTTAGCACACTCACAGAACAGCAAAATTGCTTCTCTGTGTATGGGGAAATGCAAACTCAAAGCCATCTCAAGCTACTATCACTCAGAAAACAGATGCTGAGACTTGTTACAAGGAACTATATGTGCCCTTTCCTTAGCAGCGAAAGAGAAAAGTGTTAGGAGGTATTCAGGAAGGATAAGGAACGAGCCAGCAGATTACTGTGCTATTTTATACACTCACATTGTGCCAGTCTTTTCAACACCATGTGCAGTTCTAATTCCTCCAATTCCAAAAAGAGAGAATAGGAAGCTGCATAGAAAAGCATAACAAGGATGCTGAAGAGGTGGATTTCACTAAATTGACTAGGGATCTTCGACATGGCCAAGAGACAACCAAGGAACATAATACAGTTCTACAAAGGCACAGAAGTATCATGGAGAGAACTGGGGAATAGCTATACAACCCTTTTTCTAACTGGACTAGATGGACCTGGCAAATAGCAAGCTCAGAAGACCTACTTCTGCACACATGTAACCATGTAACTACAGTGGGGAGTTCAGTGTCATATGAAATTGCACCCATCAAGAAGTTTGTAGCTGAACAGAAGAAATTCCCATCAAAAATTATTATAATGCAAAGATCACTCTAATTTAAATTCTGCAGCAACATTCAGTGTAGGCTGTGAGAGCACACCAGAAGTACCATCATACCTATGCATGCTCTGTTTTTGCCTATTTCCCTTTGCAAATGCCCACTACCAGAGACTGAACATTACTCGCAACTCTTCAGTCTGACTGTACAAACACTGTGCCCCTGCAATGTGCTGGACATGCTCAGCGGTTCCTTTCATCCCAAATCCTCCCCACTTCTTGCAGAACTGTACATGCCAATGTTCCTCTTCCTCCAGATTCCCTCTAATCACATATTCCTCATCCCACTATATAGATCTAACAAATCACAGATTTCTTATACAAATAGCTCATAAGTTTATAAAGGGTGAGGGAGCTATGGGAACAAACCACCCAATCTGAAGAAAAGTGTTGCTTTACTATTGCTGTGGGTACAAAAATGAATTCGACTACAACTGCTTTTCTGGTCCTCTTACCTACCATCTGGTGCTTTAAGGCATCAGATGTTACCCTTGGGTCAGCATCTGGCAAAGCTTCAAGGAAAGAAAAAACATTAAGTGAAAGCACTTGCCCCCTCCACTCCAGTGTTATTCAATATTGGACAGAGGGGCTGAATTAAACAGATTC
The DNA here is from genome assembly GCA_037305975.1 of Chrysolophus pictus. Lineage (NCBI taxonomy): Eukaryota > Metazoa > Chordata > Aves > Galliformes > Phasianidae > Chrysolophus > Chrysolophus pictus. The sequence goes on from CM074578.1 coordinate 34,354,365, forward strand.
CATCCCATCCAAGTACTCTTGCCTCACGAGGACTTAGAGTCATGCAGAGAGCATTCCTCCTAGGCATCTGAATTGAAGCATCTTAAAGTCACTGCAGGACAGCAGTGCTGTCCTGTTCACTCACGCAGGGGGAGGCAGCCAAGTGCTGAAGCTGCAATTTGTGAAATAGAGCTATAATCTGCGTCAATGCAGAACAAACAGCTTGATGCAAGTCTTCCTCCACTCTAAGTACTGACCAGACCTGCCTATCACTTCCCTGTACAGTAGCATCCAAACATTCCTGGCCTGGGCTAGCAGTTGTTAGGTTCCAGTATCTGGCACACATTATTAAAAAAAAAAAGACTAAATGGAGAAACAACAGAATGGAGATCACTGGGATCATCTAAGGTTGCTGTGAACAGCACAGCTTGGCTCCCATCACTCAGTTCTCATTTACATCAATTTCTAAGCCATGCCCAAATATTCCAGGTGAGTGCTAGCTGGCCCAGGGACTACATTAACCCTCCAGTGGCATAGATGATCAGATGTCAATATTTGGACTGATGTGGCAGAGCTACTTGACTAGCAAGGACATTGCTGATTACCCAGGAGAGAAAGTGCCTGATGCAGCAGTTGTAACACAGCTTTCAGGTTAAGTGTTCCGTACTATTTATTATGTAAGCAAACAACCTAAAAATCCTTTCAAGCATGGGTGAGCCCAAATAATCTTGCACCTTCGAGGACCCTATAAGATTGGACTTTTTTTCTTTACACTCCTTGCCAGGTACAAGGCAGATATAAATGCAGTATATAAATACTACCAGAATCTCAGGCTCTGCTTGCTGCTTTCCAGCAGTCTTTTAGAACATCTACTCTATGCTGGTGAAATGCTGAGTTGGACCTTAGCTATCTTGGTTGGCAGAGACATAACTGAGTTTAATCTTTCCAGCTTATGCAGAGCAGACCAGGTATTTCTTCATAGTTTTGCACAGAAAAGTGCAGACAACGTAACCTGTTCTCAAACCTGAACAAATCCTGCAATTTAATATGGGAATAACTATTACTGCTGCATTACGCTGCTAGAAGTAAGCAGTGCTCTAGTTCCTTAGGTAAACCTTAATTTTGCTTAGCAATGGGGCACTAGAAAAATTAAAACTTCTGTTTAAAGTTTTCACCCCTCTTTGATCTGCAGGGGACATGAGGAATATTATTCTTCCAGTCTGCCTCCAGAAAATAAACTTAGAAGTCTCTTTGATCCTGCAAAAAATGATTTTGGTGGGTTTTTTTTTTTTTTACTTTTGATCTTAAAAGGTAGCAGCAAACAGAAAGAATTACACTGAAGTTTCATTTTCAAAACTTAATCTACAAATGTCAATTAGAAATAAAAATCATACTAGATTATCACTGATACAAGGAGACCTGTTTGCATTCAAATAAAGCCAAAATACCTTCCAACATCTCCAGGGTTCTCCTCTTTGAGTTCTGTACTAGAGGACAGCAATGTTCAGATATACTTACAGGAGTCAATGTGGTTGTGAAAATATACATTTCTACTGCTAATAAATTTATTATAAATATTAATATTTATAATCAAATATTAAGATAAATTTATTATATGCTAATAAATTAACTTTTATTTCCTGCAGGATCAATACAGGTATCTGAGCACATCCAGAAAACCAACTGTTAAAATTACAGATTAAAGTTAAATGCAGGAACCTCTAAATTCTCATACCTTCCAGTTTAGGCGTTTTTATATTTTACTGCCACATCCACTGTAATGTTTTATTTCTCTCTCAAGTATATATTATGACAAAAATCTTACTCATTTATACTAACAGATTAATGCCTGTGATTTAGTGCCAACATCTTTTTTCCCCCTAAGTTCTTTAAACTTCTATTGAAAAATCAGTCTAAGTCAGTAAATAAAATGCATGGAAGCCATTTACCAATATCAGAGTAACAGTACTGATACAGATCTGCTGAGGTGAGAAGAGGCTGTAAGCAATGTGCACAAGAATTTTTTTCGTTGGAAAAGATTATGCAACTCTTCTAGTCCAAGGACACAATGGAAAAAAAAAAAAACAGAACCAGAAATGTGCAATGAGTGATACTGAAATGGAAACATATTTATAATGAATGCACATTCTATGCAAATACCTACCAAAGCAAAACATGAGATATTACAGCTTAGCTGTTCACCTGCTTTCTATAGCTCAAAAGAGACCACAGAATCACTAAGGTTAGAGACAACCTCTAAGATCACCAAGTCCAATGGTTAACCCACCCCCACCACGCCCACTAACCACATCCCTCAGTGCCACATCTGCACCTCCAAGGATGGTGACTCCACTACCTCCCTGGGCAGCCTGTGCCACTGCCTCACCACTCTTGCTGAGAATTTTTCCTGCTGTCCAACCTGAATCTCCGTACCACAGCTGAAGACCACTACCTATTGTCCTTATCTCTAGATACCACAATTAGTTTCTTCTACCCTTTGGCTGACAGTTAACAGCATTGATAACCTACTGCTATTTTCTCTTGGGCTCTTTTTCACTCCCCAGTTGCTAGCCAGATCTCTTATGCAAGCAGTCTACCCCCCCCCCCCCCAGTGAGAAGACTCAGTTAATATAAAGATTTTTTCCATACAAAAAGGAACACTGTCTCAGACAGCCACAAAAAGCAAATTAATTTCATGGATAACTTTCCGCAGTTTGGCCCGAAACAGAAAATCTTCTGCACTGTTATTTTATCTTAATGGCCAAATTTCTGAGACAAGTTTGATATGAAATAAAGACAGATGAGGAAATTTTTTTAAACCTCTTCATCATACTGCTAATGGAAGCTCAAGCTGAAGCTCAGAATGCTTGCTTTCAGGCAAGATGCCAATTTTCTCCTGGTAACTATTTTGCTGCTGCTAGAGCAGTATCTTCACAGATCATTCCTGCTTTTTTAATAATTGAGGTGCCTCCTTCACCCAGCCAGACCTCAGAACATTCAAGGTGAAAAATGCCAAATTCAGAGCCTAGTTGTGGAAAACTGAGATTTTTCTGAACCAGAAAAAAAGTGAGAGTACTATGCAGTTCACAGTTGATATTTTGCCTTGTTATATTCCAAGAAGAAGGTTTTTTATTTAAAAGAAAACTCACTTTTCCCTTTTCTAGCTACTTCATTGCCTGGAACTTTCACGTACGGGGAGCCCAGTATCAATCCTGAAGTGGAAATGTTTCTCCTCTACATCTGAAGCAACCCGAAGTCCAAATGGCTATCATTCTTCATACATTTGCAGTTTACCAAATCAGCAACTTATTTGTAGGCTCTGTTCATGACTTCTTGAAGAGCAAATCACAGCTGTCATGTCAAATCAATTACAGGAACTGGTCTTCTTTTACAGCCCAACAGGTGTTGGAGTATTATTACTTGAAGTTACAGACAAAAAAAATTTTCTAGTGACTTCTCTTTCCTTCGCTAAAGTCTCATATTGAAGGCCTACCTAGTCATCTTTCGTAATTTTATATTTTTGCCTTGATTCTTAGTACATTTGCTGCATAATTTCTGGGAAAAGCAATATGGGACAGATTAACATATAGGATAAAAGGAGAAAAGGATCTTGAGATAGGGACAGTGCTGAAGACAACAATAGTTTTGGACATCGAGGTCACAATTTTGGCCAAGAGGAAGAAAGTTCACACAGAGAAAGCTCAAAGCTTCAATAGATCTACTGCAATATCTGTAAGAACTGTAAATTAAGGAAATAATAAATATACATACACCTTTTGTCAGCTTAAGAGCCCCTTCCTAATTGAGAATCAATAAATTTTCACGTTTCCTGATCACACTTTAGCAGTAAAATAACTAACTGGAACATCCAAACTCATCATTTAGGAAAAGCAGCATTTCTTTCAGAACTTAAGGCCAAGACACTTCCAGGAGTGCTATCTCAGAGAAAAAGAAAACCCCTTTGTAGACCATTTTCTTCTTTTTTTGGGTAAGTGGAGATTCAAGTCTCATGATAAGCAGTGATCCCAGGCACTGACAAGTTTCCTCAGCTTGAAACCGAAGCTAACAGTCTTTTTTTCTTTTAAAGTTGGTCAAGTAAAAGACATCACAAAGTCAATGATCCTTACACAACAGCTTACCAGTAACATACTGCTCATAAGAACCTCCATAAAACTGTGTCTAGAGGTAACTAAAAGTAAAACCTGAAACCAAAAGGGCCAAAGAAGAACATCACCACAGTATAATTCAGAATTGCTGCCCTAAGGTTGCAAGCACTACTGGGCATCTCATTTAATAAATGAGGGTAGAAAGTTAAGCTAGTCTTACTGCTTAAGGCATAGTAGAATCCTGATTCACAAGACTATCTTTTTGATTCCTTTGGTGGAAAATCTTCATTTAGCATTGTATGTTTTACTCCTCCAATATTAGACTTGAGAGTTCTAGAATATCTACATGCTGTGATTACTAGCCTTACAAGCAAAAGCTACCTTTCTCTCCAATAAGCTGTGTCATAAGAACTACAGGTTGCCACATTCAGACAGACTTAAGAGATTTAAATGTACTTACCAGTGCCAGAATTATTAAGTCTTTTCCAGTTAAAAACTACTAACTCATAGATGGAAGTCTTTGCTATTTCTACTCATCACGGCAGCTTTTTTTTTTTTTAAGGCAAAAAACACAGCAAAAAGACTCTGAAATCAATGCTGCCAAAATGTCTTCATGTGGCCATACTGCCTGCAAACCAAATTAGCAGAAACTATGATCAGTACCAACTTAACTGGCAGAAGTTCAAGGGCACAGAAACTAACATTAACTATTTTTGACAACCCTTAAGAGTAGTTCAAGAACAATTTTTTTCAAAAATCCAGGTACTGTTACTTCTTATGAAGTTTCTGAAGGAACATCCTCAGCACTGTGATGCCCTAACAAAAATACTATTTTAAGATGTTCTGAAGGTAACTCCTATTCTTGCTGCTTAACTTCTTACACTGTGGTTAATACTGTTGAACAGGAAGGTGGGGGAGCATCAGTTCCCACAGACCAAACCTTGTTAGTAAGAGCAAATTGGTAACTTAACCAAGTACACTGCGGCTGCGTATTCTTCCTCTCCAATGACCTTTAGATGATCTAAAAATACAATCTTTACTTTTCACTCAGCCTACCAGCCTCAAAATAAGTTCTAAGCATTTGAGTCTATTAATCTGTTAGCTTCTTCTCACATACACAAAATAACTCAGGTTTACTTTAGGTCAGCCTGTAACAATTCTCTATCTACAATCCTTAAACTAGTACTGTCATTGCTGAGACAATGTTCCTTCACTTACAGGGAGCTTCAATCCTCAGTAAAAATAGTACTGATTTGTTACAAGCCTGAAGTATGGCTCAGAGCTAAAGGTGAGAACATACATCAGTAGACTGAATTTTCATCTCTACTGTAGTTTAAACAGTAACGCTGACCTAGCAGCACTCTTAGCCAGTCTCCAGTTATTGCAGTTTTTGTTAGTGTAAGAGTTGAAAGCAAGACCAATATTAAATTATCTTCAAAGAAAAACAAATAAGCTGTTACTTTAGTCCTCCCCTAGCTCCTCTCATCCATTTCCCTGCTGTTTCAATCATATGCACTACTTTATGCATTTTACAAGTGATGTAGCATTCACATTTCACATCTTTTTAAATGGAGATCAGCCATAATTGCCTGTAATTCTCAAGTAATTCTCAAGAGGAATGAACATCTCTTTAGGAAATTCCCAAGCAAACCACTGGAAAGGATCTCTATCCTCCTGTTTCTTATACTGGTCATCCTCACATAGAATACTGAGCAAGGCTTACTCAATATAGTCATTCTTTTGAGCATAAAATACTACTTTGTCTTGCAGAGCCTACAGGAAGTTTCAAACAATGGCTGAGAAGTACTGTTTTCACAGCCCTGATAGTCTAACTCAACTATCTTCTAAAAAGCCACATCATGTTTGAAAGAAAACAGAATTATTTGTTTTCCAGTTTACATCCTCTAAGAAAAGCAGACAGTTTATATCAGACAAGCAAAAACGCTTTGTAATACTAATGAGAAGTACACAGAATGCAAGTCACTGGCCACATACCAACACACAGCATATACAGGCTTCTATGCATACTCTGCTCATCCATAATATCCACTTGTTGAATTAATTCACTACAACTCAGATTATCCTCTCAACTCTGAGGAAAAAATGCTATCCCAAACTCAGGGTTAAATATGCTCTCCAATGTAAAAAAAAAAAAAAAAAAGTCCTTGGACAAAGTCTAACATTGCTCAGCCTGCTGTGACAGGTCAACTGTCTTAAGTGAATGAGTCTGTCTCCTCAAAAACTCACTGTTGAGCTTCCACCTTTGGAACTTGTAACTTACCAGCTGTCAATTCAATTGCAATGTCCATCCGTGTCAGTACAACTCATAACCAACATTTGGCAAGTTTGTACTATTAGGAGTTTGCCTGAAGGCAGCAATGCCACCAAAGCAGGCAGCACATTTCTCCGTAGAGTGGTTAGCTTGACAGGACACACATTTTCCGTTCGGTTGTGTTTTTAACTCACGTTGCAGCATGGGTACTTTGCAAAAGTAACTGCAGCTCACTTGGTATTGTTTGATATACTGTCTCCACAAGCAAGACAAATTCTCCAGACAAAACGCCCTGCCTTAAGCATGTCTTCTCACTTAAATGGTAGCAAAGCATTTATGCACAGCCACTCTTCTACTTCCCAAAGCTTGAAGATGCTCATCTAAACACAACACTCACTTAACTCAGGAGAATGCTGATCTTTTGCCCAGTTATGAAGACCAACACAGCAATAAGCCAGGACAAAGTTTGTCTAACCACTGATTTTGAGAATCACAGTCCAATAGCCATGTGATAAATTAAACACTAATGACAGTGCAAGATTTTAACAACTACTTAAAATGCAAATGGCAAAAGGGCTTTCATGCTATTTACTGCAACATCTGAAATCAGAGCTTTAAATCTAGCAAGGTATTCTGTGCAGCTGAACTTTAACATACCTTCCAAATTCATTACAAGCCAACTTCATAATTATACACAAGTATCACACAAAAAACCAAAACATACTAACACTAAATCCACAAGTGGTTTGCAACATTACCCCCCTACCACGTGAGCAAGCTCACAAATATTATACCTTTCATTTTAAAATTTGTGATGTTAGCTTCCAACATCATAACCATTAGTCTCATTCTGAAGACTGTTAAGGTAGTCTCATGGTTAAAAAAACTTTTTCAGACCTTCTGTAACACATTTTTCTTTGGTTACCTATATTCTGCAATCCAGTGAGTATTTATTATCAAAAGATTTGCAGTTAACACGCCCATCACTGGCCACACCTTTTTCTGGTCTTAGTGAGAGGCACACATTTTTTCACGAGGAATAGCCTCTGGAAACGGGCTTCCACCATCCTAAGCACAAATGTAATACAGTTCTTTGGCCCTTCTATCTATTACTGCCAATCTTAGATTAGAACATCCTCAGTATTTTAGATTAAGATTGAAGTACTTTAGGTATTCAAGTATCATCCACAATCCTGAAATTATCTTTAGCCTTTTGATGTCAGAAATTAGAAGAGTAACTCATCCTCACCAGTTTTACTAGATGCCCACATACTAGGAGCTCCTCAAAAGGTTCAGATGCCTTCTATTAGCTTCAGCCAAAGACACTGTTACAGTCAAAACATACTGCAAATAAAATCTTGCCCTGTACTATTAAATAAGCTATATAAAAACCCTTTCAGAATAACTAATATACTACTTACCAAACATTGCTGCCCTATTATCCTTTTCTGGTTTTCAACACACTTCTTCCCCTCCAGAAGACACGTTGAGTGTCCTAAAACTGTCAACTTTTAACTCACCATCTCAACTGCTTCACTAAACATTGTCAACAGCATCAACTACATAAAAACCAGAGAATTGTAGGGGTTGTAAGGGACCTCTGGGGAATGATCAAGACCAATCTGCCCCTGCTTAAGTAGGTTCCCCACAGTAAGTTGCACAGGCTGATATTGATAAATTCCAGAGGAGACTCCACAACCTCTCTGGGCAGTCTGTTCCAGTGCTCTGTCGCTTTCACAGTGAAGTTCTTCCTGAAGCTTGTACAGAACTTCCCATGTTCCAATTTTTGTCCATTACCCCTTATTCAGTGTGGTGTGCACTCCACTGAGAAGGGCTGAAAATGCAATGGACCTAAGATGGGAGACTGATTCTCCGCACTTCTGAAGTATATAACTGCCAGGGGAGCTTACATTGTCCAGGAGCCAGTCAAGCAGCGTGTGGAATGTCACATGTTCAGCAGGCCCTGTACCAGTACAGTAAGGCCACATTGCCTCCGCAGCCCTTGCAAAATATGAGCTGTCAAGAAATGCTTTAAGTGACTACAGAACTGATGTTCAACAGCTAGTTAAGTTTTCCACGTCCTCATCTTTATTCAAGAGCATGTACAAAACACAGCACAGAAATACCTACACTTCTCAGCAACATTAATAGATAATGAATCCTGATAAAAGCCATCAAGGGAAATTTTTTTGTAGTAAAATTCTGCAGCTTATGACGATACATCCAATAGACCAATTTACATAGCTAACTCACTGAGAAGCAGTCTCCAACCAGCCAAAGCAGCTGGTTATTACTTACTGAATAACCAAAGCAGGTTATGCAGTAAGCCAAGCCACTCCTGGACTTCAGTCACACCATTAACATACTTTTTTTGTAGTCAGACACTTATTTCTGACCTTCCCAATGCTTCAGATGCTGCTACTTCATGTTCTGCACTACTATAGTACTGCACTGATAGGAAAATGGACCTTTCAGGTATTTGGTGTTTAGAAATAGGTATATTTCATGAAGTTCTTTCAGATTCCTAAAGGAACTAAACTGCTAGCATCCAATGCTATCATTTTTGGCTGCAGACTACAGGATTGTTTCTGTATTTTGGTACATTCTGAAATCACTCAGTAACCACAGCACTACTGATCACTGGCTACTATGCAGTTGTCACATTCCCTCCTTTATAAAGCATTCCTGAGAATGCAGTACAAGAACCACACCTTAAGGTGGATTGCATCTTCCATGCATAATTTGTCTTTAAAGGTAACTTACTCAAAACAATCAATTTACAATCCCTTTCTTCCTTGGTGGAAGAGAGATAATCTGCTTAATACAACAAATACAATGTTAACATGTTACTGTGTGGTTAGTGACTGGTGCAAGCAAATGTTCCAATGCTTATACTCCTTTTCCTCCCACGCTGGGAGCAGATAACACTGCCAATGTCTTCTTCAGTGGGCACAGTTCCAGTTCCGATACTGGTCTTTTCATGCTAAACTGGCAGCTCATGAAAACCCCCCTTTCCTTCTCTCCCCAACTAGATGCAGAAGAGAATGAAAGCTCTAGTCCATGCCTTTTCTGTAACCACAACTTCCCTCATGCCACCTGAAATTTCAAGCGTTTCTTTTTACAAGTGCTTCACGTTGATGCTTCCACACCACCTCATCTACTTCCTTCAATCTCCCACATGATATCTTCAGGAAGCACTCAGTAGTTTGAATTTATGTATCAATGCTGCATGGCCTACCTGCAACTTCCACTGTTTTGAGTTATTACAGATGCTCAGTATCAAAAAGTCTGCATACCCTTACATTTCATAAGGGCCAATAGTCTGTTTCTTTTTCATACGTGGAAGCTCACCACTCATTTCCCTATCGCTAGTGTTATCCTTCTCAAAGAGGGCAGTTTGATGTTTTGGAAAAAGTGTTATTTTAAATATGCAGAGACAATAATTTTGGTTCAGGCGCAGCTTTTGTTAACAGTATCTGCTAAACAATTTCAATAACTGTTTCAGCAGGATTTTAAAAACATGGTCCCACTCCAAGCGAGAACATCTCTTCAGGTGTTACACTTTCTTCCAGTTACAGATCCACATTTGTCAAGCAGCACTGACAAAAACGTTCCAACTCACTGGAAAAAGGAGAACAAGGTCTAAATAAAATGGTTCATTTGAGGAGGAAGAAACTTAAACTTGCAAATAAGCACAGAATTGTATACTTTTTACTTTTTTTTTTTTTTTTTTTGCAAAAGCACCTAAAACTGCACAGAACTTGTAATACTTTTACTTCAGTAAGTTCAAATCTAGTCTTCTGATCTCATCTCAGATGCCGGATCCGTAGTAGGTTTTTCAGCAAAGAATTCAGGTTCGGGATAGGATCATCATAGATGAGATGCAGAAAAACTGTACTACAAAAGTAAATCTAATACATGATGCGCTTTCCTTCTTTGATAGCGTCGCTGATTGCAATGAAAAAGTAGAACATTCTCCACCCTTTCACACATAAGGTAAGTATTTAAAACTTCACAGGTAGATTTTAAGGTTAGCTAAGGTTAGGCACAACTACTGGCACATGCAGTCCCTTGGGTAGTAAGTCATCTTATACTTAGTACACATACACAGTAAGTAGTAAGTTACAATACAAACCTACTGTATCAGTTATTGAAGCATATTAGCAACAGTCACAGCACTAAAAATTTCTTACTTGTAAACACAGACTTACTTCAGACTTAATCATAAAATGCTCAGAAGCTTTTTAGTTACATACCTGAACAAATTAGACATTTGTTTGTACAGTTGTGATCGTTTTCCTGCTGGAAAAGAGACATTTATTAGCTCAGAAATGTTTTCTTCCATCACTCAAAACACAACTTACTATTTGGTCTCTCATATATTACTAAGCATGTGGTGGAATAACACCAGTACTTATTAAGCTCCAGAAAACGTAACCTACAAGTGTTCTCACATCACAGTAAGTTTCTTTTTACATGTCTTGCCTGGATACTACATAACTTCGCTATAAGATGTGATGGACAACTAATCTGTTAAGTCTAAGTCTCCCCCTACCATAATCAAACACTTCACTTCTGAAAACAATAGTAAGAATATGGTTCTCAGCTTGTAGCAAAACACTGAAAGCCCAAATCTATCAACAAGCATTATATTAAAAAACTATTCTTCTATGCAGGACACCTGAAGCAACAGGAGAATTATGCATGGTATCTTGAGCTGAAACTGATAAAACTTATAATTAAGGCCAATATAGGTGATGAAACATTTCAGCATTTCCCAGAATGCACATACACAAACTCTACCATATTTCAGATATGCCATCTGCAGTAATTGTTTACACGTCCCTTCGTACTTTTAAATGGGGTTGATATAATAATGCAGTTTTAAGTACAGTCATTCAAACACAGTTTGCCAAGTTTTCAGGCCTGAAAGAACTACCAAGTCTATCATCTTTTTAATGTTTTACCTGTCATGACACAATAATAATCTAATCTCAAAAGTCAGACATATGCGTTTTTATAATTTAATTCTATCATTTATTGAATTCATACCTTCAAGAAGCAGCCTTCAAGCATCCCTGCAAAGACAAAAATCACAACAGTTAGTTTTATTAACAAGGCTTGCTACTTTCAGCTTTCCTTCAGACTCCTGTCTAAACAAGACATTATTTTACAGGTAGCACTTCCACACAAAAAGCTTCATTCCTGTGTTTAAACTTTACATACTGGGACAAAACCCATTCGTTAAAATAAATTGTTAGTAGCAGTCTTTAAATGCCTTTCTTTAGGAAGGAGTGAAATAAAATTATAGATATCTAGCTGGACACCGAAATTGGAACCTCACACTTCTAGATTTTGACTTTTTAAATAAAAACTGAACTTGTATAGAAATTGTGCTTCAAAACCCATATTTCAGTGAGAAAGATTAAATTCAGTAAAATGAGAAGAACAAAAACCTTGAGTTCAGCTACCAAAGCACCTGAAGCAATGAGTGTTCTCATGCACACTTTCTGCCTGCTGCAAGTAAATTTAGACTAGCCCCTCTGAATTAGTTTAACACTAGAGCTGAAACAGCTTTAATTCATTACAATTCTCCTCTAATCATTAACTTCAGCAATCCTAAATGCCTGCATCAGAATGCATCCTGAGTTAACTGTGCTTTTGAAAGAGTCACAGTGCAAGTGTCATCAGCTAACTCAAAACCCAGCAACGCTTCATTTTCTTACCAGGGTGCTTTCAATACTCGGTGAGTTTCTCATTTTTACGCTCTGAAACAAGATACCTCAAAGTACATGAATCTAGGCTTGTCCTCTCCTTTCTTTTTAAAGGTGCTACCATCTGCTGGGCAACAGCACGTCCGTAAGTCATTTCAGTAATGCACCAAAACCCTTATTCACAATATTGAGCTTGTATATGGGGACAGCATAGAAGTAAAACTGGGAGAGATTGAGAAAGATTAAATGACTTTTGAAAGAAAAGTGGTTTTGACTCAGAAGCCAGATCCGTATGAAGTTTTTTCATCAACAAATCAGGTATGGCAACTTCATCACAATCCACCACTTAAATAACTGTACTGGAAAGGGAATACACAGAGCTTTAACAGGGAATACATCAACAAAAAGTTTCAGCAGTTTAACACTAAGTATTACCTCTATCTGTTGCAGTACAGTTGCCAGGACATCTTTCACCAAAATGCTCAACTTTTCCATTATTAAAACCTGTTCATATGCCATCCTAGATAGGAATAAAGCAAGCAGTTAGAATATGTTCATTCAGTAACACAACCCACCTGGGATGACCAAGTTTTAGCCTTGGGGATCGCCCTTCCTCCCCATTTTTACTTTCCAGGCACAGCCAATGGTTGTAGACATTTGAGTTTGACAAGTTCAATTGAACAGATCCTAATATTGTTTCTCAGCATTTTAAAAAAATGAGAATATAGACTATACTCCTAAAAAATGAGTAATACATTTTAATAGGAAACTTAGAACTAGATTTGTCTGTTTATACTGACAAAGAAATTCCAGCTGTCAACTTCCTTTTTTTTCACCTCAACTCTTATATTAATTTTCTGATAAAGTGTACACTGACACTGATAATTATATGTACACTGATAATTATAAGTCACCTTGAGGTAATCTCTGTCACATTTACAATGTAAATCTTAGACTTACTTTACCAGCTCCTTCACAAGTGGTTTGAAATAACCGAAACTGTTCACCCACCTTCCTAGCCTACACATCTCAACACAGATCATGTCAAATAACATGCCTGAAGTACACCAGTATCTCATTTCTAAGCTAATGACAATGTTACTAATTTGATTACAAGTATGTTGCTAAGCCATTTAACAAGTTAATTATTTATCCCCACAGATCATTCAAAACATACACAGCTTTCAGGAAAATCCACTTGTGTGTACCAAATACTCTTCTAGTTCCAATGGTGCTTCCATCTTGGGCTAAAATCAAAATTAAGCAAAAATTAGTTCAAGTAGAAAATCTGTTGCAAAGGTCTAAGCACCATCTCATATAATACCATGTCAGGAAGTGATCAGCAGGAACTCAAATTTCTTTTCATACAAAAAAAAATTCTCAATATTAGCGTACAATTGTCTGCCAAGAACTTGCAGTTGAAATTCTATACACAGTAGATTAAAGGTGGCCTGAAATCATTTTAGATCATTTTTTTAGGATGAAGAACCAAGTCATTTAAACTTCTGTTTTACATTACACATTTATTCACAATGTTAGTCCTAATATTTGTAGATTCCTTCTAACTGAACTATTGAACTGTTCACAGTTTACAGAATCAGCAGTTACATTCAAATATGGCCACATGTGGGTTCACATTAGCTCTAATACATGCCCAATGCAAGACAGTTAACTTGTAGTGAATTACACTGATCTCAAAGGTGGTGCAAGTTAATCAAGTGATTTATCATGTAGGCCCTATGTGATGAAGTGGTACAGAAAAGATGATAATTAAAAACATTTGACCTCAGCACAGGTCTTAACTCATATAATTACTCATCAGTTTAAAGGTGACCACGAAAATGCAATGTCCTGCAACTGTTCTTCTGTTTTGTTTCACTCAACAGCCATACAAAGATGACAATCTCCAGCACCTCACACATTCTATACTTTCGTCAGACAAAAGTGCGGAAACTGAAAAGGAAGCATTTATATGCAGGGCTATTCCTATAGCAAAAAAAATTACTATTACCTTAATGCTTCTGCACAACATATTGGAAACCACTGAAAGTTTCTGCTTCATACCTAAAAATAAACAGCAGACAAGCATACCACTTGAAATAAGCAGATACTTAGTAGTAGATCCCTTGATAACACACGTTAAGAAGTCACAGAAGCAATGAAACGTTAAGTACTCAAGCCTTAGTTTGCAGTTTTTTTCAGAAGGTAGCAAGGAAAGAAAATACAGCCATTTAAGTCGCAAGGAAACAACAAGTTATATTCGTTCACAAGGCAAAGAAAGCATTTGTTTTGTTACGTACATTTCAAATATGTTCCTTCTTTCAACAAAGATGTTTATTACTGCACACCGTGTAGATGAAATAAAGGCCGTAGTCTGTGATAGATTACTAAACTTGGCTTTGTTTCAGATGAAAGCAATTAAAGTATATTTATTGCACCCAATAACCATGGTACTAACAGCTAGTAAAGATACAAGAATTTCACTGCTCAGTAACCTAACACCTGACTCAGGATATCATTAGATGAGCCATCTCAAGGCAGAGCGATTGCTTCTTACATCAATACAGCCACCTCCTTAATTGCTGCTTGCAGATAAGCCTACTTCTCCCTTTTGCTTGCAATTCCTGCTCTTCCAGGACAACTACTGCTCAATGACAGCAGCATTCCCATAGAGAAAGCAGAGTCTCAGGCTAAAGATTTTAAACAATATGCATTTCCATAAAGCTTCTTTTATTCTGCTCTCACTGCCTAGCAAGCCTCAACGGTTAAAGCGTTCATCTAGTGATTCACGAGGCACACAACCCTATGTCGAAGTAAAAGGGCCACTGACTTCTTCACAGACGCTCTAAGCTCGTGTTAGAATACCTCTCTCCATCTGTGAATACCTCTCTGTCCATCTGTGTGAGAATAGATAATTGACAACTAAATGTAACGTAGGGCCGCCCCGCCCTATGAAGGGGCTGTTTCTGACCCTAACGCCTCACGGCTGCCGGCGCAAGCGGGCAGCGATCGCCCAGCAGCTCCCGAGGGCACCTCTAAGGCCGCCGGCCTCAGCTCAAAATGGCGCGGGCCACGCAGAGCCCCGCCGGGCACCGCCCGCACCGGGGCAAAATGGGACCCCACCGCCCACGCGGCCGCCGCCTCCACAAACTACGCGTCCCAGAGTGCCCCGCGCCACTTCCGGCAGGGAGCCGGGCCCATCACTTTCCCGCCTCCCTCCCCGCGGGGCGCGGGGCACGCCGGGACCTGCAGTTTGCCCCTCCGTCCCTTCGCCGCCGCGGCGCTTTACCCCCCGGGCCGCGGCCTCACGGCGGTCGCCGTTCCGCAGTACCCGCACCTTCTACGTGCCGCCCCACGGAGCGAGCCTCGCCGCCCGCTCCAGCTTCAAAGAAACGCGCGGCATCGCGACGCGGCGCCCCCCGGATGTTCGAGCGCGAGCCAACAAGCCCGGCTGCCCCTCAGCTCTACTCGTACAGCGCCGCACTCATCCGCCCCGCTGACCCCTTACCGCCGCCGCCACCGCTCCACAGGAAAAGAGGGGGCGGGGGGCGCTCGCGGCCTTTATATGGACTTAGCGGGGTGGGAACGAGGCTAGCCCCGCCCATCGCCCCGCGAGTCGGGGGCGGGGACTGTGAGGGCCGGGCGCAGGAATGCGTTTTCCCCGCCCAGCGCGCGCCCGCGCGCGGAGGGGCCGGCGGTTGTCGCCCCGCCTCGCGTCCGGCCCTCAGCTCGCGGGCGGGGCGGGGCGGGGCTGCGGCTGGTGGCGCGGTTCCCTTCGTGCCGCGTTCGGGAGGCTGGTGAGGAGCGTTGGAAGAGGCGGAGTTTCGTGTGTCAGCCGGCTGATGTTGGGGCTCTCAGCTCGCAGGGATTTTGCATAAAACGCACGACGAGTAGAGACAGAAAGCAAACACAGCTCCACCTCATGAGCTTACTACGAATGCGTCTGCTGAGTTCTTGTTTGCTTTTGTCTGTGTTCTGATGGTGTTTCCCAGGGCTTCAGCTAGCTGTTCTATAGCTCTGCCTAAGCCTTTCAGCTTTCCTTTGTCTCTAATTAGATCTTCCTGGAATCGCACCGCTCGCACGCCCTTTCCCTTTTTGGAAATGGCACGCACCGCTTTACCACGTACAGCATTCCGAGTCGGCGGGGCAGACAAGTCGTCTGTTGCTCGCAGCGGGTGGAACGCTTTCTGGCACGGCTATTGCTTCCTTCTGCAGTTTGTCACTAGAGGGTCGGATCACTGCTCCACGGTGAACCCGGGGGCGGGCTTGCTCCGATCCCAGACAGAAAGCCGCTTGGTTTGCAGCCGGATGGCCTCTTGTGCTGGTGTGGCAGTGCTAGCGAAATGACTGGGAATGCGCTGCAGTGGGGGTGGCAGGGGCACTGGAACCTCGGTGGTGCTAAAACTGCTGTGAAACCACATCCTAAATTGTAGCATCGTAGAATCATTAAGGTTGGAAAAGACCTTTAAGATCACCTTAGAGTTCAATCATCAGCCCACCCCCATCATGCCCACTAACCACATCCACACGGTTCTTGAGCACCTCCAGGGACGGTGGCTCCACCACCTCTTGGGCAGCCTATGCCACTGCCTCGCCGCTCTTTCTGAGAAGAAACTTTTCCTGATATCCAATCTGAATCTCCCGTGGTGCAACTTAAGATTATTACCTCTTGTCCTATCTCTGTTACCTGGGAGAAGAGGCTGACTCCCACCTCACTCCATTCTCCCTTGAGATAGTTGTAGAGAATGATAAAGTCTTCCTCGAACCTTCTCTTCTCCAGTCTAAAGAATCCAGTTCCCTCAGCTGCCCCCCATAAGACTTGTGCTCCAGTCTCTTCACCAGCAATGTTGCCTTTCTTTGGGCACACACTTTGTGAAGGGAACCACACTAGCTTCTGTAATCTGGCAGAAGAAACTTATCTCAGTTAGATTTTAGGGGACAAGTTTACTGGTAGTGCCTGAATGCAAATTGTACACAAACAAGATTTCCAAGAGAAATACAGCTTGTATTTCTCAGCGTCACGTAAATCTGCTAATCACTGGTCAAGCTTCTGGGTCAAGGGAAGTACAGTACAATGGAGATGGGCAGTAATTACAATTGCAAGGCTGAAAAATGTTAACAACAACAACAACCCTGCAATTTTAAGGTAAGTTTCCTTCTTAGCTGCTTTGCTTTCCCCTCCTTCAGGCTTCCCCCTTTTGGAGCTACACCCCAGGTGTTTGGATGAGAGTGCAGACTGTAGAGCAACACCTGATCCTCAAACCCTGCTCTGCAGAAAAATCCAAAGGCTAGTTGGAGCCAGGAGTGTGATTGCAGCAAGGCTTAATTTATAATGAGCCCTTCCCAATTTAGCTCACCCCACACCTGTATGCACAGTGTTAGCCCCGGAAAGGAGAGTTCTGGTTCTGAGATGCTGGTGGCACGCTCTTTCAAGGCTCACACAAATTTATGCCTGGTGGTAAGGCCCCTGCTAGAAACTTTCAGCTCGAGGTAACTTCCTCCAAGTTATCTTTTCTTACTTTAAATGATTTTATTTCTCCCCCTACTTCCTTTATGTTCCTATTTTGAATCTAGCTTCCTGGATTTTCTCCTGTAGCTTTGCAACTTTGATGACTCACACCTCTTGGTTTAGTTTGGGGTTGTTACCAGCGCATCCTTTGGGATACTGAGTTCCCCTCCCCTCTCAGCTTCCCAGCAGGAAGTCTATTGTGCACAGCTTTAATTTCTTCCTTCTCAGAACTGACAGTACTCACTGTGAAGTCCTGAGCTGACTTTACACTACTTTGCACTATGTATCATAAAAATTGTGAGTTGTGAAAATGTCATTTGGCTTATGATTTTGGCCCTGGTAATTATTGCTTATAATTTTTTACAGAGAGAAGAATTCTTTATATAAATTTCTCAATGTTTTCTCTTAAACATTTTAGTCACCTTACTGTAACAGAAAAATAAGAATGTTTTGTTCGTAACTGAGATGACAAAAATGTTAGACTGGCTGCACAGAGTCAGAGCACAGGGTCACCCCCCAGTATCCTGCCTCCAGCTGTAGACAGAAGTATATTCCTAGGGAGGGGAGCAGGGACAGAACAAGCACATAGGAATCCTTTCCTGAATATGTGCTCAGCTTCTGGGAATACCAAACTTAGACTCCTCACAGAGGATGGTGGTTTTCTGTGTGTGTAAATGTAGCAACTGTCCAATCCTCAGTAAATTTGCTTTCCATAAACTTGTGAAACCTTCTGTGGGGCTTGTATAAAATTTTAGCATCCACAGTATCAATGGCAAGGAGTAGCACAGCTAAATTACCAAATCACAGAATTGCAGGGGTTGGAAAGGACCTTAAGAGATCAACGAATCCAACCCCCCTGCTAAAGCAGGTACACTACAATAGATCACACAGGTAGGCATCCAAACAGATCTTGAACATCTTCATGGTAGGAGACTCCCAATTAGTGTTATGGGAAAGTGCACATCCTTTAGTTTGCTTTGTACCTACTATCTATTACCTGGCTGCCCAGTTTTAAAAGAAGCCCTGAGCAACCTATCCATGAGTGAGCATCCCCTTTTATCAGTGACTGTATAAAACACCATGAGGGGCACCTCTACACACAGCAAGTCTTCTCACAGAGGCTGCAGAAACCTCATTTGCTTACTCATTCCTCACATGAAAATCAATTTCTACCCTTGACCTTACTTTTGTTGTTCTTTTCTGGTATTTTTCTCATTTCTCTTTGAGATTGTGATCTGAAAGTGCATTAAAGAAGCAGGCACAATATGGGCTTATAGAGTGTGTGTTGATCATTATCATCATAGAATGGCATGGGTAGAAAAGGACCACAATGATCATCTAGTTTCAACCCCCCTGCTATGTGCAGGGTCACCAGACCAGGCTGCCCAGAGCCGCATCCAGCCTGGCCTTGAATGCCTTCAGGGATGGGGCATCCACAGCCTCCTTGGGCAACCTGTTCCAGTGCGTCACCACCCTCTGTGTGAAAAACTTCCTCCTAATATCTAACCCAAACTTCCCTGTCTCAGTTTAAAACCATTCCCCTTTGTCCTATCACCCTCTTAAACAGCCATTCCCCCTCCTGTTTATATGCTCCCTTCAAGTACTGGAAGGCCACAATGAGGTCTCCCCAGAGCCTTCTCTTTTCCAAGCTAAACAATCCCAGTTCTCTCAACCTTCCCTCACAGGAGAGGTGCTCCAGCCCTCTGATCATCTTAGTGGCCCTCCTCTGGACCCGCTCCAAGAGTTCCATGTCCTTCCTGTGCTGGGAGCCCCAGGCCTGGACGCAGTACTGCAGATGGGGCCTCACAAGAGCTGAGTAGAGGGGGACAATCACCTCCCTCTCCCTGCTGGCCACCCTTTTTTTATTGCAGCCCAGAACACAGTTGGCCTTCCGGGCTGCAAACGCACACTGCTGGCTCATGTCCAACTTCTCATCCACCAGAACCCCCAAGTCCTTCTCCGCAGGGTTGCTCTCAAGGAGATCTTCCCGTAGTTTGTATAAATACCTGGGATTGCCCCAACTCAAGTGCAGCACCCTGCACTTGGCATTATTGAACCCCATTAGGTTTCCATGAGCCAAGTTGTCCCCAAGCACTTCCCAAACTTTGGCTTTTTTTTTTTCCTGCTATTAGTATTCATGGAGATCATGGTTCCACAGAGCTCTGTCACTGCTGCACCATCTTTAATACCAAAGCAATTTCAAGAGAGGGTTCACACACTGCAGTCCATCATTAAGTCAATTAGCATTTCATCTTGGTGCCTCTATACACTCTGTGGTCATGCTGAAACTGTAACATCTTCAAGAAGCTTGAAGCAACTTCTGCAATGAATGCCTCATAAGTGATAAGTGGTCTGGAGTGGGAAATTCCCCCAGATCTGCAGCACTGAACACAGAAATGAAATGGTTTTACGCCTTCAAAATAGCGTCTTCCATTTATCTTCTTATCACCTGTGAGGATGTGCATAGATGTACATTCTGGTTTTGTTTTTAATAAGCATTTTCATTTTTAAACAGGTCCCCTTTCCAAATTTGAGTCCAGCTGTGGTGGACTTTTAGTTGCTTCTGCAAAGATGGAGTGTCTAAATGTACAGTGGTTGCTCATACAGAAACTTTTGTTTTACTGACAACCTGATCAGTTTATTTGTGGCTAAAATTAACAGTAAAGTTTGACTGAACTTTATACAGCAACACAACCAAAACCAAACCCTCTGCAGGAGTTACTTAAAAGAAGCAATAAAGTTGGTATATTAAGACAGCCAAACTAGTTAATACTAACTGTTTTGATTAGCTATTTTTTTTTCTCTGTTGGCCAAGATAAGTCCACGTGCTAGCTCCAGGAATACAAGATTGTAACTACTTTGTTGTAATAGTGTTCATTATCTTGATGACATGCCCAAAAATACTTAAGGGATGTTCTACAGTGAGGCTTTCTTAGTACTTGGGGTCACCATCTTTCCTTGTTCAAATTCTACATTAACTGTATATTATTGAAAGACAAAATATCTTAGCTGCTGGATGATTGCTGTTTATCTTATTGAATTTTTCTCCTTCTTAAAAGATGAATAGATGAGAAGAAAGTGTTAAAGGGGGAATGCTGCAGAAAGAATGGGGAAGAACAACCTGCTTTTTAACATTCTTATCATATTCCTAGGGCCTAGCAAATTAATATTTGCAATCACTTCATTCATTAATGGGGAATAAGAATAAAAAGTCGTTTATTTCATACAGCCTTGAAAAACTGTCAGTCTTGCTCTTCCCATTCCTTACCAAGAGGCTGTCTCTGAGAAGACAAGTCTGCTGAGCTATTGGATTTTTTTTTAATTCAAAACTGTTTTTAAGATTGCCACCTTTCAAAGTCTTGCTTACAAGTAAAATATCTGATAATCATACCATATAAAAAAATCAGGAAAAACAACACGTATTTACCTTACCCTTACTAAAGCTAAGTATCATGTGAAGTATTACAACAAAGTAAAAGTTGTAAAACTGCATTCCATCATCTGGGTTTGAATCTGGGCATGGTAAGTACAGATCGCTTGGTAAGAAGGAGGCACTCCCTTTGAAGTGGAGATTTCTTGGAAACTTAACTATCTGGAAGTTCTATCTGACGAAGTAAGAAAAGAAAACATGCATACACGTTATTTTGCTCATAGCATGCATATTGAAACACAAGTATTAGTTAAGTAGTAAAGATGTAGGAAATGTAAAGATATATCGGGGGAGGGTCAGCTGGGATATAGGGAAAGGTTCTTCACCAGGGGGCAGTGGGAATGGCACAGGCTGCCCAGGGCAGTGGGTACAGCCCCTATCTGCTGGAGTTCAAGGAGCATTTGGATAATGCTCTCAGACACAGATTTTGAATTTTGGGTGGTGCTGCATGGAGATGGGAGTTGGACTCAGTGATCCTTGTGGGTCCCTTCCAAATTAGGATATTCAAAGGCAAAAGAAATAGCACGATCTGTAGTGCTAATATATTCTTTTTAATAGATTTAATTTTGCATCACATCTTCACTTTAGATGATGCATAAATCTTTCCTGGTGTTCCTCAAGTCTTTTTTATTGTAGAATTGTCTCCATGTTATCTTGCTCTTAAAAGTAGCATGTTTTCCAGGACAGGACAGTATGATAGCAGGCTCTGCGAGCATAGCATGCTCTTCTAGTTGCTCAGTTCTTCATGCAGAGGGAGAGATCAAACAACACTTTATAAAGCTGTATTTTAACTCATATAGGTCAGCTGACCTCACGAGCTGCTGCTGAAAGATGTGACCTTGTTCTTCTCTCCCTCCCTGTCATCACTACATGTTAATCATCATGGTTTTACAAGCAACTGCTGAGGGTGATAGAAAACCTTTTCTTTTCCTTTTTTTTTTTTTTTCTTTTTTCTTAGCTTTAGTTTTCTAGCAAATCAGCCACCTGAACTGACTCATACTGTGAACACCTAACCACTAGATTTAACAGAAGGGAAGTGGTGGAGGCACACGCCCTCAGCTGGGGAAGATTTGAGCAGAGTGGTCTCCCTTGAGAGGCAGCTCTAAATATGATGTGAATCCTCTCTTTCAATCTCTCCAAAACACATTGTAGGACCTATTCAACTGTTCCTGAATATAAGAATTAAAATAAATGTTTATGGTTTAAGAAGTCTGTTCTTCTACTGTATGCTAGTCTCCTATTTGCTCTTGTACTGTAAGAAATAAATAGTACGTCTCTGAATGCAATTAAATTATATTGACAGTTGATATTTAGAGCAGTATAACTTATGGCTGGCATTACTTAAAATCAAAATAATCATAATAATCATCCCTAGGATTTGTAAGGTTAGTCTGTCTGGTTGTTGGAAGTGGGAGGTTGTATAACCTGAACTTGAAGAAAAGGTAAATTAACATGTTGCTGATGTCCAAAAAGGAAGCACAGCACTGCAAATTTGTATTGTCTAGACAAGCACATTACCTTGTCCTGATATTCCTCTCTTGTGTCCTGAAAGGTGAACAGGAGGATGAAACAAGACCATCCACTTTTATTGCACTCAGTTCTACATACAATTTGCAGGCTAAGTATGAGGCAAGGCTGCCATTCCTTGTCAGCTCAGAGAACAGGTTCTTTGTCTCAAATCATGCAGCTAATAGGTGGATGAAATTTACTTATGTCCGTGTGCAGTGTTTCTAAGAACGGGTTCAAGTGGAGCAGAGAAGCTGTGCTATGAAGCATAAAATAGCTGCTGGCTATAGATGTGATCTCCCAGCATATATATATATATTTTTGAAATTGTTGTGCAGAGAACACTCCCATCACAATCCTTTGGAATCCCAAAGCTGCACCCTCTTGGGAGTCAAAGGTGGATGATGAGGAGATGTACCTATTGCTAATCTTTGCTTCCTAGGATGCTGGGGGAGCTTTCTGAGTGGTCAGCAATCAGATCTACAAACAGGTCACACAGGAA
This sequence comes from Chrysolophus pictus, assembly GCA_037305975.1. Lineage (NCBI taxonomy): Eukaryota > Metazoa > Chordata > Aves > Galliformes > Phasianidae > Chrysolophus > Chrysolophus pictus. The sequence continues at coordinate 34,377,383 of CM074578.1, forward strand.
GAACAGCTGGATCGTCTGGGTTGGTATCCAGCTTAAAGACAGGGTAGAAGCCTGGGGTCTTGTGCAAGGTAGAAAACCTTTGGCTGTTGCTAAATCTTGGAAGAGGTAAGCAGTTTAGTGCCTATGGTGTTGTGTGGGTAGATTGGGATGCCAGTCAGGCACCAACATAATTCCACAACTGTTTTGTGGCCTTGGCTAACGCAGGTTGCCCTGCACTGGAGTGGTTTCCAGGATGCAAAGTGCTAGTTGCATGCATGCATGCAGAGTAATGCCATCCTTCCTGCCAGGCAATGCTAGGTGAGGAAGTTCCTTTCTTGTTGAGGGCTGTACACTACAGCAAGTAGGACATTGGTACTGGGAGTGCCTACTTGCTTTTTTCATATTTATCTCCCCCTAGACCATCTATGGGAGATAGAATCCAAGATCCTCTTACGGGAGCCTTAAGTGTCTTGAGATGACCTCTTCTAGCTGTGGACATCCCACTTAGCTCATCTGAAAATTCCTGACATTCTGCCTGTATTTCTGTATGGGAAAGACTCCAGCAGCAGCTTTTTATTGGCTTATTGGTCAGTAAATTATTACTACCCTCAAAGGGCCAAGTGATGTATGCTGTGGGACAAGGCAGTGGCTGAAACCTTATCAGAAGGTGTGAGCACCCTTGCTTGTAGTGCCCATCTGAGACACGGCCTGACCCCCAGCCAATCCCATGTTCGATACCACATTGGATAAATTTTCCCTACTTTGTGATTTTGAATGGGGTGAACATTAAGATCATTCTACTGTAAACACAAGAGGGCACCCCCTCCTCACTTTTAAATGGCTTACAGCATTTGTACAAGGAAGTTATTGGCAGAACAATGCAGAATACTCACTTTGATAACATGACAAATACTGTCCCTTTACAAGCTTTTATAGGCTGTGAACTTAAAAACCATATTTAAGAAACGCACTCGGCTTGGTCCTTTCTCCAAAACAGAATGGAGAAAGAACAAATTGAATTTTACCCTTGATCTCTGTGAAATAATACTTGTGCTTTTATGATAACCAGAATTGCACTAATGCTAGAGAACTGCAGTTTCTTTGTGGGAATTTCAAGTGCAATTTCTTGTGGAAACAGAAACAAAGACTTCTTTTGTCTACTACTGCAAATTCATTAGGAGAAACTACAAAAAGGGAGACTGTGATTAAGAATTGTTATCTTTGCCAACACTCTCATATTGATATCAGTGCACTGTTCAAATAGATGTCCTTTACCCACCCACTCACTTCTCTCTGTCAGATGTGATGTCTGGTAAGTGTTCTGCATGCTCCAGGCAGCTACACAGAAGTAAATGTATTTTAAGTTTATCCAAGGGCCTCAGCTATTGGTATCAAAGTCTCATTTGAATGCACAGGAAGCGTTTAACAGCTCTTTAATGCACAATAAGTGAAAATCTAGGGTTGCAAAACAGAATTTCCCAGACATTTTAAAACACAAAATCAGAAAATGTAGTCTTTTTTTTTTTTTTTAAAGGAAATATGAACATAGGAAACCCTAATACTATGCAATCCACTGTGCTATTACCTCAGTTTAACTGTTAAAATTTTGTGTCTCTTCTTCACACAGACGAAGTTCTCTGGTTCTAAAGCTTAAAGCTTTTCAATGAGGAAACAAAACATTCAATTGCCATTTTTCCAACTACAGAAAGACAAATCAGAATGGAGGAGTGAAGAAACTATTTCTATTGTTCACTGTGAACTTCATCGCCAATTCCTTAAACAATTTTCCCTTTGGCTGAGAGGTCTGATGTCTCTCACAGCACTCTCAGTCTGGAATGCTGAAAATAAGAACAAATCACATCCTCTAATGCAGCAAATTACTTGACAGTGCTTTAGGGGAAAATTTGTGAGACTTAAATTATATCAAGTACTAAAACAGTAACTCCTGGGAGTGGTTATGTGCTGGAATTAAATACAAGTCAGTTTCTGCTGTGGTCTCTTGAACTGCATTTTATCTTCATGACACTACTTTTTCTTTTATGGCCTGGCAGATCCATAAACTCATTCCTGACTACGCTATGAAGCAGACAGTGTGAAAAGATCAAAAGCAGATATTGTACTTGTAATATAACTTCGTAGAAAAATATTGAGTCTAACTGAATTTTCTGTTATTGGTTGCCTCTCCAAAGAAGTTTGGTTTAAAAATGCACACTTTTTACTTGGAACAGAGTGGAACAGTGACAGATTCACGTGAATCAAAATGCTCATTTCATTTCTGAGCATGATCTTTTCCTCTGAAATAGCAAGTGATTTACAGGTATGGATGTTCCTGAAATGATGAACATAAAAGTTGACTTTTAGCTATATTAATGAACCAGACTGAGGAGGCCAGCTGCTCTATAGAAGGCTACCTCTGCCAGCACTCAGAAGTTGTTTCCCAGGAAGGGTCAGTGATAACTATTAAAACAAAAGAAATCAATCTGATATGTTAGGAAGTCTCCCATGGACCTTCATTCTCTCTCCTTTCCTCCCTCCCTTCCATATTAATAAACGTGTATTCATACATTTGGTAAAGATTAGACATGAAGAGAAACTCATAGAAAATATGTAGATTGCTCCAAAAGTAATGCCTCCTATTTATTTCCATGAAAACTACAACAGGTTCAAAGAACACTATAGCACTATTTCATAGCGCAAAGTCTCAGCAACAAAACACTATTTTTCAACATAGTCATTACCATTAGCTATGCATTTTCTCCCACAATGGAGAAGAGTCTGCCTGCTGTGCTCATAAACTTGTGCACCAGAGGAGGTGACCCACTGTCGCTAGTACTGAAATGCATCAGCCACCACCACACTGCACTCACAGCCACTGTTTGGTTTCCATAAGCAGTCAGCAGGTGTCAATGAATATCAGCAGGTGTGACTTTCTTTTTCCTGCACAGAGGAATTCATTGACACACCTTTGCTTCTGTATAAGAAATGAACATACAGACATTATAATTATGAAATAAACAAGAGAGTTTGGCTAAGCAGGTTATTGTATCGAAAAGAGAATAAATAAGAGTGCTTACCCTTGTCCTGGGTTTGCTATAAAACTATAAAACTCCAAAGGAGGGATCTCCAGAAGAGATCCTTCCCTACTGGTAGTCAGCTCTTCAATGGGTCTAGGAGAGGTGCAGCCAGGCTCCACCCCTTCCAGCAGCACAGGTGAATTGCCTTCACGTGTGCTCCTAGGGCTGACTCATTGCTCATCTCAGGTGGTCAATCAGGTTCAGGCCATGATTCAGCAGTTCCCATACAGCTTCATATGCACTTTATGCACTAACACCATTTTGTAGAACTACCCCTCTGCTGACATCTGTCACATGGTGACCAAATGTAATGGATTATTGGTGGGAAAGTTCAGCCTCTACTGCCATACCACCAACATCTGTTTCTGACATCATGGGTCAACATAATGAAGTAGGAGGCATTACTTTTGGAGCAGTTCTTGTAGAACTGTCTGAAATATAATATGCAAGTTGTGAATCTGACTATGTATGAGAAGGTACTTATTTATTACAATAATTTTTTACCTGTAATTATCTACTTCCATTTTTATCTATTGTAATAGGAGGATAGATATATAGGATAGCTGTTGATGAGGCTCACACGTACACTCCTTCGTGGCAGACAGACCCAGTTCCTAGCAAAGTTTTCTGTCTTATGACAGTGATGCAACATGCTCTGGCAGGTCTGGCAGGGTGTTTGTGCTGATTGATGACTATACACCACAGGTTAATAAGGCTGACTGTTGCTGGCATTTTCTTCAGGGATGTACTGCTGTGGTCTCTGGAGATTCCAGGAAAACTTGCAGGAACATAGCAGGAGGTGATAATCCTACAACAAGTTAGGTTAAAATTGGTCAGTAAGTAAACACAGGTATCGAGGAAAGATCAGCCACTCAGACAATTGCAAAAGCCTTGTTGTTTTGGAAAAGCAAATCAATTCTTACTAGATACTCTTCATTTTGATTCATCAAATCAAGACAATTAAGAAATAACTGTATAATCCTTTAATGTCTATTTTTCATAGGATAGGATAGGACAGGATAGAGTAGGATAGGACAGGATAGAACAGGGTGGGGTAGGGTAGGGTAGGATAGGATAGGATAGGACAGGACAGGACAGGATAGTTTCTTTGGAAAGGACCTGAAAAGATCATAGAATCATAGAATCTAGTCATCAGGTCATCAAAGATTATCAGATCCAACTTCCTGACCTATTCAAAGCTAACCAAAAACTGAAGAGTATTAATGACAGCGTTGTCCATTTGTCCAAATGCCGCTTGAGCCCTAACCGTCACAGGACATCCCTATAGCAATCCTGTTTCAGTTGCTGATCACACCCACAGTAAATACATTTTTTGGAATAGCAGAGTTTTTATCTTCTTCTGGTGCCCTAAAGGTCCAAAATAGAAATGACATTCATCTTACATTCTCTCTGCAACCCAGAAGCAGAGGGTGCAGTCATCCTGAAACTGCTGTGTCAGGTCCAATGCATGGAATAATATGGCTGAAGGATCTTTGTAATGACTAAACACAATATGCAGCCACTACGGATTCTACTGCTTTCACACCTTCAAGGTGCAGTGAGAATAAAGTAAAGCAGGTGAAAGAGTGTTACAATCAAAAATACTATCTGGAAGCTTTTTTACTCTGTCATTGGGTTGTAAATGGAAAACTGTTGTTGTCCAGAGATAGCTGGTCCCAACAACCTAGGCTTGGTAACTTCAATTTCACAAGTTCTCTACCATTAATTAGACTTCAGTTTCAGATGTTCTTAAACGGTACTGGAAACAGTAACCAGTGAGAAAAGCTGCGAAATGCCGAGCACCAAAAATATTTGATTGATTATATCAGATTTGTAAGTAAAATAATAAAATGATTTTACTTGTAGTATTAGTGTATGCCTGCTTAAAGTGTTCCTGAAACTAGATCTTAAGTACAGTTTTGAGTCTCGTCTACACTCAGGAACATGAGACAAATTTAATTCCAGGTACTTTGATGGCCACCTGCCCAGGCTACCCGACCACAGTTAATGACAATGCACCTCTCTCAAACAGCATGGAAAATATCCAGCAAGCAAAGGCCACTGAAGATAGACTGCTTTAAAACAATTCAAATAATGCAGAGCATTTGTGTCTGCTCAGAAATTCAAGGATCAATTCAAGGTGGAGAATCAGCAAGAAGGATTGAATGGATAATTATGAAGCAATGAGCACAGATAAAACTTGGAGTAATAATGCTCATTAATGGAATGAAAATGTGATTTGTGTGGTTTGAATAGAACGGGAATGGAACAGGAAGACAAGGTAAAAATGTTCCATCTTACAAACATATTAACTTCTGCACCTATTCACAGCATGAGTACTTCAACTGACTTTAGTAGGACTTTAATTAAAATTTGCGTCATCAAGAAACACCTGAATAGAGGCAACGGAATAATTTAGGTGAATAAAAGCTGAAAAACATGAGGTACTACTCAAGCTATTTGCAACAGATGGTGCAGAGCAAAGTGCCTGAAGAGATTCGGAGTTTCCTAAATTCCAGAAGTAACTATAAATTCCACTGAACAGAAATTTAGTATGAAAACAGAACTACGCAGTGAGATGGTCTTAGAGCATTTTAGCCATTTTATCCAAATCCTCACTTTTTAAAGGATTCTAATTTTTTTTAAATCTCTCTACAAGAAAACAAATAGATTTGGACATCGAGGGGTATCCAAGATTTTGGGAAAAATAACTTTAAAATACACTTGTTAGTTAAAAATTTGCAGAAGTAAAAAAAAACTAATAATAATTATTAACATAGTGAGACAGCATTCATGCACATCTGTCTTAATAAGACAGTGTATAATATTGTAATTCATAGAAACAAAATATTCACTAGCTTACATATTAGTTAATATTAATGCCTCTCCATGTTAGGTGGCTGGTCAGGTTTTGCATGCAGTGCTACCAAGTCAGCCAATGAAACCAAAAGAAGAGGGGTAGCTCTTGGTTTTGAGACGTGCTCTGAACATTTTCCATAGAAGGCTGCATAGACTGCCTTGGTAGGGAACATTGTTCTAGGAGTAAAAAGGAGTCTGAAAGAAAAACAGATTTTATAGTTGCTAGAAAAGGAAGTGACATGCTTTTGCATCTGATTTATTGTTCCCCATCTCATACAGTAAAGATCTGGTGCAGTGCTGTAAGACAGTCAAAGAAACTGAAGGATTTGTGCATTGAGGTTAGGATGCAGAGATCTCATTACAATAATTGGCATAATGCAGTGAATATTTTATGCTGTTTTGCATAGAATGTGTTCTGCATGTCATATGTTTACATTTTGCATAATTTATGTTTTTATAATATATGTAAGTGTATGCTGTGTAAGTATATGCTATATAATTTACATCCAGATGACATTAGCTTCACAGAGACCTTCTGCTGGCTGCAAGCATTCACCATGACCAGGCAGCTCTCCTCCATCTTTCCTTAGTGTGCCAAGGAAGACAGTGTAGGGTAAAACCATTTCTTGGGGTCTCCCGATAGGCAGTGCTAGAGGACCATCAATAATTTCAGCTCTCCAAGCACCCAAAGCAGTAACAAGAATTCTAAGTAGAAGTTAAATCACCTTTATTGCCTATGAAAACATTAGCTTTACCCATTCAGAAGATAAGTGAGATGGTTTTGATTAAAAATATACTGACTGATTCTGCCATCGGTCAGTCAGTATATTTGATTCAGAGAAAGTGCAGATTTTAGCAGTTACTCCAAATTAAAAAAATGTTGTATTTCATCATTGAAGTGTTTTATAGCATTCAAAGAGCATAAAGCAGCCTTTCTGTGGTTCTCTATTAACATCAGAAATAGCAAACTTTAAAATTTGGGATGTAAGTAATTACAACTACAATCTTTACTCAGTTGTTACTCAGACAGTAAATTTCAGTAGATTCATAACATAGAAAATACAGTTTTTAGTGCCCAAGGGACTTTATTACATTTTTGTTCCCTCCCCTCTTTTTTTTTTTTTTTTTATTTCAAATGACAAGCATTTCAATTGCAGAACTTATCAAGCTTAGTGAACAATTAAAATACATTAAAATGCATTAGAGTTTATTGCTTTTTTATTGATATCATTACTAGCCATAAATTAGTCTTGAAAAGGTCAGGTATTTTGCTTGGCAAAAAAATATATCATTTGCAAAAAAATTCTCCCATCAACTCAGTCAATCCAGTTAAGTTTCAAACCTGGCCAGCAGGTTTCCCATGGCAGGGCTCTCAGTTTGTTTTTATTGGCTTCTCTGCAGCACATTGTTCCTGTCCTTTCTCAGATCCAGGTTTCAAAACAGCTGGTGGGTATGCTATGTCTGCAGAGAGATCCACAGTGCCATGGAATGCTGAGAGATGGAGACATCCCTGGCAACAGCAAGTTCTTTCTGGGATGTCTCCTGTGTTGGCATGAGGACAGCTGGGGACCACTAGCCAAGTGCTGTGCCTTTCTGCTCAATCACAGAATCACCCCAACACACCAACATCAGCTCTGGTTGCTGTAATAACAACATTTCAGAAAGTGCTTGCATTGTTGAGCTAGATGTTGCTGCAGTGGCCACAGGACTGTGCCTTGCCACACTTGCACAATCTCTTTGCGATACTAACTTCTGACATGATATGATACCTGTACATTCAGTGTCTACATGTGGTGCTTTCAACACAAGCAAACCAAGAAACCCAATGGATAGATGCTGCATTTTGGATTGTGCTATTGAGCTGGTAAGAGCAGCACAGAATTATTAATTCCCATGCCTAGATGTAACACAATTATTAAATCAAGTGGATAACTTCTTCCTTGACAAAACATGGAGAGCCTGTCAGGGAAGGCTCAGGTTGAATAATAGGAGAAATCTTTCATCAAAAGAGTGGTGAGGCATGGGCTGCCCACGGAGGTGGTGGAGTCACTGTCCCTAGAGGTGTTCAAGAACTGTGTGAGTGTGACACTGAGGGACGTGGTTAATGGGCATGGTGGGGGTAGATGGACAGTTGAACTAGGTTATCTTAGAGGCCTTTTCTGTGATTCCATGATTATGGGAAGGAAAGGGAAGAAACACATGCACTGGTTTGCATACACTGTGCCCTTTTAACTGCACAGTTTTTCATGTTTTTTCATATACTTGAATCAAAACAGAAAACCCGTAGCTTCAGAACCCAAATATCAAAAAGCTAAATCGTGGAATGTTGTTCAAAACCTCCCACCTCCTCAGTACCTTATTAGATTTATGCAAGACACAGACAATTCACACGCAGCCTCCAGGTGCTTAGGTGCCAGCTTTGAGCTAAGCAAATATGTTATTGGTTAATGGTGGGATGCACTGGGTGAACTCTCAGCAGACATGGGGCGGGAGGAAGCACTCACAGAAACAAAATTAAGCGCTGGTGGTTTGATCCATTTGGCTGGTAAGGAAGACTTTTTTTTTTTTAATTTACTTTTCAGAGGAAAGGGAGAAAAACAGAATTTGGGACTAATAGATCTAGGAGTCAGACCTGTAAGCCTAATCTTTGTGTCCCAGGATTGCTTTTTTTAGTACAGACCATAAGCTTCGTACTGAATTGCAAGGCAGTAAGGCTGCAGTCTGTTGCTCTGTCTGAGCTTTTTTTGACATGCCTGTCGCTTTGTTTTACTTGGTTTAGCTGTGGCAGCAATTTGTCTAGTTGATCATGTGTCTGTGGTTAATTTATTTTGCTCATTTGTCTTTGTGTGGTACAACCACAGTTCTGTACAGATAGTGCAATGAGCAGTTATTCTATCTAGAGTGAGATATTTATGTCTCTAACACAATGACGCAGTGCAGAGAAATACAGCCCTAGTGATGGCAGAGGCCTTGAGAGGTGGAAAAGTGGGATGCTTACAGAGGAAGGAGAGGCATGGGATGGTAAATTGGGACACGACCTGGAACTGCAGTGTGCATGTGGCTGTCAGCAGCTCCCTGGTGGGCAAATAAATACAGGGCTAGAGCTGGACAAAACCAGTGGCAGGGTAACAGGGAAAACAAAGAAATAGCATGTTCTTGCTGCAAAAGTAATGTCTAAAGTCTCACAGTTCTCTTATCAGTGACGAGCTGTCCTGGAAACGTGAGGACAACCACACAGCACTCTCAACCTCTGTGAGGTAGGGACCAGAAGTACCTGAGACCCTCATGTGGCAAAGACTTTGAGTTAAAATGTCAATGTCTCAAGGTCATTTCACACTTTAAAGTGAGAATAGGCAGTAGTGCAGACATACCAGCAGGTAGCACTAGAATAGTGCAGTAGGTATAGCTTAGTGTTTGTGTTCTTGCTACTGGGAGAATACAGTGGCTGTAAATTGATTAAGTAATTCACACTTATTCTGTGTAAGCTAAGCATTGCATTGGTTTACAAGCTGTGATGTATTAATTTTTATGCAGCTCTATACATTGTTTACAAAATGCAATGCAAACACCTTCTGTTATCAGTTGCTCAACATCTGTTTCAGAGATGCTTCTATAAATGAGTATCCGCCATTACTGCCCTTTCTGATTTTCCTCAGGGAAAGGTGATAGAATGCAGCTTATCTCTGACATCAAAAGAGATTTGCTTTATAGGTCTAGAAATGCTGAGCACTCACGAATTATTGCTGGTGGCTGGTTTGTTAGTCTGCATGATTTACAGCTACCCTGCTGCTCTGCGGTAACAAACGTGCTGTCCCTTTCAAGGCACAGTCTCTTACACTGTTGATGAACACAGGCTGTGCTGATTCCTCACTGGCTCTGACCATCATACAAATAAGGACTGATACGTATAGCAAATCTCAGATCTTGATGTCTCGTGTGCTTGCATTTTACATTGCTCTAAGGGCATCCCCTCATTGTAGTAGGATTATCCTCCAGTGGTTTCAGGAAAAGGCTAGTTTGTGATTAATTTGAGCAGGTCATTTTCTTTTGAGGGATGTATTTTTGTTGTGCCTGGTTGTTGCAGATGTCTCTATTTCTTGGAAGCAACAAGCCAAGTTTCTTCTCTGATACTTAGCTCAGACAAAGGCAGGATCTATGCTTCTGTAACTCAGAGTCCCTCTTGTGGGGAAATGTGGAGGACAAGAAGCAGCAGGGAAGACCTAATGTCTGAGGAAATCTCTATCTTTATTCCCAAATAAGAGCAGTGCAGCTGCTCAGTGCTCAAAGCTGTTGATTTTTTCTGTGTGCATTAGTTCTGAGGTTTCGTGATGGACAAAAGCCAAACTAATGGCAGGATGTTGTTGTCCCTGCTGTCGGAGTGTGTTCCCATCACCTCATGTCTCAGCACTGACTCTGCCATGCCTCAGCCAAATCTTCCAGTCAGTAAGATTAGTTTCTAGCCAGATCAGCAAGCAGCTCCCAGCTCTCTGCCAATGTCACCTGACTTGGTATGGGTGTTTTGCCGGTACACAGGCAGTTATTCAGCCCCACATCTTGCCAAGGTGTAGGACTATGGCAATGTACAACTGTGCATTCTGTCCTTATTTTAGAAATTATATATTAGATTATTATACGTATCAGATATTATATTATTATAGGTATAGATATTATTATACGTATAGATATTATTATATGTATTAGGTACTATACGTATTGGATAGAAAATTACAGGAGCTAGAAACACAGGATTAAATTCTTCATCATAACCAGTGGAGATACTGGAGCCTAACTTTTTGCAAATTTGCACCTGACAAAATCTATTCCCTCTCATTACACTATCTCCAGATTCTCCATGTTCCTTCTCACAGTTTCGCTGTGTTTTCATAGCAATCTTGATTACTCGTTGAAAGAACTTAAAGAACACCAAATATCAGTATATTAAATTATCTTTAAAAACCTCATATGGGCGTGAAGGATAGCAATGAGTTTGCTGTAGCTATAACTACTTCCATTCTAGCACACTGACAAGAACAGACAGAGTACTTTGTGACTTTTTTTCCGAAAGCATTCACATTAGATACAAAGGGTGCTCATATTGCTGAATGGTAGGAACCAAAAACGTGTTTCTAAAAGGAAATGTTTAGCTAAAACGTGTTAAATAGATCTCAACTCAACCTTTGCAATGTAATGTTCTTGCTTAAATTAGCCTGTGTGGAAACTTGATACAAATTTGCAGTAAAGTCATGGATTTGTCTAAATTGATGACATTTCTTTATGCGTTTTCTACAGTAGCTCCCATTAATTTGGTGTTATGGTTATATATTAATGCTTTGTTAAATGTATTCCTTAACTCATTTTTTCCCATGCCCATGACAGTACATTGTCCCTAGTAGTAATCTGTATAGGCAGCAGAGAGATACAATTCCAGAAGTGCTCCTGTCAAACTGTTACACAGTTCATCATAAGATAGATGACAGTGTGTGCTTACAACTTAGAATGGGTCTTTGTTCCCAAATACTGTGATAGCATGACTTAGTTGCAACTAATCCCAGGCCCCAGAGATGTAGGGGAAGGCTTGGAGCAAGGGTGACTTATTTTGGGTGGAAGATCAGGCTGGAAAATATTTAAGTAAAATGCACAGACATAAATCCATGGGCCCTAGTGGGATGTGTTTACAAGTATGGAGGGAGCTGGATATGTGCACACTGAAATAAATGCTGTGATTAGCTCTGTAACCTTAATTTTTAAAATTTAGAATAGAGGAGACTTATAAAATGGGTACCACTGCCATTCCAGTTGATTTTCCTTTCCTGTACAAAAGGACATCCAAACCATTCATCACATTTTTCCTGAAACACCAGAGCTTTCAGCCCATTATGTTAAGATATATTGAAGGAGGAATAGCTATATGTGAATATGGAAATTTATAGCAATTTGGAAACTGATTAAGAGTATGCCATATTCCCTTGCCTTGGGGGAGCTAACATCCATCAGAGGGGCAGAGAAGAAGCCTGGGGAAGGTTGAAAGGTTAGCCAGTTAATTTCTTACGTTGCTACATCATATCAGAAACCTTAGGTTTCTCTAGCTTCCTCTCATTTTTCTGTTTGCGTCTGCAGTAATTTCATGCTGTTATTTTGGTAAAACAGCCATGTTTTGTTCTTTCCCTCTACCCCCATGTTGGCAGTTGTAGCAACCAGATTCTTTTTTTCCAAAATATTTCATTAAAAGACTAGAGACTAGAAAATGTAACTAAAGCATTATTTTACCTTATGTGATAATATACATATATATATACACCTTTGTGATTCCTCAGAAAGGAGCCCAATTCACCTGTGATGTAAATTCATAGCAATACGCTTTCAGTAGAGATGAATTATACTCCAGTCTGACTGCTTATGAATGAATCTTTTATTTCTTTTACTTCAACTACTCAAATTATTAGATATTGCATTTCCATTCATCTGATGCTACGGAGACAACATCTTCACCCATTAAATTAGCAGAAACATTGTTTTCCATTTTTGGGGGGGCAAAGGTGTCGATACAAGAGGCTTTAAGAGCCTCTGACCTGTTTAATGAAAGCAGATGGTCCTTATCACAACAGATACACAATTTTCACCTTAAGATGCATAACTCTATTATATTCTTTTTGACATTAGTAGTCAGATTTAGTAATAGAGAGAAAGTCTATATAACAATTATCTCAGATTTAAAGACAACTTTTCATTAATCAGCAAAGCAAACAACAAAAAAATCTTATCAAACTCCTATTGCAAGAACAAAGAGTTGCAACAACTGAGTTCTGTTTTCTAGGGCATCCCTTTTGCAAAAGCTGCCTTCCATTAAGTGTGATAGGTGATGCATTAAAGCTTTAGAGTATATCTCAGAATTGAAAGGATGTGAAACAACAGTAAGAGTCAAGTTTGATCAGCCACGATCCGTTTCTGATGAAAAACTCATCCTCTTTTCATTATAGCTAATTACAGGTGGAGTGCCACTCTGACTGAAAAGCAGACCGTTACCTTTGATCTTTGAAGATTTGCCTCCTAATCTTGAAACTAGAGCATCATTTCATTTTACAATACGTTATTTTTATGCCCTTGAAGAGAATTGGAACAAAGTGTTGTTGGTCATTGTGAATTCCTTCCTGGCTCACTGGAAGAATAACGCGTCACTTCGGCGTAGCTACTGCTGCTCTTTCGGAAGATCGTTGCTGTACGCTCCGCTTTAGTCATTCTGCTGCTCCCGTTTTGTCTCCTCTAGGGGGCAATTTAACACAAGCTATTTCTTACAAGGAGTACCGACTGGCAAGAAAGGATGCTCCACCATTGATGGTAGAGGCTGAAGAACTCATTTCCATTTAAAAGGCCTGGCCAAGCTGAAATAAGTTTTTGTGGCTGCTTGTCTGTGAAAGCTTTATAAGGGGGCTGCTGGGAATAGCTAAGTGTCAAAGAGTCTCTGAGCTCCCAGGCTCACATCTGCTTTCTCCAGAGACAAAGAAGGTCAAACGAAGATTTCTTAAATTCTTCCTTTTCTAGATCTGACCTTTTTCTGTATTGCTTTTTTCCCCTTTTCACCTGAAAGAAATACATTACCATGAGCACATCACTGCACTACTGCTTTTTGCTTCATGATGGTCTTAAAGGGAAGCCTGAGCTCATGGCTAGGGCATTCAACAAGCAAGCAACACTGGGATATTTCTGCTTTCTCAGACAGCCTCCTGCCTGCCCTTGAGAAGCTTCGTCATCTCTGTGCTTCAGTTCCCACGAGCAAAAAGAGGACAGCAAACAGCTACATCTGATTAAAACTGTTTTTCATAGACCTCTGCAGACTCCCTAGAAGAGGGCTTCTGTAAGGCTTTACATCGGCAGGAGATGGCAGTCTCCTTAATGGAAAAAAAATGCATAAATATCAATTTAATGGCCCTAATCTCAGAAACAATTTGCAATAGAACAGTTAATTACCCTGTAGTGTCACTGTGTGTTGACTGAGTTTGGCCCTATTAATTTTTTTCGCATGTACGTGCTTTGTATTTCCATACTACTTTAACCTTATGTTCTGTATTTTTATAAGGTTAATATATTTTTCTTATCAAGTAAATGTTGTAGAAATAATGTAAGTAAGTAAACTCATACTAGTATAATTCCCCAGAGCTCAGATTCTTTAGAATAGAGAATGTATCCATCTGTTTTCAAAAGGAAAAAAAGAATGTTTACTAGAGAATGCTCTGAATCAGAATGCAATTATTATTTTGGAAAGTTGGGCACACTGCTTAGAAAGGCAGCTGAATGCGCCATCCTTCCCTGTGATTTCCCACTTACGAATGTTCAAAGCTTACGTCAAATGCTTGCCTGTTTGGAAAATCCAATCATGAAGCAACATTTGAAAACTGAAGAGGGAGAGCCCCTGTGCTCTCAGCAGGGAGATTCAGAGATTGATAAAGCAATTGGTAGCCAGCAAGTAAAGATTGAAGTAGTTCTAAGTGCATTTTGACTTGGGTAGTAGAAACTGCAGAAATGTACAGTCCCTAATACTGCCAACATAACTGGCAGTGTAGAAAATCTCTTGAAACAAGCTGACTCTTGTTATTAAAGATTACTAGAGCATCAAAATCCATTAGATTCCCATGTTTCAACCTCATCTTTTGTTTTCAGTCCCTGTTGTTTAAAATAATGAAAACATAATTTATGCTACTTATGTGAAAGGAGAAGAAAGAGAGAAGGGGTAAATATTACCTGTAAACTGTGCAGAGTAGAAATTCTCTGAGCTGAAAAAACTTCAGAACAGTATTTGCATAGCTTGTTCCAATGTAGTCTTTTAAAGAGGACCAGAATGGCAAACTAAAACTACATAATTTGTAATATCACATCCCAACAATCATAGAATTCTTAGAATTGGAAGGAACCTTCAAAGACCATCTAGTCCAACTCCCTTGAGATGGACTGGGACATCCACAGCTAGATCAGGTTGTCCAGGGCCTAATCCAGCCTTGCCTTGTTAGTCTTCAGGCGTGGGGCATTCACCACATCTCTGGGCAACCTGTTCCAGTGCTTCACCATCCTCACTGTAAAAGACTTTTTCCTTATATCCAAACTAAATCTACCCTCTTTGAGCTTGAAACCATTTCCCCTTGTTCTATCACCACAGACTCTGCTAAGGAGTCTGTCCCCTTCTTTCTTGTTGCTCCACTTTAGACACTGAAAGGCCACTTTCATGTCACCTCACAGCCTTCTCTTCTCCAGGCTGCACAGCCCTAGCTCTCTCAGCCTGTCCTCATAGGAGAGCTGTCCCATCCCTTGAATCCCTTTGTGTCCCTCCTCTGGATGCACTTCAACAGCTCCATGTCACTCCTGTACTGAGGACTCCACATCTGGATGCAGTATTCCAGGTGAGGTCTCACCAGTGGAAGGTGGAAGGGCAGGAACACCTCCCTCGACCTGCTGGCCACACTTCTTTGGATGCAGCCCAAGATACGTTTGGCTTTCTGGACTGCAAGGGCATACTGCTTGCTCATGTCCAGCTTCCCATCTACCAGTAGAACCCCCAGGTCTTTTTTGGCAGGGCTACACTCAATCCTTTCATCCCCCAGCTTGTATTGGTAGTGAGAGCATTTGTTTGGTATTGAAAGCATTTGTTACTCTGTATAGATCAAACCAATCTGAATGTTTGATAGAGATTCACCCTACCCTACTAATAGCTCTGGTAACACCATCAAACTAAGGAGACCATGGTCTTCATCTTGCAGACAATGATCCTCATCTATTGCAGAGATGAAGCAGCTGGGGCACAGTGACCTTCAAAAGCCCTTCCTTGGAGTCTTTCACATAAAGAAGGGACAATGGGCTCTGTATGATACTGCCTGGACTGGAGCTCAGACTAGATGAGCTCCAGAGGTGCTTTCTAACCTAATCCATTCTGTGATTCTAGTTACCAGTGGTTCTTGACACAGAAGGCACAGCTGTGAGGTTGAGCCTGCCGCTTGGTCTGGCAGCTGACACCCAGGAACTGGTGAAATGGATGTGGGTGCCATGGGAGAGTATCATAGTGGAATTGGCATTTTCTATTTGTTTACTCTGCCACCAGTAAGTTTTTCCTACTACATCTGGTTCCATTTGTGAGAAATAGCACTAATACCCACATTTTTTACCTCCTCCTTTGTTTCTTCCCCTTGATATTTGTAAAAGTCACTAGTCTGAAAGAGGTCAGAAAAGCATTTTGAATATTCCCTGTTGTTTTCCTGGAGTCAGGTAGTATTGCTATCCCAGCAGCAGTGTACAGCATCATGATATGCTTCATGGTGAAATACATAGCTGGAATATAAATCTCCAAGGGAAAAACAGAAAATAGAATCAAGAGCATGTAAAAAATCTTTGAATAGCAACTCTGTGATATTTTAAAAGGTGTACTGATAGAGGTGAGCGGTCATGGGAAAAGTGGGGCAGTCTGAACAATCCCGGCATTTGGAAGCAAGGCAGAAAATGTCAGAAGCAAGGCAGAAAACAGCTGAAGGGGGAGGATACTCAATAAAAGAGGATTGTAATTAATCTAGAAGCACAATTAATTAAGTAAATCACACATTTATTCTAAACATTACTCATTAATTGTCATGAATACCCTTAATCAATAATCTTTGGTGTAGGTAATATTGAACTTAGCTGTCCAAACAGATGAGGCTGAACTGCTGCAGATTCGAATGAGGGTGAGGGGAGCTGAGGGACAAGTCTGAAGAGCTGGCTTTGGTGAGCCATTTCAGGCATCAGTGAGCAGCAGAAACCAAAGAGTGATTGGTGCCTCTGGGAGAAGACTGTCTTCCACCTACCTCCAGTTGCCACCACCATACCCATCCTGCAGCCTGGCAGCAGTAATACAGCTAAGCTTGGCTCTGGCATGGGCAAAAAAGGGAAGACAACCTGCTTGTTTTGTTATCAGAGCAGCAACTGCTGTAAATATCATTCTGTTTTGCTTGTTTCTTGAGTAAGTTCCAGTAATAACAGCACTAACTATTCTTCTGAGTGTCCAGAGTATGAGATAGAGATCAATAATTAGTTAAGAAGTCTGAGAAGAATTGATTAAAAAGTCTTTCCATTAGGAAAAATGAGTGGAAAGGCAAAGCAATTGCTAAAACAAGAGAAACTCAACATCCAATTCTAAGGAGTTCCTAACATTTGTGTATTGAGCTATGTTCACTGGAAGGTTTACGTTTGCTGTGACTGCTAACTTGACTACATGGGCCTGCACTGCACAAATGCACACTTGGTATGTGGTAATAAGTGCTAGACTAAACTGGGCATTTTTCTTTAGATATTAGGTCAATAATTACATTTTCACGTAAAAGTTTTGTTTCCTTACCCCCTCCCCTCTTTTTTTTCAATCTGTTATGTAGTCTATGGGGAAAATAATCTTTCACATATATGTTGACATTGAAATAATGCCTTTCAGAGATTTACTAGATGTCTATATGGGATCTTTAAATTCAGGAGCGTTAGGACCTGAAATGAATCTGTTTATTGTAGATATCTACCATTATAGCATGGATTTCTGTGAGGTGGCTCCAAGAAGTGGAGACTGGAGCACGGGCAGCAGTGGGGATGATGAAACAATGCAGTGTCTTGAGCTGACCTTCAGTTCTAGGGAGAGGTTAGTATATTCCAGTGCAATTTAAATATCAAGGACTTGTTTAATTTGCAAGAGCTACCCTACCCTGAAAAGATTGTTCCCCCTCCAGGCATATTAAGGGATTTTTGGTCACTCTTTTTCTAGCTGTAACACAGGGGATCAATTTAAGATTTCTTAATATGAGTGATTTTCATTTAGCGGATCAAACAGACATAGACAGAGTTATTGAGGCTTTTAAAATGTTTTTATACCTCTACTTTGAGAATGTGTTGTAATATTAAGGGAATGATGTTTACAGACTCTTGGCCCTTATAGCTCCCACTAACCATACAACCCATAATTGTCAAAGGTTAAGGAAAGTTTTACATCACTAAAACAGGAACTGACCAAACTGATGGTGAAACTGGCACTTCGGAACAATGCCGTCTTCAAAAACCCAGACACAGTGGGATGAATTACAGGAATGGTTTGCGACTTTGAGCTCTTTGGCTCTTAATTAAATGCTTCATATCAGGAATAACCGTTTTATAGGAACTGTCATATTAAAATCAAGCTATTGATCTGTATAATTCGCTATGTTAGACAGTATGGTTGATCTGGCTTTGACGCTGTTTAATGTTTGATGCTGTAGAAAGAGGCAGACCTTCTGTAATGCTGATTATACCTAGTTTTTTATTTTCAAAGTTATTTTTTTTTCCACAGTCTTTACAACTGACTGACCTGTACCCTTGATACAAAAAGCTATATTTTCTCTCTCAATTTGAATTCCTGTCACATCACCCAACACCTCTTGAGGACAGTAGAAATCTGTCTGTTGATGTTAGAGGTTACTCAATCAGTTGCTAATTGAAACTGTCAGTATTTCACATACAGAGCTCAGACTTGGCAGTGTTTATTAATATCACAAGTGTAAGTAAGTACATGGAGTATTCTAAATACTGTAACCTCTTAAAAAATCCTACCAATATGAATTTTTGCAAGAGTACCAGGCTTCTCTGTACATCTTCAAAAGTGCTAATTAAATCCAGTCTTTACGCCTTCATAGAAAAACAAGTCATGTGAAATCAACTCAGTAATAGAGGTAAGCATGGTAATAGGTCTGATTTGAAACTGAGGTCAACGCTGTCCGCTTAGTAACACATAGTAAATGGCATACCACATATAATGCAATAACTTGAATGTATCAAACAAGTGTGGGAAAGCATCAACACTGACAAGGTAATAAACTGCATCCTGGCATTGCTCTACAGAAACCAAGTTTTGGGAGAAAATGCCTGAGTTACGTGCTTTTCTCTTTTATGTGGGAACAGCTGGACTGACTACCAGAGTTACGGAAGTCATCTGGAAGCAGAATTTTACATGTGAACGAGTTGAAAATTTTAATTAGACTTTTAAAGATCACCAATCTTTGTGTGCCATAAGCTTGGTAGTCTGCTTGCTCTATAAACCAATTTCAAATATGACACCTTTGGTATATTTGTCAAAAAATGTAGTGTTATTCACATGTATGACTTCAAGCATGAATTTATTAAACTCAGCTTCACTGTCTATCGGGTAGTCTTCTCAGCTGCAGAGTGAGAAATGGGATGTTGAACATTTAAAAGTTAATGTGATCCTTTTGCTGTCAGATTTCAACTTAGTGTCTGGAAAAGAAGTCTTGGGGAGTAGGCAAGAAAGCTCAGCACTTTGCATAAAGCCAGAGCCATATGCTTTCATTGGAAGTGACATAATTCTTCTATGTGGAATCCTGAATCAGAGTTTTGTTCATATTTAGAATACATATGAAAGTATTTGTTGATGGCAAAGCATTACTGGCATTAATTAAACTTCCCCATGTACTTTTTTAAAAGTAGATACATTTATACAGAACTGGGTAAGGTCTTGAACCTCATCAGGAAAGTCCAGTAGTTTTCATTGGGTGTTAGTGATACAAAGATACCATGGATGAGGAATAAACATAGGTCTGGAGTTGTAAGCATACACATAAAAACACTCTTGTTTATAGGCACTGCTCATATCTCTGTTTTCCCAAGATGAAACAAGGTCTCCACTTCACCAAGCTAGCAAGTGGAATAGACAAAAGGAAATAAAAAGAAAGGAGTGTTGAAGAGACAAAGCAGAAGTTCTGGCTAGTAAACTCAGACGTGCTTCTCAAGTGATCACATCCTCCATCTTATTTCCAGCTTAGTCAGGTTAGCACAAATCACAGAGATACCTGCAATATTCTTCTTCCCACTGCCACCAAATACGATGATGGGTACATGAGCTGGTCAGCTACGCCCGAGACTTTCACGCATACTATGGTCCCAAGGTCCATTCTCTGTGCCTGAGATGAACCATGGACATGTCTATGCTACATGCTCTCCTAAGCCGTTAGGACAGGATCTACATCTCAGCCACGCTACTTCCCAAGCTGTGCCTGAGCAGTGTTTGGAAAGTGCTCCAGGACAAAAGTGTGCCAGGGACAGGCAGTGTGTAGCTGAGAGCCTATCAAAATTCAATGTGCCAGAAACAATGCACTGAGAGAGGTGCACGATGATAGGGCTTTAGGTAGTGAAGGTGCTGCTCTTTCTTGGTTGGCTGTTATTAGTTTCCCAAATAAGAATTAGAGATCGCTTAATACATTCCAGGCTTATTTTGAGGGAGCTGCTAAACAGAAGAACTGAGGAAGGCAAAGACTGGAGAGGGACAAGATCTGAGAGGGATGATGGTGCTCAAGAGAAGTGTCTGACTCAAAGCGCAGATGCTCTGGGGAAAAAGAAATGGAATTAATCACACCCAAGAGATCTATTTGTCAGAGCTTCTCCAGTGATTGCCCTCAAAAGTCAGAAAAAATTTGAAGAGGGGCAGTGCTTCAAAACTCAAGGACTTTGCATGTCTTTGCTGAGCCCAAATCACACAAAGGAAAATAAATGCAAATATAACTCAATGTTTGGCAGATGCTCCACATCTGAAAATTCTCTTTTGTTTTCAAATGCACCTTGGTGGGAATTGTTTGTCACATCAATCTTTCAAATAACTCAGGATTAGGTTATTATCATCATTATTTCACATTTTTTTTCCACGTTGGCTTTCCATAAATTATTAAGCTGTCACTTCTCCTAACCTGCTCCAGCTGTGTATTGTAGAGTTGCATTCTATGTCAAACTTGTAATAAGATACACAGCTAGACAAAGTCTTGCCTATCTGAATGTAAATCTTTTATGAGCTTACTAGTATGAGTTTACCTTTGAACATGAGCTTGTATGTAAGGTGTTACGAGTTTCACAATGTGTCCATTTCAAACATTGCTATACTAAACGAAGCTAGTACTCACTTTACAGAAAATAGTGAGGAATTAGTGTAGGACAGCTAGTTTTCTCTAAGAATAGATTTACGCTCTTAGAAATAAAACTGGGTTAATTTCAGTCTGACTCAGTGAAAGTGCCCAGACTTATCAGATCTGTGCAACAGAATTGCAAACTTCATTTTGCTTTGTTTACAGACTTCATCAGACTCCCACCAGTTTTTATGCGATGGCACCCTTTTGTGTTAGCTGCTGTGGCATGTGCCTGGCTCCATTGCACTGCTTTATTGCTTCACAGGCACTGAAGCATAATATCTCCCATCCGTGTGTGCTCTGCTAGGGGTCATTGCTCAAGGCACCTGCATGGTTGAATGTTTTCTTTATTCGGCAATGAGTGGAGAAAAAACATTGTATTGATGTCCTTGATGAGAAACTACTGACACGTCTTTGTGTGAGTCACTCCGGCATTTGTGAGAGGCAACACAATCCCATTGAAATAAATAAAGTTTAAAAAGCAATTTAATAGGCAGCTTTTTAACAGTGATAGGATCCATCCATGTTTTATGTTTTACCTCATTTTTTTCCTGATTTGTAAACATAAGAACTGTAGGACTTGGGGTTAAAAATAGTCAGCTCACGTATGCATTCATTACTGGATGTATGACATCCATGGTTACCCAAGATAATACAGTATTACATTTACATGAACACGTGACCTAATTGCTTTATCACTTAAATAATGGAAGCTTTTCCCAGATCTCTATTAAATTAATGCATCCTCTACAAAGTACCCCAATTTATGTCTGTATTGAACATTATATGCTTATTTTGAAATGAAATATTAACGAGTCCAAAATGACTAAAAAGAAAACACATCTATTTTTCAAATTAACTAAGTATTTCTTGATTTTATTTTTTTTTTCCTGCAAAGCCAGGAATCAGATCTTAATACATCAGTTTAATAATTTATTTCTTTCACCGATACACTCTGGTCTGTGCTTTGCTTTAAGTAAGGTGATTTTTTGGCAGAGAAACCTGAAGCTGATTCCACCTGTTAGTTGAGCAACAATTGGCTGCAATTTTATATTTTCTTATTCCAGTTTATTTTCTGTGTAAGTTTCTCTGGCTTCAGATCAAGGAATGAGGGTAAATAAGCAGATATCTATGCGCTCTGCTGAATTAGTGCCTCAAGGATACAGCTACTGCTGACATAACATCATTGACTTCAGTGAGACTATGGCACTACATTGGTCTAATGATCCAAGCAGAATGAGCTACTTCAGGAATTCTGTGGGCACAGTGCAAAATGAAGCTGATTTTCAATATTCTGTCAGATGTGCTGTCACATTCAAATACTCTGCCATGGTCAGATATAAATAGCATCTGCAGTTTTGTACCTCTACAAAGTGAGTGCAGAACGTGGAAATTGATGAAGGTGCCTGACTGTGAAAAGATGATATGCTAGAAGAAACTGAGGATAGGAGAACAAATATCCTTGAAGCAATACTTGGTGGATTTTATAGCTTTTCATCTTCCTCAGATTGAATGCCTAGCAACTGGAAGGATGGGCATACTTTTTATTTTGTGGGTTCTCCAAATAAACAGCCAATTTAAAACTTCAAATCCTGACAGCTGCTAAATGCATGTTTTGCTCGTAGTAAGATGGCATTGTTCAAAGCAATTTGTTCCCACATTATCAGGGAAGGGGTCAGGCTAAGGGTTAGCAGCTCTTCCAGAAGCACTGTAGCCACCTGAACAACATCAAGTTAAGAAAAGCAGTACAGTAAATAGGGTTGCTGCAGTTTTAATCAGGACTGAGATCACAGAAGCACCAAGGTTGGGAAAGCCCTCTGTTCTGCACAGAAAGAAGCAAAATTGCTTCTGAGAGCTTCTTGGTGATACTAGGCAAAGTATTCATGGGTAGACTAATAGTCACACATAGAAAGACCTGAACTCACTCCCGCTAGCAAAAGGAGCCTCTGGCAATACAGCATTCCTTCTCAAGGAAGCAGCCTAGGCCCAAGGGATGCTCTGCATTCAGTGGCTGCCCTTACATGAGCAAAGAGTGACTCCATTCTACTCTTCATTAAGTATCCTCCACTATGAAAATGTACAGCTCATTTCAGCCACATTTCCTCTCCTTTAATCAGTTGTTCATCTAACGAGGATATTTCTCCTCATCTAAGAACGACTTTGTTTATTTGAGAGTTACTGGGGAGAAACTAATTATTAAATCATTTTGCATTCATCTTTCCCTCTGAGAGTAGTTTTCTTCATTTTCAAATTCATTCACAGAATCACAGAATGGCCTGAGTTGGAAGGGATCTCAAGGATCATGAATTTCCAGTCCCCCTGCCACATGCAGGGCCACCAACCTCCCCATTTAATACTAGACCAGGAGGCTGCCCAGGGCCCCATCCAATCTGGCTTGAACACCTCCAGGGACGGGGCATCCACAACCTCTCTGGGCAGCCTGTTCCAGCACCTCACCACTCTCTCTATAAAGAACTTCCCCCTGACATCCAACCTAAATCTTCTCTCCCTCAACTTAAAACCATTTCCCCTTGTGCTTCTGTCCCCCTATCCCCTTATTCATTTGTCTCTTTCTGCTTTCTTAGTGATTTTCCAGCTCTTACATTCAAATTCCTTATATGTAGATTCCTTATAATGATCCTCATGAATGTTCAGTGTTCTTGAGAGTCAGAAGGATTTCTCTCTTTCCCAAGCTACAAACTGGAATGAATTCTATTAAGGACTTGGACTGCTCATATATTGCAGGTATTAATGCCTATTAGCTGCTAGATAGACTTATATCGGTCTTTTTGTCAGTATACAAACATGCCATTGGATTTCCCTTCGTTGATCTGAAGTCCCACAACTGCTGTTGCTTTCTCGATACTGTATTTTCTACATTTCTTTAAATATTTAATGCAGATCATTTCCATTTGCCATACTCCTATGATTCCCGAGGATTACCTCTTTTCAACAACCACAGATAGGAGTACAGAGTTTTAAGTGCATACCTCTGGTTTGACCTAACTTGGTTTGAAATTTGCTTCCAAGAACATTTTTATATCCTCCTTCTAAAACCCCAGATACATAATTAAACCACCCTAACTGGTTTGATGGAGATCTGAAATATCTCTAAAACAGAGTGGCAGGGTCCAGGGCAGCCCCCTGGGAGGGAGGGGAAGGTTGTTTCTTCCCTGGGTAGCATTAGGATGTGCTCAGGGACAAAAGGACCTCAGAGTTGTCCTGAGCAAAGTGCTGGTGCTGTGAGTGAGCAGGAGATAAAGAAAACATGGGACAAAAAGATAGAGGGACCATTGCCTAGTTGGCAATTTGGATATAAAGATATCCTGCTTAGAGAAAGAGCGGAAGAACATTTGGCTCTGTGGATGTGATCCACACATGAGTACCAGTTGTTTTTAGGGCTGGGAGTGGTCCATGCCTGCCTTATTCACTGTCCCAGGTTTTGCCTGCCTCACTGATGACAAAAAAAGAAAATGTCTTCATTTGGGCAGAGTTTGCTGCAATTCAGAAAATCCCTAAGTCAACTTAAGCAGACAAACTGGAAACAGGGGCCAGCTATGCAGACATAGTGGATTAGGAGGTAAGTCTTATGTTAACTTTTCTTTTTTATTTCTACTGATCCTGACTGAGTCCTACAGGTTTTCTCTGCAGAAGAAGCTGATAAATTGAATTTATTTTAGACTGACTTTTTGAGCTTAAAATCTTTGTACACTCCCTTGGAGAGTTCAACTTTGTACAGATCTGCTTCAAAGCTCTGGCTAACTTGCATTCCTGCTCCAACATATTACACATGAGCACCAGAGTTTCTCTGCAACAGTGCTTTCTGTGGAATCGGCATTGTCTGCATTTGCAGCTTTTTTTCTTCAGAGAGCATCTGAAACCTGTATCTTCTCAGTCTAGATTTCAATTAATTTGTTACTAATCTACGTTATTCAGTTTTTCACTGCTTATTCAAACATCTGCTGTTCTGCATGACATTTGTTTTGATTTTACACATCAATTTTGCAGCAAACTCCTTGGCCTCTGCTTAGTTTATCAACTATGCCAAAAGCCAGGATGCATTTTATCCCCCTGCATGAATGATAAATCAACTTGCTTACCTGGCTCTTTGTATGAAATCATGCTTTTCACGAAAATTCGTTTGGATTGACGCTGATAACCATACCACATTCCTCTTTTTTGCATGGTTTATGTGCTCTTTGATCTCCTACTACTGTCCAGTGATCTCCAGAGCCTTCTAATCTGCTCCCTGCACTTTACTGCCAAGTGCTTTCTGTTATCTGTGCCATGCCATTGACTGACCATTTGGCATCCCTGGAACCTCTTTTTTTAAATTTTTTTTTGGCCTAACTCTCCTCACCCAGAGCTGCTGATTCTGCAGCCTTCCCTTGCTGCACTGTTCAGAAGCTGTGGGTAAGGACTGCAATGTGCAGACAGGGCACTAGGCCAAGAGCAGAGGAAGAACATACGCTGGCCTTAAGAATCATCTGTGTCCTCCTGAAATCCAGCTCCTCTCGCTGCCTGAAGGTGGCTATCAGCAACACTGTCTTCTCAAAATGTCTCTTTGAGCTGTTCCACAAACCCCACTACAGTGCAGTGTGAAACCCTGAAACCACTGTCGCCACTAATAAAAGACATGGAGTCATGTACCAGCTGTAAGAGCAAACTGAGGAACAACCCAGAGCATCCCAGCTGGAGCCGTGTGTGGTTCCCTGTGTGGAACCCTGCTCTGCTGGCCCAGAGCTACCTCACCAGCTGCCCCACTATCGAATGGGTGCCAGGTCATGCAGTGCCGCTTCTTTGCCTGGCTCGAGACCCAAATAGACCATTTCTTTTGATTCAGACCGTGTTACTGAGGCAAAGCTGCTCTCTGGAAAGCTCGTGCCATGACACTGGCAAGCAGAGTGTACAGAAGGGAGCAGAAACTGCTAGGATGCTGTAGCCAAACTGCCTGAGCTGCAGCCTCAATTTGTCCCTTCTCTCCCCCTGCAGTTTGCAAGAGCTGCTTTCTTCAGTTTGACTCCAGCATAAATCTCTTCCAAGCTAAAGACGCTGAGTTTTGACAAATTTGTGATCAGAGCTGAGATTAACTCCCCACAAGCATGCATGTCTTTCTAATCAAGGGTGGTTTTGCCTTGCTTTGAATGGAGTTATGTGACCTTAAAGCAAAACGCTACAGATGAGCCCCGTGCTCTGCTGAAACGTGGTAAATTCATGTTTATTCATTTAAAACTTGTCTTCTCAAAAGTCATTTTCTTCTAAAATTGTTAATGCATTTTGATAGCTGTTGGGAATTTAATTCTGTCATCTTCCTTGGCTTGCTGGGAAGGTTACATGTCATTTATAATCTACACAATATGTTGTTTAAAAGGCATAAATGCTGTTTCATTATTACAGGGAGTTTGGAGAAACAATATAGCTGAGAAAATTAGCTGTAGATAGCCTCTGGAGATTTATTTAGCTCAAGGATTTTGTGATCTCCTTTTGATGAGATTCATTAGTAGTGTTGCATGCTTAGTTACACCTCCATATCTGCCTGCTGACCCCAGACTGTGAGAATGCAGAAAGGTTACAGTGCTGCCCCAAGTTGCTGCAAAAGTCAATGTGTCTGATCCTGCATGGGACAAACCTGCTCAGGGAGCACACTGTCACTGCGGGTTTGTTGGTATTACACATCAGGGAAAATGTGTAATGAATGTATTTATCTCCATTTATTTATCTCTATTCCAGATGAAAAGAGATAAGTGAAGAGCCAGTATAGCTGTGTCAGCTGCACCTGTGGGATTTGGCATTCTCTGTACAGGAAGACAGTGCTAGGTATGTTTACTCATAGCAGCAATGCACACCATAAACTCAGTTTTCTTGTTTGTATCCATACCACTTAAAAATGCATATACACCACTACCTGATCAAAACCAGTGCATACAGAACTACTGTTCGAAGTCTTTGAAAATACTGTTGAACAATACGATCATTATAATTGAATATCAGTCCAGATTTCTAGCAATTAGGTATTCTGACAGCAGGATGCTTCATTTTAGCTCACATACAGGTTACATGTTCAGAAGTTTGATGTAGATTCAGACAATTAAAATTGAAAAACAATAAAGTTGTTCCAGCAATACATTATATCACAGATAAAAGCCCACGCTTAACACACTGCTATAACATTAACTCAATCAGACACACTACAGGAAAGCTCATTAAGTTCTGGAGCCAGCAACAATAAACCATTAGCATTTTCTGCTTAGGGCTAAAAGAAGAATGGAGATGAGAGACCTCATATTCAGAGTGAACTTGTGAGGAAAATAAGAAGGATCATGTTAGGATAAGGTAAGGACATGCCACAACTTGGAATGCTCCAAGTAATGCATACAGTCAACTTTTGTAATTTTGCAATTACATTGCAATAGGTTATTCAAAGGTATGGAACTGCATTCCTTATTCTGAAGCATGTAATGTGTCAAAGTTAGGAGAAGTCTGTACACCAACCACACAGACAGTCTTTGGTTCTGTCACTGGGAAAACCTTCCCAGAACTGGTGAGGCCACATTTGTAGTGCTGTGTCCATTTCTGGACTCCCCTGTACAAGAGAGACATGAGCTACTGGATAGGGTCCATTGAAAGTCCACTAAGATGATAAAGGGCCTGGAGCACCTCTTCTACAAGGGAAGGCCGAGAGAGCTGAGACTGTTCAGACTGGAGAGGGCTTAGGCAAAATCTCATCAGTGTTGATAAATAACTGAAGGGAGAATGCAAAGAGGATGCAACCAGGTTTTTCTCAATGGTGCACAGGGACAGG
Organism: Chrysolophus pictus; assembly: GCA_037305975.1. Lineage (NCBI taxonomy): Eukaryota > Metazoa > Chordata > Aves > Galliformes > Phasianidae > Chrysolophus > Chrysolophus pictus. The sequence goes on from CM074578.1 coordinate 34,405,033, forward strand.
AGAAGAAACAGCACCCAAAAACTGAAACACAAGACTCACCATCTAAATATTAGAAAACACTTCTCTACTGTGAGGATGTCCACGCATTGGCACAGGCTGTCCAGAGAGGCTGTAGAATCTGCCGCCTTGGAGATCTTCAGAAGTTGACTCTTATTCAGAACCCCCAGATCACTTTCCACAGGGCTGCTTTGCAGCTTATTGTCCCTCAGTCTGTATGTATATATCCATGGTGGATCCATCCCTGATGCAGAATCCAGCACTTGCTCTTATTAAACTTCATGGAGTTGCTGATTGCCCACCCTCCAATTTGTCAAGATCTCTCTGCAAGCCCTCTCTGCCCTCAGGGGAGTCAGTAGCTCTTCCCAATTTAGTGCTATATGCAAAAACAGTACAACATCTGTTCAAATAATTGATCAAAACATTATAGAGAACTGGCCCTAAAATGGAGCCCAGCCTGCAGAAATCCACTAGTGATTGGCCACTGGCCTGATGTTACCCTGTTTACTATCACCCTTTGAACCTGACTCATCAGCCAGTTGTCTACTCATTTTATTATCTTCCTTGTGAATTCTATGTTTGTACATCAAGGACCAGAACCAAGCCCACTGAATTTGATGAAGTCTTACAGACTTCAAGGGGCTTTGGATCAGGCTACTTAAAAATATTTAACTTTTGATGCCCTGCAAGTTATGGACATTAGGTTTATTTTCAGATAAGTAATTATCTGCTTTAGTTCTTCAAAATTCATGCAAGTCCACAATACAGCTTTTGAGTGATGTGCAGAAAGTTCATAAAACATCTACTGTGTCAGCCTAGAATAATTACCAAGGCTTTGAGCAAAAAATAATTACTTTGCTTTACACCTTGCCAGCAAGGAGCTAGTGCCTGTAAAAAGGCAGAAGGATTTTTTTTTTTTTCTCTCTCTCTCTCTTTTTTTTCTTTTTCCGTATTAATAGCTGAGAAACTTTACCAGTTTGTTCATGATTACAAGGATCTGAATTCTGTTGTGCCCTGCAGTGAAATGAAATAGCATGTCTAGAGTTACAAATTGCCAGCTGACATGAAACTGAAGCTGGAACATAATACAATTCTGTGATTAGAAAACATTTCTTTTTTATTTGAAGAAATCGCATAAGTCATGAGAAATAAAAAGTTATTTCAATGAACTTTTTGTCATCTGATTGTGAGTTACTGTAACAGCTGCTTTGCAGGATGCCATTTACTGAGCACTACTTTGAATTGGCTGCTCACAATTGCTGCTATCTTGATTCATAATAAGAAGGAATCTTGTAGTGTTAAAAATCCTAATTTCACATTGCCATTAAAACTACATCTGAAATAGCTCTAGCTCTTTCTGCTTAAAGTTTCTGACTTGTTGTGGTCATATTTCCCCATAAAGACAAGAATCACAGCCATATCAAAAGAAATTAGTTTCGAGAGGAACATCCCACAACTGAAAATGATATACGCCAAGAAGTCTCCTCATATATAGCAGATTTTCTCTGTAATTTATTAGCACGTGTTCCAGCATAGCCAGTGTTTGCCCTACTTGGAACACAGCCTTTCTAGCTGAGCAGAATACAGATCAACTCTGCTCATCATATTATTTTCTATACATTTTAAATTTTTCTGCAGTCAGCTGATTGACTGCAACCTCTAAAAAAATCCCAACTCTTTGTGTATCTCCAAGAACCTGTTATAAAACCTAACCCTAAGCTTTTGTGACATAATGTCCCTGTGAAAGAGCCAATGAATTTCTTTCAGTGGGAGAGAAATGACTTCTTCCTGCTTCTTCCTGTTGTGCTTCTCAGGTCTTTTACAAATATTCAACCAGATCAGGAGGAAGGGGCTTTTGTCTTAGGAGGGTGAGACTCCAGACATCCCTGTTCACTTGTCTGCTGTGAAATGACAATTTGTTCTCTACAACTCATGAAGATCAACTGGATCTAGCAGAGGTCCCTCAGTGGCTTCCTGCGCTCTCTGTGCTCCAGCTGGTCCACAGTTAGACTTGCTGTGTCCAGTTTACTTGCACACAATAAGCCTCTGTGCAAGGTAGAAACTCCTTTCACCTCACTTAAGAAAGACTTTTTTAGAACACCATTCTCAAAGTACTAGTTTTGTTTGTCCTTTTTTTTTTTTTTAAATAAGCAATTTAAATTATTGTGGTAGTAGACATTTCATATTAGAAAATGTTATTAAAATAATCTGGAAAAATATGTTGAAAATATGTTTCCCTGTATATCACTAAGAATAAAAAAAATCTACCATAGGCTGTCTGAGAAAGATTTTGATTCTGAAGTTTACTTCAGAGCAGGAACAACAAAAGGAAAGGGAGTGTGATTTGCTCATGATTTCAGAGAGCTCTGTATAATTTGTGTGTATGATTTGCTGAGTGAAGGACTGGCTGAATGGCTGGGCTCAGAGTCGCGGTGAGTGAAATTTAATCCATCTGGTAAATGGTCACCAGTGTCAGTCTTCAGAGCTCAGTATTGGGACCAGTTTTGTTAACATTTTTATCAATGATCTGGATGAGGGGATTGAGAGCACCTTCAGTAAGTTTGCGGGTGATACCAAATTAGGTTGGACTATCAACATGCTTGAGGGCAGGAGGGCTTTGCCTCTTGTACTAAGGCCACATCTGGATGCAGCACTCCAGGTGAGGCCACACCAACACCCTATTTTTATCTTCCTCCTTAAGTAGTTACTCCTTTAGTATTATTTGCTGGAAAAGCTTGATAAAGTCTAAGGCAATGGAGTGAAATTTAGAGCTGTTATGAGAACATTTTACTTGCTGCAGATTATAACTATGTCTGAATTTAAGGAGTGATGGCCCTTTGACTGACTTTCTTAGTGTGCTATGGCAGAACACATAGTACCAATCCATAAGATTTTCCACTGTGTATGTATGCTTGAAAGCACACAGATGTATTAATTAGATATTGAGAAATCAGTGCTTTGAAAATGCACACCTCGTGACTTGTCTCAAGTGTAAACATTATTTCAGGTTTTGGCTGTGATCACCACTTTCCTCAAAAACAAGTTGTTTCATTAATGCCTGAAGAAAACTGTCTTTGTATTTCTAGGAAGACTTGAAGATATTTAAGAAAGCAACTACTCTTTCTGTTTCACCCAGGGGATATAGATCAGTCCAAAATATGCCAGCTAATGCTTGTAGCATCTGGTGAGTTAAACAGCCATAGTCATCAGAGCATAAAAAGAGTTTTGCTTGGCTGGAAATGACAGTAGAGCTATGCAATTCTGAAGAATTCCTCTATTAAAACTGCTTACTGAAGCACAAAAGTTTGGGGCTGCTATATGATTAAAGGAGGTCACTGAATTCATTTGGGGTTGGCAACCTGAAGAGGGCAAATTTAATTCCTTTCCATTACAATCACAGCGATGTGAAGGTTAGGGATGGCCTTGACTGCAGTGACCCTTGTTGAATGGGGCAGGGACAGTTGTTGAATGGGGCAGGGAGACTGGTGACAAAGGAAAAGGTCCAAGTACACAATTCCTTCCTCACCTTGGGCTTTACAAAGACTGCCCTTCAGGCATCCTACATCCCCAAGACTTGAAAGGTATTCTTGGAATGACTGTTGCATTAAATAGCTTTGCATTTTGTGGAAGTATTCTTTGTATGAACCATCACTGTCTGCTTCTTTTCTATGGCTTCTCTGAATAAGGGTGAGTAGCTGATTCTCAGTGGATGTCCGAGGACAGTCCTGGTTACAATGCGCAGTAGCCCACAAATACCACTGTGATCGGGTCAGTGTGCTCCATGGGCTACTGGAAATCTGACAGCTGACAGGACATCCCTGGGGTGAAGATGTGTGAGATAGGATCTTTCTCACTACCATTCCAAGAAAAGCAATTGAAAAACAGAAACAGTACTTTTTTTTTTTTTCCCCCCCACAGGAAAATAAATAATTTGTTTTTCCCTCTTTTGTTGGCACTTCACATGTACACACCTGTGTGTGTGTCTAATTAAGCAGGAACCATACAGAAACAACATTGTCAAGGCAGTAACCTTTCAGCTCTACAGAAAAAAAATCTCCAAGGTAAAAATTGCTTGGTAGTTGTAGGGGAGCTGTCATGAAGCCACAGAGACAAGATTATGTCACTCTTTCTTAACTCCCCAGATCTTCTAAAATTCTGTAAAATCATGCATCTGGTTGTTCACCTTATCCAGTTTGGTTCTCAGCCCCAGTATTGTTTTGCAACATAAGAGAGATTGCTCCCCTATTCGATAAAAATACACATTTTTAATGGGCTTTGAGTTTGCTGCTTAGCTGTTTTATTACATATTTATTGAATTTACATCAAGAAAAAGGAGAATAAAAATAATTGCTTAAAGATTTAACTGCAGGAGGAAGATGCTTTCAGTCTAATTTAATCAGCTTTACAAAGAGCTGGGCAAAAATAGATGTTTTCTTTGGAAACACAGGCCTAAAAATAATATCATTGGTACAGGTTTATAAAAAGTGACACCTTTTTGAGCTATCTTTCAGAGGAGAGCTCTCTGATACTCAAATGTTACTACATAAATAACAACACTGTTCTAAGCTCTGCATAGCTGTATGACTAAAAAAAAAAAAAAAAGTTAATTTCAGGAAAATAGGAAAAACAAACTTGAAGACATCGAGAAAGGAAGGGAGAAAGTTTTTTCCCTGGGAAAATTATCAAAATTATCATCCTAGAGGAGATGTTACTTCCAGAAGTCCTGTTCTGACAGTGCCATGGGATTTAGAGATCCTTGCTGCTGCTGGGAGATGGAATGCAAAATTAATGTTTCACCAAGGGAAGCCCTTGGCAAAGCTCAGCATAGCTGTAGATACATATTTGTTAAAAGTGAGAGCACATGTTGTCTGAAGCCTGTATTTGCTACTGATGCTGGGCTCAGTCCAGACCAATGCTCTCTGCTCGGTGGGGCAATGATGCAGATCAGAACAGAACCTGCTCCCTAATTGTTCTTTCTTTGTCATTTTTCTTATTACTTAGTTTTATGTGGGTCTTTCACAATGTAAAAAATGAAGTGCAAAATGAAACATCATGTTAGGTTATTGGAAAGAGGCTGATAATTCAAAATATGTAATAACTGGTTATAAACCATTTATATCACATCAGCATTTTTTTTAGCTGTTACATTACTCCAAATATTCAATATCTTTTGAAGGAATGAATATTTTGGAGGCTGAAATAACCTCTCAGAAGTCATTTTACTCTGGCAGGTGACAGCCTGTTAAAACATGTTCACCAGAATCACGTCTCTGTCTTTGGCCATGGAAGATGAAAATCACTCACCATCCCTGCCACACCTCTGACCTGAAACTCAGACACAATCCCTTCATTAGGTCAGCAGGATGTTTCAGCTGTAGTTAATTTTCCTTCAGCAGCTCCACCCCTGTGCTGCAGCCTGGGCTGCCCCTGCTGCTTCTATATAACTTGTGAGCACCAATCTAGAAACTGCTATGTGGTTTCTATACTTTAGTAGAATGCATCAATGAAAATCAAGCACTGAGACAACATAAAATAGAATAAGGGCTGCTTTTCAAAAGAATACTCTGTGCATGAAGGTAGTGCATAGTATTTACCCAAGACTGAGCAGTGACCCAGCAGGTATCTTACTAATAGCATGCGGGTGTCTTTCTGTTCCTCCAGGCTGCTGAGAAGGGCATAATGAATCCCTGTTGCACAGAGTCAGGCTGAGGCTGGCTCCAGCAAGATTATTTCACAATTTATGCTTGGTTCACTCTGTAGGGTGTGGGGGTTCTCCCCAGGGGTGGGGGAGTTCAGTGATTTTTTTTGTCTGTTTTTTAGAACAGGTGACGTCCATCCAGATGGTGTCTCTTTCTCTGTGCTATGCAAACAGTCAGTGCTCAGAGCTGAGCATGCAAAGCAAAATGCAAGTGAGCTGCTTTGCGTGTCTTCGTTTAGCATCCAGCTTTCTTACATAGCATTAATACCTCTGAAAATCCAGAGCCTGGCTTTAAAAAAAAATCATATCACATATCTGTAGATGCAGTTGTAGTTTCTGGATGTGAATATTTGAGCAACCATCTAGTCCTTGTAGATACTACTGTGATGTCAGTGGCAGGTGATGAACTGCTATGAGCTGCTAGTGACTCACTTTTTCTCTGAAAGGGTGACAGAGCTGTCAGATTTCAGTAGGTATCAGACCTGTATGAACATCTTATTTTGATTCTTCAACCAGTGAGCTTCAGACTGCTTTTTCTTAAACTTGTAAGTTATGTGAAAAAATATATTGCAGAATGATATTAATGAATACTTGAAAGAATCCCCTGATAAATAATGTCTATTACCACCAAAATAGATCATTTATGTTTTATTTGGGCCATTAGTTTTGTTTTGCCAGAAAGCTGAAATTTGCTTGGGACTAGTAGAAAAAAATTGCAACATTAATTGATGTAGCTGTGTGCACAAGCCTTGACAATAGTAATATATTTGTAATGCAGTCAATGGTAAAGCATTTATGTCCTCATATTTATAAAAACACTTCGTTTATTTGCATAGAAATGACTAAACAAATAACTAAGCATTCCTTAGAAACAGTAAATGAGGATAAAGTTTTCTCATTGTTTTGGAAAAACAGTTGCATGATCATGTTTTTCCCTGCAGTGAAAGCTGGTGCAATTTAGTCCCCTACCAATGTGCCCCATGATAAGCACAGCTGACAAGTGTTCCACTGCATAATATTGGTCCAAGACTCAGACTTCTTCCAGGTGAATATTACTTCTTGTAATACCATTTTTTCCTATCCAATAGTTCTTATCTCTCAGATTTTCTTCTCAACTGGTGAGATGCTGACTTCTTGACAAGGTAACTTTCCTTCCAGTTGAATTATTTCTGAGAATTCCATCACAGTGAGCAAAAAGAAATTATCTTCAGATAAATAATGGATACTGAGTCTGTGCCAGGCAGTCCGTTGGGATCTGGGGCTCTGTGGCCTGACAACAGAGCTCAGTGGTGAGCGTTATTAATTTTTCTGGGTTATTAAATTACTTACTGATGTTGTCTAAATTGAAGAATCCTGGGGCTTAAATAGTCATAATAAATTAGAAAACTTTACACATATGTACACATATGTAGGTTATATCAAAATAGACGTAGTATCAATAAAGCATTCAAAATATCCAGTCATAGGGTTCACTGGGAAAATTGGCACTTGCTGGGAAAACTTCCACTGAGCCACTGTAACAGTGAATTTACATAGTGATTTAGCTCTAAGAAACACCTGAAGCACAGAACATAAAATGTTGTTGCTTACAATGAGAACACTATCATCTAACTGGAAGTATGAACACTTTAGGGATCAGAATGCAGAAAATCCTGTTAGGAAGAAAAAGAATAAAGCAGAATTGATGGGACAGGGAATAGGGGAATGAGGGCTGGCAGAAAAACATTTCTCTAACTCATTTTTGCTGCTTCCTGCTATAGTTTCAAATTAAATCTGAAAAAGATTTGAAATCTAAGTATAAGATTGCACAGAGCCAAAGGAAGCTGAGCTGAGGAGGCTACTTTAGCAAAAAAAAAAAAAACCAAAACCACAACTCAAACAGTGCTTGTGGGTTCGTGATGAATTTAAATATTTGCTGAAGCACAAAGATAAGGGACAAACCTTGGCTCCCCAAGGTGATAATGCAATCAGCTGATAGGGATGAATAAAAGCAAGACTTTTGTTATTACTAAATCCTGATACATACAGAGATTTCAGATGCTTCTGCACTTAGATTGACATAGCTTCTGAGACTTTGCATCAATGTAGTGATCTTGCCGAAAGATAAAGAGTTCTCAAAAGATAGACTGTAGTCCTGACAGCCCTGAGATGCTGAGCTATGTCAGACTAGGAGCATTTGTGGAGAGATTTGAATTGAGTAGCCTTAATGTGCTGAACAGCTTGGCCCACAACATGAAGAAGAGAAGAGTGCCATGTGATCCAGCTGTGTAAAATCTTGAGGAGTATTCAAGGAGCTCCATGTTTTGGTATGAAGGTGGCTACTCCCTATATGGCTGGTAAACCAGAGGTGAATAAACCCTAGGGCTTGTCATGAAGAGACTTACAGACATTTTGAAGTCCAAAGGTAAAAATTCCAAAGACAAAAGAATCAAAGGAGAACTCTGATCAAACCTATAACATTAATCTGGCTTCTGAGAATTATACGAGTCACTTTGTGTCCTGGTTTCAGCTGGGATAGAGTAAATTGCCTTTCTAGTAGCTGTCATGGTACTGAGATTTGGATTTAGGATGATGTCTTAGTTTCAGCTGGGATGGAATCGTTTTCTTCAGAGTGTTTGGTATGATACTATGTTTTGGTTCTAGGAGAAAAACAATTTTGATATCACACCTTTGTTTATGGTTGCTACTAAGCAATGTTGGACAGAGCCAAGGCCGTTTACATCAAAGGACCCAAGGAGCTGGGAGAGAACAGAATTAGGACAACTGACTTAAACTGGTCAAAGGGATATTCCATGCCACATGACATCATGTGGAAGGAGTTTTCAAAGATGGGAATTTGTATCTCTTTTCCACTTCCTGTGAGGCTAGCTAGGCATCAATCAGGGGGTGGTGAGCAATTGCTTACGTATCACTTGTTATATACATACATTCATATATATAAATATACAGTTATAACTATTAATCTTTTGCTTTTCTCTATCTTAGTAAATAGTTTTATGTCAACTCAACTCACAAGTTCTCTCCCCCATCCCACTGGGAAGGGGGGAGGTAGCGAATGACTTGGTGCTCAGCCACCTGCCAAGTTAAACAACAGCAGATGAGACTAACCTTGATAATACACCAATGTTTTAGTTGTCATAGAGCAGTGCTCATGCAGTCAAGGACTAACTAGCTTCTCAAATTGCCCTAACAGTAAGGGATTTGTGGATACACAGGGAGCTGGAGGGAACAGAACAAGAACTGACCCAGTGGCCAAGAGGATGTTGTATACCCCATGGTGCCATGCTTAGCAATATAAGCAGAAGAGTTGGCAAGAAGGATGGCCATTCCTCAGGGACTGACTGGATGTTGGTCAGCTTTTCTTTCTTTTCAGCCATAACTACCTCTTACCCTTTCCCTGCAACCAAAGTGATGGGACCTAGCAGCTGAGAGGTCAGCCAATTTCAATGTTGCTGCTGAGGATAGAAAAGCTTTGATGTTCTCATAAACAAGAGCAGCCATCTAAGATAATAAATATTATTTTCTAGCAGATATTTTGAAAAGTTTGAATTGGGAATTTGTAGTCATTTTGTGGTAGAAGAATGAATTTTTCCCTTCTGTGATTAAAAGAATCTTTGTTTCAAAAATGTTAATGCTCAGAAAGGAGAGCTTTGAAAATCTAGGCTTTGCTGACGGGGAAGGGGTCTTTTCCTTAGAGGCCTCAATTTGGCCAGAGGAGGTCCAATGAATAGAAAAATAAACTTAACCATCACAATGAAGACAAATTAGTGCACACTTTTCTTACGTCTAAGAAAACAGAAATTGCATTGTGCTTTACATTCACATCTGCTTTACATTCAGCCTTTCTTTCCAATCCTGCTTAAGCTAATATCATTTCTAACTCTTTGAATTTAGGAGTTTGCTTTTAACATCAATGGAAATGATAACCTAGAACTTAATTAGTACTCCTGAGCAGCTAGTTGATTTCCAATGAAAAAATGTCTTTCACTTTGTACTCTACACGCTTTACAATCTGCTGAGCAAACCATTTCCAAATGATTTGTGATAAATGCAGCATGTAAATAATTTTTATTGGATTTGTTAAAATTCTGTGTTTGAGTTTCATGATTTGTGTCACTAAGCCTACGATTCCCCAAGTATAGCAATCTGAAAATTAGATATCTACATCTGAATTAGTTGTCTTGATAAATGTACAGTAGTATTTTGGTTCAGAGCAGCAGTGCAATTCTGAAACAAATCTCTTAATCATATCTGATAATGGCTCAGCTCAAAAAGCAGCATCTGCTGAACTGAATTCCTATTAAAGGAAACTGGTCTGTCTGATAAGTACCCTATGGAAAATCTGTGCATGAGCCTATTATGAAGAACTGTCACAGGATATACTATAGATTGCATAAAATCCCATGACCTTAGTCTCTCTGGTTCCTAAATTCCTTTTGCTTGGTTTCACAGCAGTAACAGTGCTCTTTAACTTCCACTATCTCGAGCTTTCTGAGCTCATTAAATATCTTCACATATTCACAGAAATCAGTCCTGTTGCATCCTACTAATACTGCACCTTACAGTCTTCTGCCCCATGAGCCCACCCGGAGTCTGTCACCTCAATGACCATAGACCATCCACTCCCCATTCCAGCTCTTCAATCCATCCATCCTGTCTTTCTTTTAATTTTTTTTATTCAAGATATCCCACTCTGTATCACTCTGTAAGGCTTCTTTAAATCTTGCACTGCATACACAAATACTCCTTTAATTAGTTGATTTCCAAGAAGGATTATGATGCATGCTTTATGTCTTGATTTAAGAAATATATGCAAGTGAAATGTCTGGGCGGGAGAGACAAATGCATCATTGCACAGGTGCTTTCAGCTACTTTGCTGGCAATTTAGTAGACTAATTGGGTATTGATAACACACTGATTATCCAGTGTTAGAAACATTGTTTTACTTACTTGGAATTTGCAAGACTTAGAATGGCAATGCTTGAACTGCTAGCTGCGATTATTTTCTTTTTATTTTCCTTTTGGTATTTTCAGATTCATCGCTATTTATGGCACCACAACAAGCTGCTGTAGATTTGTTTGTGATCCATTTCAGCTTTCTGTTGAAACTGTAGAACTGTAATTGATGTTCCCTGTCAGTGCCATCTGCAGCAAACATCAAAAGTGTTCCAGCACCTTTTAACTTCTGCTGTTGTCTGCTGAGCAGCCAAGCAGCTCAGCCACACATGAAAAACTGTGCTAAACCATCTCTGAGTTGGAGCAGTAACTCTGGAAAAAGTTAAACAAGTTGTGTTTGGGCTTTAAGAAAGGCTTTGCAGCAGGAGCTGCTCACTTTGTTGGCAGGCAGCAGTGGGAATGACTTGTCTGGAAGATGAAGGTGCTCTGTGCCAGCTGGCTCATTTTCAGGCAGTAATTAGTAGCCAATGGGTGTGTAGAGCTGGGAAAGGTGATGCAAAGGTTTCTTTGATTTTGTTGAGCAGAGATGCATGGCTTTGCTGTAAGCACACTGCTAAGCAAGGGTGAGTCACAGACAGCACTTGCCTGCATATTAGCAAATTTGAGATCACAAACACTCAGATACTCACTCTTTTTCTTAAAGAAATGTACCTGTCCTCTCATCACTGTTGAAACACAGAGAGCATGAAACAAAACACGTTACTGTCAGCACATGCTACTGAATCCAAAGAGCAAAGATATGGCGTCTGATTTTTCACCTCCTCTTGGGTGCTCTGTGCCTGAGCTCAGCTTAGAACACTCCCCCTACAAACCAAAGCTGGATCTGGTGGGGAGCAGAGCCGCCAGCTGGGTTCTAGCCCCCAGCAGAACCTGCAGACTCATTCCTAGGATTGTACGGAGTTCCTTGGCAGTTTGTAGCTCAGGGTTTGGCAGATGGCTTCTTTCCTGACAGTCCTTAATGTTCGAAGTCCAGCTGTAATCTCATATCCCAAATACGTTACTTGATGCTGTCCTGTTCTTGTGCTTTCTGTTGAGAAACTTGATAATCATTTAAACCAAGAAATTCAGAAAACTCATGGTCCATTGCACACAGTCCTCTTTTGTTTCTGTGACATCCACGTACTGCAGTAAGATTCCACCCTGGGATGGAGGAACCCGAGTCTCAGGTTCACAAGTTGACCTGATTTTTGGCCCTCAAAAATCACTGAGCTGTTCTCAACCCTGGGTAACACTGTTCAGATTAACTGAGTCTTTTCTCCCCATATTGGGGTTTTCCTATTCAAAGGCAAATAGGCTTCCTTTGGCCAAACCAGTTAGAACAGGCGTCCTTCAAATCCAGAAGGTAAACTCCATTTACTCATTCTTAACTTGGTTAATAAAGTGTATGGATTTGCCACAACTATTCTATTACTTGCCCTCAAATCTTGTACCAAACTATCCTCAAAAGGCACTGCTCTACCCTGACTGGGCTAGCTCTTGCTTTTAAATTAACTTCTATTTAGGGCTGCATTTTTGGCTCTGCTAGGTATCCCTGATACCCACACTCCCAAGTGTATCTTATTCAAGATTTCTGGGGCTACAACCTTGTTTTTCCCAGTTTGTGTTAAAGGCAGACTTAAAATTCTCAGTCAGTTAATACTGTTTGATCCTTGGCTCCAGTTTTATTCAATTTCTTGCCAGAGTAACCTGGCATGTACAAGAATTTATGTATTCCTACTTGTTTTCTCAGCCTATATTTAATTGATCCCAAAAAGTAAGCCTTTTCTTATTGGGCATTAGCTCCTACTACTGTTACAAAATCATCTACGGGTGGTAAGAGTCACCCGTATCCACCAAAAGATAAACTTCTCTATCCTGCTCCCCTCTCTGACACCCTGACATCCCTGTCACACCCCGCTCATCTTTGCCTTCCTAGCCTGTGTCCTTTCCAAACTTTTCACTTTCTAAACTGTCATCATTATATAAACTCCTAACATCATATTTCAGTTTCACCTCCTTCTCTCCGGGGGCTCCTGGTGCTAACACTGGGATTTTGGGTTTTCTAGACCTCTGCAGATGAAGGTTATTCTTACGTCAAGTGTCCTATCCTCTCCACCTCCTCCTTCACATGTAACACTGTTTACAGCAGCAGTCTCATCCCCGGCTCTCTCTCACACACCAAGTTCTGCTCGCAGGGTAAAGGTGCGGGGGGGTTGCTCTCATACCAGCAGATAAACTCACTTTCTCTTTAACCCTTTTTCCTTTGTTCATTATTCCACTATTCGTACCCTCAGTTAGACTTCCACATACCCTCAATTCTATTTCTGTATACCATTAACAATTACACCTACTTATACCATCAAAACAGTTTGTCCCATTCCCTTCAAAATCCGCAAATCAAACCATACAGTTCTTCAGTTTCCATAAACACCCTTAATACCATATAACTTCCCCCTAACAATCCATATTGTTTGGTTATAAACACCACACCACAGAACCAGCACTGACTGATCCACTTCTCTCACACACCTCCTTGCAAGCAGAACACAATATTACATAAATTAGTTGACATTCATTTCCCAAATGGAGCGGGCATCTTTCTATGGATTCGTCATCCCCAATTATAAATTCATACAAAAACATAAAGACAGACAGACAGACAACAATCATTATTCTCTGCACTCACACTGCAGCTGTGCCATGTCTCAGGTACTCAATACATTCGCTCACAATCACACACAATGCCGGCTTTACACTTTACCAAATCCAGACTCCTTTTGAGTGTTTTGATAGCAATTACTCAGATACATGGTACCAAACACTTACAACAGATGGTGATAATAGTACAATCTATGGTTTCCAATATTATGGCCACAAGAATCCAAGTAGTCATTTAACAAAATACCTGATGTTACCAATATCCATGTATAACTTACAGGTCTCTTTTGTAGGAACTCCCTGAGGAGTTTTCCTACCCCAGCCAGCAACCAACCCAACCTGTGAGCACACTTGCCCAGGGGCAGCAGCAACAGCTATACCCCGCATAGGACGTCTCCATACGGCTTACAGGTAGGTTCCCCTCATTCCATACACATACCTGATCCACCGATGGATGGTCCTTGCCTGTTCCCGCAGTGATTGGATGAGGAAGGGAAGTCCTTCCAAGAAATCTCGGCCGTGCCAAAGGCATCCCCTCTCTCAGCTGATCCTGCAGCCAAGCAGAGGTTGTCCCATTTGAGATGCCAGATTGACATGCTGAATCAAACTCTATAACCACAAAGTAGTTACAAAAGCAGATATGTTTTAATCAGTGCTGCACAGACACCAGGTGCAAGGGAAATCATTCCTCCTAGCTTGCACAGTGTCTGGAAAAATCATGCTACAGATATAGGCCAAACTAACACATAATCAATAGTTTTCCCTGAATTTGGATACGTATTCATTACACCCCCGAGTGTTCATTGGCATGAAGACCCTCCCCTCTTGTGCATGCATAGTGGGTCATGGGATGAAGATTTGTCGTCTTCCTTGCGAAGGCTTCTGACCTTTCTTCCCGTAAACTTCTGACCTTTCAGGGGGCATTCCCCCAAGCTGGTCACTTCTTGCCCTGTGGACATCTAATCACCTCCCTGCCAAATGTCCTCGGGCTTCATCCCCCTCACTATCCCAGACCCAGTGTCTGCCATATCTTATTTTCTAACAAGTTCTACATTCTTGCTTCAATAAACTATCTCTAACTATTCCCCTTCACCCCCCTTAGTCACTGTGAAGCTTTCTTGCCTTTTTACTTTCACTTATGGGGCCCTTCTCACCTTTCACTGTCACTGCCTCATGCCTTTTCTTTGTGCTTTTGTTACTCATGGTCTGTGTACAAACCACAGTCAGCAGAGAAATCAGAGTGCTAAACAGCCTGACAACTGAGTCATTAAGGTTGGAAAAGATTTTTAAGATCACCTAGTCCAGCTATCAGCCCATCCCCACAATGCCCACTGACCATGTCCCTCAGTGCCACATCTATATGTTTCTTGAAGACCTCCACTACCTCCCTGGGAGCCTGTGCCACTGCCTCGCCTCTCCTTTGGAGAAGAAATTTTTCCTAATAATTTTTCCTGACCTGAAACCCCTCCCTTGGAACAATTGAAGGCCATCACCTTTCAGCCTCTTCTCCCATGTAAGAGATAGGATGACCTGCACCTTGCCACAACCTCCTTTCAGGTTGTTGTAGAAAGTGTTATAGTCTCCCCTAAGCCTCCTCTTCTTGAGACCAGAAACAACCCCAGTTCCTTCAGCTGCTCCCCATAAGGCTTGTGTTCCAGACTCCTCACAGCTTTGTTGCCCTTCTCTGGACACGCTCCAGGGCCTTCATGTCTTTCTTGTACTGAGAGGCCCAAAACTGAACACAATACTTGGGGTGCAGTCTCACCAGCACTGAGTACAGGGGGATGATTACCTCTCTGCTCCTGCTGGCTGCGCTAT
Organism: Chrysolophus pictus; assembly: GCA_037305975.1. NCBI lineage: Eukaryota > Metazoa > Chordata > Aves > Galliformes > Phasianidae > Chrysolophus > Chrysolophus pictus. Next base: position 34,420,139 of record CM074578.1, read on the forward strand.
TTCTGATACAAGCCAGGATGCTGCTGAGATCCTTGATATCCTAGGCTGTCAAGTCTGGCACAGATTTGTTTGCTTGAAATATGGCTTAGACTGAATGCATGGTGTTTGAAACATCCCCTGCATGGCACGCTGTGAACTGCAGCATTCAGATTATAGAGCTGTCACCCTTCAACAATTCATTTCTGGTAGCGTGGCATAGAATTACCACTCTGCCAGTCTAATTCTCACTGTTCACAGTGAAAGAGAACAGTGTAAAAATAGTATGCACCTGAATACAAAAGAGCCAAACCTTGTTGCGTTCAAAAACAAAACAAGGTTTTAGTTCCTAAATATGTATCAAAATGAGCCTTTGAAAGAGGAAAGACACAAGCAAAACATGGTTTGATCAGTGATGTGGAACGAACTAGGGAACTCTGCAGCCTGAACTCAAGGCGCTCCATGGGCTGACCTACACAGGAGGCACGAGCACAAGATGCCTGTCTGTTCTTTGAGAACACAATGAGGAGTCTGTACCATCTACACCTAGAGGTGGTCACATCCTTGAGTAAGAGGTAAGTAAACTTGTAACAGATATCAGAAATATACGACAGAAGAAACAAGATACCAAACACTTTCATGGCATGTAACTGAGGTGAGGATGTGTAGTGAGTTTGAGACTGAGCTGGGACAAGAGGAGATTTTTTTTTAATACAATCAAGGAAAGTTTAGAATGAATGCCTTTCATGAAATGGTTTTCATGAAAACCAAAATTAATGACTATCACTTGCTATTTCTCTATATACATACATATCGTTAAAACTTGCACTACACAAAGGAGTAGTTCTTTTCTCCATAAAAAATACTTTTTCCCAGTGACACTGTGTATTTTGGTTTTGTGTTCTTTTTGTTCCATTGATAAATGAGTGAGAGTTTGAGGAAGGAAAATCATGAGACTTATTCCAGGATGTATTTGCCAGTCATCTTTGCAATGCTGATTGCTGACTGTGATTGCAATGCTGACTTAGATTTGTAACCTAAAGCTGGTAGCATTAGGAGATAATTAGATCTGAAAGATTTAAAAAGTAACATTGAATTAAGATGACAGAAAAGACCAAGAACAAAATGCCTGTTCTGGAGACAGTCTGCACTGTTTTTTCTACCAAGTGCGCCTTCAGTTTTACAGCAATTGCAAACCATAATAAAGTGCCTGAAATACGGATAAAAGGTTGGCTCCATTGTTAAATAAGACATCATTTGTCTCATAAGCCCTGACCTAACTGTATAAATGATGACACTAATCACCCTCAAAAGGAAGCTATGCATAATGAGCCTGAGTGAATGACAACATGCATTACCTCATTAACTTCCTATATTTAATACAAAAGAAAGCAATTTTGAGCTAATTCTAAAATAATGGTTCTTATGACATCTGGCTTTCCCTGATTTTCCCTGTGTTTCTCTCATGATCATCTCAGAACCAAATTCTGTCCTTCCAGTGCTATCTGCAATGCTGGGCACTGAACTGCTAGGACCTGACAAGCCTTCCCACTGCCCACAGGACTTAAATCCTTTGGGATTTGTTAATTGCTTTGGGATGCCAACAAAGGATTAGAAAACTGCTAAAAACCACTGGCAGTCGGCATTAGGAGCCTCATCTCCTTATGAAATGTTTACATTTGTTTGTGTTTGTTCTCTGTTCCAGCTGCAACCTCCGGCTCCCTTTTATGTCCCTGTCGGCCATGCAGAACCTGTGCCTTCCTACCAAGGTGTTATTGATGCTGGCCTTGCACTGCCCCATCCCTGGAGGCATTTGAGGGTGTATTGGTTAGGGCCCAGGTTGGGTGGCAGCCCTGCTCACAGCAGGGGCTTGGAACTAGATGATTTTTAAAGTCCCTTCCAACTTAAGCCATTCAATGATAAGTTGACCCTGTCATAAACAGAGGACCCCTTTTTAGCCTTCTAGGCATCTCTTGCAGTGTGAAGAGCCCTCTGTGGAATCCAGGAAGGGTATTGTGAGAATATCAGTGAACTGAGGCCAAACCAGTCTCATCACGGTACAACAAGAACCTTCACCCACTGCTGCTGTAGGCTGATCCCTGGAAGATGAATTGCAGTCAAATTGCAGATGAGGGCAGGGATTATCTGTTTAGTGTGCATTCACATAAAGCCTGTGATAGGGCCCTGATTCATTTCTGGGCTCCTTGTGAACTACAGTAGTATGTGCATAATGATATCCCGGCTTGGCTTTGCATTCCAACCCACCCTGCACAACAGTAAAGTAAGACAAGCAATGTAAAATGTAATAATTGGACCTCCTATTCCACTAATAATGTATAATATATCTGGCTGTGTGAAATCTGCAATTTTATACTAAGGCTGAAAGAGTGGTTAGGTTTAAACAGTAGCAATGTCATTGTGTCCGCCGTATCAGTGCTACCCATATTTCCAGTGTGATGCTTATCTCTTCACTGCCAGTACCGTGTCTATGAGGACATAGATTAATGTGTGAGGCACAGAGACAGGTAAAGTCAAGTAGGTGAAGGAGCATCTAGCTTCCCCAAGCTGTTATTTTTTTGTCAGGTTTGCAATCAGAAGACTTGATTTTCAAAACAGTATTTGAATAATAATGTGTACACTCACAAATCAAACACAATGAATTATGGCCATAATATGCAACATTTTAGCTGTGCTGTGGAAATTACAGATTGTCTGCTTATTTGCATCCTAAAAGAGAAAGAAATGCTAAAATAAGCTCATTCTGTACTCAAAATAACTTTTCTTTAAAATTCTATTTCTCTATTCCTGGCCCATGTATCCACAACTTCAGCCTGAGTTGGTGAGACTTTTCCCCCATATGATGCTGTTTCATTCAGATACACCTTCTGAAAAGAGATAATTGATTTCAGCTTTTCTAAGAAGGTAGGGAATATATACTTCATTGGCCAAAAGGAAATAGAAAGCCGTGCCAGCCATTGGAAATGAAAAACTAACTGATAAGAGAGAACTTCACCACTGTTCTATTCCTATCTTCAGAGTTACAGAGATTTATTTTCTGGGGTTGGAGGTCACAAGTTTTGGAGATCCACAGCTGCACGCCCAGCAGCAAACATGCATGTCAAAAGCACATCCAGCTGGGTGCTCAGCAGCAAGCTCTGCTCTGTTTGCATGCATAGTTGCATAGTTGGGGAGGGTCAGATTGGGTATCAAGAAAAGGTTCTTCACCAGATGGTGCTTGGGCCAGGGTACAGGCTCCTTAGGGCAATGATCATGGCTTCAAGCTACCAGAGTTAAAGGAGCTTTTAGGCAATTCTTCCCATATTTATAACTCATAGGCAGCATTTGAAAGTTGATGTAAAGAATAAGAGCAGCTATGCAAAAGAGTGCTTTCCAACTCCACTAAAATTGCAGTGCAAATAATATAAAATGAGCAATCTCTCCCCAGCCCACCTCTAAAATCCCAGCAAATAATGAAGACTAAATCCAAGCCTGTGTGTCAAAACTAGCAAACCTTCTCACATACCCTTCACCTCTGATATGAGAAAAAAGGTGTGCCAGTGTCCTTCAGCTGGCAGGGACATGCCTGGGTCAGGGGACAAATTCCCAGTGGGGTTCCTTGCACCCTGCTCTGAATCCTTCTACCAGTTTGCTTTCAGATCCTGCACTGAGATTTATTGCCTCCAGCTCCTACTGGGAAATGTCAGCAAGATTTATGGGCAGGTAGCCAAGGGCAGAATTCAACAGTGATAATGAAAAAGCTCCCAATTAGCGTCAGATAAAGATGACAGACTCAATCTGTCTTTGTGAAAGCTGAATCTTTCCAAGTGCCACACTGCTTTCATGTTGCTCTTTCAGGTGCCTTTCTCTCACCTTAACTTACATCAGCCATGACAAAATGGAATAGCGGAGGCAAAGTAATTACACTGGAAAGTGCTTGTTCTGGCTTGGCCCTCTCTTGTTATGTTAGTGAGTGCTGGACCTTCTCATGACATAGATGAATGTGGTCTGTCTGTATCTCTCCTTCCCACAAAATAAAAATGAAATATGAAACATATTCAAGGAAATTAGATCACAAAGCTTGCCTTGTCTGCTTTTATACTCATGAATCCTAGGGTATTTAAACATTTTATGATCCATTTGGCTTTCATAGCTCTTTCAGTCTTGTTTATGACTAGATCTCTTCTATACCCATGAGATGTGTTCACTTTATTAAGGACTATAGGGGAAGACAATATAAAGCTCCTCTTTGATGTTACTTCAGAAGTATGCTACCCTGCACAGCTTCATGCTATTCTCTGAAGACAAAAACTTTGGAGTGAAATTTCATATGGACCCGCTAGAAGGATGTCATGGTGAGAGATCTGGGTTTAAATGGCTATTTAATGGAGAAATAAGCCACCATTCTGACAAGTTTAAAGGTTCATCAGGGCTACTGTAGAAATCTCTAGTGACTTGGATTCAAATATCTAATATCTGATGCAGCTGGAGATATGTGTTGACCTCATAAAGCTCAACACTGGACTTTCAAGGTCTGTTGGACATGAGCCTGGAGTGAGCACCCACATTCCAGAAAGCCAGCAGTATCCTGAGCTGCATCAAAAGAGGGAAGACTGGCTAGGAGAGGTATGGGATTGTGCCCCTCTACTCTGACTTTGTGAGGCCCCATCTGGAGTACTGTAACCAAGCCTGGTGCCCCCAGCTCAAGAAAGTTGTGGAGCTGTTGCAGAGATTTCAGAAGAGTGTACACATGGAGTGCTGTGTCCGGTTCTGGGCTCCTCAATACAAGAGACAGCTGGAAAAATTTGAGAGAATCCAACATAAGTCCACCAAGATGATGGAGAGTCTCTTCTATGAGGAAAGGCTGAGAGCTGGGACTGCTCAGCCTGCAGGAAGCTTAGGGAGATCTTGCCAATTTGTAGAAAATACCTAAAGGAAGGTTGCAAAGATGACAGAGGCTTTGGGAACCTTTTTCACAAGTCCCATCTTATTCCTTTATTTCTCAGTTGTTGTTCTGCTATACTAAATTACTGCTAGTCCCATACGAGTCATTTTTCACTTGGCTGCTCTGCTCTTTTCAACACGTATTCTTGTGATATCTGTTCATTGCTGATTAAAATCCCAGCCCAGGAAAGCATTAGCTACCTGCTTCCTCTAAATCACGATTGACAGTGTTAAGTTCAGCTGCAGTTTTCCTGCTGGTTGCATGGAAATTTAAGTTCAGCTCAAATATTTGGCCTGTGATCACAGTTTTCCTCATTTGCAGTTTGCAAATTATTCATTGCAAGTTATTTCATGTTCATTGATACCTTTGATCTTCTCGCACTGGTTTTGTTCTTCTGAAGCCTTCCCATATGAGGATCTGTAACGTGGCACAAAACCCATCTGGAACAGGGGAAAGATTTCCACTGTCTATGGTTAGCCTTGAGACAAATCAGTGCAAAAGGAACTTCTCAGTCTCTGTATAAGTGCTTCCAGCTCTCCCTTTCCAAGAATGTGGAATTTTAAAGCGGCATACATAAGATAAAACTACAATGTAGCACTCACCTGTTTTTTATTTAAACTAGGGACAGTATGGTCTGACAATGATCGTTCATTTATTTAGATCTATATTTTTCCAATATTTGATCCCTCTGTTTTGTCTGTATGGCTTGCTCCCTCCCACCATCTCTAAAGCAGTGTTTTTCTCCATTGACTTATTTAATTTAATGAGATTTTCCAAGTGATTTAACACAGACACTGTTCATATCTCTTGGGATAGAAGTGTCTGCATCACATTTGTTGTGTCTCTTATTTCTTCCCATTTTCTCTGGACTATCAGGCATAGACCTTGCAGAAACCACATTCTCTGAGTTCCTCTTGAAGGCTTTATACCATTTCTTTAAAGTAACTGTAGTGTTTCATGAGTTGGAAACAATTTATGTAAGTATTTTGCTGCTGGAAACAGGGGTGGTCCTTCCCCCATCCTCTTGTTATTCCATCACGTTAGGTCACTTGTCTGGAAAAGGTATTTGTCAATAGTACTGATTCTGAGCTATGAGCACCAGCCTCTGAGAAGCAGCAGTGGCCGTGCAGCAGGCCGCCATCCTCACCTGTCCTTTGCAACTTGTCCTGTTTGTGCTGTGGGACCCCAGTCTGTAGCCCAGTGTCTCAGGCAAATGTCCTGCTGATGGGGGAAGTCCTTCCACTACTCCGTTCACAGAATTTCTGCTAAAAGACATAGAGCAAAAAGGAGTAATCTCTCTTGGCACATTTAAATTCCTATCACAACAGGATCTAAATGCTCTAAATTCATGTCAAAATATGTTCTAGCTACAGATTTATGAGAGCATGTGAAACACAGCTGAGGGGAAAAAAAAAATGAGACAAAGCAGAAAAAATGTCCCTGTGGGAAAGGCAGGGGTATGAGAGAAGCTGAGAGAGCTGGGACTGGAGAAGAGACTCAGGGGATCTTATCAATGTCCAGAAATACGTAAAGGGAGGGTGCAAAGAGGATAGAGGCAAGTTCTTTTCAGCGGTGTTCAGTGGCAGGACAAGAGGAAATGGGCAAATTGGAAAACAGGAATTTCTTTCTCAACACTGAGAAGCACTTCTGTGTGGGTGATGGGGCACTGGCAAAGGCTTGCCCAGAGGACTCCTTGGAGATGTCCAAAAGCTGCATGGATATGGGCCTGGCCACCTTGTGCTGGGTGCTCCTGATCTGGAAGGTGATGGAGCAGGAGGACCCTTAGAATCATAGAATCATAGAATGGCCTGGGTAGAAAAGGACCACCATGATCATCTAGTTTCAACCCTCCTGCTATGTGCAGGGTCACCAACTTCCAGACCAGGGTGCCCAGAGCTGCATCCAGCCTGGCCTTGAATGCCTCCAGGGATGGGGCATCCACAGCCTCCTTGGGCAACCTGTTCCAGTGTGTCACAACCCTCTGTGTGAAAAACTTCCTCCTAATATCTAACCAAAATCTAATCCCCTGTCTCAGTTTACAACCACTCTTCCTTGTCCTATCACCCTCTTAAATAGCCATCCTCCCTCCTGTTTATATGCTCCCTTCAAGCCTCAGTGAGGTCTCCCCAGAGCCTTCTCTTTTTCAAGCTAAACAATCCCAGTTCCCTCAACCTTTCCTCATAGGAGAGGTGCTCCAGCCTTCTGATCATCTATGTGGCCCTCCTCTAGACCCGCTCCAAGAGCTCCACATCCTTCCTGTGCTGGGAGCCCCAGGCCTGGACGCAGTACTGCAGATGGGGCCTCACAAGAGCTGAGTAGAGGGGGACAATCACCTCTCTCTCCCTGCTGGACACCCCTTTTTTATTGCAGCCCAGAACACAGTTGGCCTTCCGGGCTGCAAGCTCACACTGCTGGCTCATGTTCAATTTCTCATCCACCAGGACCCCCAAGTCCTTCTCCACGGGGCTGCTCTCAAAGAGATCTTCCCCCAGTCTGTATAAATACCTGGGATTGCCCCAAACCAAGTGCAGCACCCTGCACCTGACCCTTTCCACCCCGAAAGTCCTGCGCTTCTGTGATACATGCAGTCTCTGAATTGGGAGGTCATGGCCCCTCCCTGCCTTGTCCCACAGCTCATACTGTGTTGCCAGTCAGGGTGGGAGCAATTGCTTCTTCTGCACGTCACATGTAACTTTTTGATGGTATTGACTGAACGGTGGGAGGATGCATTTTGACTGTCAGTACATTGATTTAGCAAAGATGGTTCGACCAAAGAAGATATGAGATATTCTAAATTTGGTTTTCTCACGAAGAGCCCAAAAACTGTTGTACTGGTAGGATGTGGTGTGCTATCAGCTCTGCTATCAACACAATGTAATCAGTGACTTACAGTAGGATATTTACATTCTTTACTGCCAGGGCACTACACAATGAGGATTTGCCTGTGGCAGAGAAAGTGAAAATTTTGGACTGATCTTGCAAACAAGTTATGTTGTTATACACACACAGGAAGCAACTTAAAATACCCCGTAGAAATTAATTGGGCTTGTTCTGAATGTGAAAAACAACATTATTATTTACAGTCCTGTGCCAGAGGAAGCTGGTGCTTCGCAGTGCTGGTGAGTCCTGTTTCTTGTCCTGACAGTGGTAGTCTTCTCACAGTCAGTATGCTAATCTAAGTCAGACTATTAAAACAAATCTTAAATTAGATAGAGCAGGAGAAATCTACTTCATTAGAAAAAAAATTGTTTGATTTGCAGCTTCTGGTACATATTAAACAAATACAAGACAGGATAAAACCAGTTTGAAAGCACCCACAGGCAGTAACTATCTCAAAATTTAAATTGGCTACAATCACATCTTCTATTAAACAGCTCTGTGTTAGGGTTGCAGCTGGTTCAAGATGGTAAAAAAAGTAAGTATAGCAGAGAAGGAGGAGCTAAACTGGGCAGTTTTCAGCATGAGGTAGGCTACGAGTTACTGAGAATGGGTATCCTATTGACTCTGTAGCTCAAGGGGCAGGAGGAGCAGCCCCCAAAGGTGATGCTTGAAGTTGTGGACACCTTGTATTGAAAGGGACCATGACTCTATCTGTGGTAGAAGTGTTTGGTGATAAAGCCCAGATATGAATGCCTGGATGCTATTCATTTCCTTGCTCAGTTTTTCAAACTTCTACCTCCAGCCAGCACACACATGGCTTTACCTTTTTCTAACATTTTGCTTCACTTCTGTTGACCTTGTTATATTTTCTGCCTTAACCATCTACTTCTAAACTCTGTCTAGCACAATAGCTTTCATGTACGCAGAACTCATGCACACATGTGCTTAAAGCCCTTCAAACAACACAGCCCCTTTTACCCCTTTTTGTGTCCTTGACAGATTTTTGTCTCTCTACATCAGGTTATCCTGTCCCTTTGCCTGTTTTCAGCAAGTGGCACAGAGATTTGTGGAAACTCATCCAGCCCTCCAGGAGCGCGCCTGAACCAATGTGAAATGTGTCAGCACCGCCGCAAGTGAACAGCTCCTCCAAATAGCTCAGAATTTGAATCGTAATATACAACATTAAAGTCATCACTGCCTCCATAGATCTGGAAGGTATTGTCTCTAGAGGCTAAGGGAATATAAACAACAATGGCAAAAACAAAGGCAAGAAATGCTGTATTTCTTACCAATTAAAGTGTATTTCTGACACTTTGCAGAGGCACTGTGTGCTCAACTCTCTTGAGAGGTCTGCTGCTGAAGCTGTGATGTGGCTCCTGCCTTCACAGCTCTGTGCTGCCTCACCAAGTAATTGTATTTTCTGAGAGCATTGATTCCTAATGTCCCCATAACATGCTCAGCATAGGAAAGGTGAGACATGCCTTTTGGGAGGAAAGGGATGCTGGATAGTGAATGAGCATGGAAAGAACTGGAGCTTGCACGATAATCAGCCCTCATGCTGGATAGAGAAAATCAGCAGGATACATCTTCCACTGGAAAATGCTGATTTGGCAATGTTATTGAGGCTCTGGGAACAGGCTGGATGCCAGGCCAGCTGGCAGCCCTACCTGCCAGGCAGAACTTCTGCACTTCAGGTTCTTCCCATCCATTCCCATCTACACTAAGTGGTTTTTTCTGAAAGAAATTTCATTCTTCAGTTTATTTCTCTGGCTCAGACATGGCTGTTTTGCCCTGACAAAATTCTGCTATTTTAAAAATAGAAATGTACTATAAATGTCCTTTCTGTGAGAACTGGAGAGAATGTACTCTGCAGATCCCTATGTCTGGATGGAGAAGCAGTTGTCAGAAACTAATAGGACATCTGTGCCCACCGAGGGCATGTGTGGAAGTCCCCCAGGACATGCTGAGCTCCACAGAATGATCGCACTGTGGAAACCCCAGAGCTCATAAGCTCAGAATCCTGCAAGACATCAGATCTGCTGGAGGCCCCCAGCACATGCTGCCATTGAGCTGCGCAACCTGGGGCACCTCCAAGAAGGAGGTGGCTGCTGTGTGCAGCCAAGGACTGCAGACAGACACCTGGGGGAACAAGAGCCATGAGGGGCTTTTCAAGCACCCACCTGGAAATCACCAGTGCACCAGCACAGCTCCCTTCAGTGAACAGTGTGTGGGTACTGCTGAACACATGGCAGGCATTGTTAAATACTGTTAGTTACAGCTTGGTTCTATTAATGACAACAAATCCTTTAGTAACATTTCTTCTAAGAAAGACTGGATGTGATCTGTTTCTTCCCCAACTTATTTTACATCAGGAAAAAGAGAACTGTCATCTTATTTTCATCACTGTACGTTCCCTTCTAGCTGCTGCACAATGAGGCAGGAAAGATGAGGGCCTTAATAAAACCATACAAAATACTAAATTAATAGAAAATTATGCATTAATTTTAATTATTGCCAAATAATTAAGAAAAAACATCTTGCCTCTCCCCAGCAGCATTTAAGCAATAGAGATAAATACCAAAATAATTATTTTCATTGTACTATTGCCAAAGACAATAATTAAGATGGTTTAAACATCACTGGAGACACTCTGGAAAAGCAGCTGGGAGAGAGAGGACACAGCTGTTCAGATAACACCTCCTCTAGCAGGGAAGGCAGGGGATTTAGCATGAATTTCTCACAGAGACCATCATGTTGTTTTAATTAGTTGAATGAATTTAAACAGATAACCCACTGAAGGTGGCCACAAGTGGAATTACTGTGTTGGTTGCTGAGATGTGCTATGGGGAGGAATATTTTGGCTTCTGAAAGAATAGGGAGAGCAGCCAAGGAGAAAAAGCTTCACTGGTTGAGTTTTGAGGCACAAGCAGATTTAGTATCAGGATCATTTATCCCTTGTACAGCCTCATCAACCAGCAGGAGTACACTTAGACTCCTGCTCCATTGTCAGCATGCCTCCATGCTGACATGCAAAGACCAGCACATCTTATCTGGGAGATGGTTTCAGTGCTGTTAAGATGCACTTTGGATTTTCCTTGTTTTTTTCTCTGCAGCATCAGACCAGGGAGGCTGCAGTCCGTGCTTAAATCCAGTCATGCTCTGTATGAGGAAGGTACAGACAAACTGGAGCCCCCACTGCTGGCAGCTTCTGCTTACTGGGTCAGAAAAGGCAATGGGGAGAATTCAGGATAGAAACGCAAAAGCCTAACGAATATGTGGTTTTTTTTTTTTTTTTTTTTTTCCCTCTCATTCTAAGGAGGATGAGGAGCCTGATTTTCAAAGATACTTTCTGAAGAGGCAGAAAGGTACTTCGTAGCATTTCCAAGACACCCAAGGACTTCCCTTCTGTTTGACATCATTAGCAATTTTAGAAATAATTTTTATCAAGCTTCAGGCTAAAATATTGCTTAAAAATATCCCAACTTCCAAACCTTTGGGCTTATAAAAATACATATATACTGGGAAACATGAAATAAAGTGGTGGAAGATAATAAATGAACACAATGGAGTTTGCTTCCTGTTGTACTATGCAATTCTGACAAATTGCCATATAAATATCCAGACATGCCTTGAGTAACTGTATGCAAATTAGACTTGAAATGGATGTGGTATTTCATTGCTGTAATCAGCTTTCAGTTTTTATGGCAACTATTAGAGCCACTCTTGGCTTTGGGAGGTACTGAAAGTGAAGTGTTAGCACTGAGCTGAATCTGTAGAACAGGGAGTATCTCCCATCTCCTTTTCAAGAAAAAGTCATGAAAAGCATATATTTCATTGTTGGGATTTTACTGGTGTGTTTCATAAAGCAAAATGATTCTCAACACATTGAAAGGAGTCTAAGAAAAGTGATTTTCATAATCCAGGTGTAAGTTTACGTGCTACTGCAAAGCTGGTAGCTCAGTATTTACATACTGTAGCTTTGTGGAAGGTACTGCTTCTTCATAAAATGATACCTGAAAATTCAAAGATAATACCTTCTGGGGACACTAACATGTGCAAAAAGGTACTGCTAGTGACCAACTAACTTGGTTTCATGTGAGAGCTTTCTGCACAATAGCTCAGAACTGGGGTTTCCAAGCTTCCCTGGAGATAGCTGGAGATAGCTGGATGTCAAGATGTATGGTGGTGAACAAACCAAATGGAGGAACTTTGGCAGAGGTGAGGGACCTTGCAGGGTCTGTGTGCTGCAGTGTTTCACACGCTGCAACATTTGTAGCTGAATGTACAAAAGAGTTGGAGTATAAATTGGGCAACTGGCAAACACCAGTGGTGCCCACTCTCTGCGTGCGCTAGACCTTAGTTCAAAGCTAAGGCAAGACCTCCAAGGGACCGTGTCTCCGTGCCCTCATTTGAAAGGAAACCAAAGATAGCTACAAGATGCCCTGATGAATGCTCAGTTTCCTCTGGCATGCGGAAATGTGATCTGTGAAAGCCTATGGGATGTGCTGTATAGGAACCTGTATTTTGTAGGAAAGTTTTGAGCTCCCAGTCAACCCTGTGAAAAAACCATCCCAAGCTGTGACAAAGCATGTGGTGTTGGAACACGCTTCAAGTTAGGTACTAAAAACATGTCAGTATGATATTCCTCAGTTAGAATCTCAGTGTAACGATGTCTCCCTAAGCCCTGCCCAAAGACATACATGAGAGCTCTTCTGCCCTTAGCTCTTCCTGATGATTAATTTCAATCAACCACTAGGTCAAAAAGAAATAATATAGCATGAGGAACACTTTGCCTTTAAGTTTTTAGTAACTACTGGGATCTAAATGCTTACAAGTTGTCGTTTTACAACCCTGGATATTACTTCATTATTCTGTTGATGTTAACTGATCCCTTGCCTGTTGAGAAGCTTTACTTCTTTTTAGTTGGCTTGGCGCTGCATGTTATGGTGAGTAGAGCCTGGAAAACAACTGCAAGTGTATTGTTCAGACACAGAGCTGGCTTTCCTGTGAAGAAAGAATGAGAGCTTTGGAGTTGTTCATCCTGGAAAAGAGAAGGTTCCAAGAAGACCTCATTGCTGCCATTCAAGGGGACCTATGAGAAAGAGGAGGGACTCTTTATCAAAGTGTCTATTGATAAGACAAGGGGTAATGTCATTAAGCTAAAAGAGGGGAGATACAGAATAGATGTAAGGAAGAAGTTCTTCACTATAAGGGTGATGGGACACTGGAACAGGCTGCCCAGAGAAGCTGTGAATGTTCTATCACTGGAATTGTTCAAGGCCAGGGTTGGTGAGGCTTTGGGCAACCTGATCTGGTGGAAGGTGTTCCAATCCATGGCAGAGGAGCTGAAACCAAATGGTCTTCATGATCCCTTCTCATCAAAACAAATCTATAATTCAAAATCCTTGAGAAGCTCTGAGTGGCTCACTTCTGTAACAATTGCATATTTATACAGCTCAATGCACAATGAAAAGCAAAAAAAAAGTCAGGAAAACATATCACCAACAAAAGCCATTTCTCACAACACAAGGACTCGCAAAATGCCGCTTCAAAAGACCCACATCTTTTCTTAACAAAGGCTCTCTTTTCCTGCTCAGATGGATACAAGTATTTGAAAACTTGCTGAATTTGGCAGGGTAGCATGCATGTTCCTTGAAGGCTACCTTGCAATAGCTCCTCTCTTCAGCCTGCTCTTTCTGTTTGACCTTTCTTCATGGATATCCACAGGGGTTTGGAGAACACATCCATATGCAAACCACACTATTCAGTGAGTCAGGGGCAGGAGCTGCATGTTCTTCTTAGGCTACATCTACATAATTTCAGTTTCTGCAGGATCCTCTATTGAAACAGAACAAGGCTATAATGAAAGCTCGAGGAAGACACGGCACAGGCTGAGGGACTGACTGGGGGTCTGTTGTTTTCTTGGCAGTGCTCTTTTGCTAACAACTATGTACTGTAAACAGTGCGGATTCAGAGATGGAACAAAAAGTAGACGGAGATGTGAAGCACTGATCATACAAGTATTTGCAGTGTATGTATTCATCAGTAGATGTCACTATGCTATCAGCTGCAACAGAGATGGTGTCATCACTGTGAAATCATTTCATTTTGAGCCTGTACCTGAAGCTGTTTTGCAGTACCCTTCTCCTGGTACGCACTCCAGGAGCGTTCAGTAGAAAGGAAACACTCCTGAATGAACCTTACTTTCTTTTTTCCTTTAACTAGCTTTTACCATACAAGTTACCTTCCCGCCTGCTACTGAGTTACTGTCTTAAAAATATCTCCTTGGAATTTAATTGTACATCTGAAACTTCCTGCAATGACTTGTTTGTTTTGGTCAAAGAATTTGGTAGATTGTACATGATTCAAAGCCCCAAAGCCTGTGGTAATTAATTCTCCTTGTTGTCTGATGTTGGCTTTCTATGTACCAGATCTTACAGCATTAACAGCGTGAGCACAGTGGAAAACAAGACAGTAAGTATCAGACATCTCACAGTGGGTTCTGTTACCTGAGAGCTCCTATAAACTCCTTGTTATGAGAAAAGTATTAGGGAGGAGAAGGCCTCACAGAAGGTTGTGTAGAAACATTGTCCAAAAGATGTCTTGAGGATGCTTCTCTGCCAAATATTGATTCCTGTGGACTCAAGCTGTGTATGACACCTTTTTTTGTTTTGTTTTGTTTTGTTTTGACGGGTGATGAGCCCATCAAATCCCAATATCTCTGCAGATGATGACTTTCTTGTGTACACCTTCTACATGTGCAGACCGCCACATTGCACAGTGTGCAAATTTAAAAACAACAATAGCAATAACAAGAGGAACAGCAATAGTGACATTTAATTATACTGAGATCACATTTAGGAGTCTCCTTGAATCAGCTGATATATACTCAAAGAAACACTTCTAAAATATTGCAAGAAAGTATATTTAAAATCTTGTATTTAGCATTTGATTATATATTAACGTCTTTCTGTGCCATTACCAGCACCACGCATTTAGGTTTAGAAATTTTAATTTAACATCAAGGCAATTTACTCTGTTGTATTAAATTTAGATGAAATGTTGCAAATTATAATTGCTGGTAAAGTTTTCCAGCTTATAAAATTAATATGATATTTACCATCTTCCATTCTTTAAGTTTTTCTAAAGACCAGCATTTGTGTTTTCCTATGGGCACTTTCACAGCCAAGTGTCTCCAGGAAAATCAGAAGCTGAAGGACTGAAGATTTCAAGTGCATCGAAAGATCACCTGCTGCTTCCATAACGCAGTGATTTCTGCCACTGTGAGTGAAAATCCCAAACAAGCCCTTTGCTTTCCCTCATGCCTTGTAGCCCCTTTCTCAAGGTCGAGAGCCTGAAAGCACTTTTGGTGTTTGATTTTAATGCTGAGTGTGTATTTCACTCAGCTCCGAGATCTCAACACAGTCAAGTTAGCTTGGATAGGTATTTTTAAGCCTCATCAGCATTGGCTGTTTTCTAAATTTCAAACTGATTCTGTTGTGCATACCAGGGCTCATAGACTCATGCATTTATATTTCCTAGTGCATATGCAAATATATCAGTGTGTGTTTGTCTGATATATTGAGCAGATATGTTCAATAGACATGCAGATATATGTGCAATCACAGACAGATCACTTAGAGGGGGTGACTCACATAACCTTTCTTGACCCACAACAATCAGGTGTGTAGAATTCACACTTACCAGTGTCTGTTTATCCCCATGAGCTCCAGAAGGAGCTATTGAAGTCACCCAACGCCCTGAGACAGCTGTGGTTATGTGAACCGGACCCCATCCTTTCAGCATAAATAATAATGCAGGTTGATCTCAGCTTTGGCTGCGGTAACTAGGATATTAAACTGCGCTTCATCAGCTGTTATTTTTAGCCTGGCACCTATATATCTCTTTCCTATTTTAATTTCCAGGAACTGCCATGCAGCATGAATCAAATCAAAGCAAATGAAGAGTGAGGAAAAAGTGGAGGAAAAGTCTATTCTTAAACTGCTCAGTGAATTGAGGAAGGATGTGTAGTTCCTGTAAAAAGAGCAGGATAGTAGCATTATGTCACATGCTTTGAAATCATGCAGTTAACTTCAGTTTTCATACTATTAATTCATTACGTCATTATTAAAGTATTCCACATGCTCCAAAGTTATGCAATGGGGGAGTGTTCTTCAGTTTTCTGCAAAGAATTCTACCTTAGGACTTTCAAAGATGCAATTACAAACTACAGATGCTATGCCACTGGTTTGAAATTCACACACTGACAAATAAAGAAATCCTGGTCCCGTATGGAGATTTTCTCTCTCTACCTCTTTTCATGAAATAACTTTCTGTTTTATTCCATTTCTCATCTATTTTCTGTGTATTTTAGAGCTTATGCATTTAAGTTGCTTCTTCAAAGGCATTTTAAATGCCTCCGAAACCATTAGCTGCAGTGATATGAGCCTTGCAGAATGATTTCTGCCCCAGTAGCTCTCCTAAATCCTTCATCTCAGAGAATGGGAGCCACGCTTCAGTGGAGAAAAAGTGAAGTTTCTAGGTGGTACCAACATGAAATTACTATCAGAGAGCATCCTAATCCATTCTTTTCCCAACAGAAATATTAACTAAATGCATTATTCTAGTCGGTTGTGCTTTATCACTTGTAAACCAAATGGAGTTTTCATTCAGATAGCAAATCATGCTGACACCAAACACGCTGGAATTTAAGAACAAAGTTCATAGCTTTATATTTCATCTTTAACTTCCATAGCTATCCTGAAGGTCACAATTTCTTACATGACATACTTTGTGGAGTATTTGGCATCATCTATTAACACTAAATGTTATCTCAGCACTCTTCTGGTTGACAGAAAACATTTTCAAACAATAATAGAATCATTTGAGTTGAAAAGGACTCTTAAAGGTTACGTGGTCCAACTGCAATGATCAGGGACACCTACAGCTAGATCAGGTTGCTCAGCATCCCTCTAGTCTGACCTTGAGAATCTCTAGGGTCAGGAATCCACCACCTCTCTGGGCAACCTGTTCCAATGCTTCACTGTCCTTATTTTACCACCTTTAAAAATTCCTGTAATCTGAGACCCAACAAAGGTGGGTGCAGGTAATGGAAGCTTCTCTCAGGGTTTCTCTGGGGATTGATTTCTCCTCAGCACTCTGGTAGGGTAAGTTTTGACGGTATTTCTCTGTTCTCGTAGAATATCCCTCTCCCAAACTTGTTAGCTTGCCCAGAGTTGTGCTTTGTTGGATTCTGTCATTGTTTCTGTCTGCAGATGTAGGGCTGTGTGCACGCAGGCAGCTGTGCAGTGTGGGTGACAGGTGAGCAGCGCTCCTGGAGCAGGTGGCATCTGTCTCTGGAGCTCCCTGAGGACAGCTGCCATGTTTAGACTTTCTCAGGGAAGTGCTATTGAATTTTGAGCAGCCTCACGCTGCCTGGACTTGACAGACCTTCAGATTCACATTTAATATTGGATGCAGACTTTGCCTTCATCATTTCCTTTTGCAGATGGTATCTCTTTAACCTGCAAAGAGCTATTATCTCCTTTCACATAGCGTATATTTGAAAGAAACTTCCTTTCACCATATCTTTATATTTACTTATCTGCAATTATATGGTGTACATTTGCAGTGCAGAAGACATGAAAAGAGTAGATGTCATGATTCATAACAAACGAATAGTGCTTTTATCTCAGAAATTAATTTGGAGTGAGGCAAATAATATTTTAACTCTCTCTTCCAAAAAATGGAAGTGGTGTAACTCAATAATGTTGTGCCTTGTGCTGGTAGGCTGGAAAGCACAAAAATATTTACTTTCAGTTGAACATAATTAGCGTTGGGTGAAATGGAGAGTCGTTCAAATGAACACATCCGTAAATGCTTTCTTGTACATAATAGACAAGGTTATTGCCTTGCAGATTTCTGCAGAATAAAATGCCAAAGGTGTCATGGCATTTCCAGGGGAATGGTTATGTAAAGATTAAAAGTTCCGAAGGGAAAAAATAGAGAGGGAAGAGAGGGAGGAGCTGAGAGTAGGAAAAAAAGGAGAGCAGGAAAAGCAACAGAGGAAATGAGGCTGAGAAATGAAGAGAAGAAAAGCACCACCTATGAATTTCCCATGGCCATGACTTCTGTTGCCTGCAGGGCTGTGCATGGGGCTCTGAGCCTTGCATGCCAACTGGCTTGGACCTGCTGTGGCTTTCACATGCCCTCCTGTATCCCATGGGAGCCAGAAAAATATGGCAGGGAATGTGAAGAGAGGAATAGCGGCACCTGAAAAGTACCAGACCACAGAGCAGTCATGCCTTTGACATTCCGCATTCATCAGGTGATGATGAGCTCTCTGATGTATGGAAAAAGACTGCAGGGAGGTTGTCATGATGGTGAAAGGTGAGTAGGAAGAGGAATTCTTCCTCTTTCTGAACAAAGACTGTTGCTGGACCTTACTTTCAGTCTTTGGTGGCACAGACAGCAGAAATGTAGCCTTTGTGAATTACTATCTGCACAAGAAATAGGAGATGAGCAGTTCAATAACAGTTTCTCTATTCATGACAACTGTCATGCAGTGTTTCACTTTGATCAGCCATGTGACATTTGATCTAAATAGAAAGCACCAGTGCCTTCAATTTCTCATCATGGTAACTTGACTATGAAATTTCCATTTAAAAGAATGATCTTTCTTGCTTTGTTTCTGTAGAATGCTCCTAGATAAATAAAATTGCAATGTAATTATCAGTGAATACAAGCAAATCTCTCAATAAATCAGATCAAGTTTAATTGCAGTGGGAAACATAGGATGAGCAGTGAAAGTTTATTCCAAAGTGTCTCAGGTGATCAGCATAAATTCACGTGGATTTTAACTGACCTTATGTACTTAGGCATTTGATAATTCAAACTGCAGGTGATCTTAAAATCATAGGATCATTAAGGTAAAAAAAGACCTCTAAGATCAACTAGTCCAACCATCAGGCCATCCCCACCATGCCCACTGACCACATCCCTCAGAGCCACATCTACATGGCTATTGAACACCTCGAGGGATGGGGACTCCATCACCTTCCTGGGCATACTGTGCCAATGCAGCACCACTGTTTCTGAGAAGCAATTTTCTTAATATCCAACCTGATCCTCCTCTGGCACAACTTAAGGCCATCACCTCTCATTCCTATTACCTGGAGCAGAGGCCGACCCCCACCTTGCTCCAACTTTCTTTCAGGGAGTTGTAGAGAGTGATATAGGTCTCCCCTGAGCCTCCTCATCTTCAGACTAAGCAATCCCAGTTGCCCATTTCTGCCCTCATATAATAAAGCAAACAAGCATCTGCTACTGCTGTGGTTCAGCAGCTCAGCCTCTCTCTCAAACATTTCAGTGCTGTCTGAAAGCAGATCCAGGAAGTTGAAACAGAGAGCCCCTGACCACTAGTGACATGACCTTGAAGATCTTTGTGTCATTTCCCTGTATGGTCTTGTGTAGAAAGGTGACACAGCTTTGCCTTTCTTTCTGTAGCCTTGGGCAGTCATCCAGTGCTGTAAGTGTGGTTATTGTAGAGGCAAGAAGAGAACAGGAGTCATTTAAAAGCAGCTTTATTCATTATAGCTACAGTCAACAAATAATATCTCCTTGCTGTTGCTGGTAGCATCGCTTGTCAAGGAGCATCGTCACGTGGCTCCTTTTCCTCAAAAGGCAATTATTTTAAACAAAACAACTTCATACATCTTCCCTAATCTTTTTCCATTTGCGTGTCTTTGATTAATGTCATGTGCACATTGTGATTAAAATGCATTCTGCATCAGAGTCTTTCACTGCTCAGAGCCCATCCTGTGAAATGAACTTGTTCCTTTTCTTATAAAAACATCACATACAGCATTACTGATGTGTACCACTGTCCACCAAAAACAAGAAACTGAGTTCAAATGCAGAAAATCAGAGGCCAATTTAGAAACTTATGCTGTAAGTTTTCAGACAACATGCATTTTGACATAAAACCAAACTGTCTTAGGGAGAGCACTGCAATACCTGCACCTGAGCTGATCTCACACTCGTGCACACCAGCACACTGTTGAGGCAGTGGCTTTGTTCCTCTGTTGCTCTCAGCAGTGCACTGTGCTGGTCAGTTGCATCATCTGGCAGGCTGTGGGAGATAGAGCTGTCATGCTGCTGTATGCGCTATGCAGAGCTGTGCCCCTCTGCAGGATGAAGAGATGCTCCACTGCATCAGGAGGCAAGGGCTGCTTGCAAAGCTTCACACAGCTCTCCATTTCTCTAAACGACCCCATGATGTGATTTGGGGCACTCACTGCAGATACAAGACACTGTGTTAGGACTCAGCAGGGAGCTCCACACTGGCTGTGTGTTCTGTTTAGCTGTGATCTGATGGTAAATGCAGTACTGTTGGTCTTCAGGGGACTTCACTCTAGTATTTGAAGATGTTATGAGTTGCAGTGATGGTTTTGCTCCTCAAAGAAATCAGTGGTCCTTTAGAAACACCCCTCTGAAGTTTTGGGAAAACTGTTTCTGGAGGTCTGATCCCCATTCACCTGTATGCCAGATGACAGAGGGATTACCAAGAGGTGACCTGGTAACATGCCGTAACATTTCATCATTTCTAGGTACCCATGCTGACTGAAGGATTGATCAGTCTCCACAAAGAGCCTGAGGAGGGGGACGGTTGTGCAAAGTAGGTGTTCTGGCTGAGAAGAAAGATGAGCTGATGTTACTGAACAGGGAGGAAACGCAGGGATAGATGCAGGGATAGACACAGATTTGTGTCTATCAGTGGTGGCAGACCTTGGCTTGGTCGAGGAGAGCAACTCTTGCATAAATCTTGGAGCAGATGCTCTTGAGGTGGCTCTGTTCTGTGTGTGACCCTGGGAAAGGCTGTTTGCAGTGCTCACAGGAAGGCAGTGGTGACATTTTGTTAAACTTATTGCTTAAAAATATTTTGAAATTCAGCTTAGGAAGAAATAAGAATTCAGGTTTATGGGTGGGTAAAATGATTGCCAGACATGGTCCTTTAAAATAAAAAAAAAATTGCTCTTTATTTCTCAAAGAAATTGCTGACATTGCAGCATGCTGTGAGTGTGCAGAGCTATTTCTGCCCAGATTCACTGCTGCCCAGAGATAGTACTGCAGTGTTCCCAGCTTGCTGTGCTATATCATGAAGTTCGAGTGGCATTCAGCATCCTTCTGCAGTCTCCTGATAACTCTGTCAAATCCAACACAATTAATTCCTCCATCCCCAAGCTGGGTCTCTGAGATGTGTTACATGAAATGCAACAACATGGCAGAGAGCTGCCTCTGAGATCATGTGCTGGAGAGCCATAAAGAGAGAGGAGATCAAACATTTACTATTCTATAAAGCATTTAAATCTGCTGATTTTGGAAGGTTGAGTCATGACTCAGAGTTGGCAATCTTCTCAGGAGCCCTTGGTGTGTTTTTCTACTCCACCACTCTTAGCATTTGCTTGTTCCCACCAGTGAGCCCTGGGAGCATACAGGTACAGGTGAGCTACAAACCCAGAAGCAATGTTCTGGGCCTTTTTTTTTTTATTCCAAGGAAACTGGTTTGTTTGTTCTTCAGTTCCCCATGTTCTCATAATGCTTCTTTAAAATGCAGTGCAGGTATATGAGTGATCCCACTGCTTCCTGCAGTTGTTGTGCTGGCATCTGCTGTCTCATCTGCTATCCCTGAATGCTCTTCTTGTCTTTACCATGGCCTCCTGATTCTCAGAGTTTTTCATCTGATATCAGAGAAGGGGTTTTTTGCCAGCTTTACTCCAGCCACAGTTGCATTCATCATCCCCACCAATCCTGGCTCATCAGCTGATGGCTGTGCACTAACATGGGTAATTTTCCTTTGATCAAGTACAGCTAATCCAAGTGCAGCTTAATTATTAAGCCAAATATTAACGAGATGAAAGGAGCTCTGAATAGTGTGCTCCACCAGCATCGCAGACCTGTGCTTCCTCTATACTGTGACCAATAACAGTGGCACCACTATTCCTGTCCCTGCATGGTTGGGTGGCCAAGAAGAGATTTAGATTTCTCCCTGCAAAAAAGTTTCTAGTGAGAGGCTCCCATATTGCTCCCTGAAGGGATGATCTGTAAGATCAGCACAAAGATCCAGGGCTGAACAAGCCTTGGCCATATAACAAGCATTAATATCTGGTATCAGATCACAGCCACATGGTACACGGCAACACAAAACACTCTTCTTCGGTGAATGCTGAAGGCTGAAATGACCTTGTTCCTCTGTTGGAAAGAGGCTCTTGTTTTGGTGCTATTGAAATTGGTTGCACACTTTCTGTTAGAGCATTATTCACTGTTAGGAAACTCCTGTTCAGCAAAATTGAAACACACTGTGGGAAGACACATCTATTAGCAAAAGCGGAAGGAAAGTAATGAGCATACAGTTTTCATTAGGGTCCTACTGCTGGAAAAAAACTCAAACTCAGTAGAATATTTTTCAGGAAATGATTTTTTTTTTTTTCTTTTAAATCTCAGAGCTACCTGTCATAACAAGATTATGAATTTTGACTAGGTTAAGGAATTATAATTGAGCATTCGTAGAAAATCAGCTGTGGCTCTCGGCTGAAATATGCCTTTCACCCATTCTTTTAATCTTTGTGTACAAAAATGGGATGGTCAGCCTGTTGGCTTTCAGGCTTCACAGAAATAAAATGGG
This sequence comes from Chrysolophus pictus, assembly GCA_037305975.1. Lineage (NCBI taxonomy): Eukaryota > Metazoa > Chordata > Aves > Galliformes > Phasianidae > Chrysolophus > Chrysolophus pictus. The sequence goes on from CM074578.1 coordinate 34,442,620, forward strand.
CAGTTTGCAGGAATGTTTGTTCTGACATTCTTCCTGGCCATAAACGGAGGAGTTACGGAGAGATTTCCTTGTGTTTGCTCTGTCTTCCCTCAGTGTGGTAGCATGGTGGCCTCAGTGCCTTCCTCAGGGGAGTCAGAAGATGCATCAGTTGCTGATGGTGGGCAGCCTGCCAGAAGACAGTGTCTGCTTCAACCCAGGTGTCTCTTAGAGGCTGTGGTCACAGAATGAAGTCTGAAAGCATAGTTTTGCAATAAGCTATACTGGGCCCTACTTATCTAGCCACTAGTCACATACTGATGGCAATCCAGAGCTGCTTGCTTGCTTGTTTAATTTTTCTTTCTGAGGCATATGTGTGTCTTTTGTGGGCTGGAACCAAATGAAAAGAAAGGTCACAAGTCCTCAGCATTCCTTTTGTGTCATCTGGCATCATGAGTGATGAAACTGTTGAACCAGGCCTGGCCTGACAAGGGAGATTTTCTGTTTTCTTAATGAGCTAATTATATTTTTGCTTCCCAGCCACTCGCATTATTACTGTCAGAGGATCAACACTTTGTAACACATGGCCAGCGTTGCACTGTGAGATGGGAAAATGTCCATATTTCCATTGTCCATTTTAATTTGGGAAGCAGACAAATTACAGCTTAACAAGCTGAAGTTATGCAATCACCTCCACACAAAGAAGATAAACAGAAGCCAGAAAACATCTTTGTGGATGTTTGTTATATATGTCAGAGCAGCTTTACTCCTGGAGTGTTATCCAGACCTGGATTTCATATTAACAAAAGCTAGTGTCTATGCAATTTCTGATGAAGATTTTTGGTAGAAGTGTAGAACAGGTTGCTCACACACAGGCAGAAGTGGTTTGGAACATTCAGGGTGTTGCATTTCTCTCTCTTTCTCTTTCTGTTTTTTTCTTTCTTTTTTTTTTTTTTTTGTTCTTGTTTGTTTTGTTTTTTTTTTTTTTTTTTTTTGCTTTGATGGTTGGTTGGTTGGTTTTTTTAAACAAATTATATACATACTTATCTGAAAAATGAGGAAGAGAGTTGGGTAATTTTAAAGCAAATTCCCACCTTAAATGAACAGATGGTCCTTCTATTGCAGCAATAATTTTAATGGGAAGAGTGCACACAAATTCTATTAATTCCCTATGTAATTTCTGAGATTGCTGTGAGTTGGCATTAAAGGCTGTAGCAAGAGGATAACAGGTAGCCTTTCAGACACTCCAATAAATTGCCAAGGAGCCTGCAATTTTGTCTTGGCACAGCAGTCTCAATTATTAGAGGATTCAACAACAGAAACTTCAGGGAATGGCAGGCTTTATTTTTTTTCCAGGAGAATATTTATATTTCATTTAGTAGCTAATCCAATGGGTTTATTTTATCACTCAAGAAGGAAAGCAGGCAGCACACTATCTTCCGATTGCAAGTGGTATTCCCTAAGAACAGGATCTCATAGAACCAGTTGTTTTTTTTTTTTTTTTTTTAAATAAGCTTTTAATTGTCTCCAAGCTCTTGCTAGATGTGTGCAAATCCCGTCAGCCTATCATGCAGCTGATCCAAATCCACTGAAGAAAAACAAAATATTCCACTTCATTTCAGTGAGCTTTGGACCAGGCCTTCATTCATAGAAATGGCCTATTTTCAAAACCTACTCCAACTGTTGACTCACCCCCACCATGCCCACTAACCACTTCCTGGTCTGCTTAAATTTCATTCTGATAAAATATTACAGGTAGTGTAACGCTATTAGTAATACTTAGGAGCACATGAATAGTATTTTTGCAGTGTTTTTTGGCTAAAGCAAAATGAGCAGGAACAGATCATGAGTACTTATTGTCCTTCCAGCCACAAAATCAGGAATTGATCCAGGGCTACATACAATGCCTTCCATAGTGGTGGAACATGGCTTTGACTGTGGTCAGTTAGCTCTGTAACCCAGCCTCCAGGCAATTTCCCTTCTGCAAAGGGTAATTCCCTCCTTATGCATGGAAAATGATACAAAGCTCATAAAAGAGAAGTCTTTCTAAATTTGCTAATGGAGATTCAGTTCTTTCTAAGCAAGATCACGAAGCAAAAATCCTCCTAAAATGGGCACCTGAAGGACAAGACTGGGATTTACCAAGGACAAGCCATGCTTAGCCATCCTGACTAATTTCTATGATGAAGTGACTAGCTTGATATCTTAGGGAATAGTCTTTATCTTGACTTTAGTACATACCCGCCAAAATAACCTTGAAGTACAACTGGTGAGATATGGACTTAATCAATGAGTGGGTGGTGGAAAACTAGCTCAACATGCAGGATCAAAGGATCGGACCAGCGATGCAAAGTCCAGCTAGTGATGATGCCTAAGGAGCATCACTAGGACCAACACTCTATAAAGCATGTCCCAGTTGTGGATGACAAAGTACACTCTCAGCATGAAAATGAACTATATCAAAGTGAGAGAAGTGATCAGCTTGAAGGATAGGCTGCTCTTCAGGAGGACCTGGACAAGCTGAAGAAATGGGCAGACAGGAATCATAAAAATTCCATGCTGGGCAATGTAGAGTCCTGCTCCTGGGAAGGAATGACTCCATACATACACAAGCACATGCTGGAGCCCAACTGCTGGGGAGCAGAAGAAGGACCTGTGGATCCTGGTGGACACCAAGTGGGAAATGAGCCAGCAGTGTGCCTCCCTGTGATAGAGACAACCAGCTGTGTCCTGGGTTGTATCAGCAGGTGCTGCCAGAAGCTAAAGGAAGTTGATTCTTCCTCTCTACTCAGCACTGGTGATACACATACAGAGTATAGGATTCAGTTTCTGGCTACCCAAAACAAGTAAGACATGGACATGCTGGAGTGAGCCTGACAAAGAGCTATCAGATGGGATGGCTTAGAGAAGATAGTGCCGGGCTTTTCTTGGTGGTGCAGTGATTAAAAAAAAAAGGGGGGCTTCAGCAAAATGCAGTGGGCATGAGATGGAATGGGAGAAAATCTCATTAGATAGATGGGAAAAAATTCACCACACGTGGTCAAATAGTGGAGTAGGCTGTTGTAGCCCTGAGAGGGCTTCATCTCTGAAGATTTTTGAAGTTCTGATGAGCAACCTGCTCTCACCATCCCACATCTGAGCAGGAGTTGTGCCAGGTGGCCTCTGGAGCTCCCCTCCAGCCTACACGTGTCCGTGATTCTGTGACAAAGAACAGCTGAATAAATCTTGTTCAACATTCCTGCCAGTTTTCTTGTCTTCACACCTTAAAAAGCTTTGGCAGCCGAAGAGGCCAAGACAGCTGTCAGCAGGAGAGGCAGCAGCTCCCCCTAGGGTCCAGCCCTGCCAGGTGACATTGGTGCAAAGTTCCAGAAGTAGCTGAGGAAAAATAGGGGAGCCAGTAGGCTAGAAAAGCCATGAGCAAGTGTTCAGTCTCGGAAGTTATTGTATTGGAAACACTAAGAAAAAGCAAGCCAACACAAGCGTTCTCCAAGAAGTCTTCCATTTTTTCTAAGAAGTTTCTAAGGTTTGGCCAAATCCACATTTTGCTTTGTATCGTTGTATTCTGCCGTATAGAAAAAGTAACAAAAAATAGACAGTCACTGCCCTGTGTTCCTGTGACATACTGAGCAGCTAAACTCTGGGGAAAGTAAGCTGTATGTGTGGAAGTGTTTCTGCTTGTGTTTAAACCTCTGTTATAGTGCAGAGCCTAAAAAAACCTCCTGCTTGTCTGAAGACATTTCTGTCTTCACAACGAAAAGAAGCTTTGATGTTACATTTTTCCCTGGCTTTCCCCAAGGCACAGCTGAAAGGTATAATTAGCTTGTCCCTGGGGCACAAAAAGCCCTGGTACTGACATGGCATCTTTGATTCCTTCTCTACGTCTGCACTGTGCTGCTCCGGGTCAACCTCAAAGTGATAAAGCAAATTACCTGAGCAGCCACAACCTTAAAAAGGAAAAACACTTAAAATGTAGCTTTTCAAGTTGGTTTTCTCTTAAAGTACTGATTGGAAATGAGATGCAGTGGTGTGAATTGGAGATGAAAAGATGAAATTGGGCCAGGGAAGGGAAGATGTTATGCCACAGCAGAAATGCCTTACTTTGTTTTTCATCAAATACATCAGCAGCAAGTATAAAATGATTTGAGGAGTGAGAAGGAGCACTGCAAAAGGGCTTGTTAGTAGCAGAAACTGATGTTATATGCAGGTACAGAAAGCTAAGGTGAGTACACATTTTTATCTCAATGTCCTGGATAGGGCATAAAATTGATTCATCTCAAATTATGCAGCATGTTTTGGGTGAGATTACTCCTTCCTTCAACCACCCTAGAAAAAAGCACTTATGCAAGTGTTGAACTCTTAAGTATGTGAGTAATGCTGTGTCCATTTAGCAAAGATCCCAATGACTTCATTTCCTTAAGACTCCTATTAATATTTAGGACATCCATTTCCTACTCTGGGAAGTGTCATGAGAAGTAAGAATACTACAGAGTGAACAAAACATGGAACTCTGTGGAAGAGAGCATGGGAGACAGAAAAACTCATGAAGAAAGGACTTGTCATATTGCATTAGCTAACTGAGCCTTCAATACTTAGGCTTATTTCTTTTTTCATGCCTTCACGTCATCACACAGCTTGTAGGTAGGTGCTAATATAGAAAAGAAATGACAATAAATGTCATTAAAGGAAACTCCATCCAAAATTACTTCACATAATTAGAAACATGGAAGGAAAATGAAGGGAATGTCAGCTCACCCTGAAAAAGTTTGGGCACAGAAATGCACTGGAAAGATTTGTCTTGGTCATAGGGTAGAGAAAAGAAAAAGCCGTCCAGCTCCTGAGGTGCCTGCCACTTGTACCTGTTCAAAATTGCTAACTCCAATGATTGCCTTCCAGAGATGGGCTATTTTGGGGAAGTGTAGCTAAGCCAGAGGAAACAATCATAGAAATGACAGTGTATAACCAAGCAAGGCAAAGCAGGATTGGTTTCTGATCTTCTGTAAAGTGATTCCATTCATGCTTGCACTTTAGCATGGGGTTTTACATGAAGCCTGGTAAACTCCTGGAATTGAGGCAAAATTTCTGACGGTGAGGCACAAGTGCTGCATTTGTGCTGATGAGAGAGCAGTGCTACATAGCATGGGGTGGTGCTGGCCTGGGCATGTTCAGCTGAAGGGATTGAGCCCTTGGCTCTCTGTGCCTCCTGGATGCTCTGAGCTACCATGTGATCCCAGATGCAGACTCAGCATCTCACAGTGCCTCAAGGCTTCTTCCCTTCTCTGAGTTTGCATGGTGGCACCTCACCAGATCGCATGCAAAGTCACATGTCTGTGAGTCATGGAAATGCAAGAGGGCAGAGAGGCCAAGTGCATGGAGACGCTCAATGGCAAGAACCCAACGTGCCTGTGAACACCTCCTCTATAGCTGCCAGCACAGTCTTTGTGAAAAGAGTTAGGTGAAGTGATTGCCCTTCAGCTGAGTAGAACAAATTGTGTTTCTGAGTAGGAGCACAAACCAGCCAGGGACCTACTCTAGCAGCCATGGCCTGAACCTGTAGCTGGGCTCTTGAAGTGGGGAATCTGCCCAGTTCAGGTGCCCCGATCCCATTCACTGGGGCTTACAGTGAATGCTGATTTAGCTTCCCTGTACAGCAAGGTCTGTGTGATTTGTCTGTTCCATACTGGACATGTGCTTAAGTGCTTTACTGATCTGGATTCTTAACTGCAGAACAAAATCTTGATCTGGGGAGGTGAAATGCCAGGTTGTTCAGTGGCAGGAGCTGTACCCTCCTCTCTGTTGCTCACTCGTGAACCATCTCTGACTCACTACATTCAGAATGTCTGCTTGGCTTGTTTGGAGCAGGAAGAAGTGATGAATTTCCTTCCTTCAGTGCATTTCTAGTAGAGGTGGCTTCTGGTGGGTTTCTGGTTTGATTAGTAAACATTGACCAGTTTTGCTTGGTTGCCCTCAGATCTTCTTCATTGCTGAGGGTAAGTCCTGCACCATAATACAATGGTATTTTCTGTTGTCATAGTGTTTATCAGGATTTATTTTCGCTCCTGTGTGTGCTGACACAGCTATTGATAAAATAGAGTAAGTAATATATTACTCTGCACAATAGTAAATGTGATCTATCTCTGTACATGTATAACAGTGTAACTGGAACAATAATATTTCTTTGTGCATAGGATTCACTTTTTCAGTGGGAATTTGACCAAGTTAAAAAGACAAATGATAGTTAGATCTGCATGATGTCATAGCAATTGGTAGACAGACTAGTTATGGGTCTTGCTTTGCTGCTTTTTAAGGCTTTTTCAGCATCACTCCTACCTGAGTTCCCTGGTTAACCTGAAAACACCCACATGCACCACAGGACCATCTTCCTATAACAGTGGTACTGCAGGAGTAAAGAGCTCACACACTTCTTGGGTGTGAAGACCTGAAGACTGCAAGTTTGGCTGCACCCACAGTGATACACAAGGTGCAGTAAATATAAATATATAATCATGTGTAAACTTTGAGGTGTCATCTTTCCAGTGGACTCACAGCCACTGGCATCCCTCAGGGTTCCTTCAATCAGCCAAGCCTTCATCACTGGTGAGAGCTATGACTACAGGTGGGCTCATCCCAGCTGCACACGTCCTTCCTCCTGCTGAACACTCACCCTACACAATTACAGTGTGCTGCTAGAAACTAACCTGCAGGGCTGCAGTTAGGGTACAACACCTATGCATTCTAAGGAAAAAGTATATAGTATGTGCAATATTATATGGTACTTTATATCTTTATCCTGTTCAAACAAATAGCAATTACATCTTGCTTCAGTGCATGTAAAATAAGTATAGGAAGCATTTACACAAAAAGGAGAATAATGAACAATACGAAAAATCTCTTGCCTTTGTTATAGCAAGAAAGTTATGAAAGAAAAAAGCCACATATTTCAGAAGGAGGGAATGGCAGTATGTAAATCCTCCATGCTCTCCAAACAAACAACAACAACAAAAAAACCCTTTGAACAAGATTTGTTTCCTCTGATTTCTGTACCATCACTTAAGTTTTTAAGCCTTGTCTGGTCTTTTTTAAGAGACTAATATAAAGCTTGATGCTTCTTTTCTAAAACACACAGAGAAAACTGTTGGATTTCAGCTTTTAAAATGCTTTCAGATAACCAGCAGTGTGCAATGTGTAGGATTTAAGAATAAATGGGCAAATCCTCAGCTTGACCTCTGTGGAACCATGGCAGCTCCCATCAGCTGATGGCCTCAGACCCTTCAGGATTATGGACTGGTCTAACAATCATACCCGTGGCCTCCACTGATTGCCCTTTGGTCTTGATTGTCTCATTTTCTATTCTGGGCATTTTGCTTGCTAGTATACTCCCTTGCTTTCCTGCTACTTCATATTTTTGAAGTCGTTCTTCTTTCTCCATGATTATCCTTCCTGAGCAGCATTTCTTGGTTTCGTGATCTCACCTTTTTGAGAACTTCGTTTCCAAGAGAATGGTGCCTGTCATCCCTGGGCAGCAGATGTGCAAAGCCATGGAGAACCAATGTGATGGGAGCCTCTGCCCCAGATGAGGTTATTTGGGAAGCCAAAGTTGCCGGTACTGCTGTAGCTTTCTTGTCCCCTCTCCAGCAATTACCCCACCGCAATCCTGCAGCTCTCTTGGGGGATCTGAAGGCTGTGGGAGCTGTCAGGACTATCAGCAAAAGGGAGAACTGTCACAGAAGATATACAGATCAGGCAGAATAAAAGCAAACAGAAAGGCTTATGCATGACATTGTGGAGAGAATGCTGAGTCTTGAGGCAAACTAATGCCTGGGAAGGAGTTTCAGACAGTGAGCAGTGCACGACTGCTTCATTCAGCAGTGTATGGGGCCTCTGTGTGCACTTTTCATAATTAGAGAACATTACAGCAACAAAATGTTCCTCATGTCCTTATCTAAGGGAGGCACCACAAAGTACAAAATGCTCACTCTTCAGTCAAAACACAGCTTCGTCTGGTTCATCTAGTTATGAGCAGTGATTACAGGGATGACACACTTTGTCTCACACATACATGCATCTGCTCTTATTATATTGTGAATTTATATTGGTTTTTCTCTGCCTCATCCCTTCTAAAATGTTGTTTTCCTTGAAGAAACTTATGAAGAAAGTCTATGGGACATGTTGAGTATAATATTCTTCAGAGGGCTTCAGTGCAGCATGGTGTTTTCATTGAACAGTAGATGTAGCCAACAGATGTGTTTCACTTGGAGCATGGACTTAACAGTGATTTTAATGTTGGGAAGCCATCTCCGGCTTAGTTTTCAGCAGCTCTTGTGTCTGCAGTTGCTATTTTCACAACTGGTTTCCTAGAAATGCTTAATTGCAGAAGCTTTGCCTGGAAGAAAGGAAAAACAGACCAGTGGTAGTGCTGTGACTTCTAGACACCTCATGGTCCTGGACAAATCTCTTATGGGAAAATAACGTCACCAAACTTGATATTTTCTAACTAGCTCAGAAAACTTGCATTCTAACTCCTTTTCACCAGCTCTTTCTGGTTGAGTTTACTTGCTTTTGTAGATTGAGAATTGCTTGGTGCCGTGTTTTCTCCCTGTCAAAACAGAAATCATTGTGAGTCAGGCAGCATCCTCACTCACGGTCACGCTTTGCTGTGACTCTCAGCTGCTTTGCTGAGTGGAAAAGGAAGCAGAATTCACTACAGAGTCTACAGATCTGCATGCCTCATTCTGATAAAGGCTCCCTGAAGCTGATGGGGAGAAAAATACAGCCCTCTATCACCATCATGAGGTGGACCAGTAACTGATCTGCCTCCAGCAAGGAGGCAGGAGGAACACCACAACACAGAGCAAACAAGTGGATTTTATTGTTCCCAACACAAACATTCTTTAGAAAATATTTCTGTGCTTTCACAGCATGAAAGAACTGCAGGTGAAGTCAGTGCTAAGTGAAATTCATGACTCTTCTCACCCAGCCACAAGAAAGGCACAGTTGTGTTAGTAACAGCAACACCACTGACCAGAGATGAGGCAAAGGGCTGATCAACTCTTGCTCTCACACTTGCATGGCATTGGCAGTGTTTGGCCACTCTCCAGCAGTTTATTGGCTGTAAACATAACTAATAATAATTCTGTGAGAGTTTATCAAGAGAATGATGATAAGAAAAGTGTGAGCAGAAGTCAGGCTTAAAAGAGAAAGGTTGTGTCGCTCCTGCTCCTCCAGGTTAGTAGAAAAAATTGTCTATGGAGACTTTGCATTTACCAGATGTTCTGTATTTGAAACTCCTACAATTAGTCTTCAAAGAGATAAATTAGGCATGATACATTTCAGAGTTAATCATTACTATTGCATATTTGAAACACCACCTGGTATTTGCAGCATAATTAATGGTATTATGACTCTTGCACAGTGATTTTAAATAATCTTTAGCAATGACTATCATCTGTATTGGTTACGAAAGATATCTGCATCTGTAAAACAAATATTCTGTGCTTTTTATCATCCATTCACAAATTCTCTCTCACTTACAATATCTTCGCAAGACACAAGCCAGAGTGAAACTGAAAAAATGCTTCAAGAAACAGAAATTTGAAACTTTTCATCAGACCTAAATCGAACTCATGTTACTATCCATTGCAGGCAAACAAACCTCCTAGTGATATGTTTTATCAAAAGGGTGTGATTCCTAGCAATACAACTCACATGTCCAACAACAAGTCAATGTTTTCATACGGCTGCTCTATTCCTAGGTAATAGCTAACTGTGCAAACTGATAAGCACTTCAGTGCAATCAATAAGAAAAAGAAGGTGGGAAAATCAACACTTTATTTTCACAGAATCATCAAAGCATAGAATGGCTCGGGTTGGGGAGGACCTTAAAGATCGTTCAGTTCCAACCTACTGCTGTGGGCAGGGCTGTCACCCACTGGATCAGGCTGCCCAGGGTTCCATGCAACTTGGACTTGAAAATGTCCAGGGATGGGGCATCCACAGCTTCTCTGGGCAGACGTGCCAGTGCCACACCACCCTCTGAGTAAAGAATTTCCACCTAACATCTAATTTAATTCTCTCTATGTAAAAAGTCAGCCCTCTCCTGTTTATACTCTCCCTTCAACTACTGGAAGGCCACGAAGTCTCCCTTGAAGCCCTCTCTTCTCCAAGCTAAACAAGCCCAATTCCTTCAGCCTTTCTTTACAGGAGAGGTGCTCCAGCCCTCTGATCACCTTTGCAGCCCTCTTCTGGATATGCTCCAACAGCTCTACATCCTTCTATACTGAGGGCACCAGGCTTAGACAAAGGACTCCAGTTGGGGCTTCACAAGGGCAAAATACAGGGGGACTATCACCTCTCGTGCCCAGCTGACCACTCCTCTTTTGATGCAAAGCAGGATGGAGTTGGTCTTCTGGGCTGCAAGAGTACACTACTAGCTTGTGTCCAGGACTGCCAAGTCCCTTTTTGAGTTTCAATAAATCCTTGCTGTGCATGCTGGTTTCCTGCCTTCTTTGCTTGATTTCTTGTGCTGGGGGATGGAGAGCTCTTGTCTTCTCATACAGGTGTCCTTAAAAGGTTGCCAGTTCTGTTCCATTTGTATGTCCCTAAGGACAGTTTTCCAGGGGATTCAATCCAACAGTTCCTATAAAAGACAGAATTTTGCTCTCCTGAAGTTCAGGGTCCTGATTTGCCTCTTTGCCAGACTGTCAGTCCTTGAGATCATAAACTCAACTAGAACATGGTTTCTGCAGCCCTTTTCTGATTTTTGTGCTTAGGATATGCTCATAAGTGATGATTTTTAGCAGCTGCGTGCATTAGCTTAAATGCACACCTGAGCTGAGTCTAAAATCTTCTGCAACTCTCACCTTGGGGAATTTTCAGGAAAAGAAACAAACACTTGAAATTCCAGTCCAAGTAACACTCAGATTTCTGTTAATCTGATCCAGAGAGAGACTTCATAAAGAGGAAATTCCTCTTGAATTCAATTATATTTCATGCTCATTATGCTCTATTATATATGGGAATGAAAATAGTCATGGATATTGAACTTAAAGTCTTCTGCAGCACTGCTAAACAAAATTCTGAGGCTGAAATTGGTTCTGGACCATCCCTCAAGGGCAGCTTTCACCATGTGCTTCTGCTGGCCTTGTAGCTCAAAGGCCTGGGGGTGTCAGTGGCAGCAGGTTTACTTTTGTATTCATGCATTGTCTCTTATTTGTTGTGTGAGCTGAAGATGTGCTGTATCCATAGAGCTCCAGTGACGTCAATGGGGTGAATGTACAGAAATCAGCCAACCTAGCATAATTTCTTTTGTGCTGCTGTCATTTCTTGGGAACAAAAGATTGAACAGACAAAACCTAAGTTATCAATAGCATTACCGCAGCAGAAAACTAAAGGAATATATTTTGCAGTATCCCCCAAACTCACCTGCTGAGCAGCACAGAAGCTCAGGGAGCAGCTGGCTCTTGGTTGCTCTGAGTTGAGTGTACAGCACACATTTACCATAGGTTTATGTTTGTGCCATGCTCAGGTCATCGTATTTTGTGGATAAATAGCTTGCCAAGCTTGCCAATGAGAAAATGAAAGGAATGCAAGGACAGCAGAGCTTACTGATAATCCTCAAAGCAGGTTTGTTGGTGGTCTCCCGCAAGCCAGAGGGATGCACAGATAGGCCTCATCTTCTCCCTAGAGCTGATGATAAACTTTTTAAAGCTATAACTCCTTTACTATCAGCTAAACACGAATATGAAGGCAGCATGTGACAGCATGCCAGGCATCGTCCACCTCACTCCAGGTAGAATTGTTTCCACGGAAATTGGGCCTCAGAAGCACTGTATCTTCTCCCACATCCCAGTGAGCTCAAAGTCCACAGCAGCTCAGCAAGAACTCTGTTGTCATGGGTGTTTCACTGTAATTACTCACCTCATTCACACATAAGTGCACCTAACTTGATTTTTAGAAGCTCTCTCTTCCAGATGGGCAAGTGTGAGCTCTTTTCCTAGACTCTGTAGATAAAGGGCAGAATCTGGCACACACAGGAGTGACTCACAGCTCCCTGGGTGCATGGGCCTGGGACAAACCCATCGCTGTTTGAATGCGACAATTTTAACTGCAGGCAAATTTGTTTGGCTGGATGATCCCCAGACTTTGGAGTTGTTTAGGTCTCTTTCCTAAGGCAGTGCTTAATCTGCGTATGGCCTCAGGCTGTTTCTATGTAGGAGAAACCGTGAGAGTTTTTTTATAAGTCACAGGGCCTGGTTTGTAGTTTTCCAGCTGAAATTCTCTTCATTATCACGATCCATTCTTTGGCCAGAAGATTGCCCACTAAATCCTTCCTGCTTGCACAGTTCACACTCCATCATCTTCAAAGTTTTTGCAGCATGTCTTTCTTTGTTAACAGCTTCAGTCTTGTTAGGAGTGGCTTATCACAAATTTTTACTTTCCTGAGACAGCTTTACTGGATGGCAGCCCACCCTGCCTATCTGTGTGCCTTTGGTATTCATTTTCTAACGGCTCCACGTGTTCCTTCATTAAGAAATACAGGCTACAAAGGTTAGCCCTGAGCACTAGCTTTCATAATTTCTTGTATATGCATTTCACTGGAGATGCACTAATTATTAATGCTTTGGAGTGGTAATAACCCTTTGAAAAGCTCTGCATAGTTTGTGTTTCTCCTGTTCTCATACTCATTTCTCCAGGCTGGCATGGTGCTGATGTGCCCACAGAAGGCAACACATCCTTCCTCCCTTCTTCTTCTTTATTTTTCATACTTTACACTGACCTCTTGGCTCTGATTTTTCCTGTTTCCAGCTTATAAGTTTGAACACATTCTTTCACCTTTACATGCATTTTCAAAGTGTTTCATGTAAGGTTTGAAGCTTGAAAATAGCACGGGCAAAAATTTATTCAGACAGCAAAAGTACTGAAAAAGAAGAAAGAATTATTACAAAATATTGCTTTTTTTTTCTGGCAGCTTATTATCAGGTTGCATTTCATATATCTCTCCTGTGGGCAATCAAAAAGAAACAGGAAAACTGTAGTACGAAATTGTTGTTACAGACTTGACCTGGTTGCATCCTTGGAGAAAAGGCTTAAATGTTCTTTGTAACAGAATACAATGCTGAACCAAGCCTCATCATTCATTCCTGCAGCCTAAATGAATGGTACAACCATTTCGGTGTAGATTAGCTGTACATGTTCAAGCAGTGACTGATAGTATCCACAGCCTCCTGAGTTGGGGTGTTCTGCCCTCCTGGATGCTGCTGTAGTGTTGCACATTTATGGTTGTTATCTTCTACATGGGACTTTTACAAAACATGACCTTGTTCTGGCTGCAGAGGAGTGTAGTGTACATGGGGGTTGCCCATGGGCGCAACCATGCCTCTCTGGGTCCCTGGCATTGCAGTTGCAGCAGTCAGAGAGAGCAGGCACAGCTCCCAAGGTCACCCTCACACAGATCAGAGCTGCAATTTGAGTAAAAAGATGCTCCCAGACCTGCTGTGGCTGGAATTATGCAGTAAAAGGACATCCAGCTGGGATGTCATAAAAATGAACTTGGCAAGCGCTGCCTGATATGGGGTCTGTGCAGCTTGGCCAAATAGCCTGTGATGCTCAGCATGTGCAAGGTCAGCTGAGGGAGGCAGCAGAGGGGAGCACAACATCTCACTTCAATATGATATCCAGCTGAGCTGCTACGCTAAGACCTGGTGTTACCCAGTGCTTCTATTAAAGACTCATTGAGGGTGATGAAGGGCAAGTCTTAAACTAAAAGAGGGTAGATTTAGGTTAGATGTTAGGAGGAAATTTTTAACTTGGAATCTGGTGATGCACTGCAACAGATCACCCAGAGAAGCTGGGGATGTCCTATCCCTGGAAATGTTCAAGGGCAGGTTAGATGAGGCCTTGAACAACCTGAACTTGTGGGAGGCAGCTCAGCCCACAGCAGGGAGTTGGAACTGGATGGACTTTAAAGTCTTGTCCAGCCCAAACTATTCTATGATTCCATGATGATATGAAGGGAGCCTTTTGCCTTGACTCTTACTGATTAGCTCAGGTGGTGACCACAAACATGCTTTCTGCAAACACCGGGCTTTGCTGACTCCTATGCTTTTTCATCCCTACCCAATGCACTCATGGCCTGGAAATGAAGTCAGCTCAAGACTGAAATTACAGAAAAGACAAATACTCTTTGTTTCATATCCAAGCAAGTTTTAGATAACTCCCTGTAATCCTATTGGTAATTCAAAGGACACTCGATCTACATAAAGAGCTTTCACAGGATAAATTCATTTTGTAACCCTGTTAAATATCCTGCACACATATGGGCATTTGTACATTCATTTCCTCTTCTAGCTAACGACAATTAGATTTCTTTCATTCTAGAATCCCTAGAATTTCATCTGTTCAGGATGAACAGCAGTGCAAAACAGTGATCTACTGTTCAATTCAGTGCAGTGTGAAAAAGTATTTCCATTTGTTTGCTTGAAACCTACAGCCCAGTAACTTTATCAGATAGCCACAGTTCTTGTGCTGTGAAAAAAAATCAATTGTTATTCTCTATTCATTTTCACTAAAGCACCAGTCTTATGTATGCTTCTAGCAGAGGCCAATGTCTTATCTTTTACTGCGTACTGAAGAATCTTAAGCTATGTTTTTCTTTTTCTCGGAGAAGCTGTTCCCTATCTCCTATCTCTGCATTTTTCTAATTTACTGTATTTTGAAAGTGTGATGACATGCACTGAAAGCAATACTGAAGGTGTCTCTGCACACTTTTGTGTAGCACCATAATAACCTGTCCCAGTTTGCTCTGTTCCTGAGATGCAGAGGAGGGTTTGCATGCCTGAGCACCTGAGCACTCCTTTTAGCTTCACTATCTAGATGATTAAAAGGTATAAAATACGAATACGTGAACATTTTGCAGTCTGCTACAGCATTCATATTACTGACCACATGCTTCTGAGTCTAGTTGCCTTTCTGAGCCTCTCCAAGCACTGAGGTATTTCCAGGCAGCTATTCACATCAACATGAAGAGCTCTTCCCTGACTCATAAAAAATAAATCAGTCTGTGGATGGGCATGCATGGCTAAAATTGTTTTCTCCTTGTGTTTAACTATGTTTTTATTTGCACTCAATTTCACCTGCAAGCTTATTGTCCAATTATTTATTGTTCTTGTGCCAATTTTTGCAGTCAGTTTTAGATGTGAGTGTCCTGATTTATTTTGTATTATCTTCAGGCTGTGTAGCACACACTGCTGCTTAAAACTTTTCCATCAGTAGTTCATAGCACTCATATTAATGGCCTCTGTGTATGTATACAAGATGTATTGAATGGTCCTTACACAGAGATTCATGGGCTCCATTGGAAACCTCATCTATAATGCCTAGCTTTTGGCCTCTTGCATATTAGCCTGAGAAAGAAATACCCTTCTACCCATGACAGCCCAATTTCTTTAAGAGGGGAATTTGTGCTCTATATGGACCGAATCACCTTTTTCCAGTGCACTTGCTTGACTCCTGTGAAGAGCTCCAGCAGCAGCTCAAGATGCCTGTGTTGGGCTTGTGCCCAACATGGAAGCTAGCAAAACTGAGAATAAGTTGTCAATAAAATATCCCAAATGCTAGAATTACTCCAAGCAATGATGTAGAATTGCCAAAAGCAATGAAAGATGTTCAGTAGATTGTATTAGTTAAAACAGTGTGAGTGCCATCTTCAGTTTGTACAGTTCTATAAGTCTTGTAAAGGAGAATAGAGAAGTGAAAAGGATTAGCAAGAAAACTGAGACAGTCCTAAAAAAGATAACAAGAAAGCTAAGTTGGTTGCAGGGCACATGAATATTTGATGGCTGATATCTGAGGATGAAGTTCTTGCAACTGGCACCGAATGTGCCATCTGGTTGAACAACTGAAATAGTTTGAACAAGGGACTGAAATCTGCAAAACTCATGGCTGTGTTCACAGGCACACACGAAGGTTTCAGCCCTTCCAGCATGTGTGGCATTATCTAGAGATGAAAATTGAATGTACACAAAAAACACGTTGTTGGGATTTACACGGAACCCTGGGTTCTGAAACTATTTTCTATAATATATGTGTATGAAACTGATCCAATTGTCTTTTGTAGCCATTAGGCTGGCTACATCCTCAGTACGTGATCCAGGAAAAGAAGCAGGTTTATGCAGCTGCCACCACATCAGAGCCCTGTATATTTACTGATTGCAAGGGGCTTTTGCACAATAGGAAACAGCAAGTTGACTAAAGCAATGGGAAGCCTCAGCACAGCCAGATTTACAAAAGGTAGTAAAAATTCAGACAGCTGAAGAAAATTATTGAATTTTAGACTGGTTTTGAGAAGCTAAATGAGTTCAATGGCTGCTTTACCATCTAGAAAGCTGTAACACTTTACTGGCTGCACTGGACGTAATGTTTCGGAGTTTAAAAATAGGCTGCTTATATTGCTCCTTCTGCTTCCCCAGGAGTGCCGAGAACATTCAGTACTTATTAAAGAAGGCATTAAAAAGAAGTTGAGGTTTGCATATTTCTTTCTGTGACTTCTATTTAAAAAATAATAAATAAATGCCAGAATGACCCTTTATAACTGTTCTTGTGAGGAGTCAGATGGCAACAGAAAATGGAAAGGAGAGGATATACCCCTTGATGGGTCATGAGGCTCACTACTGCAGGGGTGTCTGGGGATTCCTGTTCTAGTCCAAGAGAACCCCTTCACATTCTGATCCTTTCTCAATAGCCTTCCCGCAACAGACCTAGGAACTGACTAACTTCTGAGGCAGTGTTCCATGGAAGAGAAATAGGAAAAATCCCATGTTCCAGTCAAAAGGTAAAAAGAATAGAAAAGGACAATAACCATGTTGTAAATCACAAGAAAATAGATCTCAAGGGTTTTATTTTGGATTGTGCTACAGAGGATCTAAACTCTGGACCAGTACCAGCCATCCCAGAGATGTTGGTCATCACTGTGAACTGTTACAATTACATGTCAAAATGTCCTCAGGGACATTTTCTGGAACATGAGGGCCCAGAAAACTTCTGTATCACAAAAACACCACCAATCTCCTTTATACCTGCATGTTATCCAAAACCTTGTGGCTTATGCTTGGCTTGCATGTTACTGTATCTGATGTAGTGCCTCACAGAGAAGACTCAAGGACGTGCATGAGACTTCTCACAAAGGATTAAGCAGAGATGAGGAGAATGGGTCTTTCATGAATTTGTGCTTGTGACTCCTGGGAAACATCTTTACATTTTACAGCAGCAACTTGTAAATAGTGCTTCAACTGATTTGTTTCTATGGAGGTGACTGCTATTATTTTTGCACTGAAAATATTACATTTGCATGCAAAGGTTCCTATCAAGATTGAGCTCCCTGTGGGGAAGGCTGGGCAAGAACTAAACAGAACAACTTCAACATAACTTCATGACCACAAAGGAGCATTTTAGGCTTCAAGGGATGCCACCATGTCTCATCAAAGTGCTGAATCTGAGGCTAAAGTAGCTGGTGAGGCTATGTCTCACTGGGGTGAGATGGAGCACTGGGGAAAGATAAAAGGAGCAGAGATTTAAATGAAGAAACTGGTATTGATTCTTTCCCAACTTGTACACCCTTTCTTAAATCATAAATGAATTTCCTGTATGCCAAGGACCTACTAAATCTGTTAGCACGCACAGTGAGTTTTTAAGAGTACATATCTTACACTCACAAAATTCTACATTGCATAGACATTGGAGTATTTACATGAGATTATGCCTGTAAGTATTTGTTGAGGTGCAAAGCCAGCCTTTGACTTTAAATTGTGTCACTGGATTTGAGGAAGTGAAATTCACAAAATGGTAGAAAGATGGATGAAGAACAAATTAGGGCTGTTTCATCCCAGGGGCTTATGCGAGGTTAATGCATTTGGGAAGATGGGCATGTCATATCTGCCTGTGTGAGCCAGAGAGACAAAGAACTGAGCCAAGGGATGTAAAGCCACCTCTGAAAATCAGTCAATGAAACTGAAGCCTGTGCCTCAGAAGTCCTTCACCAGAGTCAGTAACAGCTGATTTATTTTTTTCTCTTCTTACTGAGAGAGCCTCTGCGCTCCAGCCTTTTTAGAAAATACATTAATAACTAAATCAAAAGAGAAGCAGAAAATACTATATGTCTTCTATTTAGTGAAACTACGCTCATTTTAGGTAAAACAGTAGCATTTCCCTGCAGAGTTTCTTGTTATATTATCTATAAAGAACTCTGAACAACCTAAAAATTCCCCTGGTATTATGAGGGCTTCTGGCATTTGCAAAGGATCTTCAAGCAAGCTGTTAAGCTGTGATGTTTTCCTTTGTAACTGGCACTAAAAAATCTTTCTGTCTACTTTTGTATCAAAGGTAGACAGAAAAGAAAAATTCGAGATCCAAAATTAGAAGGAGTCTGGTATTGAAAACACTACACTGACATAGTGATGCTGCCTTTGGGACTGGTGGTAGAATTACCTGAAAATTCCAATGCTAGTGAATTTTGAGTACAGGGGAAAGAGTTTACTAAAACTGGAGTAAAATATTCCATCTCTCTCTGGCATGCACATGCTGTACTTACAGTGTAATAGCTGTGCTTATGCTTCTTAGCAACTGCTAGTAAATATGCTAGTAAATATCACTGGTAGAAGATCAATGTATGTAAAAGATGATGTATATATACTGTATTTACTTCCTATTTTTGGCATAAAAACTTTATTTGCTGAGTCAAGTCACTTGATATTTGAGTGATGACTCCCTACAGAGCTATTGTTGTGTATCTTGTATAACCCATACACATGCTTTGATATGTAAGATATAGCCATCAAATAAAATGTTATTTATTTTCTGAAATGTTTCAAGATTGTGAAAAAATGCTATCTATGCCACAAATTATATCAGTGGTTTCTAAATGAGTCGGGCCCGTGGCCTGCTGCCAACGCATCGTGTCTCTCCCAAACGACCGCATGCAGTCCTCATCATGCTGTGTAATTGAGAATATTCCTAATGTGATTCCCAGCCCTCCCTCTGGGCTACTTACTGCACCTTTGAGGGTCACTGATGAAAACCACAGCTGTAACACCAGTGGCATTAAGCTATTTTAAAACCTTGAAAATCATGGTTCCTCATTTGGACCTTGATCTTGCAAGGGACCTAATTGTAAGCAAACCCTGTGATGGGAAAACGTGAAGTGCAGAAAGCCAAGAGCTTTCTGCAGTGGAGTCCCAAAATCTCCAACAAGAGCAACAGCAGCAGAATATTTTTTCCTTTCTGATGCAAAGCCAACTCTGAACTATGTGTGCCAATGATGATACTTGCACTGAATTAAATAACTCAGCCCAGTGCAAGCACTCCACCTGAATTCCTTCTTAAATTCAGAGCTCTTCCCCACTGTGTCTTTCTGTTTAGCCACTGTGGTTATAAAATTGAGCTGAGCACACAAAGCAGTGAAAATCATTTTCATAGAGTGCAATTTACATAATACCATGCCATTAGCTTAAAACCCAGCAAACATAGAAACAACTGAATAGTTTCTCCTCAAAATTCCCGTTTCTTCAGCAAACCCACACAGCAACCCCCACATGCTTTAAGTCCTTGTCATGGTTTTGAAGTCTAACTGTGGCAACACATGCATTTTATTTTATATTTTATTTTATTGTTCTGTTCTTGTTTGGATTTCATGATCTCCTCAGCTACTTCTTCTCTCCATCTGAAGTTTCTGGAAGAGCAGTAAGAGGAGACACAATGCATGGAGTCAAAACAAAGCTTTGTACTACCAGGCATGTCCATGCCTCTGCCATCCCTCTGCCCCTGCTGAGTCTGTGATCCCTCTTCCTCCTATAGGTTGTGGCTTTCCTGTCCCTCAGCAGTTTTGGTGCCACTGAGGCACTGGCATAGGTTGCCCAAAGAAGATGTGGATGTCCCATCCCTGGAGGCATTCAAGGCCAGGTTGGATGGGGCCCCGGGCAGCCTGAGCTGGTGGTTGGCACCCTGCCCGTGACAGGGGGTTGAAACTGGATGGACTTAAATGTCACTTCCAGCCCCAGCATTTCTATGATTCTATAATCATTGCTGGACTCTGGTCCTGTACCATGGTGTCTGGAAGAGGCGCTATCTGCTGTAAGTTGCATTCTGTACCCATCACTGCACCACTGCTGCCAACCTCACAGATGTTAATTACACTTCTTCAAGCAGGGATACTCTAAATTTAGTCTATTTGAGAGCTATTTGAGAAGACAAATGGTGTTGATCTATGGTTGATGGGCTGAATAAATAACACAGGACAGCCTTGGTAACAGCTACTGTGCAGTCATATGTCAAAAGCATCAATCAGCTGAGCTATGAGCAGGTGATGCTCCAGTCACCCATGGGTGGGCTCAGCTTGCAAAAGGGAGGTGCAGGAAATGATGCTGGGAGGTCAGTAATATAAAGCTAGAAACCTGCCCCCAAACAAGAAAACTCCACATCAATTTAAAATCTCAATTTGACATTCTGACCATTTTTTAGACTTAAAATGGCTTGTTTTAACTTTTCTTCTTGGGCAGTCCTGTTAATGCTTTAAAATATGATATGGTTTGTGTCGTGCTCATTCCAGAAGTGTCTTCTAATGTTGTACCTCTGCCTTTGTACCTGAACCATTTTTTGAGCACAAGTGTCAGGGTTGCCTTTAGTGGCTTTGGCAGACTGAACTCACTGAGTGCACTTCAGACTGTGTCCGTTCTAAAGCATTCAGTGTGTTAGTTCTCTTGGAGAGGCTGTCTGGAGGACAGGATGAGGATGTACAAGTGAATGTAATGAAGAAAGAGCAATAGGAAGGCAAAGGGATGTGGATTTTGTGATAAAATCTTCAATTTGCAGATTTTCATCCTCCTTTGTCAGCTTTATCAGGAAGTCGAGATTAGTTGTGTTTCCAGAGAGAGTCTGCATTTAAGACTTATAAAGGTAGGTATCTGGCCCCCTACATCTGGACTTTG
The DNA here is from genome assembly GCA_037305975.1 of Chrysolophus pictus. Taxonomy (NCBI): domain Eukaryota; kingdom Metazoa; phylum Chordata; class Aves; order Galliformes; family Phasianidae; genus Chrysolophus; species Chrysolophus pictus. Next base: position 34,463,568 of record CM074578.1, read on the forward strand.
ATGCTCAGAAATAATAAGTTTCCATAGGATTTGGGCATTCATACCTTTTCACTCATTTTCAACACCCTTTTCTTTTTGCTCTCAGAACTGCAGTATAGGTACCTACAAAGTTGTTCCACAACTTTGTTAAGAAGTGCCGCGTGCCAACCTTTCACGTTGCCTATACTTGCCTTTCTGTTCAAACCAACCTGCTGTTTGTATGGGCAATATTATTCATGAGTCTGAACTGGTCTGTAGCACTATGTGAATCCATTATGAACTGAGCTTTTCATACATTTTTACATTTCAGAATTTCTGTTAAAACTCGTGACTCTAACAACTCTAATTATACCATCATTTAAACAGTTTTATTTCCATTCTGGCATAATTGACTACTTGCCTGTGAAATAGTTTCTTTATGACAGTGATTTCCTGGTTCCTCTGACCCTCTACCAAGAAAATAATGTGTCTCCTTTCCTCATTATGCAATTACATCAAGACACAGTAGCTCACTGAATGATATAAATGTCAGTGAATGTTATTCTCTAGAAAACCATTTGTTCCTTTTCCATTCACAGGCAAAAGTTTGCCTGAAGGGATTTAAATTTTACATTAATGAAAAGACCTGAAGGCAATCATCCTGATGTACAGAACTTGTTAACCTGCTCCTATTCAGGAGTCATGTGATGAAGGATCAGCTTGCCATCAAATCACAAGCTGGTGACATCTGTGCCATCAAGTCCGTTGGCAGCAGTTGAGGGTCCGATCTGCAGTGAAGTGCTTCAGGATCAGGAAGAGACCTGGGTTCTGTGAACTGCATATTTACTGACTGGAAAGCCATTCAGGCAGTTATTTTCTATTTGTTTTAAAACAGCCTGTGAGAAATAGAAAACGTTTCACATGCGAAACAAAGGGCTAATGAAGAGCCTGTGCCACTGACAGCCTTACCTGCATGGGACCTGCAGCATTTCCCATCCTTTTGTTCTTTATTATAAGGATCAAATCCCACTTCTCTGGTTCCATGACATTTCCCTGAAGTAGGAAAGGACAGTGATCAATTTAGGGAAAAAAATGGCTTGGAAAAACACCTGCCTCAGAAACTTCTCCTGTTGTGGCTGACAGAGGCACATTTTCTGAATGAGAAGAGGGGATTCATTGCACCATCTCATCATGAAGCAAGCAAAAAACAGGCCAAAGAAATTGCATCCTGAAATTGCCTAACTTTTTCTGGAGATTCTAAAAGTAATGTAGAGTTACTGGCACTAACTCACACCTCTTGGCTGTAGACATCTCGCTTTGGTTGCTAGGATGCACACCTTGCTGTGGACGCACTGCTCCATGATGGATGTCCAAGAGAGGATCACCACTGTATTTTTTCCCATTCTCCCTAAGATTACAATGCCTGCAGATCCCTTGGACCGGACTGTGCTGTAGCATTGCTTTGACTTATAATACTGATTGGTATACGTATCTTTCATGGGAGCAGTTACATATGGTGAGTGATTTAAAAGGCAGTAATTGCTCATCTGTAAATTCTAGGGAATCACTCTCTTACTGAAAGTTCTCTGAAGCTCTTAACCAAAATCTATTTTTTTCATTCAACTGGAAATAGATTTAACTGATAAACATGTAATTGCTTTGCCATGCTGAAATACACTTTAGCTGTGAGGAATATTATGATAGCAGAGGCTAAATTCAATAATATGTCTTAAATATAGGACACAATTTCCCACCTATTCTGAGTGCCAGATATAGAAAGGGTAGATTTGAAGTAGCTCGTATTTGTGCTCAGAATAATTTGAGTCTTACTTGCAAGCTTCATCATACCAAGGGAGTTAAAAGCAATGTTATCACTCAGCTGAGGAAAGCAATATGGGATTTCTGACTCTGGTAAAGCTCTGAGATATTTTGTTTGTGATGAAATTTCAGTCTTCCAAGTGGAAGTGCTTACCATTTCTGTCAAGATCAGGACACTTGGAGGCTACAGTCTGAGACACGCTATAGCCTTCGTTGATGTTGGATGTCCTGAATCACTTTTTTACCATCTGTACAACTTCACAAGGCTTTCAGGAAGATCTGCTCCTTGATTTTCCCAGAAACAGAGGAGAGGCTCACTGGTCTGTAGTGTCTCAGGTCTTCCTTTTTTACCTTTCTTAAAAATGAGAGTGATGTTACCCTTTTTCCAGGTACCTGGGACTCCAGCAGATAGCCATGACTTTTCAAATATGATGGAAAGTGGATTGGCAGCAACATCAGTCAGTTCCCTTAGAGCCCTGGGATGCATGTCATTGGGCTGCATAGACTTTATGTTCAGGTTCATCAGGTGATCCCGAATCCGATCTTGACTCCTAATGGAAGGTAATTCACACCAAAGTCTCTGGTTTCCAGAGCCTAGAAGTGTGTATGAACAAAGGAGTATCACTGAATTCCTCCACGTGAAAAAAATGGCTTCCGTTGACATTCATTAACATTTGCTGAATATTTATGAGAACAAACAGTGGCTGTGAGCACAGTGAAGTGATGCATTGTGCATTTCAACAGTGATGATAGCAACAGTGATGACAGCAACAGTGGTTCACCTCTACTACTGCAGATTTTGATGAGTGTGGCATGTGGGCTCTTGGTCATTGCTGGCAAAACTGTATAGCTAACAGTGGTGACTGTGTATTTTGTCACTGAGAATTTGCTCTGTCAAAAAGTGTTATTGTGCTCTTTGTATCCGTTGTAGCTTCCATGGAAATGAATAAGAGCATTACTTTCAGTGTGACCTTTGTATTTTGGTTAAGAAATTGTTGGCTACAGTGTAGCAGAAAATTGCCTAAATTAAATCATATGGAGCAAGTGACCCTGCAGTCTGCTGATAAATTATAATGCGCTGGTGTCTGGTCTGGGAAATAAACTAATTTCCATTCTTGCAGAAGTTGGAGACGGACGTGTATAACAGAAATACATCTGTTATCCAACACAGAGGAAGCTATCTATCTATTCGAAAAGCTGTGTGAATGTTGCCTGAAGTATCACTTGTAGTCTGAGTGACATAGCAAAGATGGGACAAGCCCAGCATGCCAGCCCTGGTGTACCAATGTCACCACCATGGCAGGGCTGCGCACCAGGCACAGCACTGCTACCAGGTGAAGGAGGGGATTGTCACGCTCTGCTCTGCACAGACACACCTCAAGCACTGGGTGCAGCTCTGGGTGCTACAGTACAAAAAAGGCATTCTCTGATCCCTAGTCTAATTCCAGCTGTGTCACTGGAAAATGAAACACTTCACTAGTTTTATTGGAATGAGTCTCAGTTTTCACACAAGCCACTGAGATCATGAACTGATCATGAACTATCCCTTCTATTTATTGGCAACTCTCTTTTACTGTAGCCTTAAAACCAAAAAAATGTTTTAAGATACCTTGAATTACTCCTTTGTAAAACTACATCAGAATTTTTGCTACTTTCATCCTGCAGGTATGAACAGAGGGGGCTCTCTCTGCAACCAGAAATCTTTTACAATATGATGCCATTTTCGAGGTCAAGAGGACATCCATGGGCATTTACAGTACAGCCAACAGCAATGTGACTTTTATGATAATGCGATTACATTTCTGTTTGGAAATGAAAATAGCAGTCTCCTAATTGCTGGGATCAAACATCAGATCTCAGGAGGAGTATTTGCAGACTCCAGGCTTGACAGTAGTTTCTTAAAAATTAAATGAACTCTGTAGACATCAAGATTGCTTTGCTTTTAAAAGAAATCACTGTATTCTTGACAGGGTGCTATTGGGCATAATACCACAGCTTTTTATTACTATTAATTTTATATTTTAAATATTTCAGATAATATTTTTACTGGAGAAACAAAAGGACTGCAGATTCTTTAGCAAACTAAAATATTTATTAATATAACATCAGGTTTTATTATGAGGATTTCACAAAACTATATGAAACTATTTGAAGAATGTTTTAGCTTAATGCTTTAATTTCCTTCCTGATTTAAAAATAGATTTTAAAAGTTGAATTATTCATCTGTATTTACCATTTCATTTTAAAATCTTACTATAGATACCTGCTAGCAGTTCTAATCTTTAATAATTTGTCAAGATATATGAAAGCATACTGAAAAGTTTTGTGTTGTTAAAGTTGTAGTGTTCAAAGTTACTGGTGGGTTTTGAACCTTTTCCTCCCTACGTTCGAGGCGAGGCTGTTTGAAATATGATGCATCTGAACTGAAAGGTTCTCAATTTCTAGGTACGTCAAAGAGAAACGTTGAGACATTTTGAACAGAACAAGAAATGTTATGCTGCTTCAATAATTCTGAACCCTTTGCTAAGGTCCTTTGGTGAAGTACAGTAATATGAGTAATGCCTGTAGTAGGTGACAGGGCCACACCATTGGCTTCCGAGGGAAATCAGGATAACTTCTTGCTTGCAGTCTTTTAATGTCAGCACTCATTCTTTTGGTCTCACTGCTTCTCTGAACCAGTCCATCTTTAAAAAGAGGAATAAATATGAAAAAAAACCCACAAACCAAACCATAAAATAAAGAAAATCCTATATCCAGTTCAATCTACATGCAAGAGCACTGGTTGTTGTACTGGAAGGGATAGACTGATAAGAGATTGGAACAAGACCATCAAGTTCAACCAGTAAAGTGTGTCTAGTCCTCTCCTCACAACACAAACAGCCTCAAAATCTCCAAAGGCAGTTCTACCACCTGCCTACCAGACCTCCAAAAATTAATGACCACAAATGACCATTAGCAAATGTGTGGTACTCATAAAACCATCAGTGCTTAGACTGTAAGTCCTAATTACTGAGAAATCTTCAGTGGCTGTGCCTATTTTGGGAAAAAGTTCACATCGAGAATAAGTTAGGGGAATGAAGCAGCTGCTGATGAGTCCTGTTGGTGGTTCTCAGTTTTTCCTGTAGATTGATTTTTATCTAGTCCCTTGGAGGAAAGACAGCTGTCTTGTACATGGCTTGAAGTTGCCCGTGGGTTTTGGTTGTTTGTGTGGGCTCTTGTGTACTCTGTAGACGGCAGCATCACTAGTGCTCTTTGAACAAAGATTCTAGGCTAGTGAAATAAGTCTGCTATGATTGCACCAATGTGTGGGAAGCTGGAGATCTGAGGATTCCTTCAAAACAGTGCAACAACTGTGAGGAAAAGCCTAAATGTTAACAGAGGTATGGATCACCTTGAAAAAATTTATGAGGTCATCTAGAACACATCTGTTGGTATGGCCTTAAGGTGTCCAGAATAGCTGGAGAACAAGACTGCACTTAAGAGATCTCTTTGTGTGTATAGGCATAGCAAACTGGTTTACTTTTAAAACTGTTTGGACCTTGGGTAACTAGTTGAGGTAATGGCTACGTACAGTGTATTTGAAGTTGTCTGTTTACATCAAAGTAAAAGATTCCTTGTGTTAGGTCATCATAAGGTATTTAGATTAAGACTGTAAACCTCAGTTGGAGATATCTATAGGAAAAACAGACAATTTTTTTATACTGAAGATATGGTTTACATATTTTTCAGTGCTTTAACGCAGGTTGTTGGCTAATATAAACAACAATTTGTAGAAGTTTCACTTTACTGCCTTTAATGAATCCGTATCTCAGATTGTTTATTTATAAAAAATTGTAAAAATGGAAGTCCTTTCCCCTGCTTGTGGGACAAACTCCGACTCAGCAACAGAAAATATATTGTATGGCAGTATTTCCAGTGATATCACTAAAACCAATCTAATTTTTCTTAATATTTCTTAGCTGAGATAAATCATGTCCATGAGATAAAATTTGGGCCTATGCAAAACAAACACGTCCGTTGCAGGTAAGCTGGCAGATTAAAGGAAAAAAAAGAAAAAAAGAAAAAAATGGAATGGAGAAAGGCTGATCCTTAAAGTCAATTCTTGTTTTTTTCAGGCATAGTATTAGAGACAGGCCTTGTCAGAAGCACTGTTTATATATTTTCCTAATGTTATACAAATATTTAGAAGCTTAAATTTGTTCAACTCACACATTAGTATTTTATGTGCTGCCAAGTGGCATTCAGTCAAATCCAACATGTTGGTGATGACTACACTTTTAATAATCTGCTGGAAAATTAGTTATAAGAGTATTTCTGAGGATCTGGTTTATGTTTCCAAAAAATAATAACGCCATTGCAACTTCTTTTTTTAACCCATACATGTTTATTTTTTCCAATAAATCTGTCTTTTGACTGTATCGAAGGTGCACTGTGGATGAAGAACTTTGGAGACGTGGACTTCAGGAATAGCTTGGCTGCAGTTTCATTGTATGACTCAGTAGATTGTCTCATTGCTGACATCTGCTTCCTTATCAGTAAAACATGAATAACAGCAGCTGCCTCTGTGAATGTTCTTGAGTATTGCAATAGAAACCACATATGTAAAAGGTAGGTAATATTATTCCACCATCCCTTTCATCCTTTTGTTTATATCAGAAACTCTTCGGAAGCAAACACTTTTCTTAAGAAAATCCACTTTGAAGAGCTGAGAGAGATCAGCTAATGATTTAAAAATAAGATAACTGAAGTTAAATGATTAAATATCTTTTGAAAGTGTGCATATAGAATACTTCCAGAAGAGGTTCCCCACTGACATCAGTGAGTACAATTGAAAGCAAAATTATTTATATAAACTATCTAAATAGTTATTCCTTTATAAGCAAATAAATATTGTAATTAGTTAATAATTATGGATGAGTTGTGTACTGTGTTTTTAGGCTAAGCTGTCTCGGAACATTCCTGACACTCAAAATAAACTGAGTCTCCAAAAAGAGCACTTACACATACTTTAACAGCATTCTTGTATGAAAAAAAAAAGAGAGGAGTAAATCAGGGCACAGGTCCTGCACTTGCATCATTAGGCTTGGATTGCCTCGACCAGGTTTTGCATCTTTAAAATCATATATATCCCTATATGAAATGAGCTATAATCAGATAAATTGAATCAGTTCATTATGGTAACACTTATAAACAGTCCTAAAGTTAATGTTCAGTCAACATTTAATAGCAGGGGGTCGGATTTTTATCTTATAATTTCATCAAGAAAAACAGCTTTGAATCAAGCCTCATTAAAATGGTGCAAATATTTTTGCTTTTCTAATTAAAGATAAATTTGTCTTTGTATAAATCATGCAGGCTAAAGAAACAAACTACTGAGTGATCTAAGAACCGCCTTGTATATCTAAAAGTCTTTCGATCTGAGAATGTGACACTACAGGTACTCAAGTCCAGCTTTATAAGGAACGCCTCTCCAGCAGTCCTTATCTGAAAAATATTACTGGAACAAAAAGTCCTTGTAAATAAGAGAAGAAACAAATACCAATGGACAGAGAAGGGAGGAGAGAAAATTACGACTTTTTTCCAAGAACCATTGTGATCTCTTTGTGATCTCTCTACAGGTCTAAAATAATTTAAATGTGGGGTCTTTCTGGACCTAGCTGTGAATAAAATGATTTTCCTAGAGTGAGGTATAGAGGTGCCTGGTGGGACATACTGCAATGGAACTGATTACAGTGCTTCTGCATCAAATAATGTTTAATACCAGAAAGTATCATGGGAAGATATTGGAAAAATCCAGACATACTGTCCTTCGCTTATAAAGTATTGTGCTTTTCCTTCAGAGCCTAGATCTGAGTATCCAAACTAAGGAACTAGATTCTCTCCAATGCTGAATGATTTCTCCATCATTATATTCTTCTGCCCTACAGTAAGTTTCACAGGAAAGTCCAGACTGGTCTTGAGTATCACCAGAGAAGGAAACTCCACACCTTCTCTGGTCAATCTGTTCCAGTGCTCCTTCATCCTCACAGTAAAGATTTTCTTTCCCTGTGTTCGTGTGGAACTTCCCATGTTCCAGTTTGTGCCCGTTGCCCTTTGTCCTATCACTGGGCACCACTGAAAAAAGTCTGATTCCATCCACTTGATTCCTGCCCATTAGATATTTGTAAGCATTGATAGCAGTTTTTTACAGGCCAAGCAGTCCCAGGTCTCTCAGCCTTTCCTCATAAGGGAGGTGATCCAGGTCTTCAATCATTTTTACTGCCCTCTGATGGAGGAGAGATCTGCATGCCATTTTGTGCTGTGTAACCTTGGTGATTCCCATGAGGTTGTGCTCATGTTACACTGATGAAGGCAGTGCTGAGCCTGCACGTGTGGGGACTGGAGCTGCATAATCCTTAGGAAAGGGCTTGCGCAATGGAGAATACCTTGGTTTTTCTTATTAATGATTACAAGAGAATCGCTTATGCTTATGAATAATTATGAGAGAACTACTTATTCTCTTTTCTGATAACAAGTACAGTGGCCTAAGAGCATAAGAGATGCTCTGCTATGTCTTTTTGTCTAGTACTGTATCTCCAGCAGCAGAAAACAGTGAATTCTTGGGGGAAAGAAATCAGTGTCAGGTGAACATTTTGGCTATTTCTCAGCAATAGGAGTCCTAGGGACCTTGTGAGCTAAGAGAGTTAGCTGATGTTTCAATGTTATTAGATTGTATTTCAATAATGTTTCAAGACTTTTTTTCATTAACTGATTCATATTTTTTATCTTTTCACCTATGACAATGATATAATTACATACTGCACAGAAGTACTTGGGTTGAAACCTGCTGATACATCAATTTGCAGGATATGTCTATATTCTTGTATTAGAAAAGATAGTAAATTAGTTATTCCTGTTAATTCTACACATGCTACTGTTGATTTGTCTGAATTCTGACAGTTCACCCTAACACAATGAAAGGTTTGAGCTTCGAGGTATTGGGTTGCTTTGACTATAAGAAGCAGAAAAGCACAAAGTCTGGGACCAAATGCTCTCCTATCTGGCGGAAGATATTTTTCTTTCAAAACTGAGACCTCATCTGCCACACAGAGCCTGGCTGGCTTATTTCTGCAATCTATCTCACATAATGGCAAAACTTGATCAATTGTCATTTGTGCATTTATCCTATTAGTCACAGGCAGTCTTTTGCAAGGTAGTTTTTTTTAAATCTCAGAATTTGGGTAAGTTGTAAACGGAGCTATTAATTATCTGTAATTTGTTCCTCCTTGAAGCTCAATATCTCATTTACTTCTCTTCTATGACTGTCATTGCCTAGACAGAAATTGTATATGCAATTTAAGCAATCATTAGTCTGGCTGAAAATGAATTCTAAAAAATCAAAGGAAAAAATTTATATAGATATATAGATATATATATTTTTGTAAGGTATTTGAAAAGAGAGGAATTATATCCTAGTCAACAAGAAATTTCCCAATAGTTCTTACTCATCTCGAGCTGATCAAAGCCACCCCTTTTCTTTTGAGAAAGCCTGACATATTAAATATGATTTTCTTGCTGTAACTTCAGAATGTTCAAGTTGACTTTCTGGACAAGTTTTTAGGATATTTTTATTTTGGAGTTTCAAAATTTAATTAAAGGCTTTAAGGTTCTCCCATTTTAATGTTATTTCTTATCACATAGCAATACAGTATCACTGCTGATGAAGCGGAGTGTGACCTACTAATCATATGTACACCTAGAAAGTGTTAAGGATGACTATTGCACTTTATCTTTTGCATTTTCATTTTCATTTATCTTCTGCAGCCTTAAAGTTTCAGATATACAGTATGATTTTCCTATGTTCAGCAGAAGTAATCTCTGGCTTCTCTACTAATTTACCAATTTTTTTTAAAACCATCTGGAGCCCAACATTCTTCTACTATTATTGTTATTATTTAGTATTGCTCTGGCTTTCAGCAGCCTTAACTGGAACTGCAAAGTTGTCTTGCAGGCAACCTCACATGCAGAACTTCAATACTCAGAATATAGTTACTTTCAAATGTAAAGTCCAGGCTTTTTCCTGGAAGACTTTAGCATATATTTATGCAGTATGATCCAGTCAATTCACTTCAGCTGTCCTAGAGCTTTACCAAGTGAGAATGCCCCACTGAGCACTAATGGACAAATTTCTTGCTGATGTTATAGCGAGTGTAAAGAATGTGCAATCATTCAAATCCATGTGAAGGATTATTTATGTTTTCCTTTGCCATGTGCTATCAATAGCAAAACTGGGCAACATTTCATTTTAGTGATGTGAAATCATTATCCCTCTGAAATTAAACGTTTCTTCTAAGGGTAATTTCAACAACAGTGCAATTGTACTGTTGAACAAGCTTTGAACCTTGTTCTGGCTCTCCTGGTATCTGAATAGCTCACTACAAACTACACTGAAACACATTCAAGTATTCATATACATAGCAATGCAGAGACTAATGTCTATGGTACATTCTTTTGCCCTTTCTGGCCAGAAAGAGACGGAGCAAGGACTTGGGGTAAACATGTTCTTCTTTTTTCAAGTATATGAGGAAGACTTCAACTTAGTCTGAGATTTGAGATATCGACACACTTTCCACAGTACTTCAGATACTGAGAAAAATGAATAAACACACGCAGTGTGTTTTAAGGAAATGCTATCAGCATGGAAAATGCATTGTTAGCTAACAAAATGATGGAAGAAACTTATTTCAGTGTAACTTTATTACCTAAGAAGGTCTCAGAAGAAGTAAAAACAGATTTGTAAGGGCTAGATTCATCTCACCTGTTTTTATAAGTTGAATTTAAGATGCACTGAACTTCAGCCTTTCCTCATAGGTGAGCACGGCACTGCTGGCAATTAAGCTCGTGCTGCAGTCAGTGAGGTCAGGGGAGCCTTCAGCTCATCCAGGAGGTTTCTGGTGGCCCACAAACAGGCGTCTAATGTTGTGATGCCTCCGTTTTGTTCTTAAGCATCAACTAACTGCATTAACTAGACTTCCAATGATGATGCTGAGAATGGCCCCAGACTACATGCAGGTACCTAAGTTCAGGTAGTGCAATCTTGAACTAAATCCTGACTTAGCTTAGTGGGCAGTGCGGATGTTCAGCCTCTGAAATACATCCATTGGAGAGAAGCAAGCATTTTTATCATGAAGTAACAGTAGGTTGCTGATATCTACACTGCAAAGTGAAGAACTGTGTGCTAGAAATAGCATGCTGAGCATGGATCTCTGAAATGAATGGAACTGAGTAACTACTATGTATACCTGGCAACAACAAAAAAGTTTAGAGGTAGAATATCTGGAAGCCTGTAACTTCTTTCTGTGTTGAGACAACTATTTTCAGTATTTTGTTTCAGTGTATTTGCAGTTAAAGAGCACAGTCTGGATACCATTTGACCTTGTTTGGCAGAAAGGATTAGAAAAAGGACTTTCTGTCTTAGACTTGGACTTGGCAGTAGGTCCAAAGATGGTCCATGATTCTACAGTGCCATAACAAAGAATTCATAAAGTGGAAGAAGGAAGGGGAAAAGGCAACAGAAGAAAATAGTCTTCTGATTCAGTCTATTTTAACACTAATTCGGTGCCTGTGATTTCTTTTTCCTATGATAATAAAGACATAAAAACGTACATATAATGCATTCAATTTTGTTGCTAGTTATGGAGAAGAAACAATCCTTCCTGGGAGCTTAGCACGTTTATAGCTAAGACATTAATCTGTTCCTTAGCAGGAAGGCAGGCTACATTAGCACAATGCTACAGCACTTGCAAGATAAACTTTTCTGTTTACATTTTCACTATTACAACGTAACCGTGACTGTTGTCATGCATACAGGTTTAATAAAAATTAGCAATAACTTTTGTAACCCAAGGCTTAAAATGACAGTCTGTAAGGAGATACCTTTATTAGTTTTCCATGAGTCATAACGTTTATGTGGCATTTAATCTGTTATTTTCTTTTTCAACCAAAAAGGCTTCCAGAAAGTAATCATTTGTTAGCATAGGCTTTTCAGATGAAAGAAAAGGACATTCTGCACGACTTTCAATTTGCCTGTATCAAGGAAAGTGGAAAAAGTTGTTTGCATGAGGAGTGACAGCAGACGACATTCGTTTAATCATGGTATAAATAAAGTAAATACAACCTCACTCCCAGAGTGGTAAAACACAGAAAGCCTCAGCAAATAAATGTAGCCATCCTTTAAAATAGTCATCCTGTTAACAAGAGACCGTAGGCTCTTTTGGATACCATTCTGTGTTATTCTATATTATTTTTCTGAAAGACTGTTTGTTTTACTCTGAGGTCAGGCTTTATTTTCACATGTTCTCGTGCAGATTAAAAAAACAGAATAAGCAGCATTATTTTATATAGCTTGGAATACAACCCTACTTGTTGCCAGATATTAAATACCAGTGTCATCTTCCAGATGCTGGTGCACCATCATATGCTGATGTCCCAGTCTTTAATAGAGATTGAGGTGCCGGATAGGGTTGTCTATGGATAGATACTTCCATTGCTCCTTCTCTGGATCTTTATATGGGACAGCAGGATTGAAGGTGCCATTTGGGATGAAAGACCCTTCACCATATTATCTAAAATGCACTGCAAAAAGCTTTAAGTCCAAACAAATGTTATGATTTGCAACTCCTTCAGGAAACGTTATTTAAATGTCATATTCTCAAACATTTCCCCCATTTATGTTCAGCATGAACTACAAGTACCTGCTCTCACTGAGGAAATAACTCATCTTCTGTTAGTAGAAAAGACTCCGCAATTCTAAAATCAGCCTTTCAACTAAGTAAATACATACACATAAACGGATATCAGATCTCTGCCTTTAAAAGGGAAGTACACAAAACCTAAAAACTGCTGTAAAGCATAGCAAGAAGACTAGACTTCATTTAAGATCAGGAAGAATGGACTCCAAAGTAAAGAGGGTGCAAGTTGGACAGTGCTGCTAGGCAGCATCCCTGACCTTACTATGCCAACTCCAGGAAAAACATATAATAAACGTGCTGCCTGGGGGAACTGCAGCATTTGGTAGCTTTAGCATATCATCATCCTGATGAAGCTGTTGGGCTTCAGCTTGCCAGAAGGGACATAAGCAGAGCACCACAGTCCATCTAGCAGAGCAGTGCACGAAACTCACAGGGCAAAACAACCCCTAATTCATTGCTAGCTTCAGTTTGCATTGGTGTGTGTTTTATTTGTTTTGACACACAAATTAAATACAGTTATTATTGATGAAGATCACTGTGGTATCCTACTACATGACCCTCGGCAAATGTTTATCATTGCAGAATCTTAATCAAGGGGACCACTGGCCAATATTAGGTGCAAAAATCACTATTTTTTCCTGAAATTGTAAGTAGGATTTCAGTTCGTCGTATGGTTCTTTGTATAGGCACTGAGATACTTAGAAGCCTTCTGCTAGATATCCACAAGTCAGCCTCCATACCAGGCCTGTAAAGTGGGGCTTTTGAGAGAGATGGAATATTTTTACAGAAAAGAACATGATCTCTTCATGTCTTGATTGATCTGATGACATCCCTGCTTTTGCTGACAGTATTTCAAAAACTTGCTAGTTTTCTTTATGTGAAAGAGCATTAAGAGGCTTTTAACATAAATCTTTATTTAAGTCAAAGATTTGCTCTTTATAAATGAACAGGAAATTATTTAAAAGGGAAAGCAACTCTTCTTTGCCTTCTGATGTGCTGCTGCCTAAGGCAATGACCTGTTATTGACCTAGAGCCGTGACAAAGATCTGGCTGTTCTCCCATTCCAAAACAAATATTTTTTATCACAAAACATAAAAATTTTGAGACCTCTCGAAAGGCAGACGCTTTAAATCCAGTGAGAAAAAAGGTTATCAATTGTATCATTAGAATTTTGTTTCCAACTATTTGCATGGAGATAGGAGAGCCCTCTTCATGCAGGGCAGATTGAGCCAGAAGAATATCACTCTCTCCTATGCCTTTAAGTTAGTCATGGACTTATGTGGAGGAAAATTGGGCATTTCTCCAAGCCACCTTTTTCTCTTCCCATCAGAGGGCTCAGTGATGATCTCTCACATGCAACTGTCATTTCCCATTGTACGGGATCCCATGGTGGAGGCAGGTCACTGTTTCATTAGTCATATTAACCACACAACTTTGCTTTTCCACTGACTTAAGATCACCTTGCCTGTGCCAAAAGAAAAGCCTGAATTATTAACTGTGCAAGAAGTGTGTGCTGAAGAATGTGGTTTTTCCTCCCCCAGTAGTTATAGGAAGTAATCCTCCAAGCTGATAGAGTGCAAAATGTATTGAATTGGTGCTGATTTTGTATTTCTTCTAAAAGAATTGTGAATAATTTTGTTTTAAGACCAGAAAAAGAAAATAAAACAAACACATTAAAAAAGGTTCAAATCCAACTTGTCTTCAATGACAGGGTGGTATAAACAGCTATTTACAGTGCTAGGAATGTAGTTTTCTGCTCAAATTAGAATTTGTTTCATACAGAGTCCTAGGATAGTTTCAGCAATTAAAACAAGGCTACTTCTGCAGAAAACTGAACAAGCACAGGAATTACAGAAGAATTAGAATAAAGTCTGGTTGCTAAATGTTTGGGGGGGCATAAGGTAGTTCTTTCATTAATCTTCAGTATTAATTAGCATATAGGAATAATTCTTTTCCAGAAATTCATCAGATTATTGCTTTACTGACTTCATGCTATGTGAGTTACATTCCTGTGCTTGTGTAGCAATGTGTTGGGATTAAAGATGGCAAGATCAGGATCTAGCATGTTCTTTATTTGATTTAAATTTTGTTTTCAGACTTCTGATTCAAAGATTTGTTAGAAAAGATTTCAAAGGATGCAAGCCTGAGTAGCAAGTCTTTGACCAGTCTTAGTGGCTTGTACAGGTAAGGAGACAAAGATTATATTTAAATATTACTTCTTTAAATCGTTTTTGAACAGTAGAATGAGAAGAAGCAGATGGAACTGAATGGGACAATGAAAAGATGAGGTGAAGAGACCAAATATGTCAGTGTAGGACTGATGATATGTAGGACTTTGCAGTACACCTTAGTCTATTAAGTCCTCATGTTATGACACATGGCATTCAGTTCATTGAAGATTGGTGGAAGGTGCTTGTTGGGACAATGAAACCATGGGCTGAAGATCCTCTGCCATGCCAAGAGCAGGAAATGACTATACAGAACATAACAGCAACAGGAGAAGGAACTACAGAGAAATAAGCAGACCTAGCTGTGAAGCTCAGTCTGTAGCACCCCATGGAGTTGCAGTGCAGTAGTAATGCAGGCAACGGTTTGTGCAGAGAATCTTGGTGAACCCACTCACTCTTGAAAGGTGGGCAGAGAGAGGTATTCTGTGAGCCAGAACCTGTACTTAGTGGAACCCATTCTCATCAGCAGCCAGTACAGTACTTCAGTTCTGAGGGACCTGGAAGAGATACATTTTTCCAGGCACTTTCAGTCTTCTGCAAACCTTTCTCTATCTGGTGTGTGCACAAAGCCAAATCCATGAATGGCAGGTTGGTACGTATCTCTACCTGGTGTTCAAGCTTGACACCAGATAGCAATCTACCTTAATCTGCCATTCATGGGTTTGGCTCCATATGACTTGCTGCACAGCATAAGTCCCAATGGGTCTCTGAACAAGGAGTTCATCGGCTGCCTGCTGACGTAGATTTCCTTTACTGTAGGCAGTTTTCCAGGCTCCACATTCTGAAGCACAGATTTAAGGAAGAGATTACAGTGAACAATCTGTTATTCTCATGTTTCTTGGAAGACTTGAATTTCTAATCCTACAGATTTGGACTAGTTTTGCCCTTTTGTTCTGGTTGGATGTAGAGTATCAGAGCTCTGACTGGACCAGTGGAGGACTGGGGAGTATGTACAAACTCAGAGCAATGGGCCTGCCTCTGTCTTTGTAGTGCACTTCTGGAGACTTTCCAGCAAAGTCATTGGTGTTATGTCTGGTTTTACAACTTTGCAAAGAAAAAATGTATATCAGATATACTGAAGGTGACCCAAACTTGTACAGTCACAAATACCAGGAGTAAAGGCAGATTTCTGCTGAGGACATCTGTCTAACTACAGTACTTGAGGGGAGCTGCTGAACAAGCTGTGTGCTTCTGAGGCTTTTGTTCTGTCTCATCACTCGTAGCAAGGAAGATACCATCTATTTAGGAGGACAGTTGGAAGGGCAGACTGCTGAGTTGGGAATGCTGAGGGAAGACTTTTTTGGTGTCTGTCCAACCCCTCAACCTCCATGCTTTTGTGTAGTGGACATCTTGTTGATCAGGTAAGTACATGATGCTTTCATATATGACAAATAAGTAGTAAGGAAAAGCCATTAACTGTATAAAGTAAAAATAATCTTATAAACCTGATTCTAAATCCAGAAAGGACTGAGGTTTTATTCCTTTTTTAAGCAGTATTTTGGTTTCCATCCTTGCTCTGCTACAGAATCAGACAGATGTTTATGACAGCCACAAAAAAGAAAACTGGGGCAGTCCACAACAGAACATTTTAGAAGCCATTAATACAATTTTATGTTGTTATACTGAAGGGCATTTTCTGCTGCTCTCAGCACAATATTGTGACTGGTCTTCACAAGATTGAAAACATGATGTATTCTTACGTCATCCTAAATAACAGCACAGTTGACAGGAGAACAAATCCCGGGAAGGGCAAGCAATTTGTAGTTCCTGTACGTGCAAGGAAATTCAAACAACAGACCTACAGGAGAGTTGAAATACCACCTAGAAAAATTCCACTTAACTTTAAAATGTCACCGGGCTTCATAGTGGTGGCAGGGGGACAGTGTGCTGAGCTGACCCCATGCTGGCTGGGTGGTGGCTCTCAACCCAGCATGGTAATGGATGGGGACCAACAGGGGAGCAAGAAGACCAAAGTAGCTTAAGGATGCGAGAGGCAAAAGAGCCTAGGCTTCCTGGGCACCACACTCCCCAAACTGGCCAGTTGCAAAATTTAAGAAAAGGTTGCTTTTGGGGGGTGATGGGGGTGGAAAGGAACAAAAATGGTCTGTAGATTGTTCTTTCTAGAAGAAAAAAAGAGTAATCCATTCTTGGGGGAAATTCCTGTATTGGTGCATTTACTTTATTAACCTTATGGGACAAAAGTACAGACTGACATATCTCTGTCCCAGAGAGATGCTCTTCTGAAAGACATATTAAAAAGCCAAAGGAAAACCATTTAATTCTGATCATTTTGATTCACAAAGTTTTTTCACACAGAAGTGTTTGGAACTGAACGCACTGGGAATAGCACTATAGTTCACCACTGAAGAGATGGTTTTTCTCCGTTGAGGGTGGTGTACCTAGGAGACTGGTGATCTGCAGCTCTGGTGCGTGGCTCTTGGGAGATACCAGGCTGCTCTGTTAAAAGAAGGTGCTCTGTCATGGGACTCACAGCTCTTTTAAGAAGCAGAGTTCTGAAAGTGCAGCTTCCATGAGACAGTGTGCCACAATGGAAAAATACACTTTAGCATTGCGTGACCCAAAATAAAATGCTTCAGGTCAATCAGACACTATGATTCAGCTCAAAGTGAAATTCCAAATAGACTATTATCATTTGGAAATAAAAGAATAGGGAATAAAAAATGTTTGACAAGTTACTTTTCCTGTTCTCTCTACCTTCTGTGAATGTGAACGTGTTTGTATTTAATCAAGACTGCAGCAAGAACCTACCTTATGCACATCACTGATTTCTCTTCTTACTGCAGGCAACCCTGCTAGTTGCTGAACTTTGGCCATCTGCTCAAGCCTAAGGGGCACTGATATTAAATTAACCGTAGTCTGACATTTCTCTGATAACTGACATTTGCACAGGCAAGCCTTGGATGCGCATGTGCACAGTAGGAAATTAAAGTGTAAAGTAAATAAGATTATCGTTGCGTGTTTCTTCTCAAAAACATATTGCAAGTCATTATCTCACCTTCTAATAACTGAGATTTTGTGTGCAAAGCCAAGTAATTTAATTTACATATCTCAAATGCATGCCTTTTTGTTGTTGTTGCAGGGCCTGTACAGAGTGTCTTGTGAATGAAATCATCTCATCGCCAAGAACTGGCACAGCTGTGGGCAAATATCTCCTTTTGTCATGTTCTGAGAACGCAGACATGCTCCAGAAAGTGCTGCTTGTCCTGTCCTTTCAGAGAGCTCCAGGCTATTCTCAGGGAATGCTTCTGCCCCTCTGCAGCTCTCTGCTTCCTCTGGAAGAAAACCCTGCTTCAGACCGAACTCAGTTACTGGTCTCATTGTGTCTCCATCCAAGCCAATGGGAATGTCTCTGTCTTTGGTGGTGAAAGCAAGATTAGGGCCACAACAATTGGATGAATTTCAAATGCGTAATTGTAAGTTGTTAAGATGCTGAAAAGTCCTGTTCCTGTACCCACTGACAAGTGGCATAAGGCTGCTCAGTTGCATAATAGCTACTTTAAGAAAAGCCCTATATTCAAATTGAGAAAACGAGTTGAGTAAAGTAAATAAACTGGAGAGTTATGGACGAATGCCACAACTGATATGGATGTGGTTGAGCATATCAGTAAGAGATGCCACTGATGAGGAACTCAGTCTGATATAGCTATCTACAAAATATACAGGGGAGCATCTAGGTACATCTCACAGCTTTCCTGTGCAATGACTTTAACATAAAAAAAATGTTATTCTATTATTTCTACGCATAATGATGTTAAGATATAAAGTTTTAAGTGTGGAGGAAATAGGAGAAAAAAGCATTTGGTAAGCACATACTGCATTACTCTGTCATAAACTGCAGCTGTAAAGAAAATGAAATATGTAGGCTTTTCCCTGCCAGTGCTCAAACACAGAGTCATGAGATCAGAAAAGATTGTACTGTCAAATGTCCACATCATTTGGCACCATGATGTTGGAATTTAGCACCACAGAAATAGATTTTTCAGTCTGGCCTTACTGTCTCCAAGGAATTCCTCAATGGATATTTCTTCTACAGTTGTGTCTTCCTACGTAATAGAAAAAAAAAAACTGTCTCTCTTAGCTGCAAGTTGCCATTCCTTCACTATCAGTGGATAAAAGGTCCCAGATTTTATTATTGCTTCTTTGGTCCCAAAGCAAGACCTCCTATTAAGAGTGCTAGCTTCACTGTTTTTCAACCTTATTTCCTCCAGATTTAATTCTAACTAAGGGAAATATACACATATATTTCTGTCACCTGTGTCCATTAATATCTCCTGAGCAATAGGTTTTGTTGGAACTACTGTGGTGTGTAGAGGAGAGGAGTTTGAGGGACTTGCTAGATTTTGATCCTGGTATTTTCCTCATAGTCATGAGAGGGAGCTACTGGAGATGAGGTCTAGTTTCTGTACTGCTTGACATACATGCCAGAACACAAAGAAAAAAAACTTTGATAAAGTCCTACCACCAATTTATCAGGATTGTTATGTCTTTGATTTGGTGGGATTTGCTAAAACTCTAGTCCAAAGATGGAGTTTGAGATTATAGAAAATGTGATTAAACTCGACACTGAAAAGATCTGCCCAGCAGCAGGTTCTGACTCCAGGGAGAATGGAAAAGCCAGGTCCTAGAGCAGCAGTTCTCTGTTTCTGATGATAAAGTTGCTCAGGATGGTTGGTTAAGGACAACCTCCTCAGACCCAGGGGTCACAGAGGATGCAAAAACTCAGCATAGGTGCGAATTGTGGTTGTAGGGAGATCCAGAGATGTGGGAGGCAGTGACATCTACAACAACCTCAACAAGCATGGCACTTCACTGAAGTGTGAGACAGAGATGTGCTGTTCTCAGCAGCCATGTTACATTACAGGAGGAAGACAGGATCAGCTTGAGAAGGAAAACAAGGCTCAGTGAATGACTGCACAGACAGTGTTAAAAAGTCCCAACTTGAAAACTTTTAAGCTGCTAAGGAGTCAAGGGTTCATGTTTGATTACCTATCCCACACCTTTTGGGACATAACAATGTGTAAGATGCCCTTCATTTCTAGGGAAAGGTAAGTTAAGGAGATACCTTGATTACCAGCACTTTATTCCTGCTCCTGTTGCTACCTCTCCACCCAGGTGCGGTAATCATGGAGCCAGAGAAAATGCATCACCTAGAGTGACAGAAAGACACCTTGATTCTGGGCTCCCTTTTTTCCTCAGAACTTATATGAGATTCTATCAGAAAACTGGAGAACATATCAGAAGGTAACTGTTGTCTCTGCACCACACAGCCTCTTCTGCTTGGACTGAAAAAAGTGCATCAGAGCTTCACAGATGTAATAATTCAGAAAAATTAAATTTTTCCATCATAAAAGCTCTTTATTATTGAAATGAATGAAGGAAAGGGAAAATCTGATGATCAGAAGCCTGAGAAATTAGTAGCAGTCCTATTGCTTCTCCCTGTTCTTTGATGTGGTGCTTAATACATAAATTCTAAGTGTTGTTCTTGACTGGAAAAAAAATGACAAATTTGCTACAGTCTCAGTGTAAGTGGGTTTAAAATGTTGTCAGAAGAAATAATGAAGGCAAACAGTAAATATTCTGTGTGGTGGATGATGTGGTGACTGACTGACAACTCTCCCCATGTTATTTCATCAGTCTTTGCAAATAATCTTTCCAAAATTGCAAGAATCTCTGGTTTTCAATAGCACATTCAGATGTGTGATCGATCTCCTTCGCTAATGATGGCAGAAATGCTTCTGATTTTTAGCGTTAGAAGAAAAGAGATTCAGCTGAGATTCATGAGCATTATTTGATATGCTCTTAGATGCACTTGATATCATCCTCTAACAGTTCCTCCAATAGTGAATAACAGGGGTATTTTCTGCAAGCCTGCCCAATGCCTTCAAATTCTCTGTTTTTTGTTTTTTTTTCCTGGCAATTGGGCAGATTATGCAACTAGCTGTTGATGCTACTGTTCAGCATCTGAAAAATATTAATTAATATTAGATTTCTGGCTTCAGTGATTGACAGTCTTATAAACAATAGAATATTGTCTTAATTTTCATCATGAAATTTTAATTTCCTGTACTTACTGTATAAATAAGATCATATTCTCCGCTTCACATTCTTATACAAAAAAAAGTGTGATGAAAATATAATTTTCTTCTCTCTGTTCTTCCTCTCACAACTATTATTTTGAGGTCTTACTTTCAGCTAAATGTCTTCTCTTTCCTTCAGAGACAAAATGTTGTCCTTCCTGGGTATAAACATTGGTATACTCTTGTTTGGAAAGAAAGTTGGCCTCTTCGTAGAAGAACTGGACTACTTCAGTCGAGTTTTGGCTAATAGTCTCTCTCAGCACTGAAGACAGAAAAACTTTCTGCAGGTATTACAGAGAATAGGAAGAAAGGCATCCAGGTTTCATATTGGTTATTCAGACTAAGAAATGAAGTCACAGTTTAAAATTGAGAAAGGATGTTTTTGGTCACAATACAAGTATCCTGAAGAGATTGAGATTGTATTGGTATATGGGACAAAACAAGCACTGACATCACATATGGTAACATAACATATGGTAAACATGGTAGAGTTACATTTTTATTCTAGTGATGTAAGATTGCTCTTGCCTAAACCATGCTAGAAGTAGCTCTTAATTGTAGAAATTCAGGCAGGTCATTGCACTGTACATGAGATTAATTCAAAACCATGTGTAAAACAGAAACATCTTCATTAGCCTAGTTTTGCAGAAGGGTTCCTAATGCATATCTCTGGAAGACAACAGCTTCATTAATTAAACAACACAGAGAATTTCCCATCATCAGAAAGCCTTGATTCTCCTCAAGATTTTAGTTATACCAATTTTTCTTCTACTGTGTTCTTTAAAAAATTAAGAAAAAAAAAACCACAAATAAATAGGAATCTCTCCTTTAGGTTACCATCTGTTTCAGGTGAGTAATTATCTTTTAACATCTGTTCAGTGACACACACTATCTGGTAGTATTCACATTGGTGATCTTAAGCCATTTTGTGGTGGGCAAAAATATCCAGATTTGCAACAACATTCTGGGGGTTTTCAGGACAAGTAACATGTTTTTGTCTGGAAAACACTCAGCATATTCGAATTCTATTGCTTCTCAATGGTAATGAACAAACCCAATTTGCTTACTGGCAGTTCAGCTTGTCAAGAAGCATGTTCTTTCCATCTATAACCTTCAAAATGTGCAATGCAGATGTCAAAAAGAAATATTTCTGCATTCCACATTTCCATTCTATTGCTTGCAGCACTGCCTGTGCCCTTCCAACAGTCCACAAGGATTTAACTTCTTTTCCAATGGAAAATATTAGAATCTGCTTAGTTTTTCCATTTCAAAACAGTCATGCATGCAGCAATTGTAAGCAGTAACCCCTGTCTCATGTGAGCTCATCAGCTCCTGTCACTCTCAGGTGTTCACTGCACTGGAAAAGGCTCTTTGTTGGGTCCTGTCTGATGAGATGCTCTCCACTGAAAATGCCATGTGGTTAAGAATGGAAGTCAGAACAGGAGAGGATCTTCCTTTGATAAATACACTCAGTTTAGAATATTTTGGTTGAGAAGTTACAACACGTTTTGCATTAATACTTTCTAACGTTTTTTTTCTAGACCAAAACAGTTTTCAAACTGCTGGTAGTCTATAATAAAAAGGAATAAAAATGATCAACAGGAGAAAGGAAAACCTAGTCCAAAACCATGCTTAGTTAATTATTTCACACCAAATTACAGCACTCTAAACAAATCTCTGAGTTTTTGAAACTATGTGGCCTCTGCCTTGGTGCTGCTCTTTGGGGTACATCCCAGCAAATCTTCTGTGAGATGTGCCCTGTGACCAGCACAACCTTTACTATTGGCCAGCTGGGTAAACACTCCCAAGATCACTTTTCCCTGCAAAGTACGTCACAGTGGCCTGTGCTCATGTCACACTATTCCAGGCTGGAGCCCTTTGTCCATGGGGCCCCATGCTGTGCAGGTGGATCACCTGGGACTAACGACTGGCCAGGACTCAGGCCCTGCAGACCCTACTCACATCCCCTTGTGCTTTGCTCTGCTAAATTCCCAGTGCCTCTTCCCCAGTATATTCAACTTTAGGAGGAAGGAGTGAGAAGATAAGCACTTTTTTAAAAGGTCTAACTGAGCATAGTTGTTAGGATCTAGGGTTTATGTAAACCAGCTTTCTATGTTTCTATTCTTCTATTTTGCACTCAGAGAATGGTGACACAGTGGAACAGTTTGCCCAAGGAAGTTGTGGATGCCCCATCCATGGAGGCATTCAAGGCCAGGCTGAATGAAGCTCTGGACAACCTGGTCTAGTGGTTGATGATCCTGGCCATGGCAGCGGGGTTGAAATTAGATGATTTTTGAGGTCCTTTTCAACCCAGGCCATTCTATGATTCTATGATTCTATGATTCTGTGATTCTATGATTCTGTGATTCTATGATTCTATGATTCTATGTAAAACTTGCACACAGCATCACAGAAGTGCTGCTAAACAGTATTTGCAGAAAGAAAACTCAAGGATTTTGCATAAGTCTGTTGGCAAACTTCTTCCTAAAGAAAAGTATGCAACAGCTGAGACTCCTTTCTGCCTGACTGTATGTCCTAAAGCTACCACAACAATTTTGGAATGTTTCATGGACAGAAGTTGTGTATGTATGTAACCATCTTCAAAGATTTATTTATATATATATATATTTTTCCCCCTGACAGAACAGAATTTACCATGGTAAAACAGTGTAGCTCTTGACTTTGTTTACAGTGGCAATTTGTTTGTCAGAGCTATGAAGTACTGCGTTTTAAGAACAGTAATCGTGCTATCATAATGTTGCTTCTGTTCAAATTCTGCTCAGGGTTCATTAAAGCTTAGAGCATGACTTTGTAATCTAGCAACATAATAATATGACAGTTAGTACAAATTACTTATCTGAAAGCAAAAAATTACATTAATGTAACATGCAGGTGTTTCAATTACACTCCAGCATATGTGCTTTAACTTTTATTGCAGAGATTTTGTAATCTAGTTATCCTCGTAAATGTATTCATAACAGAATCTATAGTTAATTATTTGCTAAGGTAACTTTTGTCTGTTTTTACCAGGTTATCACAAGTATCTAACAACTTTTCAAATCAAGCTCACAGATTTAACGTGACAAATCAGGATGTATGCAATTAGGCGATATGGATATTATGTAAACTTTTTTTATATTCAGTAAAACTGCAGAACTTCTTTCTTAAAACCCAGGGATATATATATATATATATATATATATATATATGGCACTGATTTACTAATGGTAGATTGAGAAGTTGTAGGTCATTTTCAGATGGCTAAACACAAACACATATATTTTCATCACAGTGCTAACCTCCTATCTGCGCTTCATTACACAAAGCATTTGCCCATGCTTTTCCATCTCACTTTAATTGGAGGCAACTGTTCCAGCTGGACTGCCTGTCTTATACAGAAGATGATGACGTTGTTAACAGGATGCAGGTTCCTCAAACCATCTGTCTCTAATGGTGAGATGCTGGGCTATCTTCAGCATCTTCCTACCGGCTGTGTTTTTCAGTGGCAATGAAGATAACATTTCTGTTCATGCTTCATCTGATCTAGTGACCAAACGCTTGGACTTTTCTGGTAATTCTAATGTTCTTCCAGAAAAGTCTAATTAACGATCTAACTTTTCTCAGTATGTGATATCTAGTTAGTACTAGTACTATGTTTCCATGTAGTCATGCAGAGGTAATAAATTAAAAAATGTACTATGCAATGATGTTCTCATGTAGCTCCTACAGCAATTGTACCTCTGAACTCAGGACACTGGATTCTGAAATTCTGCTTTCCTTTTGCAGTGAGTATGTATCTGTGCTTGTCTGGGCTCCTGATAAACATAACAATAGCTTCATTAGAAGGACCAGGAGAAACCTGGTAAAAAGAGAGCCTGAGAAATGGGAGATTATGGAGAATGTCTAGTATTGTTATTGTGAGTCTTGAATGAATACACTACCTGTCAGTTTCTTCAGGAAAGAGATAACAAGCCAATTGGGATTGTTTTTAAAGTATTTGATACACTGTCTCCTTCACTGGAAGTAGAGCAGAGGATGCAATTAACACGTTCTTGGTTGGTTTGGGTTTCTCTTTATAGTTGTCTTACAAAACATCAGAATTAAGAACAAGAAATGATTAAAACACAAAGCTTCAAAAGCTGTATGTAGCTTCAGCTCTCTCACAGACTCCAAGTGAAGTAAAGAACAGCTTCAGGGTACAGTTGACATTCAGCCTCTGGTACAGACATGCAGTAGGAACGTTATGCTCCTAAAGAACTTATACCATGTACAGACTTAACAAGAACCTCTATTCTGTCTTTTCTCCTGGAGGAAACATAGAATCATAGCATCATAGAATCATAAAATCTTACAATGGCCTGGGTAGAAAAGGACCACAATGATTATCTAGTTTCAACCCCCCTGCTATAGTGCAGGGTCACCAACCTCCAGACCAGGCTGCCTAGAGCCACATCAAGCCTGGCCTTGAATGCCTCCAGGGATGGGGCATCCACAACCTCCTTGGGCAACCTGTTCCAGTGTGTCATCACCCTCTGTGTGAAAAACTTCCTCCTAATATCTAACCGAAATCTAATCCCCTGTCTCAGTTTACAACCACTCTTCCTTGTCATATCACTATCCACCCTCATAAACAGCTGTCCCCCCTCCTGTTTATATGTTCCCTTCAAGTACTGGAAGGCCACAATGAGGTCTCCCCAGAGCCTTCTCTTCTCCAAGCCAAACAATCCCAGTTCCCTCAACCCTTCTTCGTAGGAGAGGTGCTCCAGCCCTCTGATCATCTTAGTGGTCCTCCTTTGGACTAGTTCCAAAAGCTCAAAAGACAAGAAAGTGTCTTTCTTGTACTGGGGGCCTCAGGCCTGGACTGTACTGGACAGTACTCCAGATGGGGCCTCACAAGAGCTGAGTAGAGGGGGACAGTCACCTCCCTCTCCCTGCTGGCCACCCTTTTTTTAATGCAGCCCAGAACACAGTTGGCCTTCCGGGCTGCAAGCACACACTGCTGGCTCGTGTCCAGCTTCTTGTCCACCAGGACCCCCGAGTCCTTCTCCACAGGGCTGCTCTCAAGGGTTTCTTTGCTCAGTCTGTATAAACAGCTGCAATGGCCCTGGCCCAAGTGCAACACCTTGCACTTGGCCTTGTTGAACCTCATTACGTTCACATGGGCGCACTTCTTCAGCCTGTCCAGATCCCTCTGGATGGCTTCCCTTCCTTCCAATATATTGACTGCACCGCTCAGCTTAGTGTCATCCACAAACTTGCGGAGGGTGCACTCAATGCCATCGTCAATGCCATTGATGAAGATGCTGAAGAGCACCAGTCCCAAGACTGACCTCTGAGGGACACCGCTTGTGAGCAGCTTCCACTCTGGCACAGAACCATTGATCACAACCCTTTGGCTGCATCCAGCCAGCCAATTCTTAATCCATTGAACAGTTCATCCTTCAAATCCATATCTCTCCAATTTAGAGAGAAGGACGTGGTGAGAGACCATGTCAACGGCTTTGAAAATGATAGTTTCCCTGACCGGGAATCGAACCCGGGCCGCGGCGGTGAGAGCGCCGAATCCTAACCACTAGACCACCAGGGACTACTTAATATTTACTTTTTTGTCTTTCAGGAAAAATCATAGAAATCATAGAATCTTTTCCACTAAAGGAAACATTTAATTGTGAAAGAAGAAACAAATACGATAAACTATATGTATAGCAGCCTAAGTGAAAGAGTGGTGGTTTGGGTTAGGAGATGTGAGGGACATTTTGCCACAAGGTGAGTGGCAACTCGAAGTTGGCAAGGACAAAGGAGCACAAATGGAAAGGGCTGAGGGAGGGTGAGCAGCTTTCCACCAGCTAATGCTGATGTGAAACCTTCTACCTAGGGTGCTGGTTACTTGAGAGATCCTGTCTGAGGTAGTACCCTCCTCCTTCTCTTGCATTTTTTTCTTTCCTTTTAAGCTTAGCTCAGCACAAGATAGCAAACAAAAAAGCTTGCTATATGGTTATAAACACCAGTGCAGACCCCTGACTTCTCACTCCCAGAGGATTTTTCTTCCTTAGAAATGAAATATCATTTGAATTTTGATATGAAATATTTAAAGTGGTTGTTTTGACAAGAGTAGGAAAAAGGCAAATTGGGAGATGGCAGCATAAACAAAAGCACTAAAGCATCTGGAAGGCTTCAAGGTAGGACTCTCTAGAGGGACAAAGAGGACATGATCTCTTCTTGAAGGAAGGTGAGAGTGCAGGGATGGGCAGGAATAAAAAGAAAACTGCATTTTTGAATATTTCAGGTGCTGAGTTCTTCCATAGCCTACTACCAAGTGGAGAAAAACACTGGTTTTCAGGATTTGCTGTGGCAATATGGAAAGCATTGCGTTCTTGGAAGGACAAGATTCACACTGTTAAGATCAATTCAAATTATGATTTGGAGAGCATAAACACCATTCTAAAGAAATATATTTCCCAGCAAAGGCTGTTTTATAGGCAGAAATCATTTAAAGATGCTCCTGACTAAAAACCATTATATTTCAAGTGCTTCTCAAACTTTGAGAACACTTTGAGAAACACAAGGCCAGGAAAGGGAACACCAAAGACTTACGGTCTCATAAGACTTCATAATTATTTTCTATTGCATTTTCAGATATTCTGGTATCGATTCCTTTAGCTGGCGGATTTGTGAGCTATCTGAGAGCTGGAAGCAGTGAGTTACCAGCAGCTCATTCATAGACATCACAAGGGCTTAGGCTATTGTTTCTCTGAAAAAAAAGAGAGTAGAAGATGCTTGTGGTGAAAAAAATAAGTATTGTACTTACATACAGAAGCAGTTATTGAAATATTTGTTGGTGGTGTTTTATTTTGTTTTATTTTCCATAAATCAATGAGCTATTTTCATTCTAAACAAAAGACAAACTTAAGGATTTGATTATTTCTCAAATATTTTAGAGTTGCAGGTGTGAGCATAATTTCTACCTATGTGTATACATTTTTAATTAAAGCAAAGTCTTACTGCTCTTGAAAGAAAATATGCTGCAATCAGACCATACAGCCACTTTTAATCCTGTGCAATCAGTTGAAAGAGCAAATGTAATCACAGAAGAAAAAAAAAAAAATAAAAAGGTGTTATTATGCCACATAGAAAAGTCTTTTCTGAAAGACAAAAAATAAATATTAAGTAGTCTGAAATATTATCAATTTAGCATAATGTGGAAATGAGGAATGTGGTTTGGGAGTAATTTATTAGTTGAAACTGTTCTGAGGTGGAGTCTTATCATTTTATGTGGAGCATTCATTTTATGTGGACTATAACAATTCATTTTCACAGGACTGGAGTTCCAGAGTTCTCCATCCAGTCTCAAATGCTTTCTTTGTTCTTAGCTTTTGGCACCAAAGAAAAAACATTGATTATACCATTTACATATAACACTGTATCTGGTCTCTGAGACTGTGTACATCAGGTACCAAAATGAAAATCTCTTGTTTAAATTCAACCTACTTGAGCATTATATGAAATCACTCAAGCTCACTATTTGGGCTCAAGTATGTGAGCAAGATATCATGCAATGATGTCAAGGAAAACCAACTAGTTATGCAAATTTAAATTATCTCACATTTTCCCCAGAATATACACATGCTCAGATGCTTGTCAATAATCAGGTGATAAGTATTAAGCAGCTACTCCACAGTAAGCTGTTGACATGCTGAAACCCACAGAAATACAGGAACTTGCCCTTGCAGATGTATTTCTTGAAAAACAGCAACTTGCTGAGTAATTTTAGGTCTTCTCCACAGCTAAGATGCACATCTCAGTGTTTCCTACCATAGAAAATACTAATTGCTGAATAAATTATATTTGAAAGTAAACACAAACCTGAAACAACTGTAACGAAAATAGTATATTATGTCCATTCACAACTGGATACGGTACAAACACACACCAATTGGCCTGACAGAAATCCTTTTATCCTTGAACATACAAAAGCAGAAGCCCTGGAGGCATGGCTCTTGTGAAAGGCACAGTACTTCCAACAGAAATCAAGAAGTCCACTGAGAAACAGTGAGAACGGCTGGAAAACTGTCAAGTGACAATCCCAGAAAAACTCAGAATGGGGAAGCACACAATAAGAGGAAGATCTGTCAACTGAGTGTCTCAGTAATACACCAAGGATCTCTAGTGAAAACTACATGGAGGGTCCATGTAGTTGTGTGGACCCACTTCAGAAATCTGTATCTAAGGTAGCACCTTAGAACAGAAAAAACAAGACTGACGGACACCTTCAGTTAGAAGGACGATTATTTGGCTGTGAAATGTGTTGAAGGTAAGCAACCTTTATCCTCAGTGAGGAGATAGAAGTCATGGCCCTGGCTGACCCAGAGCCAAAAGGTGACCAGAGCAGTACACATTTGCCGGTTTTTTTGGTCATCTATGAGTGAAGATAAAAGGGGGAGGTGAGAACATAATCATATGCATCTAGCAAAAATCAGCAAATCAAGCAAATGTTGTACTGATCTTAGTAACCAGCCAAAAATGGCCACAAGGCTGGCAGTGGGAGATTTCAGTATATTGGTTGGTTCAGTCTGGTTTTGAGAATGGATGAAAATTTTCAAGAGTGGAAGATAATTTCCCTGAAAGTGATTTTGTATGATAATATCCATTAGTCTAAGGAATCAACTGCCAAAAAAAAATAAATAAATAAACAGAACCAACCAAACAAACAAACAAAACCCAACAAAAACACAACAGAATAAGTTACAGACTCCAAAAAAGCACACTGAGAAACCGATGGGAAGAACTTCTGAATAAAAGGAACATCTTTGAAGATGAAGAACTGCAGAAGACTGACAGCTATTAAAAGAGGCTGTGTAAAATGTGGCAAACTATCCCACTGCAAAGGAAAAAAAAATGAATTAAAACCAGTCAAATACAGTTGTCTCATAAGCTCTTTAGAAACTTGAAATCAAAAAGATATCCTGAAAAAGACAGGGGGGAAAAAAAGAGATAGTATAAGATGTAGGCAAAGTTGAAATCATCATGTACAGGATTAAAATTGAGGTGCAGAGTACAAGGAAATAAAGGGAACTAAGAAAGAGATATGCTAACTGGATTAAGAGTAAGAGAAGGATAAAAAGAAGTTTAGGTCTACCATCAATTTGAGAAAAGAAAAAGAAAACAACGATTTATGTATAATATGCATAAATGTTACTTGCTTTCTTTGCCACAGCTTGGTGAGGAAGGATTAATTGCAATCATTTAATTATTGGCATTCATTTAAGAAGGGAATACAAGAACAGCAAAGAAGAGAAAGAAAATTAATTCTGACAAGACATACATTAAATCTGTCTGTTGAAGAGAAGTGGAAGAAGGAAAACAACAAGATTGCCTTTAAAAAGAAGGAAAAAAAATCGAACCTAGAAAGTTACATATCCATCCTCCCAGTTTCAATCCACTGAATGAATGGATCTACAGAATAACAGGGAATAAAAGAAGCCTGCATAGATCTGTAAATAATGCAACTCATCAAAGGAGCCTACTTCTTTGGCAAAGTAGCTGGCCTTGTGGCTGAGAGGGATTGATATGATTAATTTTGAGTTTAGCGATGCTCTCAGAGCTATTTTATCTAGATCCTCGTAGCCAAAGTGAGGACATATCCTGCAGATGCAATCACTAAAAGTAGGTGAATTGCTGATTGATGAAGTCCTCTTCATAGGAGTTAATCAAGGATTCGCTTTCACACTTCAAGGACATCAAAGTGTGGTCCTACAGGGGTCGGAGTCGTTAGCAGTCTCAAGATTATGCTTAATAGCTGAGATGATGGAACAGAGAGTGTGATCATAAGATTTGAGAATGACATCAACATGAGGAAAGAGAAATCACAAAGAAGGACAGGAATGTAAAGTAGTTTTCAGTGAGATGAAACTCAGTAAAGCCATGTACAAAGAGCTAAATTTAGACAGAAGACTTTCATGTATAATAGGACATATCTGTCTGTTGGCACTTCAGGAAGGAATCATGCGCAGCTATAGAATGAAGTGAGAAAAAAGTGAAATTTTATTCAAGGATATATAAAAAGTCATTAGTAAGATTAGATCATAATCATGACTATACAAGGATAAAGTGGAGATCAGTGTCTTGGACGGACACTGAACACATGGCATCTGACGGGTGTTATCTGGTAGAGCAATAGCAAAAAGAGAAAGAGTCCAGAAGAGATCCCAAGGATATGAAGAAGCTTACAGAAATGATTTAGAGGAAGGAAATGAGATTGCTTTGTGATGGTGGCAAAGGTAAAGCCAGCCCTCAAAGTAGAATATAATGGATTTAGGAATCTTCCGCAATGCTCTCCTTTTGCCATTATTTTGCCAGGCTGTACTTCTGCTTCAGCTGTCTGCAGTGGCTCTGTCTTTATCCCTGTTGTCTTCCATAAGTTTCACAGCTTTACTGACTCCATTGCTCTAGAAAAACCATAATACAGATGCATACCAGCATCCTAAGCCTTGATCATTTTCAAATATATACCATTATTCCCCCACACCACAGGCAGGATCCTTTTGTGTAGCACCTGAACTGATGCAAATGCATCAGTATTTATGCACATTCAGCTTTGTTTATTCATCAGTATTGGAAGGTGCATTACAGCAGATGGAGGTATAAATGACGGGTACCAATGGACAAAGAGGGTGGCTGCCTTCTCCATTCACCAGCCCTGGGGCTGTGTGAACCCAGAGCCACCCGCTGTCACTGCCATGATGCTCTCTGTCAGAGCAAAAATCACTCGAGTTAGAAATAGCAGAGAAGCCTGAAACTTAGCTGTCAGGGATGGAATTATGGCTGCAATACACAATTTCAAATGCCATTCAATTTGTAGTATTTTCTTCAGTCTGTGACTTCATTCTTGGAATGATAGAAATTATTGCAAAAGGTGTATTCTTCAATGCTCTAAGGACTGGCTGACATCACAGTTTAATGTGTTGATTAATATAATTTCCCTATTTCCTTCTGCTACTGATCTCTCAGTAACAAAATGTGAAACAGAAAACAGCCCATGGATGTCTTTACGGTTACCCTGCTACAGCAGTATCTCAAATCTTCTTCTTGTGCTCATTCATCCCTGCAGGAAAATAATTCTCTTGTGTTTAAAAAATAGTTCTAAGAATTTCAGCAAACAAAATGCTTCAGTGCAGTGATTAGGTAGTGCTGTGATGGTGTACAGTCATGCAGTGTTGTTTTTATTAAGAACAACTCAAACAGTTGGCATCTGAGAAACACAGTGCTACAGTCCTAACTCTCCTCAGCCATGTCCAGGTATAAATATAGGAGACAAATGTGGCACAGAGCTGAACAGGATTTACTTCTGTTTGCCTTATGTTTAACCACTTAGCCCTTCAAAATCTGCCTGTGCTAAACTGCATGAGCCCTTGACCGCATCGATCTTGTATGCATTATGCCGAATTGCAACTGTATTTCCTATCACTAAACCCACACAGCGCTTTCAAATAATTCTTTCTGGTTATAGCTGGCCTTAACAGGATAGAAAGGGAACAGAGTGAAGGCAGCGTGGCTGTGCATTGCAGTGTAATATTTCTTGGTTTTCCAATATTTTGAGTGTTGCTGAACTCATCGTTCTGGAAAGACAAGACTTATCCCTGTCACTGACTAGCTTAAAAGGATTTACGAAAAAATACATTGCCTCTGAAATTGTGGAGTTTATGTAGTATAGACCCAAAATGGATTTTCACAGGACTTGCAGCATTTCAATGCTATGGCTAAGTAGTATGCCTTCTTTCTCAGTGATACAAGAAGCACATCTAAAATGCCCTTGTAAACACGGTGTTACGTGCAGACAGGTATGTAGAATTCCCTGCAAGCAAAGAGTCATAGTTTAACAAACCTGTTACACATGCCATAAGGCTGCAGCCAAACTTGCCGTGGTTATAGACCAGCAATTCTCGTCAGTGTTTTTTATGCCTGAGTTTGCTATAATGAAAGGATTGGTACTGGAGAGAATTTGTCATGAGGACAACTCAAGACTCCTCCCTAGGAACATTTGCCAGACTCAGTACCTGGCTGGGTCCTCTTGGGTCCTACTGGGTCAGTGGGTCTCTAAGTATGGAAGAAGACGACTCATAAAGCAGAGCTTGGAGCACCATTGTGATTTCCTGCTATGTGACGAAGAGCAATAAAGTCCTCTTTCCCTGCAGTTTGGAGGAAAGCTAGCCAGGGGACTGATGGCTCCCACAAAGCCTGTGTGTTTTGGCACAAGTCTTAAAAAGCAGAGGTATTTTCCTCAAAATCAAAGGAGTCCTGAATTTGACAAGTTCCTTTTCCCTGAACTTCTGCTCCTGAAGTGCTTGCTGTACATGGATACTTGTGCTGTCAGATTTAACTCATTGAAACATTTGTATAGCCAGTTTTAAGCTCAGGCACATAAGCTGTCCTTTCAGGAGTGGTGTATTTGATGTGAGATGGGATAGTATTAGGCAGCAGAAGGACTGAATTCCCAAAATGCTCAGCCAGGGCTCCTGCAGAACAGCAGTGAGATGAGATAGGATGTCTGCACCTTCTCACAGAGGGTGGCTGTGAGCGTAATTGCATTGTGTTGGTGTCGGCAGCTCTGACAGAAACTGCAGCTGAATACCACCACTTTTCCCTGCTGGACTTTGTACTATGTATGACAATACACACAAACACAGCAACACAGAGAACTGGCCTTTTTTTTCTCTCCGAGAGTCCCAGCACATGGACAAAATAAAATTTAAACAAACACTTAAATCACACAAGAAAAGAAGCAGACAAACAAACAAACAAAACAAAACAAACAGCCAGCACCCAAGAAGACCAGTTAGGTCAAAAAAGTACAAAATCAGGCCAGATTCTTAGAATTTGTTCAGAAAACTCTCTCTCTCTCTCTTTTTATTTTTTATTTATTTTTTTGTCATTCTGGGAAGAATGGTAAACATTCAACCGTTTTGATTCCAGTATTTGAGAAAGGAAAACAAAAAATCAGAATTGGTGCCTGGTAAGCTGCTGCGCTCTCTCGCCCTCATGTATTATTTTTCTTATTTTGCTGATCCCAGCCTTTTTTAACCCAATTGCTCTTCATCAATTTTCAATGTTTCTCTTAATGAAGATAATTCCCAATATCCCCCACCTACGTTGTTTCTACATTCCCCCCAGTATTCCCTCATGGATATCTGCTACCATGTTTTTCAGCTCTGGAGTCCCCCATCTTCTCTGTCCATTCTCCTTTGTCCCAGTCAAATCTCAGTCTCATTTCCATTTCAGTTTTTGAACTGAAAATCTCAATTTTTTGTCTGTGAACAAGAGTTTAACTAAGTCAAATGGTGAAAAGGGCTTTAGGAACAGAGAAGAAAAATTTTGCGTTTCTTCTCCGCGGACCCCAACCAGATCAGACTTGGTTGCTTTGCTCTAATTGTGAAATATTTTCACACAAGTATTACAGACTAGATAAGTTTCAATCTACTCTTTTTAAAGTTACACAAAAGACTGCACACTATGCATGTTTTTTGGTCAAGTTTGTTCTGCTTTGATTAGTAGAACTCTGAAGAAACTCATACTAATTTTGCTCTTCTGATCTTTTTGCTAAATTTTCCTGAAAATCACTGTGTTCTGTCTCTCATGACTTTTGCATTGCATTTCCCTCTTTTATGAGTTCTCTTCGAGACAGATTTCTCAATAGCTATCCTCTTCAAACTATGACTGGTTCCAAACCATATGGTCATGTTTTGGTACACACCCTTTAAGGCAGATACCCTTACATTGGTTTCAGCTTTTCTTCACCAGTTCTAGTTTCATCTTACTCCATTTCATTGTGTATTTGTTCCCTCCTAATCCATCTTTTTGGTTGCTCCATACAAAAATCAGCCAGACTTTATTTCTGTTCAGCCTGGAATTTACCACAGGAGCACTGTACAGCACAGAAGAAAAGTGTCTATTCCAGCCCTGAGCAGCTGGAAAACACAATTACTAGAGAAGCCTAATTCCCCAAACAGACCATGTTCTTGCTATCCTTGGGAAAGAAAAGTGTGAACTGATGAGAATCATGAATCCAGTATTCTGATTAAGAGATTTTCTGTATTTCTCTGCAGTGACAAGAAGAGAAGGAATTCTTTTTCCAAACCATAATCTTTGATTTGGTTGAGCTTCTTGTGCTGACATTTCTATATTCAAAATTCAGGCAATAAACAGGTGCCTAAAATTCCATAAGGAAGAGGAAGATGAGATAAAGATGTTTCCTTCCTTCTGGGAAGGGAACAAATAATCTGAGAGGAGCTTTTTTTCCTGGAATGATGACCAGTATTCATTGCTATGTGTGCTGGGAGCTGCTTCAAAACAGAACCCCCTTTGAGCTGTTTTAGCTTGTATCACACCTCTCTGAAGTACTTGGTGGCATTCTGCTTGCTGGAATGAGAGCTTGGAGCCAGCTTCCCAGCACTGACGTGCCACAGTGTGGGAGGTTTCCAGTAGTAACGTGCCACTTGCTTGGATAAGGAGTACACCACATGTTACAGAATATTACTCTCCCCATTGCATTTGCCTTGCTTTTCTATTTGGTGTTTTTAAAGAAACTGAAATGAATGCATTTTCTAGAATATAAAAATATTCTTAATGCATTAGCTACTTGCATAATAGTAACAACAGGAATATTGCTTTGTGTGCATAAATCACCATGTTCTCATGGCTTTGCACACAAAGAGCTGTTGACTGTGTTACCTGTTGCTCGTCAGCTGTGTGGCTTCTTGAAAGAAAGAGAAAGCATGAGAAGTTCCTTGCTGAAACCTTCATTGCTCCCAGTACTGCATGTGATGTAGCAGCAGGCTGTCCATTCAGAGTAAATGGACTCCAGAGAAGTTATGCACAGAGAGATGGAATATTCAATCATAGTTGCACTAGAAGTCTTGAAAACCATGCATCTTTAACTGCTCTGCTGTACAACCCTCTAAATCACAGAATCACAGAATGGCCAGGGTTGGAAGAGACCTCAAGGATTGTGAAGCTCCAATGCCCTCACCACAGGCAGGGCCACCAACCTCCCCATTTAATACTAGACCATGCTGCCCAGCGCCCCATCCAACCTGGCCTTGAACACCTCTAGAGACGGGGCATCCACAACCTCTCTGGGCAGTCTGTTCCAGCACCTCACCATTCTCATAGTAAGGAACTTGTTAAAAATGAGGCAGGAGGAAATTTCTTGCATGCTGCAGAAAACCACAGGACCTTCTCAGAAGAAAATCTAGATGAAGGCTAGAGTAGAGCAGCTGCAGCAGCTCTGTGGTAGCTTTGTTCAGATGAAGTCCTAGCAAATGATGCTGAGTGCCTGGAACAGGACACAGAATGCATTTGTCTGTAGCCTTCACTGTTTGCATCAACACAGCTTTGAAAGGGAAAAGCTTCTTCTCTAGTCATGTCAGGCTGGGGAGTGTCTTAAAATTTTTTATTATTATTAATTTTAATTATTTTTGTTTAAGTCTTTAGTATGGAAAGCCTAGAAGGGCTAAAGTAAAGTGAAGACTAATTACTCATGGCACTTTATAATGTATTGTGAAAATGTAATATCCATAGAGAAAGAAATCAAGTTAATGAAAAATTGATGTTGTTACAGGCAGCTCTATTATACAGTGTATCTACTTGCTTTTATCAAAAGCTTACAACTATCTGAAAGAAAAGACTAATGAATCATTCAT
Organism: Chrysolophus pictus; assembly: GCA_037305975.1. Lineage (NCBI taxonomy): Eukaryota > Metazoa > Chordata > Aves > Galliformes > Phasianidae > Chrysolophus > Chrysolophus pictus. Next base: position 34,500,095 of record CM074578.1, read on the forward strand.
TAATTCTTTTAAAGGGTTCAGTGATGAGCCTGTGACCCATTTAATGATTTTATGTTTTTATTTTCAGATTTTTTTTTGTTATAGATTTAACTGTCAGTGCTACTTTGAAGGGATGGACAAGTTAGAGATTAGCTTTGTTTCTCCCATTTCTCATTACCAGCAAGACATCAAGAAGTAACAAACTTCTTGACAAAGCTAGTAGTTGATTCTGCCTCACAATTTGGCACAGTGTCTTGATGCTAAAAGATTTTCACTATCTAGCTTCTACTCAAAGAATGTTTTCACAGTTTAGTATCTAAATGCAGGAGAGCATATCCCACTTTCCTTTCTGGTGAAGATCTTGGGAATCCTCCAGCTCCTTCTCTTCATCTTGGCAGCCCCCAGTTGTGTATGGGGGCAAAGATGCTCAGCCTCTGGTACTGGTGCTGCATCACACATCCACATATTACTTTGCACAATGCAAACAAAACAGAGAAACAACAACAACAGAGTCATCAGATGGCCCTTTCATTCAACTGAGGTGAGCAGACAGTTTTGGTATTCCCATGCTACTTGATATGTGACTGATGGAAATGCAATTGGATTCAGAGAGGGATTTTTTGCAGGAAAAGGACATTGCAGTAGAGGAAGGAGGAAGGACAAGGAGGATATTTGGGGTAATTAAAGTGCATGCCTAAGAGTCATCTAAAAGAACACCTCCGTGACATTCATCTACAAATACTGTTTGTCCATATTCCCATTGACAGTGACATTTCTCAGTTCATTTACACAACAGGGAACCAGTTCACTGAAGAGCTGTATTTTTGTATAAGAAATTTATATATTTGTATAAGAAATAAGGCATACTGTATATATTCAGATCCAGATTTCCTTTAATGATTTACAGTTTCAGCTCCTTGTGTTTCCCTGTCCATACCTGGCAATAAGCAGGGATCATTATCAACATGAAGAAAGCACCAAATGAGAGGAATGGGATTTATAAAAGATTTATTTTCTTACACCCCTGGACAAAATACTGCATGATGCAGGCTAGTGAAGTGTACCTCTTGCTGTGGCAGAGACCTCAGCCAGTCTGCAGAGCCTGCACTGCACAGCAATAGGGAACGTGCTTTGCTTAGCCAAGGACTCTGAGACAACTTCTGCTTTGTTAGAAATCTCACTTCATCTTAAAAATCTTCATGGGCTAGATTAAAAGATTCAGCTGAGAAAGTCATAACACGGCAAACAATAGGTAAGCCCTTGACTTCAGAGGAGGGGTTCCTGAGTTCCTGCCGATCACAGCAGGGCAGATACCTCAAAGACGCTGCTAGGAAGGCAAGCACTGAGGAACATGTTGCCTTTATTTGTCTCCAACTTGCTCATTGACTGTCTCACAGTGCTGCTGAATCTTTTGTAGATTTTTTCTTTTCTTTTGCATTTAAACCTATTTATCTGTGATTATCTATCTATATCTATCTATCTAACTATCTATCTGTCTATCTATCTACTTGTTTATAGTGTTTTCCATTTTAACAGTGTTCTGGAGCAATACTGTGCTTAAAGGTAAAGTTGCCATAAAATTTCAGATTTTAGATCTTAGTAGACTGAAGAAGATCATGAATTTCATGGATTTCACTCCTCTCATGCAGTGGGCGGTTGCCCAATGTGTTCTCTGTGAGTACATCAGGAAAACAGATTTGGTTAATCTGACCAACAGAAAGAAAGAACACAAGATGGAGGAAAATCAACCCTAATAAAAACTCTAAAGACCTACACCCCTTACCTAGGGCAAGCCTAATCTGTCTCCAGTTCACTCAGCTTTTAGCACTGGAATTTCCCTGGTGACAGGGTCTCTCTTAGAGATGCTAGGCCTTATCTTCTCTGTGTTCTACCTGCTAAAACAGCCAGCCAGTGAGTGCTCAATCCCTGCTCCTCCTCTGGTTTGTCCTTTCAGGATGAATAAATACAAGAGCAATCTGAAACTACTGTCCTCCCTATGCAAATATACATATTCAACTTCCACTTGACTCATCTTCTCACAGATCCACAGCAAATATCGTGTTAAGAACCAGGTAGAGCATATCATAAAATGTTACTGAGCCAGCTCTCCGATTATGCATGAAAGGTCAGGCCCAAGCATTTTATTATTCTGTTAAAATCTCCACTATGTCATATGAATTCATCTGTCCTTTTATTGCAAGTCATTAATTCAATTGCAGAAAATGATGAACTGCATTTACTTAGAATAGTTCTAGACAAAGATGTTTTTCACCTGCACTATTAACATCCCTATGTTTATTGAAATATATTTGAATTCAGATCAAGCATCTGAGTGGAAATTTATTTTTCAGAAAGCCATTTTTCCTTCCCCCTTTTAGCTAATAAATTTGACTGTTCTGGGTAAAATTTGTCTTCTGATAATACACAATTACAATACATCTTTTCTCCAGTTACTACAAAAATGAAGGCATCAGCAAATTTGCAACTTGGTTAAATCAACTAGGAAAACAGTACGTAATATTTCCAGAAGTTGTTAGATTACACATTAGTTAAGAGCATTTTGAAATTTTATTTACTGAGAGAAATATAAACCAGATCTTTTTACTTGAAAAAAGAACTGGAATTTATCAAAATTCCTTGTACATGACATAACTGTAAAGTAGGATCCTCATGTATCTATTTATCTGTCTGTAAACTTATTTTCAGGTGGCAAAATGAATCTGGCAGTGGAAACCTGCAGTTATACTATACTGAAAGAGAAATAATGTCTAGGATCATACTTGAATAGGGAAAAAATCCAGGATTTTAGCTCCACAGGATGGATCTGTACACATTAAAGCAGACAAGGGACTGCTGCCACATTTTTCAGCAGCCCAGTGTGAGCTATCGTATTCCCTTGCTCTTTGTCCCAGGACTAGATTTTTCAAACGATGCATGTTCCTTTTAGTCTCCGATAATTTGGGGAGGTAGGCACCTAAGTATTCTAATTATCTCCCTCACTGAGGTTTTGTATTGAGAACACACATGGTTTGGTGCATGAATCAGTGTATGAAGATAGGCTGAGAGAGTTGGGGTTGTTTAACCTGGAGAAGAGAAGGCTCCAGGGAGACTTTACTGCAGCCTTCCATTGCCTAAAGGGTGCCTTACAGAATCATAGAATTACCAAGTCTGGAAAAGACCTCCAAGATCATCCAGTCCAACCACCCAGGGGATTGAGTGTACCCTCAGTAAGTTTGCAGATGACACCAAGTTGGGAGGTTGTGTTGATCTGCCTGAGGGTAGAGAGGTCTTTCAGAGAGATCTAGATTAGCTGGATCACTGGGCTGGGGTGAATGGAACGAGGTTCAACAAGGCCAAGTGTCGGGTCCTGCACTTTGGCCACAAGAACTGCATGCAACGTTATAGGCTTGGGGACAAGTGGCTGGATGATTGTGAAGAAGAAAGGGACCTGGGGGTGTTGGTGGATGCTCGGCTGAACATGAGCCAACAGTGTGTCCAGGTGGCCAAGAGGGCCAACACCATCCTGGCCTGCATTAGAAATAGTGTAACCAGCAGGAGCAGGGAGGTGATCATCCCCCTGTACTCAGCACTGGTGAGGCCGCACCTTGAGTACTGTGTTCAGTTTTGGGCCCCTCACTACACAAAAGACATTGAGGCCCTGGAGCGTGTCCAGAGAAGGGCAACAAAACTGGTGAGGGGTCTGGAGCACAAGTCCTACAAGGAGCGGCTGAGGGAGCTGGGATTGTTTAGTGTGTAGAAGAGGAGGCTCAGGGGAGACCTCATTGCACTCTACAACTTCCTGAAGGTTGTGGTGAAGAGGGGTTTGGCCTCTTCTCCCAGGCAACGAACAGGACCCAAGGAAATGGACACAAATTGTACCAGAGGAGGTTTAAGTTAGACATGAGGGAAAACTTTTTCTCTCAGAGAGTGGTCAGGCACTGGAATGGCCTGCTCAGAGAGGTCGTGGAGTCGCCATCCCTGGCAAAGTTCAAGAGGCGTCTGGATGAGGCGCCGCGAGATTTGGTTTAGTAGCTTGTGGTAGCAGTGGTAATGAGAAGACGGTTGGACTAGATGATCTTATAGGTCGTTTCCAACCTTGTGATTCTATGATTCTATGATTCTATCCAATTACCACCAATATTTCCCCTCTAAACAATGTCCCTTTGTACAATATCTAAATGTTTCTTGAACATCTCCAGGGATGGTGACTCCACTACTACCCTGGGCAGCCCATTCCATTGTCTAACCACTCTTTCAGAGCAGGAATCTTTCCTAGCACCCAACCTGAATCTTGCCTGGCACAACTTGAGCCCATCCCCTTTAGTTCTATTAGTAGTTATGAGAGAGAAGAGGCTGCCCCCACCACACCACAACCTCTTTTCGGGGAGTTGTAGAGAGTGATAAGGTCTCCCTTGAGCATCCTCTTCTTCAGACAAAACAATCACAGTTCTCTCAGCTGCTCTTTATAATGCTTGTGCTCCAGATCCTTCATCTGTCCTGGCACCTGGTCAGGCTGACAGGCCTGTGGTTCGCCAGATCCTCCTTACAACCCTTCCTGTAGATATGAATTACAATGGCAAGCTTCCATCCTCTGGGACCTCTCCAGTTGACCAAGAGCACTGATAGATGGTGGAAAGTGGCTTGGCAGTTATCTCTGCCAGCTCCCTCAGCATCCTTGGGTGGATCCCATCTGGCCTCAAAGACTTGTGATAGTTCAGATGGAGTAGTAGGTCTCTAGCTGTTTCCATCCGAATCATGGGGAGTTCATTCTGCTCCTCATCTTAGGATCCAGGAGTAAAGTACCCTGTGGATAACTGATCTGACTTTTAAAGACAGATGTAAAGAAGGCATTGAGAACCTCAACATTTTCTTTATCCTCTGTGGTGACATTCCCCACTGTATCCTGTAAAGATTCTCCTTAACCCTCTTCTTACTGCTAATATGTGTGTAAAACAGGTTTTTTGTTCTCTTTTACCTCTGTGGCCAAGTTGAGTTCAAGCTGGGCTACTGCCTTTCTAATTTCCTCCCTGCATATCCCAACCACCTCTTTGTACTCACCCCAAGTTATTTTTCCCTTCTTCCACAGGAGGAAGAGAAGGTGCAGAAAGACTGTTAGGGAATGTAGCAGTAGAACAATGGCTTTAAGCTAAAAGAGATTAGATTTAAATTGGACATCAGGAAGAAACTCTGTACTCAGAGAGTGGTGAGACACTGGCACAGGCTGCCCAGAAAAGCTGTGGGTGCCCCATCCCTGGAGGCACTCAATGCTAGGTTGGGTGGGGCCCTGGGCTGCCTGATCTGATGGGGGGCAGCCCTGTCCATGACAGGGGGTTGGAACTAGAAGATCTTTAAGATCCCTTCCTACCAAACCATTCTATGGTTCTATGAAATTCACCTGTCTCTGACTTTTTCCATCTTTCAGTGATGATGGCTTGAGAAGGCTGAAGCAGGCTCTGCATCAGCTGGGTCCTCTCTGGGAATTGTTTCCATTTCATATCATCCGCATGGAGCAAAGTGAGGATTAGTCTCAACTAACTGCATTTAAATTAATGTAGAAAATAATATACTAAACACGTAGGTGGTAAATTGCAAACATTATCAGTTTCTGCACTCCGGGTCTTGCACCTGTACTATGAGAAAAACAAAAGCAACAACAGGAGAAACTCTCTAGCACTTGATCCACAGCAGGACAAACCTGGTTTCCTTGCCTACTGCAAAGCACATCCTAGTGGGGAAGCTGACCTTGGAGGAGTTTATCAGAGTTACGAGGTAGAAAATTGCCTTACTTATTAATCATTTGCAATTGCAAACAATTCCTTCCCCATATACGTTATTTCCCTAGTCCCTGTAAAATTCTTCCCTCTGAGGCACTGTAGCTCTGGATATTTAATTCCCCTACTGGGAACTTCTTCGCTTACTTCATTTAATAGCTCTCCTACACTCTGTTCCAGCAGATAATCTTCCAAATGATTTCTTACAGGACCATGCCATGTAGTTTAACAACATGAAGAAGCTGGAAATGGAAGACACCAATGCTAAAAACAAACAAGCAAACAAACAAACAAAAAAACCAAACCAAACCAAAACAAAAACCCAGGAACTGAACTAAGCAAAACAAAGGAAAAATCTATTCCAAACATCCAGTGAATAAACTAAGTATGAATTCTTCTTGCTTTAAGACAGTAAATCAAGCTAGAGGTATCTGTTCCCGTTGGAGTGACATCTATGACAGCCTCCATGGCTTCAGAGCTGTTGGGATGACCTGCCCTTTTCCACCCAGGAGAAGCTGATGGATATCATGTCAGTCAGTGTTTGTCCTTCATTTACCTGCTACTGTCCAGAAACATTCTGCAATAGCTTTACCATCTCCTCTCCGGCCACAATTACAACAATGGGTGATAGCAGCCCAATAGCCACGGGCGTCCACAAAACTATACTGGCCCCAGTGAGGACAGTTCCTTTCAGTGTGGTAGGCTCCACGATACCGACTGTGACCTCCTGCAGCCAGAAGAGCTCTGTGACCTGCTGTTAGCACTACCAATGAAGACAAAAATGCTGGCTCTGAAAATGAAAAACTCAATCCTCTTGGGTTTCCCCAAATTATGGATTTTGAGCATTTCTGCTGCATGAAGTTTTAAAAGCTTTCTTTACTGAGATAGAAAATATTACTGCAGCGCAAGGTATTCTCTCTGCTTCTTTCCAGACAGCATATAACTGTCAGTGAAGAGCCCACACAGATTTGTTAGCTTGTTGTCTTCATTTCAATACCAGTTTTGGCCTCCTCCTTTTTAAGAAGTCAGACTTAACTTTGCAATTACCACGTAATTGCTGTGTATACAAAATCAGGTAAATGTTCTTGCAGAACTTGAACAACTCCTCATTATTTCAAAGATGTACGAATGAGGCCTTTTTTGACAGCAAATGAAAGGCCAAATATGTTAGCATCATCTTATGAAATGTGTTTAGTGAAAGTAAATATGAAAGCTGACTGAAGCAATATGCTCAGGATGATTTATATAGTTATTCATTATTTATTATTACTTTCTTGTTATAAGCATCTGTGGGAGTGTGATGCGCTGGGGTTAAATACCTCCCGTACCCTTATGGGGGAATCCTAGGTTCTCCTGCTGTAGGGAAATGAGTTGGCTTTGAAGTTGGCTTTCAAAAGAGGGGACATTTCGGCTAGATACAAAGAAAAGGTTTTTTTTAAGATAAGGGTGGAATGAGACTCGAACAGATTGCCCAGAGAGGTGGTAGACGCCTTGTCCCTGGAAACACTCAGCGTCAGGCTGGATGGGGCTCTGAGCAACCTGATCTAACTGTAGGTGTCCCTGTTCATTGCAGAGGAGTTGGGTCCCTTCCAACTCAAATGATTGTATGATTTATTACTGTTCTGTAAAAATAAGGGAAGAAATTAGGTCTCCTGGAGATTCAACTAACAAAACACGATTTCAGCAAAAAGTGTTAAAGAGCGGATACACTTTGAATGGTGATGGGACAGGGAGGAGTGGCTTTGGACAAGAGGAGGGGAGGATTTAGGTTGGGTTTAGGTAGGAAGATCTTTGCTCAGAGGGTGGTGAGACACAAGCATGGGCTGTCCAGAAAAGCTGTGGATGCCCCAACCCTGGAACTGTTCAGGGCCAGGTTGGATGGGATCCTGGGCAGCACAACATAGTAGATGGCAACCCTGTCCATGTTAGGAGGCTTGGAAATAGATTATCTTTAAGCTCCCTTCCAACCTAAGCTGTTCTGTGATTCTATGCTTAAATGAATGAAAAGCTTGAGAAAAATTGGCAATCTGCTTTTTGTAGTTTCATCGTTCCATCCTCCATCCAAAATGCATATAACCTGCACATCTCTGCTGTTATGCAAAATAAGGAGAGTGAAAACGCTGGGAGAGATAGACTGAACAGTGAGAGAATTCCATGGGGCAGGTCCAAAGAGAGACAGCTTCTGCTTCCTAGGGGACTAAATCTTTATTTTCCTCTTGCAGAAAGCATAGATAAAACAAAATAAAACCCAGCAGAAATTCTTCTCTTTAGAAATATCTGTCCAGGGCCTTCTCACTGTAACTGCCAGGAGACTGATACTTAAGGTAATTGCTAAACAGAGGATCATGACTTCTCTGGCTCCATGAATGTCTGAAGATTGGTGAGACAGACTGTTATATTGCTAACAAAGAACACCTTTCTTACAGTACTAAAGGTTGTATGGCATGCTCTGGTGGATGAAAGCATCTCTTGGAAGCTGCACACACAGTCACACTGGCCTGCTCTTCTGTTCCATCCCTTTACAGTGCTCACTGAGCTAAGCTTTCCCCATAGGGAAGTATAGTTCATGAAATTTAGGAGCTAAAAATACAATTTATTATGCAGAGCCATTTGGAACATAATCTGATGTCAAATGGAATATCAGGGATGGTGCTACCTGACAAATAGACAAGAATATTAGTGTTTGAGAGATTTTCTTGAGCTATCCACAAAAAGTCAAAGCTACATGTGAAGAGCTGAAAGTTCTTCCCTCATTAAGAAAATCAACCTATGTTTTGTTGGTTTTTGTTTTGTTTTGTTTTGTTTTGTTTTCAATAATAAGAGGTGAAAAACTTCCTTTTACAACAGAAAGTTGTTACATTGAGCTCCCACTTAACACATGTACCAGTATAATATGATGTGGTTAGCTTGCACATAGACAAGATTCAGGAAGAATTACTCAAGAAAGTGCAACTATTAAAGAGTTAGAAAAACTGGGGGACATACTGAGAGATGCGATGGAGGACTGTAAGTTAGATGCACTAACTACAATTACAGATTTGGCATCCTATTCATTTAGAAAACAATATCTCTCTGACTATCTTGAAAGTAATATCTGATAATTTAATTCAACTTTTAAGTTTCCAAAATATAATGATTCTGCTCTTTATTTTGTAAGAACTATCATCTTTATATATATCATTTTTCCATTTTTTTCTTTAAACACAACTTCATTAGCATTCTTTTATCTCAAGAACACATAAACATGAAGATGGCAATTGAAACCTGCAAATACGAAAACTTCTCATGCAAATTCATAAACATCTGAATACTGGAACAAAAAGCTCTGCTTCTACAGACGGTGAGTTATGCAGGAAATATGTAAAATACTTCAGCAGATATTTAGTCAGAGTTCCAGTGCTTCTTTGTATAACTAACATTTTTTGGTACATTTGCTTTTTCTCTGTACTTCTAAAACACTGAGAGTGGTGCCAGAATGTTGTGAATCTCTAATTCCTAATAAAGTCAGGAATTCTAAATACAAAAACTGTTCTTGACATCATTCCAAACAATGTCTTGTATCTGATTGAATACGTGATTCAAATTACCAAATGTTAAGAGTCTAAGTTTTCTGTCTAGCCAATAGAGAGATAAATACTTCTAGAAAACTAATTGGAATACTAAGTAAACAATATGAACGGTTCCTCAATGTCATTATTTCAATTAATGTACAAAAGTTGCTTTTCAAGAAATACATTTCTGGACTGATTATAAACTAAACATTTCATTTTTTTCACTTTGTAGTTATTCATGTTGCTAATTATTTGCACCTTAGCATATTCTTTTCTATAGACTTAATAAGGTAAGGTAGACAGAAGAAAAAGCAAGCTGATGTAAAAAAAGACCACCAAGACAAATAGACAGGGGAAAGAAGCCTCGATTGAAACTATTTAAATGCACAGTGTGAGTACTGTGACCTTATTCTCTTTCTGATGAGATCCATGATTGCTTTATTAGTTAGACCTGAAAATTAGTAGCTACAGGTAAATCAGAGGGCATACATTTGTAGTAGTGATTTAAAAAACAGGTATCAAATTACTTCATTTGAAAGTGTTTGGTAGCTTTTTTTCTGCCTCATTAATTAGGGAAAGGAACCACTGTCCTATCAACCTGGGTGCAATCAGTAATGTTAAGCCCTAAAAAATACACTGGGAGGTGCAGGAGTAAAATCTCAGTGAAACAAGAGCACACCTGGGTGCCAAGTAGAGATGAAGTACATCCTTTTTAATAAATATCTGGGCAGATATTTTCAAGTCATTGTGTGGTTAACAGTCTGAACATCTACGTTTCTTGGCTTACTGTTGAAATCAGTCAGGACTGAGAGCTTATAAAGAGAGCTCTGGGGGCAGTGGCTAGTTTCCCAGATAGTTGCATTGCCATTGCCAGAGGGATCTCAGTAGGCTGGAGAAACGAGCTGACAGGAACCTTGTGAAGTTCAATAAAGAGAAGTGCAAAGTTCTGCATCTGAAGAGGAATAATCACAGGAACCAGTACAGTCTGAGAGCTAACAGACAAGAAACCACCTCTACAGTGGAATCTGAAGGGTCCTGCTGGGTACCAAATGGACCATGAACCAACATGGTCATCAGCATTCTTGGGTGCCTGAGGGGGACTGTTCCAAGAGGTACAGGAGGTCATCTTTCCTCTATACTCAGCACTGGTGAGACACATCTGGACTCCTGTGCACAAGAGAGACGTGGACATGAAGAGTCAGAGAAGTTTTGGAGGGACTGGATGTCTTTCATGATGAGAGAGCAGGGACTGCTCAGGCTGGAGAAAAGCAGTTATTGCGAGGATAGTCAAACACTTGTGCAGGTTTCCCAGGAAAGTTGTGGGGTCCTCTGGACATGGGAACTATCTCTTAATACATTATGAGATGAGCTTAAGTAAATGATAGAGTTTCATTTGAATGCAAAGAAATTCACCTTGCTTAAAGTGACAGCCATGCTGTACATGATATGCCAGCCCACAGACTTCCATGAACAGGCTTAAAAACAATATTACCAAATGCAAATGTAGTAGATGATCTCATAAAAGATATTACCACTCCCCACAAAAATTGTCTAGCTCATCTCTGAAGGATCACTAGTAAAAATTAAATGACAGTTCTGGAACAGGATTTTTTTTTTATTCTGGGATAAAGCTTTTTAATTGTTCCGTGCCTATTCTTGCTTTTGTATGACTGTTAATGTCTTCGTATTATTGCAAGTCAATGAAACATATTGTTCTTCATTAATAACAAAGCACACTATAGAAGAGGTAAATTTGCAAAGAACTGTTCTGGGAAATGGGTGTCTTTCTGGACTGGAATTGTGGAGTTCTTCAAATTGCAGCCATTGGTGTATTACAGACATTCTCTTGCGTATTATTTATATAAATAAATACAATAACAAAGGAAAACTGAAATAAAAAGAATAACTCATTATGTGAAGGAGTGAGAGAGATAGGCTGCACTGTTTTGGTTTTGATAGCAAATTTTTATTTCTCAAAACAGTTTGAGATTTGTTATATATATGTATGGATAAGAAAACAAAATGTTACATTTTGAATTATAAAAACAATAGCACAATTGCAGCAAAAATATTTTGCCTTTCATCCATTTATCTCCAACCTCACCCACCCCCCTAAGTATGCAGATTGACCAAGTTTATCAGTAGAGGGAACTGCCTGTGTTTATCCTTGAAAAAAGAAATTGGGGGGGGGGGGGGGGGGGGAAGGAGGGGAGGGGATGTGACTGCTGTCATCAGTCATAAACACTAACATTCAAAACAAAACAAAGCCAGGCTTTTCTAAGGATGTACACAAGAATGGCAAGAGATTATGATCGTGGGTTCTTTTAAGGAAAATTCCAACCAGACATAAGAAAAATGTCTCCTATGAGGATGGTGAAAAACAGGTCTGGATTATACAGGAGGCTATGGAATCTCCACCTAGAGAGTAAAATCTCAGGCATAAAAAGTGCTGAGCAGCTTAATCTAACTTTTAATAGAGCTCTATTTTGAGCAAGGAGTTGGACTAAGCAATCCCCAAATAGCCTTTCCAACATCAGTTATTCTGTGGCTCTACTGTACAGTTCAAACTAATTTCTTATGGACCTCAATCCAAAAAAACCCTTTGAAGAGATCTAATGGAGACATGAGAGGAAGATCACTGATTTCTTTGCACAATCGAGTAATGAATGATACTGAAAATATGAAAATAATGAACAAGGTAATATGTATATAATAGTCATGATTGTGATTTTGTTCTTTGGGAGACGTATTTTAGTCTTCTTTTGTGCCTTTTCAGATGTAATCTCATAGAATTTACACAACGTTATTTGAAATGACACTTCAGGACTTTTCTATTAAGTTGCTCATTGTCACCAAGACTATCAAGTCAAGAACTATTATTTACACAGAATACATGACAGGAAAAAATGGTATACTCTGTGTTCCTCACTTAGATATTTTTATCCCTAATACCTCTTTCTTCATGTTGCTTTTGAAATTAGAAGATAAAGATCTTGGAAAATGACAAAAGACGTGAATGGGAACAAGGCATTTGATCTTAAATTTTATGGGGGAAACATCCATTATGATATAGATGTTCTTGAGTAAACCAAGGCTTGACAAATCATCTGGGAAAAACCATTTTCAAAAATGGTTTCAGGATAACAACTCTCCATTCCAAAGTCACAGGGAAAATGGCTTTTATGTGGGAAAAAGACAATTTTCTGGGAAAATATAGGATTGACAGCCCTATTGCTATGGCTGAGGAACATATGAATGGAGAAAAAAGTCACAGAATCCATTAGGATTTAAGCTCAATAATGTTAAATATTGTTCAGAATCAGAATAGTAAATGAGGGAAATATACTAAGAGGAAAAACACAATAAACCCAAAAAGGACATCAACTTCTCTTGACTCTGATAAATACTTATGTCAGTCTTTACATGTCTTTGGTAACTCTTGTGGAAATGTTCAAATAGAAAATTAAGCTATTTAGACTTTTTATTCCTTGTGAGACTATTTATTCCTTGTGGGATTCAAAAGCTAATAGTAATCTGTATGGTATTCTACTATGGCCATAGACTAGGTCGTTCATAGTACTAATCAAACAGATTCATGCTAACCATAGAGAAAATCAAAACATAACATGGAGATCTGATTAAAACAGAGTTTTAACAGATCTGATTAAAACAAAGCCAGGCTTTTCTAAGGATGTACACAAGAATGGCAAGAGATTATGATCGTGGGTTCTTTTTATCAATTAAAAAAAGAGATTATGATTGTGGGTTCTTTTTATCAATTGATAAAAAAAATCTCCCTTTGTGTGAAAGTGATGCCTAATTTTCAGAATGGAAATTTCACACCTTGGATTCTTTCATGCAAGCAGTAATTAGTACTTACACATGATCTTACTGAAACTGCAGGAGAGAGGACTTTTTTGGGACCATTAATTTCTGCCACTGATTTAAACTCAGAATGCATTAAGAGCCATTCCTCTTAGTTCTTTTCCAGTGTCACCCAGATTTCAAAGGAGCATATGTACAACATATTCCTTTAAGAAATGGATGAAACTTTCTCACTAGGACATCATTGCATTGCTTTAATTGAGACATAGAAGAGGGGAGAGATTCACATGGAAGCAACTGGTGACCGTGTTCAGAAAGATGCTGAAAGTAGTCTAATCCAGTCACCCAAAACTGGTGTCTGTATGACAGCCACAAACTTATTTGTTTTGTTACTCAAAATTGGGAAGACAGAAATGAGCACCTTACTGAGGAGAAAGGGCAAGTACAATGTCAACAGAGAAACAACAACAACAAAAAATAGAGAAAAAATTGTCATTCTGCTGAAGAGAGAAATACAATTGCTTCTGGCTATCTTGTCAGGACAAAATACTGGAAATGCTAATTAAAATTTGAATAGTACAAAGAAGCTCAAACTCAGTGTCCTGGAGCTGCTGGATATCAGGCCCCAGACCTCTCCAAAAGACTCCAAAGGCCCCACCAGTATCCAGCCCCAGATCTCTTGTTCTACTAGCTGGCTTGTCTGGCTTCCAGCTTGTTAGCAGACTGCACACAGGGAAGAGAGGGAGCACACAAGGTTATCCACTTGTAATCTCCTTATTTCTCTGTTTTCCAAAATTATTCCTTCTCCATTCACCTTAATGACTCTCTTTGATTCTTTCCCATAATACTGTTTATTAAGTGGAAAACTGCTGCACAGTCCACCTCAGAAAGATTATAATAAATTATTTTTTCATATAAGACACAGGGAAGTCTTGTTTTTCTTCTCATGTTTACAAAATTGCATTTGAACCTCTACAATATCAAGGTTGCACTTGAATGGCTCACTAAATAACCCGTCAATCATCTTCTTCAGATGTATGTACCTGCATCTTCAGTTTATTTATTTTCTTGTTTCTTGTCTTTTATGCTGAATAACCATTAACCAAATATCCTTACAAGATAAGCATTAAGAGAACAGAGTCTTAAGATTAAATGAGCTACAGATAGTATAGTAATTCCCTTTGACTAATGTAAACACAGGTTTTGGGAGATAATTATTTTGAAAGAATCCAGCACTAGCAGCTCCTGATGGCTTGAACCTCAGACAGGGATGCCAAGCATATGTAAATCTAGGATCTTCTGGTCCTGCTGGTGAAATCCCAAAGCTGCCCTCTGAAACTCTCTAAGTAGGATTTTCACAGGGCCCCCAACTCCTCCAGACAATTTGCCTACTTTGAGTGGGACTCATCTAATTCAATTCAGGTTTCTGAAGGCTGGACACATAAGACTAATGTGAACTAATCATTACACTCTCTCCATAGTGAATAAAGACAGAGAAGCAAACCCAAAAGATGAGTCATCCTACTTTTCCTACACAGCTGCCTCAGGACAAAACAAATCCTCCTCTGGAGATGTCTTTGCCTGTCTATTGACTGTAGAAGAATCAGGGCTATTAACCTTGTCTAAACACTTCACCTTCCAATTGCATAGTCTAATTTGAAAATTCTCCCTTTGCTATCATTGAAAATAGGAGACAAACTGTCATACTTCCATGATGCTAAGATTGAAGAAAGGTTTAAATTCTGCATTTGTTATAATGCATTGTTATATTTGTATAACAAACATGTTATATTTGTTTTTAGTTGAAATTTCTTTCTTCTAAGCATTACACATTCCAAATTGTCAGGTGTTCAATAAAGAGGTGCAGATATTTTTGGTAGAAAAATGGATACAATTTTTCCCCAAATGACTGTTGCACACACTTGGCTTCTTTTACTGGAAGCAGATGTGGCAAATGCACGATACATTTATCAGTACTCATACTTTTCATCAGTAGATACATCCAATGTTTTTTCTGAATGATTTTTCACCTTAATGTCATTATCTCTATAAGACATTCTGACATATTACTGTTTAAAGGAGAAGAAACATCACGCACACACAAAAAACACCTTAGACAATATAAGATTTAATTTGCATCATATTCAGTCTTAATACAGCCATAGTGTCTACTGGTTCTATTTTAATGATGAAAGAGGGGAAGGATTCCGCAAGAGACTAAGACACCTGAACTTAGGAGTCTGCCAGTTTTTTTGGTGTCTAGATAACTATTACAGTTAATGGAAATATAATCAACATAATAATCAGCATTCAGTTTGCCATAAATTGCATATGTGAAGGGTGAGGAGATCTGAAGTTAAATGCAACTTAAGCATAATCTCAAAAACAGACTTTTTTAAAGACATCTTATGCCCCAACTCTGTTTGTTTCAGGAAATACCACCTAAAGATGGATCATTGCCAATTGTACAGTGAGACAAGTGGATGGGTATTCTAACAGCTGGATAACAAAAGCAACTGAGGCCTCTTTAACATGACTACTGAAAATTTGTGCAAATTTCTTTTTCTTCGAGACCTGTTTGCCATTAATGCACAAGGCTGTGCTGTTTGCATTTGAGTTTTATGTCAACATTTATACATAATTATCGTGACCAGCCCTATACAGAGTGTGAAGTCAAAGAGATTTGCAAATGACGCATTTCATGCCATTAAATTACATGAGTCTTTAGTCTAGACAACTGTGCCAATCACTTCAGATCATCTTCTGAAGGTCTGAAGGTCAGAACATACCTCTACTGACTGTCAGCTATCATCTAGGACTGATAATCCTGAGGAACACTGAAGAACAGGCATCCTCCACCTGTCAGTATTTGGGATAACTCCTGGGTTACTAGTGAAAAAACAAAGTAGTGGTGGATGACAGAACCCATGTCTGAAGGATTGTGATCATTTTTCAATAGCTCTGAAAGGAAAAAAAATAAAGATAAAAAAAGAAAAACAAAACAATTTGGCAGCATTAGTTAGAAATAGATTGTAAACTGGAATTGAAATTATGGCTATAAGTCACATCCAAGCCAGTATGATGTTTATAACTACAACAAAAAAAACAATATTCCCCCGCCCTCCCCCCCCCAAAAAAAAAATGCAAGAGCAAAGCAAGAAGATTTGATTACATGGTACGTTTAGCCTGTTCTTGATACAACACATGAAATGGTTATAAATGATATCTTTAAGAGAAGGAATGATTATTAATGCTCTGTGATGCAAATAGCAACACTTCTGTATTTAAACTGAAATTGGACTTACTTCATCCACTGCATCCATAAGAGAGTCTGCTCCCTGGATTATAATGAGAAATGCTTTTAGGTTACCAAATATAGCAGACAGTCTTATTTGTTGGACAGTTCCAGTTCAGATTTCCTTGGGAATATGATGTACCAACTCGTCTCTTTGGAAGGACATTTCTGCAATCAGCGCTTTGGATACTGGACTTGTTTCAGTGGCCAGGCACTGATGGGATATGATCTTGTTCCAGAGGACCAACATAGAGTAGAAAAAAATTCCTCATTGGCAAGAAAGAATTGGTGATCTTGTTGGCTTGGCTTACACTGGAGAAAAGCAAGAGGGGAAGCTGGAGCTGGAAAGCAGAGCAGTCTGAGCCAGGAGAGGAGGCTGCCCAGGTGCTGGGACAAATTTCCCAGTGCTGATGAGGGAGGTACCCCATCTGTTTGCTTGGATAACTGACTGCTTCAAGCAGGACTGGTAGCCAAAAGCCCATTTTAGGAGAGTGTAATTACCTCTCTCTTAGATGGATCCCATTATTGTTATCCATGTCTTTCTTCCTTCAGATACATCTTCCTATAGAGCTACCACTGAAAACTTCAAGATAGCTTTCCCAGCATTATGTACTGGCTGATAGTGTCTTTATTATATGGAGGTTTCCTTTACATTTATTTTAATATTGCATCCAACATGTAATGCATGTATATGCCAGTTATTTTGTTTCCATCAGGTTTGCTTTTCTTTCACTAGATATTCATCAATTTTTGAGTTTAGCAAAGTTGAGTGTTTCAATAAGCTTGTAAAATTTCAGGAAAATCCTTAATTTCTCTGTTTTTAATAATATTCAGTTCAGTGAAGAATAACAAGAAAAACAAGTAGCATCTTTGTATATCAGCTCTGAAATTTTTATATACACTGCTTTTCTTTTCATGACTACATTGAGCCTATGTATTTTGTGCCCCTATGCAAGTCTAAAAACTGAAGAACTGAAGTGACATACAGGAAAGAGGATGCTTTTGCTCTCAGTTCGTGTAGGAAATTTTGAAGAAGTGAGTGGGAAACTATTGCTGGGACAGTTGAAGTTATATATTCCAGATGCAAGAAATTCAGCAAGCTGTTTTAACTGAGGTTTTGTGCAAGTGCGTATGTAATTGTTCTGTGCAGCCTGACATTTATCTGTTACTTCCCCAGCTGTTATCTTCCCTCTGCTTGCTTTCATTTCTGGTTCTTATTCCCTTTTTTTTCACTCTACCCTCACTTCTTTCTGTTCCTTTCTGTTCAATTCTGCTTTTCTTTCTTCCCAAACTGAACACAAAGGAATTGAAGCAATTGTCTGTAATGGCACACAAAAAAAAGCAGTATACAAAGAAAAATCACTTTTGATAGATATTGGAAAATGATGGAACAGATAAGCAGGAGGTGTATATGAAAGGAGGACAGTATCCAAAGGCAATACTTCCTTCACACAGGGTTTGCTGTTGGGAAAATATTTCCTTGGAGACAAGGTATTCAGCCCATCTGTCTCCCTCCCCGCCTCTAACAATGTTTTATTGTTCATGGGAGATTGTGTGCAGCTAATCTTTAAGAAGTTAGGGGCAAACGATTCAAGCATGAGTATTTAATATAAGGTGTGATATGAAATAGCCTTACTGACATGGTATTTTTCTTCACATATTGCATTCCCAGAACGTAACCATATTAGACAATCTAAGTGGGAAAGATAGTCCCACACATTATATCTTTGGCTCAACGTGATCAGAAGTCACAATATGTCTAGAATTCTCAAATTTACAAAACAACATACTCTGGAAGTTAAACTTCATTTTATGATCTCATTAGGTAAGAAAAAAACACATTAAGTGGAACAGGCTGCCCAAAGAGGTTGTGGATGCTCCATCCCTGGAGGTGTTCAAGACAGGTTGGATGGGGCCCTGGGCAATCTGGTCTAGTACCAGATCTGGAGGTTGATGGCCCTGCCTATGGCACTGGGGTTGGAACTTGATGATCTTTGGAATCCCTTCCAATCTATGATTCTAAGTGAGGCTTAATCCCTTCTGTACAGTCTAGTCTAACTTGAATTCACTATTTCAACACTTAATTCAAAAAGCTTCTAACTTACAAACTCTCTAATTCATACCTTACAACTCCTAACTCATGAGAAAAACAGTTACCTCTGTGAAGGTGAGAGCACTTGTTCTTCCTCCTTGATCATGATACAGGCATCCCCTACATCACTCCACAAAGCACAAATGCCTCAGCAATCCAGCTGCTGTTGGATCTGCTTCAAAAGCTTTTTGGGTAAACTGATGTTTTTACACCTTCCACCTTGTGAGGCTGGTCTGTGCCATTTCAATATGTTAGTGGGATCTGAAGAAACTGCCAACAATTAATATGCAAGGAGGGCTGCAAGAGACAGCAAGCTGCAGGTGATAACAGCTGCAAAATGACCTTCAGCCCTTCCAGTCCACTGCATCCTGCCTGAGTCTTGCTCTTGCTCTGACTTAACTGTGCTGTTCCCAGAGTACATCAGGCCTTAGTGTGAGATATGCTAGCCAAAACCTGAACAGCAGATGAGAGAACAGTCACACTAAATCACTTCTGACATAAAGCAGTGCTCCCAGTGAGGTGTGGAGGGAGGTTGCTCAGCAGAACAGTGCCATGATTTCAACTGCACCTTTCCCTTTCTCTGCATAAAGAGCATCAGAACCTGTTTCTTCTCACTGTTTTTGTTTGTTTGTTTGATGCTTTTTGTTTTTAACTATTTCCTGTTATGCTGTCTTAGTTACACTGTGGAGAAAACTATTCTGCTGTTCTCGCTCATAGGTAATTTCCTTTCCAGCTTTTCATTGGGTACATACTTAAAAGATTTCAAGGTGTGATTTGTCCTTAAGTAGCAGAACAAATTGCCTTCTGTGAGCACTGTGGCAGATGTTCCGTTTTACATTTCCAGGGTTTTATACTATGCAAGAAGGCATCTTGTGTGGTACTGTTAGGCTGATGTATCATTTTACACAGCTGACTTTTATGCTGTCATAAAATGTTTATATTTAATCTGCTGTTTATCCAACCAAGCCCATTAGCAGTCTCCTAGTTTGGAAGCAAGGCCCTTTTCCTTCCCAAACACAAATTCACTGCAGACCAAACATAGGAACCTTATACTTCAAAAGGGAAGTCATGTATGTGGTGCTGATGCAGTACTTGTCAGTGCCCATTCCTCTGTCGGATACCTTGCAGAGTGTCGAGAGAGCTTACACCCAAAGTCCTTTAAAACTACAGAGTTAAAATAGTGATTTTTCTTCAAGTTTTATCTTCCCCACATAGCATTTGGCAAAAGAAAGATACAGAGTTAAATGAGGAAAGGAAAATGAGAACGTGTCTGTTTTGTTATCTCCCATTTCTGCTATTTAGAATTTGTTCTGATGGATTTCAAGCAAAAAGAAATTCAGTTTCAATGTCACACACTGCAAAATATAAGATTTCAGCTGAGTTGCTTAAGCTAATCATGATTTTTGAAGATTTAAGGCTTCTTCCAATTCTCAGCAAGGAAGCTGAGACAAATACAACAGGGAGACATTATCACATAAAGAAATAAAGAGCACCAGCAGCATCAGCTTAAGGTTACATGAGAAACACATTATTCCCAGAGGAGTTACCACATGGCTGCCAAGCGTAATTACAAAGCTGATTTAAAAATCTGCAGGAGAACTTCAACTTCACTTGAATTCATTCACTAAGGTTCAAATCCAACATCACCAGATGCTCTCATGGTTTGCAATAACATTATCTTAAAATATACTTCACTATTGTGCAAGATAGCCCCTACAACCATAAAATTTATTTCAAAGGAGAAATCAGATGACCATAGCAATGACCCTCATAGTCAGATACAAAATGTCTGAGAATTCACTGTGAGAACATCAACCTGACATATTAAAAAAAAAAAAAAAAAACACCCGACATTAGGACTTGCAGATCTGTCATATCATTTTAATAATCTAAATAATTTTATCCCATCCTCAGTGAATTCAACTGCATATGCAATACATTGACCATAGTTTGGACACACCCTTACACACCAAACTGAGTCTGCAGCTTGCTCACTCCTTAATAAGCAATGCCAAGGAAGGGATGCTAAAATGTACTAGGTGTTGCCTTCTACACAGATGGACTGAAAGCATGAACAACTGCACTGTCTCATTTCCTATCACAACTGTCTGAGAATATCTCAACATGAACATCTCCCCTCTCTGTAACTCAGTCAAAATAAAAATAGCAGTGTATGAACTGCTACGTACAGAAAACTCAGACCGATAAAGTTCCCCTACAAAGACAACTCCATCCAAGACACCAGAGCAATCATCTCTTCTGGCAGGAACATATTTTATTGTGGGAGAACATTTGCAACACCTACAACCACTAACCACTTTGGAGATGCAACACTGAAACGTGGATTGCTGTTGCTGTGAGCAGGATATGACAAACCAAATCAATTCTGGCAGTTTGCAGTACCTAAACTAGCTTCTGCACCTCATCTGAGTTCTCATTGCATTGGAGCGCCACAGAAATGCAACCAACCAGGACAGCATCTTAACATGAAGGTTTGGAGGCCAAGAGAAACTCTATTTGACTTCACCTGGCTGAAGAGGTAAAATTGACAGTTTCACAGAATTATACTGTGTTCCCAGGAAGAGAAAATTAAGTATTCACCCTCAACTTCATGTAATTAGCTACTTCACTCCTTTTCTGGGCAGCTTTCCTAGTTCAACTATAGACTGCACACATATTAAATGGAAAATCCAACATTTCTGTCACACGTGAACAGAACAACTTGCAGTACTTTTTTTTCAAGAGGCAAAATCACTATCAAATACATTTGTAAGTCATAATAACACACCACAAGTGAAGAGGAAAACATGGAAGCCTGATAGTTTAAATACAGGAAAGAAAAAACAAAAGAATGCCTAAATGTGAATTACTATTTTGAACGATTATTAAAGGCTGATGTGAGACTGGGAAATTTAGGCATAAATCCAAACTTTCATTTTTTCTAGACTGATTGGGTAAAAAGCAAAATTTTTATTTGATAGATAGATAGTTGTAGATTAGATATAGATACATAGATGTAGACATAGATGTAGACGTAATTGTCTGAGCTACAACCCTTCCAAATCTGAGTGTGAAGTGATGCAGTAACACCTGTTTGGCCTTGCAGATATTCTGAAGTCAGGTAAATTTTGAAGCCTTTTGAACCCTTCTCTCATGATGTCCTCACAGGTGAGAGCTCCCCACCCTGAGAGCAGGAGGCTGAGCTGCCGCCAGCTCTGCTGGTAACACTTGCGCTCATGCTCTCAGTGCTCAGGAGGCAGCCACAGTTTGATAACACAGTAATCCCACTCCTTCTTTCTACTTGATTTTGAATTAAAAACTTTTTCACTCAACATATGAGGGAAGATTATTTCTCACACTGTGTCAGTGAGATGGATAGATTATGTCAGTTCTCGTTTGTAATGCACATTTTCTGACTGTATAAAACTAAGTCATTTTTGAAAGCAGTTTCAATCTTTACATAAACTTTCAATGTTTCAGTTCTCCTTTTTTCCTTTTCCTCTTTCCAAAAAGGAAAGAAAGAAAACATATCTTCAGATTCATAATGGAAGAAGAAAGCCTTGCATTTCTTCTCCTTTTCAGTGACTTGCTAACTGAATGTTTCAGCTGAAATATGATTCTCTTTCATTCTGCTCTTCATGTTGCCTCATGAATAACTAGAACTTCCAACATTAATTCAAAAATTGGAGGAAAGTTGGAATGTTTCTTTCATGAAGAATTCACAGATTTGGGAAAAGTTATTCTGAACAATATAAAAATCAGAAAAATGTTCTAAATGTCTTTGAAATAAAATTACCATAATAATTTTCAAAACATGAAATATATTCAGAAATTGTTTCAATTTTAAAACTCTTCAGCTAAGAAATTAAAGAAAGTAAAGAAAGTAAAATTAACTGAGAAGCAAAAGTCATAATATTCAGACAAGGCAAAATCTCATTACTAAAGGATTGGTATTTTATGTTTTCCCAAAACATGTAATAAAATTGGCTTTCTATTGTGAAGAACCATTCATTCCGGCAAACAGCTGTTTCATAGAACTGTAGGGATTAGAAGGGACTGCTGGAGATTATTCAATTCAATCTCCTTGCTAAAACAGATTTCCTACAGGAGATTGCACAGGTAGTCATCCTGGCATGCTTTTAGTTTCTCCAGAAAAGACTCCACAAGTGTTCTCCATAATTTCAGCCAGTCCATCACACTCATTGTGATTTATACTGGCCTTTGAATGTGCTGGGATCTGCAGAACCTCCCTGGTGTTCATCTCACATCCAGGCAGATGAAGCACGTCCATGGTGCTGGTCACTCATGGCCACCATCTCTCCAAACTCCTCTGAGGTGTGTCCCTGTCCTGTAGCAGCATATAGGAGATGGGAGCAAAGGTAAACATCAGGGGAGCAGACTGTGGGTCTAATCCTGCCTCTGTGAAGTCAGTTCATCTCAGAGCACGGAGGAGCAGAGATGGAACCAGCACTGAACACTTCTGGGAAACCCTCTCTTGCTCTGCTACACTCCCCTGTTGACCTAATGTGCTAAGTGCCCTACTGTTTTCCCCAGGGACCTGAAATCACTTAGACTTCCAGAAAAAATGTTGAACACGGTAAACTGTTTTCCCCAAACAGCATCCTTAATTGCTGCTAATGAAGGCTTTGATATCTTCTGAATCAGAGAACATCACCAAAGGTTGAGCACCTACTTGGATAGCCAACAGTTGCTACTATTTTGTTCCTGTCATATGGAGCCAATCAAACATCAGAAGTGTGTGAGGTTGTTCCTTGCAAAGCTAGGAACCCTGAACTTCTGATTTTGGAGAGTGAATTTTAGAGTCACAGAAAAGTTTGTTTTGGAAGGGACCTTGAAGATCATTGAGTTTGAAACCTCTGCCATGGGCAGGGTTGTGATCCAATAAACATCTAATCCTATATACAGTTTATTTCTGTTATTTTTTAATAGCTACCAGGCATGGGATTGGTTTGTCCAAATGCAACAGGTGCAAACAGAGCATAGTTTACAACTCCAGAAAGAACAGGCTTGCTAAAATTATGCAACCTCACAAGACACACAATCTATAAACTCTTTTTGCACCCTGAACACGTTGGATAAAGTCATGTACTCTCTTAATAGCATCTACATAGGATCATAAAAATAGAAAAAGGATTAGGCTATACAAGTGACATCAAAACCAATGATGACCATCTGTTGTGACTTAGATCCTGAGGGGATACCAGGGAAGGTTCTGCAGTGCCAAAAACAACAGGGAAACAGCCGCAAGGGCAGCAGCACTACCAGTGTGACATTACAGCCATAATCAAGCACTGTGTCTTACACTGCTTTGTGAGGGTGTCACAAGCAGTTATGGCCAGAACTGCTTGAACATAACCCTTCTGGAAAAAGAGAGATGTTAATTGCTTTGTGTACTGTCAGATAGGGCTCACAGAAAAATTATAGTAATTTACCAAATAGACTGCGGGATTCTGTTACCTCCAGCACATTAAGCAGAGGTCAGGCTGAAGTAGCATTGGAGTGCAGATTCTATAATGAAGACAAAGAGATTTTGTTGATTTGGTTGAGAAAAGATGGAAAGATTTCTCAGTAGAGATTACTAATGAACTCCAGGGCCTCTGACCTTCACAGGCAGACAGACAGCAAGGACAGCTATCACTCCCACACATATAGAATAGTATAGAACTATGAAACTTTTGACAAGTATTGTGTAGCATAGTTCCCTGGGAACAGCCGGTGGGTCTGTAGGGAGCATGGGCAAAGCTGCAGAGGAGAAACTGAAAAATGAAGCTCCCCACAAGCTGCACCCACCAAATTGCTGCACCCTCATCACACTTGGGTCTCTCCCTGAGACGGACATGAGCCAGAAACAGCTGGCAAAGTTGGAAGGGAAGAGACTAACAAGGAAATGCAAAATTAGAGTTTGAACTCAAGGAAGTGTTGCAATTTATGTATTATTGTTTATAGGTTTTAAGAAATCATGCAGCAAACATAAGAGTTTATAAAGCAGAGGTACATAATGTATGGGAAAGGTAAAAGTAGCAAAGTTTTTGTTTCTATTCAGAAATATCTTTAAGACTTAAAGGAGCAGGAGCTGAGGAGGCAGAATCAAAGAGATGGAAAAGGGACAAAGACAATCTCCTTGGGAGACACTATTGGGATAGTAATTCTTCCCTAACTGATGAGAGGCATTCATAAAGATATAGCCCAGCTGAAGGTGGAGCGAAAAAGCCTGACATTGAATGGTTTCTCTGAGCTGTTCCAGGAGGATATTGTGATTTATGACTACTATGAGTACTAATGAGCATAGGAAAATCGGGATGAAAGTAGAGAATACTTTTCCACTAGAATTAATGGCACTTTCAGTATTATGAGAGATTATGAAAACCATGAATTCTAAAGAATTTGAGACATTTATATGCTACTACATGCCTTCACTTTCATTCCTCAATTCCACAGAACTGAGAGATAGGCTGGCAAGAAATTTGTATAACAAGGTGATAAACTGGGCTGTTATTTCGAAGAGTGGAAGGAGAGTAAAGAAGTATCAGGCTCGATTCGTAGCCACCCGTTTATAGCCTCAGGAAAATGCCAATGGATATTAAATGGCTAATTATCATATCTAGAGCTAAATTAATGTCTTAGGCTGTGCATAGATTTCCTCTAAAAAAAAAAGAAAAAAAAAAAAAAAAAAGACTGATCTGCTTAGTCAAACTATTCTGAAATGAATAGTTCAAATAGTGACCTAAAAATAAAAATTATTTGATCACATTTGGTCAACTAAAATTCAAACTGATTTATTTATTGAATCATCAGATTGCCCCTTGAAAACTGTTCTGGTCATTTAACTGCTCTGATCCTCCAGAGCAATGAGTACATTTACTTGCTCTGCAGGTGGAGGATCTTAAACTTCTTGCACAGGCGTGGATCTCTAGAAGGAAGGTAGGCAGATGCTACTTAGTAAACACACAGGAATGTTATGCCATGTTGGACTGCATTGCTTTCTCATGAGTGTGTAACGTTCCTCAGCTACCATGCAGCAAGAATCCCATGACACTGCTTCTCTTTCTCCTATATCTCGTACCATGAACGTTTTGATACTATTTTTAAGGCAAGACCAAGGTACCCTCTCCTGCTTGTCTTGAACTCCATGGGTGCAGGAAAGTCTCTGATTATTAAATCCCTGCCAAATGGAGAGGAAATTTTTGTGACTCAGTTCCCAATGCTGACTGCTGTTAATCTGCATATACATGTAGTGACTGTCTTTTCCCAAAAATACAGCATTCTGCTGGCTGTTTTCAACATGAATCTGGTTTAATCCTGATGAGTGGGAATGAAACAGTTTCCTAGAAGTCAGTACTCAAAGCACATACTTAATGGAGCTCTTCTGGAACCTCAAGAATTTTGAATGAGCCCAAGAAATGACAATATTCTCTTGGCTGCAGTTTAAGAGCACTTTTCCTCCCTGTTGACTAATGCTGGCATTTGAAGACAATAAAAACAGACAGTATACAAAAGCAGAGCCTGGTGCATCTGTTTTTCTCTCCCATAGCAAGGTAATCTGTTTTGTTACTGAACTAAACCAAGGAATGACATCACTGTGAACCCTGTGAAACTCTGTGAAAAAAGGTTGAGGGAGGTGATCCTGCACCTCTGCTCTGCACTGGTGAAAGCTCACCTGGATTACTGCATCTATATGTGGAGTCCTCAATACAGGAGATATGTGGACCTGTTGGAGTGCATTCAGAAGAGGGCCACAAAAACAATCCAAGGGACAGAGCACCTCCCTATGAGGATTAGCTGAGAGAGCTGGGGCTGTCCAGCCTGGAGAAGAGAAGGCTCCAAGGAGATCTGAGAGCAACCTTTTAGTATTTAAAGAGGGGATATAAGAAAAAATAGCACCTTTCTAAGAAATCCACAGGCAATCTCACCAGAAGTAAATACGCAGCTTGAAATTTAATCAATTTACATATTTGTAAAATCTTGTTTTTGGGAAAAATGATTAAGTCATATTGAAAAATGAAAGACAAATTCCTGGTGCTATTAGCACAGACTCCACAACCAACGTTTAAAACTGTGGCAGGACAGTCAGGACAACCCTTTCATCTTTAACTTAGATGCTTCAAATCAAATCAACCCTCTGTGAAAATCCACTGATGGTAAAGGCAGTTTTCTCCAAAGCCAAATTTGACTCAATGAGTCTTTTAAAATACATTTCTGTAATGTAAATGGAACTTTTATTTTTCTCAGGCAGTTTCCGTGTGAGCAAAAATGCCTTCGTTACAGGAAGCACATATCATGCACTGGGGAAAATTACGGAGTGGTTTATCAATTATTTTGTAGACAAATAGTTTTTTCCTTTGTTCCCACTTGTATCTCAGCTTAATGCTCATGTATGCTAAAAACTCTCTGTCTTGAGCAGGCTTTTACAGTGACAAAATTTTCTTCCAGACTTCTCTCCAGCTGAAAAAAACCACTCCAACTTAACATTGTCATCTTTGCCTTGGAGAAAAATGAGAAACAGAGGAAACATGCATCTCTCTGGTTTCCTCTTGAGAAATTCAGTGCTTCCCTTCACTCATTTGCTCACCAACACAGGTGAGCTTTTTAATCCAGACAGACTGGGAGTAAGTGCCACTCACAGCATCATGTTTTCTGCCTGAGGCTACTTCTGCCACAGCTCTACCACCCTTCCTCAGGGGTGCAAAACACCTCAGTGATGTGGTGGATTCCACTTTGCTACCGGAATACCTTAGCACTGATTTTTACTCACTGTGCAGAAGTCTTCTATTGAAGGTAGTTTATTATTTCAGCCTAGAAAAGTAAAGGGACATAGGCAAACCTAACATTTAATCCCTCCCCTTGTCCTGTCACCTGTCACCAGTGAGAAGAGATCAACCCCGCTCCTTTCTGTATTGAAGAGCCCAAAATGAATGCAGTACTCCTAAAACAAGGTCAAGAATGGCTCAGGTGTATAACCCCACCAGAGACTACTTTTGTCCATTGACTGTAAAATTACCCTAGTGTGAACATCTCCAATTTAAAACCCTAATATTAAGTGACATAAATCCTACTCTCAGGATCTGTGAGACCAAGGAATCCTGGTCTATAAAATAACAGGAATAATGTAGTAGCAGCATTCATCATCTGTGTTTCGTCTTACATTGTGGTCTAGTCCTCTCTGTTCAAAATGTAGAGGAGGACATGGTCCATCCATATTCCTTACTCTAAAGTTGATTGCACACTGTTAATTTTTTTATCAGAAAAAGGTAACCTTTGGAAAACATACAAATAAAAACAACTACAACAAACAAATACAAAACAACAATAAAACAAGAAGCAATTATGAGACCTTACCTGGTAAATTGCATGTCTAAATAAGAGACTGTTTCAGGCAATAAAAATGCATGGATTTATCTGTGTGCCTAAAAACAGCTATTAAAAGTTAATGCTCAAGTGCAGCTTTTTTGTATTGGTGTGCTATTGTTATTGCAGTGCCACAGGGCTGATATAAATTCAGCCCATGAGTCTCCCAGCAGCCAGTCATGAGTGTCCTCAGATTAGGAACCCATAGTCCCTTTCTGTTCTACAGGTCCAATTATGCACCTTCATCATCTCCAGCGTGCATGCGTGTTGAGACACAAATGCACTGCAGCACTGACTTCTCCTCTCCCCACTTCCATACATACATTCCTTCATGCACCCTAATCTCCTGATGTGACTCATCAATATCAGGTAAAGATGGGATGTCTAGGCAGATTTTCAACCCAAAATGAACTGCAGAAAACCTTGAGAGGAAAGTGATCTTCCTGTACAATCAAACTGATCCAAATGACGGGCTTAACCTTAAAACAGAAACACTTTATTGGTGAAAGCATCTTGAAGACAAATGACTCTCTGCTATTTTACCTTCATTCCAATTTTGTTAGAGAATTTGTGGAGATGAAAAGAGGTTAGGTAATGCCACCATTTGCATTGGTTCATATTAGAGAGTGGCCCATAGGGCTAGAACTGATCTGCATACATAGATTTCCTTTTGAAAACACATTCAAACAGTTATATGAGAAGCCAAATAAGAAATTGGAATGTATGTGTATTATTAGGTCTGTCTGATTTTATTTCTCTTGAGATATCAGACTTTTGGAGAGAAAGAGTTTCTATTTTGCTCCCTATGCAAAAACTCCAAAATTTAGGATATAAAACAGTCCTCAATTATTTCTTCTTTTTTTTTCTGATTGAATTAAATCCAAGTATAAAGAACAAACAGAAATGTACAGTATATGTCTTGTGATTGATTCTGAAACATTTCTATAGTTATTATGAAATTCCATGATGTTCTTACACACACACAGACAAAATAACTCTTGGAGCATCTCTGAAGAATTCTGTGCTCTCATTTTACTTTACAATGAATTTAAGCAAAACCCAATGTGCTAACCCAGATAAGAAATGCATTTTTATATGTAATTTTAAAATAAATGAATCTCATCAAAACATCTGTCCAGAGGGCTAAGCTAATCAGCTGTAAAATTTCACTGAATTTGTGGAGTTTTGATGACAAGAAGGAATCTGGTATAATGTTTTCCTTCAAGAATTGTAGCTTACCTGGGAAGCTTAACTTTTAAAATCAGAAGATATTGGTAGAATTGTTAATCCCTCAGCACTTTTAGAAAACGAGACCTGGAAATAATTCAGAGGACAAAGGTGATCTAACTCTTGAGAATGCTCGTCTTTGACCCACTCCCTCAAGGCTCTCTGTATTTCACAGAAGGATGCACCTTAGCATAAAGCAAGAAGCTGGAGCAGGTTAGGTGGCAAATCCTAAACAAATTAATTCCTCTCATGAGATTACGGAGCAGATCTTGAGTGTCTAATTCATACTGAGAAGTTTATACATTGTAGAATCTCTAGGCTAAGTGAAGCCAGTTGAACTACCTGTTCCTGACAACTTCAGGCTTTGTTATTTCATCATTTTGTCACTACACTCTGTTTGGTTGAAACACACCTGACTAGAGCCACTGAAGCATTGATTTTTGAAGACCTCATTGGATGTGTTTATTCCAATGGCTAATCCCCTTCCTGAGGCTCAGGCTTTTAACATATCCTATCTGCTGAAATTTAGGCAATGATACAGCCAGAGTAGAAGTCATTTATCAGTATGTGTAGATAGACAGGAGGAAAAATATCCATGTTTAAAGTGTCATCCACCCATAATAAGAAAACCATAACACAAAAACTTTCTGTTAACTTTTTTTTGCACATACGCGCTTGTCTGTATAAAACAAAAGACCGCATTATTGCATCAAATGAAAAGTCAATCTAACCTGATATGAGGTGTCTCAGTGTGCCCAAATCTAAGGCCTATGGAAATGAGTAAGACCAGGTCAAGTGATATTTCTCCAACATATTCTTCCCGAAGTTCAAGGACTTCCTGAGCCAGGCCTTTTTCCTCTTATAGCTCTATTGTCAAGGACCTGATGATATTTTTAATCTCAAAACCACGTCCTCACTGTACTCTCTTCATCTCCAGGACTTTCAGCATCTTTAACGTCTCTAGAGCTGTGCCCCACCGAAGCACAGACAGCAGTTCCTCTTTGGCACCCTCTCTGTACTGTGGCAATTACATTCTGCACTGAGCACTCAGTACTGCAAACTCTTACCCTGTATGTCACCAGGAAGTTGAGAGAAGGAGAGGAAGGAGCAACCTTTCTATGTATCTGCCAAAGAAGATGACTCCGTGTGTACGTACATGTTTGAAAGACATGGTGTGCCCTGGTTAGCCCCAGCACAGAACTAGTCTTGGTCAGAGAAATGTGTCATTTTTATGGATGTCAATTTTGCCATGGCAGAAATTTGCTCTTCTTTTACTTCTTCAGTGTAATCAATAATCTTCTAGATCCTAACACATATGCTATATTGACATCTATGTCATTGAGATGGACAGAAATACTGTTCAATTCATCCTGTTCCAGTTTGGTTGCCAGAAGCTAAAATCTTGTTTCATTTCTTTCTACAGCCTTATGAACACACCTTTGTAATTTGTTTTGCCAGCAATAGCGTCTGCTCCGTGCCACATGAATTTAGTTGCACTGTGACGGTAACTTTGGCTTTGGTGTCATGTCAAAGAGAGTCACAAAATCCATCCTGCAAACCTTATGAAGACAACAGACAACAGATTTAGTGACAGTTAACTCTAATATCCTAGCACACTTTTCCTGCAGAAAGTATTTGAGCTGGGATTTTGGATCAATGTGCTGTCTGTTGCCTTTACAGGAGGAACAATTACAGGCCCAAATATTTCTCTTACTCTCTTGACACTGCACAAGCAATCACTTGACAAAACCTTCATAGACGTGGGTGAACATTATAAGCAACTTTTCCATGGTTGTTTATGTGTTTTCCCCTGCTGCAGTGTTGTTTTCTTCCCTTTCTGCAAGTAGGCTAATATATTTGATGCTTTCTGGGAGAAATGCTCACCACAGCTGGGAGTTCTGGCTGAAAAGGAGCAGGAGGCAAATTCTGCATCCCTAATTACTTTCATCACAAGAAAAGGGACCCCTAGAGGTTTTTGTAAATGGGCCCAGTCTACATGACCCAGAGAATGTCATTAAATCTTGGAGGCTAGCACCTCAGTCCTGAAGAGTTAACAACCTAATCCCAGATCAGATTTGACGTGTCACTTTAGTAAACCCACAGGAGTAAGGATGCCAGAGCTCACTGTGACAAATGCCATGTCATTCCAGAAAAACTTTATAAAGCCAAAAATCATTCTAAGTTTTGTCTGATGGATTTCAAATGTAAATAAATGCAGACATTCACCTTGCTATTAGCAAGTTTAGTTTTCTTCGGTCAACGTGGATCCTGAAGATAATCATGAAGAAACACAGGGGGTGAGTTCAGAGATTAACAAAGGGACAGACTTTCAATAAAGACAGCAGAAGAGAGGAGATTATTGCTCTGCTGGCAGAACAAGCAGCAAATCAAGTATTTCTGCAGAGCCCCATGTGAAACTGGAGTAGTGTAAAACGGAAGAAAATTTTTAAGCAAGTAAAACAATTAAGCATCAGGAAATTCTTCATAATTTTCCTGTGCTATGTTTTCCATCCACCACTTTTTAGTGTTGCTGCTGGCGAAGCTGCTGTCAACTTGGTGCCAGACACAGCCCAGGCCGATGATCGCTGAAGCTACTCAGCACAGGTCTGAATCTCTAAGACAGGATTGGGCTGCACAGGTTATCCAGTCTCTGTGGTATTCGTTTTGAAAGGACATAAAGAAAAAATGCCAAGCTTCAGTTGAGTATGGCTGTGGTGAATTCTACAGGTGGCCGCATTGTCTCTGTGGTCATTCCTGAGCATATTCTGGAGCATAGGAAGTTCCGCACCAATGTGCGCAAGAACTTCTTTACGGTGAGGGTGACGGAGCACTGGAACAGGCTGCCCAGGGAGGCTGTGGAGTCTCCTTCTCTGGAGATGTTCAAGACCCGCCTGGACGCCTACCTGTGCGACCTGGTGTAGGGAACCTGCTTTGGCAGGGGGGTTGGACTCGATGATCTCTGGAGGTCCCTTCCAACCCTTACGATTCTGTGATTCCTGGCTGACATAGAGAGGTTGGTTTTGACTACTGCCCTAAAAGAAAGAAGCAGTCTAATGATAATATTCTAAAGCCAAAAGTCCCAGCAGAAAGGCACTGAGGGTTCTGTGATGTGGTCAGGAAGTACGTAAGGCTGTCTCAGCTCTGAGCAAGTTTGCAAGGAAAACTGTTCCCTACAATGGGCGAGGATATGTTGTGGTTCAGAGGGGATGCCAAATGGAGGACCTGGAAGCTTCTGGGAAACAGAGCCCAGCATCAGCCATTAGGGTATGCTTTCACCAGGAAGCTGTTGCCTTTATGTTAATACTTATGAAGAAACTAGTCTACACAGATGGATCTGGCAAGTGAAATATGCCAAACAAGTAACAGGCTATGTCAAATTTACAGGTGAAACCTTACTTGTTTTTTGTTGTCGTTGTTGCTTTTGTTTGTTTGTTTGTTTGTTGCTGAAAGAATAATGGATTAGATAACAACTTAATAGTGGGCTGACATTTTGATGACAGAGCAGAACTCAGAAAAGACAACTCATCTTAATGCATAAGAGATGAAGAACAGATGAAGCTGCCATAAGACAACATTTATTCTTTCAGAGGAGTTTCTGCTTACCAGCAATCAGTTCTTCACATGCATCTCTGCATGTGCTGCATTACTAGATACCATGCTGTAACTGCAGAATCAGAGTCCCAGAATGGCTGAGGCTGTCAGGGTGCTCTAGGTACATCTGGTCCAACCCCTGCCCAAGCAGGGACACTCCAAGCAGGGTGCTCAGGGCCATGTAGTCCATAGTCTCTGGGCAGCCTGTGCCATTACTCCATCACCCACACAGCACAGAAATGCTGCCTGGTGCTCAAAAAGAACTGCCTGTGCTCCAGTTTAAGCCCACCACCTCCTGTTCTGTCAGCTACTCCTGCAGCCAGGTGTTACCAGTACAACAGCAGTTTTCACTGGGACCTGTAAGACCGATGGAGAGTTTGAAAACATGACAAAGAGTTAAACTAACTAACTAACTAACTAACTAACTAACTAACTAACAAGCAAACAAACCAACATATTTTCTTATTAAATCCATTATGTTTTCTCTCCCTTTCTAAAAATTTCCAGTAGAAAGTTAAGTTATGACTAATACTTGTGGTTTGTTTGTTTGTTTGTTTCCAAATAAATCCTTTCTCTGGGTACATCATTAAAGAATGTGTTACTGTCAGGTCTGGTGAAACTGTAATTACAGCAAGCACAATAAATAAAAGCATAAAGGCTCCACTGCATAAATAATGGCTCATTATCTCAGTTTTATTGGTGTTTAGTTTACTGAGCCAATAACTCCTCCTGCATACCCAAAGAAACTGTATACTTCTAATCTGATCAATTTATGCTAGGTCAAGTGAAAGAGGTAAAGGAAGATCTTTCATAGCAAAAAGGGTGTCTGATCACTTTTGTAGTCCCCATTCATGGGCTTGCACTGCAACCTCCCAGCTGAAGAGATGGAGTAGCATCCCACTTTGCCATGATGCTTACCATGGGAAGTAGCAGCACAACAACCCATTCCTTAACAGGGTGCACCCAAGTGCATAGCCCCCACAAAATCCCTTCCAGCGTCACTCTGCGGAGATAATGCTTTGGACCTGGCTGTGAGTATTGGTGGGAGAGAAGCTCCAGTTCCAGCCTCAGTGTTCTACCACTACCATTGCTCCTGGCCCTGCCATCCCAGTCTCTCAAGGACAACTTTCACATTTCCATTTGCTGATTTTTTCTCTTCAAACCTCTTGAATATTTATTTCCATTTCAATACCCTTGAGTGAGATTACTAAGACATCAGTGCTGGTGTGAAACCTGCCAACCTCCTCAGGATGCCTCATTTCCACCTGTCTGTTAAGGGAATGATGTTAGCTCCAGACTTTGCACCTTTGTATGCATTTATACACTCCAAGCCAACATGGAGCAATAAAACCAACAGTGAAGCCAACAGTCTGCATGGAGGAGGGTTTCTCATGCCTCCTATTTCCTCTCCAGTGCAGGTGTGATTTAGCCCTGCAAGGCAGGCAGGATACATGTATGGAATTTTTGTCACACGGCTTTCATGGCACAACATGGCATCAGGCTCGGAAAAGGCTGCCAATCACTCTGCCTTCTGCCACTTGAATAATAATAAATGAAGTAGAAACTCCAGGATCACTACAACGTGAATGGTGAGAATGTAGACCTGATAACCTGGTAACTCAGTCTGCTGGGATTCTTCTCCCTTGGAAAGCCATGGGACCGCTCGCACTAAGAGCAGACAAAACTGGGCCACAGACAGGTAGCTACATGAAAATGTCTGCCTGACAGAGACATGTCATTTTGTTGATCACAACTACAAAACCATCTTTATTATATAAGCAATTGAATTATCACAGCATAGCAAGTTACTGCATGTCACCTGGATCCTGGTAACAGCCTGTATCTGTGCTCCTTCCCCTTGGCACATGAAGTCCTTTGCATTTGCCATAAGCCAGAAGTGTCTGTGAATATTTTGCCTGGCCTCATGGAAGCTGCCATGTCTTCACTGTGACCAAGCTGGCTGTGGGCAGGAAAGGGTTTTAGCCTCATCTCCAAGGGTGCTGCACATTCCAGAGGTTGGATGCTGGCCCAGGAGAATCCAGCTGGGCAGAAAGGACAGAGACAAACTACTGGTGGTGGCCTTCAAAAGGTAGAGATGGGTGACACATGCCAAGGACCCAGCACGTTCCCTTGCTTCAACTGCAGCTAGAGGAACAGGAGTGTCTGAGTATTATCAAGCAGCATCAGTTGTTATTCATGAGAGTATTGCTGTTCATGAAAGCAAACATCACCATGAAGGTATTATCACCAAATACCCCAAGCAGATTCCTGATCCACCTATTCCAATGACATCTTACTCTTCCTCATGTAGCATGATATCTTTCAACACTATGCTTCTAAAAGATTTTATTCTTTTCTGGAATCCTTTTGAGTCACCTCCCACATGGACTAATCAGCAGCTTTGCAGATGCCGACTGTCCCTCTTAATTCCACAATTTCCTTTGATAACTCTCCTGGAGCTCATGCCATTCTTTCTACCAACAGTCTCTCTTCCTCCATCAACTTGTGACTCCATGAATTTTCTTCTACCAACACGCTTTCCTCTTTAGGTCACTCTGGCAATAGGATCCTCTGAAATCAAGGTGTCAACAGAATGACCCAGACTGACTCAGAACATTGGTAAATAATATATTTTCTACCAGCATTAGAATCTTCTGATATTTTGTTCAATTGAAATTGTGTTCAGTAGTGTTATAAAAATGTCATTTGTCACAGAAACCTGCTGAAAATACTAGGTTTTGCCTTGCATATTGACAGCCTGGGCTGAAACCGTATTTTTAAGCCAAACTTCAACTCAATACAGTCTGCTTTAGGCTAGGTTTGGCGCTCCAGGCATTTTTATGTAAAGATCTTCATAGTGCTGTATGCATTATGCTCCTCAATTGGAGTTTCCATTTGGGCGCTCATGAGACCTGGATTCTCAGCACAGACTCACTCTTCACTCTTTCCCATAATAGTAACCCATCTTCAGCCATCTCAAAACTTCTACCGAATACTTATCTTAGGAGCTTGGCAGGCTGGCTCAATTCAGCATGCTCATCTCTCCTGTCCTGAGATGTCACTCCCACCACTAGTTGCCTGATAGACAAGCATCGCCATGGTGTGTGGCACAAAGCCCCTTTCTGGCTGCCTTTCAGAGCTTAGTCTGGGTTGCATCTTGGAGAAGCTACAAAGGAGCTGTCACCCTCTACCATGCTCCCTCATTCTTTCCTCCATTTAGAGATTTTTTAAAATTTTCTTCCTATGCATCTCACCGTGGATTCACTTACCAGAGCTGACTTTAGCTCAATGGTAGTTGTTTTCACTCATGATTGATATTTTGCACAGAGGAAGTACCAGTCTTTGTCAGTGCAAAACAGTTGGATTTAATAAATTACATTCATTTGCTTGCCAAGTGGCTAGATTTGCTGTAATTGCCTAAATCCCCTCTGTATGACCCTCATTTGGGGCTTTAGTGCATAATTGCTGAAATGTTTCTCTGAATTCTGTGCTCTTTCTTTCATATATTCTCCCATATTTACAGAGACTTTGCATAAATAATAATCATCGCCATTTTATAGGGAAGCTGAAACATGAAATTACCCAAGACCTATCTGTTACCAGGAACATTTGGTTTATATTGTGCTGTCATATATCTCTGTGATTTTTTCACTGAAGTCCATAAATCACAGTGTAGAGAAATCATCTCTATCTTCCTATTATAGTCCACCTCAGAACTAAAACTGTTCTGGGACATGACTAGTACATCATGAGCATAATGCAAATAATAATATATAAACAAATAAATGACATCAAGCTACAATCATTTCTGTAGTCATGCTCGGAAATTAATGCAATCTTGGGCAATTGATGCATTTCACTGGAGGTTTCAGTATGCACCTACAGCATTGTTTCAAAAGAAATTTGAGATCTTGATCGTCTTATGTATATTTATTCTGGACAGTGGTTTAAGTGCCAATTTCTTAGACTTTTATTTAAATGGAAATACATGTAGGGAAAGAAGGGGATTTCTGTTATTAAGGATTTAAAAAATCAATGCTAATTAAACTATGATTATATAGTTCCATTCTCATCTTCTGAATACCACATTACCAGTAATGGGTTTAAACTTTATAGCCATATCTATATCACGTCCATTATCTAAGCAAATTCAAAGAATACTGGCACTGTTCAAAGACAAATAATTGAACGCATACAAGTTCGCAAGAGTTTATCCAGTGGAAAACCCCCTTTGACTTTGCTAATAAATTTTGAATTGAACGACCTTTCTGGGATCTGGATGTCTCATTACAGCAGAACAAGAAGCCCATTTTCTGGTGATTTGCAATAGTGACCACATACTCAAAACTAAATAAAACCGTGAACAATGCCTCAGGCATACCACTTAATGAGTTAATACTCCGGACTGTAAAATAATTTCATGACTGATTATAACTCTCCTCAAACATTTTTAAGTTCGGTTTGCTGTTTGTTGAGGGGAATGTATGGAGAAACTGAGATAAGCTCAGAGACTGACAATCAGCTCCTAAAAATCTAATTCAGATGGGTAGCGACCAATATAGACAAATAAACCATTCCTACTGTGTTCAAGGACAAGCATTGGATGATATCTGGGTTCTCTTATGAATCATAGAAACACCAAGGTTGGAAAAGTACTCCAAGATCATCTAGTCCAACCATCCATCCACCACCAATATTTCCGCCCTATGTCCCTCAGTACAACATCTAAATGTTTCTTGAACACCTTCAGCAAAGGTGACTCAACCACCTTCCTGGCCAGCCCACTCCAGTGTCTGACCATTCTCTCAGGGAAGAAGCTTTTTCTAATTTTCAACCTGAATCTCCCCTGGCACAATTTGAGGCCATTCCCTCTAGCTCTATCGCTAGTTACATGGAAGAAAAGACCGACTCCCACCTTGTTACAACCTCTTTTCAGGTAGTTGTAGAGAGCTATATGGTCTCCCTCGGACTTCTCCAGACTAAAAGAAGATGCCACTACATGCAAATATTAGTCCTGGCTCCCTCTGGGGCTTTCTCAGTGTAGCAGACATTGCAGCCATGAACTTTCTTCTCAGGACACAATTTTAATTGTAGCAAATTTAAATTAATTTTGTAAAGGACATTTTAAACGTTTATAGGAAATTATTATCCCTTTTTAACTGAGGATCCTTTAGATCTTTGTTGGTAGAACAGACACAGTTCCCTTGAACTGGAGTCCCGCTGTGTGGCAGTGGACTCCAGCACTTCCCATGGATACAGCTCTGGTACCATTAAAAGTAGATAAAAGGAACATACAGCCATTAAGACTTGTTGTTTCTTGGTAATACAAATAGTATTAGAAGAGAAAAACACACCAAAAGGAAAGTTTCACTTATGATAATGACACAGTAGCTGAGAAAGATGATGCAAGACATGCATATCTCTCCATCACTATCATCCTCTGCTATTCCACACAATGCCCAGCCTCCTTGACTATCACTGCTCCTTCCCTGCACGAATATTTGTTGTACCACAAGGCAGCAGAGACGGGAAGAAGAAGACAGACAGCTGCTGGGGGATGTGGCTGCCATAGCCAACTACTAGCCTAATGGTGGAGATAAGCTCTGTGGTATAGCAAGGAGAAGATACTCAGATTCAGCAATGGTGAGAAAACTAGATACTGTCCTCCCTGGGCCCCTCCAGGATAAAACAGCATTTCATAAGACCATCTGTAGAACAGTGGCTTCAGGTGCTAAAAAATTGATTTATTAAATAATCCCAGAGTAATTTATAAAAGGGAAGAGACCTGAAAACAACATGGTAAATGCCTCTTCTGCTGAAATCCCCTGAAAGTTACCCTGATGCAACTCATTACTCCAGAGTACTCTTAGCATTACACATTCCTGACTGAAATATGCCTTGCCTTTATTTTTTACTGTAATGATATGTAAACCTAGATATTTTTAGTATAAGATTCTGAGCCACTTATTAGTAATGCTGTATTTAAATCAGAGCTTTTTTTCTTACTCATTTTTCTGTGATTCCAGGAAAACAGAGTCCATCCCTGAGAACACAGCTTTATTCACGTCACCTGCTCCTCTGACTGATTAGGTCAATTGTGCTTTTTAGAGGTGAGAAGCACCAACCTCTCATCCACCACTTGTGAAAACATGAGACACTCTTCACTTCAACCTGACTTCCCCAGGTACAGTGCCAGACACAACCCTGGCAATGGGGCAGATTCGTCTAAAGAACTAGCCATTGTTCTTACCAGCTAAAGGAGCACTAATGAGGGATCAATAAATGGTTTGACCTAATGTTTTCTCTCTGCATGTTCTTTGCTTTGAGGACTGGTTTCAAAAGATAAGGGAGTCACAGGAGAGGAAGGAGAAAATTGAAGACTAAAATCACACATTTTTTTCACAAAACACATTTACATTGAGCTCAGGAAGGGGATCCATTTCAGGGTGTCTGTCACAACTTCAGTAAAAAAGCTGATTCAGTATACACTGGCACAAAAGTTAAAACTGTTGTCTTGAAAACGGTGTATCTTTCTACTGCCTTGAAGAACATTTTGTGTAAATTCAGATTTTTAGTAGTGCTTTGCACCTAATCAGAGCTGTCTAACCTTGTCAAACACTTGCCCTCTGGCAAACATGCATTTCCAAGCAGTGCATCTGACAGCCAGCTGCTTTTCAGAAACCTGCAGCAAACATACCCAGTAAAAATTCCCCTGGGAGCTTCCTTCCAGCTACAGCAGCATTTAAGCAGTTTTTGCTCCTCAGGCAGTTTTAGCAGCTAAGCACAGGATATTTTCCCCCTTCCATTATGAACAGTAATCATTTGCATTCCTTAAACTTGTGAAGTTTCAATCAGTTCATGTCCTGCTGTGCCAGGCCTCCTAAAGTCCCAGGAGAAAGCAGCACAGAGGTTCCTTGGAACACCATGAACTTCTCTATCACAGCAAGGTGCCCAAGAAGCTCCACAGCCACAGCTCATAAAAGGAGTTGTGCCTTTGTGCCACTGGAAGACGTGGGCTCTGCAGTATTTATCTATGTACACCACAGATGTATAAAGCCAATGGCTGTATCCATTTTCCTCATGGGGACAGCCCACTAGCCACAACACGCATTAGCCATTGTCCCACGCAAGTTGAGCAGACAGCAGTCTGCCTTTGCATTGCAACTGGTTGAAAACTGTCCAACTGAGCACTTCCTAAGGAGGCTGTTGTGAAAGCTGGGTACCTTTGAAAATTGCTTCCAGACTTATATCCATCTTTATTAACAGATCCATTTCCCCATGAAGGACAGAGGACATTTCCAGGCCCCTGATCTAGAGATCATAGAATCATAAAATCACCAAGGCTGAAAAGATCTTTTAGTCCAATAGTCCACCTACTACTATATTGCCCCACTAAACTGTGTCCTGTGTAGAATCATAGAATCACCAAGTTTGGATAAGACACAGTAGAAGGGAGGGACATCATCCAGAGGCACCTGGACATACTTGAGAAGTGAGCACTTGAAAATGTAATGAGGTTTAACAAGGCCCAGTGCAAGATGTTACACTTGGGTCAATGCAATCCCAGATATGTATACAGACTGGGAGAAATCATTAAGATCAGCCCTGTGCAGAAGGACTTGGCGGTTCTGGTGGACAAAAAGCTGGACGTGAGCCAACAGAGTGCTCTCGCAGACCAGAAGGCCAACAGTATCTTCGGCTGCATCAAAAGAGGGGTGACAGCAGGGGAAATGAAGGGGATTGTTCCTCTTCTTTGCCCTTGAGAGGACCTATCTGGAGAACAGTGTTCAAGCCTGATGTCCTTAGTACAAGAAGGGTGTGGAACTGTTGAAGAGGGTCCAGACAGCCAGGAAGGCCAACCTAGGTGCCAAAACCCTGGGGTGCAAACAAGCATGGCACAGACAGTAGGTCAGTGGAAGGGACTGTTCTACTCTGCACTGCATAGGTGCATCCTCAACATGAGCACTATATGAAGGCTTGTGCACCACAATACAGGAAGGGCATAAAACTATTAGAGAGCATTCAAAGGAAGGCTGCAAAGATGGAAAGATGGTGAAGAGTCAGGAGAGGAAGATGTATGAGAAGCAGCTGAGGTCTCTTGATTTGTTCGGTCCAGAGCAGAAGAGACTGAGGGGAGGTCTACAGCTCTTCATAAGGGGAGTAGAGGGGCAGCACTGAGCTTTTCCCTCTAGTGACAACTGTAGGACCCGAGGGAACAGTATGGAGCTGTTTCAGGGGAAGGTCAGGTTGAGGACTGGGAAAAGGTTCTTCTCCAGAGGGCAGTGGGCATGACCCCAAGATGGCAAAGTTCAAGGATTGTTTGGACAATGCTCTTAGACACTGAGTTTGGATTTTGGGTAACAATGTGCAGAGCTGAGAGCCAGACTCAGTGATCCTCATGGGTCTCTTCCAACTTGGGATATTCTATGGTTCTATGCAGCCCCCTTCTGACCTCTCCCCACATCCTAGTGCCCTGCCTCACCTGCTCCATCACTGCCGCCACCCTCCATGAGGAGCATTAACTCTGCTTTCCTGGGCTCATCTGCAGTCCATTGATCCTCTGAAGCTGCCAATTGCTAATAGCCAGGCAGCAGGACTGCTGGGACTAAAGGCATCATTAGACCAGCACTTGTTGGCTTGCAGCCTCAAAATGAAAATCTTATACCTGACTCCCTAGCCACACAAAGTAAATTATTCCCACTGTAACGGTCATCTCTGAATAACTTGAAAAATATACCTGTACTGGATGCCTGCAGGCCATTGCTTTTTTGGCAGTGTAGAAAATATAGAACAGATTAAAGAGATGTGTACTCATAAAAATTGGCAATGCTTTCCTTTAGATCAGCCTTGTAATTTTGCAGCCAGCTGTAAAAGAGCTGCAAGAGAAAGGACAAAGCTGGGCGGGAACTGGTGAATTGTTGTTCCAGTTCCCATCCTTCCTGTGCCTCATAAAATGAAATAATGGCACAGTAAAGCGCAGAGCACCTCTGAAGTTGCAGCCCCACTAAGAGATGTCACAGCTGTGATAGCCTAATGAGCCTGAAGTGACTGAAGATTGTCAATAGTTAAAATCTATTGCAGAAAGGTTTCTAATCCTCAGCGCAGCAGGGAAACACCTTCTGAAATCCCAGCACATTCATCAGTGACAGCTCAGACTGTAATTTTATGCAGTATGAAGACATATTCAGTAATCTAATGAAACACATTTTCAGTTTTACATATCCAGAGTATTGACGAAATAAAACCATTTCCAAAAAAATTGGGATATGGAATGCTGTAAAGTGAAATGCACTTTAAAATATGAATTTTGGAATGTGTTTTAGAGACTTTTTCTACGTAAGATGGAAAATACGTCCTCAGAACAACATCAAACAGCTGCTTCTGCTTTAAGAGACACATAGCCAAGCATTAGATGTTAAAGGAAGCTGTGTCAAATCAATTAAATTACCTCTTGCAAATTAGTAACAGTTCTTGTGAGTAGGGGTGGAGATGGAGATGTCATAATTTGATTCTTTTAAAGTTTATCGCTGCTGTTTCGAGTACATTCTAATAAACAAGCTGAGGAAAAAAGAGATAAGACTATTGGCACATGAATGCAAAAGTGGAAGCATGTCCTGATACAGAGAGCTTGCTATCCAAAATTTGTTGTCAGAACGAAGGCACAGGAATTTACTGTTCTAAGTGCTGCACTGATCCTTGTTTTCATTGGGCACCATAAGATAGATGTATATCAAAAGGGCATAGTGCATGGTGGGAAAAGAGCTGATGCTGGTGGTAGTGCTGGAGCTGGTGGGAGGTGGGCAGAGGGTAGAGGTGGAGATGCAGTTGATCACAAGCTTGATGTGACTCTTTGCTCAAAAAAAGGCAACTACATTACCGAATGTGCAAATGGGAGGTCAGCATGAGGCAATCCTTCAGCTCTGCTCAGCACTGGAAAGGCCTCATCTGAAATGTCACACTTCCTTTAGGCCCCTCTGCATCAGAAAAGGTGTGCAACACTTGGAGAAAGCCAGAAGATATCAGTGAGCATGGTAGGAGGTCCAGAAACCCTCCCTATTGATGAAGATTTAGAATAAACAGCTAGAGAATGAGGGAATAAGTTCAAATCCCAAGGAGAAAAGGAATGTAATGATCTGTCATAATAGCCCTGGGAGGGGGAAGCAAGAAATTAGAAACTCATGGACGTGATTTAGTGGAGGGTTGTCAGAGTTAGGGTAGTCTGGTTAGGTTGTGGATGAACTTGATGATCTTTAAGGTCTTTTCCAACATGAGCAATTCTATTATTTTGATTAATGGCAGGCTATTCATTAGGAAATACTTTCTAAAAATGTAACAAAGGAGTAATAGAGTAATTATATATTTAGAGACCCCCAAGGAGAAGCTAGTCAAGCTTCTCCAGGAACTGGCACAGGTAAAGCTGATCCAATCTGGAGGCAGGAGAAGGAATCAAGAAGCCCTGAAAGTCCCCACCAACCTTATTCTCCTACAGTGTGTGGAAATGATACAGCCACACAACAGCACAAAGCTGGAGCAAAGTAATTGCTGACTGTCCCCAAACCCACTGGTCGAAAGGACAGACCCTTCCCCTGAGCAGGATCTCCCCTGTGGGACAATGACACAAAAGAACAAAACTTCCAAAGACCAGAGCAGAGCTGCCATTGGTTCTACCCTTTATAGTCTCACTGCAGAAAAGTGTGTTATCTGCCTGAGAGCTGACATGAAAGATTTACCACTCTATTTTATTTAGTCTAAGAGCGTGCGGCCACAAAATGACTGAAAACCCATCACCACTGCATCTGTTTCAGTGAGGAGGTGAAATCAAATTTTTCTTGAGTTTGAGATGTGGGTCTCCTCCTTAAGTGTCACAAGTACACATACTTTTCCTTCATATTACACCTATATTACTCCTCAAAGCTGCATCTGACAAAAAAGCCAGTCTCCTTGGCAACCAAACACAGCCTCTTGCACAGAGGGATCATGCTGCATGGCTCACTGCAACTTCAACAGCACTGGTGCTGGACAAGGGACACTCACCCTAAAGAGGCAAACTCCATCCCACATTTATCATGGCAATGATCCTTCATAGCCATTCACAGGCAGCGTTAAGGATTTGAAAG
The DNA here is from genome assembly GCA_037305975.1 of Chrysolophus pictus. NCBI lineage: Eukaryota > Metazoa > Chordata > Aves > Galliformes > Phasianidae > Chrysolophus > Chrysolophus pictus. The sequence goes on from CM074578.1 coordinate 34,543,909, forward strand.
CAAACAATAGAAAGTCATGGTAGTAAGTGAAATATTTTTCCTCAGGATCAAATAAAGCACTTTGGTGCATCGATGCATCTTTTTAACCTGAGATTATTCTATTTTCCTTCATCTAACCAAGTCTTAGCTATTCCTTGTTCTATTTCTAGCCAGAAGAGACAAGTCATATAAATGCATTAGGAAAGTTCTTTCACATTCATCTTATACCAGCAATGGGCTGTGTGCAATAGAGCATCTCATGAGAATCAGTGGTTGGCTCTTTGCTCTTTTTCAGGCAGTTAACCCTTTTCCTGGATTTTCAGTCAGGTGTAAATAATTATCATGTGTTGACAAGTGGAAATTCTGAAAATTAGTGACAGCTCAAATCCAAGTTCTTTTATTTCATACATTCAGTCTTGCTGTTTGCGTATTATGAATATAATATTAATATGCAACCATGAAAATAGGATAACTTAATTAATGCTTTTATAGTGTTTTGAATGAGAAAAGCTCTGCAACAGTATACTATACTGTCATTTGTAAATTTAATCACATTATTCAAGTTCAGTAATGTGACAGAATACTTAGGCTCAGTAAACTAACTAGATATTCGGCCTTACCCATGTTTTTCAGCATTTTCTGAATGTTATTTTATCAGCATAAAACAGAAGAGAACAAAAAAATCACACATTTCACTGGTTTTGCTCTGAAAAGAAATAAGCCTTTTGAACTACAAATAATTGCAGCCCATTTTTAATAGCACAGTAAATTCACTGCAGTCATCAAAATTTTTGTCCAATTCCAAACACTGCTTTGACTCACCAGGAGTCAAGGCATTTTGGAGGCAGGATTTGGAACAGGCAAGCACAGTGCTTGGCCCCTGGGCCTGAAGCAGAGGCATATCTATTGAAGGGCATAGAAGCACTGCTGTTCCAGTTTTCTCTTCCTTGTTTTGTTGCTGAAAGGCTTGGGCCCTCTGGTTGCTTACTATCTCTGGTCCTTCAGCAAATAAAGGGAGAGGATGAGGAATGTACAGAATAAAAAATGTTTATTAAAACAGCACATGTGAAATGCATCCTTGTCATAGAGTCATAGAATCACAGAATCATAGAATCGTTAAGGTTGAAAGAGACCATTAATATCATCTAGTCTAGCCATCAACATATCACCAATATGAGCATCAGCTCATGTCATAACAGTTCAGACAGGACTTGCATCAGGGCCAGAACGAAGACAACTGCTTGTTCTTCAATTACTGCATTTGTGACCTAAATGTTGTTACAAAACCAAAAATGGAGTCCATGAATAAGAGAAGTGACCAGTGGAATAGCCTAATGTATTGGAAATACATGCAAATATGATTGCAAAATGAATGGTTTCTATAAGAAATGGCATGTTTTAAATAATGTTTTGGGAAATGAGCATCTGAAGTTAGCTCCAGGTAATCATTTTTGGAGGTGATTAATAGAAAGAAGATGAGAAACGGCAAGGATTTGCTCAAAAATATTTTGTCTTTCATGTGAGCAATAAGGAATTAAAACACTGACCCTCAATTCCTGCTCTCAAGAGCCTGAGAAATGCTATCTTGTTTATAATAATTAGTCAAATCCAAGAGAAGTAACAATCTTTGTATTGTCTCAGTCCAGCTTCAGAGCCAACTCTGGCACGGACTGACTGCTGACAAACACTCTGCAGCACAGATTCTCCCAAAGGTTTTCATGCCCAGAGCAATGTGAAGCCAGCACAAAGCAGCGCTACCAAGCCAAACAATCAGCATTTATTCCAGAAGCTCTGTTAGACATAGATTTGGTTAAAGGTGACTTTGCCTTTGTTTCAGCCCCCGCTGCTCACCCCTCTCCCTCCACCCAAAGGTTCTGTTTGCCTAACAGGTTGGCTTTTCCTCTGCGGATGTGTGTGTGTGTGCATATGGATGCTTCACAATGAGCAAAGTGTTCTCTGTGTGAAGAATCATTGACATGCTTGAAAACGTTAGCAGTGGTGGCTGGAAGTTCATTTGCTTCAGGTAGTTGTGAAGGTGCATTCAAATGTGGTTCGGATACAGCAGAATAAAAAAATCATATTCTGTACTAGGGGGAGAAATATCATGGTGCAGATGATGACGAGTCTGGCATATGCAGATGAAAACCCGGAGAAGTAAAGTACATCCAAGACAGCTCTGCCCTGCCCCTCCTCTTCCCTGTAGGCTATAGTTTGGATGTGCTGCTGTCTTTGGTCTAGAAAGCATATATTTAGTAAGGAGCACAGAGTATTTCCATGCTTCCTGTATCCCACTGTTTCCGTTGTCACTTCTATTCCTATCTCCTCGCGTGAAACTGATACCGCACTGATTTCACTGCAGCAATCCCAACCGCTACCTTACTCTGAAATCTGCATCTGTCATCAAGAGTTGAAGAGTTTCAAAGGCAAACATTGCTGTGTGACAGCAATCAGTTTGGCAAAGGCAAATAAGCACTTTGGTCTGTTTCCATGCTTCTAGATTAAAACTCACATTCACGAGCACACAGAAGCATCACTGCAATTTTCTCAGTCTTGTTGCTGAAGGAGCAGCCATTCCTGGTCACTGGTTTCCCAGAGGTATGAGTGTAATGATGGTAAAGGTTCCATGCATTCCTTATGTCATTGGGGTCCTCCAAATAGAGAGCTGGAGAGGTTGATAGCAGCAGTTTTCAGATATTATTGCCTATGTACAGCTGCCTACACAGATAGTGTCCCTCTCTGCCCATACCATCAGATCTGTAAGAGACAAATGCAGAGTTAAAACAGTCCTCAGCATTGTATTCTGTCCCCACTAGTGTACCATGGACCAGAGCTTGGAGACCATCCTCTAAAGGATGAAATAAAAATGTCTCAAAGTTTGGAGAACAGGTGCCTAGATTCAGCTTCTCCACGTCTATGTGGATATCTTTATGTGAAAGATATCAAGTATGGCAGATAGAAAATCAAACATTCCTTCACTTCCCAGGACATAAGCAAGTTGGGATGCCAGGCATTGGAGCTGGAGCAGCTGACTGAGAAGGCAGGAGGTGGCAGCTGGCTACAGCACTGGGTGCATAGGGTGTGGACACCTGAAGACTGAGACTGAGCAGCTGTTGAGAAGACCAGGAACCCTTCATTGACTGCTGTAGGATGAGGATACAGGAACAGATATGATGACAGAAACAGTTGGATGCCTGTCTGTGTTTTGCATCTGTGTATTCTGGAGTTCTTCCTTTCCACTACATCATTCTATTCCTCCCAGTGGTATGAGGTATGTGTTTCTGCTTGGTATTATTTCCTGGTACCTTTCTCATCTGCCTTTCTTCTCGTTTTCTCTCCTACAAGGCATGACTTTCCTTTGTTTCACCAGCTTCTCTCATTTTTCTTCCCAGCTTTGTTCCCAGTCTGTTCTTGCATTAATTTTACTTGTTGGCTAGCTGTTATGAAAAATATTGTGGGAACAGGAAGTTCCTTTGATATATAACTAAGGATGGAGTATGAACAGCTGATCTTCTGGCATTTTCACCAATGAAAAAAAAAAAAGGAAAAAAAAAAACCTCTCCCATTGCATATCTATTTTAGATTAAAATTGTACTGAACAGAAGCCAGGTGGTGCAGTGGAAGATTTAGTATCCACAGACCCTTCATTCTTCTCAGGCTAAGATGAGGAGCATTCTCAAATCATCTTCATGTCCTGGTATTGTCATGGTTCCCTCAAAATTAACATGTGCAAGTAAGAGGAGTTAATGAGGACATAAATCAATCTGCTTTGGCAGTGGGGATCCATGGAACCTTTCTGTGAGAAAGGACACACAGTAGTAAGTCCAGTGGTAAGGCTTCTTGAGGGGTTTGAGCTTCTCCTCAAACAAATCCATAGCCTCCAGGGACACTTATGGTTTGGAAAGGGGGATGGATAAAATCAGAGGAAACTTGCTGTGAATGTGACTTTGAGAAAGTTGTGTGGATGGTGGTGATCAACCAGCTGAACATGAGCTCTCGTGTCTAGGCAAAGACAAATGTGTGACCTTTGGATCCACAGATGGAAGAGAAAGATGAAGAACTGGGAACAGCTCCACAGTGAAGCATGAGCATTAGCAGTTTAGAAAATGTCAAGAAACTGTAGGAATTCTCAGATCATTAAACAGAGGTTAAGCACTAACTTCGTCATGAGCTTATCTTACTTAACAAGAGAAAGGACACTACAAAGTAAATACTTAATTTTAGCCTACATACAATGAAAGAGAACATAAATATACAAATTTACTGGTAAGAGAGTTAAGCACTGTAGTGTTACTAGTGGTGATGACAGCTGTTCCATGAGCAGAATTTTTAGAGAAAATATTAAGTGCCTGTATCATTGATGTTGAACAGTTCAGACAATAATTCATCTGTGATTGTCCTCAAGCCTGTGCCCTGGCAGACTGAATGAACACAGGGATCCTCCCAGGCCTTGACATGCTGCATAAGAGTATCATAGAAGCATAGAATGGTTTGGGTTGGAAGAAACCTTTAAGAACATTTAGTTCCAAACCCCTGCTATAGGTAGGGACACCTCCCACTAGACCAGGTTGCTCAAAGCCCCATCCAGCCTGGCCTTGAAAGCTTCCAGGGAGGGGGCATACACAACCTTGTTGTGCAACTGTTTCAGTATCTCACCACCCTCACAGTAAAGAATTTCTTCCTAATATCTAGTCTAAGTCTACCTTCTTTCAGTTTAAAGCCATTTCTTCTCATCCTGTTACCACATACCCTTGTAAAAAGTCCCTCCCCAGCTTTTCTGCAGGCCCCTGTTTCAGGTACTGGAAGGTAGAAGGTATAACAGTATAACATTCTCCTGGAGCCTTCTCTTCTCTAGGCTGAGAGAGTTGGGGCTCTTCAGCCTAGAGAAGAGAAGGTTCCAGGGGGACCTTATAAGGATCCCTGTAAGTGAGATGCTCCAGCTCTCTGTTTATCTTTGTGGCCCTCCTCTGGATGGCATCCCTTCCCTCTAGGGCATCAACTGCACCACTCAACTTGGTGTCGTCTGCAGACTTGCTGAGGAGGCACTCAACTCCACTGTCCGTGTTGCCTACAAAGATGTTAAGTCATCACCAGTCTCCACTTGGTCACTGAGCCATTGACTGTAACTCTCTGAGTGTGATCATCCAGCCGATTCCTTATCCAGCAAGTAGACAATTCATCAAATCCATTTTTCTCTAATTTGGAGGACCAGGATGTCGCGTGGAACAGCGTCAAAAGCTATGCACAAGTCCAGGTAGATGTCCACTGAAACTGTAACTCCACTATAAAAGGCCACCAAGTTTGTCAGACGTGACTTGCCCTTGATGAAGCCATGTTGATTACCATCAATCACCTCATATTTTTTCCATGTGCCTTAGTAGGGCCTTCAGGAGGATCTGCTCCATAATCTTTCCATGCACAGATGTGAGACTGACTGAACTGTAATTCCCTGAAACTCTTTTTCCCTTCTTGAAAATGGGGGTTATGTTTCCCCTTTTCCAATCAGTGGGAATTTCATCAGGCTGCCATGACTTTTCAAATATGATGGACACTGGCTTGGCAATTTCATCCCTATTCCCTCAGAACTCCTGGATGGATCTCATCAGATCCCATGGACTTGTCCACCACATTCTTTAGATGGTCTTGAACATGATCTTCCTTCTCCATATTCTTACCTTTGCTTTCTGTGGCTTGGGCAGTGTGGCTAGAGCCCTTGCAGGTGAGGACTGAAGCAAAGAAGTCATTGAGCACCTCAGCTTTCTCTGTATACTTTGCGACCAGGTCTCCAGTTTCCTTCCAGAGAGGGCCCACATCTTCCCTGGCCTTTCTTTTATCTCTGATGTACCTGTAGAATTTCTTCTTGTTCCCCTTGATATCTCTAGATTTAATTCTGTCTGGGTTTTAGCTTCCCTAACCTGATTCTTGGCTGCTTGGACAGTTTCTTTGTAGTCCTCCCAGGTAACCTGTTCCTGCTTGTACTCTCTATGGACTCTTTTTTAGAGTGTAATTAAATCCAAGATCTCATTGTTGATCCTCAGAGGCTTCCTGGCATTCTTGCGGGATTCTCAGGGTGCACTGCTTCTGGGCTTGAAGAAGATGGTCCTTGAATACTGACCAGCTTTCTTGGGCCCCTCTAGGGCTTTCTCCCATGTCACCCTGCCAGTTCCCTGAAGAGGTCAAAGTCTGCTCTCCTGAAGTCCAGAGTAGTAAGTTTGCTGCACACCCTCTTTGGCGCCCTAAGGATCTTGAATCTACCATTTCGTGATCACTGCAGCCAAGGCTGCCCTTGAGCTTCTCTTAACTCACCAGCCCCTTCTTGTTGGTAGGACACCAACAGTGCTACCAGACAATGTACTGATCATGACGGTCACAGGCTATTGTCATCATCCCCTCTACTCTTGGAAGTTCATCTGTTGTGAAAATGTCAAAGTAGGATAATTCTGTGCTGCGTAATGCATTTGACATACTCCTCTCACTTAGATGCATTTGAAATTATTCTGATGATCCCAAGTAAATCTTGCAATGAACACTAAATCCCTGATGTCATTGATTTGTTTTTATTGCCCTAAATTATTATAACTGCAGAACATTGTTCAATAGGTCAAACACTCTCTTTGCTTAATTAATGTTTCCCACAGCCAGTAACCTGAAAGTGCCTCAGTGAATAAAATGAGAAATATGCAGCCTGTAAGCTTCACGGGTCTAGAACAGCATTTACAGTTCCTTTGCATCCTGCATTAATCTTCCTTCACATCCTGAGACAAATACAGTGGGTGTTTTACTTTGGGCCAATGGGAGAAAAGCACAGAATTTGAATGTTACTAAAAATCCTGTGCTGCTGTGTCACCTACAAATAACCGCTAGTTTTGTCATAAATATATGCATGGTGTCATTCCCTTACTGCAACCCTTTGTTTCACCTTCCAGCAGTTCTGTTTTGCCTGTGAAGTTGCTTGGTGCGTGCTTTAAAAACTGCAGCATCATGGCTTAATTTCAGGCAGAAATAGCTAAGGGGTTTTCTCCTCTAGCTAAAGGAACACCTGGGCTCCCTCTAAACTGGTGTTCACAAACACTGCATCTTTGCCCATGCAAATAACCAGCAGCAGTGCTTTCTGCTGGGGGGGCCCCCGGGGCGCCTCCATCAGCAGTGGTCCCAGTCTCAAAGTCCTGCCCCTCCAGCAAGTCTCAGTAGGTTTCTACAAGTTCCAGTGAGGCCTCATGAAATGTCTCACCTAATCAGCAACACTACTTGGGCAGGTCTGCGCAGACAATTACTGCACTTTTTTTTTTGCTGTGTTGGAGGATTTTCCTGGTGTCCTGCTGTTGCCTAGCCCACCAGATGGACCAGCAGGCCAGCCCTGTGTGGATAAAGCCACACTCCATGCAGACTGGGCTCCATTGGCAGGGAGAGCTGGAACTGGTCTGTGCCAACCCATGCACAGCAAGCAGTTGAGTGCTACCTGCCTCTTTTGGGAACAGGACAATTGTCATGCAGTAGTAATCCCTGAAAAGACACATCAGTTGTGAATGCATAGGTTTGTGATCTTGCAGGAGAAACTCAAACATGATTTTCAGACTTTTTGTTCTTCAGGACTGCGAGGTTTAAGCAGGTGTTCAATTTCTCCATCAGTGAAAGCCTTAATAACATCTTTATCGCACCACACAGCAGAATGTACCTTGCCTCCTCATTTTGTTCCTCTGCTTCCCTCTATTTATTTTCTTGAACAAATTCAGAATCATTTCCAAATCTCAGGAAATATTTTTTGCAATATTTAACTATTCTTCCATCACATTTCCAGTCGTGCTTTCTTTTCTCATTTATTCTTGCTTAGTTGCCCCTTAAATTAATTTTTTGTGGTTCTAAGGAAATACCTGTTTTCTCACTTTCTTCTAGGAAGTGATCGGGGAACCGGATACTATTGGAGGAAGAAAAGAGGGATGGAAGCTGCTTTTTGCAGGCAGAGAGCTCACTGCAACACTATAAAGTTTTTTGCCATTCTTTTTCATCCCTCCTAAACAGATACTTCCTGCAAGTACCTGTTGTGGTTTAACCTGGCAGGTGGCTCAGCGCTACAGAAATGAGCAGTGAGCTCATTTGCTCAATGCCTCCCTTCTCAGGGGATGGGGAAAAGAATTGGGAAAAAAAGTAGAACTTGTGGGTTGAGATGAACCTATTTACTTAGACAGAGAGAAGAAAAAGGATAACAGCTATGAGTAGGTAAAACATATATATATATATGAATGTATATTAAAAGCGATGCACCAGCAATTGTTCACCACCCCCTGACCGATGCTCAGCCAATTCCCCAAGCAGTGGAAGAGATGAAGTCCCACTCCTTTCAGAACTCCTTTCACATAACATCACATGGTATGGGATATCCCTTTGGGCAGTTAGTCAGCTGTTCTAATTCTGTTTCCTCCTAGCTTCTTGGGCCCTTCACTGTAAGTGTCCTTGGCTCTGTACAACACTGCTTAGCAGCAACTATAAACATCAGTGTGTTATCAACATTGTTTTTCTCCTAGAACAAAAACATAGCATTATAGCATCACTGGGAGTGGAGCATCTCCCTTATGAGGAAAAGCTGAGTTGAGCTGGAAAAGAGGAGACTGAGGGGTGACCTCATTAATGTTTATAAATATGTAGAGGGTGAGTGTCAGGAGGAGGGGGCCAGGTTCTTCTCAGTGATATCCAGCGATAGGACAAGGGGCAAAGGGGGCAAGCTGGAACATAGGAGGTTCCAAATAAATACGAGGAAAAAACTTCTTCACACTGAGGGTGACAGAACACTGGAATGGGCTGCCCAGAGAGTTTGTGGAGTCTCATTCTCTGGAGACATTCAAAACCTGCCTGGATGCAGGTTCCTGTGTGACCTGATCTAGGTATTCCTGCTCCAGCAGGGGAATTGGACTAGATGATCTTTCAAGGTCCCTTCCAATCCCTGACATTCTGTGATTCCATGATTCCGTGAAGATGTATACCAGACACTGAAGAAAGCAATTCCATCCCAATTGAAACTAAGACACTCCACACGGATCCTTTGCCCCTCCAATCAATTTGCATCTTTGCATATTCAGGTGGCTCTCTCTGCGTTTCAACTGCATGGCCCTCCACAGTTTGGTTTCCAATAAATCCTGGTCTTTCATCAGTCAGCACTTTTCTATGAATGCTCAGTGCTACCCCTGAACTCTTCTCTTTACATCAGTTTCACCCTGACAAACTTAAGGGAATTTCCTTTAGGTAAAATGTCGAGTTAGTCTCTTGTCTACTCTCAGAATATTGGTCAGAGAATTTACATTCAGTGAAATTGCATTTCTCAGCAGGCCATTGGGTATTCTTTTCCCTTCATATTTCTACTGAATTGATATTCTTGATTGTGCTAATCCAAAAATGCAAGTATAATTCATGTGCCATGATTTTGTGGTAATTCTTGCAGCTATCTCCAGTCTGCTGCAAAATGCAAGTACTGCAAAGGTCTTCTGTTGAACAGAAAGACATTTTTTAGCTTCATACAAAGCATGTTTTATTTCTGCAGTTCTCGCTCTTTTATGCAGGCCACTGTTTCTCGGGGTGACTGCGAGACTTCGTCTCCCATTGACTTCAATGGACATGTTGTGAAAATGCACCAACATGTCCCTAATAAGGTTGGAAACAGGAGGAGGTATTTGTCTCTGCTCTTTGCGACAAACCTAGAACTCTACAAAAACAACATCACATCAGGAAAAAAGAAAATAGCTTCCCCAGCTGCTTTGCTGGTTAATGCACTTCAGAAAAAGGTGCAGCTGAAACAGTCAGGCGGAGACTTTTGAAAAAGCAATAGAAACAAGCTTACTGAAAGTCAGGTTAAGAACTACATGAAATAGCATTGTTTTTTCAAGACTTTGGAGTCAGTGCTGTCTACAAGGATATGTTTATTTTCAGAAAGACAAGAGATATTCAGCCATGACTAAAACAAAGTTGTTCAGTAGAATACATACTCTTCAGCAGATAGAGAGCAAGTTACAGGAAAAATTCATCTCACTCATACAGACAGACAGAACATTCAGACAGAACATAATATTTTTTCATGTGGCAACACTACATATACAGAAAGTCAGCAGAAGATAACCAAAATGGGTAACTTCGTTTAAACGTGTACTGAAAGCAGGAGAAGAGCAAGTGGAACATGGTGTATCTTGGGAAATAAATCATATTGTGAGAATGGAGGAAAAGAGTTCTGCATTACTTCAATTGCTTTGGACATTGATTTACCCTGCTTTTCTGCTCTCCTAAGTGTTTATCATAGAATCATAGAATGGGCCTGGGTTGAAAAGTATCTCAAAGATTATCTAGTTTCAACCCCCCTGCCAGAGGCAGGGTTGCCAACCACTGAACCAGGTGTTACGTTGCAGTAATGCCATGTGCCTTTGCAAGCACCACTTGTGGACAGCAAGATGGAGATGAGGCTAAACTCTCAAGCCAGTCCACAAAGAACACAAGAGTGGTTGGTCTGTGGAGCCCGTTTAGATCTGCTGAGTGCTGTCAAGAATGGAGTCAAGCACAGCAGGGGAGGGACAAGCAATGCTGATGCTGAGCTCAGGTCTGCAGCTTGGAGATTTTCTGACATATGCTGATGCTGCTGTGTGGAATAAAGTTGTGTATGTACAAAATGAGAATGATTTTATAATGAGTAACTCCATAATTAATGGTCCTGATGAATCTAGAGGCACAGTTAAACCTCATACACAGTATCAAAAAATAAGTCATTAATTCTGTTCTGCACTGTTTGTGACTCTTTTCTTACTAGAATCTATATCATTAAAACCTGTGCTGCATATACTGTGGAGCTGTCATTCCAGTGATGTCCTATGGCCCTATAAGGAACCAAGATCCTGGCCTTCATACAAGCACAAATAGAAGATAACACATTACACCTATCAATCTTTGCAACAAGTAACTATATAGCAGGAAATAAAACAAGTGCCAGGATCAACAGTGAAGGGAAACTGTCTTGTTTTCTTGTTTTCTGGGTGAAGATTTGCTGAAAGGCCTTGTTTTACAACAACATCAACAAAGCATCTTTCCAGAGCAGACAAACAAAATGGACAATGAGCTGAGAACAATAAACCTTTGGCAGTGGGGGAGGTTGAACCTTGGCCAGTTTGTATTGAGATTTTGAAAGTATGACCCCACAGTCTGCTTTATTTTACCATGAAGGTATTGCAGCTCTAACCAGGGCCCAGCCTGGAGCACAAACCACGAGACACTGACAGACCCTTTAGTCACTGATCCAGGCAGACATAAGGGGATGTGCACTGGAAGTTGGGCTTCAGGAGGCAAACTGGGACATGCCCCATTGCAGAAGGATGCCCAGCAGTGAGCCAAGGACATAGGCTGATTCCACATCAGGCTGCTGCTTGGCCACTCAGAACCATGCAGAATGGTCTCATTGCTGGTGATTGCAGGTATTGTGACTGTTTGCAGTGATGACACGATGGAGGATCAAAATAACAATGAGCCTATGGAAATTAGAAATAGTGTATCAGAAATAACTTGTATTAAAAATAGGGTGACCAACAGGACTAGGGAAATGACTGTCCCTCTTGGTGCTGCTGAGACCTCGCCTCCAGTACTGCATTTGGTTTTGAGCAATGAAGCTTGTGAAGAGGCAGTAGGTCTCACTTTGAGTACTGTGTTCAGTTTCATGCAATGGAGCTAGTGAAGGGACTGGAAAACAAGAGTTATGGGGGGTGGCTGAGAGAACTGGGCCTGTTTGGTCTGGAGAAGTGGAGGCTGGGAGGGGAGACCTTATCGTTCTCTACAGCTACCTGAAAGGAGGCTGCAGTGAGGAGGGTATTGGTCTCTTTTCTCAGGTGATGATTTAACACAAGAAAACAGTCTCAAGTCACACTGGGAAGGGTTTAGATTGGATATTAGAAGAATTTCTTTATGGAGAGAGTGGACAAGTGTTGGAGTGGGATGCCCAGGGAGGTGGTGGAGTCCCCATCCCTGGAGTTCTTTAAGAGACATGTCAACATAATACTATGGGACATGGTTTAGTGGTGAACTTATAGTGTTAGGTGGACAGTTGGATTTCATATCATGAAGGCCTTTACAATCCTAAACTATTCTGTTTCTCCGAAATGCAACCTCACTTTAATATAGCTTAATGCATCCAACACTGCTGTACAAATGGCTAGTTGTCATTAACATTTAGTTAGCACCATGGTCTGCTTGTGCAGAAGCATACACCATCTTTCACCATCCCCTGTCAAAATCTTAAGTAGTTATTCATTAATAATTTCAAGATGTTTTACTCCTTCCCCACCTCTGTGAATTGCAGTGCACAGTGAGACTAGCTTTCTCTCAGAGCACATGTTCCAGATCACACAGGGTGCTCTAGCTTTGTTTTCTGTCAGTGCTAGCAGCAGAAAAGGGATGGTATTTGCTGTCAAGAGGATTGTACAAAATCATTGCCAAAATATTATACCTAATAAGAAGAGGGAGATCTACAAAGACTGGCATTATTTGTCTATTCTGTGGGGCTTATCCAGAAATATCACACAAAATATTGAGTGAAAACAAGAACTCGTATCCCATGACAAATCTCAATATTTTAAATTCTAAGTATTACAGTGAGAGCTGAACAAGAGAAAGGTCAATATTTTTGCAAAAGAAGGTTCAGAAATGTGTCCACAGGCTTTTTTGGGGAGCACCCTCATCAACCACAGCCCTTGCCTTGTCTAGCTAAGGGAGGAAGGGGCACCTCCAGAGGGTGCTTCCTCTCTCCCTGAAGCAGGTATCCAATGCTCTGAAACATCACCCCTGTAGGGTTCATGCTTTCCACCACTGACAGAAAAGGGGACAGGGTGTCTAGCACAAACCCACCAGTGACAGCCAGCAGGGAAAGCCTCAGCCCCAGGTTTTCTGTAGTTGTTTGGCTTTTTTCCCAATTACCCTTCAGCTTTTCTCATATTCAAAATCACCTACCTAGTGCAGAGTAGTTCCTTCTCTTGCTCACGGGGGAGGACAGGTCACTTCCATGGTGTAATAAGAAAAAACACGCTCCACCTAATCACAGTTCTTACAGCACGTTGTTGCTTTCCTTAATTGTGTGCACTCAGGATATCTTGCTGTTGTAGCTAATCCCCTGCACAGCACAAACCATTCTGTCCAGCTGGTGGGAACTCATAACCACCCAATATTTATTCAGTTTAACTCCCAAAGCAGAAGCAACTTTGCAGTTAGAGCAGCTCTCCACCAGCTTTATTGCAGAATAGTTCATCTAAGTGCTAATAGAAGAAGCCTTTGATTACCCTTGTATTCACGGGGATTTAAACTCCAATTGAAGTAATTAATTCCTTGTCCACTACAGACAAAATGAAATGCTATCAGAAATTGGCAATGCATGGAAGAATATTTTCATTAAAAACTGAATATACTTGTTTACTGATTTTAATTAGAGAGGAATCATTTGCATTGCTATAGTTGAAGGTCTACTGGTATTTCCAGTATAAATAGGCATCTATCATGACTTCTCAATATGCATTTGTACAGAGATAGAACATGACAGGATGCATTAGCCCATTTTTTATTTTTTTTTAAATGTTAATTTAATACATTTTCAGCGTAAGCACAAATTTAAGGCCAGATCTGAGAGGAATTAAGTGTCCCTACTGTAAAGACATCTTGTGTCAGAAAATCCTTTTAGCATTAACCAAATGAGTTTCCTGCCCTGAAAAGCGGTGTCTGAGTTTTCAGGGATTTTGCTCCTACTCCCTATATTAAGATGAGGCCAAGACCCTGCCAAAGTTGTTAACAACACAAATACCAAGAGAAAATAAGCCTTGCCTTAAAGCTGCTAGTGAATGCCAGCACTTGATGCCCAGCTTTTGGAAGATTCAGGCTAAAAAACTTACTTCTGATCTTGTGCAAGTTCAATGCACAGCTCACTAAGCTATTCAGGGCTCCTTGCTCTGCTTCTCACAGTGCCATATCCTATGTTACCTATGATGCCCTCCCTCACAGTCCTCCTCATTCAGGTCCCAGCACCCACTTAGTAGAGAAATTTCACCTGTGAGCTGAGAAGCTCCCCAGCACCTGGGTAGGTGCAGGCAGAGGGAACTCCAGCTCCTCTCTGCTCCATTATGTTCCTCTGTGTGCACCTCAAGGTGCTTTTGTACACTTGCTGTGGTTCTGCTATTTCTGCTCCTTCCACCCACGCCCGCTACCTCATTATTTGTTTTAATGTCTATAAGCAGTAATGAGATGCCATTACTATTTATGGGCTCTGTTATGTCAGATCCTGTGGGAGAGTGTCCCAGTCCTCACTGTGCTTGTAAGTAGAGGCGATAGAGCCTCTATGAATTAAATGAACATGAATATGAATTAAATGCTTGGGTTTTGTGTACACATCAGCTGCAGAGCAAATGAAACCCTGTCATTTTGCTCTCCACCTTTTATCTCTTTATAGATATCAACGAAGCCACGTCCCAGGCTCACACAAGATACCTACACCCAATTCAGGATCTGAACCAGTTCCTAAGGTTCACCTAGAATTTTATCCAGATCTTTCCTTTTTCCTCCAGGTGAGCTGGAGGAATAAATAGAGCTCCAACAGCAAGAAATATGCAACTACTGAGCCGCCTGCATCTTTTTCAGGCTTAAGGAATGTAGTCCAAAGCTGATTCTGCATTTCTGAACATTCAGGTTTACTATTATATCACACACTTTTCCAATCTGAGAAGCCCATTATGATTTTTTCATTTCTGTTCTTGCCCCATAGATGCAAAGATTCAGCCTCGTCACTGAAACAGGAATGTTGGACAGCCACTAGACAGCATCCTGGCAGAAGGAAGCAGGACCTCTCATACCGTTGCATCACTCCCAGTAGCATCCTTACCTTTTAGAAACAGAAATTGCAAATGCCTCCATTTACGAAGTGATCAACATGCAAATTAAGGCTCGGGGTTTCTTCTCGTACTTTCTAGAAATTGTGAGCTATTCTTCTCACTCCAGATAAAATTGTAACATGCTGCCAATGCAAAGCAGCTTTCTGTTATCCATGCTTGTTGCAGGGTGCACGCCAAGACTTCCTTATCCATATCCATGCTACAGTTACAAATCCCAGCACTGAGAACTGGGAGACAAGTGGGACACATCTTGGAATCCCCTCAGCTGCAAAGCTCAGATCGCTCAAGGACCTAATAGAACATTACAGGATGATTTATCTTCCAGTAACAGCTTCAATATATGAGTTATCTTTGACTGACAGTAATCTCAGCCTTGTCAGCCTGAACACTGCTCAGATGGGGTGCTCCTGTGGTGGCAGTGGGGTTGGCAGGATTTTAGGGAGCTGCTGCTGCTAATGAAGACGCCAACAGCTTTGTAACATAGCCCAAGGGCACCCCAAGGGCACACATAGTGAAAGATGGCTGTGTAACGCCATGCTCAAGTTGCAGCTTTGCTGGATCCCTTCCTCCTGTTAAATAAAGTGATTTGACATCAGCACTCACTGCCTGTGAGCAATCAGCTGAGTGAACAGAAACAAAATAGAGTTGGAATTTGGATTTTCCTGCTAGAGTAGCAAAATTCTGTGGCTTGTCATATTCATATCATATATCAACCAGAAAGGTAACCTTCTGGCCAAGTATCTGAACTCAAGAAGCTCATCTTGAACTTGGCAGAGGGAAGCTTGGTTGGCAGCATGGAGCTGAAGGTGCTGCACTGGCAATTGGCAGCAATTTGTAAGTAACGTGACAGGTGAAACACAAAAAATCACATCATTCAGGGGATCTGCCTTCTGAAGAGAAGGGGATGACAGGGCAGGAGATGGTCATCAGAGCAAGTGTATCTCGTTCAAGTCCAGTAAAAATGATAGCTGATCAAGAGAAATAACAGTTGAACAAGCAAGTAGCAGCAGCAAGCACCTGAATCACACATAGAATCACTAAGGCTGGAAAAGACCACTAAGACCAACCTGGAGTCTATGTGGAGTCTGCTGAAAACTGACTCTTGGAGTCTTTTTTTGTGTGTGTGTTTTTGTTGGGTATCTTCCTTTTTTTTTTTTTTTTTTCTTTTCCTTTTTTTTTCTGGCTATCATGTAGGCATCTGTAAAGTGCTAATTAGTACAGTCTTTAAAGAAAGCTCTCCTGCTAGGCACCAAACTGTGAATGCTACTCAGGTTGCACATGCATCTAACTACTTGTCTGTTTCGGTACATCAGTTATTTGGGGTGGAAAAGAAAAGTGAGCTTATCAGGTTGTCTGTCATTGTCATCCTTTCAGTATTTGAAGGGAGCTTATGAGCAGGAGGGGGACTGACTTTTTTGCATGGTCTGATAGTGATAGGACAATGGGGAATGGCTTTAAACTTAAAGAGGAGAAATTTAGGTTAGATGTTAGAAAGAACATCTTTATTCAGAGGGTGGTGAGGCACAGGCACAGGCTGCCCAGAGAAACAGGAACCATCCCTGGAGGTGCTCAAGTGTAAGTTGGATGGGCCCTGGGCAGCCTGAGCTGGTGGGTGCTGTCTCTGCCCATGGCAGGGGGTCGGAACTGATTGGACTTAAAGTTTCCTACAACCTCAGCCATTCTATGATTCTATGATTGCCAACGTTTCTAAAGATCTTATTAAATCCCTTATTAAATCTTCCCAGTTGCAACTTAGTGTGTTGAGGGGCAACTTCCATGAGGTATCTGTCACTTCTAATGGGGAGGGATGGAGCACAGGACAGCTCTGCTCACCTTGTTGCCCTTGCATGCATCCTCATGAGCTGACCACATCAAGGACCTATCATCATGCACAGCAAAGCCATTTCTAATGACTTGTACTGTCTCCTTTCTGCTTTCTGAGGACTGACACACCACTGCAAGTGTACCAAGGTCTTCCCAAAATTGCATCGGTACATTCAGCATCTTAAGTTCTCACCAGTATCCCAAACTGCTGTACCTGGTATTCATCTGGCAATTATCACAAAAAAAAGAAACTTTTCTCTTCATTAAAAAGACCCCTTATGTGTTGCCATGGATATGTTCACCTGTTTCTAAACTCTCCTTTCTACCTTATAGTATGTGATCTATACTCTGGTCTTTACATTTTGACCTATACCAAGTATCACTGCCAAGTGAATGACAGTTCTGCCTACGTTTTGTGATCAGAAAACTGCCCTGCCATGCACTAACTCCCTACTCTACTCCATCTTTTCAACAGAATGATCAATGAGAAGGCACAGAGCAGAAAAATCTGATTTGCCTGAAGGTTTCTGTTTCTTTGTTGTTTCTTTGAAGGATACAGTGTGCCACACCAACAAAGCTGAAATGGAAGGGGTGAAAACAATCAATTTTTAATCAGTTTCCTGCATACAAGCTCAGAAGATCCAGAACTTGATCTGGATCTTGGTAACACCGGAGAAAATGGTTCACAAGAGCTCTGAAATTCTTTTACTTACCAGTGCGTGTGTTCATGATGCATGGAAACAACATATTTTGAGAATAAAAATTTAAAAAAGTAAAATTACTTCTAGGTAAGAAAAAGAAGCCTGAAGTGCAAGTATTTAGTATTAGGGCTGCTCCAGAAGTGATGCCTCCTATTTTATTACGTTGGCACATGACATCAGAGGCAGATGGTGGTGCTGTGGCAGTAGAGGACAAATATTCCATTACGTGTTGTTGCCGTGTGACAGATGGCATTAAAGGGGCAGTCTGACAAAATGGCGTCTGACATGGAAGTGCGGATGAAGCAAAAATGTGTCATCAAATTCCTTCATGCAGAAAAAAATTGTACCCACTGACATTTATCAACATTTGCTGAATGTTGATGGAGACCAAACAGTGGATGTGAGTTCAGTGAGGCAGTGGGTGGTGTGCTTCAGCAGTGTTGACAGTGACAGTGGTTCACCTCTGCTGGTGCAGATGTTAACACGTGCAGCATGCAGGCTCTTCTTCATCACTAGTGAAAATGCACAGCTAACGGTGGTGACTATATTGAAAAATAGTGTTTTGTAGCTAGAATTTGCTCTTTCAAACAGTGTTATTGTGCTCTTTTTATCTGTTGTATTTTCCATGGAAATAAATAGGGAGCATTACTTTTAGTGCAACCCACATAATAAATCATTGTGAGCTGGCGTTATTCTATTCCTGTTTTTTGCTAGCTATCATGAGCATGTAGCTGCAGAGCTCCTTCAGAGACCTCTCCTTGACCTTCGGTTGTTATTCCAAGAGCATTCTCCTCCCCTGCTCTTTGTTCTCCCATAAACAGCAGTTCCTGTCAGGGCTGCAGAAGGAGGTATCTGTGGGTGGATCTGAAGGACGAGGACACCTGTATCAGTGTCAGAGTAGCCCAAGATGGCTGTGAAGCCACACTCACTTCTCCCCCTGTTCAGCAGCAGTACTACTTAAAAAGCTTTGCTTTAATCTTACTTGAGGACTCACTACATTTTAAAGCGGGCCTACAAGATGCACCACAGCCACAGCAGTTAACAGCTTTGGTGTGAGAAACTATTTGCTCCCCATTGCTCTCAAAAGGAGGGCTCCCTAGGCTGCTCCCACCTGGTGCACAGCTGGCTAGCAAATCCTCCCAGAGTAGCAGGCAATGTTAAGGCAGATAAAGACCATGAATTTGGGTTAGTCATCATACAAAGTTCAGATAACTGTGCTGCTGCTGCCAAAATCTGAACAGAGATCATTTCTTTTTAGCCAAAACATGTTGCTTTAACTTAAAAGAAAGTAACTGGTTATTGTGCTGTGTGCAAGTGCATTTTGCAGCATCATTAAATCTCTCCTGAAATCTCACTGTTGGAAAGTGGATTTAAGCCAGGGTCATTTCAGAGCCCAAACTGCTGTACAAATTGCCTGCTCTATTTGTACAGTGATGCCTAAAATGTTCAGGCCTCAGTGCCTCAAATCAGGCATCCCTCTATTTACATTCCTAAATTAGACTGTGCTTGTTATTCATGGCCTGCTTACCTGCAGCAGACAGATTGGGTTGTTCATATGACCTATCCATCCCATCTCAGGGGAGTTTGCTGTAATTAAATATTCCCCACTTCCAGCAGCACACTGAAGCCTCTGTAATGCAATCCTGACCAGAGGCATTGTCACTTCTACTCAGCTGTCTCAGATGGCATCTAACCAACTGACACAGGGGGTTTAAACATCCTCTTAAATATGTATTCAAATGTAATCAATTTTTCTTCTTCTTTTTTTTTTTTTAAATCAAAACTAAATGTAGAAGCAGCATGTAGGGTTAGCAGAGAGTCAAGTTAGGAGGGATTATCCCACTCTGCAAGCAAACAAAAAAAGTATCTACAATAATATTCTTCAAAGATGAGGGAACAATATTGCTCTTGCAAATTTTGCCATAGTCATTCACCACTGCATGCTTGATGCCCAGGACAAAATTTGACCTGCTTAGGCCCCTTTGCAGTCCACTGAAGAATGAAGAAATGGTGAGATTTGATGGCTGGATTTGTGTGGGGGTGGCCCCCTCGCTGTCCCCTGGTTCC
This sequence comes from Chrysolophus pictus, assembly GCA_037305975.1. Taxonomy (NCBI): domain Eukaryota; kingdom Metazoa; phylum Chordata; class Aves; order Galliformes; family Phasianidae; genus Chrysolophus; species Chrysolophus pictus. The sequence goes on from CM074578.1 coordinate 34,563,365, forward strand.
TGGGCCTCTGTGCACTCCTGCAGGTCCCTGGGAGCTCGCCTGGCTGTGGTGGAGTTCACCGAGATGTGTCCATCCATTCCAGTCCTCAGCTTGTGCCCTATTCCTGGAATGAGCCCTCAACATCTGCTGCAGCTGGGCTGTAGCCAAGGCTTTTTCCCTCTCCCACCCCTCACTCTGTTCTCAGGTTGACTTTTGGTCTATGGTAGTTAAATGCTTTACCAACTGACAGCCTTGAGCTGCTCTGCTTTCTACAGAGCACCTCCAACATATTCTGCTCCCCACATTTTAAGTGTTGTCACACCAAATTTAGCCACTGCCATTGAATTCAATCCAGTTCCTGATACTGATTTCATCTTGTAGGGCACAGGTCTCAGGACCATGTTTGCCCTTTTATGACTGCGTCTAAAATGGAGCTAGGAACACCTGATGGGCAGTCATGATTCTGCAATATCCTGGCACTTCTGATACAGTTTCATCAGCAAGTTCAGCCTTATGTCCAGTGACTGATGTGGTCACGAAGATCCAAGGCAGGTCTTGCAAGGGTGAGCAGGACATCAGGAGCAACTCTGGGCTCTGACACAAAACCAAGATCCATTGGTTTGATTAGAAAGGTGTTGCTGTTGCTGAGCTACTGTGCTCACCTCTGGGGTCACTGGGAGGGTTAGAGGTTATTTCTTTCTTCTTTGCAGCCCTGAGAGAGAAGGTATTAGACTATAAATGTTGTGCAATTGAATCCTAGAGAATGTACTGCATCCTGCCAGAGGCACTGCTTTTTCTCCCAGCCATGCATCTTTCACAACTCACTGCCGTGATTCCACATTAATACCCCATCTGCTGCTGGAATGCTCTCTCACATCATCAGGTCCTTCCAGCAATAACACTATTAAAAATAATGAAATGTCAGGTTGTGCTACTACATATCTAGATCCATTATGGAAATGTGCTTCGGGACCACAGCAGCCAAATCCAATCCTCCACTGAGCCTTTGGAAACATAAGACACAGATAAAAACATTCATGTTTTTAAACAGCATCTTGGTTCCCATCTGTGGTCTCACAAAATCTTTTCCAGAAGGATGTATAGGGTAACCTTTTAGTGAAAGAGACACTGAACAAATCTTGCTTTACTGACAGCCCTTCTGTCAGTAGACAGAACCCTGGCTATTTTTACCCACCAGAAGTGTGTGAATTTAAATGAAAAGAGGCTGGTAGATCTAGAGGGAATGGACAAGCACTGAATTTCAGAAGATTGGGATAAACAGATGTAATAATAAAGAAAAGAAAGTAGTAGTGGACCCCATATAGTAAATTTCAAACAGTTTCAGCTACATTGTCAAAGTCTGAAAATGCTCTGACATTGTCAGTTCTCACTAAAAACAGAGGGGCATCTTGGGGGCAAAGAACAATTTGATGCAGAAGATGCAGGCAATGCAGAGAGCTGGGTAGCACATGCTGCTACCTGAAAACTTCTCATGCAACAAATGTGCTTGAATTCTCTCCAGATGGTTTGCCTGATTGCAGAGAGAAGTTTATTACCATTTATATTATTCCTCTCACTGGGAATTCTCCACCTGCTTCCTCTAAATAATAACAGGTCAAACAAGATGAGCCTAAAGGAATACAGACAAGAAGGAAATACTCCTTGGTAGTGATGGAGGGTGCAGTCCTTTAGTATCCCATGCATAAATCCTACCTGTCTCATTGCTTTTTATCCTGGGCTGCTGTTATGAAGAAGACAAACCTTCTTCTTGCTCTGTGATCCCACAGCATCTCTTCTCACAAGGACTCATGAGTTGTGTCACTCATCAGTGTGCCATATGGAACACTCACAAGCCCACAGATGCACACAGGTGGGCAATATAACCTAGTAATTGCATGTAAAAGCACTTGGCATACAAATAACATTACAGTGTCACATAAAGCTGTCTCTGAGAAATGTGGAATTCCAGAGGGAACTCTATTCCAATGCTCCTGTAGCTCCAGGACATGACTTCTCCCCTAGCGGGGCAGACTTGTTGTCCATGTGCTCTTTCTGTGAGTCTGTACAAGAAAAATGTTAGTTAACATTGCCCTGCATATACCTAGTCTTGTTTTCCCAAGTCAAAGCAGCAAAAAAAACGAGGGATCCACTGAGGGCCATGAGAAGGAAGCAAACCTGTCAACTTGTCAGCGATTCTCCTGAACAATCTCAGCAGCTGAGATGCACCTGATTGACCATGCAGAGTCAGGAAACCATCAACAACAAACATTGTGTAAAGCAAACATACCATGCATGCTTGAGAAAGACATGACCCGTAAAAGCCCCCACTCCTCACAGCGGTGTATCAAAGCTGGGCTCTGCCATGCCAAAAAGTCTACACAGAGGCTCACCTACACAAGAGGGCCTGCAGACTGGCGGCACACCAGTGGCTTTGTGTCAGCTGTGGTAGAATTACTTACCTGACTAGTCAGAGATGTAAGGATGTGAAGGATTTGTTGGATTAACTGCTTGCAGACCCTGTCCTAAAACATGTTCTTAAGAGCTCTGGGTATCTCTTTGGCCCATTATTTTTACAGCACTGTTAGCTCCTAAAGCATCTTTGATTGTTAGTGATAAAATTCTGTTATTTAGCGAACCTCTCATAGGGGACTGACTTTTTTACTATGTTCTAGGTAATATAAGTGCTATTATTTGCTGAAGAAAGGACAGGAACAGGAGAGAACACATCTGTCCTGAGGTGCTCAACAGGTGACACACCACCCATCGGGCAAGTTTGTTCAACTTCAGAGGCTTTGTGTGCAACTGGAAATCACGTTATGAAAGTTTTGGAAAGGAGGTAAAACAAATCAAGTAGAAGCAATTAAACAGAATATCAGACTGAAAGAAAATGGTGGCCACTGACTGTCATCATTTCATTTTCTCATAAACTGAGACACATCCCCATTAAGGGACCATGCTATCCCCACCTCTATCCATCACTTGGATCAACACCACCACTTGACCATTTGGCACTGGCAATGGATGTGCTTTCAAATGTCATCTCAGGCCAGCAATGTTTCTACCTTCCAGTCAGGCTAAGAAGCACACACAAGCCCAAACAACAGCTGAAGAAAATATGTAATCCACAATAACAGAGGAGGTGAGAGAGGTATAATTAAAGAACTGTTGCAGGAAGAAGCCAAAATGGGTCAAAGTTTGGGGGTAGTTTGTTGAAAAAGTTAAATACATAAAGCTTTTATTCTGGATGAACTGATACGCATGTTGTTTTGCGTGCTCAGAGTGAGATTGATGTGGTTTTTCACTATGTTTTTTTCTTTTCAGTGTAATTTCTGTGCATTCACATTTCAGATTACAACAGAATACAATCATTTGCTCAGTGTCTCCACAAAGGTTTCAATATTAGGCTAATAAAACATAGACTTGCAAGGTTTTAAGATGCTGTTTTGGCTTTTCCCTATCGAGCAGTATTGAAATTATTTAGAAGAATTTCTTTGTGCTGGTTTGTCAGAACATCATCCATTTGCATGGGAAAAAATAAAGCTGAAAATAAACAATATGGACTAAATAGCATAGTTCAGCATATACTTGTTTTAGCAGAGAAGTTCTGAGTTTGCTAGATATGGTGACTACTATACTGGAATCCCTCCATACATATAAAGCCACTGAATAAATTTGGTATGAAATTTGAATGAATGTTAAACAAGCCTGGATTTTAAATGCCGACTGCTTTCAGTTTAATTGAAATAAATATTTCAGGAACAGACAACAGTCAGTCTTCCTAAGGCAAGGAGTTTGTAGGAGAGATCCTTCTTGATTTAATTGTGGACTAAATTTAAGGTTGCATTTCCATCCACTGGTTACTTGTAGCCAAATTTAAAAAATTAATTTTATAATTCAATGAATTAACTGTAGGGGACAGTTAAATAAGAGGCATACAGTCCTCTGCCAAGAGTGCTGTGTTTTGTGCTTGATCACATTACAATTAGCATTAGGAGCTTATGTTGAGTTCAGAGAGGTGTCCACCAAATCTCCTTCCTCAATAACAATATGTACATTGGTGAAAATCCAAGCACACTCCAGACTCCTTCACAGGGGGGTTTAATGAGGATTGAAGATGAGCTTGATCTCATAGCTCTGCTGTACCTTGAGCTCTGATTTAACTTAGTGAACACAACTTGTTCCCTTGGTGGGGACAACAGTCGAGGATAAATCATACTAAGATACAACCAAAGCATTAACCAAGCAGACCCCAAACAAGCCATGAGCAGCAAAGGAATGCCTGCACAAGAATGATCTGCCAAGGCCAGAGGATGCTACAAGACAAACGAGCCTGCAAGCCAGCAGAGAGAGAATAAAGGAGCTGGAGTGACATTTGCTGAGCATTTACCCATACTGCTGACAAAGATGGAAGAGAAGCACCCAGAGAAGGGCACGTATGTAAGGCGATACAGAATGCTTATGACCACTGTGCAAATGAACAAGATGCAAGCAGACTTTGCTCTGGCTCAGCAGAATCATGCCATGGGCAAGCCCTGTCATCACCAAGCCGTCACTGCAGTCACCTCACGCAAGGCCGGATGGTGCTTCTGGCACCAGGCTGTGCATCACAGGGACAAGCGAAGACTACAGAGTGACAGCAAGCCAATGACACACTGCTACCTTCTTATTGCTGAGGAATATGGTCTGGCCAAGATTTGAATTTCAGCAACATTTGTTATTACAGTATTTTTTTAAAAGGGCAGCTATGCTTTTCATAGAATCATAGAATTATAGAGTGGTTTGGGTTAGAAGGGACATTTAAGATCATCTAGTTTCAAGCTTCTGCTATAGGCAGGGACACTTCCCTCTAGACCAGGTTACTCAAAGTCCCACCCAGACTGGCCTTAAATGCTTACAGGGAGGGGGCATCCACAACCTTGTTGGGAAACTTGTTCTAGTGTCTCACCACCCTCACAATAAAGAATTTCTTCTTAATATCTGATTTAAATCTACCCTCTTCTAGTTTAAAACCATTTCCTCTCATCCTGTCACTACATACCCTTGTAAAAAGACCCTCCCCAGATTTCCCATAGGCCCCCTTCAGATACTGGAAGGCCACTATAAGGTCTCTTCAGAGCCTTCTCTTATCCAGCCTGTCCTTGTAAGGAGGTGCTCCAGCCCTCTGATCACCTTTGCGGCTCTCCTCTAGATGTCATCCCTTCCTTCTAGTGTGTCAGCTGCACCACTCAGCTTGGTATCGTCTGCAGACTTGCTGAGGAGGCAACCACTGTCCATGCTGCCTACAAAGATATTAAATAGCACTGGTCCCAGTACCAGTCCCGGAGGAAAGCCACTCATCGCTGGTCCCCACTTGGACACTGAGCCTTTAACTCTCTGAGTGTGACCATCCAGCCAATTCCTTATCCAGCAAGTGGTCCATCCATCAAATCAATTTGTTTCCAAATTGGCAACCAGGATGTCATGTGGAAAAGCGTCAAATGCTTTGTACAAGTCCAGGTATATGACATCAGTTGCTCTTGTTTTATCCATTTATGCTGTAACTCCATTGTAAAAAGCCAACAAGTTTGTCAGACATGACTTGCCCCCTGAAGCCATGTTGGTTACCTGAAATTTCAGAAGTTTCCTTGCAGAAATCTCATCTGTTTATACTTCAGGGCCCTGTTTGTGATTAGGGATCACCCATGGCCAACATCAGCCCGACAGTAATTCTGAGAAGCTCAGACATAGAAATTCACAGCAATTACACTGGAATTTTTTTTTTTTTTTTTTTTTTTTGGTGCATTCTATCAGCTCTTAACTGAAAAGTTTAATCCAAATTAAATGAGGATGGTGGTTCATTAATTTGCTTGTGAGGAGGAATTGCAGAGCTGTAGATTACTGGGCATTGACAGCACAGTAAATCACTTATCCATTCAAAACAAAAAAAAAGGATTATCTCCTTAGGAGAACAGACTGCATCCTGAGGATGAGGAAGAGGCAGATTTGAGAGGACTATGACAAGTCCAGTGGACACCTGCCACAGCATCTCTCGCATGCAGTCAACACAAGGTGCTTCAGAGAGCTGTGGGAGCCCTTAAAATGGGCATTGGAATTTCACTTATGCTAACACAGATCATTTTTCATGGAACCACGGAATCGTTTGAGTTGGAAAGGACAGCCAAAGGTCATCTGGTCCAACTCCCCCGCCAAGAACAGAGCCATTCACAGCTTGATTAGGTTGCCCAGAGTCCTGTCCAGCCTGACCTTAATTGTCCCTAGAAATGAGGCATCACCTCTCTGGGCAAACTGTTCCAGTGTCTCACCACTCCTACTGTAAAAAATTTCTTCCTTATATCCAACCTAAAATTCCCCTCTTTTAATGGGAAACCATTTCCCCTTGTCCTATCACCACAGACCCCATTAAGGAGCGTGTCTCCATCTTTCTTATAGCCCCTCTTTATGTACTTGTAGGGCTTTTCAGGGCAGAAAAAGTGAATCTGGATTCACTTATTTCTGAGCATCGAGCCAAGCGTATAGGTAGGTGGGAACATCCCATAGAGAAATGGCACCTCTGCTTTACAACATTTCTTTGCCTCCACCCAGATTATCATCATCCTGCTGCATGGGGATTGACCTGACTGATCAGCAGTGCTTTCATTTGCTAGAAAACTGCAAAGCTGCTCAGGTTTGCCCCAAGCTAGGATTTGATGTGCTATGCAGAATGGCCTCAAGAGGTTTTCAGTCACCACCAGGTCAAGGCAATGAGAATTACTCAAAAGGGGTGAGATTCATTTCACTTTGCCATACATATCTAAATGTTAATCACCTCCATCTGATCCAGCACCCTCGGCTCCCTTCAGACCAGTGAGAGAAATGGGTAGCTTCAAGAAGCAGCTCATTTCATCTTCTCACAGATATCCAAGATGGATGAGACACGCTGCCTTCTGGAGGTGTCTATTTCTCTCCATTAACTATATGGAGAGCCGTAGGTGACAAGTTTGCACTCCAATGATTAACTCTCAACGTCAAGAGCTCAAGGCAGATGAATCCCACGTGCAGAGCATTAGCATTGGAGCAGCCCTGCAGCCAGAAGAGGGGGGGATGGCGGAGCCAGCAGCTGCTCCAGTGGCTTCTTCTAGCTCTGTAAGGATGTACTCAGTGGCATCCTTGATTTCCTTGGAAAGAACCAGCAACCTAAATGCAAATAAAGGGTTGGGAAAGGAGAAAGGCAATACATTAAAGAAAGAGAAGATTTGTGTGCAGATTGCAGTCAACCAACAATTCCCTAGTGAATTTTTTCTGTCCAAAGCAGTATGGCTCAATACGACCAGTTACAGCTGAATGCTCCAGAACTGAAACTGTGATGACCTCACAAGAAAGACAGGTTCCTTTCCATGTCAATAGAATCATAGAATTATAAAATAACCCAAGCTGGAAAAGATCCACAAGGATCGTTGAGTCCAGCTCCCAGCTTCACACAGGGCTACCCAAAAAATCAGGCCTTATATCTCCAAGCACTGTCCAAACACTTCTTGAACTCTGGCAGCTCAGGGCTGTGCCCACCACCCTGGGCAGCTTGTTCTATGTCACCACCCTCTGGTGAAGAGCCTTTTCCTGACGTCCAATGTGAAACTTCCCTGAACTTCCCAATACACATGCTACTGTCTGAAAGGAAGCAACTCAACACGCTCACCATGGCACTCCCACAAAAGCATGCAGGAGATCCCAGCCCTGGCCAAAGGAGCATTGCTGGGATCCTGGAAGAGATGTTCCAGCTGCAGTGACACCTCCTCCCACAAGCTGAGCGCTGTCTCCAGCACTGCTCTGTGGGTACCAAGAATTCTTCTATTGGCATCCAGAGCCGGGCAGCTGAGACATGAAAGCCCATGGGATGCGCACCAGGCCCCCATGGAGCATGCAGCAAAGCAAAGCCCACCTCTCCCAAGCACCAGCCTTGTGCCACAATTACTAGCTAATCCCACCTCTGTAGTCTGCCACAAGAACAGTTTTTGGCAGTCATTCTAGCTCCTTTCTCAGTCACGTGAAATTAATTTAATTATTTTTTAAAAAAATCTGAAGAATAATGGGATTTAATTGACTTAATGTGAAGCCTTCTGGGCTGTCACTCCACCCAGCTCCAGATCAACTCACTCAGCTGTGAGTGACTGGTGTTTGTGCCTTTCATTAAGGGACCATTGTCTCACATTAAATCCTTCCTCCCATGCTTCATATTTGCATAACATCGCTTTTATTTTTCAGAACTGCATTTTTATTGCCAGGCAATGGTGGGAGGGGTATCCATGTGACTGTGGTGGATGCAGGCGCTGCCTGCCCTTGGGGTTTGTTCTACCTGTATCTGCAGTGTTAGGGGAGGGCAGGGAGGATGCAGAGCCTGTGACACAGAGTTGGATAGCAACATTTTCTGTTCAGCCATGCACGTGTCTAAAGGAATACTATACCACATCTAACAGGTTTCCTTTGTCCTATCATCACAGCAATGGAACTCTGAAGTTTATGGCTATGGCACAGCACTTTTCCCATCTCCTCTCACTCCTACACACAGGTAGGAAATGTCAGAAACTCCAGATGAAGCCCTGGGCAGAAATTTTCTTCAGCACTGATTACCATACATATCGGAGAAATTAATTCCCTCATTGTTCCAAATTTGAGGAATATATTAAAGCTATGGTTAAGAAGATCTGGGGGGTCTTCGCTCCGAGCTATTCCCATCCCATCTAAAGCTGTGGGAAATAACATGATTACTGGTTCGAGACAACTTCCTTAGACAAAACAGAGGTCCTTTGACCTCCACCCTTCACTGTTGTTCTTGAATCCCATACACGCATCCCCGTTTATTAAAAAGATCTATCAAGAAATCTTTCAAGTCTCTCCCGTGCCCTTTTTATCCAACCATTTGATAGATGGGGAAGTTTCCATCCGATCCGCTGTGTCAGAAAACCTATACACAAAGTAGACATTGGTCGTAGAAACGCTGCCACTCCCAGAGGGAGAAGTCACTTGATTTTGGTGCCATTGATGGCATCCGAGCACTACACGGCACTCCCACCGGGTGCACACCGCTCCGCACAGACACCGAGCGCCTCTCATTCCGTGTCCTCGCTCAGCCCGCAGCCGACGCTACAACCGCAGGAGCTCCGCACAGACTGACCCGATTCAGAACCTCCCCCGGCAGCCACGGCTCTGAGCGCAGCTGCGCTCACCGCGCCACCGGGTTCTCCGTGGGGCCGAGCCCCCCGCGTCGACTCCAGCGTCGGCAGCCGCTCCCCGCTCTCCCCGGTCCCGCGGTGCGGTGCGGAGCGGGCGGCGCTGCCCCCTGGCGGGCGCGGAGCAGCGCGGGGGCGGCGCCGTGCCCCCGCCGGAGCGGAGCGGAGAAAGAGCGGAGCCGCCGCAGCCTCCCCGCGGCCCGGCCCCCTCCCCCCCCTCCGCCCCCCGCTCGAAGTGGCCGTGCGCGGAGTCCCGTCCCCCTCCTCCTTCGGATAAAGACCACGGCCGGGGGGGCGGCGCGGCACTCGCGGCTGTCGCGCTGAGGGCTGGCGGGGTCCCCCCCCCGGGCAGCGACCCCCCGCCCCGGGGCCGCCGGAGCAGCCGCCGTCGGAGCCCAGGTGAGTGCCCGGGCTGCCGGGGGTGCGGGGCTGCCCCGAGGGGACGAACCCCGGACCGCGCGCTGCTTCCCCGCGAGTTATTCCGGAGTTTTCCTCCCTGGGCTCGTGGCGGTTCCGCGGGTGTCCCCGAGGGGACCGTGCCGAGGGATGCCCCGAGCTGGGGCGGGTGGCGCTGCCCCGTGGTGCCACTCGGCAGGGGGACATCTCCGGCGTTGTCCGCCGCGCGAGGAGTCCGTCTGTGAAACGCATCGCCTCTTTCTTTCAGCGGGTGGGAAGGGCAGGTCTATGCCTTGAGCTTCACATCCCAGGTTAGGAGCTGAAGGACGCGCAGGGCACCAAAACCGTCGGTTACTCTCGGTGCTGCACGAGGTGTTGCGCTCCTCGCTCCGGGATCCAGGAAGGTGAACAGCTGTTGGGCTGCCTGCCCGCCTGGCGGTCCTCTGCCCCGGGTGTGCAGCACGAGTAGGGGACCGCTCCTCGGTCACGGGTGGGGGATCTTCGTGTGTGTGCAAGGGACAGAGGGCACAGCTCCATCCTTTTATTCTCTCCAAATCCAAATCTCTCCAAATTTTGGGTCCACACCCAAAAGCACGGGGCATTTCATCTGCCTTTGCAGATTTCTGGTGGCTGGGAGTCTTACTGAAATTTTTTTCTGACATTTTCAGTTTTTAAAGAGCAAAGCTGGAATGGGCATAAGCCATACGTTCCACAAACTGTGGCTCTAGGTGGGAAAAAAAAAATAATCCACCAGATATTGTGACTCCGATGATGTGAGAACTGCACTACTTTCCCATAGAGAAGCACGTACGTATGGCTTTCATCCAGCAAAGGGCGTGTTTCGTTCTGATGAGGGCTTCAGTGCTGTTTGCTCCGGTGGAATTTCTCAGCGGCTGAAGGAGAACCCGTGCTGCTGTGCTTTGGGAAAGCGGGGCTTAAGTCCTGCTCTGAATAGCATCCACTCAGCGGCTCACGTTCATTGAGGAGCTCCAGGCATAGCGAGGCATAGCGAGGCGTGCGAGCGGCACCGCCAGCCCTGGCACAGGAGCTGGGCATCGTCCCGGTGTTCTGATCACCCACATTCTGCCAGCATCCTGGAAGTGCAAACAGCCCCGTGGAGGAGCTGTCATGGAGGAGTGGGGACTGCTTTCAGCTGTCTGTGCCCTTCAGTCATCTCAGACTGGGACCTGAAGCTCTGACATCTGTTATTTGGTAAAATGATGATTTGCAATTATTCCACAAGCACCAAACCCATAGGTGATTGTCAGGAACCAAGGCAATTTTGAGCATTGTTAAAAGAGAATGTTAAATCATTAAGATGTCCAGAGAGTAGCATTTAGTTCTGAACAGCTTGATTCTTCTGCAGGGAACTCTGTCATTCTCTTAAAAATAAGATAAAGCTGTACTTCACTGTTCCCCATCTTTCTGACAAAGTGTGGTGCATGCTGAAACTAGCCACGCTCTTGAGTATCTTTCTTTTCTTTTTGGGAAGTAGATAAGCACACCTGCATTTGTACTTAAGAGCTCCAAGAAAAGTTACGAAGCATTCCTGCTTGTATTGTGTTCTGCCTGTATGCAGCAGCCTCAGGAGCGCTCAGGCACAGCAGCGGCAGCACTGGTTTAGCAGCTCTCAGCTTTAGCTTGTTGCTGATGATGACGTGACTTGAAGCCTTGGGTTTTTCATAGAATCATAGAATCGCATGAGTTGGAAAGGACCCTCAAAGGTCGTCTAGTCCAAGCCAATGAACGGGGACACCTGTTCAGGAGCTTGTACTGAAGTCTGTGTCACCTACAGCTCAATTAGGTTGCTCAGAGCCTGGTCCAGCCTCACCTTGAATGTCTCCAGGGATGGAGCATCCACCACCTCTCTGAGCAACCTGTTCCAGTGCCTCACCACTCTTACTGTAACAAACTTCTTCCTTATATCCAGTCTAAATCTCCCCTCTTATAGTTTGAAACTATTTCCCCTTGTCCTGTCACAGCAGACTGCAAAAAAGTCTGTCCCCTTCTTTCTCATAGCCCCCCTTTAGATACTGAGAGGCCGCTCTCAGCTCTCCTCGGAATCCTCTCTTCCTCAATCTGAACAGCCTCAGCTCTCTCAGCCTGTCCTCATAGGAGAGGTTTTTCCATTCCTTGGATCATTTTTGTGGCCCTCCTCTGGACACACTCCAACAGGCTCATGTCTCTTCTGTACTGAGGACTGCACATCTGGGTGCAGTACTTCAGGTGAGGCCTCACCTTGAGGAGCAGAATCACCTCCCTCGACCAGCTGGCCACTCTTCTTTTGATGCAGCCCAGGATATGGTTGTCTTTCTGGGCTGCGAGGGCACACTGTCCAACTTCCCATCCACCAGGTTCTTTTCAACAGGACTGTGCTCAATCCTTTCATCCCCCAGCTTGTCCTGATAGTTTGAGATGCCACAACCCAGGTGCAAGACCTTGCACTTGGCTTTGCTGAACCTCATGATGTTCTCCTGCTTAAGCCCATCTAGATCCCTCTGGATGGCGCTCCGTCCCTCAGGCATATCGACTGAACCCCAGCATCTTGGTGTCATCTGCAAACTTGCTGATAGTGCACTTGATCCCACTGCTGATGTAAAGCCACCTCTCCTGTAAAAACCACCAGCTTCACCAGGTGGCCACCAAAAGAGAGTGGATATTTGTTTTAAGCCTCATGTTCCCCTGATCCCCGATTTTCTACCAAAACCTGCTCTCCAGGATGTGGAAGGGGGACATGGTAATTGCACCAGCTCAGACTGAAGGGTTTGGGTTTGGCATCACCTACAAGAGTGATGTGTTTGAGACATAAGGATTGCTTCCAGGCAGCAGTCTTGTATATTAAAAAAGGAAAAGATCTCACAGCAAACAGTGAGAAGGGCTCTAATTCGTTTCAAAGCTTTTTTGAAGAGCCATTAATCAAACACTGAGAAGACACCACGATAAAGTAAAAGGTCACCATGCCAACCTCTTCTCTGTGTCTTTACATTAAGTCTATCAGACTAATCCCTGGCCTAACTTCACTGAAAATATCGTTTGGGCTCTTTTTAATCAAGTGACCGATATATTAAACAGGCTGTACCTGTCCTCCACACGATCACTTATGCAAATGCATTTGCTTGCAAGCAGGCCTCAGGAGTTTAGTGGGTTTGACTCATGTGAGGTCAGCCTCCTCCCATCCAGCCCAACATTCACCCTATCATTCTGTTTGGGAACTGAATTTTATTTTATGTTTACAAATACAAGCAGCAAATTAAAATATATTTATTTATTTATTTATTTATAGAGCAATCAACCACACATTCATTTACTTTCAGCTAAACTTATTCCTCTCCACAAGCTGAATTAGATAGCCTTTCCCATTATGTTACTATTGGTTCTGATTTATGTTTTTCTCCCAAGCAGCCCAGGCAAGCTGTTCCCCAGTCAGCAGTTGCTACGTGTCCTACTCCTTCTCTTTTTTCACATGTTGAAATATCCAAGGATGAGATCAATGTAGCTTTTACTAAAGAGGAGCATGCAAATAGGGGCCCACGTAACAAAATACTCCTGAAATGTGCTCCGTGGGCTGGGTCCTGTTCTTATTCTGTCTCCGAGTGTCTTTCCTGTAGGAGAGGAGATTGAAAACAAGCGTGTCGATTGGAAGATACCATTCAGAAAGAGATTTATGATCCTTTCTCATCAGGGATGCTTACGTGGGATTATTTCTGCCTGAAAGCACTGACTCAGAGCTCACATGTAAATTGCCAGTGTAATTCCACTATTCTGTGTTTTGCAGAATTGAATGTTTTGTGCCTTGCTTCAAGTGTTTTCTTGATGAAAGTCTCACTTTTCTCCTAGAGAGAGCTTTGTAGGCAGCTGAGATGTAACCACATCTTCCTGAGCTACATACAGGCAGTGACTGCCTGTCAAATGGGTAATACCTTAATCTTGAAGCGGACAGCTTCACATCAACACCACTGTGTTCTTGCAGCAGTTCTTTCGAATGGTATCATTTCTTCCCATATGTGTGAAGTTTAACATGAAGGGAAATATTTGAAACTTAGCCTGTTAGTCATAGAATGTTAGAGTTACAGAACCATTAAGGTTGGAAAAGGCCGCTAAGATCACCTGGTCCAACTACTGACCCACCCCTGCCTTGCCCACTAACCATGTCCCTCAGTGTCACATCCACATGGTTCTTGATCACCTCCAGGGACAGTGACTCCACCTCCACAGGGCAGCCTGTGCCAATGCAGCATCACTCTGAAAAGAAATTTTTCCTATTATCCAGTCTGAACCTCCCTAGAGGTTGGAGGTACCTGAATAGAATGTTACGTCCTTGGTTCTTTGCACAAAATGAAAGATGAATGCCCAGCAATACCTGGTCATGGAAGTGGGAGATGACAATATGCAGGCATGATTCATGTAGATTTACATAGTCAATAATTTAATTTTGATCCATATTCTGAGATACTTCATTGTAATACTGAAATATCAGAACAAAGCACTTCTCTTGCTGCTGAAATAGAATAAATTCAATAATTAGCACCCAATTTGGAAACTAAGAGCAAGGCCTGAAAAGTCATGCAAACAAGTGCATGTGCTGTTGCTTTACAAGATATTTTCCAGTTGATTATCCCAAACTCTGTGATCAAAGCAGAACATGCCTGCCTTTATGGGATGAAGAGGTCCAGCTGGGTGCATCCTCCCTGCTCACTGTAATGCTTAGGCAGCATTTGTGTAATTTTTGCCTTCCTGAGTTGTGGAAATCAAGCATCCACCTTTCTCTATTCGCCACAACTAAAGTCTGTGTTGCTGTTGTATTTCATCTCCAAGCAGAATAGCCAAAAGGTCTGATGGAGCTGTAAATATTTGATGAAGTTGCTGACTGGGGCTTTGTACAATATGAGAGCAAACTCCACCCACCACCTCAGGCTGCCCAGGGCCCCATCCGACCTGTCCCTGAGCACTTCCAGGGATGGGCCATCTACAGTTCTCTGGGCAGCTGTGCCAGCACCTCACTGCCCTGTGAGTGAAGAATTTCCCCCTAAAATCTAATCTAAATCTCCCCTCTTTTAGTTTAAAGCCACTGCCCCTCTTACAGATGAAAAGAAAACAACAAAATACAAATAGGAAATTCTGCTCCCACTCACAGAGAAGTTTGGAAATCTCAACTGATAATTTTCGCATAATTATTAAAAAAGTGGAACAAGCCCTGGATTCAACATGGTGGAAGGTCTGTGTCCTGAAGAGTTTTAGGTGAACGCAGCTATTCTCTTTTCCCTCAAGACTCAGAAGTATTAGAAAAACAGCAGTGGATGCCAGATTTAACACTTTTTAATTCTGTTGTCATTTTTTAAAAGATACAGCATTTAGTATAAAAATATCACTTTTTCATAACTATTGTTTATGGACTCTGGCTCATGATTTAACATATATATTAGACTGCTAGAGAGAGATGCATACTACAGAAAATAAAACACGGGTATTTTCACAAGTATATGGTACTAGAAGGACTATTTTCAAACACTTTTCTTAAAAAAAAAAAAAAAAAAGAGGGAGAAATATTTAAAATGTCTGATATAGGGGGGAAAGTTAAATCATAAACACAATCAGATCAGCCACACTCAAGGGGTCTGTGCACAGCCACCTTTGATGCAAGTTGGGTGGGGGCAAGAAATAAGTATGCCTGGGTTTACTGGTGCAGGTGTTTGCAAATCCTCTGGCCATCATGCTGTCAAAGAGAACCTCAGAGGTGTTTGCAAACTTATCCTGGTGCCATTTCTGCCAACTATTCCTGTTAATAAGTGCGAGCAGAGAGCCTTGCCTCGCGCTGCTGATGTGCATCCAATTAGCGGTGTGGAAACAAGGTGAGAAAGTCTCAGCCAAGCCCTAGGGACAGACAAGCTCAGGGAGGAAGCTGAGCTTGAGGTTCTTGTTCTGTATTATCAGATTCTTATAGCAGTATTCTTTGTATTACTGGGAAAGCTTACATCTAGAGCATGAGACAATCCAGGCACCAGGTCCAGGAGGGAGATATGAGCTCAGTCCAGCCACCACATGTGCTTTTGGTTTTCATCCACCGTAGATATCCTCAGAAGCTGATAAATATATGGGAACTGCTAAGAGCATCAATAAATTATTGATTATTCTTTACATCTGCCTTTAGCCAGACCAGTTATCCTCTGGGCATTTTATGCCCTGATCTGGAAGTCTGGGACACTACTCAGAAAGCACCCCCAGCGATTCAGGTGGAGACAGTCAGAGAACTCCTCCTCCATCTGAACTATCACAAGTCCATGGGACCAGATGGCCTACAACCTCGGGTGCTGAGGGAGCTGGCGGGGGTGATTGCTGAGCCGCTCTCAGCCATCTGTCAGCGCTCCTGGTTAACTGGAGAGGTCCCAGAGGATTGGAGGCTTGCTGATGTGACTCCCATCTTCAAGAAGGGCTGTAAGGAGGATCCGGGGAACTATAGGCCTGTCAGTCTGACCTCGGTATCGGGGAAAGTAATGGAGCAAATCGTCTTGGGGGAGATCGCACGGCATGTGCGTGGTGACCAGGGGATCAGGCCCAGCCAGCATGGGTTCATGAAAGGCAGGTTGTGCTTGACCAACCTCATCTCCTTCTATGACTGGGTGACCAGACTGCTAGATGAAGGAAAGGCTGTCGATGTAGTCTACCTAGACTTCAGCAAAGCCTTTGACATGGTTTCTCACAGGCTTCTTCTGGGGAAACTGGCTGCCCGTGGCCTGGACAGGTACACACTCCTTTGGGTAAGAAACTGGCTGGAGGGCCATGCTCAACGGGTGGTGGTTAATGGAGCGAAGTCCAGCTGGCGACCTGTTTCAAGTGGTGTCCCCCAGGGATCGGTACTGGGGCGTATCTTGTTTAATATCTTTACTGATGACCTAGATGAGGGGATTGAGTGTACCCTCAGTAGGTTTGCAGATGACACCAAGCTGGGAGGTGGTGTGGATCTGCCTGAGGGTAGGGAGGCCCTTCAGAGGGACTTAGATAAGCTGGATCACTGGGCTGAAATGAATGGAATGAGGTTCAATATGGCCAAGTGCCGGGTCCTGCACTTTGGCCGCAACAACCCCATGCAGCGCTATAGGCTTGGGGACGAGTGCCTGGATGATTGTGAAAAAGAAAGGGACCTGGGAGTGTTGGTTGATGCTCGGCTGAACATGAGCCGACAGTGTGCCCAGGTGGCCAAAAGGGCCAGCGCCATCCTGGCCTGCATTAGAAATAGTGTAGCCAGCAGGAGCAGGGAGGTGATCATCCCCCTGTACTCAGCACTGGTGAGGCTGCACCTCAAGTACTGTGTTCAGTTTTGGGCCCCTCACTACAGGAAAGACATTGAGGCCCTGGAGCGTGTCCAGAGAAGGGCAACGAAACTGGTGAGGGGTCTGGAGCACAAGTCCTACAAGGAGCGGCTGAGGGAGCTGGGATTGTTTAGTTTGGAGAAGAGGAGGCTCAGGGGAGACCTCATTGCACTCTACAACTTCCTGAAGGGAGGTTGTGGTGAAGAGGGGTTTGGCCTCTTCTCCCAGGCAACGAACAGGACCCGGGGAAATGGCTGCAAGTTGTATCAGAAGAGGTTTGGGTTAGACTTAAGGAAGAACTTTTTCTCTCAGAGAGTGGTCAGGTCAGGCACTGGAATGGCCTGCCAAGGGAGGTGGTGGAGTCGCCATCCCTGGCAGTGTTCAAGAGGCGTCTGGACGAGGAGCTGCGAGATCTGGTTTAGTAGCTTGTGGTAGCAGTGGCAGTGTGAAGACGGTTGGACTAGATGATCTTATAGGTCGTTTCCAACCTTGTGATTCTATGATTCTATGATTTTATATATAATCAGACAGGGGCAAAACTCTTATTTAAATGTCTTCCATGTCTTGTTAAAGAGTGTTCTTTAACTACATTTCTTTAGTTTGGCGAGGCAGTTTTCTAAGGAACCCACTGTTAATGCTATCTATACTTTGAGGAAGTGGACAGATGTGGATATAACTAAGAGCAGGCTCCCTCCCAACCTATCCAGATGTGAAGGAGTTTTTGCGAGGCCATATCCACCCTGGCCATCCCTGGCCGTCATTGTTCCTGCCTGGGTACCAGAGGAGAACAGGAACGATGTGAGCATTGCAGGCCTGGTTCCTGAGCAGCCAGAGCAAGATGATGGAGAGCAAACTGAGATTTGCATCCTTGATCTAAACAGCTTCCACAGTGAAGGAATTTGAGTTGCATTTCCCTCCCATGCTTTGAGAACCCTGGACTGTAACCATAGAATCATAGAATCCCAGAATCTTTGAATCAGAGAATATCTGGTGTTGGAATATACAAAATTTAATGGAGCAGCTCCTGTCCTGGCCATATAGCTGTCCCTCAGGACCAGCATGTAGCACTACAGCAAGAAACAAGCAGTAGACATACTACCACGAAGCCTCTGTTAATTGGATTTCAAATATAAATGTGTAAGTTGTTAAAAAATGCAGAGGC
This sequence comes from Chrysolophus pictus, assembly GCA_037305975.1. Lineage (NCBI taxonomy): Eukaryota > Metazoa > Chordata > Aves > Galliformes > Phasianidae > Chrysolophus > Chrysolophus pictus. The sequence continues at coordinate 34,581,412 of CM074578.1, forward strand.
TGTCATTTACCTCTTATCTTGGCTTAAATTTTACAATGCAGCTTAATTTGATCTTCTCTTTTTTCTTTGATAGTGTGTAGCACATTCTAAACAACCCTTTCATAAAATGTTCTTGCAAGGTTAAGAGCCGTAGCAAAATAGTCCTTATTGATTGCTAGTTTTATACCTGAGAAGCCTGCAGGCAGCATACTGTGAGCTGTATGATGATTTTAATGTGAGGGTGGCATTTGCGTGGATACAATTTCCATGACTTCATAACTAAGCTATTGTTTTCTAACCAAGCACACAATGGGAATTATTCAAGAGAAAAAGAAAGATATTATAGTTCTTTCAAAAATTGTACTTTGGAAGCAGGTAATCTCTCTCTTATTCCTGTCTTTAATTTCTGATACTATTGATACTACAATGTGTTTTCAGAAAAATACATTTTCTCTGTGGAACTGTTTTTTAAAAATATGTTCTTTTAAATACTATTTTCAGCAGGCAAAGCACACAAGTAATTTTATTTTGACAGTCTAAATCATAATGCTTTTATATCATTCATACAACAATAAATATCTTAATGGACCTTTTAATGTAGCAACATTTAAATAATTTCACTATCTTGTACAGCAGTACCAACACTGATCTAATTTTGGGCAGTATTAGAATACTTTAAACTGTTCCACAAGGCAAGAAATCTTGTATATATGCTTGAAACTGTGTGCAGTACAGAGCTGAGCAATACTGTGTGATCTTGAAAATAATCCTGAAAATCAATTGTTCTGACTTTTCAGTTATGCTGGAATGTTTTTTGGCAGACAGATACACACACTAATTTTTTTTTTAATAAAAAAAAGGATATTATGATGTCAAAAAGGAGCTTGAAATGCCCAATGCTTGTAAAAGCCGGCCTTGGATGGTATGGCCAGATGATGGGATGATAATCATCAACATGCTATGTGCATCACTAATTGCCACATACTGGCTATCTACTGAACCTAACATGTTGGGGTTAAAGTGCCCGCAGTTATTTGATGGCTTCTTGAACTCTGAACCACCTCAGTACTGATAAAGTATTGAACTTCCTCATTTTCCCCTAGTCTTCTGGTGCCTAGTCACTCTTCTCAAGAATTTCATTTTTTCAAGCATCACACAAATGTCATCTTGCTCTTCAGGGAGGCTACAAGAACTCCCACTTCGGTGTAGAGAACAATAAGATGTTTAACGTCCCTCTTCCTGGCTCTTAGCAATTAAACATATTTCCTCTTTGCTGATGTTAATAAATGGTCTGACAAAGTTTTGGCAGAGTGGCACATTGTCTGAAAATTGTTCATCCGGCTTTTCTCTCATTCTTTGCAACGTAATCAAGAAAGCACCATCAAGAAGCACTCAAGAGGAGAGCGAACATCAAATAAAAGAAGATTACTGGAAAAGTGTGGAGCTGTTGTAGGCACTGTGCCGATCTCCCTTACTTTTACGTGATGCTTTCTCTTGAATCTGCCTCTCAGACAACTTCAGCACTTACTTTTCTTGGCACTTCAAGATTTACAGGCTAAAATGAGGATCTTTTAGTCTGGGAGCCAGGAGCAAATAGAAAACCGTAGAGATGCATAGCGTCTGGAGGGAGACCACAACCCCCCTGTCATGAGCTAACAGCAGTGGGACAGAAGGGGAGAAACTTCCCCACCACCAAGGAGGGCCTCCCTCCAAGCTTCCATTCTGGGCACAGTGCAGGTCCCCTGCCAGCTCCACGCAGGAGTGTACAGGATCTTTGCTCTCCACCCCAGCAGTGTACGCACACCAACACTCACCAGGAGAGAAGGAATGCCCAACTCCGTTGGCTCCACATGGCATGGTGACCTGCTGGTAGCACCTGGATCTGAGATGTTTGTGGTGGAAGTGCTTGTGGGCAGGGGACTGAGAAGTTCCAGGAATGGTTTCCTGTGAGCAAGACAAGTCTGAGCTCACTTTCTTCTACATGCATGCTCCCTAAAAATGAATTTAAAGAAGTTGTCCGGGAGCTTTGACACCTACTGCTGATTTAAAGACATGAAATCAAGTTACTGTAAGCTCTGGTATGGCTGGTTTTGCTATTTCCCTCAATTCCCAGCAGAAATTAAGCACGGGAGCTGGGATTCAGATGTCTAAGATTAATAGAGTTGCTCAGGTATCGAAGCAGTGACAAAATGGAAAGTTCTTCCTAGCAGAAAAAGTAATTAGCCCCTTTCAGTTCTTCAATTTGACACTAGCTTAGCATCAATTATTCTCCATTGGGAATGTTACATCTTAACAGGGCTCATTGTAATATCATCTTTTCTCAGTAGTAATCGGAAGATAGAAGGCCTCTTCAAATCATTGTCTTGCTGCACTGAGACTTTTAACATTTCAGCCTCCTACTTATCACCTGATACAGCTTGCATTGACTTCAGCGCTTGAACAATTCCAGTATTCTCAAGTGTTTGGAAGTCAGCTCTTCCCTGCCTACTCCCACCCCACCAAGTTTTGGCAATAGTCTGCAGAGAAAAGCAGCAGTGTTTCCGAGAAAAAAGGTATTGTTACACTTGAAGTTAAAATCCTGAGGGTGAAGAAAACATGTCAAAATAATTTGGTGAATCTGTGAGGCTGGGTTTGGGGTGAGAAGAGGTAGCTCCACTGTGTTTATTTCAGCTTAATAAGGAAATCCTCTCAGCCCTGGGTCCCTCAGCTACTTCAGGTCAAAGCAGATCTTCAGAAAGCACCGTGCCATCCTTGGGTGCTTCCAGCTGTGGGAAACTGGCAAAAGTAGAAGAGCACAAGTGAAAAGTACAATGTATTTTTAAAAGCTGATCTGCTGTCATGGTGCACACTTCCTCAAGAATTTTAGAGAGCCTGGTACACTCATAAAATGTGCCATGTACATGGTACACTCACAAAATGTGCCATTTTATTTTCTCTGGCCAAGGAGATCCTTCATTTGCAGGACAATTCATAGCACTATCTCATAGCCAGTTGCTCTTTGTTGCCTTATGCAAGTCATACCTCTGTTGAATTGCTCTCTCCCATTTTCTCATCTAACATCCAGAATCCCATGTCCAATTTAACATCGTGTGTTTGAGGCTGTTAGAACACAGTTAAGGAGACTTAGTTGTGCAGCTGTGGTGACTGAATCCCTCAAAAAGTTCTGATAATCAGCCTCTATGCACAGCTCCAAGTTACTCTGAGTAGAGGATTGCTGAAAATAAGAAGAAAAAGAATAAATTGTAAGCGACCTCCTTTCCTGTGCCTCCAGATTGGGACACTCTGTGGGTAAACATCTCTGAGTAAAGCTGATCTAAATTAAACAAATCACTGGCTTTGGTAGGCATAATACGAGTCTGGCAATAAAAGCTATTTAAAATTCCATGGAGACACTGAAGCCCTAATCCGGAGCACAGCAGGCCTAGCGTGTGCTGCTGCCAGCAGACCTGACAGATGTGCACTGCTCTGGCCTACCCGGGCCTGTTTGTTCACTGCCCAGAGCAGAGTGCCAGCACTCCACTCCTATGATATCTTGGGCTGTAGTGGGATACAGTTATGTCACTACTGGGACACGGAGATGAGGTGTGCTGAGGGCACCACAGCTGGACAACATCCAGTTCAGAGTGGGGATGTTGTGAAGGGTCAGGAAGCTGGGTATTGCTGAAGGATTCCCAAGAGCTGCTGGGCTCAGTGGGGAAGCTGTGCTGCTCTGCACAAGCAGAGGGCTCCTGTGGAGATGTTTGCTGCTGGGGTTGGTACCCAGCCAGCTCTGTTGCCACAGGGCCCTAGCTGAAATTAAAAGGTCCATTTGAAACCAGTTGTGCTGAGTGTTTTAACTTGATTGTTTGAAGCATTTCTAATAATTGCATTTTAAACCTCATCTTCATTTATGAGTTTCTCTTTGCAAAATGTTAACAATCGCAGGTCACCTTTGAGATGGAAGCATCTTAGCATCTGTTGCAAAAGCTTTTTAAAAGTAATTCAAGCCTTACTTTGTCACCAGATCATTTCATGCACTAATGCCTTGGGAGTGTCAAACTGTGCCGATAATAGTGGAGTTTTCATGCTGCTCCTGCTTATTCCTGTTCAGATACAATTAAGGCAAGAAGTGTCTTACGGGTGCCTGATCACATGCATTAAATTAGCTCCCTTTTTGTCTCCTAAGGCAAATGCTTTCAGAACTGTAAGGTCTCTGGGGAAAGGCTTCTATTTGTTAGGGCAGCACCTCACCAGCTTGGCTCATGGCCTCAGCTCCTGAATGTTGGCCAGTGGTTGTGGAGGGCAGTTTACCGGGAGCTGAATATGCACCTAATCTTCAGCATGAGATCAGCCCCAGAAACTGCCTCTGGGAGGGTTGCCCTATTTAATGGTAGGCCTCTGCTTTAGGCTTTCTGAACTTGTATTTGTACTGCAGCAAGATTCCAGTCCAGCAGAGTCCTGGAAAAAAACTGAGACTGGGGGATTTAAAACTTTTGTTGAGACTCTCAACATTTGCTAACAGATGGAAATCTTTTCCACTGGCTTCCAAGAGCTGTAAGAGAGAATATGGGGTTGAAATCAAGAGGACACTGTGTTTGTGTATCAATGAACCTGAGGCAGTGTGACACCAAAACTGCCACCTGGCACAGGGAAGAGCAAGGCATCTTCCACAAGGCTCTGCTGAGAACATCCAGGATATGCAGGAGGACAACCCTAGGGCAGAATTCCATCCTGAGTATATTTTGCAATGTGCTAATGAGGAGCTGGAAGGATTTAGCAATATTCAATGGGGCTCTGATCACGCTTGAGGCACCCAAAAGGTAAATTCAATCATTCTCTGGAGGCTGCAGTATGCCAGTGACCAGGTATTCCTGTTACAGGGTGACTTGATCCCAGGCTACCTAACAAGCAGTCATTTTGGTTATTCCCACCATACAGATGGAGTAAATTAGGCAGTGCTCCTTGCATGGTGATCACCCCTGCAAATCAAACTGATTTTGACTGAGCATCTGAGAGTGGTTTCAGATGCCCAATATAAGATCTTCTCAGATGAAGAGTCTACAGTGGTGTGGTCAAACCACTCCTTCACTACATCAGTTTCAGGCACAGGTTTATAATTTGATCCTGTGTAATCCATCAGAGTTTATCTATCTTAGCTAACAACGACCTTCTACGTGAATATATAAAAGTTTAATGCTTTCCCATTTTCTGTATGCCCATAAATTAAATATATTCAGTAGAAGACTGGGAATATATAAGTGAAAGGAATCAGCTCCCCGCCCTTTTAGGCTGACAAAAAATCATATCAGACTATAACTAAAAAGTAGTCATAACTTGTGAGTCACAAAAGACTCAAGGGTGAACACAATTAGAAAAAGAGAGTTAATGGTATATTGTCTGGGTATGTCTGAACTGCAGGCAGACAACGAAGCATCAATAACTCAAAGCAAGAAAGGTTGCTGTTGTTGTTCAGTTTTTTTTTTTTCAGATCACTTTAACATCTTATGCAAAAATAATTTGAAATAGCGTCTGGTTATTTTCAGGGGAAATACATAGCCAAAATTTGTTGCTATAAACATACATTTATGAGGAAGACAGAGTAATGCTCTGTGCTAATCATAGTGTTGAATTGTCAGTGTCATCGGAAGATGTATAAAGTACCTAAAAATGGCTTTTCTATTGTTTACATGATTTTTTTTAACACTAGTTCTCCCATGATAGCAGAATATCTGACACAGTTGTCTCATTACCAGTTTCAGCAGAGATCTGGACTGGAATAAACAGCCAATATAATAATGCTGCACAAGGGTGCAGGGATGAAGATATGACAAGCCATAGTAAGATCAGTAGTATAGCAGCATCATTAACCTTTTTTTTTGTAGCTGCACTAAATTTTCCACAGACAAGAGCATTAGTGATTTTAACTTTGATTGAGAACTGCTATTATCCACTCACAGCGTGTGGGAGCAAACAGGCACTTGGATAAATCATAAAAAAGAAAACCACTTAGCAAGTTGCTTTCCTCAATAACACCTTTTTCTGAAGGTACAAGGCTGAGTGCTGTAGGGAGAGTGTGTGTGAAGAGAAGAGCAAGGCTGCAACAGCCCGCTGCAGGTGCTCAAGGTCAGCCCCTCTCACTGGAGAGCGTGAGGTCATGTTTGGCTCAGAAGGTATTCTGATATGTTTCTAAAAAATTAAGTAATTAAATATTTCAGAGAGTGAAAGTCATCAGGATTCTAATGCAGTGTTAATGGGGTCTTTCAGGAATCTCAAAGATCAGCTTCAAGAACGACAGAACTCGAGCCATTAGCAAGCTCATCCAAAAGTAGTCGTCCATCAGAGGTGAGTGTCTCCACATCCCAGCTGCGGAGGAGCATGAGGAGCAGCACTACATTCCTGCTTGCAGCCGCTGCAGGAGACATGAAACTCATGCCGATAACCATCTGAATTCCCTCCTTGTTCTGCTGCGGACTGTCGGCCTAAGGGTGTGTTTGCCCAGCAATGGGTGAAGCTGGCATTGAGTCCACCAGCCCAAGTACACGGACAGCGTTGAGGCGGCAGTCCATGGGAGATCATCCTGTCCACAACTGGTGCTAGATGAGAAACAGATCGGTCTACTTGGTAATATGGAATACCTCTCGCACTGTCTTTGAGAGGAAGAGCTGATGATGGACTGTCCACACAACAGCAGCACCATTTTGGATTGGGTATTTTTTTAACAAGGGCAACGGGTAGTGCCAATGTGACACAAGAGGATGAGGAGTAAAGCCTCTAGCTCCTTCTCCACTGCTCATCACCTTCTGCAGACCTCATCTCTATGAGATAGCCTGCAGGTACATGGCTGTGTTTGAATGGGACAAAGCATGGTGGGAAAAAGGCAATTCCATTCACCTCACTGAAATCTGGGATAGACTCCAGAATGAATTCCTCTTGGTAACTCCTAATGGATGTATATTCTACCAAGACCTATGGAAAGGACCAGAATCACAGGATTTTCTTCTCTTCTCTGGTGTAGAAACCAGCAATAAATTATTTTGATTACAAGGCCTAATATATTAATAGAACATATAAAACTGTCTTTTGTATTTTACTGTATACAATTTGCTGCAGCAACCTACAGCCATCCAAGGTACTTCAGCTTCACTTTCACAACTCATGGGTCACTGAGAGATGCTCCCTGAGGTGAGGAGTCCATGTGTCACCAACATCTTGGTACCAACAGAGTGGTAATGCCTTCAGAGCATTCCACAACTCCTTCAGCGTATATTGAGGATCTGAAGCCACAGTGGGGAGAGGCAGGAGGTATCCCTGAGACTGACTGTCCCCACAAAGAGCAAGTGACCACCTTTGGGGCAAGAACTTGAGGAGTGGTTGGGCTGCACAGTAGGTTGGAGCATCTCTACAGGGCTTTGTCCAGACACATCCTCCTGTCCCATTTTATAGTTTGGGAGTGATTCACTACCCTGGCAGTCCACTCTGCTGCCTGTGCCCCAAGGAGGGGCTTAGTGCCAAAGCAGGGACCCCCAAGTCCCCCCAGAGTGGTGAGATGTGACTTCTTGCCACGTTTTTTCTTGCTTCTGTTAGCGGCCTGCAATTAAAAGAGGTGTGATACCAGTGCGGCTGTCATCAATTTACATTGATTTTCAGGTATTTCTGGTTTTCAGGTATTTCTAAAAAATTTTACTATGTAGATAAGGATTTCCTTTTTAAATTAGTATGGGTTGGGATGATGCATGTATTTTCTTCTCATTTTCTTATCATAGTCATGTAAGTTTGGCCTCCAGAGGTCATCTAATTCAACTGTCTTCACCAAGCATTAAATACAGGTTATCTACCTGCAAGCATGTTGTGCAGTGTGAGGGATCACATGGAATGATGATGATCCTCAAGTATCATTTTTGGGAAAGTAAGCAGCTGAAACGCCACCAAGAATGCTACAAACAAATTAAGGGAGAATGGGGGATAGCCATCACATAGCATCACATTCTGCTCCACACCCTTATCAGAAGCATGTTGTCTCATTTGCAGATTTGATTATTGGCTTCTAGGTCCAGGGAGTCTTGTTTCCTTCTGATGCTGTTAGGGATGGCATGGAAAGTGAAAACTGAGAATGATATATTTCAGAATTTAAGTTGGATTTTTTCTAAATACACATAAGAAATTTAGGGTTGAGAGGGGAAGGAATGAGGACTTCAATCCACTTTCTAGAGTTTGATCTTGAGTCAGTTGTTAGTGATTGTTGGACCAATTTGGGGGATACTGTGTTTTAGTAGTGAGTTCCTGGAGCTACTATGCCTTGAAAATGAGATCATTTTGCAATTACATTTTCTCATTTGTAGTGGTGGTCACGATAATGCACTCTTGTGCATTACCTGCATTATCTGGCAGTCACTGAATGAGACTAAATGAAACCAACATCTCTAAAGGTACCTGAAAGTTTAATTAATCTGTGATATAGAGGAATGATGTTTTGTGTTCCATAACTGTAGACATGTTTGCTTGTATGTCATCGGTCTTTGGTAACAAAGATGTCAAAAGTGATTGCACAAAGAGTTTCCCTTACAAGTCAAAGCTTCATAGAGCTTTTTCTTGCAATGTGACAACACAGCAAAGGCCACAAGAGGTGTTTTCTGGTTGTATTTCACAAATGCAGACCACACCTACACAAAGAGAAACAGATACATGAAGTCTGTGGTTAAAAAAAAAAAAAGAGAAAGAAAAAAAAGGAAAAGAAATGCAGTGTTAAAATTATGCTAAAATGTTACTCCCTTTGGATGTTTCCGTTATTAATCTTTCACTGTGTACATCAGTACTGGGATTTTGGGTCAGAATGGATGGTTCTGGCATATTGACACAGAGCAGGTGTGTAGGCTGAAGACCCATTTTTACTTTTTATACTTTCTGACTTCTTAGCACTTCTGTACTGTGCTGTCCAAGGCAGTGGTGCTGTTAAGGGGAAAGAGTCAACATCTGACGATGAAGGTTGTTAGTGTGGGCCAGGTCTCATTTCCTGTTGCTCAGCACTCACCCTCTGCAGCTACTTTCATTTCCCTCCTGTGCTAAGAATTCCCAGGTATCAGCTCTCATGCAACTTGTTTCAAGTCTGAGCAAGAACACTGTCAGCTCCTGCTGCTTTGCTGGTAGGGAAGACGCTTTGTTTCTCCCACCTAGTGCAAGGACTTGCACAGCTCAGAAACACTGGAAGGCAGGAAGGATACATTGCTGTCTAGAGAGATGTCTGTCTTGTCTTTGACTACAGAAGGAGATTAGGGGGCATGTTCAGACTAGAGGCTTAAGACAGATCTTGTTGAAGGTTGGTAGGAGGTAATGGTAGGAAGTATTCTATATGCCCATTATAAAGCTTGGTCTATCTTGAGCTCGTTAATGCTGGGACCAAAATTGTACATTGCATGCTTGATGCTATAGCTCTCACTGGCCAGACCTGGGTGTGGATAATCATGAGGTAGAGCAGTGGAGGCACAAAATCTGAGCTTTGGCCTAGCTCTTCCAGGAGCTCTTTGTGTGACTGCAGAAGGCACTTTACCTTCCTGCAGCTTAGCTTGTCCATCTTTAAAATGAAATTCTGGTTCTGTTCTGCACCCAGTCATGACCCTCAGAGCAATCATTCACCTCAGTGATACTGTGAGTGTTGAGGAACGCTTCTGCTCCTTGCTAGGCACCAGAAGATGTTTCTCTTTATATATATCTTCGTATACAATTTCTTCATATATAATTCATATATAATCTTCATATATAATTTGGTGGTGGTTTGGACATCTAGGACATGATACTAGATGGCCAAACCCTGTAAGACTCACCTGCTACCCTGGCCTGATGATATAGAGGCCTGGACAGACAGACTGCTCATTCCTTACCAGTTGCCAGAATCCAGTCCCAGACCAAGCCAGACCAAACCCTTTCCCAGTCCTCACAGTTGTGGTGTTTGTGACTGGAAGGCAAAAGTCCAACCCTCACTAAGTTTTTGAGGAATACTGTTTATACATTTTCATGGTAATTACATATGTACATGCTTATATGTATTCCTGATTTGTGTATGACTTAAAGAATATATGCAGTTTGAATTTTATACAACCAATGAATTTTAAAACATTTTTCTTCCTTGTAGTCACCTCTGATCCTATAGGAAGTTCTACCCAAACAAGTATATGTAGCTTCCTGAAGAAGGTATTTGGTAACATGAATGAGACATACACTTTTCATCTTCTACCTCCTCATCACCTCCTTCATTTTCTGAGGCAGAGTAAATCAAGGCTTTGCTTGTGGTGATAATTAGAGCACTCTGGTTTATTCCAGAATTTAATATTGTTCTTAATGAGCAAAACAGATTTGAAATGCACACAGTGGGTAAGAAATGCATCCTGCCTTTAAAATCAGTCTTCTGTCACTGAGGCAGGCACAAGGGGGGGGAGCAGTAGGGGGGATCCTAGTTGATTTTTTCGGGGGGAGGGGGGGGAGGAGGGGGGAGAGTGTTGATTGTGTCTGACCCTTCCCTTGATAGCACAATGTTAAGACTTCTTATTTGTTATGACTATTAGTTGCTGCAGCAGAACCCAACCAAGGGAAGGACAAACACTCACATGAGATCTGTTCTGTTTAACAGAGGGGGCATGATGTATTAGTAGTCATAGGATGTTTTGAGTGTACCCACAGTCTTTTGTACTCAGTATGAGCAATCTACCAAAAAGGGGAAATGAAAGTATGGGATATAAAGTACATACCTGAAAAATGTTTGACTTCCCAGGGTACTTCCCTGAGAATTAGAGATGAATATGGTCCTTCCTCTGTTTTTCTCCCTCTCCAGCAAACACACATCTGCTGTTATAATATACATTACTTGCAGAGGAGTTTGGCTCTTCACATTTTATTACACCTGTTAAAAGACAGCTCAATCTTTACAGTGTATGAACTTTCATAATTAGTCTGTATTTATGTTGTATTTGTGGCTTAATTATATTGTACTTATGGGTTTTGATGGCTAATTACCACTAATTCATATAATGACTTGTCTGAAATGCTTGATGTTCAGTCAGTTTCATAATGTTATGTTTTACTTATATTTACATGGTAATTGCTCCAGACATGTAGTTGTAATGTCAACTACTTGAGCTTAGAAAAGTTTCCAAAAGCAAAGATATGGCTGAATTATCCCAGGCAGTGGATAAAATTGAGCATATTAGTTTGGTTGTAGGTATAGTAATGGTGTCAGAGAAAAAGCATTACTTTATGTGAAAGCTTCAGCCAGATAGTTACTGCCAGGACCCTAAAGAACCTAGCTGCAGTATCACAACTGTCACTGTACTATAGGGGTGACCAAAAAATCATCCATATGTGCTGTTAGCTCAGTGAGTTTCTGGCATTGATCTGTCAGTTCCCATGGCTTCCACCACCAATAGCAAAGTTCAGAAACAAAAGCAGCAATTTCTGCTGCCCCTGTGTAACTCCACTCCATAAACATGCAGTCTTTGCCACAGTGCTCCAGTGTAGGAAACCCAACCTCTGCTGCACTGTGCTTGGCAAATATGATGAAAACCTGCCTTCTCACAAGGTTTCAGGGCCATCTCCAGTAAGTGTGAGAACTTCTGCTGCAGCAATGCCATACTAAGCAGGAGCCCACCCTGTTGACCTGTTGGGTGTTGCGCACCACATGGGGCATCAGTAATCCATTTCTCCCACATTTGCAGTGAGGATGCCGGCTGGATTGAAACCCCATACTTGCAGCCCAGCTCCAGCAGCAGTCCCATGCCACTAGCCCAATGCTTTCACCATCACGAGACGTTTTTCTGCAGTTGGCTGTGATAAAACTACTTGCTCAGTCACACCCAGTTTTCCTTCCAAAGGAAGTCTGAAGCCATTGTGTGAGTCATCTTCCTTATTTCAGCAGCCAGAAATTGGGCATATATTCACTAAGACTTAATCTCAAATCTTTTGCTCACAATGGAAACTTCTATTGATTTCAGAGGGTCTCAGATCAAGCTTCAGTGTTCTTTATACACTGTTAAGTTTCAGTCTGCCTAATTTCTTCATTTGGGCCATTATGAATTGCAGAACAGCTGTGTACAGAATCAAGTCATGTGGAGATCAAATAAACCCTATCGACATCAGCCTCCTGACAGAGAATAGCAGCAAGAAACAAATGATGACTTGAAAAACAATGCATGTACAGTGACATTTAGCTCGAATAAAGTGATTGTCTCCATACAAATACAAATAGCACCATTTCCCCAGAGCTGAATAGATATATCCATCAGCAAATATTTCTGTGTCTTTGACATGTCTCTAAGCAGCAAAATGAGAAATTGAGATGGAAAATGCATTCACAGGTGAGAATTCAGTGTTGATTTTCCTTACTTTTTTTTTTTTTCAGTTCATTTGGAAGACTTCAACAAGCTTTCTTTTCTAGCCAGTAGTTGAAATGTAAAGTAACAAAACTGTGACAAACCATGGAGTAATCCGTGGAGTAATAGCCTCTAGCCAGAAGTCTCCCAAACCCACCACTCACATTGTGCTACAGTGAAGGATCTAAGCCTGCAGTCATTCCTCAGATAGAAAATTAACAGCATCTAAGGAACTTACAAGCCTTGTTTTCAGAAAGGATTTATGCATCCAGCAGCCACGTTTGATCTTTACATGAGAGCTAGAGTTGTGTGGAGCAGGGTGGGAGTTAAGTGATTTTGACATCTTTAATAATGGGGTTGTACCTCTGTGAGAGTAAGCTCTTCAGTGTTGACAGCAAGTGGGCCTGAACACCCTGTTATGAATGTCCCTGCTGGAGCCAGGTAGACCCAGAGGGCCCTGTCAGCCTCAGCCTTCATGTGATTCTGTGTTTCTATGAATGAGGGCCCAGACTCAGATCCTTCAGGAAGGATAGATAGGACTGAGCAACAGCAACAGCTGTTCACCACAGCCAACAACTGTGCAGGCCTTAGGAACGTATTTATGTTCTCCTTAAGAAAGGCTATAAAACAAAGCAGAATTTCAGACAGGTGCCAGGAGATAAGCTGAGTTCATCAGTGCATTATGCTGCTGTATTTCCAGTGCTGAGGCAGCATTTGGCCATTAGAAGCTGGAGGACGGTTCAATCCTGTTGTCCTTACAACAGTCTGTGTGCTGTATGTGAAGCATTAGGCTTGCTTCAGCTCAAAGACAGTAAAAATAAGGATTGCCATCTGGGGAGAACATCCAGCTGTAGTTCCTCCACTAACTTTTCCTGGCTGTATTGGATGTAGTCCTCTTATACCTCGAGGGGGTTTTCGAGTTGTTCTGGTGTGGTGCTTTAATAGTTTGCAAATTAAACACATTTATTTCCAATGAGGGATGTTTTAAAAATACTTTTGCCTCAAATAATTTTTTCCTAGCAAAAATGGCTTTATTTTACAATGCATTACTTCTGTTTCAACAGAAGAGGAATGGAAGGACAGTGACAACTATGTGGTTCTGCTTCTAGTTGCAAAACAAACAAAACGTTGTTTTAGTTCAAAAGTTACCAGCCTTTAAAATAGCCATTTAAAAACTTACAATTACTGATAGTTCTTCCATTCTCTACACAAATAGCTAACTCAGGAATTAAGAAAAAAAAGAGTACATCATTGATCAAAAGAGGCTTTGGTTACTGGGTTTTCTTTTTGTAAGCCCATTTAAAAGGGAAAAAAAGAAATTTCTTGCTTAGAGACATTAAACTGTTACTGACCAAGGAGACACTGAAATATTTTGTCTCTGGATCTATGTTTTGGAGCAAGAGGACCCCCTCCAAGTCCTCCAGCACTTTGATGTTTTATGTTCTATTTCCTTAAAGCACCAAGAAACAACGTAGTCTCTTCATAGTAAGAAAAGGGGAACTCTTCCAGTGGACTTCCAGTTTCATGACAGCATGGCCCCTACAGTTAGAATTTCTGGTTGTGGTTTTTGAAGCCAAATGCGCCTGTATTCCTTTTGGCTTTGGGAAAATAAATGGGTCTTGATAAGGATGGGGCTGCATCTTAGCTGCTGCTTCTCTGAGGAGAACTGTAGAATGGCATGCTCCTCTTCCCTCCTCTCTATGAATTACACTTAGCTGGCAGTGTCTCACACAGCACCTTATTATCCAAGCTGTCCTCCCACCTGTGTGTATCTGATTGCGGGTCTTAGTCACGCAGTCAATGAATAAGCAGTCTGAATGGAAGCTTGAGTTGTAGGAGGAAGGGTTGTGGAGGGCCCCATGCATCTGCCAGTGCTCAGCATGGAAGTTCTTTCCTTCTGTGTATGTATGTGCTTCTGAGTCATTCATTAAAACTATTCAGGAATCAATGCCATGGTCAATCCTATAAAACAAAGTATGTTACAACATCTAAGCAGCATTAAAAGTTTGGTTAAACAGCACAGGAGAGGTAATTTTGAAAACCCAGCATCTTTTAAAGCGTGCACAAAGGGAGGTGAAACAGCAAATTCAGAGAAGAAGGCTGCTTTGGTGATGAAAAATATTTAGAATTGTGAAGTTGAGTAAGACAGCCTAGTTTTATCAAAAAAATGAGAAACTAATCAAGAACAACTTGTCTTTGTGAGAACTAAGCATGAAGATTGCAGGAGGCAGCAACCTTTCCAGATCATATTTTTTCTTTCCCAGACAAAGGCTAAGTGTGCAGATTACATGCCTCCCGGCTGTCGCTATCTACTAAATTAGGAAATCTGCAGGGCTCAAGAGCCCCTTTTTGCTCTGAGGCAAGGTCCATTGATAAGCACAGCTCTGAAGGCTGCTGCTGTGGGCTAGTGTGCCTCTGCTAATGTGCCCCATGCACAAGGGAAGGGCTGGCCAGGTATTTTTCATCGGGTTAGCTCACATGACAAGGCTGTTTCTCTCCATTTACACTGACTTTTACTTCCTCAGTGCTGCTTATCATGCCAAACAGCAGCTCCCAACATCCATAACTCATCTCTGAAGAAAGCAGAGACATAGGGAGGTCTTCCTGCCACAGATTAATGTGAAAGGCAGCACTTGTGTGTTTTGGCAATAGTTGTACAAGAGATTATTACAAATTCAGGATTTAACAAAGACACATTGATTTATTGCTGCCAGAGGGGCAGAGAAGTATCATAATTGCACTATGCCCTAATTGCTTAAAAGAAATGTAAAACTGGCAATAAAGGAACTAACCTCCTGCACACGTGTGTTCACATGCACACATGCCATGACAGTTGCCTTTTGTTCTCTCCAAGGGATGTTATTCCATTTCTTAAGAAACAGTGAGAGATTCAGTGGCCAAGGAGTTGGTGTCAGCCCATCTGCCAGTCTATGGGAAATGCACAGTATTCTGCCCCAAGACTGAATGTTCTTCTGCTGAGAAGGTAGAGAAGCAGGCATGGACATTGCCATCTCACAGCATACACCTACCCAACTGCTTTTAGGGAACAATTAATCATCCTCTTCTCCCCTTCTCCCTCTCAGTGAGCACTCAGTGCCATTACTGACAATCAGCTAATATGCAGTGTGATTGATTCCCTTTTGGAGGAACTCAAATGAGTTTCTCCCACCACACCAGTAACATCAGTCTTGGTGTGAGATGACTGACAGCCTGAAGGAATACAAGTGCAAGCCATAAGCAGGCAGTCCTTTTAGTGAGAGCACTTCCAATAAGATAACCACGTTATTAATGTCTCTTCCAAGAACTGACTTATAAAACCACAATCGATTACTACAGTGTTAGTAACACTATAAATATAGCAACCAGATGGTTCCTTACCCTGGTCAAGGGCTGCCAGGTACCATGAAGGACGGGTAGCAAACAAAGAATTAAAATACAAAGTCTACAATATGCGTGACCACAATCACGCTTACATTTTTAAAGGTTAATAATAAGAGGCATTTAAATCCTGTCCTATATTAATATCCAAGGTCAATCACTGATGTCTTCTAGTAAAGCCACTCCCCATTTTAAAACTCTACCTATTTTCTGGGCCAGGATATTTCACAGGGTGCCTTTAATTCAAAGGCAAAGAGGAGAAAGCTGGATGTCCCACCTGGGAGCATGCACTGGATCCTGGATGTTTGCTCTTTGCTGTCGTGTGTGAACCCAGGAGTTCAGCACTGCTGGTCTGTTCCAAGGACAGGATTTAAGATATTGCAGAAGCCTTCAGCCCAACATCTCCAGACTTCTCAGCATTTCAGTATACTTCCTTAATAATATTGGTTTAATACAGTTTTTATTTGTGCTATTTATATTGTCTGAATTTCTAAAGGCTCATTTCCTATAAAGAGCACAGGAATTAAAACTCTTCAGTGCTGGTCTTTGGCATGAAGGATGTGCCAGTCCAGGCTGTGGTCCCTACAGGCAAGTCTTCTGCAGGATGGATGCTTTGTTTACTTTTTCCCTGTCTATAATTATTGCAGTTGTTTTCCAAGGAAAAAAAAATCATCCCCGCTGAGCAGTGAGCAGACGTAAACAAACAAACTTTTCCTTTGTCCTAATGGAAACCCCAGCATCAGATCTGATAAAGTGTGATGGGTTTTGCTTAAAGACAAAAGTTCATTAAGGAAGAAAATAATTTGTTTTCAGAGTATATTTGTGGTGCAGAGAGGGGGCAAAGCTTGGAAGAGATTTCCCTAAGGTTATTCCTGCATGAAAAGCTCTTCGCTTCCTTCTGGGTTAAGTACGTGTGTAGGCATTGCTCAGCAGAAAACTATGTGGCCATGCACCTCTGGGAGAAACACCAGGGCCAAAAATCTTCGGAGTTCTTAGGGATGTGAGGGCAAGGAGGAAAATGCTGTTTATGTCAAGAAGTAACAGGAGCTCTCTTGTGCATGGACCAGGACAACAGGCAGCTGTGAAGGAAGGGGGATTGCCTTGGTGTCTCTCAGTACCTTTGAGTTTGCTTGTTGGAACCCAGGGCACTAGTGACATAATTCTGCTGAGGAAAGTGTAGGAACTGCAATTGCATCTGTTTCATGCTTCAGAAGCGCAGAAAGGCCCTTTGCTGTATCCTCTGATCAAAAAATCAGGCATAGCCAGGGAGCAAACTAATGGAATCAAGATCTGGCTTGATGGAGAAGACTTGTATGAAGAATGTGAAGCTTTGAGTTAAAGTTTTGTCTTTCTGAAGCCTGAATGACCGAAACAGTGTTTTCAATGTAGTAACAACCTGAAAACTGATAGATGAATTTCCATCTGCTTTCTCCAGGCTGTTCTTAATAGTCATGCCTGGTGTTTTCTCCAAGGCTAATCAGAATTTAAAGCAGTTTTTGAAGAGCAGAGCGTAGATGGAGGGGCCTGCTTGCACTATGGTGTATTCTACAAAGAGCAGCCTTTTTTTCTAAAGTTTGTATTTTCAGCCTCATTCAGAGGAGAATTTCTGTCTCATTACAGTTTTTGAACAGCAGTCCTTGTACACAGAACTAAGCAGCTGTCTAGTTACACATTCATAATTTCTCATTCATATTCTTGATTCCTCTTAACTTGCATGTGGAAACACTCTCTCAGAGCCTAACCCAAATCCTGCTGGTGTCAGTGAGAGTGGATTTTATTACTTCTCAAATTTAGCCATCTAAAATCAGATATGTATTCTAAGTGCAACTGCGGAGGAGCCACCTTCAGCCAAAGTCAAGAAAGATCAGCATTTCTAGGGGATGATTCCTACCATCTGCCTGAAAGATTTATCTGGAGAGGGGGCATGTATAGTTCTGATAGCAGCTGTCTCAAACCAAGTTTCTCAAGGGAGCCTGCACAACTAGCCTACAAGAATCGTCATTTTTAAATAAGTGAAGTCAAGGAAAAGAATCTTATGTTTTCTCTTAATGGCAAAAGATTCAGGCTTTTAGTTCTCTAGATAAATTACAAACAAGAAAGCAACGTCCCAGAGGGTGTCTCAAGTTGCATCCCACAGGTTGCTAACTCTGGCCTCAGTCAGTATTTGGGATGTAATAAAAGGACTTCAGCGCTTTCCCAAAAAAAACTTCTGAAGAAAAATAAGCCTTTTTAAAGTTATTGTTTGTAAATTGCATCATAGTGTACTGCCTGACAGGCAGGGCAATATGATAGAAATCTCAAAGCAAAGGCAGGAGCTTTTTGTCTTTATTCTCCAAAGATACACGCAGTGGGATATATGAAATGTCAAGAATAATTAGACAAAACTATACAAGCTCCTAGCAACACTAATGTGCTCTGTAAAATTAAGCATTTGCCATAAAGCTTTAAACATTGTTTGAAAGCTGCACATTAAAGGTAACCTGAGTAATTTTTAAGTACTGTTTCCGAGATATTAATAAAGACATGGATATGAAAAAGCAGAAAAGAAAACTGTGAAATACTGACATGCTTATGCTGATGTAGGCTGCTCAATTTCTCCTTTCTAAAAATGATATATAGAAGTAATTGATTCCTCTCCTACAGCAATTAAAGTGAAAAGGCAGATTTCCTGTGCTCTTCATCTGCCGGAGCCTGTTTAAGAATCAGGCAAAGAACTATCTGCCATTATCAGTAATTCACAGAGACTGCAGAAATGTTTGTTGGAAGGGACCTCTGGAGGTCTAACATCCCACTTGCAGCAAGACCACCCAAAGTCAAAGGAGAAATAAACCTGCAGGAAATACAGACAAAAATGTCCTCTAGAAATGGGAAATAAATGAATGCGTAGAAAATGGGGAAGAAAGGAGAGAAGAAAGAGGAAAAAGAAATAATTTTTTAATAAGATGTGTTAATATTAGAAGTGTAGGATTTTTGCCAAAACCTTTTTTTTTTTTCTAGGTCCACTAACACATTTGTTTTTATATTCTAGGAAAATGATAAGCAGGAGGAAACCTGGAAGCTTTCTGCTGCGCTGTTGAATATGGGAATATAAAAACTTTTTTATCTGAAGTATCCGAATGGACAACTTCTGAAGTTAAAACTACCTGCTACCTGAAGCAGCCACTTCTCCTTTCACTGTGCATCCTGGAGGGGAAAATGAATTTCACAAATTGTACCACTGAAGCCAGTGTGGCTGCAAAGCCAAAAACTGTAACTGAGAAGATGCTTGTTACCCTGACCTTGGCCACAATCACAACCCTGACTATGCTGCTGAATTCTGCTGTCATCGCGGCAATCTCCACAACCAAGAAGCTCCACCAGCCTGCAAATTATTTAATATGCTCGCTAGCTGTGACAGACCTTCTTGTTGCTGTCCTCGTCATGCCCTTGAGTATCACTTACATAATGATAGATAAGTGGACTTTGGGATACTTCATCTGTGAGATCTGGTTGAGCGTCGACATGACCTGTTGCACGTGTTCAATTCTTCATCTATGTGTTATTGCTCTGGACAGGTACTGGGCTATCACTGACGCCATTGAATATGCCAGGAAAAGAACAGCAAAAAGGGCTGGGTTGATGATAGTCACCGTGTGGACCATCTCCATTTTCATATCAATGCCCCCTTTGTTTTGGAGAAACCACCACAGTGTCAGTATTCCCAGTGAGTGTCGTATTCAGCACGACCATGTCATCTACACTATTTATTCCACATTTGGGGCATTTTACATACCGTTGACTTTGATCCTGATTCTATACTACAGAATCTACCACGCTGCAAAGAGTCTCTATCAGAAGCGGGGCTCAAGCCGCCATCTCAGCAACAGGAGCACTGACAGCCAAAACTCATTTGCCAGCTGCAAGCTCACACAGACGTTCTGCGTCTCGGACTTCTCCACTTCTGACCCCACCACAGAGTTTGATAAAATTAATGCATCCGTGAGGATTCCTCCTTTTGAGAATGACTTGGACCTGGCTGGTGACCGACAGCAGATTTCCACCACGCGGGAGCGAAAGGCTGCTCGCATCTTGGGACTGATTTTAGGAGCTTTCATTTTGTCCTGGTTACCCTTTTTCATCAAGGAGCTGCTTGTGGGCCTCCACCTTTGCATTGTCTCTCCAGAAGTAGCAGACTTCTTGACCTGGCTGGGATATGTCAACTCCCTCATCAATCCCTTGCTGTACACGAGCTTTAACGAAGATTTCAAGCTGGCCTTCAGAAAGCTCATCAGGTGTCGAGAACATACTTAAAAGTGCTGGGAGATGATGATGATGACATGACTCCTGGCCTTATGAACGAGCAAAATAATTTGACTTTGTTACTTCCCTTAACAAAGGGGATTTTGATGTTTGCCTCTTTGCTTAACTCTCTTCAGCCAGTAATTTGTTCTGCTGTTTTTTTTACCTCTGGTGTTATTCACGGTAAAAATTTGAAATAAATTTATTCTACAAAGGAATGGACTTTTTTAGCAGTGAAACAAACAGACAAATAACAACAAGAAAATATTAGATATTCACATTTAAGGCATTTTGTGTAATCAATAATTCAAGAAGGAAACAACAGTATTCACATTTCTTTTATACTTTTTTCATTTAAGAATCGAATGTTTAACTTGACGTGCACTGTAGTAATATGAAGGCTTGTAAGCTGAATCCAGAAATTCATGTTCAAAAATTAATAAACTTCATGGTCATGACAACTAAACAGAAATTCTTTACTGTGGCATTTTGAGAAAACTGTAACCATTTTTTGGAAGGAAAATAACCACCATTACAGCAGAATAAGCCATTCTATTCTTATTCCCACAGAAATGCACTATCGAAACAGAAAGCAAAGTTAATTTCATTCCTTCTAAAAACAGATCTCATTTTGTACTCCAAAGTAATCATTTAAGTGACCTTTTTTTTTTTTTTTTTTCCCCAGTTTTCTGATTTATGTTAAAAGAATTGGACAGAAACTGTGCAGTTTTTCTGGCAACTGACAGAAGCTACAAGACACAGATAGCAAGTGTCACACTTGTAAGATCAACTGCACACCTGAATGGTCACCTTTTTAATACTGCTGTAATACTGCATTCCTTCAGGGCTCAGGCTATGTGCCTCAGTCAGTTGTGAGGTGGCATTATCCACTTTTTCCCCACTTTCCCTGGATCTGGCAGTGCACAACCCCATGGATCATCGACCTTAACCCACAGACTCAGGCAGCTGCATGTTTTCTCAGCAGATCAGTAAAGTATGGTGTTCAGAAATATCATCTGAAAGAAAAAGATGAATTACTTTGTTTGAACTGCAGCAGCAGAAAAGAAATAAGGAAAATAACTTTTTAAAAATAGCACACTTCATCTTTCAATTTGTAACAGCATTCTTGTCACTTAACCTATGATCAAACCCTCTAGCGGAATTTCTTGCTCTGGCTGTTCTCCAAGGAGTTACTTCTCTCACCCAGATAGAGTCCTTCATACCCTTTCTTCTCTGTTTATGGAAGCTAAAATGCCTTGGCTCAAACAGTTTGGAAATGAGGCTGGGAAGAAGCAAAATCAAAGCTAAGAATCTGGCACTGCCCATTAGTAACTCCTAAATACTGCTGAAATATTGATTACTTATCTTGCCACACAATTTTCTTTCCTGTCCATTTTTTTCTGGACAAATTCTTTTTGAATTAAACCAACATACCATATAGAAAATATCACATATATCACCCTGACATGCAGTAACTGAACTACAGCATGGCAGCTCTAAATCCATCAAAACAGACATCAGAGGTAGCAAGAGTGTTGTAAAAGCATTGGAAGCCAACTCTGGAAAATGTTTTGAAAATTTACAACACAGAGTCATTTTTCCTATCAAGAGTCCAGGAATTATAAGTAATGTGAGTAATAAACTCTGGATGGAGCTGAGAAATTACATCCTTGTTTCTGAGGGAAAGTGTTTGGTTGGAAAGAAGCAGTTCTGCAAGCTGAGTGTAAATCAAATCTGAGGGTGACAAAAACGTGACCTACTGCTTACCCACCTCCAGCAGGACTCTGCTTCAAGTTTTCCATACCTGGATTTAGGAGGCTTATCTCCAGCTGTCCTTCTGAAGCTATTGTCACTGCTGTCACCGCCATCTATCTTTGGTTCCCTGATAGTTAGCATTAATATCTAAAAAGAGGGAAAAACAGTCATCTCAACCACCGAGGATGTCTTCCAGTGGGGAAGCCCAGAGATCCACTATAGTTTTTCATTTTCACAGTTTGATAGAGATGGAAACTGTCCACTGAAGGTGGGGATCCTGCCTGTCTGTAAAACTTCCAAAGTAGTCTCACAGAGTACATGTGCTATTAGGGAAAAAATAACCAAATGCCCCAAATGGTGAGAGTGATCTCCAAAATAGCTGCTGCTGGTAGGGAGAAACGCTTCCAAGAGTGGCATGAAAATTGTAAAACAGACGAGCTGCATCATCTTCATTTCTACTTAAGTCCTTCAGGTATATGATCTCCACTATTATCACTCAGGCTACCAAATGGTGTCAGGTTGAAGACTGTTTAATTTTAATATCTAGAGATAACGAACAGGGGAAAAAAACAGATGGATGGCTAATTTTTGTGCTTCCTTCTTAAATACTCAGCATTCACTGTCAGCTGACTACTGCTTTTGTAGTTAAAGCATTAATTAGATACAGAGCTATGTTTTCTAACAAATGTCACTAGACTGATGAAGATGTCTTTTATGTTTTCTCCACACACAAAGCCAGGAACAGCTTAAAGGACTCTTGACTTACAACAATTTAACTTGATCAGAAATTACCTGCCATCTGATGGAAATAAAAACCTTTGCTAGTCCGGCACCATTACTTGACAATCTCATTTTTTTTCCATGTTAAGAATTTGTGGATTTTATGAAAGGTTTGGACATTTCCCAAACTTAGACTTCTTTTCCATGGAAACTCCCCATTTATTCCTATCCTTGGTTAAGCCACACCATGGCCTGCAATGCAGGCTCTTCCCAGCAAGTTCCTAATGAAACATTCAAGACCTTCACCAGATACACTTTCCTTAGCCACTCTGAAATATCTTTTCTCCCCAAAGTCTTATTTTTCCTAAAGATCCCCTTGCCCCTTTCCTAGCTTTCTTCCTATCATCTCCCTCTAAAGGTCTCTTCCCAAGCCCATCCCCATTCTCAACATAGGCTACATATACTTGCTTGTATAACCCCTCTTCTCCTTCATACTTATTTTCTCTTACTTACACTCCCAATTCCCCATCTCTCCATTAAGGTTCTGACTCTTTAATCCCCAAATTTATTTTTGTCCTGCTGGAGTAAGGCACTACACTCTGCTTCTGTCTTATCTCTATTTCAGTGCTGCGATCAGCTTGCTTGTGAGCTTGGATATTCAAATCTGCTGCTTTTTACTATCTCTTACATGTGCTCCACAATTCCAGAGCATACTCTCTCTCTGTCAGCAGCCAGTTCTTTGGAGCAAGTAAGTTCATATGTCCCTAGTCCCATTGAGCCCCTTTGAGAATGGGGATTCTCCACCACAGTGATGCACTGAGCTGTTTGAAGCACATGAAATTTATGTTGTTGATCTTCCTGTATGCAGATGGATGATGGAATTGAACTCTTCAAAATAATTTAAAACAAAGTCCCTGTTTCACCAAGTGTATACTGAAAGGGCTGTCACTTTCTGCATTTTACTGCTACGTGTGTGAACTGTACAGTTTTTCATAGTTGCCACTTCTTTTTTTTTTTTTTTTTGGTACTGCCAGCAGTCTGTCCTTTGCATGTACCAAAAGGAAACAAAAAACCACAGCTTTATTTGTCACAAGATGCTAAAAGAACAAAGGAATCTTCTCTAATGAGTCTTCATACTTCTCCATTTTCAACTCCAGTCATCAAAAAGTAAACAGGATTGCAGCACTGGGAGGAAAAACAGGCTTCCAGCACAAGTGGAGAGATTGTTCTTGTGCCTTGTGTCCTCTCATTAACCATTGAAAATATCAGTGATGGACTGTTCATCTTTTACACACCCAAATGATTTGTATGAGAAATTATCTTAAATTGCTTTGTTGTTTAAGTGGACATAGATATTGTGATATCTTTTATTGGTGTAGCCAATATATTACAAGTTGTATTTCATAAGAGTCCCATGCACCACACATATTACCTTTGTAACTGCTATCTGTTTACTCTTCAGGCCAAAAAGAATAAAATTTTATAAAATGATATGAGTTCGGATGAATACCAGCTTTATCAGCTGTAAAAATACTCTTTATCATTTTTTATTTTGTACTATGTACATAATATTGCCAGCATTTCTCCCTTATTCCTCTACCACTGCCAGGGGATTTTTATTTTTTCATGATTACATGTAGATGATTTTATATATATTGCCTTCAGTATGATGAAACTATTCCTTTTCACCCAGTCTAACCCAACCGTTTGCTACTTTTGAATTAAAATAAACTAGAAATTATAGCCTGCCATGCCTGTCAGCCCTGGAGAACAACTTACAACATTCCTCATGGTTTAGCGTGGCCTTGCCCAAGTGTACAGTCCTTGCATTACAGATTCCTCCTCAGTGTGTCGGAGAAGAATTCCACTTATTACCATGAACACTGAATCAGCCCTTAAATGTAAACTTTCAGTGCTGCTCCTGTAAGTAGAAGAAGCAACCACGAGTAACCTGTGCAAAAAAAAACATACACTAGCAAATGTTACGAGCCTCTGCTTAAAAGATAAAATATTTTTTTACCATTTTGTCCTTTTTAATCACTTTGATTTCCTCTTCATCTTACCATTCAAGAGCTGTGTGTATGTGGCACTGGGGGACATGGTTTGCGGGCATGGTAGGGATGAGCAGACAGTTGCACTAAGCGATCCCAGAGGTCTTTTCCAACCTTAATGCATCATCGATTCTATGACTACCTTGCCATTCCTTTTCCCCCCGTTCCTTATCTCCCTTTCCTGTCTTCCCACTACAGCCTTTCTCTGCACCACAGTGGCATCAAGTAACATGCAGCAAGCAGCAAGGCCACCTTGGGCTGTGCTAACACACAACATCACTATGCTCTTAGTTTTAGGAATTCAGGCTGCAGACACTGTTCCGTGGTACTGCTCTGCACAGCCTCTGCTCACATTTCATTGCAGCTTCACTACCAATCAGATATCTAACATGCCATCAGGATTCTTTCAAATGAAGGACACTAAATAATACACTATGGCGGCTTCGCATGCACCATGATTTTTAAGATCTCTTTTTAATTATTCACTCACTACACCTCTCCCACAGGGCTTCTATCTATAGAAACTGCTGCCATGGCCAGTATAGCCCCCAGATGCCATAAGCACTGTTGGAAATGCTCCCCTCCTCTCTGTGTATTTTACCTTTTTCCAATTGCTTGCACTGCACTCTTAAAATACATTAGCATATAGATCAGCTCTCTGAAGTTTTCATGGATTAATTTCCTGCATGACAAATTCTCACCCTCATTTCTGTCTGCTGCAAGGTCCCATGTCACTGGGGTACTCAAATCTTCTGAAGTACTATGACTGCAATACTCATTTCACACACAACATGAGTGTAGATGGACACATTTCCATGAGGTGAGGCACAAAGCGTTGTCTCCTTGAAAGTACACTTTATAAAAGATGCATGTTTTGTCAATTAAGAAATGAAACATAACTTCTGGAAAGAGGGAGGACTGAATTCATACTCCTCTGTAAACAGCTGGTTTTTACACAATCTGAAATTACTCAACTTCTGACTATTAATTTTAAAGGAATACTAGGAATACAAACTTGAAACCACAGGTGTGTGCCTGAATTGCCAGAAATAAGCAGAGTGACCTTCCAGTTGTTTTCACAAACAACATACCTAAAGCCTTCCACAACAACCTCTTCAGGGGAATAGGAAGTTTCACACAAACGACTTCCACTTCCAGAAATAATCTCTGTCGTCATAGGAGGCACAAGCTGATGAGCTGCTAGAATACTGGGATAAGCCTCAACAAGCTTATCTAATAAATACACAGCCAGGTTAACTCCTCCAGCTTAAGAGTTTTTAAATTGAAGAATTAGACCACTAAAATCAAGTGTATCTCCTACACCTTTACTTTCATTTATACATATTCCAGTGCAATCTCTCATTCTTTTATTGCTAAATCTCTATTTAAGAAATAAAAGGAATCACTTTTTAAACATGGAATAACAAGAAAACATTATATCTCTTATTTTTGCTGTTTCATCAGAACTTTTCTGTATAATGACTGGATGTTCATTCTGAAGCAGGCAGAAAGAAAAAAAAATGCAAATAAGTCACAGAAGTTAATCTAGGATTGCAGAATTAAGCGTGGTTGTCTTGGTCCAGTGCTTGCATAAAAACACAAGTCACATATCATAGTTCTTCTGTTTTTTTCCAGCAGCAATTTCACTCCTTGCTAGAGAAAAGAATACCTGTGTTCTTAATAGAGGTCGGTAAGAGGCCTTACTCTTTCTCCAGCCAGAGAAACAAGCAAGTAACAGGCAACAGCCTCCACTAGAAGAAAGCTGAGAAGCAGCAGGTGGCCGAGCAGAAAAAGAAGTCCAGTTGGTGATGCCACATGAGATAGCTCCTGGGGGCACGGAGAACACTGAGCACCTCCTGATGGCTTTCCCAGCTAACTCACACCCTCTCTCTTCCTTCCACATCACTGTTCATTCCTCTTTCTCTTTCTCTTTGGAAAATCAATTGCTATTGGTGGATCCTGATGAAGTGAGCAGTCACCCCAAGTCAATGGCCATGATCAGGAGCACACAAGTCTGAAGGTTCACTGGGCCAGCCATATTCCCTTCAGAGATTACAGCTATTTATGTATTGAAGAAACAGCCAGTAGGGTATCTTCTAATGGAAATTGTTTTCACATGAAGTTTTAAGAAGATGGATCAGCTGGTTGTGTTTAATTTTTATATATTACACACCCATAAAATGATTGGTACTCGATTTAAAGGCACACAAATCAGTGGTAGATCTGGTATTGTCTTCAAGTGCCTTCAAATGACAAACAAAATTTAGAGCCACTTCTGAAGGTTAACATAAAATTTGACTCATAATATGCCTTTCAGAGTTACAAAAAACAACATTGCCTTTGTGCCTGTTACGTTACGAGAGATTTTCTTGATTCCATCTTTGATTCCTCTTTCCACACATTCCCTCATTATTCTATCATACTACTTTATTATGAATAATTTCCTTTAGATTTAATGGTTTAGTTTGACTTCATCAGTAGCACATTGATTACAATGTGCATTTCTCAAGGAGCATTTAGATAAAAGACATTGCAAGCGTGAGTAGCAGGATGTGAAACACCAGCCTAGCTAGAACATACGAGAATGAAGGTTGATTAGCCCTCTTGATTTGCTCCCTATGTGTTTTCACTGTATTTCTCATCAATTCTGTATATCTGCAAGAGCACTCTGCGTATGTGGTACTCTGAGATCAGCACTTTGGCATTGAAATGACAGGAAAAAAGCTAGGCAAGCTAAAGAAGTGACAGGTTAAATGTATTATGCTTCTACTTACATATGTGCCCCATTAAGGACAGAACTACTATCATCAGCATGAAAACTACTGGCTGCTGTCATCTGAGCTGAAAGACATACTTTTCTCATAAGTGAGTCTTGCCTCCTCTCTAGGCCAACAGCTGGAAGCAGACAAGATTTCATGTCCCACACAGACCCCTGGGCACAGGAAGCAGAATTGGGCTGCCCAGCCCTAGCCCTGATGTTGGACTGTCATTGAACAGACATGCTATGCACCATCACCCCCATGGCACTTGTAAGGAAAGCTCCATGAGCTCTGACAGCTCGAGTCTGCATTTAATTCTTAGTTGACAAGCATTGTCTTCCTCAGCACGGGATTGCGATTGCTTTACACTGATGAATTGTCTCTGTGCCTTAACTTCACTCAGTTACTTTATACTGAACATTTTCCAGTCATCTTCTGGCTTTTTACCAACTTCATACATACTTTGTTTTCACTGCTCATCAGGTGTGTTAAGCACATAGTTCCTCAAGTGGTCTTTTCATCTTTCCTGGTAACTCACAATTTCACATCCCATTTTTACCAATCTACCACTTTATGTGCAGTGATTGACAAGTGAACATCTTAACTAGCCATATCAAATGTTTCCATCGTTATAAGACCTTTCACTGGCTCTAAAGCAGCCTTGCCACTTCTTTCTCTAATTCTTTCCAAAATAATTGCTACATTATGTTTCATACAAAGCTCATTTTCTTGCCAAAAATGCAGTACTTGGCCTTGTAAGGTACAGAACTTTCAATGATTCAAAGCTTTTTGGTGCCCAAAGCACACTGTTTTCTAGGCCAAAAGAAGATTATTTCATGTAATTTCTTGCTTAAAAAGAAAGGTTAAGTAGAGATCCACTGCTCTTTGCCAGCAGATGCTAAATGAATTGAAATCTCAAATGCTTACAGTTGCATCATATACCCTGCCTGGTGAGACCAAGACTGGGAGCACAATAGGAATTATCAAGGGGAGCATGAAATGCAGACAGGATGAGGTCTGGTTGCAGATGAAGACACCAAAATCTTGATGTGCACTGGGAAGTTTCTGTGTGTGTGCTGGGTCTGTCAGTTCCCATCACTGCCAAAAGAGAGCTGTCCAACTCAGACTTTTGGATTCAGGGGCTGTGATTCATTTTGCCCAGGAAGAGATACCTGCACTCAGACAGAGGCCTCACAGATCAATGCCTTTCCAAGGCAACAGTGAGACACTGTAGGGTACCTCAGTTGTCACTAAACCTATATTCTGCTCTATATTCTCACCTGCTCCATCAGCAGCTTGGACCCCTGCCTTAACTGTAGGCAATGACATGTACACACTTAAACTGAAATACTGCCATCCGAGAATGAGATTTTAGTTTCACCTTTTAAAAATAGACTTTAAAAAACACACTCTGTGTGAACAACACGTCTTCTAGAGAGAAAGTGTTCTTCATTTTCCCACTGTGCACTTGCTTTGGTCTTTCTCTGAATCATATGAAAATATTTTCTACCCCACGTCTTCACAATAGAGATGTGCAGGCTGCTGGAAAAAGCAAGGCAATTTGAGGAAATAAAAGTGAGAATACATGTTCAGATGAAGGAAAGAGCCAACTTTTGCCGTGAATTCATGGGCACAAAAAGGAAAAGGAATGCAAATGAAGCCAGTCTTTTGAGTGAACTAATTCCAAACAAAAGGCCTGAAAACCTGGAGCTAATAATAAAATTCTGTACCAAAAAAAAAAAAAAAAAAAAAAAAAAAAAAAGCTCCACTGTTGAAATCAGAGGTACAGTGGTACAGCTTCTCTGCTCACAAGTCACACGTGGCAATGTTAAAATAGATGTCCCTGAGGGTATTTTTTTCTAACTGACAGTATAGTTATTCTTTTTTAATATTTGTTAATGATGTCTTGTATAAAATCATCCTTGGTCTATAGGCAGAAAAAAAAAAAGTACAAACATATAATCACAGAATAACCAAAATCATTCAGCCCAATTGTCCACCTACCACCAATACTTCCCCACTAAACCATGCCCCTCAGTACCATATCTAAATGGTTCTTGAACATCTCCAGGGACAGTAACAACTTCCTCCCTGGGCAGTCCACTCTTTCAGAGAATAAATTTTTCCTAATATACAACCTGATGGAAATGCCCTACCTCGGCAACAGCTGTGATTCATGTGTGACTTGCACCCGGTTCAGCTGCTCTCCAGGACAGCCTGGTTTGTACAGCTACACAAGAGAAGGGCACAAGCACTTCACTAAAATTAGGCCATTAGGCCACTAATCTGAATATGTGGATTCTCATGGTCCTTTGCCCAGGGCAGCCACCAGCTCAGTAGTGGCAGCTCCCCAAAATACAGCCTTCAGTCCCAGTGCTGACAGAGGTAATTGCTCCATTCTGAAAGTCAGTCACATCAATTCCCTATTTGCTCCACCTTAAGTTAGGGGCACTCCATCAGCAAGTTCGTGATGGCCATCTTCACCTTGGAGGGCTGCAAGGCACACTTTCACAGTGTCACCTGCTGCCTCTGCAGCCTGCTCTCACAGAATCACAGAATTGCCAGGGTTGGAAGGGACCTCAGGGATCATGAATCTCCAACCCCCCTGCCACATGCAGGGCCACTAACCATCCCACCTAATGCTAGACCAGGCTGCCCAGGGCCCCATCCAATCTGGCCTTGAACATCTCAGCCTCCCATCTCTCCTGCAAGCAGTGTTCCCAGACCTCTGGAGGCCCGTGATTGAATACCTACACCCCACCAGAGCAATCCAATCACAGGAGGAGTAATTTCACGCCAGTTCCTGACACTGTTCACACACAGCTCAATATTGTTCTCAAATACAATGCTGTCAAACTTTGGAGCCCTGTTATTTCTCTAACATGTACCTCTACTGACACCTAGGGTGTAATGATGATAACAGCTACTGATTTTGGCCGCAGTGGCACTAGCCTAGATTACCACCATTTCTACCACATTTCTACTGTCCCAGCACTCGTGGAGTCACCGTGGTACACTGTCATTTGCCACCAAATGCCTGTCAAGCACAGACTTTGGTGACCAAAGGCAAGCTACTACTAGCCGCAATATCAGGCAGAGATGAAGAAGCTGCCGAGATTGCCCTGCCTCAAACTGTACATTTCACACATTCTAGGAAGCAGAACCTGTGTGAACAAAAGCAGACTGGAAACCATTAAGGGCCTTAGCCTTGCCAGCTGACCACCTTGGACACAGCTTCGGGCCATATGGCCCCTGCAAAGGACATTTACCACATCAGTGAGGCCCTGCCCAAAAAGCCAGCAGAAGCCAGGAACCACAGTAGCATATGGGAAAGCGTTACTCTCTCCCCTTGCACAGGGTAGCAACAAGAAGTTGCTGTAATTCACACAGCTTTGTCTAACACCACTTGGGTTTTATCTGAATCAAGAATAATTCCTGTATTTAAAAAAAAAAAAAAAAAAAAAATTGTTCCATAGAATACGTAGTGCTGAATGACCCACTTTGCAGTATCAGAAGCAGCAGTGTTACAATCACACTTTTCAAAACAAGCTTCCCCAATGTCATTTTCATTCTAGGAAATTAACCTCAATTAAACACAAAGCATTAAGCTTGCAGCTGTTCAGATTCTTGGGTGCACTTGCAGGGGTCTAAACAGTCTGACAAATACATTGCTGCAGTGTTGATTGCCCACAGGCTCGGCCACAGCAAATAATCATCTCAGACAGCAAGAGGATCTTGAGACTGGAAGGGTCTCATCTGCTTCCCAGCCTGAAGACAGGGTCACCTACAGCAATGTCTCTTCAGACAAATGTTTGTTTCATCTGCTTTTAAAGCTCCCCAGTGATGGGGATGCCTCAGCTCCCTCACAGCCTATATGCCACTTCATTTCCTGCAATGACAGTAAGTTTTATTCACTATCTAACCTGGATCTCTCTTGCTGCAGTCGGAGCATGATGCTTTTCTTCCTGTCTGGAGTAACAAGAAAAAAAATGCATTGCCCTTGCAGCAGCCTCTGGACACTTATCTCTTGACAAATCTTCCTTCTGCTGCTGTTGCTTGTATCTTGCCCATGTGTAGAGGACAGTTATTCAGATACTGTAGTCAAAAAAGTTTCCCTCAAAATGTCATGTTATTTAAGTCTTCCAATCCGATGGCTGCTGCTTCACTGGAATTGCTGACAGTCCCCCAGCACCTCTTTGTTTAGTGCAGCTGTGGAAAAAGGCATTAATTTGCTGACAGCAAATCTCCAATTTGCTTAATATTAGCATTTGTTGGCCAAACTTTGGCTGCACAAAACTACTTGGGAAACAAGCAAAAAGTTTGGCTGAAAACAGAAACAAAACATGACTATCTCACACCTAATAGTAAAGAGATCAAGGTCAATGCCTCAGTGCATTGGCAATTACCTTTCTTAAGATATTTGTTTTTCTGCAGATATTAGTTCACAAGAACCCTGAAACCACTGAGGCATAAAGCCTGCCTCCAGTGAAAAAGTGGACCATTGACATCCCCTGATGTCAACAGCAGAAGACGGCACGAAACCAGTCTCTGTTAAATCTGCAATTTAGAATCACAGAATCATAGAATTCTGGGGGACTGGAAGGGACCTCAAGAGATCATTGAGTCCAGTCCCCCCTGCCAAAGCAGGTTCCCTACAATACGTTGCACAGGTAGGCATCCAGATGAATATCTCCATAGAAGGAGACTCCACAACCTCTCTATGCAACCTGTTCCAGCACTCCATCACCCTTACCATAAAGAAATTCTTCTGCATGTTAGCATGGAACTTCCTATGTTCAAGTTTTAGGCCATTACTCCTTGTCCAATTGCTATATAGCACCAAGTAGAGCCTGGCCTCATCCATTTGCCTACCTCCCTTTAGATGTTTATCAACATTAATCAGATCCCCTCTGAGCCTTCTTTTGTCAAGGCTGAACAGACCCAGGCTACCCAGTCTTTCCTCATACGGGAGAATGACACACTTTCTTTCACTCCTCTTTAGCCAAGAACCTATTACAAAAAGTACTTACAAGTATGAAATATCCCATACAGCATACATTTAAATATTAGAATGCTTTTCAACAACAATCATCTTGGGAGCAGAATATTCCAGGAAACACACCACTTCAACAAGTATGCATTTACCAGAAAAATAAATGACCTTTAGCAGCAAGATAAATCTCTTACGAGTATTTCCAAGCTACAGGCTTCACAGACAACTGCTTTTCATGTGCCTCATACATATGCATTAAGAAATTGCTTTTCACTGAAGTATGTCATACCTGTGAATAAAATAACCATTTAACCTCAGGTGGCATTCTCAAATATCCCCAGCAGGCACTGTCTGGCAGTCCAGCAGAGCACAAGTTGTTCCCTGCTCAGCTAGCAGATGGGATGGCAATCTTGGCATCCGGCAGGTCAAGCACCAACCTGTGCAGTAGCACCAGCCCTCTTCACTGAAGTCTGTCTCCCTTCTTGCTCCATATGCACTGGGCAGCAGTGACAGCCTGAGACAAAAGAGCATATTTATTACCCACACATCTAGAACTGGATGGGATGTCTGCATCTGTTCCCTGACAGACAGCAGACATTGTGCAGTGTGATGCCATCTCTTTTACAGACAAACTACATGGTACCTTTTTTCAAGTTCCCTGTTTCTTTGCTCATCTTGGAATAGGAATTTCTTCCAAAACCTCACAGCATGAGCTAATGAGAGGTGAAGTTCAGTGCTCCTCAACTCATGAGACAGGATGGTGCTCCTCCTCAGTAGTCATCTGGTGGCATTATGGATCCGAGCTTACCTTTATATTATGAATTTCTGGTCTCTGAAAACCTTGTCGAATGGAGAAACACAGCAGTTTACTATTCAATTTCTAGTTCTCCCAAGAGGTCTAAGCACAGCAGCTCTTCCTTAAGCATAGCCTGGGCTGTCACATCTGCAGAGGGTGTACATCTATATGATGCCATTGGGAAAGCTAAGAGCTGAGCTCTATCTGACACATCCTTCTTCTTCAAAGAGATTTTGGATATGTTCCCAGAGGTTGGCAG
The DNA here is from genome assembly GCA_037305975.1 of Chrysolophus pictus. Lineage (NCBI taxonomy): Eukaryota > Metazoa > Chordata > Aves > Galliformes > Phasianidae > Chrysolophus > Chrysolophus pictus. Next base: position 34,614,715 of record CM074578.1, read on the forward strand.
CCAGGCATACTAACACAGACATTATTCCAAAGAACTTGAGCCTTACCATGACACTAGGAAACCACTCCCTTCCTTCCAGAGCAGGTACAATCCACTGCAACTCCAAGGACTGCTGCTTGATGCCAGCACACCATGATACCAGTTGCACTATACTGACATATCCCCAAGGATCTCTCTCCCACTCGTGTCTCCAGCTGTAGTTTATTTTCAACATCCTGAGGGAGGGAATGCTTTTTGTCGTTAGCCAATGTGGCACCCACCATATTTGTCTATTACTGGTATCAGATTCTGCCACGACAGCTACAACAGTACAGAATTAATTAGTAAGGTATGCTAAGATTTTATGAGCTGTCCTAAACATGCTGTTTAGTAAAAATATCCTGTGCATTTTAGCTGAATTACTTAAATATGGGCATGTTCATTCTTCTCAGTTGAGAATTTATATATACAGTGCAGACATACAATTTGAGCTTCTCTGTACTTTTTAACTTTGCCATAAGACACCAATGCGATAATCAGAATCTCAGCCTAGATGAACTGGCACCACTAATTCTCTAAACATCAGAATTCACTGGCTGATTTTGGGTGGTTAGTTGAGCTGGTGCATCTATGGGCCATCTATATATTTCTCACCTCCCTTCCACAAGTTACCATTCCTAATGCAGGGATATCCTAAAAGGAAAAATATCAGCTCTTGAGAAGCTGCAGTTTATGGTTCAGTGAATGAATAAAATACGTAAGACAGCATTAATGCAACTATATACATCTTCCTCTGTCTCCTACATGGCAGCACAGTGCATAGTAAGCTGCAACCAGTGGGAATTTGAAAGAATGTCAAAGAGAGCTCACAACAGCCATGTTTCCTAAAGACCTTTTTCAAAGATGTAATTTCTCCCTTAGAGAAAGAAAACAACAACAAAAAAAGAATGTATTTCAGGAGACGTGGCCCACAGCCACTCAGGCTTTGAGTATCTTGAAACAGTAGTCTTCCCAATTAACCTCAGTAATAAATCACAAAAGTTTATTTGTCAGACCTTAGCACTTCCTTGAAAAGATTTTCTGTGAAACAAATAGTAGAACTACTGTGAAAATGTGTTTTCAAAAATGGCAGAATCCCCAGAAAATCAAAGCCCAGGCTTCCTTTGTGGCAATAGGAAAACAAAAGACTTCACGAAACATCACTTAAAGTTTGGATTTGTATGTGTTATGGTGGAGCATTGACAGCAACACTTGTTGGGAAAGTTCTGCAGCTGTTTTCTAGACAAGGAGATGCACTTTAGAGCAAAGAAACAGGAAGGTTTCCCAGTTAAAGTTCTCCCACTATCCTTGATGGACAAGCTCTGTCAAACTCACTTTCTACAGGGAGGTTGTTTCAGGACCGAATTTCTCTTGATGAAGAGAAAATGATAAAAATGGTGTAGTCATCTTCTACAGGGAGAAAGAGTCTTCTAGAGTGCAAGCAGATGTGGCTCCTAGCCTTACTGTGATGGGTTAAGATCAGATCCCTCCAGTACATGGAGTCTGTACACCATCTCAGCAAGGATGTGGTGCTGCTGCAGATGAAACACGTTACTCACTGGCACAGCAGCAGCATCTGTGTGGTGGATGCAGACAGTCAGATCATAGTGTGTGAGGACAGCCAGACTGGTGCACAGGAACAATCAGTTCATGGTACATGGAGAAAGTCAGATTGCAGTGTGTGGGGACAGTCAGACTATGATGAGTGGGGATAACCAAACTACAGTACATGGTGTGTGGGACTGTTAGACTGCAGAGCATGTGGACAGTCAGATCACGAGCCTGAGTTGTCCCACAGCCAGCAATCTGCATCATGGTCCACAGTAGGACCAGACAAGGGAGGAATTGTCTCTGCCTTGGGAGCTACACAGACCTGAGGCCTTGAACAATACACCTTGCACAACCCAGTCATAGGCAGAAACTGCTTTCACAGTTCATAGCCCTCAATCAGCAGGAAGTAAGGAAGTGAGAGTTGTCTTTTTCACAATGACTCAGTCTTCAGTGTAGTCACCAGGGACTGAAAGATTTGAAGCCAGGCCCTCATCAGTCTACTCCTCTTTATCTCTGCACTGCCCAGGATCTGCTGGAATTCCATGTCCAACCAGGTCGGGATGACTTTGCACTCCCACTTTTCAATCTGCTATCTAGCCACCTGATAATTTACCACAAGCTTCAGGACACTTGTGCTTCCATAATCATAATGCAGAGCCAAAAGTTAAAAAAAAAAAAAAAGAAAAAAAACAGATCAGCCCTCAGAAGAGTAACAAAAGCTCTTTGATTGACTTCATATGGCAGGTTGGGGCTCTCAGAAACAGACCAAACAAAACTCAAGTCTACTGCAGCAAACTCCGTGAATGCAGTGATTGCTTCTGGAAGCACAGGCAGGACAGGGCTGAGCAGCTCCCTGATGATACAAGGTCTCCTTGGCTATGCCTCTGCTTGCAATGGATGCTTTTCCCACTGATTCCTGTACAGCTCATTTAGTAGAAGGCAGAGTTTGCCTATTAATTTGAGTTAACAGCGCTTGCTTTACTTCTATGCAGATTGTGGCAGAAAGCATCTATTCTGTTGCTGCAATGTTTTTACATATGTAGTTATTTTTAAATATGTGCTTCAGAACTGGACTTCCTGCGTGCTGCACTTTCACTTGCTTTTGTTTTTATTTCATTTCCATGACTTTGGGACATTTGCTGTATTTATCAAAATCTGTTTGAATTCTTGTCCCTCCAAGGCACATAAAATCACCGGGTGCTTAATATTACCCACAAACTTTGCAAGCACTCCATCTAGTTAATCCGGCAAGTCGCTAATAAAAACAGTGATCAGAGCTGCCCTCTGGCCTGGTCCCACAGGACTGCATTTGCAAGGTCCTCCTTTATTCAACAGTGAACCCCTGATAATTATTTATGAGTGCAATTTCTCTGTGAGCTGCACATTGTTCAAGGAAAGAAAATTTCCTCTATACCCTGCAATGGTCTGCAAAAAATGTATCAAATAGCTGTGCCAGAAGTTTGACTTAAATGCACAGTAAATTACATTTCTCACTTCCCCTCACAGAACAGGCCATTACCTTGTCAAAGAATGAAAGTAGTTTTCTTTGACATGATTTATTTTCAGCAAATCCACACTGACTATTTCATATTAGTCGAGTCTGTACCGCTTAGCTGCTTAAAAGCATCTCCTGTATCTCCTTGAGTGGTGAAGTTAGTCTGGCCAGTTTTGTAGAAGGCTTTTATTTTTTAGGAATAATACTGTTCAAGCACTGTTTGCACATCCCTATATGCAAAAGCACATTAAGCCTGCCCTGTAATTCTCTGTGACAGCTGTTAATTACTGTGGCTTTGACTCATTATGTTGGAACTTTTTAACCAGATGCGGTCATCCTACAGAATGCATCAGGCTTAAATGTCCTTTTAGCCTGTTCTTTGGATTATTTTTAATGGCTCTTTAACAGTTCTTTCCTATTCTCTGGCCTTGCTGTAGGGAACAAAGGAGAAAGCAGAGAAGGAGCACAACCTTTAGCTTATTGCTTCTTATTACTTTTGATGGCATCTGCTGATGTATAAGGAATATGCCACCATGAGGCACCACAGGGACTGTGTTCACATTTGGGCCCCTCACTACAACAAAGACATCAAGGCCCTGGAGTGTGTCCAGAGAAGGGTAATGTAGCTGAGAGGGAACTGGAGCACAAGTCTTACAGGGAGTGGCTGAGGGAGCTGGGATTGTTTAGTCTGAAGAAGAGGAGGCTTGGAGAGACCTTATTGCTCTCAGCAACTTCCTGAAAGGAGGTTGTGGTGAGGTGGGGGTCAGCCTTTTCTCCCACGTAGCAGCAAAAGGACAAGTCGATGGCCTCAAGTTGTCTGGATGAGAGCTACGAGATATGGTTTAGTGGCTTTGTAGTAGCAATGGTAATGGGAGAGCAGTTGGACTAGATGATCTTGCAGGTTGTTTCCAAACTTGTGATTCTATGTAATCTATGTAAGTTGCATCAGGGGAGGTTCAGGCTTCTGAAACTTCCAAACAAAAATGCTTTTTATCAAAGGGGCTTGACTGAGATTGAAAGAAGTTCTAAGAGAATAATGAGAGGTTGTTACTTCAAAGTATGCTGTTTTTGCAATTATTGAAACAAATCCTTACTGGATCCACACCACAGGAAAGTTAGAAGGTACTTTTACTTAGGTAGAAATGTACCCATTAGCAAGGCGTATTTTGCAATATCTGTGTGTTAAGCTCCTGAAATACTTATTTATTCCAACACCTTCCATGGAAATAAATGGTTAATGAAGCAGTCACCCCCAGCGCACATTTTCTCCTGAACTATCTAGCAAATTCCAAGATAAAATTCTGCCTAAAAATGTCTTTACAAAGATGAACAAGTCAGTTCGTGCAGTTGCTCATGAATACCGAGCTTTAAAGCTAGACAAGTCCAAATGATACATGGGATATTGTTCTGTCTTAAACTTTAAGAATCGTGAAACACCAGATGGCCTTTCTGTTGATGGAACTCATCATGAAATATATACTTTTTTACTGTTTCTGAGTTCACCACAAATAGAGCACGAGAATGATCTGCCATTAAATTCAAAGTAACATTACATGAGAACTTGACGCAGCAGTTTACCAGTAGGCTTGAAGATGCCTTTCCACCACTGGGTGGCATTCAAGGGCTATAAACACTGGGAGCTACAGCAAAAGAAAATGCTTCTTAAAAAATAAGATCTCAGGTTATCTGAAGATAATGGGTTCTCAGTAATGATTCCATAATATATTCATGTTTCCAAAATCCCAAGAAAATAAATCTGGGAAAATGAAAAACAATTTCTGAGGTGAAAGGATCTTTCCTCTGAGATGCAACTGAATATGTGGATAGAATGCAGGACAGGAGAGCTGAGGGATCAGCTCTGAAAGCAGGAAAATTCCACTCATATTAGGAAAATTCACTACTCATATCCAGCCATTTCCAGCTATGTCAGCATCAGAAGGTGTTGGCAGAAGACGACAAGATGGGGATTTATTTTTCTCCAGAGAAAGGTATTAACTTGACCATAGGTCCGTGCTGATATGACAGTTGGTTTGTGTAACACCTACACACCCTCCTCACTGCAGACTCCTTTCAGGTAGCTGTAGAGAGCTGTAGAGAGTCTCCCCTCTCAGCCTCCTCTTCTCCAGACCAAACAGGCCCAGTTCTCTCAGACACTCCTCAAAACTGTTGCACCCCCGTTGCTTCAACAATTTCCTTGCTCTTCTCTGCACCCACTCCAGCAGAACAATATTTTTCTAGCAAGAGGCCCAGGTGCTTCTGTTCCAGGTGCAGTCTCACCGGTGCTTCTCCCTAGCTCTGCTGCCCACAATGTTTCTGATGCAGGCCAGGATGTTCTTGGCCTTCTTGGCTACCTGTGCACACTGCTAGCTCACATTCAGCCAACTGCTAAACAGCACCTCCAGGTCCTTTTCTGCCAGAAAACTTTCCAGCCATTCTTCTCCAGGCCTACACTGCTGCATGGGGTTGTTGTGACCCAAGTGCAGAACCTGGCGGTGAGCCATGATGAATGCCATGCAACTGGCTTCGACCCATCCACCCAGCCCATCCAGATCCTTCTGCAGAGCCTTCCTGCTCTCAGGCAGATTGACAGTCCCAACTAACTTGGCATTGCCCACAGACTTACTGAAGGTAGACTTGAAAACCCTCAGCAAGATCATTGATAAAAATATTAAACAAAACCAGCCCCAGTACTGAGATCTGGGGAATGCCACAGGCCACCAAGAGTTTCAGTCTGAAGGAGCACAGCAAACTATACACTAATTGCAGGAGAGGATTGTTTGCTGAGTTTCATCAAGTTAAAGACCTTTTAAATATATATACATACACAGATTGCATTTCTGTTAGTAGGAAGGCTCCAAAGAAGAGAGGTGACAGTCATAGCTTCAGTGGTGTAAAGACAGAGTCAAAGCAGCGAAAGGCTCACCAGGGAGAGCCATGATATTCTAGGAAACAAGTGTTTCTACTAAGTCCACAATCTTCACTATGAAGCCTATGTAATTTAGTTCCCTCTTTAATTTTTGTAAGTCTGCCATGTGAAACCACTTGCTGACACAGTGGCTGGTGGCAGCTGACTGGTTTCGGTCGCACCAAGGCGCTCACTGTGTCGCCTTCTTGAGGCCAGGCTGCTGGGAGTATTTATTTCTAATTATCTACTCAGGACTTATATTTTTACAAACTGGAAGGAGCAGTCCTTGAGAGCAGCCCTGCAGAGAAGGACCTGGGGGTCTCGATAGATGAAAAACTTAATATGAGCCAGCAGTGTGCCCTTGCGGCTCGGAAGGCAGATGGTATCCTGGGCTCCATCAAAAGAGGGGTGGCCAGCAGGGACAGGGAGGTGATTGTTCCCCTCTACTCTGCTCTTGTGAGACCCCATCTGGAGTACTGCGTCCAAGTGTGGAGCCCCCAGTACAAAAAAGACAGGGAACTGTTGGAAAGAGTCCAGAGGAGGGCCATGAAGATGATCAGGGGACTGGAGCACCTCCCCTATGAGGACAGGCTGAAGGAGCTGGGCTTGTTCAGCCTGGAGAAAAGAAGGCTGCGGGGTGACCTCATTGCAGCATTTCAATACCTAAAGGGAGCTTACAGAGGGGAGGGAATCAACTCTTTGAAAGTGTAGATAACAGCAGGACAAGGGGAAATGGTTTCAAGTTGAGGGAGAGGAGATTTAGGTCGGACATCAGGGGGAAATTCTTTACAGAGGGAGGGGTGAGGTACTGGAACAGGCTGCCCAGAGAGGTTGTGGATGCCCCATCCCTGGAAGTGTTCAAGGCCAGGTTGGATGGGGCCCTGGGCAGCCTGGTCTAGCATTAAATGAGGAGGTTGGTGGCCCTGCATGTGGCAGGGGGGTTGGAGATTCATGATCCTTGCAGTCCCTTCCAACCCTGGCCATTCTGTGATTCTGTGATTCTGTGATATTTTGCTATTCGATAGCATGTAATTACTTCTCCAATACGGATTACGGTACCTAGAAAGAAGATGAAGGAGTTACAACAGTCCTGCACATACAACCTTGTTGTTCCAGCCTTTGCATGGTTTTCACAGAAGGGCTTTAGGGCAGGGAGGGGACCTCAGGGAGCAATCTTGTGGTCTTTTGCACCATCTGTTCAGAGGAGCCTTTATCAAATACAGAATTACTCCAAACTTCCTTCCTGTAAGGTCTGTTTATGTTACCTGAAGAGGTGGAAGTGGGTGCTGTGGTTTATATCCTTAAACTACAGTCTACAAGATTTTTTGCCCAGCCCATTGAAATGATGGTTTAAAATAACAAAAGCAGAAAACCACACTTTATTCATGGAAGAAAACAGTAACAACTTTACTTGATATTTTACACTGAAGTGTAATATGAAACAGAAGAAATAGGAAATATCAAGGGCAGAGCTTTAACTGTAAGTATCAAAAGAGTGACTGCAAATTCTGTTTTAGAAACTACAAAGCACAGTTCAATACATGATCATTTCTCAAGAGTGACTGTGTATACAGCAAAGACATTGTTTTAACATGCTCCTCATTTAAGATTCCTAATGCTTTCTTCAGCCCTGAGCACTCTCCAATTGGACAACCCAAAAGCAAAAAACCTTTGTTATTACCTATGCTGTGCTCATGGCTATTCCAATATAGTGAGTCACATCAGCTAATATGAAATGTTGTCCCCAAGTTTTCCTGCAACACCTTAATACTCAGTTCAGAAGTAAGAAATGACAGCTCCTTCCTGAGTTGATCCACAACACATCAACAGATCATAGCACAACCACACCTCTTTCCAAGCCCTTCACAGAAACCTGTTTCACTCATGACACCAACAAAAAGTCAGTGGGCCAACGGTGCCCTAGGGTGTGTTGACCAATCAAAGTGCAGAAAGGCTTGTCATCATGGTAAAGCTGACATTAACACTAACAAGAGTAGTGAGGTGCTGGCACAGGCTGCCCTGAAAAGTTGTGAATGCCCCATTGGAGGCGTTCAAGGCCAGGCTGGATGGGGCCCTGGGCAGGCAGATCTGCTGAATGGTGCCCTGCCTATAGCGGAGTGTGGAACTGGGCATTAAGATCCCTTCCTAAGCCATTCTGTGATTCTATGATCATGTCCCCCAGCTACCTTATGAGCACTCAGCTTTTTTTCGACTTCCTTTCACTCTCCACTGACAATACATCCAGTGCAAGATAATGTTTCCTCACCCGTTTGGGGTGGAAAAGAAACAGTAAAATCAAGAAACAGTTACCCAAGTACCAAACTGAAGAAAACCCCACCATGAAGAAATACTTGAGCTAACCAAAACACAACAGAGGAAAATAGCGTTTCTAATGTCTATAGGGCCAGCCTTCTTGAAGAGCTGGATGTGTTCATGCTTGCAATTTTCTCTGCATCCATAGCTGCAAATGTTCCTAATGGCCATGCAATTTTCCATCTCTTTTAACTGGTAAATTAGAGCCGTTTCATCTGCCCACTTACAGCTCTCCACTGGGAGGTCCCATCAGCTGGAACCCCTTCTCCTGGGCTCCCTTTCTGTCTTTTCAAAAACACACAGACCAATGTTTTGCACATTAATTCATTTGGTGACTTTTCAGAATTGTTTTGTTGTTGCATCCTCCTCTGGGAGGTTATCTGCATGAAAAGAACATTATGAACCTCTTAGGATAAAGGTATAACACAACTGAAATGACAAACACATGTGAAAATATAACTATTTCAAATCAACTCAGAAACTGGCAGGGAAAAAATATAATTCTTCCTTCATTGCCTTGTCTGACCTTATCTTATTTGGCAAATTAATGACTGTACACTGTTGTAAAGGAGTGAGGACATGGAAGAACAACCTTGAGCGCTGTGTGTGCTGAGGGGGAGAAGTGATGAGCCTCTGCACCAGTCCAAGTATCACTAGGGAGAAGATGGGCAGAGAATGATGAAGGGGGAGAAATGGGAAGGAAGAAATAAAAAGGGAAAAAGAGCATCCTGGCTCTTCCAGCACCATGAGCTGAGCTGTGCATGTGTGGGGTGGAAGAAGGAGAGGTGGAGACAGGAGCTGCAGTGGGAGCAATGGTTTCATTTCTGGCACCAGTCTCCTCTGAATCTCTCCATATGGAGGTGCTGGAAGTGGAGACCCAGCCAGGAAACTAAGGTCTGGCACTCTCTGAGCCTAATTATCACTAGGTTTGGTCCAAAGGAATATATCCTCATTGATTTTTTAAGAAAGGAAAATGGAATCCACTGTGAGCAGACCTGACCCCAAACCCAGTGTGAAGGCAACTGTTCAGTCCATGTCAAGTCGAAGCTTGAGCTGGGTGCCAAGATTTGGAGTGTTTTACAATCAAAACAATACAGAAAGTGGAGACATGCCAAAATCATGCTGCAAGAGTGTTTTTAAAGGAACTTAGTTTGCCACAGAGTTGGAAAAAAGGTTTCTCTTAAACCTGGCTAAAGGATAGGAAATGCAGGATAGGCTTAATGTGGTTTTTCACTTTTCAGGAAAAAATGCTGGAACCAGTTCCATCCAACACACTCATCAGAGAACTGGTGAAGGAAACCCACAGCAAGATTTCCAGATTTACAGACTGTATGAAACTCCTCCAGACAGCCAAATGCTATGCTGATGAAGAACTCCAGAAAGACCACACACAACTAAATGGGCAAATATATGACAGATAGACTTCAGATAAATGTAAGGCAATGCAGCTAGGAAAAAAATAATCAAAACAATGCCTACAGCATGTGGGTACAGAACTAACAGCAGCATGGCAGAAAAAGAAGAAAAAAAAAAGATATATAAGAAAAGGTTTCCAAGAATGAGTCAGAGGGCATTGTTTTGCTGACATTTCTAAATTTGGATTAACCTCACTAGAGGACAGTTTATTATTTGCCCTCTGCAGCTGAGGAAGGGTGCAGAAGGGTGCAGGTACAGAGAAAAGTAAGGAAAATGACCCAACAGTTGCCTGATAGGAGAATCTAGAAATACTGGGCTCTTTGTAATGGAGAGGAAAACACAGAGAAGAAAAACGATTGTGGATTATAAAATCATGAAAGCAATATCTAGGAGATTAGTTTAAAACAGATTAAAGTGGGTACTTTTTTTACAATTCTGTAACTTACTGTGACAGGAGGCTATGGAGGGAGATAATAGCAGCAGCTTCAAATGGGTCTAGATAAATTCATAGAAAAGGAGACCATGAGTAGCAACAAAAAGGACAAGGAAAAAAAGAACTCTCTAATACTCCCAAAAATCAAATATGGATACTGAAAATGATTCAAGGGGAAATGTCTGCAAGAAGTGACCAGCCTCTTATTCTGCCCTAAAGCAGCATCTGATATGGCCAGAGTCAGAAATAATCCTTGGGCTACACAGATGAATGCTGTGGCTAGAAAGACATTTTTAATGCTTTTAGAACAACCACACTGTGGAGAGAGACAGATGATTTTGAAGAACAAATTATCAAATAAATAGAAAATAAATTCCCAAGAAATTACACTGAGCTGAAGCCCTATCACCTCTCACCCCCCAAAAAGCTGCTTTTTTGCTATTTCCCTCAGCTAAAAGAACATTGGTTTCTATCATACCTCAATATGTCCAATGGCCTGGCAGGACAGTGACTGTGCACATGTATGTATACAGTGTACATATGATGCATAAGCAGTGGTTGTGTTTGTGACTGTACTAAGTTGCTGGGTTTAGTTAGCATATGCCAGAAACACAGGAAACTGCAGAGCAATAGAGAATCCCTTAAAGGGGGAATCCTCCAGACACTAACGAATTTTTGGTTTTATTCCATCACAAAATGTGTTTGCATATTTCCTAAAGCTATTTTAATATCTCTTTCTTCATGGCAATGCTCTCTGACATAGCCAAATGACCTTCTCCCCACTGTGGAGGCTTCTTCTGTACATAAATGTATTCAGTTATCTTCCAGACTCATCAGAGCAGCCCTCTTTCACCCCGCTGCAAAGGGGAGCCATGCAATCTGCACTTGGCCAGCAAAGATTTTGGGATAAGCTTCCCTTTCCCCCTGACCGCTGTTTAAAATCATTGTTTAGACAGGGTGAAGGATGAGGAAAGGAAGGCCCTTGCTAATTTGCAGCTTCTCAGACTTGGAAAGAGTAGGAGGCCTTGTCAGAAATTTCATTTCATTAAAATCCCTACAGCTCACAGGCTTTATCTTCCAACTGAGAGCTCACCCCTCCTGATCTTGTCAGCCAGGGAATGGAAATTGCAATACCTCCGAATCATTACAGCTTCCAGCAGGGAGGCACCCTCACTGACCATTCACACATCTGCTCCTCAGCAGCACTTTAACCCCTAGTTCAGTTCTGAGCATTTTTTTGGTTGATAGGTAAATACTTCAGATCTCCACAAAGAGAGAGATCTGCTGAGGACACAGCAAACTGCTCTTCAGTGAGGATGGGCACAAGACCTCAGCAAACAGAGCTTTGTCAGAGAGCTCCTCTGTGCACAGAATGAATTTGTTATTAGGGCCATGGTGATGTAGGTTTATGTAGGTCACTGGGACAGTAAAAACGTATCATTTATATCTTCAGCCCACATGATCTTCAGCATTTTTAATCTGCAGTATTAGCCTGACTGATTTATTGCTACTTGTAAACCACACTGGCAAGGACTTCATTTTATCGCCATCCTCATGCTGAAACACAGAAGCTGCATACTGGCTATTGGCATAAACAAGAGATCAGTCTCTTCTGATTTTGTGATCTCTTCTCTCAGCACCTCTCTTAAATATACAGAACTGATCTACCCTCTCTCCCAGCCAGTTTCTGATGCAAGGAAGCTATACTGTACTTTTCTTTCTGTTTCCCATTTCTACTGGAAATTTGGCATTTAGCCCTTATAGGTATGTGTCTACATTGCCTTCCAGCTTCTATTCCTATTTCATATCCCAAGCAATTTTTCAACCACTCATTCTCTATTACAGTCAACTGCATTAGCTTTCTCATGACACGTAGCAATGTTTTTCTTAGCCCTGACCATGCACAAACTCACTCACTGAGCACCACAACTTTCCTAGCTATGGATTTGCTTTTCATGCTCACATGCACAGATAAACAATTCAATCCTGTCCTGATTTGAAACAGTATCAAAAAATGTACTTTGATAGTTTATGCTCAGAGCTGGCTGCTGAACCCTGCAAGCTCCAGGGCCAGAATGTCTCCTTGCTGAGCTGGGATTCCTGGTGACTCTGGGTCTCAGGGCCCAGACTAAATATTCACATAAACATACACCCTTGCCCCCCCAGCTTCTACCACATGGGACTCATATGTATAGGTCCCTTTTCCAGCTGCTAGCATTTAGGCATTGCAGCGCTTGCACACAGGACAGTGAGTAAAATTACACAGAAAAAAAAAAAAGTTAAGTAAAGAATTTAATAAGAAGATGGTATAGACTGCAGTGATCAAGCAGAGGGCTTAGTCAGATAAAGCATATTGACTGGCAGCTTGCTTATATCAGGCTGGCCCTTCAATACCCACCTCTTCTCTGTTTTCCGATGCTTGTTCCTCCCTAGTTCACCCAATCCCCCTGATCACTGCTACCCCTTTTTTCCACCTCTGGCCTTTTCTCTAAGTAAGCTCCTCCTGATAACCCGCAGTAAGCTTTGCACAGCCCCACAAGCCTCCCTCAGATATCTCCCCATGCTTATTCCCCATTTCTCAGCAGTCACAAAGCTCAGGCTGCCACCACTAACAGTGCTTCCACCATCCCTTCGCCACCCCAGGGCCCGCTGGTAATAGCCAATCGGTCATGGGCTGAAGGGGTCTGCTCTTTGTCATTTCCTCCCTTATCACCTGCTGCTAGGTTTGTGTATCTCAGTGTTTAATTTATTACTTTCTTTGTTAAGCGGTGTTTCTTTCGGCCTGAAGGGCTTTAACCAGATTAGGTAATGAAGGAGTGCTCACACATTCCACATGTTCTCATAATAAGCACTTTGCTAGCCCTTAATGCAAAGATCACTTCAGAGGGGAGGGGGACCCACAGGTTGAGAAACTGAGGAGTAAGTGGCTTTGTACGAGCAAGAGGGAATGAGCCACGGAGAATGAAAAATAGAGTAGGTACTCTGGAATGAATGATACAGGGCTACAGCATCCCATGTCTTCTTCAAAGCATGGGTCTCTAATTTTTCAATATTTCTATAATTTCACAATGAAAAAGATGACAGTTGTTTCAAAGGACGCAAACAGAAGTTTATCATGTCACCAACCTGCTCTTGTGTGCAGCACGGGAACGAATAGACCAGCAGGTAAAATGTGCTGCTGGAAGATCTCACTTGAGTCAGTGTCCACCCAAGGAGACGTTTCATAGGGCAAAAAGGCACATCTCCACTGCAAGGCAACCTCGGAGAATGTGTTCCCCTGCTCTTCATTTCAGTCCTGTCAAAGTTATGAGAAATTGCAATGCCATTCTCAAAGGCAATCAGCTTGCAGCTTCAGATCACTCCTCTTTCACTGCCTAGAAATCCCAGGCAGGATCCAGATCCCCTGTGAAAGTATCTGCATCAATCATGTTTAATAAAATTGCACAACAGGTTGGAATTGTGAGTCAGCTTTAGTGGCTGCTTGACATATATTCCCACAATGTATTGAGTGATGATCCAGAATGAGAAATTAGACGTCTCAATATGAAAACCTTTTCTGCTGATGTTATTAAACTCATACTAAAGACCACCCTTCTGGACTACCTCCCCTTTGAACAAAAGTAACGCTGAAACAAACATATGATAGACAAAATATCACAAAAAACTTTCCAGGAGAGTAATTTTTTTTTCCAGCTTAGTAACAGCAGAAGTAGCAGAGCCAGCCTCAACAGATTCTGGAATAAGCACTGGAAGTTTCTCCAGGAGCAAATAGGTGAAATATTTCCTAGGAATGGCACAGCACAGCTGAGTCTGCAATACAACACAGGACTGAGCTAGACTGGTGGCTCCAGAGATGAGATTGAACTAGAGGTTGAACCAGGCAGGGATCAGGCTTTCAGAATTTACTGAACACATGCTGAATAATTTTGCTTTCTTCACTATCCATGAGAAATCTTCTTTGCCACAAAACCCTATGGTATTCTTAGAAAACAGCAGTGAATTTTCACTCCAGTAGACAGACGGAGTGGGTGGACAGTGGATTTTAAGCCATTATTAGATCCTGCCAGTCCTGGGCTGCTCCAGGGCCCCATCACAGCTTAGCCTTGCAGGTCTGTCAGTCAGAACTGCAGCAGACTATCAGTTATGGCCATGCCCCAGCATAGAGCAGCCGTACTCTCAGCCTCACCCCAAGGCATCCTCCCCTTCCTCCTCAGAAGCACCTGGTACATCTCTACCACTGTCCTCACAGGATCTGCTGCAGGGAAGCACCCCACAAATATATTTAAGGCCTTCGGAGACAGCGCATTTAGACCTCTGAATTCAGTGATCACAGCAGGATTGACGTTCTCATTCCAGATATTTGGGTTAAGACAAGTGGAATTAATTTATTTCATGTTCATATAAGCAGGCTTCAGATTCACGAGCAGTTCCTACGGATGCCCTGCTCCAACCTACAAAACCAAACAAGTGCTATCTCTAAAATCCACATTTACAACTTGAAGGTCGCCTATTCTAAATACATATTCTGTGGTCCATTTCTGACCTAACAAAGTCTCTTCCTTTCCAATTTGTATATCTCAGTCTGGCACATTGCATTTGAGAATTTCTGAAGCCCCATGCCATGCTGCTCAGCCACACGTTAAATAGCTAATACAGATGTGCTATGCCTTTCCTCTAGCACTGCTACACTGCATAGCTCTTCACAACATCTCCTTCTGCATCCATTTATCAATATGGAAGAAGATTAAATTCCAAGCAAAATCAAAGATGACACAGAAAGGCAGAGCACGTTGCACAGATTGCTGTTAAGCTTTATGCCACAAGTTAAAGGAAGAAAAAAAAGCAAACAGAAAAGAAAAACAAAATGTTGTGTTTAAAAAATATATCCACTAAATGAATGAGGGGAAATTACTGTTTCTTTTTCTGCCCACTTTCCCTCTCTTCCTCCTTCCTCCCTCTCCCACAAAAACAAATAAAAACCAAACAAACTTGAAAATGAACTACAAAATCTCTTTTTTTGTTGTTTTAAGCTATGAAATCATCATTTTTCCTCAAGAAACATCGATGATTTATCTGACAGTTTATTTCGAAAACAGATCAAGCTTATGGTTGTCATGCAAGTGCTGCATCTAATCCCTAATGGAAATAGTTAAACTTACTTAAATGCATGAAGAAGCAAAGAAGAAATAAAACAGCCATCCATCTCATTCAAAAGTCTACTCGGTGTCTTGACCAGAAAACACAAGATTATACACAGCGGTGCTATAAAAGCTGAAAAACAAATATTCCCTTCACCGTTGTCCTGTGATCCCATTAACAAAGGGACAGGCTTTAAGATTTATGATAGTAGCAGGTACTGCAGTGACAGTCTGTGTGGTTCTCTATCTTCACATTGTCCTTAAGGGTAATCTTAAAAAAAGAAAACACACACATGAGAAAGAAAATAATTAGGATTAGCTATACAGTTAAAACTGCAATCTCAAGCAGAAGATTTTTCCTAACCAAGCAGAAGCCTTTTTCCTAACCCCAAGCAGTACACAGGTTCCAAGGAGTATGTGAATTAGAATAGCCTGTGAATGCCAAATCTGTGAAGCTGCATCATCAGTGGCTTTTGGAGATATAATGAGATGGTTTTCCACAGCAACATGCCTGATGTCCTCAATTTGGCACATTTTAAAGTGTCTATTTTTCAAAAAAGTGTTACTCAACCAATCTATGACAAATCAGGAAGTGTCCTTAACATACTTCACATGGAGATTATAAAAACAGAAAGCATGAACACTGTGAGCTATTTTTAATCTCAGCCAAATTTTATTTCCTGCCTCAGGGCAAGCATAACATTGGTGGTCTAGAAAAGCATCTATGCTCTACTGAGAAGAAGAGCTAAAATGTGTTCAGATATAGGTATCTATAGGTAAGCCATATATTTGGGCTCACACTGCAGCCAGCAGAGACCCAGGGCTCTGTCCAGCTGCATACACAGAAAGGCTGATTGCCCTTTCAGACATCAGATGGGATCCCACCAAGCCCCCAGCTGCCACTGCAGAAGGTCTTTTATGGGTCCTGTGTCTGCCAGCTATACACAGATGTCTTGAGTACCCCAGGGTATCTCAGATGGCATCAAACCTGTGAGCCAGTAATTGAACTGAGCCCCTCATCAGCACACTCAGTGAACATGATTCAGACCACCATATGACAGCTACCTTGGCTTGCATCAGCTAGCTCACCACTGATTACATCAATTTAAGGTTTCTTCACCTGGAGCTGAATTGCTCCCAAAATAATCAGCTTTAGCAGAAACTCTCTTTAGGAGAAACTTCCATATGGAACTGTTAAATGCTCAAAGTAACTGCACGTGTTTACAGTTTCCTCCCGGTTACACTATTAAAAGTAAACACAATCTCAATTAATCTAATGAGTACAGATGGTTTTGGTCCCTCATTCCCACGTATGTAATTGATAGTATTGACCAGGCACGTTCTCAGAGGACTCCTGCTTATGCAGGAAAGAAGCAAGGAAAGCAACTAATTAAAATCAAATCCACACTTCCTGACATTTAAGGAGAGGGTACGCATCCAGGAGACTTAAAAATGAATGGTCAAGAAATCCAATTCATGCATCATGAGTCACAGTAGTTTCACTGAAGTCAGTGGCACTGCACCAGTTTCCATACCCAACTGAAGTCAGTGGCACTGCACTGATTTCCATACCCAACCAGTCGGGACTGGTTAACATTTTAATTTCTTTAAAAAAACAACAAACGAGCACGAGTGTAAATTATATAAGTACCAAGGATGTTTCCCTCAAATAGCTGCTTAATGTCCTCCAGAAAAAACATATTATTTTCTATTCACTGCTTCACTTACACATTGCTTCCTAAAACAATTTTAAATGGTCTCATTTACATTCTCACCTTGGTGAAAGCCTTTGCTACGCAGCACGTTGCTTCCGATGTAATGTTTTTTGGAACAAGCATGGTCTTCTTGGATCTCATTGGAGTGGGATAGGCCCGGGAGAAACAGCACCCAGTGCACTGGTAAATGGGGGCTCCTGGTTTTGAAAAGAATCTGTTCTCCCCTAGCTTGCATTCTGGACAACCTGCCATAAAAACATACAGGAAAGACTTTTACTTGATGGCCATTCATCTTCAAAAAGAAAGGGAAAGCACAGACAGTAAGAGGAAGTACTGGCTGTGTTCTGCTTTTTGATGCATGCAGAACTGAAAAGCACAGAAATAAAAGCTCTCCTCTTCAGGGTCCTCCATCTTCACAACATCCACTTCTTGTAAACCTAGAGTGCATCTTTCCAGGTAAGGCACAAGCATTTCTTTTCTGTTCTTTCTAAATTAGTTTTGTTGATAGCATTTTTTCAGTAAGCATACTACAATAGCTCTACCTATAAAATCTTTTAGCTATGGATAGTTAGTAACAGCAGTTTTTTTTGCTAGTGCTTCCTAGACAGTGCCTGTTTTGAAGTAACACTCAGTTATCTGTGAATTTTAAAAAACGCCTGGTGACTTCAAGATTTACGTAGCTTGCATTTTTCTCTATTCTGTTCAAAACTTATTAAAGAAAACCAATTGGCAGAAGGCAAATGTTCAACACTATTAAAAATCAAATCTTTTTAAGAATGAAAATGGTTTTTTACCCATACAGAGACCTGGCAACGAAGAGGAACTGTAGCAGGCAGAGGAGCCCACCTAACCTGATCATCAAAATGTAGCACTCAACTCCCTGCCCAAGAGCAGCACAGGAAAAGGCTTAGTGTGTTGGTCCTGGCAAGAGGTAAGCTTGGGTGCAACTAAAGGAGACCACGATCTTCAGAGCTGCTAGGAGATGGGTAGTAGCTCAGAGAGAGAGGTTCTAAGGCCAGCTACTGGAGGGACTCATGCTATCTCCACATAAAGGAATACTACAAACTTCAGTCCTGATCGGCCAGAGAGGACAAACAGGATCAAACTGCACTGTGTTAACAGTGTTGCTGAGTGAATGTTGGTAAAGGCACTGCTTTCTCAGTGTTGATCCATGGGACCCACCTTGTTAGTGAAGAATGTGTATATGAGCCTACGGGAAGAAGTGTGAGGCTATGCTGATGGAGATCTCTATGGCACACTACTACACACTGTGGCTTTGTTCCAGTAAACTCATCCTCACCCTGGCTGCATCGCAAGAGGTTTTTCAGAAGAAATATATTCTATGCATTAAGATGAGGAACTATTGTTTTGCTATTCCTGGTGTTCTGTACTTTGAAGTACAACAAAATGAAACATTTCTATTTGATAATCTTTTAAGGATTGAAGTCACCACATAAAGATGAGGAAACTGTCATCTGGGAGACTCATGACCTGGAGAAATCAAGTTTAAAGAAGAAATAGAAAGCAAAATTATCTTGAGTAATTATACCTTCACATCCCAGCATCAATAAATGTAATAGAATAATAATATTCATGACCACATTTATAAAACAAGTTTAATTACTGCTCTTTACAACTGCCCTATTTCTGAATGCTGAGTAGCTTACCCTGCATGAGAAATTCTCCATCTGGGAAAGTATGAAGAAGGTGCAGAAATACAGACAAAATGGTCAAAGTGACAGCTGCATACTTCCTGTAGCAATCCATGATCTTTCTGGAAATACAAATAAGCACATTTTAGAGGACTGTTTCACAATGGGTACAGTACCAGCATCTAGGCTACATACTAATACAGCATTCAGGACAAGTAACAGGGACAATTTAAAACCAAGAGCAGAAACTGAAAATGTAGTACACTGATGTGCATTTTATAGCCTCAGAAAATTGAGTTCATCACTACTTTCATAATAGAAATGTACCTCTCTTTCTGGCCTTAACAATATTTTCTGAATATTAACACAAACCATAGCATATAAACTTCAAATACCGTAACTGCCTAATATTTATGGTAGAGTGGAGAAAAGACAGCAAACATTCATGGAGGAGACAACAGAATCTGTAGAATCCAGGACACAGTAAGACTAATTTCAGAGAAAATAATTTCACATTTGGACAATTTCCTGAGCCAAGAGTCAGATTATTTGTCCTCACACTGACCACATTATTGCCCAAGTCCCCACAAACAGATTTTCATAGTCCTGTTCCTAGTTGGAAGAAAGCACCTCTTCCATTAAGGAGGGCTGCCCCCACCCAGTCTTGGTCCCAGGGGGGACATATTCCTCCCAGGCAGAAGCCCAAGGAGACATCGTGCAAAAGAGAGCTCGGGAGAGCTTAAACAGCCCTGGAGCCACCTTTAGGGCTACCTCTGTGGTACAGAGGCCTCATCAGAAGAGTCATAGCAAATTCAGAATCACTGTCATCTTCCAGACTGAGATTTCCATCAGGCTTTGTTTTACTGGCACTGTAGATTGGCTTTTGGGTTCTGATCAACAGATGAATACAGAAAGCTGGTTTGGTGTAAACACACCTCGCTTGGTTCAAACTTTTAAAAATCTTTACAGGGGATTTTGTGCAAGAAAGCATATACTATA
This sequence comes from Chrysolophus pictus, assembly GCA_037305975.1. NCBI lineage: Eukaryota > Metazoa > Chordata > Aves > Galliformes > Phasianidae > Chrysolophus > Chrysolophus pictus. The sequence continues at coordinate 34,634,350 of CM074578.1, forward strand.
TGGCACATCTGTCCTTGTGCAGCTAGTATATGAGATGAAGTGGCTATAAATGTTGTATCACATCTTCTCTGTTTTCTGACATGCAGTTTTGTATCAGATCAAATCTATACCACGGAGTAATGTATATCTCAGATATGAATTAATGAAAACCATAACATTAAAGATGCAGCACATACAAGTTGTGGCCAGATGAACATCTTTCCAAATTCTCTCTCTCTATTTTTATTTTTTAAATTATTATTATTATTACTGTTGCCAGTAAGATTTCATGGAAAAGTACAAAAAACCTCAGTTCTGACCCTGCTCATACCTAAGTAAAGGCTACATGTAGATCAGCAGGATGCTTTTGCTAACTACCACAAATCATTCAAGTCATTCTCGGGCACTGTTGTATCAGCTTGATCAGAAACAAAGAAACATTTTCAGCGAGAATAGTGTCATGTGCCTGTGACATGACCCTTTGTAATGGAAAGGTAGGCAAGACCTGAGTTAGCCTAAAACAAGTGTGAGGATGCCCCATTTAGGCATGAAGTCTGCAACTGTCTGTCTCAAGCAAAAGCATAATTTCACCCACTCAGACCATTTCATAGAATCATAGAATGGCCTGGGTTGAAAAGGACCACAATGACCATCTAGTTTAAACCCCCCTGCTACGTGCAGGGTCGCCAATCACCAGACCAGGCTGCCCAGAGCCACATCCAGCCTGGCCTTGAATGCCTCCAGGGATGGGGCATCCACAGCCTCCTTGGGCAACCTGTTCCAGTGCATCACCATCCTCTGGGTGAAAAACTTACTCCTAATATCTAACCTAAACCTCCCTTGTCTTAGTTTAAAACCATTCCCCCTTGTCCTATCACTATCTACCCTCCTGTTTATATGCTCCCTTCAAGTACTGGAAGGCCACAATGAGGTCTCCCCGGAGCCTTCTCTTCTCCAAGCTAAACAATCCCAGTTCCCTCAGCCTTTCCTCATAGGAGAGGTGCTCCAGCCCTCTGATCATCTTAGTGGACCCAGTCTCTCACTCAAGGACTTTTCCTGCCCTCACAGATCATCCCATGGGGCTCTTCAGGCTCAGCACTGTCCATGCCCATCCTGCAGAGAGGGTGTTTTGCTGAAGCTGTGCAGCAGTGCTGTACTTGCTGCTACCTGCCCCCAGGGACAGCGGTCCCAAGCCACTCCCAGCACACAGAGTCCGCAGATCCCAGCCACCAACTGCCTTATGAGAAAGCTTATCTGATCTCGCAGGTCTCCCTGCTCCTGCAGTCACAGCCCCAGGCCATGCCAGCAGCCAAACGGGGTGTGTTTGGGCTGTGTCTGAACAGCAGGCCCTGCAGCATCCAGTGTTCTCAGGACAGGCTCTCGAAGCAGGAGCTCATAAGCAGTTTCTATGCCCGTGCAGGCTGTCTGACCCTTTGGCTTTAAAGACAGAAGTTGTCCCCCAAGAGCACAACGGCTTACAGGCAGGATAAGGCCTCAGGCTGACAACACTTGATACATTCTAGATCCTGAAAGTCACTTGCTTTGCAAGGTAAAAAAGTTAAGAGCTCTTCTTCCAAACACTCCAGACATTGTTGCTACTTCAGGATAAATATTCTCCGGGAGAGATCCCACTATGGAACTAAGCATTTCCAAAAATGCAGTGATGGTGAAATCAACAATAATGCCAGCAACAAATAACATTAATCTTGAGATTTGATGTAGAGGTTATTTAGATATGCCACGCTATTGGAAAGGGCACTGACATCCTTGTGAAGAAAATACAGTAGAAAATCAAGAAAGCAAAGTATAATTAAATGAAATCAGCTTTCATATACTGGCAAGCTATTTCTTTTCAGATTTTGCATCTCCCCAGCAGAATCCCTGCAGAGACTGCCACAATGATGCAAATGTACAAATAATGCCTGCTTGCATCTGGATGGAGAGGTGGTCCAAGGTGTGAAGCCACTTGCATGATATGATCATCTGAGTGAGCCTGGAGCACTGGCATGTGTACAAAGAGTGTATGGATTAACAGAGGGGCACTCCATTGCCATACAAATTCCTAGAGATATATCTAGCAGGTCTTGGTTCATTGATCAAACAGACTGTGATGAAGGAAGCAGTCAGATTGCTATGGTGCACTGATCATATAATAGAGCTTTGAACTCAGGACAAGGAAGAAAACAAAGCCAGAGAAGCCCATGCCCATAGCAAACAGAAAAAGCTCATGTCTAGGATGATGATGCTGAGACCAAAGACAGGATGATGAGAACACAGCCCTTGCCTCATCAGAGTTAGCAAAGTGGAAGGGAACAAAGTTTATGAGCAAGTCAGAGAGCTATAAAGGCACAATAGGGGCAACAAAACTTTTTAGAGTAAGATAGCAAATACTAGAGATAAGAAATTGATCTGAAGCCCAGCAAAGATCAAGGATGGAGAGGAGACCGCAATAATGGAGGCAAAGGCTGAGTGCTAGGCGTAGGTGACTTCACCTCCTCAGTCCCACCTGCCCAGCAAGTTGGTCCATGCTGGCAAGAAACAGAGGATAAGGGAGTTAAAAGCAGCCAGAGTGGAATTTGAAGAAAACACACTGGAAGAAATTGTGGAAGCACTGGAAGGAAGCATTTGGAAGAAGTATAAAAATCTAGACAAGTAAACGTGTGTATGCATGTAGGCTGAATGCTACTGATGGTTATTTCTCACTGCTATGGCTTTTACCAAAAACCCATCCAAGTAAAAGAAGTGGTCTTCTGAGATTAGCTGCTATGGGAAACTTGGAGATGTGTGTTAAAAAGAGAGCCTGCATGATGCAGCATTGTATAGCAAAGAACAGCCACAGCAACCTGGGGTGATGCCCACTAAATGTGAGGCATGCATCACAGCTTCAGCCTTCTCATAGGTTCAGTCATGGATTTAACACATCCAGTGCTCACTCAGTACTATCCAGGTTTTGTGATAAGGCAAGCTTTGTGCTCCCCTTCCTCCTCTTAGATCTTCAGGGCAGACCCAAGCCAGCTTGATCTGGCCATGTCCTGAATTAATTCAATGTGGCCACACTGAGAACATGCAGGACAATGAAGGGTGAATAACATGGTAGCCTCATAGGAGCTTTAAACAGCGCTCTCAGATTTCTGAAAGGCAGCTCCCAGCTCTCTGTGCTCTGCTCCCTGGACAAAAGTCAGCTGTGTCCACAACATCAAGACAGACCTTCACATCGTTTATGTCAATCAACATTCATATGATTGTGCCAGACATTTTAGGAAGTGAACTGAGCTCAGTTGCATTTATGAAGTTGTGATGAGTAAATTGATCAGACGTCTCCCTTCAGCAAATAGGAATTTTCTTTGAAGGCTATTTACTGTATGTGCTCTTTTCAGCACTACAGATGGGGTGTGACTGCTGGCAGACTCGCCTGTACTGGGACACACGAGCACAGTTTAGCTTCAGGCCCTGCTCCATCTGGGGGCTCAGAGCTGGACAACACATTGCCCAGTGCAAGGAGCCAGCTGGAAGGGCTCATTTACCAGCAGGAGAAGACGAAAGACAGACTTTACAAAAAACCTCATTTCTACATCACCCTCAGCCTTTTGGTAAGTCTGGATGATCCAGTAGCTCTCTAACAACACCACAGCCACTGACTGACTACTGTGTGACGTCATGCTCTTTGCTGAACACATTGTGGCGTTCTTTGTCACAATTTCTCTAAAAATGCATATGATTTGGTAAATTAAGAGGATCTGAGGCAATCCCAGAGGGAAGTTGTTTAAATTAAACTAACCAAAAAAGGGAATTGAAATTGCAGTTTTGCACTTCCTCTATTGAGTCAGACTGTCAGGCTCATACTAAAAACAAAGACCTGTCAATAAAGCCCAGACATGAGTGTCTCTACTCCAGCAGTATGACAGCAATTTTGCCCGATGTTTTTATTCTGCTCTACATTTGCTTTTGTGACTGTGTCCATGCTGCTAACCCAGTTAATATCTACACTACCTCACAATCAAATTAAATTAAGCTTTTACTTTGCTCTGCTAACCATTATCTTTCTAAGCTATTGGAACATTATGATTTGGTTATTGTGATTATTAAAGTGTGAATTTTAGCACATCTTTGGAAAGATGACAATTTTAAACCTTCCCCAGCAGTGAGAGTCTCACCTTACTATTTCCAATACCTTGTCTTTTTCTGCAAACAAGTTATCCTTTACCAGTTGCCATAACAAGGATAGCTTGTCATCAGTGATTGCAAACAGGTCTTCTTTACACATGTGGGACTCTGTGGATGTCTTTATATTTATGCTGTACACCATGAAACCAGAATTCCTACTCAAATTCTGTGGTCTTTGTCTTTGCACAGACATGCCAGAGAGCTTTGTTAGATGGGCCATCTTTGTACTGACCATATGAAATAACTTACTGTCTTCAGCAAAAACTTGGGATGTCCCTCTATGCTGCTCTGTATGGTGACTGTGGCAACGCTGTGCCCAACAAGAGCCAAACACTCTGCACACCGTGTTTACTTCTTTCCAGAGTGTTTAGCAGTGATGTAAGGCTATGTCACAGCAACGATGAAGTGCCAGTGCTTCACTTCTGGCTGTCTTGTACATTGTAAGCTGTTAGCAAACCACTGAAGACTGAGAAATCTTTACTAACATCTTTTTTTTTTTTTCCTTAACATATTTAACCAGCAATTTAAAGACTCTAAAACACGTTAGCACCATGAATTGTGTAACATTTGACATCTGGCAGCAATACTGTGGACCAGGATAAAAACACAAGATTACTAATGAAGCATTACCAGACCCAAGCAGTAAACACAAAATATCACCATTCAGCTGTAATGCAATCCTACAGCCTTGTTTTCTGTTACTTACAAAGCCAGTTTAACACTAAGAACTGATTTCTTAGTTCCTATGCAACATTTCACAACAGTTTTCAAAGTAAAAACTTTGACAGAATGAAAGGAGAAGAAAACTTTTGGAGAGAAGGGGAAGACAATGTCAAAAAAAAAGCAATTGTTGTTCTTTAACAGTAAAGAAAATTTAAAATATATTACCTCCCTTGTTCAATGAGAATAAATCAGAAAGATGAGAAAATGCAGGACGATGTTCAAGTGTGAGCTGTCCTTGATGTGTGGATGTACCTTCCTGATGTATGAAAAGGCTGCATCTTTCTTTTATACCAGCAAAGTTAGATCATATTCCTCGCCCACAACTAAGCCATAGGATCAACTGTACATTTTGTCTAATGACTGAACATTACTTTATGTAATTACCAGCCCACCATGCTGATCTTATCTCCTACTCAACTTTCATAAAGATCTTTTTTTCCTTATATAACGAAAGAAAGGACAGCTTGTGTGCACAAACTCAATGCCATGTGAGTTTCCAGGGGAACTCAAATATCCAGCGTCTAGTCATTTGTTGCACTGGTCAGTGAATAGAAGCTCATTTTACAAAAGGAAGAGTTAGTAAGGTTTCCTAATGCTTCTGAAACCAGAGAGAAAAACAATTACAGCAGTGGCATTGTCTTAGCAGGGAATAACAAAATAACAAACAGCAGAGATCTACACAAATATAAAAGAATAATCTCCACTTGAATTTAATGCCCAGAGAACAAATGCGTGGATTAATATAGGATTACTTTTTTACATGTGGGGCAAGATCTCATCTTGTTTTCAAAGTAAAGCTAGTGCAATGGAGGCCCTTTTGAAAATGGCACCAGAATGCAGATTTTTAAGGTTTAGAGACTTGCAAGTCCCTATTCACTGACAGAGCCTATGTTGATGAAGCTGGATCTGAGGCCAAGAGGTACAGAAGGGCTTGCACCCACTCAGCACTTCTCTTCCCCAACCCAAATGGGAGGTGTATGTCCAGGTGCCTACCGTAAACAAGCCCCAGCAACACAGTCAGCCCATATGGTACTGAGGTAAGGGAGATTCCCCTCAGATGCCTAAAAGTTACCGGCCTAGATCTGAGTTACTCACTCTAGGCTGCCTCTGTAAGTCAATGGGCCTAAACGTCTCTTTCAATAAATGGCTAAGCAGGCAGAAAGGCTGCATCGTCCCCTTTGGTGGTTGCCCAAGCCACATCAGATTGAAGGGTTCATGTGGCTGCTGGCTTAGGCTCACCAACTCTTTGCTTGGCTTGTTCCTCAGCCTCTGCTCATGGTACAGTCCCATGCTGTTTCCACCTTCCACAATGCATCTCCCTTCCTGACCTACAGCTGACTCACCACACCTACCTCCACTAACATCCTCATCAGCCCCAAGGTGCCTTTTCACTTTCTATTTATTCAATTGATCACAGTAACAAAGTTTAACCCAAAACAATTGTCCCCAGCCTGCATTTGGCTTGAAATTGACTTCTGTTTCAAAACTGAAGATGGATTTCTGCACCTGAAAGCTTGCCTGTTTTTTATCCGATGATATGAGCTGGTCTAATAAAAGATGGTTGCTCTCCTTACAACATTGCTTCATTTAATAACAGAAGCATAAAGCTGAAATTTGAAAGCTACTGGTAAACAGTTTACTGAGAAATATTCCCCTGGAAGACTGAAACTTAATATTTCTTGTCATTCAAAGAAAACTTGATGAAAATTGCTGAAGTTTATAGAGTAGCTCTGACTTGGCTCTATCCTGCCCATTTGATACTCCAATTCAGCTTGCAGTCCTATGGGAAATCCAGCTTGACTTGTGATACTTCACAAAAAAAAACATAATGTTATCCTCATAATAAGGAAGATCAGTGGCAATTGTATTATATGTTCATATTTGGTACTTATTTGGCTATGTATAGCGGTGTATCACCAAAATAATAAAGAAGAAATTTTATAAAAAATCTTTCATTGGAATGATTTAAGTACCTGATGACATTACCTCCGGAGTATAAAGAAAAATAGGAGTGCCCACAACCTGGTAGTCCTTTCATATCGGAATGTATTAGAAATAAATCTCATGAAGTCAATGGAATTACACTTGTATAAAAGATAGTTTAAAAAAAGCTCCTATTTTTATTAAGAGGATTTCTTTCTTTAGCCGTTCCAAATCTCCAACTAAAAATACTTGGTCAAATCTGTCTTAATGTGCAATTGAATGAGAAATGAGTGAAAGTGGTTCACTACTTTAGAAGTATGAAAAAAAAAACCCACTAACTTTTCTAGGAGCTGGATTCTTACCACTCCTTCTTGGGATTTCTTTGCAAAGGTGGGTTCCTGTCTCCTTCCTTTCTTTGCCAGATGCTGTCTCAAGGTATCTGTCCTACTTCCCTACTTAGCAATATCTGCTTATGTAGGGGCTGATTCCTGATGCTGCCTTTTCCCCATGAGAGAAAAGCTCTTCCTCTTTCCCACTCTGTGGAGTTGTAGGGCATCCCCCTGCACTCTCAGTAAAAGAATGGGAAAAAGTTCCCTTGCTTCAGTAAAAAAATTCTTCTATTCAACAAAGACAATCAACATTATCGATAAATAGATCCTATCCCCCACAAAGTGTGATTAAAGATAAACATCACTAAACTGAAATGCTAGTAAGGGCAATACAAGGTTTGCCATATGTTTCCTCCAGCAGAAAGGATAATACAGAACACAAATACTTTTTTTTTCTTTTTTTTCTTTTTTTTTTTTTTGCATCAGAATCACATTCTTCAGAACCATTCCTGCCTTCTTTTTTGGTTTTACTTTTCTTTCTAGATAGGGAAATGAGAACAAATAACCCTTAAAATGAAGTTCTGATAGCATTTCTGTTTTGGATGTATAAGCATGTTGAGTTCTGAACGGCTTTTCTAATAACCATAGAATGGCCTGGGTAGAAAAGGACCACAATGATCAACAAGTTTCAACCCCCCTGCTATGTGCAGGGTTGCCAACCACCAGACCAGGCTGCCCAGAGCCGCATCCAGCCTGGCCTTGAATGCCTCCAGGGATGGGGCATCCACAACCTCCTTGGGCAACCTGTTCCACTGTGTCATCACCCTCTGTCACATTTCAGAACCTCTTCCAAATACAATCAATATCTATACTTCATCATTTTCATGACCTCAAAAAACAGCAGGCTCCCTTCTGAGGATAGAAGCACTCACACACACTGAACACCATAAACAATTTTCTTCTCTCTTATTATCTTTCAGCACCTACTTAGCACCCAGCTCTGAGCCTGCACCAGAGGAACTCAGATTCTTTGATACTATCTCACACTTTGGGTGTCACTTCCTTCATTGCTCGTGTCATCTTCAAGAGTCTCTGGAGGACAGGTCCTCCCTCAAGTGCTTTGCACTGACATAAGCAAATTAGCAGAATCACCAAAGAGATAACAAAGTAACAAAAGGTTCCACTAGAATGGCTGACAGCATACCCCAGAAAGAAAGACTTGCTGTGGATTCGAGGAAAAAAGATATTTGAGAAAAAATATAATCTGATCTGGAAATATGCAGTTATTTCAGTATTGTGCTGAGTCTTCCAGCTCCTTCCCATTTAACTCTTCCACCATCACTCCCCCAGTTGCCCTCTGTCTGTTCTCAGATGTAGCAGTATAGCTATACACTTAAACAAGACGTCCCAAGGCTATGGAAAACACAGACGTACAGCTTTTTAACATAAAGAGCTCCTGTCTGCTGAAACATGTCATGTGGCATTACACAAGGAATGAAAGTCAAGTTTTCTACCATTTTACAGATGTTTTCAACTGATTATCTGAAATTACCTCTCAAAGCAGCACTTTCTGGCCTCATCCTCCTTCATTTAAAATCAGTGAGACTTCTGCCATTTTTTCAAATGAAACCTAATCTGGACTTTTAAGATTAGCTATTAGTGTTCTCAAGCTTCAGCCAAACATTGATTATTCTGAGATAATACAGCTTTTAGTATTTATGGCACATAAATAATTGACTGCAAAACCTCTTCTATTCTAAAACCATAGTGGAAAGAGGGTTCACTAATACGCATCTTTTTTTTAGTTGTTTTTTGAAGGAATTAAAATTGCAGATGACAGAACTCCAAAAATACGTGCAGAAATCATTTCACCAAAGCTAACTCCAAACTAAAAATTCTGCTTCTGAAGAAAACAAATTATAAGGAATATCTACATTTTTTATCCTTTTTTTCCTTAACCTGTCAAGGTCAAAATTTTTAATCATGGCATGTTATTAGGATACTTATGGTACTAATAGGATGATGGCTCCTGTTTAGCTCTTTTTCCATGCTTCCTTTTGAAATAGGTTTATTTGAAATCCAATTCCTTTGAGCGAAATTAGAGTGGATAATACAATAACTGTCACAGTACTGCGGAACAGCAAACAAAATGTCATTAACGTGTAGGTTTGACCTCGAGGGCTTTACAGAATGCATTTCAATATTTGTTTTCTCTACTTTTAATTCATCCGAGTAACTACACCTCATACAGTGACTAACCCATATCACAAGGTCAGGATGGGTATTGCTTTTATGTGTAACATTGCTCAGTCGAGCTAACTAGGTTTGTTCGACTTCTGAAATAATAAGTGCTTATTATTAGACAGAAGTAAAACACTGAACTTAACAGACTACTAATCAAATTGAATCAGTGACTATGTTCCCACATCACAAGGGCAGCCCTTGAGAGATGGAAAACAAACCTTCAAATATATCTCAGTATTTAGCTTTTTAAATTAAAAAACAAAAACCAAGACACGTGAATGGATGATTAGACTTAGAGCAGATAAACAGCCCTGTAAAAGGGACAGGTATACTGCCAGTACAGCTGAAGTAGTCTGATCAATAATGCAGGATGTCTCATTTATACAATGAGCCATTTCAGCAACTCGCACCATCCTAACACAAAAATAATTGTTCACACAATTTGCGATTAGCTCCCTGTAGTCCAAAACCTGAACACTCTCAAATGCTCACGGTATCACCTCTTCTATTAGAAGAAATTTCCATTCCCATTTCACAGAACTGTGTTTCCTGCTTTTTACAGATGAAAGCACAAAAAAAAAAAATGCTGAAGTTCATCAAATTTCAATCAAAATGCAGCAAGATGTAGCCTGTAGTGCTGATAATAAAAAAAAATAATGCACTGACATAGAAACATAACTAGAAAATGTATTCTGAGGAAAAAAAAACGGCTTATTTCTATCACATTACCAAGAGGTTTGTTACCAGGCTGCTGTTAGCCTCTGTATTGGCACTGCACAGAGCACCCTGACCGGCAGGTCATCTGGCTCACCCTGCTTACGATCCATATTGCAGTAGCACCTAAGAAATCCATAGTGAAACCCAGCAGTCGTGGGCCTGCCTGGCACCATACTAGATAGCAGCAGTCTGGGTCACTGGAACCAGTTTATCCTATGATGTTCCTGTGCACAAAAGCACAAAAAGATGGTCTTCTGCCCTGCAGAATTTACAATCTTGTTCAATGCTTGGAGGAATCAAGCCATTCCCTCAAACTCCTGTTCTATCCAGCTGCAGGTGATACCTGGATATCTTCTGATATCTGATCTCAACTGATGCTCTGGGCTTTACTAAAATTTTCAGATGATATTCCAGATCTATGAAGTGCAGACAGTCACAGCAGTCTCTCCTGATCAACACATCTAAGTCATCTCTGATGAGAGCCCCCAGTCCCTCTGGAGGATCTCTGAATTGCATATGTTTCATACTTCAGAGAGACATCCAGAGAAATACATGAAACGAATTATAAAAGGTATTTTGTTATCAGTGGCAATGATACAGCAGATAGAAAATGGGCTACTGTGTTATAATTAAAGCCACATTTGGCCAATATTGCCCATCTCCATGCAGCTACCTTTCAGAAATAAAAAAGACTTACATTTACATGGTAACACTTCAGTACAGACCTTACCATGCTTTGAGAGCTGGATACTGAGAGCTGATTTCCCATGTTGTTGAAATTTAGATGCTATCAAGAGGCAGAATAGCAGCCATTCTCTGCCTGCAGCATTACACGGCTGTCGTCAGAGGGACAGTGATGAATCATAGTAATGTCTCAAATTTAATCTAAATGTCTATCTGAGTAGACTGTACAGGTCTAAACTGTAAATTTGTGGGAAGGGAGAGGGTAAGGGAGGAGGTCCAAGCAGCAGCAAAAACGTAAAAATACATTTATAATATAAGCATTTATAATATAACATTTTATATTATTTTGTGGTCCAGGTTATTTCTTAAGCTAAACTTAGATTACAAAACGAAAGACAATCTGGGCTCCGTGCTGTTTCCCAAGTTCTCGGAAACTTCTCATTCCCATCCAGGAGGCCAGGAAGGGAAAGAATTTGAGTACTGACCTTACCTATTAATTGTCTCCTATATTCTTTCCCTTTGCTTGTGTTCATTTGTCATCTCATCTCATTTGGTATTTAGCTTGAAAATTCCCTAAACCAAAGGCTATCCTTTTACTCAAACTATTTTTACCCATGACTACGGCTCCTAGACAATATAACAATTAAATACCAGCACTCAGCATTTCTTGATATTAAGAAGGGAATGCACCACGTGCTTTTAAAAGACGGTGCTGCAAGGGCAGCCTCTGTGATGACACTAAGCAGGCCTGCAGAAATGCAATAGCCTTTCCAGAGCTACTCCTCTGTAGGAGGACTTCCCAGAGACCTAACAGATGTAGAAAAGCCCAAAGACTAATATGAAATGCATTTAACAGTACCTGCTTTTGATCTCACAGAAATATGCATTGACCTCCTTCTGCCCTTAGAGCCTTTAGTACAGGTAGATACTCAGACTGGTGAAAACCCAGGCTGGCAAAATCCTTCAAGCAAACCCCCAGTTCCAGCTTCAGGGTGCTGATTTCTTCTTCAGGAGTACACCATACATTGTTCCAAGTAGGAAGCCAGAGCTACCGGTATCTTAACAACCATTCATTAACTGACTGTATTAATTTCCTGAGATGCCCTTTAGAATTTTTCAATTTTAAAACACTTAAAATACTCTATCTAAATGTTCAATAGGAAATTTGCCATTTCCGTTGGCCAATATCAAGTAGACCAAATAAAGTATCAATAAATAGCAAATGTCGTTATTTAATAAACCTTACCAAGCTTAAGCACACATTTTTAACTTTAAACAGAGTTCCACTGCAGCACTGGAGTGGGCAGAGCACATTGCCCATTTAAACCAGATTTGCTGCTGTCTGATACAAGGCAGAATGTGGCAATGCAATTGCTTCATTACAGCAAATAAGGCCACAAGTTTGCCACTGATTTATTGATTTAAAGGGTTGCATGTGTGAAGTCAGCTCACGCTGACAGCAAAAAGCAAAGCTCAGTGGTAATGTCTTCATGTTTTAAGAGTTTCCCAGCTTTCTGCTGCAGATCTTCCATCAATGTTGCTTTAACATGCAATGAAACACAGGCAGCAGTACTGTTGGGAACTTCTCCAACCCTGATACCCAAAAATATCGTGTTCTAAAAAGCACCAGTGGCTGTATTAAGCAAAATACAAATTAGGAATCATGAACAGATATGATCAGTACTCCTAAGAGTATGGCTTATAGAATTGCTCTGTGCAGACTGGCTGAACAGGGAAGGCAGCAAGAAATGGGTTCAGTTTCCTGGGCTGTACCAATGGCCCTGCAAAAGAGTTACAGTCATGGAATCAGAGAACAGTTTGAGTTGGAAGGGACCTTTTAAAGGTCATCTAGCCCAACTTCTCTGCCACGAACAGGGACACCTTACAGCTAGATGAGGTTGCTCAGAGCCCTGTCCAGCCTGACTTTGGATATCTCTCAGAGAGGCATCCACCACCTCTCTGAGCATTCTGTTCCAGTGCTTCACTGTCCTTATAAAAATCCTTTTCCTTATATCCAGTCTAAATCTCCCCTTAGATACTTTGAAACCATCTACCTCTGTCCTATCACGCCAACCCTGCTAAAGAATCTGTCCCCTTCTTTCTTTCAGCCCCCCTTTAGATACTGAAAGGCCTCTCCAGGTCTCCTCAGAGCTTTTTCTTCTCCAGGCTGAACAGCCCCAGCTCTCAGCCTCTCCTCGTAGAAGCCTATCCATCCCTTAGGTCATTTCTGTGTACTCAGAGTCCTGTGAGCCTGCCTTCAGTTTACATCATTCACTTATGCTGCTGTCTGCAAGCCACTGGTGGATCATGAGATGACTGGACAGTGGTCTAGAAAATGTTTGAAGGAAATTTAAACCCTGTGCATGTGCTTTCTCTCACACTCAACCAAATCCTAAACACAAAGTTGCAATCAGCATCAGTTACAAATGGGAAATAAGCAAGCATTAACCACAAAGAAAGTGATTTATCAGTCCAGTAAATTAAAGCCTAACAAAATCAAACTAGATGCAGATGGAAGAGTGGGGGAAAAAAAAAAAAGAAAAAAAAAACAGCCATGGATATGAACTGACATTTTCATTATTTATCATATTTGGGACCTATCTTTGAGTGTATGACTATACATATTACACTACTACATATCCCAGACTTAAATAAGCCTGGGATTTTTCTGACCAAATGAGAACACTGCAACATCATATGACACCTGAGCTGGCTCTCTAGATTCCCTTGGAATCAAGTGAGATTTTGGATCTATTTTTACAACTGCAAGGGGGCAAGATGAATTGATCACTTTCCTTGGTTATGAGGGGAAAAGAGATAACTAGCTCAAATGTGACCATCTACAGCTGGACTGCAGATTTTCACATCTGTCCAGACAGAGTTCACAGCAAACTCCAGAAGACCAAAAACACATTTTTTAGCAGTCTGCTTAAATTTGCTCTGCCTATTCCCTATATCAGCCTTAACAACTTTCATCAGTAATTCTGAAAGCAGGTTAAAAAAGGCCAAGGAGCTTATCAACCCAGGATCTAGACACATCCTGCCAGCCCTGAACTTCAGCAGAACATCCACCAGTCTGCTATGGCCCCATATGAGCACAACAGCTTGATCCCAAAAACAACAGCAGCATATTGCTCACTTCAGAATTACTGAGCTCAGCTAAGCAGCCAGGCTTCCCAACAGGGGTATGGAGATGTCCCCTGCACTGCATCCATTTTTGGAGCCCTGGATGCATCCTGCTCAGCATGGAGCTCACTGCATCCATCTGAAGGCAGGATGATGCACATCCTAATTTAACACCACTGCACACAACCAGCTTGCATTCCGTGGTGACTGCGCTCTCCTCTGCTTTTCTTTCCCACCAGCACACTCCTTCCTTCCATCCAGGCAAGCAGAGAGAAATAATTTCCAACAAGAAGACATTCAAACATGACTTAGGGCACAAGAGCACATCAGGTCTCTTATTTAGCAGCCTGTGATTGTTTGCAGAGCAGTTACTGGTGTGAAGTCTCATTAACTTCAGTAATGTAGTAAGTCCCAGTGATTTCAGTAAGCACTTAATCACGTACTTACAAGTTGGCTGAGCATGAGTGTACATAGGCACATGTACTTTGCTGATTACAACAATTTTTTTTACACTAAGCACACACATTGCAGAATCAAGCCAGTGGCATCAGGATTGAAAAGCACAAGGGATGCCACAAAAGCAATGCCTCCTATTTTGTTATGTTAACCCACAAAGTTAGACATGGATGTTGGTGGCACAGCAGTAGAAGTTGAACCTTCCCATCAATATTCCATTAGATTTTGTTGTTGTGTGACACATGGTAGTAGAGGGGCAGTCTGACAGAATGGTGTCTGACGTGGAAGTGTATATGGAGCAAATGCACGCTATTGAATTCCTCCATGTAGAAAAAATGGCACTCACTAACATTCATCAAAGCTTGCTGAATGTTTATGGAGACCAAACAGTGGGTGTGAGCACAGTGAGGAGGTGGGTGGTGCATTTCAGAAGTGGTGACAGTGACAGTAGAGTCACCTCACTGGCGCAGATGTTTATGAGCTTGGCATGCAGGCTCTTGTTCATTGCTGCTGGAATGCATAGCTGATGATGGTGACTATGTTGAAAAATAGCATTTTGTAGCTGATAATTGGTTTTATCAATTGGTGTTATCGTGCTCTTTGTACCTGTTGTTGTTTCTCTGGAAATAAATAGCAGGTGTTACTTTTGGAGCAACCTACATCGCTTAGGTAGCCCAGCCTTGAACTCATGATACTGGAAAGAGAAAAAAAAAAAAAGCAAAAAAAAATTTAGAGGTGTTTAAGTCATTGGGCTGCGATAGAATTCCCCCATAAATATTCAGAGAACCAATTACAGTAATCTTTGAATTGTTAATAACCATTTTCAAGAAATAAAAGTGAGCAAGAAAGAAAGGTTCCAGCTCTAGAAAAGTATAAATGCAATACCTTTAAATAGGAGGGTAAAGGTCTTGGAGCATGCTATATCTGTCAAAACTAACTTTCAGTCCTTGAAACAGAACAAATTATTTAAAAAATTGTGAATACCTGGGCAGCTATGATGATTATTAAAAAACAGTTGAAATGGGTTTGTCAAGAAATGAATTATATTAATTGAAGCTAATCTCCTGCTCTGACAGGATAATTGCTCTAGCAAATAAGTGGGAAATAGCTGATATGATGCTTCTTGACAATGAGGAGCTTTCGGTGCTATTTCATACTCGTCTTCTTAAGCAAGCTAAGACATATTCAGAGCCAGCCAGCAGCCTGGTAGGTGCAACAGTTGAAAAACTGTTCCCAAAGTGCCATAACTGATGGTTTGCTGTCATTCTGGGAAGGTTTCTCCAGAGAACAACCAGGGGAGTTTGTCCTGAGAAAGTTCTGTTCACCACTTCCATTTACACCTCAAGATGATGACACATGGGTGTGCTTCCATAGTTTGGTGATGACATTAGACAGGGAAAAGTTGCAAAATGCTTTGAAGTAGCATATTAAAAATGAGCCTAAGAAATTGAAGAGGCAGCTTAAAATCAACCAGAATCAACCAGGGGAGATATAAAACAAAAAATTACAAAGTGGTCCGCTCTTCAAAGGGATATCTAATGAGGAACAAAAATTAAATACAGAATATGAAATGCCTGTGTAGGCAGAAAACAACGTGGGAGATCACAAACTGAAGAATCAACACTGTGATGTATGATACAAAGAGTAATTATTCCACTTTACTCAGCTCTGGCAAGACCCAGCAAGAGCAGCGCTGTGCTCAGAATCAGTCACTGTAGTCTGAGGAAGACGATGACGATCCACCAAGGGGCAAAAGTGCAACAGTGAGGACAGCTGAAGGAATAAGGTTTGGATGGCTTAGAAATAAAGCAGTAAACTTAGAAATGAAGGGATTAAGGTGGAACATTATAGCAGCACTTCAAAGTGCAGATGGCTGTCATAAAAGATTTGGTGGCCATTGTTTCACCGTGACAGCTAAAGGAAGGAGAAAGATCAGATCCGTTTGCAGCAGAGGTTTGAGTTAGGTATTACAAACACATTCAAACAATCGGGATTGCTGAGCATTGAAACAGGCTATTTCAGAGCCTGCAGAATCTTCCCTCGGGGAGCCCCGACTCCAATTCTCTTGAAAGAGCACATAGCAACTTTGTTCGTCTAGTAAAAACAAAAAAGGTGCATGCGCGTACATAGTCATCAGTGAGTTTGAAAGGTAATTCTCTTGGCCTCTGTAAGCGAGCAGTTACTCAACTCCTAATAATGTTACATCTCAATTCAGTGTTTTTGAAAGCATGAGCTTGAACGGCAACAGGATCAGACCTACATTTTTGCTTCTGCAATTGCGCCTAAGTAATGGAATGCGTGTCTCAGATCTTTTAATGCAGCATAATTTAATGCAGTTTTTGTATTTCAATAGTATGCATAAATCACTGCAAAAGAATCGCTATCTCACTGTAAGAGGAGAGCTACTAAACTGTGTGTCCTAGACAAAGGAAATATTTTTCAAGTGCTTTGCCTCAGGGGGGATTTAAAGGAGGAAGTTAATGCATTCCAGCAAGAATCTCCATCACTATAATACCAGTGGATTAATTGTAAGTAAAGCTAAGGCTGGGAGAGAGGAAAATTTGCAGTATAAGGAATGTTGATGAAAAGTGCGGGAACGCTGTTGAAGATAAATATATAGCTTGAAATAGATTTTATTTTAAAATGGTGATATTCTTTCAGCATTTCTGTTATTCCCATGACTACCTCTCAGCTCTAAGAACGACTTTTTCATTTTATTCCAATAAATCATTTCTGAATCAAGAATTCATTACATTTCCATCTTTTCATTTTCACTGCAGTGGTTTCTTTCTCTGTGCAACGGCTTCATCACCTGATTGCAATCAATATTGCCGTAACAGGCAGTACATGCAGTTCATCATCAGCAAAGAAGGGTAAGGAATTACAGGGCACTTACACTACCCTTGTTTAAAATCCATCCCACTGTTTTCACCTACACCTGCCCTTTGCAGGATGCATCTTTTTTTTCCTTCTATGGACGCATGGATCTGTATTACACCAAAGATGCTCAGTTATTTATTTGCTGAAAAAAATAAAAATCGAAGACATTCTTTTTAAAAATAACTATGTTACTGTAAAATGCACTCTCGAGAAGCACTTTCCTGCTTCATCACAGCAAAGAGCTGTGTGCCACTACTAGCTGAGTGTCACTGCTTAACTGATCATAATAGAGCTAAAATGCAAATTCAGGAATGCAGAAGGGAGACCAAAATGAATATAAGCAAATATAATTTCTTTTAATTGATCTCACACCTGCGTCCTTCAGCTTAAGTGGAATATTGACGGTCATTATTTTAAATATCCTTTTCCCCCCCACAAAGTTTTCACAAGAACTGTCCTATCCTGATGCCCAGTGAAGCTCTTTTTCCTGCACTCACAAAAAGGATCCACTTCTCCTATATACAAAATTTAAAATGAAAGAAAAGAAAAAAAAGGTCTCTGTGGAGCCATCCTAATTTAAATGCTTATCTTGCAAAACGGTGAAGGGAATGAAGAAAATAGCACAATGATGGGAAAATATGTCAGTCTCCAGGACAGCATTTCTTCCAGTAATTCATTCAGTTTACAGCTAGAACTCCGCAAGAACCTATTGAACATGCAGGCAGTGTACATCAGTCAGCGAACAATGGAAAATGATAAACAGAAAAGACAATGGAAAGCTAGAAAAGCACTGTTAATTGCAAGTAATAGTATTAAAGTTATTATTAAAATACTTAAAACGAGAATATAACTCCTCCCCTTCTTTTCAGACAGCTCTAAAACTAATTTGAGAGACTCTTTTCTGAATAAACAGCTCAATCCATGATCTGAGCAAGTGTTGAAATGCACTGTCCTCCCCCTTCAGTAATTCCCTTCCTCTGGAAAGAGGGATTCTCTATGCAATCTGGAAGAAGATGTTGCAAAAATATTTTCCTTTCTCTCATCCAGCTGATGGTAGAGACAACCTACAGACTGTGCTCTGCACACGTTTTCTTATTCCTGCTGGGGAATATTTAGACTGCTTCAATCACTGTAAAATATGGCTACCTACACAGGTGATTTCGAACATGGGTGAAAATGGCCCTAGCCAGTATCAATAAGGAAGATATAAATACATGGGATTAATTTTCTTCTCCTCTCAGAATTCACGTCTCATATGTACTCAATTTTCACCAGCAGATCTCTTCTACTGCTGTCTTGCACAAAGCTACCGTTTGATTGTCTCACTAAGTTTCTTTTATAGTGCTGTGGACAAACAAATTTGGCACCCTGGAAACAGCAGTATGCACTGTCTAACACAATAGTTAAGTTTGTTCCAACGTTTTCGGCAGTTTTCTTCACCCAGTACCATCCTTCAGCTTGAAAAGCTTTTCTACTGACATTTTAGTGTTTCTAGACTAAAATCACACTTCTTTTCACGTTTTATTTCACTGAGCTAAAAGAACGATTTATATTCTCCTCTCATAAAGAGATTCTCCGTCCTACTTATAATCCCTCATGCCCTTCTCTGTACCTCCTGCAGTGCAATCTAATCTTTTCTGACCAATAGCGACCAGGATTGCACAAATTGTTTCAGATGAGCTAGATGTTTTATTTTTACCTGCAATGTCTAACGGAAATATCTGTCAAGCCACATGATTTTACAAGCTTCCTTCTTTTTTCTTGGTAGACAGAGCGCATCTATGACTTGGTCAACGTCAACTAATGCAATGAACACTTTCCACTCACTGTCACCTCCAACTGATGAGTTTCCCCTGCAGAGAAAGTACTGCCTGCTATCAGTCTCCTTGTACTTTACGTTTTGAAAATTAATCCCATTCTATTATTTAGGATTTCAAGGTCATCCAATCTCGATCCCTCTCTTATTGAAAGTGTCTCGCTATTTTGTGTCATCAGCAAATTTCATTATTACAGCTCATATTTTTGTACCTACATCATTAATGGAAATTTCTGGCTGAATAAATATCTTCTGATGTCTCAGATGGGTACGCGATAGGTTTTTTGCTTTCATCTCAAATGTGGAAACATTCATTTTCATATCTTCTTTCTCATTAGCCTCTGCTTTAATTTCCTTTGTAAGGAAACTCAGCTGGGCTTCTGACAATTCTCACTTTATTCTTACCCTCCTTAATACTTTTATAAGCAATCATTTTGTTCCATTCCCTTCAAGCTTCTGATTGTTCTCAATAACCCCTTTGAAGTGGCTATTTACACAGCTGTGACCGACCATCCCTCTACTTTGAGATATGAATTTCAGATACTATTTTTTGCAGACACTTCACCGATGCCAAGCCTTCCCCACATGCAAGTCCACAACCACCTAAATGATGTTGTCACCACTAACTCATTCCCTTAATTTCAACATTTGACCTCTGTAATTAAAAATCTCTTACTAACCTGGTTCTGCTTTAAGTAAATAATTTTCCTAATAATCTTATTAAAAGTATTTCTCTCCAGACTTAAAATAAAACGTCTCTAGCACACGTTCGTCTAATAGGAATTCTTTGCCATCTTTCTCCAATACTGACTCAAACAAGTTCTTCTTTAACTTTTTTATCAGTTTTTTTTTTTTTTAATATCTATCACATTGCAAATTTCAATCCTCAATCAATTGATTTTACCTCCATAACACTTTAAGTGTCTTTTATTTGTGTTCCTGTCCTAAATTCTACTCTGCCATATCTCCTGGTATCCTTTAAGAATTAATAACTCCAGTTTTGTTGCTTGGGTTCCACAGATATATAAACATCATAGCTGTTCCTTGCTAACACGACATTCTCCCTGGAAGAGTTGATAGTCCTCCTCCTAGGTGTCAGCTATATACAATTTAAAAAGCACTCTCATTGTTATTTTACATAAGACAACCTTTTCTCCAGCCACAATCAGCATCCCAAAACATACAACTGAAGTACCTGAACATCTGTAAGACATGCATCCTCTTAATGACAGATTTTTCTGAGGCATGGAAGTGAAATATGGAGTCAGGAAAGCACCACACTGTGGGTATATACTGAGTCAGTCAAGTGGCAAGAGTGGGTGAGAGCATACCTGAATCCCAAATGAATTTTTGACAATGAGGAATCTTTACCATTATAAGTCCTCATCTTAAGTCTTTATTTCTGGCATCCTCCAGTAATAAGCCTGTCAATTCTTCTTAACAAGAAATTTCATCTTCGTGCTGGAATAAAACTCGGGTCTTTCCATTCTTAGTTGTTTCTCACAGTCTCTATTCCATTTTTCTTCCTTGGACTCTTCTCCTCCATGGATTCCAGACACTTCTGCCTCTTCTGCTGGTCTTTTTTATTTTCCAGCACAACTAATGCCTTCCTTAAGGCATTTCCCCTTAACAGTCAGTCTCCTAAGCTTTATATTCACATTTTTTTTCACAGTCTCATTGTTTAACCCAGAGATTTGTGAAGAAAACGGGTATCTGAAAAGCCTACCTTCTCTGTAGTATCTCTTTCACTCCTGTCATCTTCAGGCATCCGTTCTTCCTTTCCATAAGTTTTACGAGGGTGGACAGCAATAGGACAAGGGGGAATGGTTTTAAGCTGAGAAAGGGTAGGTTTAGGTTAGATATTAGGAGGAAATTTTTCACCCAGAGGATGGTGACACACTGTTACTGGTTGCCCAAGGAGGTTGTGGATGCCCCATCCCTGGAGGCATTCAAGGCCAGGCTGGATGTGGCTCTGGGCAGCCTGGTCTGGTGGTTGGTGACCCTGCACATAGCAGGGGGTTGAAACTAGGTGGTCATTGTGGTCCTTTTCAACCCAGGCCATTCTATGATTATATATATTTCATTCTATCTTCTGTTAGGATTCAGTGACGGGATGAGCATCGCAGCTCTGTACCCAGTATTGAAATACTTCTTTTTAGGACATCGCTACAGTAGCTTCCTCAGTAGCAGTCATCATATTTTCATTGTTGTCAAGCAAGAAAAAAGGGCCACTTGTGGTCTTTCCTTCTACTTACTATTTCCACCTTTGGTCTCCACAGTGGAAGTCTAGCAATTAACTGCCTCTGAACTGTGATTAAAGACAGGAACGCTCCCTTGCAGGCCTTTGTGCAAGTTCTGTTTGGAGTAGGACAGCTGAAGGACAGGCTTCTTTCCACTTGATCCTGATGAGAACAAAACAAACAGTCCTTACTCTGCCACCTCCACATGCTAATCTTTCGTATAAGAACCTCATATTCCCGGTTTCTCCTTCCTGGCCTGGGCTCAACACTGAAAACCCTCTGGGCAAGGAGGAAATGAGGCAGCAAACAAAAACAATGGCACCCATGAATACACATTTGGCTATTGTGGTTTACCTGTAAGTGAACCTAATTGAAATTAGCTGCGAATAACGCAAGGTAGAACCAGAAGAGTTATCTGGAGGAGACGCTATCCTCGCTCATGCAGGTAATAAGTGATTCAGAAAGAGCGAGTAGGCTTTTGTGCAGTTGTTCCTGGTATTTGCACCGCTCGTTAGCACTGGGTCTGTAACACACAGCTTGGCAGTGAGGGATACATGCAAACCTATGCGAGTTTTCTTCCATAACTTCAGGAGGAGAAGGGCCCACCCGAAGGAGGTCAACGCGAGCCCGTGCAACTTCCCACTACTGTTAAGAGCGCTCAACCTGGCACAAAAGAAAGGAAGGACCGCGCTTCGAGCCACGCGGTACCAGCAGCTGACCAGGCGGAAGGCGCTCTCGCACGCCCAGGCCGCCCGCCCACCATCGCCGCCCGCGAGGCGCGACGGAAGCAGCGAGGCCGCCGCCACCGCCATTTGCCGCCAAAACCGGTCGGAGGGAGGGCGGGGAGCGCCGTCACGTGGCCGCGCGGCCGTTGGAGGGGGCGGGGCGCGGCGTCACGTGACGCGCGGAGGCGCGCGCGCCCCCTTCCCGCTCACGCCCCTCCCCAGCCGAACCCCGCGCCGCGGGGGGATGGGTAGCGAGCGCGCGCTCCTCCCCGCCCGTCCTCTCCGGCACGTGACCCCTCCCCGGAACGTGGCATTGTGTAATCACGTGACGCGGAGCCGAGCGAGGAGGGGGGCGGGAGGCCGAGGCGGCGAGAGGGGGGGGCTGCGTACGCGACGGAGCGGGGTGCGAAGATGGCGGACGAGGAGGCCGAGCAGGAGAGCGGCGGCCCCGGCGGCGACCTGCTGGAGCTGCGGCGCCTGCGGGAGCGCCTGCTGGAGCTGGAGACGGGGCTGCGGGAGAGCGCCGAGCCCGCCGTGCAAGCGGCCACCGAGTACTGCAAGCAGCTCTGCCAGGTCAGGCCGCCCTCCTCTCCGCTCCGCTCCCCTCCCCTCCCTTCCCCCGCTCCGAGCGGGCTGCGGGAGGCTGCCGATGCCGGGGCGCAGCTCGGGGCCCTGCCCGGCGACGGCGTCGCTCTCCGGAGGAGCGGGCGGCCGTTGGCCCGGGGCGGCGGGCGGTCGGGCCGGACGGCCCCTCGCGCTGCGGGCCGGGCTCCCGCTTGACGCTGCGGGCTGAGGGCAGCCGGCCCGCCCCCTGCGCCCGGAGCCGCTCGGCCGGCCCGCGCTCCCCTGCCCCCGCCTCCTCTCCTCCCCGGCGGCCGCCCCGCGTCTCGCGGTCTCCGGGCCCCTTTGTTGCGCTCTACGGCTCGGCTCAGCCCAGGGCCCTTTGTTCCCGGCGGCGGCGGCGGACGGACCCCCCTCCCCCTTCGCCCCCCCACGTCCCCTGCTCTCCCGCACCCCTCCTCCCAGGGGGGCGGCGGCCCGGCGTCCGGCTCCTCTGCTGGGGGGGGAAACCGGAGCGCGGCCCGGGTGCTCGGGGCCCTCGGGCGCTCCGTGCCCTGACTCGTAACCCGCGGCGATTCGGAGTCGGTATCCGGGATGAGAGGAAGCGGTGGGGGACTAAACTTAGGGCTCCGGTGACGGCGGGAGGTCTGAAGGTCGGCGGTGCCGCCCTCCCTGTCGCTCCCTGCCCTCGCGAGGAGGGGTGCGTGGAGCACCGCTGTGCGGAGGTGCGGCGTGCCGCAGGTGCTGCTGCTGAACTGCTGACCCCGCGGCATCCCTCGCCCGACAAACTTCGGTGTGGGCTGCTGTACGGCACGCTGCTCCATCTTTGCCGTGCGCGTGTCTGCGTGTTGCCCTCCTTTCTCCTCCGTGTCCTTTTTCGGCTGCCATTGGGCATGACACTGTGTGTGAAACAGCCCTCGAGGCGCTGAATTTCTCTCAAACTCCTCCCGTGGCTTTGGTCTTGGTTTTAACAAGTGGTGTATCTGGTAACAGCACTATCGTCTGTTTACACGTTGCTGTCAGCCGTGTATGCGTGGTGCATGGACAAGTTTGTAAAAGGTGGAATGGGTGATCGTGGATTCAGAGATGGTTTTTGATCTTGTGTTGTGTGTGGCTTCGTGTCTTCTCTGGAGTTTATTCCTGGTGGAAGCCATTATGGAGTGCCCATTTGCATGTCTGTCACTTCAGCTCTAGCTGAGCACCACTCTTTGGTAACCAGGGAGATCCACTGTCAAGCACTTTGTGCACGTTCCCATCTCATGTTTGATTTCATTCATACAGGACTTGTATTTTAGGTTCTCTTTCATCGAAACTTGTCACACTGTACATGGGTAGAACGTCTGTGTGGATGCACAGAAACAAGAGTGGTTTATGTTGGCTCGCATCTCTGTGTTCTCAGCCTGTCCGATCTTTGTGGCAGCTTGCTTAGATTTGTAATGGTGAGGTGGAAACCTGGCTCTGGCCTGGGCTGGCAGCTGAATGAGCTGTTTGTGGGCAGATGTGGTTGGCCAAGTGGGAACGCAGACACCTTTCTGGCACCAAGTAGATTTACCAGTGTCAGAAGCAGATTTATCAAATTATGATCGCATGTATTTAGTGAGCAACTTCATGAGATTCGGTTGGTTTTAGCACAGAGCAAAAACTCATACAATTATTAGTTTAGTGGCTGTTAAGAAAAGTCCATTTTGAGGCCTGATTCTTTCTGAAATGTACTCCTTTGAAAAACAAGTCTTGCTGTACCGAAAAAGTTATGTAGAAATTGACTTAGGGAAGAATCTGCACTCTTTAGAAATGTTACTGTCACCTCTGTAGCAAGAGAGCAGGAAGGCTGGACCTGTTCCTCCTATGTGCAAGCATCATGATGTGTAACACTGAGAGCTGATACATGCTGTTCCACGTTGAAAGACTTTTCTTTAAGCTGAGATCTAAACAGCCATAATAGAATCATTAAGGTTGGAAAAGACCACTAAGTTCACCTTGTCCAGCCATTGACCTGTCACCACCATGCCCACTAACCGTGTCCCTCAGTGCCACATCTGCAAGATGTTTCATGAGAGAAGCAGTCATGTTGGCTGGATGTTTTTCACACTACTTCAACAGATTTTTACACTCATTCACCTGTGCTGATGGTGCCAAAATACTTGCTCAGCTTCTTCTGCAGTTTCAGTCCTTTATTGGGGCTAACACAAAACAGCACTTACGGTTCAGAGAGTAGGCTGAACTGCTTAGCTTGCGCTGCGTGACAGATTATGAAAAATTCATGTCTTGCTAAAAGCCATCTCAGAAGTCTGTGTTTTAAATAACAGTTTAAGGGCATCTGCCATGATTTCTAGAATCAAATCTTTGGATATATGGGTTTAAAAGAATTTGTCTGCTCAGACGTACAAAACAGAGGGCCTTGTTTATATCTTAAGTCTGGAAGGGCAGCGCAGAGGAAGTATTCCAGTATTTGCCTCAGTGTGATTTCACCTGCATGGTTTTCTTCATGCTTAGTTTCTAGGCACGAAGTAACTGTGCAGAACTTGGAAAATCATGCATTCTGGTTTTAGCTTACCAATGGAGCGCATTATTTTTAGTTGTTATCAAGCAAAGTTCACATTGTTATAGATATATGTAAAATGCCTTTTTGTGATTTGTACTCTTCTGTTGCAGTTTGGAAGTTAGCATGTCCACAGCAGTTGTGGCAAGCGATGTGTGCAGACTAGAACTGGCAGAGCAAGTATCTTCAGATGTAGTGACTATAAACTGACAGCGTGAATTTGCAAGAGATCAGAATGGTCCAAAGAAAGTGGTGTTTTCATCACCATGTGGTAGCAGGTTACATTCTTTTCCGACTTTGTTCTTTAAGGGTATCTGTTGATTCCCATCTGCTGATTCCCATCTGTATTCAGTTACAAAAGAGCAAAATGAGTTTTTATTCCTCTGAGAGCTAGAGAAAACATGATGCCAATGAGTACAGCCACTACGGGCACTGTTCCTTTCCCATTTTTCATTGCCCACTGTAATCTTTATTTTTGTTATTACCAAACAGGTAAGAAAATTTATTTTCTAGCTAACGTGGTGTTAAGTCGTTGAAGTACTTCTGCTTACTCCGAGTATCTTTATATAGTTGGTATGTTTCGTCTTGGACCTTATAAATCTTATCTGCATGGCTGTTTCTGGCTTCTATTTTCTGAATCTGCTTCTGTGTTGTTTTTTTTTTCCTTCCTGTTCTTTCTTTGGAGGGTACAAACCCTCTAAAACCATAAGGTCATCAGGTTTGTTGTACTAACACACAAGTTGTCAACAAATAGCAAGTTTTGTTAAAATTATGAAAAGAATTGGAGCTTTTGTACTGTATTTCCATACTAACAAAACATACCAGCAGAGTTTCATCCATTGGTTGTCTTATCACAATTGTCTGCTTATTAGGAGAAAATCATGTGTTAAAATATGCTAACAAGCGAGTTTAGCCTTTGGTATGACATGTTAATATTCTTTCACGATAGCCTGCTTATTCATTATTGGCCATCAGCCTAGGGTCATCTTAACACTAGTAGCAAAAGCCAAGTGCTGATGGAGAACTTTGGAGGGGAAAAAAGGTACTTTGCTACTTAATTTAGAATTAGAAAAAGAAATTCTGTTTTTCAACTGATGTTACAGCTGCCTGTAAGTGCGTTTGGTTGCTGCTTTTTAAGAACTGATGATAATTATGTATGGAGGTACTAATGAAGTATTCATTAGGGACCACTTGTGTATTGGTCCCACTGTAATACCTTATAGTCCTACTTCCCTCTGTGTTGTGTTTGCTAGATTAGGTCTTAATAATATTAGGTTATAGTAATCTGGTGATCATTAGTGAAAGCTCTGAATTCATTGTGTGTTGTTTACAAGTAATCACTAATGATTTGTCTGTATTGGAGGTTACTTTAATTTCCTTCTGTCTTATTGCTGTTGGCTTTCAATATTTATACATCACGCATTCTTCACAATGTTAGGATGCTATCATCTTCTTTACTGTTGATTTCTTCCTCACTTTTAGCCTCCATATTCTCAACTGCATCTTCAGACTCAGGTTGTCAGAAATAGTCTTCAGTTCCGTCTGTAGAAGTTGAAATAAAGCCTATTTTAAACCTTTCAGCTCCAAAGTCTGGATTTATCTCAACCCAGTGTATCTTAATCCAATGACAAAGGAGTTTTTTACTAAGGCTTTTTTATTTTTTTCTGTAGGAACTAGAGCATGATCCCTTGCCAAGAGTCATTGTACGTATAAAGACCTCAGCAGACTTTGAAGGGCTTGTTCCGTGTTTCATCAGTCACCTGCAGTAGTGATGCCCTTCCTCCTGATGTGACCATTTGCTTTGGTGATACAAGCGAGTGGATGCTGGTCAGGTGGAGCTCTTCACTGGTTGGCAGAAACCACACAGATGCATTGCTGTGCATTGACCATCGCTGACCTGGGGTCTGTTCTGTGTAAGGCTTTGTGGTCATGCTATTGAGCTTTCACTTCAGTACTTTCCTGTGCAACCAGGTTTCTGTCTCTTCTTTTGAGTATGTACTAGCGCTGTAGCTCTCTTCCTTGTTTCTTCTGAAAAGTGTTTTCTTTTTGAGTCCAGAGCATTCTGCATTGAGTATCTGCTTTGATGTTTCCATCTTTGTGCTTTTGCTATGCTGTATTTCTTCCCGATGTCACAGCTGATATTTTTATTTTCATATACTACCACTCACTTTGAGGGTAAGATTTGCATGGTAACTTCTAGTCCTCTTCTGTTTTACATCTGTACTTGTGACCCCCAGATAATCTGCCATTCAGGAGGTACACACAACTGTCAGAAATCACAATCCTCTCAGCTCTGGTATTCCACACAGATTTCCAAGTGTGTAAAGAAAAACAATTGTAATCACTGTCACATCTCATTCAGATTTTAAGCTGCTTCAGGCATGTTTGTCACTAGAGGACCTGACTCAGTGAACCACTTACTGCCTTACTGGTCTGCTAAAAGGCACCTCCCAATCTAAGTTACACTATGAGAGTTGGGGAATTGTAGTATGGGTGCAGATCTGCATAGAATGCATATGGATTTAGAAAAAAGCTACTGATTAGGGTAAGTCTAACCAGTGACCATAATTAATCTCGTTTGATCCTCAGTAGTGGCAGAACTACTTAACGTCATGCTTGATTGGAGCTAATTTTCTTTAAGAGTTCTGTGTTTTGTACAGTAAGTTCTTGTTAATGCAGATTTCCTATATAAAAGTGAACATTATTGAAATAGTTAATTTTTTCTACCCGTGTTTCTCTCTGAAAATCAGAATCTCATTCATCTTCTTTGAGTCATGTCAGTGTGTAAACATTCTCTGTGGTGTAGGTCATTTTAGTCTAGTATGCTTGAACATAAAAACTTTAGAGATGTAACAATACACATGGACTTTGAGATATCTAAGTTGCACAGTGCACTTAGTTCAGCGTGTGTTTTGCTGGTGTCACGTCAGCTTATAGGTGATACTGTAGCTCAAGTCAAACGTATTACATATTAAATGTAGTTTTTTGTAGTTTATTTGAATTGCTACCCATTTATTTCTTAGCTTATTCAAACAGCTAGACCTGGTGCACTTAGCTTTAGATGTCTGTGTTCTCTACGTTCTGTTTATGAAAAAAAGCAAACCTTTAATAACAGCCTTTTAATATTACCGTTGGGCAAGTGAGGAGAGTCTTAAACTCATTTTGTTGACAAAAAATTGAATTAAAGACATGCGGTAACAAAAATTGCCTTTTCATTTTTATATATTGCTATCAATGTAAAAAAAAAAAGAATCATTTTTTATTCTTGATTGTAAATAAATTTTCTTCTGCACTAAAAACTCCTTAAAAACAGGTCAAACTTAGGTAAGAGCAGCCATTGTGATGGTGTGTTTAAGTTCTGAAAGCATTCCTTTTCAACTAGCTGGGTTTGGGATGTGGATCTGGAAGAAGTTTCAACCATCTAGATTGTGATTCCAAAGCAGGAGTTGCTTTTGGTAAACAAGAACTACAGATGCTCGTTTAACCTATTCTCAAAAACTTCTGGTAAGAAAGACTTTGAAAACTCCATAGACGATGCATTTTAGTTCAGTTATCCTTGCCTTTAAAGGTTTTCTAACTTTTTAAGGTCTAAGTTAATCTCTAGTCTCTCACTGGAATTTAGTACTTAGGATTTATCCTGCCCTAGTAGGTGTGAAATGTAATATATTCCTTTCCTAATAGAAGTACCATTTATGCATTCAATGCTACCTTTGTCTTTCTCCAGTTTTCACTTTTCTGAGCAGACAGTACAGAAGGTGACAATGGAAGAGTTAAGGTTGAAGGTGGGTGGGTTTTTTTGGTGAAACATACTAATTTGTCATTGTTGCTACAGTCTTGGAAAGGAGGGATGGTTTGCAAAGATGTGACAAATAGAAGTAGTTAAGAAGACAAAGAAATGAAAAACTAATAACACTTCCTAAGTTTTAAACTAAGTTTTAGCTCACCTTTATATGTAAGTTGCTGCATGTGATACCGAAACAAAGCATTCCACTTAGTTACCATAGTAAGGAGAAGATTTCAGTTCAGCAAATATGCATCTGGTGTCATAGTTACTCTGGTGCAGAATGTTTGCTGAGTTAGAGACCTGTTGTTTTACTCAAGATAACTCTCTTATTAGCAAATCACCATTTCTCTGAGAAATACTTTCAACCAAAAATTAATACTCGGTGGGTATGAAGAGTGGATTACTGTTAGCTTTACTCTGTAACATCTTTGATTTTAATTGCCCATTCAAAGATGGAGAGGTGCCTTGCTTTACCTAGTCCTTCAGTTATTTAAAAATCAAAATGTGGATGCCTTACTGTGGTATTTACTCATAGCATTTGACTGTAATAATATCTCTGCATCTATACTACCGTAATTAAACATATCTGTAGTACAGAAAATGAGTATTTCTGCCATCGCCTTTTTCCCCACAAATCCAAACTTTTTTTACTTCACTTAAAAGCAATACCAGTAATACTTAAATTCCTTTTACAAAGCATGATCATCTAAGATTCATTTTTTAGAAAACACTATAATAGTGAATATGGAGAATCTTTATTGTGCTGGGCTGTACAAGGAGTGCATTTGTTACAGCTCATATCCAGGTGTCTCATTGTATCAGGACATCCGTGTTGCATCTCTTGGTTCCTTCTAAGCAAGATATGCATCTATATGAATAGTCAGGCCATTGTTTCTCAAGCTGTTGGGCTTTTTTCTCTTTTGTCTTTGTTATTGTCATTTTGTTAGCGAAGAGCCCATGATGACAACTTCAGGGGAAGCAGTAAAAAAAAAAAAGTGGTCTTTTGAAGAATCTTTATTTCCACTGTGAGCGAAAATCAAGTGATTTCATGTGGCGTTTTCTTTTTAATCTGCCATTTAAACGTGAGTTCTTTTCTTCTCTAGGCTTTATACATGTATATTCTATATGTTGTAATTCTAAGACTTCTCTACGTTAGGAATTAAATTGTAACTATCATTAGACAGCAAGGTACTGTTTCTTCACTGTGATAATACTACCTGAACTGATGCCCTGCTCATAGATACTGTTCCAAATTTGTGTATGTATGAAGCGTGTCTTCAGAAAATAATGCTCTGGGCATTGACTTATATCTGTTGTTGTTGTTATAATTGTAGTACTGTTTAAAAAGGCCCCTGTATAAGTCCTTGAGCACTTACAGTACGATGTGAATTATGCTTCCGTTCTTCTGAGGGAAGCTGGCAAGACATTATGTCATCAGCTTCTCTTAAGTAGAGATTTACAACCACTGTTTACCTACTATTTAAATTTACAATGTGACATAATTCCCTGTTTTATTAAGTTTGTGGCTTTGCATATGCTAAAAATGTAATGTCATATGTTTTAATAAGCATGCAGGTGCTTTTCTGAGGTGTGAAACTATTCTTTTCCCCTACTTGTCTTTCCAAATATGCATTAAAGGCAACTCAGTGGTATTACTTCAGGGTTCGTTCTTCACTGAGGATGAACAACAGTGCTTTTATTTGGGAAGAGTTAATCTAATAATACCTAGCACTTAGCAGAACAGAGGCGTACAAAAAGAAGAGCATATGTGACATCAAAATGGAGCTTTATAAAGTTATGCTATGACAATAAGCCTGATTCAGTAGGAAATTGAACTAAAGTTACAAAAAAAAAAAAACAACTATGGCTAGTTTTTTGCAAGTTTTACTCTAATAAGCTTTTCTCATTATCTCCTCTTTTATAAGATATGTAGTCTTTCAGTAGGTGATATCTCTGACCTTGCTATTCCTGGTATGGAGCTAAACCAAATTCATCCTTTCATCAGAGAATGAGGAAAATCCTGTGCTAACTAATGTAGTTCTTATCTGATTACTTCATTTAATTATTCTGAACTAGTAACAATTCTTTGTCCTTGCCCTGACTCATGTAACCCTGAAAACTTCAGCCAAAAGTCCATCCAGTTCCAGGTACTGATGGCTGGTGTTCATTCTGACCTACCTGCTGGGCAGCTGCTTTGAGAAATGTAACTCGCTTGAGTTCTCCCTTCCTTGGCTTGTGATGAAATTGTTTAGGATTTCATTAGGATAAATACTAGTCTTTATCTTGTAGCTCTGTTATATTTTGGGCTGAATAAAAGGATTATTTTATGAGTTTTCACTTGAGTTATTTTAGTATAACTTTCTCAGACTTGTGTATGTTATAAAGAACGTTACTAGGTAGGACTGTTTTTGTCTTCTGTTAGTCAAAATAATGGAGAGAATTGATTCTGATGAATAGGTGAAATTGTTTGATATTTATGCATCTAATGCACTGAATACCACGTTGATGAATCAGAGAGGTATATTTAGTGATCAGGCATCAAATCAAATCACCTGCATGGAGTTTCTGAGACCTGAGATTGCTGCTTTGAGCTCGTGATGGCCACTGTTTTGTAACAGAACAAATACTACAAAGAGGACGACAGGAGTTAAATACTTAGAACCACAAAAGGCATAAGGTGGTATGAAGAGAAGAGATCTAGCACAAAAATACATGTGAATCAGTAATGGTGAAGATGAGGAAAATTTCAATCTGCAAATCCTCTGTATCTGCAACTTGCATAATGATCTAGTCGAAACTGGCATGGCAATGAAGTCTTGCTCTTGGGTAGCCAGGCAGACTTCACTGACTGTACAGGTGGGATGTCAGGAGCTCCCAGTTCTGCTGTGGGCTGTTAACGTGTTCAGCAGAGAGCACAGTCTTAGCTTCTCTCTTCTCTTGTGTGTGAATGCATTGCCTGTACGTTGGCACTGCTGTAAGGACATATCAAGCTGTTGGGCTCTCTGCAAATCAGGTAGGCTTTGCCTTCTTCTTTCATAGAAGATGTAGATCAGATGGAAGCACCCTTTGGGATATCAGCTTGACACCGCTGAACAGGACCACTTAAAATGACAAGTAACCTTTCTACTAAAGAAGAGGATTATCAGTTAGGTTCTCATCAGAATTAAGATGCTTGGAAGAAGTTGCATCCAGCTGATAAAAACAGCTAAGGCAAATACCTAATGCATGTTAAACTACAGAAATATTTGTAATAATTCTCTTTACTTGACCAAGAGAGCATGTTCGAGTCATCTATATTCCAGGAAATTCATGTATTTTCAAAACAGATACAGTTATTTCTGGATGTCTTCCTATTTTTAATCTGTCCATATGCCAGTCTGTTAATTAAGGAATAGGTAAATTAGATTTCCTGGCAGTGGATGAAAGTCGAGCATCCCACCACATTCCAGAAATGCCTGGTTATTAGCCAACTGCTGAATATTGTTTTTAATTAAACACACTAAAACATAAAGGTTGGGAAGGCAACATGAAGTTGAGACTTGAATGAAAACTTGAGAGAGAAACATAGCCTAGGTCTTTTCCATCCTCACTTGCATGCAGGGGTGCAAGTGAGAAATTACAATGCTGACAGGATAGGAAAGAACACATTAAATACAGAATGTCAAAAGTCTACATGCAAGCATTAAAAAAAAGATAATTTCTACTGCTGTGTGGCAAAGCGTGAGGCTTAATGAAGTCATTTCATGGAATTTAAAATAATTACTTTTTGAAACAGATTGTAGATACAAACAGGCTGTCCATTCATTTTCTAAGCAATTCTAGTTCTGTTTTAAAAACTAGCTGGATTTTGAATCTTAATCAGAATAGTGACTGAAGAATAATGGGAGATTTGGCACCTTTTATTTTGCCTGTCTACTTTGTTATCGGCAGTGTGAGCTCATACAGTATGTTCAGTGTGCCCAGATGAAAAACATGCCGATTGCTTGCTCCTTTGAGAAATATGGGGAGAGAAACATCTATCTGCTAACAAAAAGCTCCATGGCTGCTAATTAACTTTCCAAAGAGTTGACTTTTATCCTTGCTGTCTTTTTTTGTGTGTGGTATTTTATTGGGAATGGTAGATGACACAGTTATTGCTCTGAGAGTTGTAGCAGCCTTGGACCCCAGAAACAGCCTTTCCGCTGTTTCTGCTTCTGTATCTACGTAAGTGCTTCTTTCAAACTCTGTTCCAGTGTAGACTCTGCCTTAGAAATGTATCTGGATTACATGCTGATATCTGGCTTAGTTAAATATCTGTAATTTGGGACAGCGGCACTTCGCTGTAGTTGAAAATTACGTGCATTAGAAAGCAGCTCTTAGTTGATTTTTCTTCTGTTACTGTTGTTACTTTATCTGCCATGTGAAGTAGAAACAGTTGGATAAGAGGTCCGTTCAGCTTCCTGTGCTTATGTGCTGGAGGCATGGGGCACTGGTGTCCTTACAAACTGACTTGTAACAGGCATTACAAGTAGAAGTTGATCTTAAGGGTGAGCTCTTCTGATGCCCATCATCGTTACACGGATTCTTCTTAAAGTTGGTCCTGAGTCTCTTCACCAGAGATGTGCAACCATGAGGTGTGAGTTACGGTGAAGTAGCTGCGAAGAACCATCAAGATTATGAAAACCTTATATAACAAATAAATGTAGAGAAAGGAGGGGGCAGTTCACATAATACATGCATCTTCAGAATCATTGACATCTGTTTAGTTAGTGCATATTTATGGTAAGCAGAACCAGAGTGAGATTTATTTGTGAGAATGTTTTTAGGCAAGAGCCAAAAAAAGAAACTTATATTCTTATGACTTTCCATCTTCTCGCTCAAGTTTCATGTTATGTGATTTTTTTTTTCATGGGATGATATTCAGTAAACTTATTTTACATAATAAACTACTCTTACATTGATGTATGAACATGTAGGAGTTGAACAGAATGAGAAAATTAATCATTCATTGCGGGCAGGTGATCACCTTTGCTAGATTTCAGATGTACTCTATTTCTTGTTATTACATCAAAATTGATTAGATGTTAGTATCAATTCTTTAGCAATTACTTCTTCCTGGGGGGGAAGAAAAAAAATCTCTGAACTTACTGTTGTCTTCAAAAATCTCTGGCAGGATTGCTTTTCTTCAGTGTTGGTTTACAAATGAGTTACTGCAAGATAATTGTGTGGGACCTGATTTCTTCTTGTTGCTGTGTATCTCCTTTTCTCTTCAGGTAAGGATTAAGCAGAAAACTTAGGTCTATGTCTTTATATTTTTGCACTTTTGCTGCAAGGAAGTTGTGTCACTGTAATGCAATTTATTCTTTGTTCTGGTTTGGTGGGCAGCGTTTCAGCTTTAGGTGGTTATTCAGCATCAGCCCTTTTGCTGTATGGATCCACTCTTTCTGCATTGCATTGCACTGAAGTGCTATATGGTCATGTGGAATTTTGGGGGGACCAGAAGTTACCTGGAAACTCATGTGGAGTGTAGTTCTTAAGTTTTTGCTGTTCATCAGCATCTTTGAATTGAGTCTTTTCACTTAGAGTTGTTCTTGAACTCAACAAATTCAGTTCTCACTAATTCTGTCTTTCCTTTGCTTTGCTTTTAACTTCAGGATAGAGCAGCCAATGTTGTCTGCATGGGGTTTTCCTCCTGTAGGGAACTGCTTTAGAAGGGGAGTTGGTCTCAATGATCTCCTGAGGTCCCTTCTAATCCCTGTGATTTTTGTGAGTGTAGAGCAGTTGGAATTTTCTGCTTGACAGAAAAGAAAAAAACACTGAGGAAGATTGAAACTGCTGTCTTGTTAGGGAAGCAGAGGAATAGTAATGGGGTGGAAAAAAAATTGGATAGTTCTGCACTGTACCTGCTGAAACTGAGAATGAAAACAATTGCTTAAATGTGATCTACTTCTAAGCAATAGAATTATGAGTTTGGCCTCAGTCCTCCTATGCTCAAGTCAATATCTCCATTAGAATTAAAGCAACTTCAGCTGCATCTTCAGCCAAAGACATCTCGAATTGTGGAGCTGTGTTTTGCATGACGGCATCGTAGAGAAGCAACTTGGAAGGAGCATTCGAAGTAAAAATAGTACAGTGGCCACTTAAAATCCTGAAATGCTTTGAGAACTAAAATGGACTAAAAATGGGCATTGATGTTCTTTGATTTGTGAATCCCAACTGTAACTTACATAGTGCTTGCATGCTAGAAAAGAACATTATCATACTTGATTTTGTAATCCTTTGTTTTATAAATACAGTCTTATGTTTTATACTTGCTAAAGTTGTGTTGCTCTGTTCTGGGTTACGCTGCATGATAATACTAACCATGTAAGAGCTGGTGCTCTCAGTGCTTGTGTAGCTACAAAATTAAGATAATGATGCTAATCATTGGTAGACAAATGCTGATTCAATTAACTTGTATCAATTTTGTCTAATTAAACTGTTTTGGAAGTGAATTAGAGGTACAGTTCTGAGTCAGTCTGTTGTAAAATGCCTACGGCTGGAACTACATAATTTTTAAGTCCCTTCTAACCCCAAACCATTGCATGGCCCTTCCATGCGCAGATCTAAATAATTAAAATAAAAATTAATTTTGTTGCTGTATATTGATATGCTTTGGTTCTTTATTTTGGCATTCTGTGAGGGCAGCAGCTTGTCAGATAGTGCTGCTCTGTCTGATGTTTGTAGTGAATATCCATTCCTTTCTAAGAATCACTTTGCAATAGTGCAACCCCACTAAAAGAAGCAAAGGAAAACGGGCTGCTTACGTTTGTGCTTGTGTTGGAGGCAAACATGAAAGGGAGGAAAAGACGGGTTACTGTAATGGTGATAGAGAAAAATGTCAGCCCTGCTGAATGATACATCTCAGATGTGATAGGTAGACAAGATAATGTAGATGTTTTGCTTGCTCTTTAAAACTCTTTGAAAATCATCTCGATCATAGTGGCTGTTTAAAATGTCTGAAAACCTCAAGACTCATGGAAAGTGTGGTAACCTTGTTTAACTTAGGCACTTTCTACTAAGTTTTCTTTAGCACATAGAACTAGTTAAAGAGCTATTCAAGTGTTTTTTTCCTTGAATATTCCACTTGACTGACAGTCTCAGTTCAGTAGCCTTGTCCTCATGCAGTGTGGATGTAAATGCTTTTTTCATCCCAGCTATTCCTTAGTGGCCTCTAACTTCCTTCTTGTACCTTTTCCTGGGAAACTTACCCAATGACTGCTTTTAAAAGCATTAATTTATGCTTATCTGAACTTGCAAATTACAGACAAGTTTTAAGATTTCTGCTTTTTATGTGATGAAAGGTTTGTTCTCCATCTTCTGGTAGAGCACTGAACAACAAGGAAAGAAAGCAATTCACAAAGTGGTCTTTGGCTTTAAGAATTGCAGCTCATTGAGAACAATGGTATTTAAACACCTGTAAAGATTGTTCAGGGGTTTCTTGAGGTGGAGTTTTGCTGGGAGATTTCACAAAGATTTTATCATCTGGTACTGGTGCATCAGTACCAAAGCCTCTTGACGCAGGCATATCTGAAGTAGATTATCTAAAGGCTAGAAGCCCTGCTTGGTTTATAAACTATCATAAACTGCATCTTGAAAGTAGACTGTTACCAGTTTTCCAGGAATTTGAAGGATGCAGCCTTCATTGTGCACTCAGTTCTTTACTGATTACAGTAACCTTTGAGGTTTTGCTTCAGACTGACAGTCTTACTCCAAAAAACCCAGCCCTCAAAAGTGATCTTCCTTAGAATGAGAAGCCCGAGGACCAGCAAAACAGTATCAACTGTGTTACCCTGGAAGAGTTTTTATTCCACTGTTGTACAACATCAAGATTGTATACCCTACCTACTTAATCAGAATACACATCAATTCAGGTGTAGTTTTGTGTTCCTTGTGTTTTGTCCCCAAGGTTCATCAGCTCTGTCAGGAACTAAGCTGTCTTGCAGTTTGTAGCACTTGTTTACTCTCCAGTAGCCGTGCTCTGTTACAAGCTCCTGAACTTGTTGCCTCTGCGTGCAAATTGAGAAATTCCTTCTTCCCTTGAAGAAAAAATATCCTAAAAAGAATAAAGAATATTTCATCACTGCATGTTTATTCCCAGAAAGATGAGTCTTGCTTACAGTAAAAAATTCATTGATTTTCCACTCCTTTGATAAAGGCTTTTTGTTTCTCACCTTACTGTTCTGTCCCTGATCTAAGCAGTTGTTTTGTTACATATCATAGCTTAATTTTCATATTGCTGTTCACATACTGTAATCGTTGAAAATTTTTTTAACAGTTCTGTGAAATACTTTGGGTTTATATGCAACTCCTGTAGGTACTGTGCTAATGTTAAAAAGTCCTATTGTATTTATTTTTAAAGAAATGTGTTAACTCGCACCTTGGGGCAACGACTATATCAACCTTGGTATTCAAGTTTTTGAAGCTTCTATGTCTGATGGCCTAACTGTCCAAATTGTACTTCAGTTACAGCTTCCTAAGATTGCAAAGTATTTTGGTGTCCATAGAATCGGGATGAGCATCCTTAGTGAGAACTTATCTAGAAGATCATGAACTGCAGTGTTCTCCATTGTTTGTGCACAGTTGCCTTCCTTGCTTCCTTCTTGGACAGCTGCACATCTGAGGTGCATTGATATGACTCCTTTGAGATACCAGTGAGCATTTGATGAGCGTGTGTGCTGTGGGGGAGGTAACTGGCAGAGACTTTGAAGTCTGAGCATAGAGGAGTGTCTGTGTCACTGGTGAACAATCTTTCGTGCAGAAGCATAGATACTGCAATAACTTCATTGATTTAACAAGTGTTTCCTGGTGCTTTTATCTCCTGTTGCAGAGATGTCCTTATTTTAGAAATATTACTATAAATTAAACTGTTAGAATAGAATAGTTCAATGGGGAGAAACCTGCAAAGATCATCTAGTCCAACTGCCTGATCTCTTAAGCTCTAACCAAAAGTTAAAGCAGATTGAGGGCATTATCCAAATGCCTCTAGAGCATTGACAGATGTGGGACATCAACTGCCTCTCTAGGAATCCTGTTCCAATGTCAGACCACTCTCCAAGTAAATGAATGTTTTCTAATGTCTAGTTAGAACCTCCCTTTGGCATTGCTTTGTGCTCTTACCAGTTTCCTTGTTCTCCTTTGGCCAGGAAAGTTTACATGCTTTTTCAAATGCTGTTCTGTTTTCTTCTGATTGCCTATTCTAGGGAGTGAACTAAAGTGGGGAAATAGGACCAGATCATCTCCAGGTGTCTCTTCCAACCCGTACGATTCTGTGATCTGATTCACAGTTAAACAGAAGCAATTAGTTGTCACTCATAACTGCTGTACATTAAGAGAAGTCAACAATGTGAAACTGAGATATTTTCAAAGAGAAGCAGACTTGGGCTTGGGGATTGAAAACTGATTTAAGATGAGAGACCTTGGGGGTTAACACTGGGAGTCTTTGATTTACTACCTCGGCTATTTTTCATTCCTGAATAGCAGATGGTTCCTTTGCTGGAGAAGGAACATATTGGAGAAACTACCTAGGCCTGCTAGTCAGACTTCCAAATCCTTACATTCTGTTAATGATTACCTGCAAGGTACAGAGATGAATGGAAAAGACAGCAAAATGAAATACCCATTCATGAAGGGGATCAAACGATTTTAGCAAGAGAAATTTAGTAAACCTCACTTGTCTGAGCTTCAGTTAAATTAATTTTGAAGCGTCAAACCCAGGAAGATGGAATACAAGATAATA
Organism: Chrysolophus pictus; assembly: GCA_037305975.1. NCBI lineage: Eukaryota > Metazoa > Chordata > Aves > Galliformes > Phasianidae > Chrysolophus > Chrysolophus pictus. Next base: position 34,672,997 of record CM074578.1, read on the forward strand.
CAAGATACAATACAAGAATGCAGAAACTGGTAGGATACTACTAGGTACTGGGCTATAGTGCATGACGTTTCAGTCAAAGTTTGGTTAAGGATATTAAGAGCTTGCTTTCAGGACTGCATTTTCATTTTATTGTCCAAAATAAAGAATCATGCTAGTAATAAAAAATGGGATGTCGTCATTTGTTCCTTTCTGTTTTCTTCAGAGGTAAGTATGGCTGCATTGTCAGTGTTCCTCACATTCAGCAGCAGTCAGTTAGCGTAGAGTTAGCCTAGGAAGACTCTTTAAATAGACATGATGAACATTTTCATATCCTTACAGCTGCTGTGTTGTCTGGCATTGCCTAGTTCACCTGGCATGTCATTGCATGCTTTTGTAACTTAGACACAGATAAGCAGGAGAGGAAAAAAAACATCTTATGTTGTGGATTGAATTCTTAAAATGCAGCTGTATGTATTCAGAAGACAGTTCTTCATCTGAAGTAGTACATGTGAAATTTGAGGAAATGAGAGCTGAGAAACGTGCAGATGTATTAAGTAATGTGGAGTTTTTAAAGGTCAGGGTAATATTCTCTTTTCTGTGGTTTGGTAGCTGACCACAATATATATATTTCATGACCTGAAGGAAGTAAATACATATGGCCTTGTATTTGCCCAGTTTTGTAGGAAAAGAAAGTGACTCAAATGATGAGAACCACTTAAGCAGTAATTAGATGAAGCAAACAGTTCACAGTACTTCAAATTCTACTCCCACTTACATTTATTGTACACTTTAAAAAGGTGCTGTCTGTCGATGAATAGGAGTTTGTAACAAGATCTACAAGTAGAAGTCAGCTGTTTAAAAAATATATTTAAATTGTATCAATTTGCATATTTAGCTCTCTTGATCTTACAATCAGATAATGATAGCATCACAGTAAGATGATATTACTTCAAATAAAAATGTTTTTCAGCATTCTGTCTGGTCATTTACTTGTTTCTATGTGAAACATGCATCTCTGTCATTCCAAGCTCAATTAAGAGGTTTCTTTGTGTTTTTATTTTTTTTCCCAGTGCCTGAAAACTTATGTAGAATTTTGACAAGAAATTTGTCTTTTCACGTACTTCTGAGAAAATGAAAAATAAAGAGGTTTGGCCTTTGGTGTTTTTTAACACTGGCAAAAATAATTGAGATTTTTCCTGTAGCGATCTTGTAGAGTTGCAGCCTTAAAAAGACAAACTTCAGAGGTTCAAGTGCAGTGCAGAATTCTTGGCTGTGTCTCTTCCCATCTGCCTTCCTTGTGTTTTTTTAATTTCTGCTCCCTAGGTTATAATCTTCTATGGAGGAAGAAAAATTTCAGTGGTCAACTTCATGTGTTATTTTTTTAAATCAAGAGCGGTAGAAAACTTAATGGAATTGTTTGAATGTAATGGTATTGGCACAAGACTGATGTAAAAATTTAGAAATGAAGCAGGTACGGGAAAGAGACTGTCCAAAACAGTGATCCAAGGATTGGATCTGTCTCCTGCAATGAGAGTGACTTTTGGGTGTTAGTATTTAGTCTTGTTGACTTGCAAAGATTGCACAAGTAATTAATTTCTCTTCCACTGAGCAATGTAGTAATATAACAAGGTGTCAAAAGAATACAGAAAACTGATAAGACTCCTAAAAGAAAGCAGAGGGAAGAATTTAAACATTACGCTTAATGAAATTACAGTTTAATTACTAGTCATATTCAGTTCATTAGAATCATTGATCAGAGACTATCCCCAGTTGGAAGAGGTTTGTATGGGTAATTGAGTCCAAATCCTGGCTCCAGACAGGAGTACCTGAAAATCAACCCCTGGGTGTCAGAGCATTGTCCAAACTCTCCTTGAACTCCAGCAGCTCAGGGCTGTGTCCGCTGCCCTGGGCAGCCTGTTCCATGCCCATCTCCTTCTGGTGAAGATCCTTCCCCTAATCCCCAGCTTGCCTCATGCATCCCAGGACTGTTAGTGGCCCTTTTGACTGCATGGGCATGCTGTTATTTCAGATTCAACTTGCAGTCAACCTGAGCCCCCACATCCCTTTCTGCAGGGTTGCCTCCCAGTCCTTTGTCCCCCAGTATGCATAGCCAGATTTGCCCCATCCCAAGTGCAGGATATGGAACTTGCTCTCATTAAACTTGATACGGTTGGTGATTGTCTACCCTCTAATTTGTCAGGGTCTCTTTGCAAGGTCCCTATACCCTCAAGAGAAAAGTCAGGGAAGTTGACAACTCCTCCCATTTTAGTTTCACATGCAAACTTAGTATTTCAGATCATCCATCCAAGTCTTTCATGAGAACAATAGAGAACTGGCCCTAAAATGGAGCCCTGCAAAACCCCCCTAGTGAGTGACCACCAGTCTGATGTAACTCTGTATGCTATTACCCTTTGAACCCAGCATATCAGCTAGTTGTTCACCCACCACATCATGTTTTTGTCTAGTTATATGGTAGACATTTTGACCAGAAAGATAGCATGAGAAACGTTAGCGAAAGCATTGCTGAAATCCAAAAAGATAACGTGAACTGGTTTCCCTTGGTGGATTTGGTGGGTAACTGTGTCATAAAAGAGATTTGAGTTTGTTAAACGAGTCTTTCCCCTTGTGAACCCATGTTGGCTGCGACCTATGACTGTGTTGTTTTTCACTAACTCACAGAATAATGTTCTCTATAATTCTGCCAGGCACCAAAGTGAGGCTAACAGGCCTGTAATTACCAGTGTCGTCTTTCTTGCCCTTCTTGAAAACTGGGGTGTTTGCCAGCTTCCAGTCGATGAAACTTCTCCAGTTTCCCAAGACTTGTGAAAACTAATTGAGACAGGTCTCGCAGTGACATCAGCAGGCTCTTTGAGTATCCTGGGGTGAATCTCATTGGACCCACACACCTCTATGCTTCCAGCTGGAGCAGCAGGTCCTGCGGAAGTTTGAAGCTAACTGGAAGTTTGTTTCTGAAGTCACAGTCCATAAGACTCTATTTCAAGTCTAGAGCTTTAAGAAAATAAAATAGTGACAAAATATTTTCACAACCTACTAATCTTTAAATCAGGGCATGCTTTATAATAAACTGCAAGTGCTGTGGTAGTGGATAACACATGAATCTGGAAATTTATCAGGATACTGGAAGTCTGGGTGGATTTTGGTTTAGACAGTCAGCCAAAAATTTTTTGTCATGTGTGATGTGCTACAACATCAGAAATTTAATACTGAATAGTCACATTTTTAAATGAGGTACTTCATTTTATGTAGTTGTCAGCTGTATATTGTAAATGAGCAGCGCTTCTGTAACTTTTGTGATGCTAGTATTTAATACATCTAGAAGATCTAGTGTTTTAGGTCAAAAAACGTTGTGATTTTTGGTCTGCTCTTAAAAATTAAGGATGAGTATTTAAGGCAGTTTGAAGTGAAAGATTGTGACCTTATTTTACGTGCTTTGCCGATCTATGAGGTCCTTAATTGTGCCACCTCTTTCTTATCTTAATAATTTATTTTTTAATAATATGTAACATTCTTTACCTTAGCTATTTGGATGACGTGCGGATATGGTAGAATTTGTTGTTTATTGCATGTAGGTGTTAACCACTGTATTCCCTGGTAATGTCTATAGGTTTGGCCACGCATACAGTAAACATGGAAGCGCCTTACCTCTTTGTTTCGTTCTTTCTGCCACCCTGAGGGGAAACACAGCAGTCTTATCTGGAGAAGGAGGAGCAGTGGGTGTTGCAGTATGAAGATGAAGCATGGTCTTTTGTTTACATTCATATAAGGCTTTGGCAAGAACTGCCTTGCATGCTAAGTAGCATGCCTCCGGAACGTACAAATTTGATAGCAGTACATGAGAGGGATTATAACTTGTAAATTCTTCTATGCTCTTCTTGTAAAAACTTTGTTCCTACTTTACCCGCTGCCAATAAATATCCCACATCCTCATCATCCACCAAAAAGTATGCACTTTTTCAAATGATGCAAATGATTCTCTGTTTACTTTGGCTTATTCCACTGCTGTTGAACTGAAATTTCTTGTACACCACGGAGTATGTATTTTGCTGTATAAAATTTTCAGATGTGAAGTATAGTTTTGTGATTTAACCACATGGAATGTCAGCCAAAAACATTCAGATGTGGTTGTCTTGGTCTTTCGAAGTAATAGCTAATGTGAGATTTTGAAAAGGAGTGTAGTTTTGCTTACAGAGAAACTCGAGTACATCTTTTTGTGTTGTTAGAGAAGTACTTCACAGATGACATACCTTTAGACTTCCATCTTTGAAACTAATTTTTTTTTTTTTTTTCATTTACTTGTACTCTCTTTGGTTATTTACCTTAGTTAGCCTATTCATTTTTTCAGGTAACAAAAGAAAAGTCTGGTTCAAGGATAGCAGAATTACTGTAGCTCTAAAGGAAGAAAAATATAACTGAAAGGAAGCTTGTCTAATGTGATGTGTATTTGCATGTATGTGAATTATATATACATTTATTGAAGACAATAAACTCCTTGCAGTGTTGCTAGAGATCGTGTGCTTGCCCCATCCAGTCCAGTATTTGGTATGTGGAAGTGAATCCACTTAGTCTTGTCATTCCTAAGATATTTGTCAAGAAAAGCGTTCCAGAATCACTGCTGCAGTGCCTTAGTTTCTTTACTCAGGCTGCTACATTTTTTGGCATCAGTGCTGGCAATCTTTGTTGACATTCGGCTCCTGGCATCTTCCACTAATAAGCCCCACATGTATCAGCTTTCTGCCCAGAGAGGGAATCTGGCAGCCCTTCTCCACGTGCCTACAGCTGCACCGTGCTGCTTGGTGAGGTTATGCATGATGATAGCAAACTCAGGATCCTCAATTTGCTTTAATTTGCTTGTGATCTATCTAATGATACAAGCTGCGAAAAGCTTGCCCTGTTTTTTGAAACCAGCCTGTTTTGCTGTTACCTATGAAAGTATCTGTGTTTTTGGGTCAGTTACTGTCAGATTTTGGAGGAGAAGATTGTAGGGTTGTGCCAGCTGAAGGTGAGCCCTCCCTTCATGAGCTCCGTGTGAACATGAGGTACTGGGGTGATCTGACTAAGCAGTGCTTTTACTCCTGAGCCTTACTGCTTGTAATGCAGCGGCTGCTGCCACTGCCTCCAAGTTGCCTTCACAGAGGGTGTTCTTGCTGCCACTGTGTGCAGCTCTAATGGGCTCATCTCCAAACGATTTTGTCATGCTTGTTGCTCATGTAAACGTGCTTGAGGGTAGCCACTGAAATAGACATTTTGCTAGTTACAGGAGTGCTTTCAGAGGCACAGTTGACCTGTGTCTCTGCTGTCCGTCACTTTCTCTCTCTATTAGTCCCTTGGGCTTAGACAGGAATGGAAGTGACAGTTTGAGGCATGTTTTAACATACTTAAGTAAGCTTGCCTGTATCCAGGTGTCTAAGAGGTAAAGAATCAGATTTTAGGGTGAGATTCTCAAGCAGCATGTAGGCGTGGACCATACATGTCAAACTCCAGTTAATAGTAAACAGTCCCTTCTTCTAGTATGAAACACTGCTTTGGTATTGCAGGGCTAATTTTAGCAAAGGAGGCTGCTGGATGCAATACTTGAAAGCAGAAACACATTGTCTGGTGGGTGCATTGCTGCTGTGAAATATTTATGTAAGCATGCTGATAAAGACTGAGAAAGATAAAAGATGTCTGAACATTACCTGTATTTTCCACAGTTTAAATCACATATATAATGTATATTGATTTTTGTTGCACAAATTGAAATGCTTCCATTTTCAGAGCATTCCTGACCATATAAGCTGCAGCTGAAATAAAAGGCACTTTCAATCTCACAGAAGAACAGAACTTTGCTGCTGTGCCCTGAACACAGTACTTGGCTTGATTAACAAGCATGTCCTAACTGGGGAGATAAATAACTTAATGAGGCCCAGGGCTGGGGGTAAGATTCTTACTTTTTATGGTTGTAAACAGAGCACAACAATGATTCATGAAACAAAACAGAATGAATTTGATTTTCTTTGTACACTGACAGTGCTGTGTAGTCTGAGGACATCCAGACAAGGAAAGCTGTCATACTTGAAGAATATTTGTGAAGGGTGTGGTGGGCGTAATCGCTTAATATAGTTCATATAATGGCTTGGAAGTGGCTGATCTATATATATATGAGATACAGGTAGCACTACTCAATGCTGACATTAGTGCCACTGTTACAGTGAAAGCCTCTCTGCCTGCTTTATACAGTTTGTCTGAATCTGTACACATTGCTTTTAAAGAACAGTGTCCACCAGCATGCCAAATAGTTTTCATTAGATGGTGGATTCTAAGAACTTGCCAACTTGAATTTGTTGGTTAAATTTAATTTTATTTTGGTTAATTACTTCTAAATGTATTTTCAAAATAAAATTTTGTTTGCTTCAACTTACTAAGCTAGACTTGGATTGGGATGGTGTTGGTTGGGCTTTTGTAGGTTCTGCAGGTGCTTTTGTAATTCCTCCTCAATCCAATTTTCTGATATTAATGACTACATGATGCTTCTGTAAAGTTCCTAGTTGCCTGGGACAGCTCTTGCTGGGTTCTGTCATAATGGGTGCCTCACTGGCGCTTTTCAGCATGCTGACTACCTGTGAGCTCTCTTTCCTGTCCTGTGAAACTTGAGATCCTCTGATCTGGTTGATGTCTGTCTGTCTCCGTCGTCACTTACCATGACTTGCTTTAGTATCTCTCCAGGAGAGCAATTAATTTCTTCTTTTAGGTGTTGCTGTCTGTCTTTGCAGTGCCAGGTGAGAATCCTCTTCGACCCTGATATCAGATAACCAATTGCTTAAGTTGTATCTGTGGGGAGATGAAGGGTTCCTTCTCCTGCCTTGCACCCTTTCTTTCCTCTCCTGCTCAACTTCACACTTGGAGGTTTTAAGGATATGCTGTCCTGATTTGGTAGCTAACTTTGAAATGTCCTTTGCTACATCAAAGATTGAATTAATCTGGCTGCTTGCTGCAGACTTCTGAAGATGTAGATGTGCCGTACCTTAAATCATATTTGCATCAAGTAACAGGTAAACCTAGCATTTCTGATATCAAGTGAGGAATCCTGTTTGCTATATCAACTTTCTAAATGCAAACTTATCTTACTGGCAGAAACTATTTGGCAGATTGATGATGGACAGATCCACTGTATCAGGTTTAAGCAATCAGCTGAATGAAACTAAATGGCAGAATATGCAAGGCAGCATTCCATACTACTATGATAAATTTTCCTGGCTTATTTAAGAATCCAAATGAACGGAGAGCTATGCTGAATGTTTTATTACTATGCTTGTCTCTCATTTACTCATAATGTCACCAGCAGCTGGTTTTTACGTTTTCACCTGGGAGGAGGAGGAATTGCTTCTTTTATAAAAGCATAAAATTAGATAAGCTCTATTGTTCGTAGATAAAGTAAGGTGGTCTGTTTTGTTCAACTTTGCTGTTTTACTGCTAGCATCCTCAAGTGTGTCACCTAGGACAAATCAGTAACTGAAATCAGAGTGCGTCTGGCTGTATGAGCGTTTGGGAAGAGAGGGACTTCTGACAGGAGTTTCTTTGAAGATCCTATGAAGCTGAAATCTTGTTCTGATCTGATTATTCTAGCTCATTGGTCCAAATTGCCATACCATACAGAAATACACATTTGCTAATGTTGCTAGCTTGTTTATCCAGACCTCTTTTGCTTTCTCTTCTTCCGTGCTTCTGCTGTGTTTTGCTGTCCCTTGATTGTTCTGCCATGATCTGCGGTGCTTTTTTTATCTGCTCTTACAAGGGGATCGTGTTGGCTGTGAGAGCAAAACAGATGATATTCCTTTGAGATCCAGGATTCCAGCAGGGAGCACTGGGTGCTGCAGAAACTGTCTTCTGCTCCAGCAAAAGGTGGAGCATGTAACTTCTTTTAAAGGTGACTTTGTTTTGAAACTTCCTTTTAAATTAAAATCAGTTTTAATGCAGCTTATTTGCCAGAAAAAATGAGAATTTTTTTGCCTGTAATGTGCTTGACTGGAATACCCTTGCTATTTTGTTTTGTCTGTGCTGCAACTTGGCTGTGGTATTGTGACTGCAGACAAGCACATTGAAACGTTTTCTGATTCAGTTTAACACAGATTTTTTTTTTTACTGAGTGTTTGTTTTGGACACTGACAAACAAGGGAATTTTAAGCATGTTCTTAATATTACCATTAGCTAACTCAGGACAGATGTGTGACATAGACAAGACAGTATTGAATTTGAGTTGCATTAAACTGAAGAGTAGAAGACAGGAATAAACTTAGTTTTGGTTTGCCTTTTAATGTGACAGACTTGTCTTTTCCAAAGAATTAATGTTCTGTTATCTTCTTAATATGTAAAGGCAGAGATGGCTTGCTCAAAGTCTAATTTGATAGTTTGAGTTGCATTATATCCCAGGCATAAAGAGTTCACTAATATTGTTATATTTGCATATTAAAAGTTACATTTTAATATTTGCATGTTCAAATTAGCTGAGATGCGCTTCGTTGTTTTTTATTCAGGTATATGAGACGTTCTGTAGCAGAAAAACTTTATTGTCCAGAGGACTATTTCTGATTGTCTTCTCTAGGAAATAAACTTCGACAGAGTTGAACCAATATTGTCAAAATTGTTTTAATTACATCTGACATAAAAAGAGAAAGCATGACTTTTACTGATGGCCTTGACCATAGGAGCTATGTGAAAGACCTTAATGTTGACAAACCTGGTTTCCTTCCATGCTTCCAATAACTGGTTCTGCAGATGAGAGGACAGCAGCTAATGTCGTGTAGTTGTTTTGTTTTGTTTTTTATCTGATATCAGCAATGCCCTGGACTTTGTCTCCTATAGTATCCTTATAAACTTAATAAAGTTACCCTTATAAAAATATAAAAATGAAAAAGGCTGCTTATGCAGGCAATATAATAAGGTAGCTGAACTGTGGGTCTCAAGGACCCGTGATGTGTAGTACAGAGTCCAGGTGGCAGCAGGCTGCTTATGGCATCCTGTCTGGCCTTGATGCTGGAGCACAGGCTCTGTGACTTTTTCCTGGTGAATGAGATGAGAGGGCAGTGCACCCCGAGCTGGTTTGCAGACGGTACTGAATTGATGGGAGCAGTCTGCATGCTGGAAGTCAGGGTTACTACTCACAGGGACCTCCACAGCCTGGAGGAATGAGCTGAGGGAGTTCAGCTGAGGAGAGCTGAGGCCCTGCACGTGGGAGGGAACGCCCTGTGCTTTTGCAGCCTGGGGCCAACTGCTGGGGAGCAGCTCTGCAGGGAAAGCCCTGCTGTCCTGCTAGACAGAGAACTGAGCAGCCACCCTGTGCTCATTCTGTGTTAATGTGACTGCAGCCATGGGGGAAATCAGTCCCTTTACTCAGCACTTGTGGGGCTGTGTTATGATACTGGTAAGAAACAGCCACAGTAAACATTCGTCAAATGCAGGAGCAGGTTACTCTTAGAGGCTGTAGGATCTCTGTCCTTCAGGATGCTCACAGGGATAAGTATCCTCATAGGGTGTTATTCCGAACAGCTTATTCTAATGCTCCTTCTTTGAGTGGGGTGTTGAATGACCAAAATTGGTGTGTGTTACTGTGAGATTTCTATTTGTTACACCCCCAAAAAGTAAACAGCAACACCCACCATTTAAATGCATCAGTTTACAGTCTGCAATAGTGCAGAAGTCGTCTGCCTACCAGTTATGCTGCCCTAGGCTTGAGAGCAGGGATCTAAGGGGGAAGTTTTGTATGTTAATGTGAGAACCATACTCATTTTGCCAACTTAAATGAGTGTCTGAGTCCCCCTGACCTCCCTGACATGAATGGAAGCCTTCTGTACTTTTGGTGGTGGTGGTGGTGGTGTTCCCATCCCTGCAGAGTTGCGTGTTCTAATTAGTCCTATTCTAATCGGTTCATTCTATTTTGTTTTATTTCTACATCATTTTTTTTCTATTCATGTGGCAAGTAGGAAAGTGGATTTTTAACTAATGAGCTTTAGGTGTATATTTGTAGTCTTCAAAATGCTTAGTTTGGCAAGATGGCAGAAGAGAGGAAAAGTAAAACTGTTCCTAAAAGTATAGAATTTAAAATTAAGATAATGCTTTGATTTACTTGCTTTGGAAGCTAAACTGTACAGGTGTGCATCTAAAAATGTTTATTTCAGAGCCTCATTTATGAGTGTGTGGAGGAGAAAAAAGATTATCTGTGTTTCCAGACGTGATCTTTAGGCTTTTATATTCAGAAAATGTGAACGCAGACAGAATCCTCTGGTGTTACGACAGGGGGAAATTGTCACTCATTTGATTTTTATATGATCAGTGAGCAATTCTTAGTGTGTTGGGGGGGGGTTACATTTCAATTTTTAATGAAACAGTGTATTTTATGGAAAAAATACATTCCTGAAAACATTTATGATGACTGCTCCGAGGGTAATGCTTTCTGTTTTATTGCATTGGCCTGCTGTGTCAGACTGAATGTTGGTGGGATGGCAATAGAGGTTAAACCTTCCAGTCACTATTCCGTTATTTGTTATTGCCATGTGAAAGATGACAACTGAAGGGCAGTCTGAAAACATGGCATTTGACATGAAAGTGTGAATGAAGTGAAGGTGTGGCACTGAATTCCTCCATATGGAAGGAATAGCACCCACTGACATTCACCAAAGCTTGCTGAACGTAATGGAGGCCAAACAGAGGACGTGAGCACAGTGCTGCAGTGAGTGGTGCATTTCAGCAGTGGTGACAGTGGGTCACCTCCACTGCTGCAGATTTTGACAAGCGTGGCATGCAGAGTCTTGTTCATCACTGGCAAAAGTGCATAGCTAATGGTGATGACTATGTTGCAAAATAGCGTTTTGCAGCTGAAATTTTGTTTTATCAATTGCTGTTGTTGTGCCCTTTGTATCTGCTGTTGTTTTCATGGAAATAAGTAGGAGGCATTACTTTTGGAGCGACCTACATAATTCCTATTAAGGCAATAAATATAATCATTAAGGAGGAAAGTCTTGTTAGTGAGGAATACAAAATTAAAAACTTGTATTTGTTCTAAGCTTTGTATGTGTTTCTTCCTCTCCCTAAACAGACCTTGCTGGAGTATGCAGAAAAGTGGAAAACGTCAGAAGATCCTCTGCCCCTGTTGGAGGTGTATACAGTGGCTATCCGAAGTTATGTTAAAGCACGACCTTATCTTACCTCTGAGTGTGAAAATGTAGCCTTTGTGCTTGAACGTTTAGCACTGTGAGTATGTTTTTTGTTTACTAAACACAAACTGTATAGTAATAACTTTTCACTGTCTGAATGCTTTCTCAGTTCAGTTTACTATTATAAAAATTCTAAATAGGTTGGTGGTGTGGGTTAATCCTGGTAGGCGGCCAAGCACCATGCAGCTGTTTGCTGAGAAGAACAAGAAAAGAGTGATAAAAGCAGAAAACCTGTGGTGTGTCAAGATAATAATTATTTAATAAGTAAGTGAGAAGTGGAAGAACAAAACAAGCGACTTAAAGGCAGTCACATAACGCTTCTCACAGGTAGGCTGATGCTCGGCCAGATCCTCTGCAAAAGATGGATAACTTTTGTAAATTCCCTTTTGCCCTTTTTTATTGCTGAGCAGGATATTGCATGGCATGGAACATCTCTTTGGTTGGTAGAGGTCATCTTCCTGGATGTGCCATCTCCCAGTCTCTTGCACATCCCTCAGTCTATTCACTGAGGGGGAGAGTGAGAAAGAGAGGGCCTTGGTGTTGTATGAACAGTGTGGAACAGAAGCTAAAATGGCTGTTAAAATCATTGTTTTGGTCAAAACACCATACAAGCTACCATGAAGAATATGAACTCCATCCTAGCCAGCCCCAGTGCAGTTGGGAGACACTTTCTTTCCTCATGGTAAATGCTGCATATGAGAAAGAATATCTTTGGTTATTGGAGATGGAGCAGTCTTGAGGACTCCTCTGATCTAGGACAAGTCACCATCCCTAACATGAAGTATGTTGTTAATATTGATCCCCATGCAGTGTGAAAATGCATCAATTTACGCAGTTGTTAACAAGTTGTTTACGGTGTTGGACTTCAATGGAAAATTCTTTCATTTGTTCTTTTTTTGTTGTTGTTGGAATTAGTGTTTTCTAGAGAGGCTGATTTTCTAAATTATGCAAAAGTATCCAAGACCACCTTCTCTTTATCTGTTCAAACAAAATAAACCATATTGCAACTTTGGCATTTTAAACCTATTTGGATACTAAATGGCTATTTGGATACTAGAATAAAAAACTGTTTATTATACATTTTAAAAGCAAAAAAATGCATCAGATACTATTCATATTTGCCTTCCAGAAGCTGTATTGAACTTCTGTTATGTCTGCCCCTTGATTTACCTGAAAATAAATGGGAAGAGTTTCAGGCTTTTGTACAGGTGAGTTTGAGCAATGAAGACTTGCTAACTTTTAAAAATGTGTTGGAAATGTAAGGATATTATGTAGTGTGCCTGAAGACTTGTTTCCTGTTGGATGATAAAGATCAAACCCTTCAGCTATAAATTCAGTATACTTTGAAACAATTGCTGTCAATTGTATCACTTGTCTCTATCATAGTTCATGTAGCAGCTTTGGAGAAAAACTCCTTTTAAATATTTGAAAGAAAGTTCACTCTTTAAAGTATACTTCTTTTTTAAAAAACTGTTAGAAATGGAACAATATTGTCTAAGTTATTTTTTACTGTTTACTGTTTTGTGCTTGAGGTTTATTTTTTTGAATGATCTATCTATCAAGATCTATCAAGGCTTCCAGACTGTTAGATCTTCTGCTGGGCTAACTAGTTGGTTAGGAATTTGAGCTCTGCTTTCAGAGAAGGGTATTGAAACAAATTGTGCTTCTCAGTTGGCTGGAAGCTTGCAAATGTTATACCAGTTTTCAAGAAGGGCAAAAAAGAAGACCCTGGCAATTAGTCTCACTTTCATGCCTGGCAAAATTATGAAGAATATTACTTTGCGAGTTATTGAAAAATACTTAAATGACAATTCATATTGATCAAAACCAATATGGATTTATGAAGTCATGCCTTACCAACTTAACATCCTTTTATGATGAGGTTACATACTTAGTGAACAAAAGGAATGGGAGTTTTGTGGATTCTAGAAAAACTTCTGATACTGTCCCTCATGGTATCCTTCTGACAAAATGTCCAGCATGCAGCTTGGTGTGTATAAATATGATGAGTGAACAATTGGCATAAGGATAGGGCACAAAGGGTTGTAGAAATGGGATAATATCAGACTTGCAGCCAGTCACTATTGGTATTCCCAATTTTACAGCTAGTTCTCATCAATATTTTTATCAATGACCTGGACGCTGAGTTTGAGTGCCCGCTAAATAAGTTTTCAGAATATTCTAAACTACATAGGAAGAGCCTGAGGTTAGAGAGGACTCAAAGAGAGATCTTGGTAGGTCACACTGAGCAATAATCAATTGTATTTCATTCAACAAGATCAAATGCCAGATTCTGCACCTGGAATGGTGTAATCCTGTATGTACTTCATAGATTGGGGTGCAGGTGGCTGTAGTGCACCCTGCAGAGGAAGGAAGGATTTGATTGATGTTAAGCTCAATGTGCATCAGTAGTGTGCCCGTGCAGCCAAAAGAGCAGACTCTATCTTGGGGCGCATCAGGCACAGTATAGCTAAAAGAAGTTGTTGTTCCAGTGTACTCAAAGCTGGTGCAGCCTCATTTTGAGTACAGTGGGCAGTTCTGTGCTCCACAGTGTAAGAAGGATGTAAAAATGGTAACGTGTGTCCAAAGGAGGGCAACAAAAACAAAAAGAACTAGAGGGTGACCTTTTGGTGGCCAACATCTCTGTCACTAGGGAAATTGGGAGGGTGCTGGTCTCTGCTCTCTGGTGACAGTGACTGGACCTGAGGGAACAGCATGGAGCTGTGTTGGAGGAGGAGCAGGTGGAGATTAGGGTAAGGCCCTTCACCAAGAGAGTGGTCATGGCCCCAAGCTGCAAGAGTTCAGGGAGTATTTGGACAATGCTCTTAGACACAGGGTTTGAATTTTGGGGCGGTCCTGTGTGGAGACAGAAGTTTTAGTCAGTGATTCTCCAGCCAGGAGAGGCTGGAGCACATCTCCTATGAGGAAAGGTTGAGGGAACTGGACTTGTTTAACTTGGAGAAGAGAAGGCTCCAGGGAGACTTCACAGTGGCCTTGCAGTACTTGAAAGGAGCATATAAACAGGAGGGGAAATGGCTGTTTATGAGGGTGGGTAGTGATAGGCAAGGGGGAATGGTTTTAAGCTGAGACAGGGGAGGTTTAGGTTAGATATTAGGAGGAAGTTTTTCACACAGAGGGTGGTGACGCACTGGAACAGGTTGCCCAAGGAGGTTGTGGTTGCCCCATCTCTGAAGGCATTCAAAGCCGGGCTGGATGTGGCTCTGGGCAGCCTGGTCTGGTGGTTGGTGACCCTGCACATAGCAGGGGGGATGATCATTGTGGTCCTTTTCAACCCAGGCCATTCTATGATTCTACAATTCTCATTGATCCCTTCCAACTCCAGATATTCTGTAATTTATCAAAATATCTAGTGGGGTAGAGAGAGTGAAATAATTACAGCAAAAAAGACAAGATAGTTACTTCATAATTTTCAGCCTAAGTAATAAAGGAAAATCCAAAGCTGATTTTCACAGTGATTTTTTACTAGCATCTGTCTAATGCAGATTAACTCCTAAGAGACATGTTTATGCCAGGAGGCTCCATAGCCTTTAGAGAAGGTGGGAAAGTAAAAGAAATGTGAAGAGATTGAAATGAGCAATTTCCTCTTTCAGAACTAGCGTTAATTGTGCATTGCTATGTCATCCTCAGAGTTTTCAGTCAATTTAGTTTGCTCCCAAATAGAACTCTGCTTCCAGAACAAATCCTGCTATTGAGATGTAGAAGAAAGTATTTCAGTTAATTTTAGGAACTCAGTCTGCCTTCGTCATATTTGAGTAGAACCATCAGATCTTGCAGCTGACGTCACACCAATTTGTGTGCAAGAGACTTTTCTCATCCTCAGTTTTCAAAAGGGAAGCATGTTTCAAAATTCTAGTTTCAGAAGTAGCTTTGTTGATAAATTGCACTGCAAATTGGGGATGTTCAGTCCCCCTCCTGAGATTTAGGTTTCTCTGACTAAATCTTAGGAAGTAGAGACAAAAGTAATGCTGTTACAGGCTGAATACTAAGGTTATTTTGATACACATTTAACTCTTTGTCTGGTGGCTTCTTGTGGAGATTTTTTGTTTGTTTTTTTACGTAAGATATAAAGGAATATAAGAGACATATGTTTCTTTTCTCTCTTTTTAACAACACATTGTTTCGTAAAATACATTCTTCAGGTGGCTCATAAAAACTTGATGGAAAATGGCAGCCGGGAACTGCATATTTTAACTACGCTTACTCAAGAGAAGGGAGTGTGGAAGAACCCAGTCTTGTGTAGTATTCTTTCCCAGGAGCACTTGGATCCTGAGAAAGGTAAAATTTAAAACAATCATTGGGGAAAAAATGTATTTTAATGCATTGGGATATTATTTTTATAAATAAGCCTTTTGTTCGTTATAGGTTGTGATTCATTTATAAGCTATATAAATAAAATATATTTGTAGCATTATTTGAATTAATGAAACAGTATGTTCATAAGAATGTATCAATAATATAGTGTTAGTAACTTGCTTAAAATGTAAACATAACTGGAGGTCCCTATAAGCTGTGTGAGGGGAGATTACATATTTTAAAATTAGGTAAGTTCAGTTTTGCTATACAAAAACCAATTGACATAAAAAGTAAAATTATATTTAAAATGAGCATGGCATTTATTCACCTATGAAATGCAAAGTGGGACATTACTGAATATTAATTTAAACCAGAATTCTGTGATTGGCTAACAGCAGTTGCGTAGGGAACGCACAAACAAAATGGATGTACAGTGATATTTTCCTGATTTCTTGTTGCAGGTGCCAATGATTTGCAATTCAGAATTGCTATCTCTGTGTTAATAAGTCTTGACTGATTTTTTTTTTTAATTCTTTGAGACCGCCTTATGGATTTTAGAATCTGTATGAACCATCACATCTAAGTGTCTGTGGCAGAATTGCAGTTCTCGAGTAAAGTAGCTTCTCTTACATTTAGCATATTGCTCATATTGTGTGATATTCTCTACTTATGAAAAAGTAAACTATTACTTGCATCTTCTAATAAATGCATCTTTTCAGTAAGATGTGGTTTGTTAGACTGCTACTATATCCCTGCTTCTCTCTCTATTGCGGTGTTTTTAGTCTTCCATACTGTATTCCAGCTTCACTGGCCATTTCTGATACAAAGGGCTGAGGTTTATTCAGTAGTCAAGATGTACATATACTGAATTCCCAGAACTTCCTTCTGTGTCCCTATCATATGATTTCCTAATATTAGGCTTACTTTCGACTGAACACTGAAGCAGTGTTTTCTTAAAGATCTGTTTTAGTCCCACTTTGTTTAATGAGTAGTAGTATGTGTTTCACAGCTTTAGGATATTTCTCCAAGACACAATCTATTTTCCTGCATATAAAGTTATGCTTGTGGGTTTTTTTTCCCACAAAAATCACTTGGGGGTTTTTTATGAGCATTTGCATTTTGGCTGTTATGTCACTTACTAAAGTGCAGTTCTCTTTAGTCTTCTACAGTTGACTTATTTTAATATACTTTCATCAGCATATTTTGTCACTTTGTGTGCTACTCCATTTTCCAGATGTTTATAAAAGTGCTAGTAGGGGTCCTCAGTGAATTCACAGAGAGTCTTTCTTCTTTCTCTTCTTTCAGCTGCTAACTTATCCATGTAAGCATCTGATTTCTAATACCGAGATTGCTTAGTGTCTTTACGGGCTTTTAGAGACTTCCTTTAATACCTTCAGAAAATTAACTGGATTTCTCTTACCCACATTCTCATAACTCCCTCTGATAAGTGCAAGGAATATAGAATATGATGATTTTTACAGAATCATCCTTACTCTTATACAAGATTTGCATTTTGTCACTTCTAATAATTTATTAATTATATAATGCAGATGTTAGATTGGTATGCAGTTTTAGAATCTTCCAGAATACTCTAATAGTAGCTTCATATCAACCATCTTTTAGCAGCAGTGAGATGCTTCTAAGAGAGGTGGAATTAGTATTTGATTGCCTTGTATTTGAGTTCCTTCTGAACTCACTTGTGAATCTTGTTGTGATGAGTATTCATCTTATCAATGTTTTCCTAACAAGTCTTCTACTGCCACTGCAGGCTTTCTTTTAGTTCTGAATGTTTTTTATTCAAGAATGCTTCTTCCAAGGACTGACTGCCCTTTTGAGTGACTCCTGTTAGAGTTATTACTTCTCTTGATGGTAGAAAATTCTGCCTGCCTAAATTGTACAAGATTACATGTTATTATAAAATGTCATCAAAAGTAAACGTTATCCCTTCTGCAAAGTGTCACCAATGTACACAACATTTGCAAAGAGGAAAATTCTAAAGGTAATGATGAGTTTCTTGACTTAGAGCTCTGTTCAATGAAAAACAGATTTAAATTTAAAGAAGTAAAAATAATAAAAAAAAATGTACTTGGTACTTATGACTTTGTGTGGCTTCCCTGTATTCAAAAGCAGTGTTTGCATCCCCATTCAGATAATGAAGACAGTGTACAAACCATTCAACGTTAATTTCAGTATAATAATCTCCAGAGTATTTGCAAACTTTGCTTTCAGGATTTTGTTCTTTGCTATTACAGGAGATCTCAACTGTTAAAGCAGGCAGCTTGTTACACTGGAACGCTATAATCTGGCAAATTTGATCAGTGCAGTCTTTACATAAATTAGTAAAAATACATATCTGTTGGAGATCCTAGAAGCACATAGCTTGGAAAAGACATTCCAAGATCATCAAATCCAACCACCAAGCTGATGTACTGAGTCCCATTACTGAACCCTGACTCCTAGTTCCACTTCTCTTAAATCCCTCCAGGAATGGGGAATCCACCACTGCCCTGAGCAGTCTCTTCCAATGCTTGACCACCCTCTCCATGAGGAAATCCTTAATATCCAATCTAAACCTTCTCTGGTGCAACTTGAGACTGTTTCCTCAGATCCTATCACTTGTTGCTTGAGAAAAGAGACGCCCTCCTTGCTGCAGCCTCAGGTAGTTATAGAAAGCGATGAGGTCTCCCCTCAGCCTCCTACAGATGAAACAGGTCCAGTTCCCCCAGCCACTCAGCATAACTCTTGTTTTTCCAGTCCCTTCTCCAGCTTCGTTGCTCTTCTTTGCATGCACTCAAGCAACTGTGTAACAGTTGAGACTGGAAATGTTTTTACCTAAGCACCATCCTCTTTTCCTGTTTTCTTTTTTTTTGGGGGGGGGGGGTTCATTTCATCATCTTAATTTTATCTTATTTTCAGTCTTGTAAGCCTCAATTATGATGGAACCAGAAAAATTTCAGCCTATTCAGATTCTGAACCAAATGAACCAAAATGCCAAATGAGCAGCTGCTAGAATTTAGTCAGTTATCATCTCGAATATCTCTGCCATTGATTCCTGAAGGTCATTTTGCCTCTTTGCATCTGCTGCAGCAAGCACAACTAGGTGCCTGTTTCATCACAGGATTAGATACTTTTAAAATTCTTTGTTTTCAAATTGACCAAACGTCATAGATAGGGTGAGAGACAATTATAACTGAGTGGATAACACATCTGATTTGTTCTGTTCATAGTCAAGTAAGTATAAACTCTGGACTCTTGCTCTTCCACTTTTAGGAATGGATTGTTGAATAGATTCCACTTAAATACGAGCCAGAAGTGCCAATTTCATAAAATGATAGGGAAATTGTTCTCTGAGTGCCCTGTCATTAAGTAGTGACTTCTCCTGACTGCACAGCTCAATTTTCTGATGACTGTATGTCTGTAAGGATTCACACACTAAGGAGGTCAAAAAAAAAAAAAAAAAAGACAGTGGGTGCTCAGTTGTTGGAGTGCTGACAAGAACAGTGTACCTGTCACTGATTTATTTGATGCCGATAGATATTCCTGCTTCTTTAAAAGATGTTAATACAGTGCTATGAACCTGCAGACTATGAAATAGTAAAATCTGTCATGAACTGTATTGCAATAATTATAGATGTTATAGATACATATTTGCATGTGTGCACATATATAAAATGTTTTCAAATTGGAAATACTCTCCAAGTTGCTTTGTCACCTGCTTGAGTGACAAACATTGGTATTGGCTGGTTTATTAACCCATCTGTGAACATAAATGTTGGGAAGTCTGACTTAAGTTACCAGATTGTGTGATAAATGTCACCAAATAAACCTCTTTGACAACTTCTATAATGATGATAATCCATTTAGGTTGTTTCTGAAGAAAACAGAACCTCTACCTCTGCAAGTGGAACATAGGCATTGTCTTTTTGACTTTTGTGTATGTATATATATGTTTATATATATATATATATATGTTTTTATATATATTTATATAAATTTATATATATTTAGATATATTTAGATACCTTTTTGTTATTCTTGACTTGTGACTCTGAAGATAATATATTTTCTGAAACTGAATTGTCACTGGGGACTTTGAAGATCATCTGTGGGTCTCCGTAAGTGGACATCTGGAGCTGATAGCACTACTTGTGACTGCCCCCCTGAGATTGAGAGTGTTCTATACTTTTTCCTGAAAGAATCTCCTTTTGAGTTTGCTGAATCTGCTTGGTACTGTATGTCATGAATCATACGCTCGTTTGAAGAATGTCCACGCAGTTCCCAGAAAAGCAGATTTCCCCCCTCAGTATTTCAGTTCCACAAACTTTTTTTCATTTTTGTTTCTCATCCTTATCAGTGTCTTTATGCAATAGCACCCACAATTGTGTGTCCAGGTCTGCAACTTCTTGATTCAAATCCTGGTTCCTCACCAATATTATCTCTTAAAAGTGTACTCAGGTGCTATAAACTACTTGTTTGTTCATGTATATTTTCTTGTCCTTTTTTTTATTCCTAAACCTGTCTCCTGTGTCTTTTAGTAATATTTATCAAATTTTGAGTTTGGATTATGTGGCATCATGGGCAGTTGAGACTTGAGAGATTAACCAAAGTTACATGATCCCACCGGGTCACTAAGGTAGCAAAGTACCAGCATTCCCATACAGCATTGCAGAGATCCCTTATGAATATATTGGTAACATTCTTCACTGTGGACCACTGCTCAACCAGTTTCCCCTGACCTCAAATAGTGGTACCGAAGCAGAAAGAAATTTGGAAATACATTTTAGACATACGAAAGTGAAATCTTATCCACATCATTAGGTTCAAGATGATAGCACTAACTGTGACCACTGGCAAGTCTGGATGTGATTCATTTGCCTTAGTACTCAGAACTGTTTTCATATGACTATCAGATGTTGTATTGCATTTTTATGTTGACTGGATCTGCCATCGTTTCAGGTTTTAACTGCAGGGCTGTCGTTTTTCTTGAGATTGCATCAGAACGCTATTGAGCAACCAGTGCTTATATCTGGAGTTAGGAATTTTCCATGCTTCCCTGCTTCATCAATTGGTTAGGGAAGGAAACCTTAGTAAGATGGTCTTCACTCAGGAGTGGGTCTTTTGTCTTGCTAGCCTCCTGAACTATGAGGTGTTCAATTTTAGGTCATTCCTGATTTTAGTCTTGATTCAAGTCATGACTGATCTGAATTCACAACAACCCAAATTTACCTTTCTTGAAGTTGGATACCTAATCTGATCAGCCATATTGCCTGGGATTCTAAAGACTGAAAACTTAAGTATGGATAAGTATTGTGAGTTGTGTAAGAATCTGTAGAATGGTAAAAACACCGTTGCACATCCACCATCTCTTTCTGTCAGCATGGCTTGCAGTCTTCAGCATGAATCACTTTTTTTCCATCCTAGATATTGTCATTTCCTTGTAGTTGTCGTGAAATCCTCCAAAACTAAGCCTCTGCTGTCATTGGTATCACCTCAGCTGATACTGAGGACAGATGGAGAAACTATCCAGAGGAAAAATGTTCTGAAATAACTATGTAAGAAGAGAGGGTTCTGTTTGGTTTTTCCTTTATCTGATTCTGATTATCCTTAGAGATTTAAACCTTGATGTCAGGAATTAAGTTCTTGAATTTTTCATAGGTTTAAGTGTAGTAGGCAGATTTCTGAAGAATGTCCCACTGAAGAGATGTTCAAGGATATTCCATCACTATTCAGAGATTATCAAGGGAAAGATATTAGATCACAGGCAAGGTTAGAATTTAAGCAGCCAGCATGGAACTATTTTGAATAATCAGAGCACTCACCATCAGATACCAGCAACATCACTTAAAAATTAAAAAGTATTTTTTTTAAAAGTGTTTTCATCCTGGGTATATGCAAAGCAGCCACCTGGAACTTCTTTTACCCTTTCACCAGACATTATGCCATCGTACAAGCATCCAGGATTGGTGCTGCATTCAGCAGACTTGTGCTGAGATGTTGTTTGCATGAAGGATTCTGAGACCCAGCTCCAGGTAAATATGAAAGTATCCAGTACAGTTCAGAGTCACCCACAGTGTGAACGCACATGTGGACTAACACTTGAAGATGACTAAAGAGGTTACTTACAAGTAACTGAAGTTCTTTGAGATGGATAGTCCACATGTACATTCACTTCTTGTCTTCATCCATCCTCCTTGGCCAGAGTGAGGTTGTGAAGAAATAAAGGTCTCTGGTAGATTAATTTTTATCTACCCAAGAATTGGCAAAGACTAGAGTAGTAGGATTATGAGTGCTTTGAATAAGGCAAAAAATCACAGCTTTGTGTTCTACAAGTCTTCTAGTCATCCAAAATGTGATATACATGTGGACTGTCCACCAGGGAGAACTTGTTAATACAAGACTGTGTTCACAGTTTATTCATGCTCTTGTGTGATACTAATCCAAAGATTATCCTTTCTCTTTTTTAATTCATGTATGCTGTAAGCATTACCTGTATTGCAGGTTAATAGTAGTTCTTGTGGACTTGACATAGAATCACTTGGTAGTGATGCTCCAGATGTGGGATGTAAGGGAAAGCATCCAGAAGGTTAGAGTCCAGTATATCTGCGTTTGTCAGTTACTAGATCAAAGTACCATCTGTCAGATGTCATCTGCTCATCTTTTTTCTTCTCATTTTAATTTTATATTTTTAAGTGTATTTTGCATGTGCCTTCCTCAAACGTAAGTTTGTAAATGTCAGTGAATAGTGCACAAAATCAGTCTTTACTAGTTCTTGAAAGAATTGTGCTGCTGTTAAACTGAAGTATATACTACAAATGATGTAGGTTTTGTACTCATAAACTGATTTGACCTGAAAAGAAATATAGAAAGCATTTGTATGAACTAACAGTTTATCTGCAATACCTCTTAAGTAAGACGTCACACTGTAAAATACATTTATAAAACATTAATAATAATAATAATCAACAAGCAAAATCCTGTTTTTAAGACTGTGTACCACCATGGGCTTACTCCCTCAACCTTGGCACTATCTTTTGTCTTAAAATACACTGCATAGTTTATCTATGAAATAAATATAATTAAAACTTGTATTTTGGGTGAGCTTTCAAATATTAACTGTAATGATTATAATCACTTGGATTAGAATAAAGACTTAAGAGGTAATATGTAGCTATAACCCTGAGGTCTTCCTGCTTCTTGTTGGGCTGATAACAGACAATGTTCCGATGATTATGTAAGGTAAGCTAACTGCAGCAGTAAAACACTAAAGGAAAGGATTATACTGAGGCCTGGTAGCTAAGTCTCTAAAATATTAAATATTGTAATTAAATCAGAGTGAAACGTCCTGGATTACCAGTATAGCTTAAAGTCTCTAAAGTCTTCCCATATCTTGTTACAGAAATAAGGTTAAATGTTCCAGTGTTATTTAGAGCAGAATAGCTGACAGAGTAAACACTGTGGGTGAAGGGATTACTGGTACCTACCTGGTAGGAGGAAGAGCAAAACTAAAACTACTGAATGTAATTAATCACTGGGTCATTTGTGGGTTGACAAGAGCATGACTTTTTTTTAATAAAGGACTGGAAATTACACCAGAAAAACATTGCTTATGCTATTTGAAAAGAAAGTGTCTCACCGTCTTATCATAAATGCAAAAATGACTACCATCTACCAATTTTCTGTTGTGCTGTAGTCCTCCTTTGTTATAGCATGAATAAAAACTGTTTAATATCTTCTTCAGCATGGAGAGAGGAAGAAAGTCTCACTTGATTGAATACTCTTGCACATCAGTGAGCCATGGATGATCGTCTGTAATAGTGTGGAAGATTTCTGAACAAATAACTGCTTGAAATGATTCAATCAGAAACTTTAAAATGTGTGAAAGATAACGATGAGGTCTAGCTGGCATTGCGTCTGCTAAAGGCAGTATTTTCTGCCCTAAATTTACATGCTTCTGATTAAAGAGAATGGTTGACCTAATTTCAACTGCAAGACAATCTTTTAGTAATACCCTATATAAGTAGCTAGGAAAAAGGAAAAATTATGAGATAAAATGGAAGACAGTCATGAATCAAAATCTAACCAGAAAGGGAGAAAGTAAAGAATTAAAGTTTTGTTGTTTTCTTTCAACAAACCTCATGTTCTATGTGCTAATATCCCAAATAACAGACTGAGGTAATCAGTTTTATAGATACTGAAATTGCTTGATTATTTCATCAGGATCTAACAGGACATTGGAAATGAAGAGAATATAATAAACTGGATGTATGGGTAACATGCTGGAAGTGAAATTCAGTGCAAGTGTGTTCAGAGAAATGTAACAAATGTTTCTATCAGCGTTTATCAAGAAGTGAGCATTGCAAATGCCCAGATGGTTTCAGGAAGGGGTGATGCAAATACTCGAAGGCTGGAAATAATCACATTTTAGTGAAGAGCAGCAGCTTATCCTAATGTCATAAATCTGATTTTTCCATAAAAGAATGGTGCAAAGAAGGTTTGTAGGGAAAACAGTCTAAACTTGTATCGTGTGTGAATGCATTAAAAAGATTTTTTTCATGCAGTATGTAACTATAGCTTGTAGAAGCAGTTGTCACTGGGAGTGGTTGATGCCAAAAGGATTAAACAAAACTGATTGTCTATGTCTATCTGTTTTTAATAATATTTTAGGTGTAATATTATGTTTCATACTTCAAAGGTGAAATAATTTTCATCAGGACTTAAAGATCTGGATGAGACCTGAGGTGTATTTGTTGGAATGGAAACAACCTTTGTTCTCTTCCATAGGATTATTCAGCCTTCCATTGAAACACGTAGTGCTGGAGTAGGCATAGCAGAGTTTTGACTCTAACAGCAGTGTGTCTGTAGAATATAATTGAATACAATCTAGCCATTCCCATAACTTTGAATTTTAAACTGTACACAGTCAAGTGTTTACAAGGCAAACCTCTTATTTGACTGAAAAACTTTAAAAGGGAGTTTAACATTATTGTATGAATGCATGGTATGAAATATTTAACAGTATTTCAAAGAACTTCAGATACTTCATCACCTTTATCCTTCAGTAGCAAGGTCTTTAAAATGCAGCTTTTAGCAGTAATACAGCACAAAAGCATAAGGAAGGATGTGAGCTTTTTGTCTTCTTTCTGTAGAATTATAATTAGGCAGTACCTAAGCATTTTAACATTTATATGCCTTTTTAAACCTGTTTTGCGTGCAGCTGTTTTGCCAAGAAATAAGGATCAATTAAAACTTGCAAGTAGAATGAAAGGTTTACTGTAGCAGAGAATCCTTGTAGTAAATAAGTACGGCTTTCAGAGATGCTTTTTGTCAATGCTTCGTACCTTTTGTACCCTGTTTTATCTGTATAGATTTTGTAGGCTAACCACGAATGACTAAATGCTAACTGTTAATTCTGTAATTTGCTATGAAACGTGTATGTAATACTTTGGCTTGTTTTTCTTTGAAGTGAATGAATTTTTAGTGTTTGAAGGCCCTGTCCTGCTGGATATGCGTATTAAACACCTCATGAAAACAAAGCAATTAACACAAGCTACTGCCCTGGCAAAACTCTGCTCTGACCATCCAGAAATCAGTGCACAAGGCAATTTCAAGCAAACCTACTTGGTCTGTCTTTGTTCAGGATCACCAAATGAAAAGCTAATGGAGGAAGTAAGTAAAAAATAAAGACTTATTTCTTTATTACAGATGAAATCGCCAATTATAGTTAGGCTGCTTTCATGGAGAAGATATTTAGTTTTAAAATATGATTAATGTACTTTATTTTATTTTTCTTTTCATTTAAGCCACTTTTAAACTGTTAGCAATGGTTCTTAATTAAAACACTTGTGAAAGTGGAATATTGGGTCCCTAGTAGATATTTTCTGGCTCTACCACAATGTTACCTTTAATTTTACTTAAAATATTTAAATTTCTGCCTTAGTTTCTGATAGTGAAGTGGGGATAATGGTTTTGCCACTCTAAGAAATCTAACTGTAACTTTCTGCAAAGTACCTAGCACATAGGATGGAGCCCCTAGGTGCTACTTTCAGTTCAGACAACAAATGCAGTGTTTTTGACCTAAGTGTCCATGTCAGGAAATAACAATTTACTTAAAGAAGGTGGTAAAATTGAAGATGAAATCAGATACTTGATCTGGTTTGAAATGTTCTTCTCACTTTTCCTTTTTCCTTTTTTTTTCCTTCTTAAGGGAAAGCTAACTCCAACCATCAGGATATTTTGACTGCATCTCTTTGCTGATTTTTTTTGTCTCTGCCATATTTTTATACTAATAATAAGTAGTGTCTTAAAAGAGATGAAAATTATGCAATTGGAGTTGGAAGAGCCTCGTACTTGAGATGTAGACTAAATTCTGAGATGACAGCATCTCCCTGGGCATGTTGGTCTGAGGGTGGTAGGATCTGTCTTACACTCCCACCTCTGGCTACTGTAGGCCTTTTCAGAACAGTCTCGGGAATCCCAGCAGGAGCTCAATAAGGGAAGCTATGGCAGGACTGTGTGATCTTGTGTTTGTTTACTAAACTTGGAATTTGTGACCCTGTAAACATGCTTCCTTCATTACTCAGTCCTGTCTTGCTCCAAAGCAGAATGTGCTCAGTCAGTGAATGAATCGTGACTCCAGTGGACAAAAGGAAGGGATAGCCTTGTTTCTTAGGATATCATAGCACACACAAGAGTTATCTGAGATAACTTAATACGTGTATTTCCAAGTCTTGGTTTCCTTAGCTTGGACTGCCTGTCTTTGCAGCTTCGGCTGCAGTGGTCTGCAGTAGTGCTAATCGTTTTGGAAAGTTCATGTATTACAAACCAGAAGGCAGACGTGTCAGGCTGGACTTCTGAACTGAAAGGGATGGCCCTTTCATAGTTTGAGAATGGTATGAGAAAATGGAAATTTAATGCAAGTATGAGAAATGCAGATTGCTCTAATGGTATGGTATTATATCCATTTAAAACAGGCAGCAAAGTAGCATTTGTGCTCATTTTCAGCTTGAATTAGTCTAATAGTTTGCTTCAAAAATATTAAGAATTGAAATCTGCAGGATGTGAAATGCCAAGACATACAGGCTTGTGGCATAATCTGTACAGATTGTTGCTAGAAGCCCATATACACTCTGATAGACTGGAAAAACGATTCAGAAAAATAACATGCTTTTATTTTAAGATCAGCATCACATATTCTTCCGTAAGCTTTTCACTGATGGGGCCCCCTCTGAGAGAAGTGCTGAGCAAAGCAGGCTTTGTCTGAGTTGGTATGACAGTTATGTTTATCTATCCTCTATGAGGTCTTGAGAGAAACAGTTTTCCTTAGAAGATGACCTTGAGATTCTTAAACCTCAGATGACTGGCAGTGAAGGGTTATTAGTATATTTACAAACCCACCATTTAGAGGAAAAAATGAGTTGCATTTTTCAAAATTGTAGCTTAATTTCTGGGGCAATATCTGGATATGATGCCAAACCAAACTGTGCTACTACTGTATCCAAAATACCAAACTATCTAGTTATTTGGATTGAGGTTTCTTTTTCTAGCTTTGGGATTTCTTGTGATTACTCCAGAGATTTTCAACAGTGCAGTTGAAATGGCCAAGTTGTTCTCCAGCTGCCAGCTCTGAAGAATGTCCTGCCAGATGTGCTAATTGATGTAATCAAACCAGTCTGCTGAGAATCAAAACAGACAGTAGTAGTTTCAACAACTGTGCTGATTCATTACTGATATAATTGTCTGGTACTATTGGGTGACTTTTTTGCTTTGTTTTACTATGAAGCTAAGTGCTTGCATTGTGGCTCAAATTTTTATATTAAATTACATTGTGTAAACTGTAATATTCTTGCAGGCGTTCAGTTGATCTGCTTCATCTGTGCAGCTTCCTTATTGATTTTTGAAAAAATACAGGAATGTTCATGTTAAACTTTCATACTCATTAATTGACCAGCTACTGTATTAAACCAGTACTAACTTCAGGGACTAGTAAACTGGAATAGAGTTTCAGGTAATAGTCTTTTTGTTTTAGGCTGCAATTTATCTTATTAGTACCATAAGTAGTTATAAGTTATCATAAGTGTGCAGTACGCATGGATAATTAATGATATACTCCAATAAGTTTCTGACTGGGACAGATACAAGTCTGATGTCTTTAAGAAACAAGCTTCTGAAAAAGATTTTTCTGTTAGCATAATCAACTTTGACTGTCTGGAAACACTGGTTTTCTTCCAGTTGCATCACAGTCTGATAGAGTTAACTGTTCACTAAGTTACAAATTCTTTTTGCAAAGGTTTACATTAATGCTTATCTGAAAATGAAACCACATGCTTAGTCTTGGTCTTGTTTTCTTTCCTCACAGATTGCAGAAGTAGATTGCAAAGATGCTCTAGAAATGATCTGTAACCTAGAATCTGATGGAGATGAGAAAAGTGCTCTAATTTTATGTGCAGCGTTTTTATCTCGCCAGCTTCAGCAAGGAGAGATGTACTGTGCCTGGTGGGTTTGAATATTGTTTTCTGTCTGGTGCAATGTAAATTTATTCAGGGAAGACTGAGCTGGTACATAAGCTATAAGTTGACTTTCTTTGTCTCATAATATCCATGAGCTGAAAAGGAAAGAGGTGAGACTTCTGGAAAGCTTTTTTTTTAAGGAAAGAAAAAGTATTTGATAAGATTAGCTTCAATTATTGGAGTTTGAATGCTGCATTGTATGAAAAGGTACTAACAAATACTAGTAGCTGGTTAGTCATTTTTCCTGATAGTAATCTTATGCTGTAGAACTAAAGAATTTAATATCTGCAGGCAGGTAGTCAGCCTTATGATGAATTTAATGCATAAAAACTTTTCCCTTCTTTGTTTCATAACACATTTGTTTATCGTGATAAATTTCTAGAAGCTGGGGTGCTCTTTCCTATTGTACCCAAAGTAACTAGATAGATTAAAATACTTACTATTTTGGGTTTGCTATCACTAGTGTGGATTCGCTATGCTTCTGCACCTCATTTCTTGTACAGCAGCAGTAGAATATCTGCTAGTGGTGGATTTTGTGTTAACAGGTTCTGCTAAAGTTTTGCAGGTTACACCATTCTGTAGGATATTCAATACCCTTGCCTGTTTGTACCTAAGGAGAACCTCTTATTTAGGAAACTTTTAGTATCAGAGATGAAGTAGTGAGTTAACATACTATTACTGTTTGGGTTTGGGGCCTAATTTCTCGCTAAAGCAAGTTAAATTCGTATTCATAAAGCAGCTCAAGAAAAATTTATGTACCACAGAGGAAAGTGATCTTCCTATAGCTATTAGTAATTACTGAGAATGCAGAAGCGTAAAATTTTTCAAAACCACATAATGAGCCCACAAATTATGTAATTTGTGGCATTACTGCTTTTGTTCAGATCTTTTCTTTTGGAATTGAGTCATTGTGGTGGCTTTTAAAATTGGATATTAATAACGTGGGTATACTAATAAAAGCTATAAGATGTGAGTAAATTCATATTTTCGTTTTCCCAAAGACAAAATGGAAACTGTTCTCAACTTTGCATTTTTTGTGATCAGATGAAAGATTGTGTCGCTGGCCTTGAAACATTGTTCTCTTGTTCTAGGGAATTGACTCTTTTCTGGAGTAAACTGCAGCAAAGGGTAGAGCCTTCTATTCAAGTGTATCTAGAGAGATGTCGTCAACTTTCTGTGTTAACTAAGACTGTTTATCACATTTTCTTCCTGATCAAAGTAATTAACTCAGAGGTAAGGATATTCCTGAAAGAATATTTTAATGCAATTTAAATGGATCTATAAGAAGGAAGGTGTATGAAAGCTGCTTAAACATCCAGTCTTTTAGGCACAATCATAATTGGTTTTAGGAAATGATAACAACCTCTTTGTATAGGTGAACTGCAAGTTGATTCATTTTAAATCATTGTCACTCTCTGTCATTTGAGAGAAAAAATGAGTTAAAAAAAAAAAAAAGATTGAAATGCCACAGCTGAAATGAAATAAAATGTAAAGGTGAAGTTACAGCCTTCTGCTATTGTTTGTATTCACTAAATAAGGTATTTTCTGTTGCCAGGTATTAATATTCCTCTTTATTATTTTCCGTATTTCAAATATTGTGGAAGATGTCATCTTGTGGATGACTGGAGGAAATAAAGGTTCTATATTAGTGTGTAAGAACATTATGGAAATAAATGAGGAGGGAAAAAAAAAAACAACCAAAAAAATTTCAGTCTGCCACAAAGAATGCAGTTTGTTTTGATAAATGAAGTACTTGCCTTTTGTGGACTTAGATGCACATCTCAGTTCATATGTCTCAGTTTCATGTAATTTTCCTAGTTTCCTATCAGCGGTTGCACTATTTAATGTTTATAGCCAAGTTTAGTTCTTCCAAAAGCTTTTAGTTGGGTGAGATTTCTGTAATTCTTTGTATTCTAATTTCTTGTTTTTCTTTTTGCATTGTTCTGGCCTGGCTAATCATGGGCTAATCACAATTTTTTCTAAAGGCAGTCTGCTCCATGCCATACTGACTTTTCCTTACTGAACTGTAGGCTGTTTCATTGGTGGCAGAAATTTGAAACCATAGAACTAGTAGATATGTGCATTCATAAATGCACTTGACTTTATTTTCATGTGTACAGTGGCCTCTCTATGCATCCTTGGCAGCAAAAGGATCTATAACATGAATATAAATGTGATTTACTTTTCTGGAGGGTGTAAATGAGAAATGGGTATATACATGACTTTTGAAATGCTGAAATGATGGAATATTTAGTTCCATTTGTTATTTTCAGTTGGAATGAACCCTTGTGTTCAATTATAATCAGTTGATTTCAAAGTGGAATAGTCTTCAAAAATAGAAACAAACCCTTATGCCTTAAGTGATTTCCAAATTTTATAGCTTTTTGATAACCATGTGGTTCTCTTATTGTAGCTGTAGCACTTCTTACATTTATTTCTACCTAATGTTAACTTAGTGCTCCATAGAAGCTTATTTTAGATAACTGTGACAAAACTGGCACGCTTTAATTTATGGAAAAGCCCCAGTACTGCTGTAATACAAACTGAACTCCTCTTTCATACAAGCTGAAAGTCACAGATATGGCAGAATGTACGTTTAATATGTATTTTAATTATGTCTAAGCTTTCAGTTTCTAGTAGCATGAAGACAAATCATGTAACTTAGCCTAGCATTTAAAGACCGTGCTTCTTAAAGAGTATATTATTAGATCCAAATGCATTTTCCTGACACTTAGGATATTTGTTTTTTATTAAAAAATGAATATGATTTTTTAATTATTATTTATTTATTTTTATTTAGAGCTGATTTACTAAGATTAATCTTGCTTTACAGATTGATGGTGCTGGACTTGCAACCTGCATTGAACTGTGTGTGAAAGCCTTGCGCTTGGAATCCAGTGAAAATGCAGATGTCAAGATATCTATTTGCAAGACTATCTCCTGTTTGCTTCCAGATGATTTGGAGGTTAAACGTGCTTGTCAATTGAGTGAATTTCTTCTTGAACCCACTGTGGATGCATACTATGCTGTTGAAATGCTCTATAATCAGCCTGATCAAAAGTACGATGAAGAGAATCTTCCAATACCAAATTCATTGCGCTGTGAGCTCTTACTTGTACTGAAAACTCAGTGGCCTTTTGATCCAGAATTCTGGGACTGGAAAACTCTAAAGCGTCAGTGTCTGGCATTGATGGGAGAGGAAGCATCCATTGTGTCATCGATAGATGAACTCAATGATAGTGAAGTTTATGAGAAGGTTGAGGATTGCCAAGAAGAGACTAAAGAAACTTCCATGAATGGGTTTGCTGGCAGTTTTGATGAAGCTACAAGCCTTCTTAAAGGTATCAGAGATGAAAAGCAAAAAAAGAGAGAAATTAAAAAACTCAGAGAGAGAGGATTCATATCAGCTAGATTCCGGAACTGGCAAGCTTATATGCAGTACTGTGTGTTATGCGACAAGGAATTTCTAGGTCACAGAATAGTTAGGCATGCTCAAAAACATTATAAAGATGGAATTTACAGTTGTCCTATTTGTGCCCAAAATTTTAATTCTAAAGAAAACTTTGTTCCCCATGTAACTTTGCATGTTAAAAAATCCAGCAAAGAGAGACTGGCTGCTATGAAACCACTGAGAAGATTGGGAAGACCTCCTAAAATAGCAACTACCAACGAGAATCAGAAAACCAATTCTGTATCCAAACAGGAGCAGCGACCCATTAAGAAGAACAGTCTCTATTCAACAGATTTCATTGTATTTAATGATAATGATGGCTCTGATGATGAAAATGATGATAAAGATAAACCATATGTACCAGAGATAGTGCCAGTTCAAAAGCCACTACCTGTTAATGAATTCACTTGCCCTGTAACATTTTGTAAAAAAGGCTTTAAGTATTTTAAAAATCTAATAGCACATGCAAAGGGGCATAAGGATAATGAAGAAGCTAAACGTTTTCTAGAAATGCAAAGCAAAAAAGTGATTTGTCAGTACTGTAGACGACATTTTGTAAGTGTTACTCACCTGAATGATCATTTACAAATGCACTGTGGCAGCAAGCCTTATATCTGCATACAGATGAAATGTAAGGCTGGTTTTAACAGTTACGCTGAGCTGCTAACTCACAGGAAGGAGCATCAAGTCTTCAGAGCAAAGTGTATGTTTCCTAAATGTGGGAGAGTGTTTTCTGAAGCCTATTTGCTGTATGATCACGAAGCACAACACTATAATACCTATACCTGCAAATTCACAGGCTGTGGAAAAGTGTACCGTTCTCAGAACGAACTGGAAAAGCATATTGAAGAACACAACAAGCAGCCTGAAATAGTACAACAGCCTGAAGAGCAGACTAATCAGTCTGATCTTAGTCAACCTTCTAAAGCTAATGAAAGTACTGATGGAGTTGCTGTTAAAGAGGAATCAGCATCTGCTCCAGCTGACAACCAAAGTAGTTTTACTGAAGGAGAAACCTATGTCTGGAATGAAATCAAAGCAGAACCGATAGGGAGTGAAGGTGTAAATACATCCCCAAGTATACTGCAGCAAAGTGATTCCTTGCCTAATGCTGCTCCAGAAGAAGCTGCTGCAGGTTCAGTGAAGACAGAAATAGCAATTCCAGTGAGCAGTGTTAAAATGCTTGCAGTTAACCAGAAGATCCGAGATAACTTTGTAAGAAGAGGTAAATTGGCTGCTACTACCAGTAAAGTAGATACCACTAAATCTGGAGCCCAGCAATTGTGCTCGACAGTTGATTCTTGTCTTCCAGTTTTCCAAGAAAGAAAGGAAGAGAATTGTCTCAATCAGTCTCAGAATGTTCAAAATATATCTGTGAGTTCGAACACACTAAAACCAGAAGCCCTTGAATCAAAAAGCTTAGAAGGGCAAGTAAACATTGTAAACACACTTAGCATGCAGAATCAGGCAGGTTACCGAAACAGTGTTCCCATTTCCAAACTTGAAATTGAAGACAGTATTAAAGCTGCGGCTAATCTATATAACCTACCTTTAAAAACTTTAGAAAGTATTACATTTATTCCATCACAGCCTGGCATAAATAATTCTTTGGTTCCAACTGTGTCACCAGCAACACCAGTTCAAAAATTTAGTTGTCAGGTTGAGGGGTGTACTCGAACATATAACTCATCGCAGAGCATTGGCAAACATATGAAGGCAGCACACCCTGATCAGTATGCTACTTTTAAAATGCAACGTAAAAATAAGAAACCACGAAAATCCAGCAATTTACAAAACGTTGAAAACGATGAAAAGATTGTCTGTCTGATGCCATCTCAAGTGGGCAATCCCAATGGTGCTGCTTTTACTGCACAGAACAAAACTAATTCGAATCCCACCTGTTCCAATCAAGCGCAACACCTCTCAAGTACACTTTTCCCAACTCACTTAGAAAATTTGACCAATCCGGTGTTGCCCGTAGTGGAAAATGTTGTAAATCCAAGTTTGTCTACTCGTATTAAAAGTGAGCCTGAAAGCGTTTTATGTTCACAAATGGAAAATCTGTCTGGTGTAACCTTGCCTTCCCAGTTGGAAGATCTGGCAAAAAGAGTTATGCCTCTGAATATTGATGGCAGTTCAGATCCTTTTCTTCCTTTGCCTGCAGAGAATGGTCCAATGTCTCTTTTTCCTTCACCATCAGAGAACGCCCCAAGCTCAGTCTTCTCACAACTGGAAAACAACACAAACAACTTTTCGTCACAACTAGAAGGAAACAGCAGTTCTGCTTTCCCAAAAGAGGAAACTATTGATCAATTGTTTCCTTCTCGAGTGAATAATGAAAACAACTTCAGTGAAACCAGTTCTCAACATCCAACTTCAGAAAAGGTGAAAAAGGACCGTGGCCGGGGTCCAAATGGAAAAGAAAGGAAGCCAAAACATAACAAGCGGGCGAAATGGCCAGCAATAATTAGAGATGGTAAATTTATCTGTAGCAGGTGTTTCAGAGTTTTTACTAATCCTCGATCACTTGGTGGTCACTTATCTAAGAGGTCATATTGTAAGCCTCTTGAAGGATCAGAAATTTCTGCAGAAGCTCTGCAAGCTAATGGACAGTCTTTGCTTGCTAGTATGATTCTTTCCTCAAATTCATTAAGCTTGCAGCAACCCCAGGAACCTACTTTCAATCCAGAATTGTGTTTTAAAGATCCAGCATTCCTGCAATTGCTTGCATCTGAAAATCGTTCTACGGCCTTACTGCAGACCATGTTCCCACGGGCCAATGTGCCTAACTTTAATACCAGTGGAAATGAGGAAGGAAATCAAATTATAAAACAAGCTTTGGAAACCGCAGGCATTTCAAGTACCTTTGATACCACGGAGGTACTTCCACATATAGTTACAACAAGTTGCGTCACTGGTACAACTCAAATAAATGCAGCTGTTCTTCCCAATTCAACCATGTCACCTCTGTTGCAGACAGTCTGCAACCCAAGTACTCTGCTAACAGACCAAAACAGGACCCTCAATACCAAAATTCCTTCAGTAAACGAGTGCAAGAGTTTGCCTGTTTTTGCAACAGATGATTTAATGCTGAAGACAATTGAAAATGGCCTATGCTCTGGCTCATTTTCTAATGCTGCTGCAGCAGCACAAACCTTTGCAGGGAACGCTTCACGAGTTTCAGTTATAAGTACTCCCAATAATTCAGTATCAAATAACTCAAATAAGAAGGGAACCAGTGCTTCAAAGAGGAAGAGAAAAGCAACTACACCCTTAGTTGCACCAAACATAGCACAGAAAGTAGCGGTAAATAATATAACAACGGGACTTCTAGCCAAAAGCTCTGAAGGAAACATGCAAACACAGGGAGATAATTTTCAGTCTAATTTGGTAGCAAATTGTGATTCCCAAGCAGTGGCAGAAAATCTCACACAGAAACTCAGTAATGCTGACAATCAGTTATTCCTGGCCAGTGTCAAAGAGAACTTCAAAACAAACCTTGAGACTCATACAACATTAACAGTGAAAGCTGAAAATGGGGATTCCCAGATGATGGCTACAAATTCTTGTGTGCAGACTAATTCAGAGGAGCAGATTTCAGAAGACAATGTTATTCAGAACTTTGAAAAAACCCTTGAAATAATTAAAAGTGCCATGAATTCACAGATGCTTGAGGTGAAAACTGAGATTCAGGATACTGGCACTGCTTCGGGACAGAACTTGCAAGTAAATAACACGCAAACTTCTTCAGGAAATTCTTCAAGTAGTGTGCTGTTACCCGCTCACACACAGTTTGCTGTGCATTCAGGGAATGTCACTGCTGCAAAGACTAACTCTACTCAGTCTGAAACATCTCAAAAAGTTGATAATCAAATACTGGAAATTTTGGAGGGCTTACAAAAACTGAAACTCGAAAATGATTCATCCATTCAGGTCTCTGAGAGTGTTTGCCACTGTCCCCCAGCAGATACTCTAGCACCAGCAGTTCCTGTTGTACCAATTGAAAACAAGCCCCTCGTCCAGATATCTTCAGAAACGATTATTCATTTTAGTGACAAAGTTAATAAGCCTTTTGTGTGTCAGAATCAAGGTTGCAACTATAGTGCAATGACAAAAGATGCATTGTTTAAACACTATGGCAAGGTTCATCAGTACACTGCAGAAATGATACTGGAAATTAAGAAACATCAGCTGAAGTACGCCCCATTCAAGTGTGTTGTTGCTAGCTGTCCAAAGACATTTACGCGAAACTCTAATCTCCGAGCACACTGCCAGCTTGTACATCATTTTACAACAGAAGAGATGGTAAAATTAAAAATTAAAAGGCCTTATGGCAGAAGGTCTCAAAATGAAATTGTAAACACAACTTCACAACCTGTTGAAATAAATTTGCAGACACTAATAACGGAAAACAAAACTGCAGCTCCATTGGACAAAGAAGGTCAGATAAAGGAAGCTCTAGAGCCTGTAAACGTCTTGGAAAAATTACTACCTGAGAAAAATATTCCTGAAAGACTGGAAACACCTCCCCAGGTGGTTTCCGTTCCATTGGAGCAGCATAATGCAGACACTTTTGGCGACGCAGAGGCAAAAGTACGCAAAGTTAGGAGGCATAGGAAAGAAAAAGATGAGAGAAAACGTCGGAAGCCTGTAACAAAACCTCTGGAGTTTCCAACCAGATACAGTCCCTACAGACCATATCGATGCGTCCATCAGGGCTGCTTCGCAGCGTTTACAATTCAGCAAAATCTAATTCTTCATTATCAAGCTGTGCACAAATCAGACCTTCCTGCCTTCTCTGCTGAAGTGGAGGAGGAGAGTGAGCCAGGTAAGGAGGAACGTGACGAGACTGAAACTAAACCCACCATCAGAGAATTCAGGTGTGAGATGAATGACTGCTCCCGAATATTCCAGGAGGTTCCTAGCTTGATACAACATTACATGAAGCTTCATAGCATGACCCCTGAGCAAATCCGAAACATGAAACCAGCTCCAGAGGCAGGAAGATTTTCTTGTGATCAGTCTCAATGTAAATCTTCATTTACAGTGTATTTCAACTACGTTACGCATCTTGAGACAGATCATGGTGTTAAGATTAGGCCAAACAAAATAGAAGATGATGGTGTATTCAAGTGTGACTGTGAAGGCTGTGACCGTATTTATGCTACTAGATCTAACCTCCTAAGGCATATTTTTAATAAACATAATGACAGGCATAAAGATCATCTAATAAGGCCCAGAAGGCTGACACCAGGTCAGGAAAACATTTCAAGCAAAGCAAACCAGGAGAAACCAGTTAAGTCCAAACAGAGAGGACTGAAAAACAAGTCGGGAAAGGAAAGTAGCAGGCTGTCGGAGAAAACAAAACGAAAGAAAAACGTTAACTTGGAAAACAAAAATTCAAAAGCAATGCAAATTCAGGAAAATAAGGCTTATTCACTGAAACGTGGAAAGCACGTGTTTTCTATAAAAGCTAGAAATGAGGCATTATCCGAATGTACAAGCAGATTTGTAACTCAGTATCCATGTATGATAAAAGGATGTTCTTCTGTAGTTACAAGCGAAAGTAACATCATAAGACATTACAAATGCCACAAGTTGTCTAAGGCCTTTACTTCACAACACAGAAATCTTCTCATTGTATCTAAAAAGCACTCTGTGCCAGAAGTAAAGGAAACACCTTGTGAGCAAGAGGAGACTGACAAAAAAATTGATGTGGAAGGGACAGAACCAAGTTCGTTAGCAAGCAATAATGATTCAAGCACATCGACGTTACCACAAAAAGAAACTGAGAAAGGTGAGAAGGATGAAGTGGATGAACTGACTGAGCTCTTCATTACTAAACTGATTAACGAGGATTGTTCAAGTGCTGAAAATCAAGCAAAAATATCTTCCAATGTAAATAATGACTCGCAGGAGACCAACTCCTGCCCCTCAGAGAAGCAAAAATCAAACAACTTAAAAAGAGCAAACAAAGAAAAAAATGTATCTCAGAATAAGAGAAGAAGAACTGAAAAAGCAGAGGAGGTGCTGCCTGCTGAAGTGAGTAACCTGCACAGGGAGGAAGAGACTGCAGTTGCTATTCAGACAGCTGAAGAGCAGCCTGCAGCTTTTGACTGGAGTTCATTTAAGCCTATGGGTTTTGAAGTTTCATTCCTCAAGTTCCTTGAAGAGTCTGCTGTGAAGCAAAAGAAAAGCACTGAAAGAGACCACCACAGCAGCGGAACCAAAAAAGGATCTCATTCAAACACACGAAAATCTAACGAGAAGACCTCCTTAGCAACAAGTAATAATGTCACTTGGTCATCTTCTGCAACTGAAACCTTTGTACAGTTTGCCAATCCATCACAGCTTCAGAGCTGTGATAATGTAAAGATAGTTTTAGACAAGACTTTTAAAGACTGCACTGAGCGTGCGTTGAAGCAACTTCAGGAAATGAGACCTACCGTCAGTTTGAGGAGACTTGATGAACACTGGGAGAATGATCCAGAAGTTACAGCTGCAAAAGAAAGAAAGGGTAATGAGAAGGGCAATCAAAACTGAAACCCTAATGTGTGTAACCATTACCTGTAATAAAGTTTATTTTGAATAGGAAGCCATCACGCATGCTAGTAACTGTCGAGCTCTTTTATTTTGAGGTGGTTTAATCTAGAGAAAAACATGACAGTTGTCATGTAAATTTTCAGTTGTTTTTATCCCTATGGGACTTGAAGAACAGAATAATTGCTTCAGCTTTGTAAATACTTGATCAAAACCTCAACTTTCTATCAAATTGTCCTTTCCATGAACTAAATCTTTGTGAATTGTCTGTGATTGGTATCTTTCACCAGGTCACTGCTCATGTACAACAGTACTCTTTATTTGTAGATACATTTTTTTTTTGTATATATTTATTATTGTAAATCATTTGCTGCCACCAGCAGTCTGTAAGTCTAAACTATTAAATGACACATTTATATTCAGAATTTTAATTGTAACTAAGTGATCAAGTTTTTAAAACTGTCCTTTAATCATTTTAAATTAAGACCTTTTGAACTAAAACTAGTTAAGTCTCCCATATCCAGTTTATTTTGCATTTATTTACAGGAGAGGAGCTGGATAAGATCACAATTCATAGGTCCAACATACTGACACACTCATTTTTGTACATTTTAACATGCAGTATCTACGGATGATACTCACGTGTAGTTAACTCATAAATATAATAGTTTTCTTATAGCTACATTTTTTTCATGGCTTTTAATTGGATACAAAACATTTATGATTCCATAATAAAAAATGGAAATGTGAATAAAATAGTTTGCTACATCGGAGATTTAAAACAATATTTGGTATTAAAGAATCCATTGTGAATGTGATAGAAAATTAGTAGTGTGGAGCAGTGTATATATTTGAGGTGGTGATTTGTGAAGTAGCCCAGTATTGCCTTAAATAAAATCACATTTCATTTCTTGTTTTATACATGTGATCTTATAAAGGTTATTTTTGTTTCTGTAACTTAGATTGGTGTATAGTTTAATTTTTGTTAAAAAATCAAAAAATCCAAAAACAAACCTTCAGAAACCGTTTCTGTAAATAGTGGGTTTATAAAACAGATGGTTTATTTTGATAATACCAGTTTGGTATCTATCTATAAAACGCGTGAGTCCTTATGCCATACCGTCAAAAACTGAATAAACAAAGGCACTTTCTGAAAGGGAAGTGAGATTGTGATCTTACGGATACGCTCAGTGGTTGTGCTCTCTTGATGGCACGGGCTCTCCCTGCACTCCTTTGCCCCTTGCTGACTGTGTTTGGCACCGCTTGTGCCACCTCTGTCTTTTCCACACTGGAAGGAGCCCCCGGAGCAGTGCCACGCATAGCACTTGGGTTCGGGGTGCTTCCTCTGTATGCTGCTAACTGACACGGCGGGCGTCCGGTTTGTTGAGTAACCAAAAGAGCAAATGTGATAATGGGAGCTGTCGGTCTCTAGGAATCTGTGGTATTGTTGTTGGTATGTGATTGTGCGCGGCTCAGATGGGACAAGCCAGCTGGATTGTGCGGTACCAAAAATTTCTCTTGGATTATTCTCATACTGGATGTGACCTACCTTCAGTAATATAAAATAGTCTTTATCTTCGGAGAGACTGGCTTGCATTTTTTTTTCTATATACTTGTCTTGCCATGTAAAGCTTTGCATTAAATGCTTCACCAGATTGTTTTTAAACCATTCACCTGGAATCTTTGACAGTTGACTTGCAGATCAATTCAGAGGGCAGGCTTTTACAGCAGAACAAAGGGACTGGTTTTGAGAGCGATAATCTTATATGAAAAAGCAAGAAGGCGGCAGCGTTTCAGCCTTGGAAATAGGTCTTCTTTTGCTCTCTGGTGCTAAGTTGTATGCCTTTTTACAAAGCATTTGCTTCCTTCTGAACAGGGTCCATTTGCTCGTGTAAACTTCATCCCTCTAGAGTGACCAAACGCTGCTAGGTTAGCAAATCAAAGGTACAATCTGAAAATGGTAAAAGCAAAACAGATGCTGTGTTTTCATAGAATTGCAAGGATTGGAAAGGACCTCAAGAGATCATTGAGTCCAACCTCCCTGCTAAACAAGGTTTCCTACAATAGGCTGCATAGGTGGGAATCCGGATATTTTCTTCTCCAGGAGAGGTCATAACTGCATGGTGCCATATTCTGGGGAGGGGACCACCTTGGGAGCTGCACTGGAGATCTGCTGTCCTCAGATGTACCTGAGGGTAAGGGGATGCCCACAGACCCCTTGATTGTTCATTTTTAGAAGGCCAGTTCATCACTTTCTGTGTTACATAAATCACTGTGTCCAACAGAAACATTCCTAGTTACTGCAGGATTTGCCCTTTTTTAGACTGAGAATAGCATAAAACTGTTTAGGCACATAATGTTACAGTAGGATGCCATTTAAAAAAAAATAAAATTTAGTGCCATATACATCCAGGACGTAAGTTCTAATTCTGATCTGAGTGTAGAATCTGAATTACTGAGAATGAAATTTTTAATATTCTATTATTGTCATTCCAATCAATGCACATTTTTTAGAACCAATATAGTCATTGCCCCTCGTGGCACGTTCCCTGTTAGATGGATGCTGATGGCCTGTTCAACAGGTCAACCAGTGTGGTATTTTTCCTGTAAAACAAGTAAGGTTTAAATAAGGGGCTGAAGGGGGGGTTCACTTCAAGATCTCACATAGTGCAGAGGGTGTTGTAGTTTGGTAAAGCCACCTGCAGAAGTTCTTGATGAGATGCATTTCTTTGGTACTTGCATTTGGGTATTTCACTATGAGTGATGTGTGATAACTTTCCTGTGTGCTGTGCTGACAACTCCTGCAGGCCCACACTCCACTCCTACCCATGGGATGGGACTCGGGGTGGTGGCACCTCTTCAATCTGTGGGGTACCCCAGCATCATCCAGCCCCTGCCCCCCTCTCTCTTCCCACATTCTTCCTGTCTCCCTGTCTCTCCCCATTACCTGGGGCCTTGCAGCTCCTGCTTCCCCTCTGTTGGGCCCAGTTTGGCTCTGGAGCTGGAGCCTCGGCATGGAGGGGTGACAAGGTGCAAGAGGTGAGGAATGAGGGGAAAGCCATCTGCAGACAGGAAGGTATTCATCTTCCATGACGTTTTTTTTGCAACTTCATCTCTCAGAAGGTGAGATTACCTGGGTTTTAAAGGACAGTAGGATTTACATAAGCTTTGGATCTTTTTAATGTTTGCCGAGATGTTTTAAAATAAGAATGAGGTAAATATTTTTGTATGAATGTGCACTGAGCGATTATGGTATTTTTCCATTACAGTGAGGGCTCAGGTCTGCTTTGTAACAGTTACTGCATGTAAGGAAGCAGTACTTTTAGCCTTCAAAAATGAAAAAATAGAGCATTTGAATTGAAAATTTTGGCATTTTGTCTGTTCAGGTGATGTAGAAGTTGAATACGTTTTAAAAAGCCCATTGACTTGTAGTGTAGGACTTGAGGTCTACAAACTCTACTTGAACCAAAAATGGAAGCATGGATGACTTCAGAGATGGAGGGGTGAGTGATGTGGGCTGGAGCAGGAAGGAGCATACAGGTGGGAAAAGGCTGGGAAGAACCGGGTTGAGACCAAATGCTGGACAAAGAGCGAGGGTGCCAAAAGCAGACAGGTTTCTGTTTTCTCATTAAGTAAAATCTGGCACAGCTGCCATCTGTGATGCTTGTTTCCTTTTTGTTAGCTCTGCTAAATGCAGATAATGATTAGCAATGCAGCTAATGATGTAAAACCACCTGGCTGTTTGCTGCCTGTGAGTCAGGGCTCACAGAGATGGTCCAGAATACTTTTCTGAGATATTTTTCCAGGTGAAGTACTGGTTGAATCGAAACCGGAATGTCCTTTGATATGGAAAATTATGATATGGGAAATTATCATATCAGGACTGTTCAGGATAGGAGTTCAGAACATTTCAGGATAGGAATTAGTGAGAAATAAAACCTTGCATAAGTACTCCAAAACCACTTTTTCATTGATGTGCTGTCTTCAGATCTGTCTTCAACAATTATGAAGTAGTCCTTACGGAAGCACTTTTTTTATCTTGATAGTGTTGCCATTGTCTTAAGAAACAGTGCGTTAGGAAAGGAACAAGTTAATGCTCATTTTCCTACTTACCAAAACTGACACAGAGCTGATGAGCAATAATTTTCCTTCATGCAGTTCTTGATGGGTTTTGTGTAGTAGCTGTGAAGGTTGCATTTCTATCCCAAGCCCGTTCTGTGCATGTGGAGCTTTAACAGAAAACATAGGGAGTTTTGTAAAGCGCATTGTCTCAACACACACACTGATGCAGCACCATGCGAGATGTAACACTCACTGGCCACAAGCCGGTATTGGAGGCTGCTGTCACTAAGTGCAGCAGTAGATGGGTATTTCTGTTTCTTATACAATCAAATTTATCGTAGAGATAAAGGAGAGGGGGGAAAAAAAAAAAAAAGCCAACTCACACAAGCTTGAAAATCACAGTCAACATTTTTTTCAAAGTTAATTCCGTAACTGCCATCCCAGTACTCATAATAGTAATAGTAATACTTTGTGACCTCAGCTGGGGTACTGGGGATGAAAAAATAGTTAACATGCTTTTGGTACCATTTTCCCCTCTTCTATCCCAGCACAAACAATGAAATCAGTTCAGCATTCAGGCAGTTCTGCTCTTTGCAGGCAGCCCTTTCTCTAAAGAGTGTGTTTTCCTCAGATTCAGCACTGACATCTGTTCTTTGATCACAGCAAAGGAAGGAGAATATTTCCCTGAAGTAAGTCTTCATAGGCATTAGTTTCTGATATCTCAGAGCTTTAAGTTCAACAGAATGCAAATGTCTATCCCCTTCCTGTTAGCCTGTGTTGCGCCCGTAATGAAGAGCAGCAATGCATAGTGTTCAGGAGATGTTTACGTTGTTAGTACAAGAGGTATTCCACAAATAGCTATGTGAGCTGGTCTGCATCACCATGGGCTTGGCGAGGTGTGTTTGCCTCCTACTGTTTTTTGTCTTTTGAGATGTTTCATATTAGGCTGCTGCAATGGGTCTATCCAGCTCATTAGGAGTGGCTATTGTGTGCCAGCCCTTCTGGTCACTGTCTCAACACATTTCAGATCTACCTACCTGGCAAATGCTGTCAATCCCTTTACGGTTCGGTGTCTTCGTTCCAGGTTCTTCCAGCTCTGGATACAAAAAGCCTCTTTTTGCTTGTACCAAAGCAATTCTGTGTAATTTCCAAATGCAGCTGTTTGAACAATTGTTTCAGTCTGATTTATCATAAACATTTGTGTATATATTAAAACTTCATGGAATTTTCATGCCTCTACACCTTTTGTTTCAACATGAAACGGATCGAGATAATGCTGAATATGACATACATCATGAATTATCTGCTCAAATAATGGGGGGAGGGAACTAACAGAGGGACGGTTCTTCCTTGGTAACTGTAACTGTAAGGACTGATGAAAGCAGAATGTGTAACAGGAAGGTGTTCTCTGACCTTGCAGGTCAGTGGGGTGCATTTTTCATTTCCCTCCTGTACATTCAGCAGCAGGGACAGGGAGCTGCTGTGGGCTGGCTCTGCAGCTGCTGCTTTCTTGTGACCAATGATTCCCGATTTGTGGCCAACACTTGCTGAACCTTGAAGTTTTTTGATGTTCCTCTTCAGGGGATGCTTCATGGAGCATTTGCAAGTGAGACAACTCAGTTCACTTAAATGTAATACAATGCACAGGCATGAAGTTGCCACCAGAAAATAAAGGAAAATCATCTTCTCGGTGGTTTTGAAATATAGCTGTCAACAATATTAGGAGACAATCTGATGTTATATTTCACAAGATGTGGTACTTTGAAGTTCTATACTGAACTTCTATCCCTTATCATTTAAGAAATGCTCTAAACTTTATTCCAAACATTATTTTTTTTTTTTAAATTTCTTTTCCACAC
The DNA here is from genome assembly GCA_037305975.1 of Chrysolophus pictus. NCBI lineage: Eukaryota > Metazoa > Chordata > Aves > Galliformes > Phasianidae > Chrysolophus > Chrysolophus pictus. The sequence continues at coordinate 34,716,915 of CM074578.1, forward strand.
AAGCCTTCCCCAGGTGCTTTTTGGTGAAGGTTTTCTCAAGGAGCCATTGGCAACCAGACTCCTCAAAGGCAAATGAGGACCTAAGATGGCACTGAGAGCAAATGTATTCTCACCTTCCCACCCAGCCCCACCTCCCAGTTCGATGTGGATCCTGGAGGACACCAAGCTCTTTTATTTGTAAGAGTGAAAAGTACATCTGTTCTCAGGGGACAGAATAGGTGGGAAATGTGAGATTGGAAATTTGAGGAGTTTTCAGAACCGTATGTTTGATCTTAATGTCCTCATCCGATCTACTGATCTGCAGGCTCTGCTTAGCAAGAGAAAATGTACCTGTTGTAGCAGCAGTTAGTACTGGTGAATGAGTCTGAGTACCAGCAGTAATCAGGTCACTGCATTACCAAGGTCAGCACAGATGGGAAACTGCTTTTGCTGTCCCTTGAGCTCACTGTTCATAATGACCTCTGCCTATGGCCAGGGTTCTACTATAAAAGGAGGTTATTTGCTCCAGCATCGATACCATCAGAGCTGCTGACATTCTTGAGGAGCTGAGGTAGGCCATAGGAATGAATGTATCCCTGATTTACACTGGGAAGGATGTTGATAAAAGATGTTCTCAGAAATTGTTACACAACCACTCCTTTATGCTGCAGGTAAAAAGAACTAGCAGAGGAATATCAGTTGGCTGATATTCTGTCAGTTGTATGCTCTTAAATATATTTGGCTCACTGCTGAGAAACCTAGAATGATCTCCATCCACAAGCCTCAGGGGCCACAGAGCTTGTTTCATGGTGTTGTTTGGGTGGTAACCAGCATGGCCACTCTGTTCATAGGTGCTCAGAGCTACCTCTAAAAGGCTGTGTTTTGCTATATACACCACTGTTGCTATAGAAGATTGTAGATGTTCACTGATGCTGTAATTTCCATTGGTGATACAGTTAATTCACTGACACAATGCAAGAAACATATGGAAGGGATCAGTTTTCTAAATAATAAAATAGACTTCAAAAATAAGGAGTTAATGGGTAAATGAGAAATAATTGACTTCAAGAAGCAATACAAGTGCAAACAGATGAGAAGAGAGGTTAAGCTACCTGAGGCTAGAGAAGACGTTTGATGGCCTATGTGACATTCAGAGCAAGGTGAGGATTAAGAATGACAAAGAAAAGATAAAGTCTTCAAGCACATAACTGAGCAGCAAGAAAAAAAGATGACAGTGATATGGGGTTTGGGAATGCTTCTAGAAGTGGTAACGTGAAATAGGATGACAAGCATAGCATCAGGAGACAACAATCCAGCAAAATTACATTCTGACTAAAGCAAGGACAAAAGAGGAAAACATATGAGCCACATCCTTGTAACCTTGAGAGCATTCATTTCATGCAGGTGAATCAAAGAGTGCCAAGAAGGGGTGCTGGCTAAAGAAGTTAAATGGAGTGTGGAAAATACAAATGACATCACTTTGTATTAAGGTAATGTGCAGTGTTCAGGCTGACACAAAAAGAGTCAAAGGTTTAAGCAAGAGCAACAGAAGAGTCAGAGGAGAATCTGGTAAAGGAGGAAAACATCAAATTTTTTTGTATATTTGCAACTCTATTTTCATTACATTTTCCAAATGGAATGTATAGAGTTGTAATTAGATATTCAACTCAGAAGTTTGATCAAATCTCTTTACTAGACTTTTATGAGAGAAATACCCCTCATTTCACAATCACACCTTATTCACATAATCACTTTCTGACAGTACATACATTTGTGAACAATTATTGTTAAGAATGAAGTACAGAAGGAGTAAAATTTCATCAAAAATCTCCAAAGAGCACCTTTAGAGCTCACTAAGAATTTCAGCCACTGCCATCAAACCAGACATGGATGCATTAGTTTCACAAAAACAAGGTTAAATATCCCACTAGTTTTATGGGATAATTTTTTTTCACCACTTTAATAAAAGTATGAACTATTAAAATAAGTTCTACTACTTATATACATTAACTATAATATATATTTTATGAGGGCTGTTCCAAAAGTAATGCCTCCTACTTCTTTATGTTGGCCGATGTTGGGGCAGATATTGGTGGTATGGCAGTAGAGGCTGAACCTGCCCACCAATATTCCATTACATTTTGTTGCTGCGTGGCAGATAACAGCAGAGGGGCATTTGACATGGAAGTGTATGTGAAATAAAATGTCTGGAACTAAATTTCTTCATGCAGGAAAAAATGGCACCCACTGACATCATAGACATTTGCTCAACATTTATGGGGACCTAACAGAGGATGTGAGAACAGTGAGGCGGAGGGTGTTGCACTTCAGCAGTGGAGACAGCATCAGTGGGTCACTCCTGCTGGTGCAGATGTTTATGAGTGTGGCATGCAGGCACTTATTCACTGCTGGCAAAAAGACATAGCTAATAATAGTGACTGTTGAAAAATATTATTTTGTAGCTGAGAACTTGCTCTACTGAGCAGAGTTATTGTGTTTATTGTAATTGTGGTAGTTTTAATGTAAATAAATAGGAAGCATTACTTTCAGGGTGACCTATATATATGCAGCCTTCAGATTCAGGCTAGCTGGAAATACTTCTTCTCCAAGAATGTGGCCAGGCACTGGAATGGGCTGCCCAGGGGATTGGTGGAGTCACCATCCGTGGTGTTTAAGAGGAACATGGGAAATATTGGTGGTAGATGGATGGTTGGACTGGATGATCTTAGAGGTCTTTTCCAACCTTGGTGATTCTATGATAAGAGGAGCAGGAACTGGAGGTTAGATTTACCTCAACCTCCTGCTCTATACACAAACACACATACCTCAACTGGAACAAAAGCTCAATATTAAAGATAACTTGCATCTGCTGTATTCATTCTACCTGGTGTACCAGGAATGAGGATGAAAACAAGTTCCTGGGCTTCTACCATGAGCCTGGGACTAGCACAGGTAATGCCCCCTCTTCCTCCTCCTCTCATGAATCACTTTTCCCCTGATTGTGACTTGAACAGCCCTCACCACCAACACACGTCCTGTGGTGAGACACAAGCAACCAGAAGACCTTTGGCACCCCGTGTTCCCCTCAGTTGTAGAAGTGACTTGCATTGCTCCCTGAACCCTACACATATACTCTGCTGAGCGATCTGAATGCTCCATCAACTCTGGGGGCATGGAATGAAATTTAATGGGTAAAGTGTTTGAGTAATGCCACTGTTGCTGAACACATCAAATACGAGTTATCTCCATTGTTGTTGAACGTAGAAAATAATTATATCTATCCTTCAGTGAGGTCTACAGAAGGTTGGGTAATGTGCATGGAATAATGCATCCCTCTAGATTTCAATCAGCTCTGCTAATTTAATTACTTTAAAAGCAGAAAATCTGTCTTTGCACAGAGGAAAATGGGGAAAAAAGGTAAGAAAATGTAAGAAAGAAAAAACAAACCCCACTAAGAAGTGGGGAAAGTGTACAAAGTGTTATGGGCACAAAGGGGCTAGACAGTTCAGAGCAAGTAGGCAAATTACAGGACAAACTGCCATGTTACTGGAAATAGAGATGGAAGGGTGAGAAAGAGCAGGAAGAATGTGTGCCTGGGAACTGTGTGTCTGTGGCTTCTGCACAGGGAAACAGAATTAGCCTTGCAGGCTGAGATGGAAAATCACTTTCTTTTTCTGATATAAACACTGCTAATCAAGTGTTTTTGTTATACCTCTCTTGTTATACTTAAGCTTTTCTTTTCTTGACAGGGAAAGATCCATAAGCAGTGTCAAATAAAGCAGAGAATAGGAACAGAGAATCACAGAGGAAAACATAAGATCATAAAAAAGCACAGTTGGTAGAGATCTTGAGAGGTCAGCATCTCTAGCTTTTATAAAAATATATATATGTATATACATATATGCATATATAACTTAATAAAAGCATGATCTCAGCACTTTTCTTTTAAAACACCAAGGATCAGCTCAGTGTTTTGAGAAAAGGAAGACAAAAGCATAGGCACAAAGGTTTCTGTAAATAAACAAATAATAAAACTTAACTTTGTATCTTCATTTTGTAATTGCATTTTCCCCTTATTTTGTTTGCTGATATAAGGAAGTGTGTCATTGTTGCTGATTCTTTGTGCTTGTTTCATGAAATTCCCACAGCTTCCCTCCTACCTAGCAGCAGTCTAAAGTCCACAGGCTGAGAAGCACAGATTTACTTCATTCTCTGACCTAAGAATGCTTTGTCATGCTTACAGCTCTCCCTGACAGAATTTTGTCCAGCTTGTTCTTAAGTTTATGGAAGCTCCACTGCCACCCCAGCATCTATCTCAATGCTGTCCTGCAGAAGAAGAGGCAGCAAGAAATCCTCTAGGAACACAGAGGCATGGTCTAGCTCCATTCAAAGTCACCTCACCAAGCTGGACACACACCAGCTCTCACTTGAGCACTGGCAATAGGAGCTGAACTGCTGCCAGAAGTCATTCACCTTGCAGTGCCTTTGCTTCTGGATCAACAGTAAGAGTTCCATTGCGAGTGGATTTCCAGGCCCTTATGTAAGAGCCAACAAGTGAATGCAGAGAGGTCAGAAAAATTAACTTTGTTCACACAAACTGTTTCTTATGAAATGAATAAAGGGGTGTGTTGTATTGCTACATATTGCTTTTTAAGGCTCTTTGGAAACAAGCTGGATAAGGCGTATAATTCTGATAAGCCCTGGCAAAGACAGCCCCGTTGCTCTGTGGTTTGGTCATGCTTGCTTGGACAGCTGCTTGTTGCAGTGAAGGAGACCTCATGCTCCTCAGACTGATGCAAGCACAGGTTTCCCAGCCCAGTTCATTTTAGATACTTCCATTGGAAGTTGAGGCCCCTGGACAACACGTGTAAAGGTACTGGCTATTGCTTGCTTTTCTCCCATGATCAACGAAGAGTGGTCTATAGACTCTTTGCATTGAATTTCATTGATGTGAACTCTTCATTAACGTGTAATGAGACATGGAGCCTTCCCCTGAAAACACCATTAACCTAGGCAGGGAAATCCATGCTGTGGAGGAGGAGATGTCCATGAGGTGATGTTTACCCCACATCACCCAGGACACCAGGTCCAGTGCTAAGAAAAGCCCAGTCCGTTGCCTTCATCTTCCATATCTTATTTATTTTAGCTTCTCACTAGGAAAGAGAAGACTACACAGAAGATGGTTCACCTGGCTGGTTTGGGATTCCACCTGACTTTGCGTGGCTTGGGACAAATCCCTTTCCTTTCTGGACTTCAGTCCCTTAGCAGCCAAACATCCATTTCTTAGAAAATATCACATACCGACTACATCTTCAGTCAGTTTTCATAAGCTCAAGCATGCTTGGTGTTCTTTTTTACAGCTAGTAGAAGCTTGTTTCGTATTTGGGAAAACCACAAACACCACTTAACAGCCCAGCAGCTGCTGGGTGTGATGCTTTGCCAGCTGCTAATTGCTGTGGTCTGTCCTTCACTGCAGATGAATGTTTTTTGAGAGAGGGCAGACACAGTTCACTGTTTTCTTTGTTATTTTGTTAAATTATATAATTTAAAAAAATTAATCTCAGAGGAATCTAAAATGACTTAAGAAAATTGTGGTGTCTGTATGCAACCAACACAACTGTGGCAGCATTTTCTACCAACTTTATGCCAAATAGATCTCTCATCTCTCCCATGCAGACAAAAACTCCCTCTGCAGCAAATAATCTTCAGCCATAATAAGTGTCACAGCTTCATTCAGGCTACTATTGTAAGGTTTTTGACAAATCTTATAAAAATGAATGGACAAAATCAAAAGATTTCCACCTGAACAAGCAGTAGAAACAAAGTCATTAATCAATGGCTACTCTGAAGTTTGTACCTCTGTGGTAGTTACCAGCAAGGCAACGAGAGCAGGATTATGTCTGTGTTTTGTTCTGGCAGATGGGAGGCTTCCATGAGGCTGTTATCAAGGCTAACATTAGAAAAACAACCTCTCATTGTATTTTGTGACAAGAAACTCTAACTTACCTGTGTAGCAGTGATTGATTACAGCTGACTCCCCCCCGTTTTCTAGTTCCATTAGCAATCAGCTGTTCATTTCCAAGAAAGGGAGTTGCTGTTTGAAGCCCTGAAAATGGAAACTGCTCGTCTCCTAGGTAATATAAACTAAATGATGAAACCTGATCATCCCTTCTGGCACACCATTCAAACCAGAACCTGAACATGCCTAGTATAATTGGAAAGACACAAGGAAACTAATGCATTTGTTTAAAGTCACAAGGTTTTATCTGCGTCCTCCGAGTGTTCATCCATACCCAGTGATAATATGATAATACATCAATAACCACTAAAAGCACAAGCTGCACACCCTGTGCTTTCACCTTGGCAGAGCTGTAGGCAGTGACCAGCAGTGCCTGTGAGACAGGGGCAGGCCCAGTGCCTGCAAGCCAAGAAGAAGTGTGGCTGTGCCAGTCCTGTGTGAACACATGCACATACTGCATATCCATGCAGAGCTTGCCTTTCATATGTGATTCCTGCATGAATTCATTGAAGAATCTAGCTAGCTTCCCATTTCAGATGCTCCATAATTACCGGCTTTTGTCTCATCAAACTCTTCAATTATTAACTTTACTGCTGCACCAAAATAGCGAAAGAGGCCATCAGAAAATACTGGGTCCTCTTGTTAGTGTGGTGTCTACATTTATTTATTTTTAATTCTGCCCATGTGAAAAACTTCTAATTGCTGTACAAAATTGTGGTAACATTTCAGAAGTCATACAGAAGTCCTAAGAACCCTGAATGCCACCATGTCTGCTCTTTGACAGAAAGCCCACGGTTTTATTTTAATGACTAAGCAATTGAACAAATGTGTATGTCCTGTCCTAGAGCATCTTAACAAGTGTCTGTTCTTTAATCTATTCCATTTGGTCATTTTTATCTGGGATGTGGCTATATTTCTCAGTCACATTACTAATAGGAACAGAAAGCCCGAATTCACTGCGTCAGGGAAGGGTAAGTGGGGGTTAGGGAAAGGTTCTTCAGCAGAGGGAGATGGGCACGGCACAGGCTGCCCAAGGCAGTGGGCACAGCCCCAAGCTAATGGAGTTCCAGGAGCATTTGGCCAATACTTTCAGACACAGGGTTTGAGTTTTGATGGTCTATTGTGGAGCTGGGAGTTGGACTCTATGATCCTTGTGGGTCCTTTCCAACTTGGGATACTCTGTGGTTCTGTGATTCTACAATTCCTATAGAGATAGGGATAAAAAAACCTGAAAAAATCCCCAACAGCCCATTGGTCCTGTTAGTCAGAACTGCATGGTTATTATCCAATTATTAAATGTCAAAGCTGTTTTTCTTTACTTCCTTTCTTTCCTCTCTCAGTTATAGCTCTATCCAACCTCGTACCCAAATAGTAGGCACTGGCTCTTCCTGCTGCATTTTGGTATGGGGTGGTGTTTGTAAGAGACAAGTAAAATGTAGGAAGTCTGAAGAGCTCACAGATAGCACAGCCAGAGCTCATCACCATGCATTCTTTCTGTCAGACCTCTGAAGTTTCTACCTCTAGAGTCTTCCCAGTAGTCATGCTGCCTGTCTACAAAATGAAAGGTGCCTATATCAGAGCAAGCAGTGTACAATAGGGAAAACCCAGCGCTGCGGACACTTCTCTGCTCTTTCTTTACAGGAAAAATTAGCTTTTGCCTTCCAAAGAGGATGCCTTATGTTTTGGTATCATTGTGTTCCCAACTGGAAACAGTTTGCCCACTCACTAATGAAAGTACTGCCAAGGTATATTTTCTCTTTCACAATGGATTCAGACAATAAATAAATAAATAAATAAATAAATAAATAAATAAAACAAAAAAAATTAAGCTTGATCAGTATTTGCAGAACAACAATTGCTTTAATCTGGGATGCAAAGCACAGCTGGGTGATTTTTCTGTCTCTTCAAGACAAAGCTGTTAATCATCATTTTAAAAGGCATGTACATAATGCTATGAAACACAAAAGATTTGCTTGAACAGATTTTCATTTTTAACACATTTACTGCCTTAAAACTACTTTGGTTCATCAGCAATAGGTTCCTGACAACTGCTGCTGTCTGAAAACTCTGTCCTCTTTCAACGAGAGGGTGCGAACGAGTGCTAGCAGCTGAAAAGTGGCACAAGGACACTTGAGACCTTCACGAGTCGAGCAGCAAACACACAGACAGCTCTCAGCGGCACCTCTGTCTCGCCGGAGACCTGTTTATTTCTTCTTCTGCATTCATATCCTCAGCATGGCCATTCTGCTCCACACGCAAAAAGATTTTCTTTCGCGATCTGTAACCGCGTGCATCTAAAATAAGGATCAGCTCATCGGTAGCTCGAGGCGTCCTATCGTCATTCTGAAGACAGCTCAAAGCCCTCCCTTTGTGCTGCTTGAAATAAGCAGGAGCTGTGAGGTGAATCAGCAAAGACGCGGCGGCACGCATTAGGTTGGCTGTTGCATGCCAACCGCGTCTGCGGGTTACGCTATCAGATTTGTTCTGTCCTCCGCCGAGACTCTTCGGCGGCTCGAACAATGAGGGGACGTGAGTCCCGCGAGAAGCAGGAGCTGCCGTTGGGTTCTGAATGGTCACAGCGTACAGCACGGTGCTGAATGCGGAATCCCAAAGGAGTTCGTTTAAAGGGGAAATAAAGCTCGGTAACAGCCCTAGGCTTCGAAAAGGAAAATTTGTGCGTGTGTGTGTTTACTTTTCAGGAGAGATGCTCGGATAATAAGATGAGGGCTGACTCGTAAAGACTCAGAGATACCGCAGATGTTTGCAGTTCTATCCTTTAAACAACACCATCTATAAAAAGATTCGGACAACTTTATAAGCACTGATGGACTGAGGTTTTCAACATCCTTTTGGCTCGGACACCAACAGAATACCGACACAGTCGGTAAATCAGGCACATCCCACAGTCAGGAAGCACAACTGGAAACAGCGCGCAGCCCCAGCTTTTCTTCGCTGATCTGGATCACGGCGAGCGATCAGCAGCCTGACAGCATTTGTACCACCGTCCTGATGGCGAAGCGGCTGCGTTCTCAGGCAGGCTTGTTCTGGTACAAACCCATCCTAGCACCGCCTGGAAAACGGTACTGCCAGCAGGCTGGCCCTGCGGCGAGAGCTTTATCTGCGTGGCTGCGGTCAGCGAATGACACGGAGGGTTGGGAAGAGGAGCGAGTGCTGATGAGGGAGGACGCTCCTCAGCGCGGCGATGTAAACGTTTCCCGTCCCCGTGCGGAAGGCGTCAGCGGCTCGGGATTTAAGTGCAGATGTCTCCTGCACTAAAACTGGGTATGACTCCTTTCAATTACACGAGCACCCAAACAAACGAAAGCAGCAACCCACACTGTAGCTTTTTTTTAGTAGCTTTTTTTTCCCCTACTCAATGGCACACGCAATCAGCCGCGCAGCATATGCCGCCACAACAATAGCTCGGCGACGAGCAGATGGGGTCCCAACTCCCCCTCCTCACCCCCCCTTCCCGCTCCGGCGGCCTCCGACCACGAGGGGGCGCCGTCGCTGAGCCCCGCCCCGCCCTTCCTCTTTCCCCTCCCCCCGGGGTCAGGCCCCGTCAGCGGCGCGGGGTGAGTAGCGGCGGGGGAGGGGGGAGAGGAGGGAGTGCGCGCGCGTGGAGCGGCGGCCGTTGGTCGCGAGCGCTAACGGTCGCTCTCCGCTGTGAGGGGAGCGGCTGAGGCGGCGCTCCCGGGCCTCGCTCCTTGCGGGGTTTCCTCTCGGAAGCCTGCCGCAGCCGAAAGGCCTCTCCCGTGTGCGACATCCCTGCGGGCTGCGGGCCGAGGCGGCCTCAGCGCCCTGCGCCTGCTGGGCTGTATTAGAGATCCTGCTCGCCTTGCTCAGGTGTCCTTCGTCATCCCTCGTGCCCTTGTGTGTGAAAATGAGACTGGAGCCTTCGGGTGGTGGTGGTGGTGGTGACCACACCACTAAGGAAAGGCTATTCCGTCACGTGTAAGGTTAAAAAAAAATAAAAAGAATGTGTGCTGATTGCTTCTTGTGGCAGTGTTTTTTCAGGCAGTGGCCCGTAGGTAGCAAAAGCATTACCCTAAAAAGTAAAAATACATAAATAAAAATACAAGCCTGTTACAAGTAGAAATACATTTGCGATATGAGCACCTCGAACAGTGTGTTTTAGGATATGTTTTAGGATGCAAAATCTGAAAGTTAATCAGATTTGATTGCAAGTCAGCGTGCTTCGGCTGGAGGTAATAACAGCCAAGTCAGTCGGTAGTGCGTGCACTAAGTGAAGGCTGTGTTGGAAGACAAGCTGAGTGCATGTTCTGTCAATGTACTTCTTTTAGTTAATTATACATATATATATCATATATATATATTTAATTCTGTTTTTAGGAAGCATTCATCATCAGTTGAAATGTCTTCCAGCAAAACTCCGAATGAAAATGAAACGCCCAAAGAGAGAAATCCAGGACTGAGGGCTGCCCGAACAACCACTCTGTTCCGAGCTGTGAACCCGGAGCTTTTCATTAAACCCGTAAGAGTCTCTTGCTGAGAGAAACTAAATATGTTTAGAGGCACGTTTGCTTTAAAACAATAGTTGCAATTTGGTGTGCATTATCTTACAGCTTCTTGTTACGCAAACCCTGTAATATAACCAAAAATATTTTTGCTTTTTTTCTACTCTGGTTGTCATGAGCCCAAAGCTTAACATTGTTTATTACAACTTTCATTTCACTATTACATTGTCTGATTATTTTGTACCAAGTCACTTCCAGAGAGGAATTTGTGATTACTTGTAATTTGACAGGTTAAGTATAGGAGTTCTCTTTCATATTTGAAATGGTCCAAATCATAAAATGCAAGCTTAACACTCAGAATACATTATAATTATTTTAAATGTAATGAAAGATGGTGACATGGCAGAGTACTTTGAAAAGGCTTTTAAAGGGATAGCAATGTGATTTAAATGTATTGGCCAATATTTTTTGCTACAGCATTTGCTTTTATAATTAAGTTGATGATACTCTGCCTTTATTTACACTTGCAGAATCCAGTGGTGTCAGTAGGACAAGATGAAACCTTGTGGACATAATAAAGATAGCTTTTGTGGTGATGATAAGTGATCTCTTTTAGGGAAATACAATGAATGCCACTTGGCAGGAGCGGAGTACATTGTTTCAGCGGAATATCCAGATAATTTCCATTTGAAACTTGTAGTAGTAACCTTCAGTATTTGACTGTGGCCAGTTCATTCATGCTCAAGCAGCATTTGCAACCTGCAAAAGACAGAGGCCAATGCCTCTGGAAATTGAGAGACCTCTTTCTTAGAATTGTTTTGCTTCCAGAAAATCATTTCTCCCTTCTTGCTGGTTATCAAACTCACTTAGGTCAGTCTAAAGGAAGGTAATGGTGAGTTCTTCTGATATCACAGTAGTTCACTCTTCACTTTGTAAGTTAAAATTGAAGAATGTTATGTTTGTGAGGGATGAAGAATATTTTGACTAAAAATGCATGCTGTTGTTTTGGTTTTTTTTTTGTCAGAACAAACCTGTGATGGCATTTGGACTCGTAGCAATTACTCTCTGCGTGGCCTACCTTGGTTATTTGCATGCAACAGTAGAGAATAAAAAGGATCTCTACGAAGCAGTTGACAGTGAGGGGTCCAGGTATACGAGGAGAAAAACTTCCAAGTGGGACTGATGACATAAGGAAGGAAATAAGCAAATGAGCCACAGAACTTCTCATGGCTGAAAACTACTGTTTTTCCTCTGTCTGTTAAAATCATGGTTAAGTCTCTCTTATGTCTTTCAATCCAGTGTAAGTTCCATTATAAAATACCATGGCTGTACAAATAAATTGTAATTAAGATACATACAAACATAAAATTGATTTTAAGGATTGTTGTCTGTGATCTCTATAGTATGTCTAGACTGGTAAATGCCTCAGAAATTCATGTGGTTCAACTCATTTTCCTCTTTGCTTTCACTAAGTGAAAACAGGGATTATTTAAAGTGGAATACATAATGCATTGTGTGAAAAGAAAACGTTGGTCTTTTGATCTTTTGAAAGTTGATCATTGCAGGGTTGCAAGTAAAAGTAATTTTAAGGTGAGAAGATCTGATAAATATCCTTATCAGATGGTGCCCTGTGGGAGAGGCTGGAAGGAGGTAGTTGTGACATTTCCTTAGCGTTGGAGGTGGGCCCACACAAGCCTTCCTGCTTCACTTGGCTTTGAGCAAGCTTTGCAGGTGCGTACTTTCCTGTTCCAGCACTGAAACCTTACCCTGTGCTTCTCCAGCTGTGTCTGTGTGTGACACTTCTGGCAGACCAGAATGTGTGGTGGGTGCTGCATACCAGTCCGGGGCCTATTTCTACCTCAAACCCTTGCTACTGATCTGGTTGCATTTTTTTCCCATTCAGCTCCTCATATTTACACTGACCGCAAGGGAACCCAAGAAGTTGAGACACTTCCTTGCTAACACCCTCTGGCCAAGGTGGCTTCGGTTGTGCCAAGGAAGAAAGGACATGTGAACGGCATCTGCTTTGCTACTCTGGGAATTACTTCTGGGACAAAAAATATTGAAGATAGCAAAAAGGTGACAGACTACCAGTGAGGGATAGCAGAATCACTGTGGAATTTCCCTGTATCTCCATCTAAATCCCTTCTTCTGAACTTGTGGTTTTTCTCCTGTCCTGTTTTGTAATTGTCTGTATGCTAAATTCGGCTGGACTTTGGTTAACTGCTTCCTTTATGAGAGGGGAGGTGAGCTATAATAAAGCATTAGAAAGCCTTTAAAATGTATTCCCCTCTGGGAGCCTACAGCAAGGGCCTAGAGCTAAGCCAAAAGCATGCAGGTAAGGAGAGGGCTTGCTTTTTGGTTTGTGAAAGAATTTCTAGGTAAATCGAATACTCAGAGCCATCAGATGCTCTGCATATCCTGTAGAACATGTTTTCTTTTTAAGTAGAAGGTGATGGGTCATTAGAATTAGTCTTGCAAGAAGGGCTACACAGGACGGTAGCCATTAACATATGTGAGTCTTTTGTGTTTGCATGAACTTAACTAAATGATTACAAGATGCCACAAAAAAAAGACTTCAACCAGCTTTTCTGTAAGCTTTTTAAATACACACTTTGATCCTTCTACATGCAGATGATTCAAAGTGAGGAAGCCCATTCTGTCTCATTTTCACATATTTGGGAAAAATATGGGATTTGAGTTCTTAAATTTTAACCTACATTTTGTGGAGTGAGTATGGATCTGGACGTTATGGGGGGAAAGGAAGTGAAGAAGGATGCAAGGCTGATGGTGCCCAGACTGGACGAGTGAATGTTGAGACTTATTTTTAAGTATCTTCTCCATATTTATTTGCATAAAAGTGACTTCCTTAATGCTACAAAAAATGATACATAATTAGGAGATAGTGCAGATGCAGAGAAGAATGTACCCAATTAACGGCCACTATAGTATTAATACTGGCATTTGCCATTTTAGTTACTTGATTCATACACATAACAATGACGTGTGAATTGGGATTTAAGCAAAAAAATACACCTAATACATTAGTAGTAAAATTTGTTCACACTGAAAGCACTGCTCCCTTTGTACACCTGGAGGATAAGCAAACAGCGCTGAGACAGTCTCTTTTACCCTGTTTCCCTCAATTTCATTTTCAGTACAGTAATAAATATTTACAATGGATGATAGCTGATTTGACAGGAACCAAATCAGAATGATTTTCCATGCAGAGGCTTTTTCAGCTCCTTGCCTGTCCTATATCCTCAGTGCTGACTTTCCCATCTTTACCAATAGCAGCAACAAAATGCTGTGATTCAGACATCTGAAGCAGCAGCTATTGTTCTGCTCCTAAAATCTCCGAGTACACGGTTTGAATGGAAATTGTTGACATCCAGCAACAAAAAGCTGCACTACAAAGCCAAAGCCTGCTGTGCCGCTGCTGAACTATTACCAGGCAAGCTCTGTGAGCACAGAGTCCCACCTGGTAACAGTTGCTATGTGGGGGGCTGTACCAGGGCTGGAAGGGGTCACTCCACACAAACATCTCTCATCTGCCTGCGTCTTCTGTGCGTTACTGAGCTGGCAGCATGTGAATCTCAATCTGAAGGCAAACATTTCCAACAACTTGGTACAAGTCAGTGGCTTCCCACTCATCCCTGGCTTGCATGGTTTTTTTTTGTAGCAATAATAAGGACTTGGCCTGCAAGCAAGAGATCTATCCAGAGTAGAGTTCTGACAGTTCAGTAACCACACTGCAGAAAAGTACTAGCACACCACAATGATTAGAAGCACAGATTTGGATTCCTTTGTTTGCTGTGCTGTATGTTCAAAAATAATACCACCGCCACCTTCTAACGCTACTTTTGAACGGATTCGGGAGTACAAACCTTTCAGGACACGGTACTACACTCATCGTGATATACTGGGTAAGTTTGTTTCTGAAAGCCTTGTTTCACACTCTGAGAATTAGTAAAACTCAAAGTGCTTCTATATCCAAGAGTCATGAAGGCTGTCTTGGTGAGAAAACTGCAGCAACCTTCTGAATACACTTAAATCCTGCATATTCAGAGGGAGGCAGGGTCAGCTGTCCTGTGGTGCATGAAGGCATTCAGATTTGTGCACAGTGAAGTGTGCAGCAGAATTAGCTGTAAGTCTTAGCAAATGTTTTCTAAGGCTCACTTGGCTGACACTGGCAACATTCCCTCATTCTTCTACAGCTAGGCTGCTGCATCCTGAATCCCACCTTGTCATACCTGAGTCTGGTTGTTGATCATCACTTGAGCAAGATCAAACCTTATTTCAGTCAAAACTGATTTTTCCATTGCTACTGATAGGATTATGAACAAAAAGAGTCTTTCATCCTGCTATTTTAGCAGTTATCATCCTAAATCTCAGTGTTATGTTTGTGTTACACATAGCACAACTTAAACATGAACACAAGTTAAAGAAGCAGCATATTCACTATATTAACTGTAGGAAAGAGCTAAGCATCTGACAAACTGCTCCAAAGAATGATACAGCATGCTGGTAGGAACACTCCAAAGCTGAGGGTTGGTTTTTCTGGCATAGCAGAATTGTAACCTCAAAGATGAAGGAAAACATATGGTCACATTCCTGTGTGTGAGGATCTGACACAAGCCTGAAGCATCTTTATAAGCTATGCCTAATTATCATAGGGGTTTCTGATCACTGGTATAAAGTTTTGTAGAAATTGTGTTGTGAATTTTAATTAACACATGTTGCAATAGGAATGTGTTTGGTTTCTATTTTAAACAAGCAGGAGATTGTCAGTGTGCTGAGAGGAATGGGGTGAATGCTGGGTATGTCTCAGGAGGCAACTGCATTGACATATACAATGTAAAACATGTCCAGAAAGCTATAGGAACTCTTTGAAAGTTATTTCTTGTTACTGCTTAGTATAATGAACTGAGGAAAAGTTATGCAGCCGGGGCACAACGTGCTTCTTGTTAAGATTTCCACATTGTTGGACTTAGGTTTATTTTGCTAATTTAAATCAGTTGACTCCTTGTCTAATTCTTCTATCCTTTTCCATGTACTTCATGTTAGCTCCATGAAAGGACTCTGCCCACCTGTAAAGTGGATGGGGAAGATTGGAGTGGAAGATTGAAAGAGGGAGATTCAGCCCTGTACTGGCTGTTTGAAAGCTCTGGTCCTTTTTTGTTTTCTTAATAACTTAAGGACTTTTCAGCCCTTTCAAGCATGGAGAATGAGATACAAGGCAATGCTTAGGCAAGACACTGAGTAGGAAAGGGAGAGGATCTGAAGTCCCCTTTTTGAGGTGGGGTTTTGCATTGCAGGAAGTCAACTTTATCCACCTCTCTCCAGCATCTTTTCTTCTGGGCAACCCTTGGTGCTGAAGACTGACCTGAACAAGCAGGGCTGTCTGCTTGCTTTTATCAGCAGGAGGAGATGGAGGTCTGATATCTTATTTAGACTCCCCACTGTGCTGACAAAGGGAGCAACCCCCATCTTACGCTCAGGGCAGCACCATGGTTCAATTCTTGCTGCTCCATTCCTTCTTTCCAGGAGGGATTAGTTGTGCTCTTGCACCACTGCCCTGGGCCTTCCTTGGGTCCAGCAGCCCCAAAGGCAAAGGATTTTTTTTGTATGTGTGTGCTCTGTTCCAAACACCTAAAAAATGTGCATCATACCATAATTTCTTGTGTGCTCCAAGAGCAGCATGAAGGCATCTGAGCATCCTCCTCAGCTTTGGAATGTTAAAATTTACACCTTCAGAAGGCAGATTTAATTATGCTTAGGTTCTGAGCCAGGACTCTATCCTAATTCCATAAGGCCCTTTTTTAAAGACCAACTTGTATTATTGCATTTGTGGAACCACCTAAGCTATCAAATGTTTACCTACATGTAAATGTACGTGAAATTAAACTGCATGGGTTTTAGCCTTTTAATGTTTAACTTAGCTGTAGAACCAAACAAAGCAATGAGAGGAGAAGGCAGAGTTTTCAGCATTCTGGTTATTTGCTGTGTGTGATCCCCTTTTGTTGGTTGTACAGAGATTGGTGCAAGCATTCAACAAGAGGAGCGTGAAAGGAAGGAAGCAGAGATACAAGAACGCATTGAAAAAATGAAAGCTGAGCTTTGGTCTCAGGTAAGTTGAATTATACTACTGTCATTTAAACTATCATGATTCTTTGGAATAATTAATAAACAACTTGAGGTTACAGCAACAGAGCTGTTATTAATTTCTGCTCATTCTTTGTTCAGATTTTTGAGTGCACATATTTCTGTGTGCGCATATTTCCACAGTTTCAGATCTCAACAAAGCCTACTTTGAACCAGCAACAAATTTTACTTCTGGCCAGAAAACGGCCTCTAAAGCATGCGAGAGTTATTGGCTAGTAGAGCTGTTCCCTGTAGTGCTGTGTAAGATTCTGAAACTGCCCTTCATATCAAATGTATATAGATAGTGGTTAGTATTGTGGCAGCTCAGTGCTATTGTATTGAGCATATTCTTAACAGGAATCACTGTGATTAAATTATCTAAGGGAACAAAATGCATTTTACCATACGGTTTAAATTAATTTGCCTTGATTTTTTAAATAGAAAATACAAAACAATCAATTACATAATCTCTGCTTTGTCTTAATAGGATGTTAATAGAGCATGAACAGCTATGTTTATATAATAATTTGTTTTAAAGGCTGAACAGTACAAAGAAGATGCAGTGGATAAAGCTCTCACGGAGGCAACTGCTAACCACAGTGCGTTTGTACAAGACCTTAAATTAAAACTTGAAAAGGAAATAAAGGTATGGAACAGTTTGCTTTCTTTACATGGGAAATATGATGGAATTATTTTTTTGACATCTAAGAATATCAGTCTATGTTAAAAATATGTGTTATTTTTCCTATGCTTGAGATAATCAGGACCTTCATTTATTTGAGATGTGAAGTCCAACTCTCAGCTAGCTAGATTTTTAGTTTGCTTTCAGCACATCTCACTTTTTTTTTTATTGAATCAAGTTTGTGGACCTTGTTGGAAGTTGGCTATAAGGCCCTCATTGAGCCAGCCACTTAAGCTGATTAGGGGCACTTCTTAAGGTCAGTTAAACACAGGTTTAAATTTAAATCTCTTCTAATGTGTACATCAAAGCTGGAAATGTATTTGTCTGATGTACTGAATCTGGAGTCTAAATGATGCAGCAGAGGAGAAGGAAAACTGCCAGCAAATGTGTATTTCTAAATAAAGCACACCAAATGCAGCGTTGTATTTCTATACACATTTAGCACATACTTTACATGGCTGTTTGGATATCTGGGGGAAGACCCAGAGATATGTGCGAGGAGAGAGGAAGGCAGCAGAGTTCCCTACTCCCTGCTCTGTGTTACCGGGCTGCATACTGCTGGCACTGCCTTCCATCAGCCGATGGAGTGCCCACAGGGAATTGCCAGGGTATTTTGTTGCATACAAGTTTCTAAATAGCTGGCTGTTTGTACTGCAGGCTGTCACAGCACTGTGCTTGGCATTTCAAGAAGAAAAGCAGTGAAGTTTACAGTGCTCTTAAGTTTCTGGCAGAGCTCGCTTCATTTTATGGAGCTACTTTTCAAGGGAGCTCTGTCTTTTGCTGTCACAGCATCTGCCATAGCCAGCATAGCTGGCAGAAGCTCAGTTCCTTGTGTTTAACCATTCAATTACATACCATAAGACTGTTATACATCTCTGTAGAACTCAGTGCTCAGGGTTTGAATACGTATTATTTGCATGGGAAAAAATTGGCTCCAGTGACTTGGGAGCAGAGAGAGAATTCTACAGCTGAAACAAAAGAAAAGGCAGTTATAACTGAGGTGAGGGCACATTTCATGTTTTGTATTTCATCTTTCTTGCAGTTCATTTTATGTGAGCTAGCTGCTTGTAGCTTGGAGAGGTGATGGCAGTACCTTTACTCAACATCTATCTGAGCAAACAGTGGCAGCCAACAATGCCTCTTGCTGAGTGAATGATGGAACTTCTTTCATGCCTTCAGCTGATGGCCTCAGAGCTGCCTTTCTGCATCAATAGCTTTACCTGGGCTTCTTGTAGGCAGCCCCTAGTGTTTTTCACTCCACTTCTCAGCAGTAGACAAACAACCAGCATCCATGAAAATGTGAACGGTGGCAAAGCATCATAGATCATTGGGCAAAGAGTTAAGTGGGCTGAACTGCTTTCCTGGGTAGTTGGATTTGGCAGGGATTTGGCCTGTAGAGGGCAACAGATGTGTATTGGTATAGGTTGAGTTGTCTGATATTCCTCGTGTGTGTATGTCCATCCAGACCACCTAAGAATAGTGTTGTCACACCTTTATTTACCAAACCATGCAGTATATTGCTGACAAGCATGGCAAGGACCAGACTTCATCTCACTCTGTACCATGTCACCAGCCATGTGAGCTTGTGAAGAAAGTATATCAGGGAATGTTTAGTATCTTAAGCATAAAACATGGATGATGTGGAATTATGCTTTTAAGGACAAGATTAGTTTAGTGCCCTGTTTACTGGTGATGAACGATGCAGAGAATTTCTAGGTAATGCAAAGCAAGGTCTTAGGAAGACATCTAATGGGCCTGATGTTGTGAGGAGAGCTGCATGGAAGCAGAGGACCTACCTGTGGATAGCATGGTATTGAAACAGCAGTTTTCACTGCCCGAATTGGCATCAGGCAGTCATAAAGATACCAGGATTTTAGTTACATTTATAAAAACAGCTCCAGAATTTTTATATTTGGGGTGTATGTATTGCAGTGTTTTAGTTTGTGAATGCCCCCATATAAAATTCCCAGCTGATGAAAACAGTTCCCTCTGTTACACCACAGTCCTGAGCTGCTGACTAAGCCCTGGCCACTCTTAACCTATAACCTTACAACAAGTCATTGTAATTGCCCCATACTGTTTTCCTGAAGGCTGTTGTTCTGCTGGGCTTTGATTGAAGATGACTAAACAATAAATAGTAACTGCTGCTCACATCTAATTTTAACCTTGCTTAGGAAGTGGTGAGGAAGGCAAAGGCAGAGATGAAGGAGTACATGGAGGAGGAGCAGAGGAGAGAGACTGAAGCCACAGAGCAGCGCATGGCTCACAAGCTCCGGTGTGCCCTGCTGGAGTGTGCCAAGGAGAAGATGCAAGCAGTGGCTGAAGCCAGGAAGCAGGAGAGGGAGGTGGCACTGAGTGAGGCGGCCATGCAGCACAGGTACTCCTAGTGCTTTCCTGACTTGGCTGGTAAATGTGCTGTGCTAGAGAAAATGACCTGTTATGTCAATGTGGTATATCTTCTAGGAAAAGATTCTTTAGAAAAAAGCTATTGGAAATGCCAGGTGACTAGTAAAAGTCCTGAGTTCCCTCACTGCCAGAGTAAAACCTATTTTGTTCCTGAATGCAAGTACCATAGATCAAACCAGGGATCCAAAAGTTTTGCTTTTTGTGACTGATGTGCCGTTACTGGAAAAATGGGCTCATGGACCTGTTGTGCCATACAAGACATCTCTGCAAAATTGGAAAAAAAAATTGTCTATGAGGAGATCTGTAGGGTGGAGGATAATTTACCATATAGATAAGCAGTGGAGGGAAAAATAACAGAGGGCAGAAATTGTCTCCTGTACATTCAACTCTTTGGCTCTGTAGCCTTAATGGTGCCTGATACATCATTCCTTACATGTCCCTGAGCCAGCTCTGGTGAACAGCCCCCTTATAATGTTTTGTGTTATAAATTCCGTGTTTTATTACTGACCTGCTGATAGAAAGATCTTCTCAGTACAACTTAAAAAAAAAAAAAATTACGGATGAATCTGCAGTTTAAAAACCAGTTCCTGTGTTTCACTTCAAGACTGCATTTTTACTTGGAGGCAGAGTTGTTCAAAGTCTGTTTGAAAATGAGTGTGTTCTTAAATGTTAGCCTAAAGAGAGACCTGGATGAAGCATGAAATATTAGTGCTTTAAATTACATTTTTTCATCTGGAAACAATCATCATTAAAATATCACTGGAAATCCTTGGAGATGCAGAATCTTCTGCAGTTGGATATCCAGCTACCCTCCTCTGTGTCATCAGTGGCCTTCTTTTATTATTCTGTTTTGTTACAGAGGTCCTATGTAAGTCTTGATTTCATGTACATTTGTAGTTGAATAAGAAAGGTTTTTGGAATAGATAAATTGTTTTATTTTTTATAATCTTTAATAGCAGGTGTTTCATACCATAATTTTCTTCTTTTTAAAATAGAAAGCACATAGAGCAGCTCAAAGAAGAAAGCATGTTAGCTGAGGAACTATATCGCAAGACTATAGAACAATTAAACAAAGGCAGATGTAACGAGGTGAATGTTGCCCTGAGTATCAAACAAAAAGAGAATCAGAATGACATGGAAAAACAGATGAAAGAATTGAAGACTGTACATCTTGATGAACTGGAAAAAGTGATGATTACGCTGAGAACAGCTGAAGACCAGGTAAAGGCTCTTGAACAAAAACTGGAAAGGATGAGAGCTTGGAAGGACAGCCTGGAAACTGAAATACAAGCAACAAGACAAGCTTTTCAAAAATATATTGATGCAACCTTTCCTAACCTGTCCCCGGGACAAGCAGATTTTATTCTGCCACTCAGAACAACACTTGAACCAAAGGACATCCCAAAAGAAGCAGAAGGCAGTGACAATGAATGTAAGAGACCTAATACTGAGAGCATGAGGATCACAGCCATGAGTAAACAGCACTTCAAGTAGGTGATGCTGAAAAATAAATTCATTGCAGTTCACTGAATTGCATGAGTGTATTTGGAATTTTTATTAGAGAAATAATATTTAGAGAAAAATAATCACCACTATATTAAGTAATGAAGTGATAATCCATGCTGAGAAATTATCCATTAATTTCCATGAAAGTTCAGTAGGTGAATCTGATAACTTTCTGTATTAAATTATAGAAGGTGAACCTACCCATGCTTCTTCAATAAATTGGATTCTATATTCTGTTCTGGTAGATTATTGCACAATAATATGTTACCTAGATAGAGTGAAGTGAGGTAGGACAGGTCTGGAACTGGCCTCTGTTATGTTAAGAATAAAGAGAAGTCAGAACAACAGCTGGCAGACAAAAGAAAGTACACTTCTCCAGATGTAATTTTGAAACACTTATATTGTGCATTGACTTATTTTTCCAGTTGTTTGGTTGTGGGTTTTTTTTCAATTTTTAAGTGAAATAGAATTCTTCACCAGAACACATAAGATTTTTTAGAAGGGTTTTGCAAATTCTCCTGAGTATTCTAGATGTTTCACGTTATCAACTGGTCTAGCAGCATTTATGCTTATGAATGTGGAGTCTTTCACCACAAAGAAAAATGATAGAATCATACAATGGCTTGTGTTGAAAGGAACCTTAAAGATCATCAAAAAGATTCAACAGTAAACAGATTATGACAGTCAGTAATGGGGAGTGGTGGTCTCCATCTCCGTATAGGACATAGCCACCTCTAGAAATCATATAATCACAGAATATCCCAAGTTGGAAGAAACACACAAGGATCATCGAGTCCAGTTCCTGGCTCCACTCAGGACCACCCAAAATTCAAATGCTGCTTCAATTCTGGCAGGTTTGGGGCCATGATTGGACCACTGACCACAGGGGCTGTGTGCCAGCAACTGGAGAGACTGAAGTGTGTGTTGTGTGGGTACATATGCTAGCATATAACCTCTAGCAAATATCAAGATGGACAAGCTAACTAACAGGATAAAAAGCATAGGAGCCAAGTAACCAAGTGGCTGTAAGCTTGGACTAGATGCTAGAGAGACTGGAAGGTATGAAAGTTGACTACCCAGAGAACCAGGAGGTCAGAGCCCAGTGATTAGACTGTGAGGTTTGAAGGTTGACTGCTGGTGAGGTCATAAACCTCAGAATCAGCTACTAGATTTGCACTTGTTTCAGAAAAAGAAGTTACTCTCTCTTTTAGCCCACTTGTCTGGGAT
Source organism: Chrysolophus pictus (assembly GCA_037305975.1). Lineage (NCBI taxonomy): Eukaryota > Metazoa > Chordata > Aves > Galliformes > Phasianidae > Chrysolophus > Chrysolophus pictus. The sequence goes on from CM074578.1 coordinate 34,739,356, forward strand.
GCAGTTGTAGTTGAACTGACTGATAGAGACTGTGGCTGTCTACGCTTTGGGATAAGAGTACTCTGTGGTTCATGTTAGCCCTGAATCCCTCAACCATCTAGATCAGGCCAAGCATCCCTGTGAGGGCATATCCTATGTCCTTCCTGGCTTACAGCTCTGGGGGCATATTTGGAGCCAGGTGACAGGGACCTGAGATCTGGTCAGCTGTGTCTGTACACATACACATGGCAAGGCCTGCTGTTGGGTCAACTTACTTGCCAGTGTATGCACAGTTTATAGCAGCCTGTTGGGCAGTGATATCATTTCTCCTTACCTTTTGGGAAAGGAAAAACCATGGTTTTTTTTTTTTACAATTTTCAAATGTTAACATACATTTGTAATGGCTCTGCTTAGGAGCAGCTTGTCCTCTTAAGCCTGGCTGTGTGCAGCAAACCTTAATAATGCTTAGTTGTGTGGAGATGGATGGAACCACAGCTTGGCATCAATGAATACCTTTGCAACACAAATGAACAGATGGGCTAGTTAGCTGTAGGATCACTGCTGGACATGGAAACCATTTGTAATTAACACTACTCAATATTTCATAGAAATATTTTAGAAATGAATATATCCACCTAAGCCAAGTTTAAGAGATTTTTTTTTTCCCTTCTAGTTGTACTCACTGCACAATATTCATCACAGTTAACTTAAGTACTGGGAAAAAAAAAAAAAAAGTCAATTTTTCATGTTCTACAGATTTCTGCATGTGAGATACTTACCTGTGAAATTGGTGAATGCACAAGCTGTTGGTAGCTAATAAAAATTGGCATTTGAACATACAGCTAAGGCTTTCACTGTGTAAAGCTGAGACAGCGTATGTTGTTGGATTTTGCTGCTGTTTGAGAAGGACCGTTGTCTGAAAAGTAACACTACCCACATTACTTGCATTCTGAATCAAACTGAGCATGAATACGTGCTTTTTGACTGTTAGTCTGGGTGAGGCAAATAAAGATAACATCTGGATGCTATGGTACTGCTGATGTTATGTATTGATGGCTGAGTGTATCCTAGAACAGGGAGCTGCAATGAATAATACAGAAAGCAGGGTATCTCTATTAGTCATTCAAGGTATGTCTAAAATTCCCAGAAATACCATAGTTGTTGTGTACTGGAACAGTGAAACTTTCTGTCTGTAGCACTGCTGTGAAAGACTGAAACGTGGGTTGTCTAATTACTGGAGCTGAGCAGCTGAACTAGTAGGGAGCTGCAGAGTGTGTCTGATAAGGAGCTAATTAATAAACTAGAGACATCTTGCTCATTAGCTCCTCAAAGGCCTGCAGAAGAGATCTGCAGTATCTTTAAAGGAGGATATGCAGACTGTGAAACCTCTAAATGCTTCACAGGAAGAAATGAAGTGTGAAACGAACTAATGATGTGAGCAATGTCTGCAGTGTGAGTGCACACTCTGTGTGTGTGTCAGGCAATTAATGAGTGCAGAGCTTTCTGGGCAACAAACCTCAGAACGAGCATGCCTTGTCCATGCATCTGTGTACCATACACTCATATATAAAAGGGTAATTGTGATTTGGGTTACTGGTGCAGTTTCTTTTGCTGTGTTTAGTTAGCAGCAGTCCAGTATTACGTTTGCTGCTAATTAAAATACAGATTGGGTAAATGAACTTCAGTGATTAAGCACAAAGTTCATCAAGTGACTGTGTGAGGTGCAAATGCTGGAGCAACAGGCATTAATGCTGGCTAACAGAGACATTATGTGGGTGTTCTGGGGGTACGTAGAGGAGAGTTTGGCCTTTGGAAATGACAGCAGTGACTGGATAAAGGACAACTACTATAAGGAAGAATGAGCCAACAACACCAAAAGAAACATTGTTGGGAGTGAAAAAACTTGTGTTTCCTCCAGTGTAGATCCAGATCCAGTGTAGATCCAAATGTGACTGGCAGTTAGTGTGTCACCTGAGCTTTCTTTGGACTGTGAACAAATGGAGAGTCAGATAAACAGCCTGATTAATAAAGGCAAAAAAGCTAATTCCAAGTAGAAGAGTACCCTAACTGTGACATGGCCTGCACGAATCTTGGCTGATTAGGTATTTATCTTGATCTTTATTATATCTGTCTCTAGCACTTTGTTTTGGCTTCTCTTAAAAGCACATCTGCCTTGTGCTTTTTACTGCATCTTGCCTTTGTTTCATGTTCTTGGACTTTTTCAGTGTATAGCTGCACACTTCTGTTATACTTACCCTAAGACTCCAGCTTCCTGAGTGATGAGAGGAGAGTCCTACACATTGAGGTATCTGAGCAATATATTTTTCCATTATTTTTCTTATATTACATTTTCCCCATCTCTAATGAATTTTCAAAAGGCACAAGCACTTTCAGTTTGCTGCAAATGGGCAATTGCTGGCCAAAGCTGAGCTCCACTCCTTACTTCTCTCACACTTTCTTGTGACCTCAGACTGCTGATGCCAGATTAGTTGCACAGATCTGGGTACCACTTCTTTTAGCCACTATAGGTGCAGTCCCTTCCCTGTGCTGCCTTAAGTATCCCACAGCACTTCTTGATTTTTCTGTTTTTTATCTGTTTTGCTTCTTTTTTCCTTACTTGTCAACTATTGCAAATATTAGGTTTGGAAAAGAGTGGTCTAACCCTGCGGCTAGCATCTGAACTATTTTGACTCTATAAATAAGGCATTAACCGTCTCTTTACTTTTTTATGTTTCTGGTTTTTGGTATAAATTGATTTATATACAGTTCTGACTTCTAATGAGGATGTAAAAGTCAGTGACTCAGACCTTTACCCTGAAACTTCACCTTGAAGAATCTTGTAATGTCTTATAGCTCTAAGACTCTGATGATGGTACACTTCGCTGCTTTGTGAGCACCTAAAGCCCTTCTGGTAACATTCCCTCTGTGCTACTAGGTCTGTCTGCCTGCAGAAAAATGCTTACTCAACTTACTAGATGGTTCCACCTCAGTCATAAAACTTGTTCACCACTCTATACTTCTACCTGAAGAGCCTCACTGTATGAAGAAGTTCTGAACTTTACTACTTGATGACTTTCTGCATCTCATTTCTCATTTATGAAGGATATTTCTAACAGCAATAGTGATCTCTGCTAGAATGCATATTTTCCTATACTTTGAGGAAAATCACCTTTTATTTATTATTATATCATAAAGACTTCCTTTCTAAATAGGAAGGAAATTATGAGACTTTGAAGATAATAATCATTGTAATAAGAGCAGTTGAACTCTGAAAGATGACCTGACCAGAGCGTTCAATTACATTAAACTTTTACAGGTGACCGTTGTAAGAAAAAGGCTAGGGAGTGGACTCCAAAAATATTGTTCCACAAATGACCTATTGTTTTATGTTTCCAGGCTGACTTCATAAATGATCTACACAAGTCTTTGTTTACAGATATAGCTTTAAATATCCCTGGGCAGCATTTCTTGAAGGTTTTCCTCTAAGGTCTAATATTTCTGACAGCTACTTGTTTTTCCTGACCTGCTGCTTTCGCTGGCTACACTGAGGGATCAAGGTTCCAGCACTTGCTAACTCAGGTCAGCTAGCTATAATGTGTCCATAGCTGTTTTTTTCTGAATTCAGAGCTTAGCTTGACGGTATTCAGCAGGCGCTGGTAGTACATTAATTCAAACAGAAGTGTTTTTAGATGGTGCCAGTCAAACATGAATGTAAATGCAATAATGCTCTGCTTGTGCCTCATTCCTTTTCTCCTTAAGCTGGTTTTTAGCCTAGGAGATGAGGTGAGGACTCGATAGGCAGTATCCTCTCTTTTCTGTGTCATCACAGTGAATCTTGGCAGACCACCTTGTTATCACCTTTTTCTTGCTTGGAAGGATATGGTTGTGAGCGTGAACATGAAGCCAATTTTGCTTTAAGTCAAATTTAACCATGAAATGTAATACACAAGAAAAGAGCATTCTGTAGTTTTTGTGTTTGAGGAAGAGGAAGATACAACACTGGAAAGGCATTGGCACATGAAATTATAATGCTTCTTTGTGTCTTTTCTCTAGTTTATTTGCCAGTAGAACCAAATCATAATGCAGAAGATCTTGAGTAAAGATGATCTCAAAGCCAATGTTTTCTCACTTCTTGCCTACCTTGCTAAAAAAGGAGCACTTTTACTTTTGGGCACTACCTCACAGCATATTTAAGGGATTCTATGGCTGAAATTACCCCAGAGTCTTTACAATAACACAGATAGGTGCAAGATATGTATTAGAAATGAATAATCTATGCTTCTCACCTGGTATTCCAGCAAAGGAAGTGTGACAAATCCATATCAGAAACTCGTGGACGTTCTTGCCAAGCTATAGTGGGAGCTGTCATGGTTGAAAATGCATACAAGTTATCCAAAGATAAGCAATCCTAGAAAAAGAAAATTGTAATTTATGGTACTTGTAAAGAGTACCTTCATGAAGAGTTGCTGGCAAACACCAGAGGAAAGTGTCAGAGAATCTCTGAGGACTGCAAACACAGTAACCCAAAAGAGCTGGGGTGCTAGTGTGTCGGGCACATCAGACCACTGAACTGCCTTGAAACACTCCCAGCACCAGCAAAGCTAGGGTCTCAGCCAGCACTGAAACTCAGGTGGCTTTGCTTTTCTAAGAGCTGTTAGGGAGCAATAAAGGTAGGACTGTTGGGGGCATTGCTCTTAGTATGGACTCTCCCACTTGTACACAATGAAGGCTTCTTCATTAAAACTGGAAAATTACTTTGGACTTGGAGCTACATATTGAAAACAGATTTCTCCCCTTCACTTTCTAGATCAGGTGATATCTGAATCAGGTGATAAGAGTACACTCTCCTGCTAAACAGACATCAGCATTATCTTCAAGTAATGCCATATTTTCACAGAACAAAGTGTCTGATGGTAATACTGTATTGTTCTTCCCATTCCCCCCCCCCTTTTTTTTTCTAAATTTTGGCCCAGCTACCTGCTGTGGTGTTATGAACTGGATCAGAGACCTGATTTTCTTTATAAAGAAAACTGAGAGTTTAGGCAAAACAGATTTATGCAGATCATTTGTAATGAAACAGGACCTTTGCTCCTGATTCAACAGAGAATGAGGTAAATGCTTGCTGGCATGTTTTATGCATTATAGTCAGTCATGTGCAGAATTTAAAGAAGCTGGATGCTGCAGTGATGTTTGTGTTAAGCTCTTCCTAAACTCTTTCATCCCTGAGACTGACTCCATTTCAGTGTTTGGGTTTTTTTTATTCCTTTACAGAACTTGTTTCTCCACAAGAAACTAAGTCACATTAGTGAACAATTGTCAGTAATAAACTGGATGAGTCTAGCATTAAATTAACAACCCTAGATGTCTTCCTTTAAAGGGCAACTCTTAAATTCAACAGCAGAAAATAAAACAAACTGTAAATGTGTTTGGCTTTTGACTTTGATCTATAAATATACTTAAAGCCTTGCAGCCTTGTGCTAATGACATGGCACCAGAAAGTAAAGACAACTGACTCCGCCATTGTAATAGGGAAGAGGAGGCTGTTCAAAGACATAAAAAATAGCTGTGTCTCCCATTCCTCACTGCGTTTGATCATTGCTAAGCCATTTAACCAATTTATAGTAGTTACCTATTCCATTTGGTGGCTGTTATATTTAAATGATAGAGTCATAGAATACCTTGAGTTGGAAGGATCATTGAGTCCAACTTCTGGCTCCACACAGGACCAAATTAATTTGTCTGTAGATAATTGTCTATAGATAATTGAGAATGGAAAAGGACTAACATTCATGAATATAAATACATTCAATAATAGCTGTATCTTGGTTATAAATTAGTACTCTAGTCAAGACTTGCTGACCTGTCCTGGGCTGTCTCCCAGATGGTCTGGAAAACTGTTAATGAGAGGAGTCTAACCTCCATAATGACTTGACCTGATAGTTTCTTCTGCTACAGCCCATGTTAGTTGAAACCAATTGCCACAGTCAAGAGCAAAAAATTCCTGTGCCTTCCATGTGTTTCAAAGCATGACTCAATGGAAAAAGCTTCGATACTCAATTCAGTTCCGTAAGCAGAGCTTTTCAAGTGAAAGCTTAGAGTAACTAATTTCACTGCCAAGGAAAAGTTCTCATGCCTTTAGTTCTGCTGCCAAAAGTGGCTGCATTGGCAGCATACCAGAGAGCTCCTGGCTGACTGCTGAAAACCTTGCAATGTTACCAAAACCACCAGCCACCCAGTCTGCCGCCAATGGGACATGAACTCTAATTCACCGACATTATTACCGGTCAATTAGAGATGCATCTGCATGGGCCGAGACCTTAATCTGTATCTGTGCTGTGCAAGCTGCCACATGCCCTTACGGGTTTGCCAATCCCTGACTGAGCCCCGCAGAGGCCAACCTCTGCAGGGCTTTTGCTGAGGACAATGAGGAGCTGGAGTCTTTTCACAGTGGGACACGGGACCACTACATTCTCTCCAGAGGATTCCTGAACAGCTGCCAAGGAGACAGTGAAACTTTCTTTTATTCCATTCAGACGGAAAATAACCTGAGATTCCAGCACACACCAGCAGAAATCTTTCAGTACATGCCCCCAGCCTTTGTAGCTTTAAATTGAAGATTAAGATGTTGGAATGTATGCTATTCAAAGATTCTCCTGAACAAAAGCCCTCTAATACTGTAAAAGCCTGAAAGCCTGAGCTTCAGCTGTTCCTGTGCTCGGTTCTGGTTAAGCAGCAGTATGTCAAGTGACTTGGAGGGGGTCTCGGAAGTATGGAAGAGGAAAAGGGCATTCATAGTGCTGAAAGACTGCTGGAAAGAACTGGGCTCATTTGTAAGTGAGCAGTACGGTTTCCACTCTACAAGCTGTTTCTAAAGTTTCTGCTGCTTCCTTTTTCTTTCTTTACTAAAATTATTTTTCCTATTAGAATACTAAAGCTGCATATCTCTTTTTTCGCCTCTATTAAAAAAAAAAATACAGCTTTTAGATACTGTAATCCTGAACATAAAATCAGTATACATCTAATTTTAATTGCCTTGCAGCCTTACTTGTGACGAAAAGACCTTTGCTTCTGCTCAGTTCTACTGATCAGTTCTCACCCAACCTCTGGCACAGGAAGGAGGCTGCAAAACCTGAGGGATGTGTTGCTGTCTAACTGCCGGAGAAAGATTGAGACCCAGTGGGACCCCACCAAGGGAGCAGCAGTTAGTGCCACATGTTGGCTTTTCCTTGGATTCAAACTGTCCCTGGGAAACCTCTTGGACAGCAAGTGTTTTGGTAAAACCAATTTCTAGCGTAAAGGAGTGTCTGAGATAAATTTGTTACTGCGAGTAGCACTCCTGGTGCTGCTGCAAATCTCCCAGAACTCCTCGTGCTTACGCTTTCACAGCACCTTCCTGTGTACAATTCTTACAACACGTGGAGTCATCTTTCCTATGAAAAGCTTTGCAGGCATGATACTAGCCATAGTGTACTGGAAAAGCTGAGTGTCGGCTGGAATCAATGTGTTTTTCTACCGAGGCTGGCAAAACTATTTGCTTTTCCCCTTCCTTTTCAAGCTATCATATTGAATCTGATGGCTGCAGGCTGAAGAAGTGGCTGAGACTTTTAGAAGGACTGGCAAGAGTTTAAGGGCCATGTTCTTTGATGTGTGCAGGAGGCAGGAACTTCTTGCATAATATTTGGCCTCGGTTTCTTCTCCCTCCCTCTGGAAGCGACCATCTTGTAATGTCACTGTGTGCATGAAGCATGCATGTATAGGGGAGAAAACACCATACGCATGTAGAATTATCTTTTAGCCTTATTTCACCCCCATCCATGCATAGACTATTTCTCTTACCTGTTGTATTTTTCTCTTCTCAGCTCAAAATGGTGGGAGCGTTCACTCTGTAGCTGTTAGTACAGATAAGAAGGAAGCACATTTTCTTGATCTGCAAGCCTCCAGCCAGACCCAGACTTCCATGGGACATGGAAAGAGCTTTAGCCTTCACATGCTGGTCTGAAGCCCCTCTTGCAGCTCATTGCAAGCCTGCTCTGAGCTACCAGAGTACAGAATTTTTTACAATCAACATAGTCTCATGACTGCCCCAGCCCCAGATGATGTAGCTACAGATATGGGTGCTAGGAATATCTGTCTTTATTAGAATTAAGGCTACCGTGCAGGAACAAAGCAAGTGGCTATTTCATGCCTGCATGCCCTGAGTACACTGTCATTTCAACTGGTATCACACAGACGTTTGATCTACTGCTCATATTTTAAGGTGTGTCTTGGGCAGGTTCTACTTGACTGGGACATGAACAGGTTTACTGCTAAATGTGCCCATTGAGATGTAGTTATTAACCCAAGCTTTTAGGTAAGTTTCACACTGTGGGGGTTTTTCAGGTACTTCTGGAGTCTGATATAGAGAGAACACATCTTAGCAGTCTGTAAACATATATACTTTATTTTGATATTCTGTATTTATTTAGCCATTTAGATGTTCATTATCCAGCATAAGTAAGAGGTCAAGGAAATGCCCAGTGATCTTTCAGCAAAACATCATTCCAGAGTTCTTCTGAGAGCACTTTTCACATTCAGGGTTGTCCAAAAAGCCTAGGAACTAGCTACCTCTAATAACAATGAGAGCATAGAATCACAATGAGTGTAGCTACCAGCCTTGGAACTGGCATGAAAATCTTTGCTTTGCTCTGGTGCCCATTTCTAGAAATGTATAAGCCTGATGCTGGCAGAGGTCAGATGCTGAGTTCTTTGTAAAATGCACTCATGTCAATGTGTGTTGTCTTTCAAACCTCATCCCGGAGGGTACTTGAATTTTAATTAATCCTATTCCTAACTGAACTTTGAAAAGAAGTTGTGAAACCTGAAGTTTCATAGTTATATTTAAATGCTAAACTGTCTTCAGGTTATAGTTTCCAGTGAATCACAGGTAAGATCTCATTTCCCTTCAGCTGTCTCATGGTGATGGGAAGGAGATGAATAGGAGGTCACAGGGAGTCAGCATCATAAAGTGTCTCAAGCAAAGGATTTTCAGAATTTCTTGTAAGACGTATACCTCTGATTCAAAGCAAAACCAACAATCCTTCTGAAATATTTGTGTATGCCAGGGAAAAGTATTCCTTTCTTTGTTTCAGCAAGATGGACTTAATGTCTATCTCAAAGTCCTTTTCTGTCATATTCTATTTCTATGGCTGAACGATTTCACTAAATTACTTCTTTATCAGATGTTTTCTCTACTTGTAATTTCAGAGATTGGATTCCTATCTCCTCACGGTATTTTCTATCTAAATATTGTTCTCATGTCTGCTAACAGGATTACCTGACATATGAGACTGAAAAAAACAATCACAACTGGCCAGTACTGTGTATCTATGGAAGCCTTAGAATCCATTTTTAATTGTAAAAGGTAAGAAGTGCTAACTCAGCTGTCCTGTGGTTCTCTAACAGCTACCAGGCATCCCATGATGTTAAAATATCGCTTTTTTTTCCCCATTCCTTAGCATTTCTTCTGAAGATTGCTGCAAACAGGCGTAGACCTTTAAAGAGTTATTCAAGTATTCAACACAAATCTGCAGGATCTTAGGCCTTAATAGCTGCTGTAGAAGAGAGAAGCTGCACTGGGAATAGAATTGCTTGTGTGCAGCACAGGTCAGAATTTTCGAGAAGGATTTGTAAATTTGTACACAAACTACAAGTGCATTTGGTGGGTAGGTTCCCAGCTCATCTGGGGGAAACACTGCAGGGAGATCTCTGTTTCTGGGGGAGTGTGGATAACAGTCCTCTTCCCCTCCAAGCCTGATTCACTGAGCTTTCCCTTCCATTTTGACAGAACCTTTGTACAGCAGTGACATGTCACTAGTAGGAAAAGAGTGAGCTGAGTGAGAAGTCATCTTTCAAACTCTGGCATAATTACACTCTCATCATTAGTACACTTCTCTTCTAATGGGTCAGAGCCATAGCAACATATTTTCTATAAGATTCCCTCTTTCATCTACACACCGGATAGTTATGTTTCCATAACTTTGAAAGAGGTTCCTACAGCAGAAGAAAGCCCCATCAAACAGGGCACAGCCCAGCAGCAGTTTCTTATGCTTCAGCTTGTGGGTAAATTACTGTATCACAGTTTTCCTGCTTTTTGCATACTGATGGGATGTGGGGCTCAGCACTGCGTGAGAAGGTAGTCTTATGAAAAGATTTAAGTTACTGATTTTTTATCAGCTGCGCAGACATAAAGAGTAGTTAACAGCTAAGTGACCCATGAAATACCAAGTGTGTGCTTCTAGCCAAACTGCAGCTCTTTTGAAACAGGAGGTATACATGGGAACTACATGATCTACATCAAGTAGTGTCTGATGAGTCCCAGGTCTAATTTTCAGCAATTTTTTTAAAGAGGAATGGTTAATGGAAAAAGCTCTTGATGTGTATTATTTTTATTTATGCCTTTGACTAAATGTTAATGCTACTGAGGAGCCTTGAGTAGCAATTCTCCTGAACGCAGCTGAACAGCACATCTACCACTGGAGTTTCCAGCTGAGGCACTCAGTGATGCTATGTCTGGAATCTCTCCACTCCCTCCTCTCTAAAGGTTTGAAAGACAAATAACTCTGCTCCCCACCCCTCTCTGTAACCTGGCAAATACAGTGCATCCATTGTGCTGGTTAAAGGACCCAGGCTAACAACAATTTATTTGTTAACTGGGTTTCTACAATACCATGGTTTGTTTGTTTTTCCAGAAATGTTCAAATCAAGGGCAAAACCTGTTGTGCTGTGCTCTCTGCAAATGAAGTCTGGGGAAAAAAAATATATATTTCCAAGTTGAAAGTCAAAGTAAACTTCTTTGGCCAACTAAATATTGCCTCAACTGTCTTGGAGATATTTGAATCACAGGACCCAAGTTCCCAGTTCATGAGCGTGATACAGTTGGAAATAAGGGTAGGTACAGCTGAAGGATGAAGCTGGGAGGAAGAAACAGAAGGGCAGTCCAATGATTTTTTAATATATTCTAATAGGGAGGCTCAGGCCTTTAACAACAGTTTAAATAGTGCTCTAGATGTCACCTATGATCACCTTACACATGAGTCTGCACATTTCCCCCGTGAGTCTGAAATGCTGTTTCCCTGCCACTTACCTATCAGAACCTCTCTGGGCAGCCTGTGCCAGCACTCTGTCACCTGCACAGTAAATTGTAGAATCACAGAATGACTTGGTTTTGAAGAAACATTTAAGATCATGTAGTTCCAACCCTCTGTTATAGGCAGGGACACTTCCCACTAGACCAGGTTGCTCAAAGCCCCATCCAGCCTGGCCTTGAATGCTTCCAAGGAGGGGGCATCCATAACCTCACTGGGCAACCTGTTCCAGTGTCTCACCACTCTCAAAGTAAAGAATTTCTTCCTAATATGTAGTCTAAATCTACCCTCTTCCAGTTTTAAACCATTTCCCCTTGTCCTGCCACTAGCACTGAATGGAAGTACTAAATGAGTGCTTCCTGGTGTTCAACTGTAATCCACAGTGATTTAAAAGTGATGGTGATGCTTTTAATGGCTCTTCAAAGTAATGTTTAAAATCCCTGCAGCATAAAACCAACAGTCTCTTCGCTGGGTGTGCAAATATCTCAGACACACCACTAGAGGGAAGAGTGTCTCCACCTTCAGTATGCAGCAGGCTCTGAGATGCTTCTCAGAAAGCTTCTCAGAGAGTGGTGCTGCATTGGCATGGGGATGACTGTCCCTGGAGACGTTCAAGAACCGTGTGGATGTGGCAGTGAGGGACACGGTTAGTGGGCACGGTGGGGGTGGGTCAGTAGTCGGACTAGCTGACCTTAGTGGTCTTTTCCAACCTTACTGATTCTGTGACTCTAATCTGTGCAGTGATTTTTGAGGAGAAATTGAGGGCCATTGATTCTAGTTGCAAGTATACTGGATAAACCAGGCCTGCATTTGCAGAAACACTGATGAAAACTTAACATTAATTCAAGGGGAGAAATCCAGATATTTTGAACATGCAACCTTGGGACCTCAGGTGGGTCACTAACAAGGTAACTGAATTTTTATGGTCAAAGGATGTGAACCTCCCTTGAGACCACATTTTTACTCAGCAAATGTGTAATTGCCTTCCTCTTCCTTCCTTCCAAGTGAGATTAAAGAAGAAAGAGTGCTCCAGGAGCATCCCAAATGCACTCCAGCCACCAGGCCCTGGGGCAGACTGAGGCTGCTGAGTGCCAGCCCCTGAGGGACATGTGCTGCCCCATGGCCACTATGGACTGGGCTCTGGCTGAGGGGACTCCAGCACCCTGAGCAGAGATGTGTGTGTGAGAAAGGGCCACAACGGCTCCCCATTCTGCTGTGCATGGAGAAACACTGCTGTGGATTTGCTATCTCTCTTGGTGAAGGTCTTGCTATCACAGCAAAAGTAATGCCTCCCGTTTAATTATGTTGGCGCATGACATCGGAAGCAGATGTTATGGAGGCCAAGCAGTGGCTATGAGCACAGTGAGGCGGTGGGTGGTATGTTTAAGCCGCTGCAGCAGCACCAGGGGGTCACCTCTATTGGTGCAGATGTTTTTGTGGTGGTGACTGTGTTGAAAAATACTGTTTTGTAGCTGAGAACTTGCTCCGTCAAACAGCGTTATTGTGTTCGTTGTATCTGCTGCGGATTCCATGAAAGCAAGTGGGAAGCATTTACTTTTGGAACAACCTCACACTAAATCCAAGGGGCTATGTTTCTAAAACAGGAATGCGGACGACACACTAAGAAACCCCGTCCGTTATGCTACCAGAACGAACCCCAGACCCACGGGTAGCACGCACGCGTGGATGCCGAGCTACAGAAGCGCGCAGTGTTGCAGCTGCAAACGCGCACGCGCGCTGCCCGCGCTCGCGGTTCGGTCGCCACGGCAACAGGCGGGGCAGCGCCCGCCTCCAGCCCGCGCTCGCCGGTTGCCGCCGCCGGGTCGGGCCGGCTGAGGTGAGGTGAGCGCGGGGGAAGCGGGGAATGGGACGTGACCGCAAGAACGGCTCGAGGAGGCGACCGGTTTAGGGTCAGCCGCCGGAGGATGGAGCAAAAGCCCGGTGACTTTCTTCTAACCGGCTTTCATTTTTCTTCCTCGGGCCGCCGGGGTGGCGTTGACCAGAATGTCGTGGGATCCGTCCGGAGGGGTCCTACGGCACATCATCCGCCAAGCGGGGCAGCAGTGTGCCGCCCGCGGCCACCCCGTCTCCGAAACGGTGGTGGCTTTCATGGTAAGAGCGATTCCCGGCTGCTGGCAGGGCTGCCGTGGTGCGCCGTCTCCGGTTTTACCTGAGGCAAAGAGTTCCCCTCCTGTCACCGACGCGAAGCAAGGACAAAAATCGGGGGCTGTGAGCAACCTGGTCTAGAGGGAGGGTGTTTCATCCCTCTGAAACTCTGCGTGAGAACATGAGGCCCTGAAAAGGCCGTGGGCACCAAGTCTGGCTTGTGGCAAAGAATAGCAATGACAGGAACATGAACTGTTGATAAATCACGAGGAGAACCAAAATAAATGTTAAAAGACTCAGTTTTAATTATTTCCTCTCAAAGATAAAGAAACATTGACTGCAGAGGAGATTTTTCACAACTTAGGAGGTTATTTGCATGGAGTAGATGCTGCGATATAAATTGAAAGCTTTCTTTTGGCCATTTCTAGGTGAAAGCCGTTGTTCTAGATCCAAGAAATGACTTTGACGTGGATCAAATCCTTACAAAAAAGGATGTGCAAAATCTTATCCAGGTAATTCCAACAGGATGGTGAGTGTCAGTGCTTTGCTGAGACTGCATCATTATATGTGGTAATTATAATGTCATTTTACTTTGATACAAACATTTTCAGAACTCTAAGGACAGTTTCTACCATAGCTCTGCAGCTGAAGATTATGTGTTCACTCAGGTTGATAAATAGAATTTGTTGTGTGTCTAGGGAATGGAGGAAGCTGCTCTGCAGCATTTCAGAACCTGTCACGCAATTGTGAGCAGTTGAGAAGTTTCCCAACTATTTCAAAAGAACTCACCTCTGTGTCTCTCTCCTTAGCTCTGTGTTTCCAGGCTGCTTGACACAACAAACCCATCCCTGAGCACGATTAAGATGCAAGTTTACTTTGATTTGAACTATGCAAACAGAGGTAATTTCAATATAATAATATTTAATAGAAGCAGTTCGTTCTGACTTTAGACTTTCACCTCTCCCTATAGAGTCATAGATTATAGAATTGTAAAATTGCCTGGGTTGAAAAGGACCACAATGATCATCTAGTTTCAACACCCCTGCTATATGCAGGGGTAATAATGATTCCTTCTTAAATGAACCACCACATGGAAATTCATTGGTGTATCTGAAAGAGAAACTGATGGTCTATCAATACCCATAAATGAGAGCTATGAACAAGCTTCAACAACTGTGGTTTTAACCAAGTCTGCTTTGGTCTCGTCAGTGGTATTTTGTATATATATAACTTTATATGGTCTCAGCAAGGGAGTGTGGAAGTAGAAGAAAAGTGAGATGGAGAGATGTCTCTGCTGTAATGAATGTCTTATCTCAGTGGGACAGTGAGGGTTGGCTGGGACACAGAAAATGAAACAAGAGTAGACAAGAAGTAAATATTTCCAGGAGATGGCGACTGTCATGGAAGTATTTTCTTCTTAGCATGTAGTAAAAGCAAAAACAAGCAAAACTGGGAAGCTGTTCCAAAGTCTTCTAGATGCAGTAAGCTCAGTAAGTCCAGTAAAATGACTTGTGAGATCCTGCGTGGTGTTCAGATTTGGTCATGTCACTTCAGGTGTGTATGAAAGGTGTGTGTGTGTATGTTAGGCGTCCTACTGCACTCACGGAGTCTGGTAAGGCAGAGTTGCTGCTTTAAGTTACCCTGAACCATCTGGCCTCTACTGATGCTAATCTTGCTAGTTTTGCTAATATTTAACTTCACTGCAGTTAAATAGAAGAGCATGATATTTTGTACGTGTCTTTCACATATCACGGCTTCAGAAACCTTAAATTGGTTGTGGTTATGAATTGTCCTGTCTGCATAAGTCAAATTCCAAAGAATACAGGCAGTGCTAACTGTCCTTCCTTTTATAGCTGAGTTACTCAGAGAGCATCGTCGTGTTCTGGAGGGCAGGCTGGCTCCTCTGCTCAGGGACATCACGGATAGTCGTCCCCGCACGCAAGAGGAAATGAAGCATGTGTATCAAAGGATCGTTAGCTACGTGCTGCTGAGCTCTGGCCTGGGATCCCCAACAGACATTGAGGTTGTCAGGGAGGTCATAGGTCTGTAAATGCTCTCTTGTTAAATTGGACTTCTCTTACTGAAGAATAAAATGTCACCTTTTTGTTGATCTTTAGAAATAGATGTGCTAAATTGTCATGATTGTGTACTGCCCAAACTGTCACTGCTCAGCTTTGATGTCTACATTTGCCATGAATTTGTGCTTCCTGTAGCTGTTGTTCAGGAGAGGATATTTTTGCATGTTTAATCACTTTTTTTCCCTATTCTCTCACCTTCCAGCTGCATTGCAGAGTATATTCCCCCAGACAGCTCTGGTTTCTTTCCTATCACTCAGTAAGAAGGATAAAGAGCAACAGCTAAAAAATCTCACCATGCTAGTCACAGGAATTCGGTTGTACAACAAGGAATGTGGGAAAGGAGGAAAAGGCATCGATGACTGTAAGTATACAAGTATGCATTTGGGTTGTCAATTCCTGACCTTCCTCACCAGAGGGTCTCCAGTTATACCCCATCTCTCTAGGTAAACAGTTTTACCCAGGATCTGTAAAGCTGAAGGAAAAGAACAAATTTAGTATTTGATTACAGGTTTCCATGCAGGCTACTACTCTGTTGTTAAGAGAGAACCTGTGTGGTTTAGAATCATAGAATCATAGAATCTTTAGAGTTGGAAGGGACCTTTAAAGGTCATCTCCCCTGCAATGAACAGGGACATGCATAACTAGATCAGGTTGCCCAGAGCCTACTCCAGCCTGACCTTGAAAATTTCCAGGACTGGGGCATCTACCACATCTCTGAGCAAGCAGTGCCTCAAGGATTACACATATTAACTTCATGCACTAATTTACCTCAGAAAAACTTGCTCTTAGATCTCTTGCCATTGAGTGAATTAAATGTGTAACTTTTGCCTTAAAAAGCAGTTAATTAAGATCTTGAAAGGGCACTGTTGATCCAATTAAAATTTTCTGTTGAGTAAGAGTAATGAGAATTACACTTAAAGAAAAGTTGCTTGGGCAATATCTGAATTCCAACAATTTAGAGTTACTTCTTCAGATTCTTAACATGTTCTTAATATGCTTTCTTTTGAATTTTGAAACTTCCTATTTGTTTCATGTGTAAACAACATCAGTAGGAGTCTTGAAATTTTTGAAAACATGTATTTGGAACAGGGCAAGATTTACCTTTGTTCTTGGTATTTTGCAAATAGGAAACCTGTCAGTGTGCACTACTGAAGTGCATCTACTGTAAAGAAAGACTCTGCACAGTCCTCGACTGTTGTATTGCCACAGCTGTAATTCTGACTTTATTGTAAGATACAGTGGTTGAATCTAGTACACAAACATTTGGGAATCTAAGGCTAGAGTTCAGTATTTAAATGGAGTACTGCTTGGCTCTAATATTGCACTGTAACCGTTTGCTCATGTTTTCAAGCACTCTTTATATGTATGTATCTTGTATTTGTTCTGTATAAACAGTGCCAGCCATTCTGAACGAAGCCATCCCAGCAGCCACACAATCTATTGAAGACCATCTTAATGCTTGCCATGTGCTAGCCCACCATTACACTGCTCTGCTGGAATCCATGCATGAAGACCAGAACAGATACAGGCAGCTTAGTTCTTTAAAACTGAAAGAAGCACTGTTCAATGTGAGGCAGTATGAGGCCTTTCTTTGCATCCTTCTGGTGAGATACCACCTTGTTGTATCCCGCAGGGTTTTATTGCAATAGAAGGTATCCAAGTTACTTCTTGTACAGGACTGGAAAAAAATCAAAATGAAAGAAATCAGAAATAATCAAAATCAGATGTTTCTCAGTATAGGAGAACCTACATAACCTGTCATACTGAGCTCAGTACCAAACATGCTGGGTTTTGCTGCTTTCAGGTAAAAGGCAACGTGCATTAATTGTTTGTTGCAGTATCACTGTGATTCCATTTCATTTCTGGAGGTTTCCTTTCCTGGGGAGGATGTGTCTTTTTTTTCACCAAAAGACTGCAAATGTAGGACATTTGCCACTTTCGTATTCTGAGACTCAGTCTGCTCAGACACTGCACAGATGACTGGAGAAAGTGGGATTCTGCCATCAGATACCTAGTAAGAAAAGCCAGATGACCTGAACTTAACTGAAGAAGATGTGGGTCAAGAAGATTTTCTTCTACTAAAAGCTATCACCCAGAAGAAAGATGAAAGAAAAATTATGTCTATTCAGTTCATACATCATCTCAGTTTTAGGCTGTAGACATCCCCAACACTTGTGGGGTCATCCAGAGTCTTAAGAACACAATTTAAATTCCTGAAACTTGTTACACTTATGAAGATAGTTTTATTTGCCTTTTGAAAACTGTTTGTTTTTTTTTCTATTAGCCTATCCTTTATGTCATAAAGCTTAAGAAAATATTTTGTTTAGTAATTTTTTTGTTACTACTTATTTTTTTTTTTACTATCATACTTCTTACCTGAAGTACGTTCTTCTTCCAGTCTGACACAATTACAAGTGGTCAAGAAATTGAAAAGTTGAATGTGGAGTTTATAGCAACAATGGAGCAGTTAAAAAGCACCATTCAGAATAAGGTCTCCGTAGATACCAAAGAAGCTTTTGTAAGTATTTGAAAGGAAAACCTATTTGGCTTTAATTATTAAAAAATTATGAAAACATTGTGAAATACTTTGCAAGAGTGGTTTTGCCTACTTTAAGAAAAAAGCTGCAGCTTATAACAGCACTCTGAGTGGTTTTTGGGCGGGCAGCTAAACTATGGGACTTGATCTCAAGGTAAAAAGAGAGCAAGGTACAAAATGGGGGGAAGGAATGAAATACTATTTTACTGTGTCTCAAGTCGTTTGTCAGTATTTTTAGGATTACAGCAATGTTTTCTGTGTTGTCTCAATATTTCATCCTTCAGAATAAGTAATTAGAAAGCAAAATAAAGTCTAATGTAGAGGGGGGAAGGAGGAATACCATGCACCCTGTGCCTACTCTGAGCAGAAAACTTGTGGAAAGAGTGTGATCTGGCACTGTATGTGTGCTTGTGATTTTACAGGCCAGACATTCTCATTTGGAGAACATTTACACTGCTCATTGAGTTGCTCAAATCAGTTTTTCTCCTGTATCTTCACAAGGCTTAAGTGATTGGTGCACACTTTAACACAGTGGTAAAGAGAGAGGGAAGAGATGGGTAGTCTTTCCTCAGGGGTGGGTGAGGGGAGGAAGCCCAGTTTAGGCTCTGAGACTTCTGGAAAATCATGTCCCTTCCCTGGTGACAGAAGTCTGTGAAGATTCAGTTCACCAACCTGAGTTTAACCTTTCTGAATACACACTGCCCTTCTCCTCAGAAGCTGTCTCCTCCTGGCTGCTTCCTAGATTTCTTCTCTTCAAGTTGGTTAGTTGTTTCTTCTCCTCTGCTGAGGGCAGAATATGTAATGTGATTTGATTTCAGATGTTTGCAGATGGAGATTTCCTTGTTACAAAACAGATTTTGTTGCCTTTGGCTAGTTGCTGAGAAGCTGAATCCTGAGGGAATGTGGAGAAGCAGGATATTCTGCCACTTAAAATTACAGAATAAGGACTCTATTTGTAGTAAGCCTTTATTTCAGAAGACAGTAGAGTTTATTAATATTCTTTTTATTCTAGTTTGTTATAGAAAGAATGGTTTTGATCCTTGCTTCCTTTCCTTTCATTTCTTCCAGTTCTGTAACCTTAACATTCTCACCATGCTGTGATGCTGACAGATTCCAGACCCAACTCTTTTGACCGTTCATGTAATAATGCTGGTAACATGCATGAAATACAATGGTGTTAGCATCCATCTGGGATAGGTCGAAAATTTTCTCATAAACACTGCATGTTTAGATGTTACCAAACACATAATTGAAGTAAATATTTATACTTCAAGCTGAAAGGCTTCTTCTATATGTGAGTACATGTGGATGTGAGAGTTGCTGCTGGGAATGGCAGCTTCCAATTTTGTTTGGAACGCTGTACCCGTCTGAAGAGGCTTGCACACCATTTGTCTGATACACACCATAGCTTGGCCACTGTGGCACTAAGTCACTCTGGAAGCAGAATGGCAAAGACAGATCCTTTAAGATAGGAGCTGGGAGGTTATTTCATTTGCTAGTTTAGTCGGTGTGGTTCATCTGGTTATTCCTATTCCTTTATAACTCATTTCCTGTTACAAATCTGCAATGTCAGTGAAGCTCTCAGTTCCAGGTATGGTCTTGGAGTAATCTGTTTGGAAAAGACTTCAGAGTGAATCGTAGAATCATAGAATCATAGAATGGCCTGGGTTGAAAAGGACTATAATGATCATCTAGTTTCAACCACCCTGCTATGTGCAGGATTGCCAACCACTAGAAGAGTACCGTTCTGGCCTGTGGCCACACATTGGTGCTTGGACACTGAGGTGGCAGTTTTGTTTTCAAAACCCTGGGCTTCCCCCAGAGTTTCTGAGTGCTGAAAGCCTTGTAGATCAGGTCAGCTTTGTTCATATCATGAATTGTTGTGCATAGCATACGTGTTGTGTTGCAGATACAAAATGATTCTGGATTTCAGATAAATCTCTTTTTTTTTTTTCTTTTCCCTAGCCTCTTTTTGTTGCAGCTTTTAACCTATGGTCCAGGTTTCAGGATGAGATACTTCTGCTAAGCTTCCTCACAAATATGACTAACTCTCTGCAGCAGTTCTTGGAAACCCAGTCACAGCTTTTTCCTGAGGAACTGCTAACATCTCTTCTGGAAGGGGTGACTGTGAAAACTGATAAGGAGAGGATAAGAGAAACCATGGGTACTGAAAGTTATTACTGTTTTATTTTCCTTTGTTTCTCAAGATTATTGAGGTGGTGGTGAGTTTTTGGGTTTTTTTGTTGTTGTTGTTTTTTTCCAAAATTATTTTTTGTAAAGATGATACCCCTCATAAACCAAGTTATATTCAAGGAGATGCATTGTTTGTGAGTGGGTGAAAACGAAATAGGAGCACTTGATATTACCATCCTTTTGCAGTTCTGTTTTCAAATAAAACTAATGCTTTTGAAGCAGGATTCCCCAGTACTGATTTTTCAGTCATTCAGGGCTGATTCCTTGGGATCTCTTCTGAGGTAGGTCTTAAATTTTGGGATTTTGGGATCTTGGCACTGCATGTCCCACTGTGAAGATAATAGTAATCAGCTCAGCCTGTAGCTTTATTGTATTTTAAACATCAGATGTCTTGTTGCTGAAATCTTTCCCTTGTTAAACCATAGGGACAAGAGTGAATGTTTCTGACTTCAAGAACCAGGAATGGCTTTTTCCAGAGACTACCACTGATTTTGATGAATTGTTAATCCAGTACCACGGCTTCTGTGCACATGCAATTGGTGTAAAAGGCCTCACCCTTCCAGGTATGCACTGCATTAGATGTTCTCCTTACTTTGTATGTACACAAGTACTAGGGAAAATGTGAAGACATATTCTGGAAGTGTCCTCTTCTTTCAGAGCTGGAGTTCTGCATTTTTTGAAATTTTCACTCCCGGATGATTTCCCCTGTTAAAGAAATATTATTTAAGAAATATCCAGATAAAATGCCCAAAATAGAAGCTAGGAAGGCTTCAGGAATGGTAGGCACAAGCAAGCAGAAGCAAAGCCAAGATGAGGTGGATGAATGTTTCCTCTTTGCTATTTGTGCTTCTATATAACCTACATTGCAGCTGAATGCAGGTTTATTTATTGTTGTCAATGTGTTTTTATAGAATCAATGGAAAATTGTCAGAGACAGAATACTGTTTCTCTTTGTTGCAAACACACACATCCATGCCTTAAACAGTGGATAGTTATTCAAACAGTAGATACAAAGTACCAAAAGTTTTCTCTGACAATAATACAAAATTGCACTTAGTGGTCAGCGAATGGTTGGATTTTATTTGGTCTGCCTAAGGTCACTTGTCTTGAAAGCAAGTCTCGTTTCAGCTACTCCACCAGTTCATATTTTGTCTCCTTGTGTTTTGTAGAACCTATCCATATGGACTATTTTAAACCTACAGGAGACTGCGAGGAAAATATGGCAATTTCTTGGCAGTATAAACAAATACGTAATTTAATGGTGGTGTAAACATATTTAAACACTTACTTAGTGCTGCATGTGAGAGCAGCTGTCCTGGGTTGGACTGAAGGTCTCTCCAGCCTTGTATCTGATTGCTGAATGTGGTCAGTCATGGACACTTGAAGATCATGAGTAATTAAGTAGAAACAGTACTTCTTTCATTATATTCTTCCCCGTTTCAGGAGTCAGAGATTATGGGATTTCTTCAGATGAATGTTGTGTCTGCACTTTTCTGTTAAATACTCCTCAACAGAGATTTTTCATTTATCTAATTGCTTTTTGAATCCACTTACAGTTTGCCATGAGATATTCTTATTGTCGTTAAGTCCTACAATTATAATTATGTGTAGTATGAAAAGTACCTCTTTTAGAGAAGGTTTTAAGCTCCAGCTTGGTAATTTCATCAAAGGTTGTTTTCCTATTAGAAAAACTAGCAAGTAGTGATTTTATATCTAATGTTCTACAGGTATTACAATCTCATATCATGTTATTTCTCATCAGTTGCTTGTTCTCAGTGCTGTGAGGATGCCTCTTTCTTTAACTCTACCCCTGTGGAAAGTATTCCAAACCTTGGATCACTTCCAGCTCACTTCACTTAATTTATATTTTTTAATGAATTGGAACAAAATCTAGTATAGGAAATGTAGGCTTCTATTGTTTTTTTTCTCCCCTTCTGTATCCAAATAATTCCTGATGTTATTCATGCTTTTTTTGATTGCCACTAAGTAGTGCCATTTAATATCTTTAGAGTACTGTCTGAGGTGATTCTAGCCTTTCCTAAACAAAGACAGCCAAAGCAGAGCCATTCACTGTAGCTGAGCTCAATTTGTATTTTCTTTGATAAGTTATTTGGCTGTGATTGACATTTAATTTCCTTTTTTACTTTATTGTCCAGCTTCCTGGCTGCTTCTTCTGCTTCTTTGCTTAATTTCAGTGTTAGGTTCCTTGGTATAAGGGGACTGCTGATCTGGAGATTTTAGGGGAAACATTTCTGCGTATGGGCAGTGTTTTTTACACCTTTGCTATAACGTGTTTCATCCATTGTTTTTCTCACAGACACAGAGTCTAGTCTAGACTAAGACATAGTGGTTGGAAAGTGATCAGAAGCAGTTGTGATGACCTAAAGAAATTTACTTTTCTGTATTTAAAAACTTTCTTCCAGAGATTTATTCTGATTTCAGAAAAAAAAAAAAAAAAGAAAGAAAAAAGTGAAGCTGACTTGAGGAAAATGCATGACCTTGATTAAAATTACCTTTTGGATTGCATATCATAGTGTTTTGGTTTTGTTTTTTTTTAGGAAATCCTGCTATTGGCATTCTGAAGCACAAGGACAGATGTTATGTTTTCAGTTCCAAAGAATCTGCATACATTTTTGCTCAAGATCCAGATAAGTTCATTCAACTGAATGTAGAAAAAGCAAAAGAACACGCAGAGCTAATTCAGCTGCTCAACCTTCATCATCAGTTTGGATACCTTGCTCCACATATGCAGGTACTCATTGCCCATGCCTCTTGCTGAACAACTGTTGGATTGCTGGTTTATCTGTTCTTTCTAGAACATAAAAAGAACAGGGGTGATACCCAGAAGAATAATCTGCCTATCACATAGGATGCCTGCTGGTCTATCTCTTCCAGATCTTCATGGTGTAGATAAGAAACATCTTCCCTTAAGTTCCCACCTTGTCTCTTACCAGGAGAATGTGTGGAGCTGAAGGATTGTGGTAGTGGTAAAAAGAGCTGTTCGTCCTTAGCCAAGGAAAATCTTGTGTCTGATGTTTCTTTTCCTCATTTTTGCAAAATTAGCTTAAAGGAACAGAAAGTAAATGCAATTGAAGATACACCAGATACCGTATTAACTAGAGCTTTCACTCAGAATTTCATTTGTATGTGTTGGTTGAGGATGTAGTGATATATGGGACAGAAACTGTGGAATATTTTACACAATGAAAAGGGACTATGATCTACCATAATGAATGTGATAGTTCTACCGTGTGAAATCCAAGGGCTTGATTGGCTCTGTTAAACTTTGTCTGTGTTGCATCATGAATTCGAAATCCCTAGCAATGCAAAGAACACAGTCTTGAACTGACCCTTGGTGAGAAACATAAGGTTTATATCCCACCTCTGGCAGAGAATCAGAATTAGAAAGGTTGGAAAAGACCTCTAAGATCACCTAGTCCAACTGTCAGCCCACCCTCACCATGCCCACTGACTGTGTCCCTCAGTGCCACATCCATGCAGTTCTTGAACAGTTTCTTTTCTTTTTAGTGGAGTCATAGGATCAAAAATATTGTTGAATGTAAAAATCATTACCTACTTGCAATGTAGAGGTTTGCAGGTTTTTTTCTGCTATCTTACTTAAACGCCTTTATTCTTCTCACTAATGACTTGCTTGTTGTTTTTTATTTCCATCCAGTTAAGAAGTGCAGACAAACTTCCAGTGAAACCAATCACAAAATGTGACAGTGGCACTCAAACTGATACTCATATCTTGCCTCCAACTATTGTGAAATCCTATGAATGGAATGAGTGGGAACTGAGAAGAAAAGCTATAAAATTGGTTTGTATTTTGTTATTACCAGTGCATAGATGTTAAGATGTGTTCAGCGGTTTATCTTTAGCATAAGCAATGGTGTATGTTTTCTAATAGTTGAGCACAAAGAGCTTACAAGAAAATTTGTAGCTCATTGGTTTGACCTGTTGAGAGACAAAGTACTCAGTTTAGTATCAGCATCTAGCCAGAAACCTTGAAGTGTTAAAATATGTCTTCTAAGAAAGTAATAAGATTAGGCTGTAGATTTTCTACACCTAGGTGCTTCAGCTTCCTCTGCAGTCATGAGAGATCTAGCTAGTGGAGTTTTGGAGAGTGTTTGGATTCCTGATGGGAAGACCAAATTCCAGGCCAGCTTAGTCACTCTCCACCCTCTGCTGTCTTTCACTTCAGGCTCCATCAACAGGACTGGACTCTGGGAACTTTCTCACCCCTTACTTATGTTGGGGTCTGAATCCCACAATGTGAGACTGTATTTGCTGTGTTTCTGTGACAACATCATATGATTTACAGTGTTATACACCATTGGTGACATAGAAGAAGGAACACACATTTTGTTCCAGCTGATTTTGTAATTTCAGCACTTCATAAGAAGAGGTTTTGTCATTGTATCTACAACAGTTGCTATGATTAAACGTGGCTTTCTTATTGCCATCATAATCATAAAATCATGGAATCATAGAATGGCTTAGGTTGGAGGGGACCTTAAGGATCATCTAATTCCAAAACCCCTGCCATGGACAGGGTTGCCAACCACTGCATCAGATAAATAACATTATCTTTTGCCTCTTGCCAAGGGGCTAGCAAGTAATGTCTTGAAAGAAGTTTTGTTTTCTTTTTCCTTTTTATTTGATATTCTGTGATACCAACCACCAAACCTCATCACATAAGGCACAATTACCAAAGAAAACACAAAACCTGCAAGAGGCTGACTTAAAATTGTGCACATGTTCCATTAGTCTCAAGAGTTAATTCCAATAAATTTTGAGTAGAGTGAAATGTGCAATGTTACAGATCTGTGATGCCCAGGGGTGTTACAAATGCAGAATGTGTAATGCCTACGTATAACAGCAGTGCTAAAATGTTCCAACAAGATTTGCTTAATTTGATTCTTTTTGTCTCTTTAGGCCAATTTGCGTCGCAAATTAACTCACGCCATGCAGACTGATCTCAGCCATCTGAGAAGGGAGAACTCCACCCAAGTGTACCTGCCCAAAGATGTCAGCACCCAAACAAAGCGTGACAGCTCAAGCAATGTACCCAGACCACAGATTTTCTTGGCTGGTCTCCGAGGGGGATCATCTGCTACTACTGAGATGGTCAAAGTGGACTTAACAAGACCAGTAGATAAAGCCTAAGAGAAAATGAGAGACTTAAGGAAATATATTAATTATATGTAAGAATCTCAGTATATATCTGAATTGAGTTACAGAAAAATCATAGAATCATAGAATGGTTTGGGTTGGAAGGGACCTTTAAGATCATCTATTTCCAGCCCCCTGCTATAGGCAGGGACACCTCCCTCTAGACCAAGCTGCTCACAGCCCCATCCAGCCTGGCCTTGGATATCCGGTGTCTTTTGATTGCAGGAGCTGACTTATCTGCTGGGGCCTCCTAGTAGGATGGCATTAAGTGATAGAAATGAATCCTGAAACACACAGAAAAAAAAAGCAATTTTGAATCAAGATGTGCCAGAAGACTTTAACTTAAACCAACATTTAAATGTGTTACGTGGTTCTGGGATTTTCTTGACATTTTAACACGATGATTGCTTGCTGAAACGCTGTCCTTAAGAGCCTTAAGAGGTAAAACCAGCAAAATGGGTTCTCCCTATATCCCTGGAATGTTCATGGATGTCCTTCCGTGGCATATGTCCTCATGAGTGCAGGCACATGCAAGGAGCTGGAGCTCTGTGGGAGGCCCTGAGGTCTCTGGTAATTTCTGTGGGCTGACATCAGCTGGGAGGTGTGCAGGTGGGCACACAGGACACAATAGCAGCTTGGGGCATCTTTTTTGAAAAGCTCTGCATCGCTTGTGTTTAAAAAGAAACTAAAACCCAAAGGGAAAAGATTTTTAGCTGTACTTCATTGCTTCACGTCGCACTTTGTGTCACTGGATGTCTGCCTATTTCCCATTGTTGTCACTCGCTTTGAACATTTTATCTTCAAGTCCTTGCTTTGAACCAACGAAGCGGTATTCACACACATTCATGTATATAAAATTGATGATCCAAACTCCTTTCTATTTCCTTTTACATCTGTACAGTGTAAAAGCGGCAGGCAGCAGCGCGCAATACCGGGGAGCGGGGCGGCAAAGCCTCGCACGGCACGCGGCTTCTGCTCCCCTCGCGGCGCTGACTCCGCCCGCCCGCCCGCCGCTACCGGGTGTCGCCGTCCCCGCCGGTGGACGTTCTGCCCGAGCGGAGCCTCCGTCTCTATGGTAGAACGCGGAGGGGCGGGGCGCTCTAGGCGGCCACGCGGCTCTCTATGGTGAATGGGAGGAGCGGCGGGGCGCGGCGGGCGGCTGCTGCCCGGCGGCTCTTCCTGCCGGCACCATGTCGCCTCCGAAGGGTGAGCGCGCTGCGGGGTACCGCGGCTCGGAGGGGGGGAGAGGGGAAGGAGGAGGGGGCCAACCCCGCCCTCGCGAGACGAAGCGCGACCCGCGTCTCGGCGAGGAGGAGCGCGGGAGGGCCGGGCGCGCTCAGGCGGGCGGCGCGGCTCCGCTCGGCGCTTTCCCGGAGCCGGGAGAGAGGCAGCGGCCTCGCCAGAGCCTCGGGGTTCGGCTGGGGGTCGGCCCGGCCCGGCCGTGTGGGAGCTGTGCCGTGCCCGAGCGCCCTGCTGGGGAAACGTGGGGCTGCCCGGCGCCGTCAGCTCACGGCGTCTCGCTACGCTTGGTTTCAGCGAGGGTTCGCAAACTGTTATTTTTTAGAGCGGCGTTGATAGGGAAACGCTGCGTTTAGCGTTAGTTCACTGCTGCGTGGGTTTAGATTCTAGAGACGTACAAAGCTTGAAATGCAAAGAGTCCAGCCGTCGGTGTCGGCGCCGTTTCGGAGGAGCGCGGCTGTGCTGCCTGGGGCCGCACGGGTGACGTGGGGTCAGCGCTCAGCCCGTCCCTCCCCTCTCTAATCGCTCTGCCTTCCAGACGCGGTTACTGACGCTGGGGAGATCGTATCTGTAAGGAAGCGGCTGATTTAAGCGGTTGCGGAGCGGGAGGCATTAACTGTACCTCGCGGAAGTGTTATGCAAAAGGAGGAATGAATCACAGCGTTGGCTGTGGTGGGTTCGGCAGTTCATCCCCTCGCTATGTGAACAAAGCCATTACAAAGCTGCCCCCAGCCTATCCCATGGCTCAGCTCGTCAGCGAGGGAACGTAAACTTACACCAATTAAGCCACGTTTCTGTAGGATATCCAGGATGTGATGGATAATGCCTAACAGATGCTGCAGAAAGGCCATCGCCCCCACGATGCCATACAGAGCAGGGAATAATGTGCTCATTTGCAAAATGCTTCTGTAGTCACACCACATTTGCAAGATTTCTTGTGTTGGAGGTGATGCTTTCACACAGAGAAACCCCATTTGGAGCTGGCTCTGTTTTCTCTGCCGTTCTCTGACACCGTAAAAACTGGCGTCATCTGGCCAGGTAATAAGTAGTCCTTGCATGGCTGAACTTAGCTGAATGGACAGAACATCTTGTTTTCTACAGTGAGTGATTTTCCAAGAAAGCCTTTTGTATGAATTCCTATCACCATTCTGAGGAAATACCTCCTACTAACTTTGGTGGAAAGTAAGACAGAAGAGAATGCTGCTGTCGGGTTTTTGAGATGCATTTCCTGCTTTGCTGGTGCTGAGCACTTCCCTCTCCTTGTTTTTATCAATCTGCAGCACTGTTGGTGCCTGACCCCCAAACAGGACACAGCATGATGTTTGACATGAGTGTAGCTAAAGGGTGAGAGGGCACAGGAAGACTTGGTAGATAAATTATGATTAGTTATGCTAGAACAAAGGGTTATTATTAGGGTAGGAGGACATCTTTTTGTCAGACATGTGGGAGTCTGAGAAGAGACTTTAAAATTGATCTTAGACTTTGTACATGAAGCACTTCACAACATGTACGCTGCCGCAGTAGACTTTGGTACAGTTCTTCAGCTTCAGGATGCTCCATTTCCATTCTTAAATTAAAGTGAGGGGCGTGCTGAGGTGTTGTCTTTGTTTCCTTTCAGAAAATGTCAGCCTGCTGTTCAAGCTGTACTGCCTCACAGTGATGACCCTGGTCGCTGCCACATACACCGTGGCACTGCGCTACACCAGGACGGTGGGGGCAGAGCTCTACTTTTCAACTACAGCTGTGTGCATCACTGAAGTCATCAAGCTGTTCTTCAGCATGGGTATCTTGGCTAGGTGAGTGTTGGGGATGCCAATGGTGTGTGTGGAAAACCAACCCCTTCTGCACACCTCAGCTCTCAGTTGCTGAGGTGCAGCTGTGTCTGAGTGCATTATAGGTGGTCACACTGCAAAGTCCTCTTAGTGTGGGGCAGGGCTTGAGTCCTCCTCAGCTGCAGATTCTTTGTAAACAGCATGATATTCAGGTGTGTCCTGTCTGCATATTTTCTGTATTTGTGTGCTTTGGAGTAGGTTCAGCATGTCAGCATGGGTTATCTGCAACGATCTGAGTCTTGTAGAATTTTGGTGTAGCGTGACTGAGCCATGGAATACTGAGTTATGTAAAATTGTCGTGTTCCTACTCATAGATTTTCCCAAGCTGTGTTACAGAAGGACGTCTTTGTCTCTCTGCTAATACAGGGAGTCAAAGGTAAAAGACTACAGTGACCAGTGGGCCTTCTGTAATACCACCTATTCATCCCTATTGTGCCTGTGAGATGAGTTCTGCAATATCATTACACAGTAAATGGGAAAAATAGTTATTTTATGAACACTTTCCCTAGTAATTTCACTGTATTCTGTCATCCTGTGTTGAAAGACATAATGACTAATCTTTCTCTCTTTGTGTTTGCCATTTTTGTTTTCATGTCTGTATTGTTTTTTCTTCACTCGTATTTTCTAAGCCAGTGAGCCTTAGTTTGGTTTATGTGTGATCATGCTAGCACTCTTCCTGACAGCTTTTCCAGTATTACTACATCCCTGGAACCAAGATCCAGAGCTGCATGCAGCACTCAAGGTGTGAACGTGCTGTGGCACAATGCAGGGGAGTAGAGGTGCTCCCTGGCTTGGTGTCAGTTCCTTTCTGAAGAACCCTTGGAACACAGCTGAGCTGTGGGCTGAGGTGCAGGAGAGCTGCTCACATCTTTTTTCTAAGTGCCAATAGTGACTTTCAAGATTGTTGCTCTGTTTTGAAGATGTCATCTCTTAGGATTCTTTCTCTTTTTTTGATAACTGAGTTTTATTTGCCATTTAAAATGAGATTAATGCTACCGACCAAGCTTTTTGAAAGTTAAAATACCTATTTTGATCTGGTCGGCTATTTTTTATTTTTTTTTCTCCATGATTAAGAGAGGGAGATAATGAGCAGCACCACCACCAGTGTCTATCAGGCTTTGTTCACCTCTTCCTAGTGGGACATCTTACTTACTTGCTGGCTGGTCTGGACGCCATCCTTTGCTGTCCAGATAACCAAACTGGTTCTCACGTAGCAGAAGAGCTGGTGAATTCTGCTTGGTGCAGTAAGAAACCCTTCAGCAGCTACTGAAAGTTCTCTTTTGGATACCATGTATAATGTCGTATAGTCAGCAATATCCTGGTCATCTCCCCTTTTAGACCACTTATGAATATGTTGAACAGTTCCAGCACGGCTTCCTGCAGTGCCTGCCTGATGGCCTCCTCCAGGCTTAGAGTTCTGACCAATTTGTCTCCCTCAAGGCAAGGTGCTTTTGTAGTTTAGTAGCCACTTAAATCACCGTGTTCAGTACAGTTGGATACATTCCACTCCCTTCTCTTTTTGAAACATCCAGCCTAACAACCACAGTACACAGGATACTGGAGTGTGACTCTTGCTTTGTTCCGGCTGCAGAGTTTGTTTTCTTACACGTTCTCATGCTACACTTTTGCTGTGTTTACTTTTTGGGTTTCTCCTGCAAAACATATTGAATGAATGAATTCATAGCATTGTCTTTCAGAAGGCAGGGTTATGATGGTTTAAGCTGTGTAATTATTTACTCAACTGTACTGTTATGGGAAAAGACTCCTCATATTTATTTCAAGTCCAGCTGGCCATATGGTAATTATGTTGACCACGTTCTTGGGTGGTACATAATTTCTTAGGAATGGGTAAGGAAGAATTCATTTGCAAACAATAGTTTTAACTTTTTTTTTTTTTTTTTAACAACTGAGTATTCTTAATGCAGAACTAATTTCTGTTAGCATCCATTAACTGTTCAGACCTCTGTAGAAAACAGACTACATTTTTTAAGTCAAATGTAGGTAGATGTCTAGAATACTGAAATCAAGCTGGATCGTTTTTTTATTTTATTTATTTTGCAATGTACATCTTTTGGCACATTATTTTGCATTATGAGCGATACATAGAAAAAGCTTTTTTTAAATTCTTTTTTGTTGTTGCTGTTGTGGTTAAATCTCTTCCCACGTGGCCTTTTTATACTTTGAGTCAGAGATTCTTGGTTAGGACATGCTCCAGAAAGCAAACCCACCCCAAAGATGAGCTATAATATAGTACTTCTTGTTCTCAAAAACTGCAGTGGAAAAAAAAGAGCTGCTTACTGGGCATCTGTTCTTCATTGTTGAAGTTCCATGCAAGAAGTCCAAGTGGATATAAGTAGCTCTTGCTGCTGTGGTTAGTCTTGGAACACACGCTCAGCTAACTTACTGAATATAGTTGGAGACAGAGGCAGGTGTCGTTTAAATGTTATTTTCTTGTTCAACCACCTATCTTGGTATCAATTAATAGAAGTCATTACTATATGATATTTTCTTACTTCTTAGTCTTACACAGTGGAACTCCATATATATGTGGGTGTGCTAATTATGGAATCATAGAATGGTTTGGGTTGGAAGGGACCTGTAAGATCATGTAGTTCCAATCCTTGCTATAGACAGGCACGCTTCCCACTAGACCAGGTTGCTCAAAGCCCCATCCAGCCTGGCCTTGAATGCTTCCAGGGAGGGGACATCCACAACCTCACTGGGCAACCTGTTTCACTGTCTCACCACTCTCACAGTAAAGAATTTCTTCCTAATACCTTGTCTAAATCTACCCTCTTCCAGTTTAAAGTCATTTTCCCTTGTCCTGTTGCTACATGCCCTTACAAAAAGTCCTTCCCCAGCTTTCCTGTAGGCCCCCTTCAAGCACCGGAAGGCAGCTCTAAGGTCTCCTCGGAGAGCCTTCTCTTCTCCAGGCTGAAGAGCCCCAACTCTCTCAGCCTGTCCTCATAGGGGAGGTGCTCCAGCCCTTTGATCATCTTCATGGCCATTCTCTGGATCTGCTACAACAGCAAAATGTCCTTGTTTGGGGGCCCCAGAACTGGATGCAGTACTCCACGTGGGGTCTCATGAGAGTAGAGTAGTGATGCGGAATCACCTCCCTTGACATTCTGGTCACACTTCTCTTGGTGCAACCCAGGATGGAGTTGGTCTTCTGGGCTGCAAGCACACATTGTTGGCTCATGTTGAATCTTTCATCAACCACCAGCCCGAGATCTTTCTCCTCAGGGCTGCTCTCAACCTCAGGGCTTCTCTACCCAACCTGTATCTGTGCTTGGGATTGCTGTGACCCAGCTGCAGGACCTTGCACTTGGCCTTGTTGAACTTCATGAAGTTGGTATGGGCCAACCTCTCTATTCAGGTCCCTCTGGATGGCATCCTTTCTCTCTAGCGTGTCAACTGCACCACTCGGCTTGGTGTCATCTGCAAACTTGCTGAAGATGCACTCGATCTCATTGTCCCTGTCACCTACAAAGATGTCAAATAACACCGGTGCCAACACTGATCCCTGTGGAATGCCACTCATTGCCGGTCCCCAATTGGACATTGAGCTGTTGACTGCAACTCTGAGTGTGACCATCCCACCAATTCCTTATCCAGTGAGCGGTCCATCCATCAAGTTCATTTTTCTCTAATTTGGCAATCAGGATGTCATGTGGGACAGTGCCAAATGCTTGCACAAGTCCAGCTACGGACTTGCACCAACAGCATGACTTATTGGTTACTACCAATCACCTCATCCATCTTTTTTTTTTCCATGTGCCTTAGGAGGGCCTTCATGATGATCTGCTCCATGATCTTACCAGGCATAGAGTTGAGATTGACTGGTCTGTAGTTCCATGGATCTTCTTTTTTTTTCCCCTTCTTGAAAGCAGGAGTTAAGTTTCTCCTTTTCCAATCAGTGGGAACTTTACCAGGCTGCCACAGCCTTTCAAATACGGTTCTTTAGAACTAGATATCTGGAACAGCAGCACGTCAGTCTGGCTGTACTTGGGTTGGTACCAGGGGCTTTGAGTTTTCTTATCTCCTAGTACCAGGCAATATTGTACATACACTAGAGAATAAATAAACCAACAATTCTGCTTATAATGTTGATGACTCATAATGTTTCATGCAGTTCCTTATCTAATGCAATTAACCATGGTGCACTGGCATGTATTCTTTCCGTCTTGGTACTGCAGACTTGAAGTACTGCTTGCCTGTAAATCTTTCTGTCAGTGGTTGTCCCTGTGGCCTTGCAAAAGACAGCTTTGTGCCATGCTCAGTGTCAGCAAGTCTGTCCCAAGCAAAGTTTCCCATTCAGTTAGGAAGGAGCTTTGCAAGAGACCTCACTTGTACGAAGTGGGAGTGTACAAAGTTGTGCTCACCTCTCTTTGGAAAGTGTACTACCCTGGTGCTGGTTTTTGCGGCTCCTCTGTTATGGGAGAATGAGAAAAGAATCCCTTGCAGCTGCCTGTATAAGAAATGTTCCAGCCTATTCTCATTGACATAAATCCATACTTTTTTTTTTTCCTTTAACGTCAGGAATAGTCAGGTTCTTCAGGAATGGAGAATATGCAGGAATAAGGTGGCTGATGAAGGAACAAGCATAAGAAAGATAAGAAAGATGTAGAGCTGTTGGAGCAGGTCTGGGAGGAAAAATGATCAGAGGGCTGGAGCACCTCTCCTATAAGGAAAGGTTGAGGGAGCTGGGCTTGTTTGGCTTGGAAAAGAGAAGGCTCTGGCGAGACCTCATTGCAGCCTTCCAGTACTTGAGGGAAGTTTATGAACAGAAGGGAACTCAATGTTTTACGTGGGCAGATAGTGACAGGAAAAGGGGAGTGGCTTTAGACTAAAGGAGGGGAGATTAAGAGGGCAGTGAGGTACTGGCACAGCTGTCCAGAGAAGCTGTATGTGCCCCATTCCTGGAGGTGCTCAAGGCCAGGTTGGATGGGGCCCTAGGCAGCCTGAGCTGTTGGGGGGCAGCCCTGCCCATGGCAGAGGGTTGGAACTGGGCAGGCATTAAGATGCCTTCCAACCCCAGCCATTCTGTGATTCCATGATTTCATGAACTTGGAACACACAGATTTTACATAGTTTGAGTTTGAAGCAGGTAGAGGATGAATGTGTGTGGGAAGAAAGAATTTGGAACATGAGTGAAACTGGGGATTTGTTCGTATGTGTGTGTAAGGGAGGCAAAAGGAGCATTAAATTTAAAAGCTGTACAAGGATTCACATTGAATGTGGTATAGTTGGGGTAGAGCAGAAGTGATTTTGGATGTTGGTATTTGTCCGTGGCAAATGAGAGAAGAAAATGGGAGCAAACGGGAAGTGTGGGGCTTGGGAGAGCTGAGAACTGGAGGCAGTGAGCTGCAGTGACAAGGAAGAAGGAAAAGTCATGCTCTTGTGCAGCTAATAAGGAAGATGTAATGATGCAGAGGGCAGCCTTCCAACAGGCTGAGGAACAAGCTGCAGAAAGGGGCAGCCACAAAATGTGACCCTTTATTTCCTGTTGCCTGCAGGACATAGGGAACTGCACGCCTTGCCCTGCCTGGTCAGGTCGCAGCTGTGGGTGGGTGCAGCTTTTGCTGCTCTCTCAGCTCAAGTGAGGAGAGGAGACCAAGGCTGGCTGAGGTGTGAGAAGTGCTTCACTACAGAGCACAAGGAAGGGTATAATCCTTTTTTTTTTTTTCTTTTTTTTTTTTCCTGTACAGTGAGGTCCATTTTAAAGTGGATCTGGAAAACTGCAGACATATGACATGACACACACACATTAATAGAGCTCCCAGAAAGGGGTCTCAGCCTTCTGTCCCACTGCCCGTATACTTAGATACTTGTTCCACTGCTTACAGTGGCTGTTGTGCAGGATGTTACACGTTTAATGCATTTAACCTGATTTCAGAATGGAGTCTTCACTTTTACTAGTTTTATTCTTTTGGAAAACCTTTACAACTGTTTACAAGGGTTGGATAGTGATAGGACAAGGGGGAATGGTTTTAAACTGAGACAGGAGAGGTTTTTTTTAGATATTAGGAGGAGGTTTTTCACACAGAACGTGCTGACGCACTGGAACAGGTTGCCCAAGGAGGCTGTGGTTGCCCCATCCCTGGAGGCATTCAAGGCCAGGCTGGATGTGGCTCTGTGCAGCCTGGTCTGGTGGTTGGTGACCCTGCACATAGCAGGGAGGTTGGAACTGGATGATCATTGTGGTCCTTTTCAACCCAGGCCATTCTATGATAACCTCACAAGTTTTGCTCGGTCTTCCCGACAGATTTCTTGGTTTGATTTCTGTTTTCAGATATCTGCCTAGGATGGCCCTCAGTTATACTCTTATTCCTTTTGCAGAGAATCGGGAAGTCTGGCAAGGTTAATAACATCTTTAAAAGAAAATGTCTTTGGAAGTCCCAAGGAATTGCTAAAATTAAGTGTTCCATCTTTGGTGTACGCTCTCCAAAACAATATGGCTTTTGTGGCTCTTAGCAACTTGGATGCAGCAGTCTACCAGGTAATGCACATTGTCATAAGCAGCTGCTCTACAAATCTATTTCAGTGTCATGAGGTGTGCATGTGAGCTGTCTGTCTGCCTGGCACCCGGAGCTGTGCTCAGCCTTAAAAAGGCTAAACTAAAAGCTGACTGGTGCTGTGCTGCATTCAGAGCGCACTGCTGCAGTGCTAACCCACTCATTGCTGGAGTCATTTCCAGTTCACATTGTTGTCGGTGGAAACAGTACAAAACCCCATGGATCTGTGGGGAATCAGCAAATATAAAATGTCATTTTGTGGTTCCTGTCGCATTGTCTTGCTTTTGAGGAGCTTATGAAACCAAATGCTGTATGCTGTCTTCCCGTCTGTAGGTGACGTACCAGTTGAAGATCCCCTGCACGGCGTTATGCACAGTCCTCATGCTGAACCGAACCCTTAGCAAACTGCAGTGGTTCTCTGTCTTCATGCTGTGTGGCGGCGTTATTCTTGTTCAGTGGAAGCCTGCTCAGGCTACCAAAGTGCAGGTAAGAGCTGACGTTTTGCCATTTCACGATAAAGAATAAACTGCCTTTTATGCTTTGTATGTTACCTTACATCATCTTGGAATCAATTTAGAGTTAGGTTGGATGTCAGGGGGAAGTTCTTTACAGAGAGAGTGGTGAGGTGCTGGAACAGGCTGCCCAGAGAGGTTGTGGGTGCTCTGTCCCTGGAAGTGTTCAAGGCCAGGTTGGATGGGGCCCTGGGCAGCCTGGTCTAGTATTAAATGTGGAGGTTGGTGGCCCTGCATGTGGCGGGGGGGTTGGAGATTCATGATCCTTGAGGTCCCTTCCAACCCTGGCCATTCTGTGATCAAAGCGGTGTCTGTTATATTCCACCCACCAGTATCCAGTTCCTCTTTCCAGCCACCTTCTCCAGAACTTAAAAACTGGTTTGATCATTTACTGTGGACCAGTGCAGACAAGCTTGTGGTACTGGTCCAGTCTTGCTTGTTGGAAAGGCAAGCAATTGCTACAATTAGTGTAAGTTACCATCATCGTAATCTGTGTAATGGCAGTGCACCATCAGAGGAATATCTAAGCAATGCTGTTTGTAGCACTTAGCCCTAGCAGCATTGTAATTGTTGGAGCAGAGAGCTTGGAATCAAAGCCCTCATGGAGTTAGGAGTGAAACCCCAGTGCCTTTTGGGTGTGGGCATGTTATTTAACACACCCTGCAGGGCACTGAGCTAATCTCTCAGAGGAAGAAACAAGTGTCTTCTGTTTTGTAGGTCTTAGTTCACCATCAGCATTAGTGGGAAGGGCAATGTGTGCTGTTGTAAAGTATGGGCACAGCCAATTAACCATGCCTCTGAGCACTGCCAGGGTTGTGAAAGTACACGTGGAAAATGAAACTCCACTGTGAACGTGCCACAGTTACATCAAGCTAATATGGAGGGCAGCTCGGGCTAGTCAGATACATCTTGTACTGTAATCAAATACAAGCAGTTTTGCTGTACTTAATGAAATAGCTCTGGAATGGATTATTGTAGATTACTGAAGTGTTCCATCCTTTTTAAAATAATGGTTGTTGTTGCAGGTGGAACAGAATCCATGGCTAGGGTTTGGAGCCATAAGTATTGCTGTACTGTGTTCAGGATTTGCAGGTAAAGTATTGTTTCCACTTGTAGTTCTTATAGATGTGACTGGATAATTCATGATATAATATATTGATATATAATAATTTAAACCAGAATGTTCTCTGTTATGTACATTCTACATCAGTAGGACAGTCGGGAATGGCATCATTTGCATTGTGTACGTTCTGTGTTGAAAGAACACAGGAATGGCACAAAGCCACACCAGGGATTTGGGGGGGAGGGGGGTCAGAATGGGCAGAAGGATAAATTCCTTTGCTGTGATGGTGACCAGACACTGGAACAGGCTTCCCAGCAAGGTGCTTCATGCCCCATGGCTGTCATTGTTCCAGAGGATTTTGGATAATGCCCTTGTTAATGTGCTTTAGCTTTCAGTTATCTCTGAAGTGGCCAACTGTTCTGTTCTACTGTACTCTACATTGTAAGCTATCTTTGCTGGTTATAAGATAAAAAAGAACTTTATTCCCTCTTGTATTCCCTCTTTATTCCCTCCTGTAATTACCTTGCAGTACATTACTTACAAACCAGGATTGTTATGTGATTACTCCAGTTGCAGAAACAAATGGCTAGGAGCACGTGCTATTGGTTTTATATGATGCAACTTAGAAGGCTGCTTTGCAAGCAGAAGAGCCTTTCAAATGCTTAGAATATTATGAAGGAGAGCTCTATAATGACTTAGTTGGTACAACTAATAATCAGCATTATAAACCTGGTTTTACAGCGAACAGCTCTGCTGTGGTGATCAGATGAAAAACTTGTTTTTTTTTAAGAGGAACTGAGCTTCTTACTAAATTTGTCTGGAAGGTCAGCCTTCAAATACAGATTGCTGTAGTCGTAGGGAATAAATTTGACTGAGATGAAGCACAAGTAAGGCAGAAAGGAAGATGAGTAGCAGGAGGCCTGGATAAACTAAATACTTTTGTTATGTTACTTTATTTTCAAACCACATTTCTACTCAGAGTAGTGCAATTCTATCTGAAACTTGCCTCAGAGGTGCATATTTTCCTGGCTGTAGATTGGATGCTTAGCTCTCCCTCTATAAGAAAACTTCTTCACTGCCATATAATCATGCAAGAATAGTTTTGTGCTGTGCAGACATGCTTGTCACTCATTGAACTCATTCTAGCTGGCAAAGGGGAAAAGGAGGAGGGCTTGATTCTTCTTTGGTGTCTTTTCACTGAAATGGAAATTTTGAATTACAAATAGTAAATAAGACTTGGTAGAGCTCAAACAACTTTATCTGGAAGATTCAAAGTGTATTAATTTCCAGAGATGTTCCCAAGCCAGGAGATGGGCATTCATAGAGAAGCATTCAAAGCCTTCTAACACTCTCTAGGTTTCTCTGATGAGGTGGGTGGACAGCTGTGCCTCCCCACATTCAGACCTTTTGAAGGGCTGGTGAAGGCTACTCTTAAGGATTTAGAGACACATGTGGCTTTTTTCTCCTGCAAAAGGATTGCAGCTGGGTGTTTTCCTCACTGACAGCTGTAGCTTTCCAGCAGCAAGAAAGACAGAGGATTTCATCCATGCAGCTCCTTTTGCCCTTGGCAAAAACACATGTCCTATTCAGATTCCTTACCTCTTCTTCCTTCCTCCACCCATAATATGGTTAAGTCATTTTGGCATTAAACCTGCAGTTTCTGGACTTAACATGCTGAATGTTTTATTCCAGCAAAGCCCAAAAAGTTGTTGTTTTTTCCCTCAGAGATGGAGAAAAGTTTCTTCAAACTTTTGATCCTGTGACAGTTTCCAAGCATTCAGGGACCTGACAATGCCGGTAAAAGTTTTGACACATACACAAATACGTGTCAGCACCACTGACGTGAAACATTACTGAGGAATAATTTCTCCTAGACAGCACTCGTTCTTTCCTACATCTCAGCTACTGTAGTGATCTGACATTGGCTTACTTTCTATTTTCTTAGTTTATAAAATGTGACAAAATATGGTTCGTGCTCAGCCAAATTTCTGGTAAACTAATTATATGTGGTTACGCTCTGTAGGTGTTCTCAGCAGGCAGAAAACTCAAGATAGATATTCTGGATTATTTTAAGTGCTGCCATCATAAACGAGACTAGTTATTTGTTTGTCTTGTTGCTTAAACTTGGGAAAAACTCATATAGAGTATTTAAGTGGTTGCTTTTCTTAAACACCTGAAATAAATCTGTTCTAGGTTATTTATTAACCATACAGTCTCACTATACTGTATTAAATTCTGAATTGTATTTTCCATTAGTTAAAGAGTAGCAAGATGTTCTTTGAAGCCAACTCTGTCATTTCAGGAGGGAGAGTGTACGTCCAGGGCATCTAACCTATAGGTCTGCTCTTTGTGCTGTTGCTTCCATGTATGTTTTTGTATCATGTGGTGGATCTTGGGCAGCATTAGTGGTCAGTAAACATTTAACTGGTTGGACCCACAGCAGGAAGTCATCTGAGTCCTGCAAATGGTTGTCCATGGGATGCAAAGGAAGTTTCAGAGATGAGCACAGCCCTGGTATGGGAGCAGTGGTGAGAGGCTGCTAGCAATGACCTGTCAGATGGAGTTTAGTCAGACATGCACCTCTTGAGTAATGGAGAAGTAGATGTGGATTTTCAGCAATGCAGAGAGTAAGGGAAGGTAATGGTGATGAGTGTGGCACTGTGACAAAGAGCTTTAGATTCCCATGAACTCAATTTCCTCAAAACCAGTCTGTAGTTCCAATTAGCAGAAAGCACAGGTAGATTTTGGTTTGCTGTTGTAATTTTTGAAGCTGTGGTTTCAGAACATCTGCACTCTAAACTCAGGGTTTCCAGAGGAATTCTCAAGTCTCTGTGCTGAGATACACCGGGGTAGCAGGGTAGCAGAGTTCCTTTTTGTGGGTGGCTAGTTTTGTTGCTGATGGTTGCATTTGTTTGGTGTTTGTATGTGTGGTGTTTTGAGGTTTTTTGGGGTTTTTTTTGTGGTTTTTGGGTTTTTTTTTGGTATTGGTACTGGGGGAAAAATCATCCTATGCCATGCTAGAATCCAAAAATACTGTCCTGGGGATATAACACCACCAGGTGCCAAAATAAAATGCAATGGAGCTCATCAACAGTTGAAGCAACTGTAAAGAGAAACAGAATCTATTTTTCATGTTTTGTACACAATTAAATGGTCCTGCCCTGGAAGACATGTATTAGCAGGACGTGCTGTTGGGACTTCTGCATTGGGAACTTCTGTGAAATGGAAAGGTCTGTAAGAGGAGATGATTCCAGTGGTCTTATCTGGCTCTGAAACACTCAACTGTGAATCACCTGAGGTTGATGCTTCATTGATCTTATGATTTTTTTTTTTTTTTAGGAGTTTATTTTGAGAAAGTATTGAAGAGTTCAGATACTTCCCTGTGGGTGAGGAATATTCAGATGTACTTATCGGGGATCGTGGTGACTTTGGTTTATGTGTACATGTCAGATGGAGCCCAAGTTCTTGAGAAGGGGTTTTTCTATGGCTATACCTGCTTTGTCTGGCTTGTCATCTGTAAGTACCTGGTGGGTATAGGGGTGTTACGTTGTTCTGTTGTTGTATTTTAGCTTATGGTACATCTGATTGTATGAACCTACAAATTCAGTCTGACCCACTGTTTCTTACTATATTTTGAGGGATTTATTTTTAAATGATTTTCAAGAGAATTCTGTTTTCTTGTTCAGTTTAAAATAGTGCTGAAAGAACAATCTAAATTAAGTGAGCGGTAAGCAGAGCATCTTTAGTTGAGTCACATCTGATCTAGATGCCATTGTAGGTATGCCATTTTGCTCCATGTTAACTTACCAGTTAGGTTGATGTAGGCTAAGCATGGACCTGAATAAAACAAATCTCTTTAAGGGTAAACTACCACACCTCTAGTAATAGAAACATGTTGTCTGCTTTCCAGTTCTTGCCAGTGTGGGTGGCCTCTACACTTCAATTGTTGTGAAGTACACAGATAACATAATGAAAGGCTTTTCTGCAGCAGCAGCCATTGTTCTTTCTACTGTGGCCTCAGTCATCCTCTTTGGTCTCCAGATAAGTGAGTGTCTTTTTGCCATTTGATTTGATTGCATGTGCTCATTGCCTTAGTTAGCAGACTGTACGCAGTTCACACTGAAGCAGTCATTCTTACGTATTTAACTCCTGAATTTTCCTGTTTTTAACTTGGTCTTCTCCAGGATTGCTATGTGTTAATACACAATCTGTGTTGTGTTGCATAAGGTACCTGATGATCTTGCATTTGTGGTTTGCTCTTTCTGAGGCATCCCATAATTTCATGGGGAAAGGTTCATTCCTGTTTAAGCACCTTGCTGCTTTAGCCAGCTTTGTTCATGAATCACTTTCTGATACAGTTTGGTTTGCATATTGATACAGCTATTTATCTGAGAGAGCTGCTAAGAATTTATCCTTTTTTTGCTGATTTTCTTACAGCCAGTCTCAAATTAATTCCTTACCTATTTCAGCCCAGGTTTTACCATATCCTGTTAAGTTACACGTGCTGCTGCATCAGCTTCTCCCTTCCCCTTTGCTATGCCCAGTGGTGCATGAGAGCACATCAAACAGTGCCTGGGGTCGTGACTTAGGTGGTGAATATCTGTGAGAGGAAACAGCAAATTGCTTCGGGCTGTCCCACAGCCACAAAGGAATTCTGTGTCTGATAATGTATCTGGTGACTCCTGCTTAGTCTTTCACTATGTGTTTTTTTCAGTTTTCCTACAATAATCATAATCTAGTGCTGGTATGGTACAATGGTGGAAAAACACTTTTTTGGTATTAATGAGGTGGAATTTAAGGAAGGTTTGCACACAAAAACCATTGCTGACTGAAAAAGAGCACCTTAAATCAGGCGATGAAAAGCAGCTAGCTTAAGAACTCACCTGGGCTGAACACTTTTCTGTTGTTTGGGCACAAACCAAACCTGGACTGCTGGTCTTTCTTTCTATGAAAGCCTCATTAATGGTATTTCTCAAGTGGGCCAAGATTTGAAAACACAGACAAAGTGTTATTACTGGCTACATAAACACACCGTGTTTTTAAGTTTATCTTAATGTAAGCCTGTCAGATTGCACCTGGAACTGCAAGAGGTGTTTCACCCTTGCTTTTCTGATCACGTCCCCATTCTTGCTGATATGACACTAACTGAAATGTTGTGGGGTATCGTGAATACTTGAGAGTTTTCAGTAAGAGTGTGATTTTAAGTCCTGTGAATTAAAAAAAATGTATTGTCCTGATGAGTTCTGTGTAACCTTGAAACTGTCATTCAGACATCATAATTTACAGAGCTCAGTCTTCTGAAAGTTTCTTCTTACACAGAGGTGTTTACTTAAACTGTTTTGTCTCTTTTCAGCTGTTACCTTTACCCTGGGTGCTCTCCTGGTGTGCGTTTCTATTTACCTCTATGGATTACCTCGACAAGACACCACAAAAATCCAGCCCTCAGAGACTAAAAGTTCAAAAGAGAGACTTGTTGCTGTGTAATGTCCCTGTAATGGACAGACAAGAAAAAAAACAAAAGGACTTTAAAAACATAAAAACTGAATTTTTTAAATTAGCCTTAAGCTCATTTTGAAATGGTTTAAGGGGGATAGATTAAAAACAGAAAAGTTCTTTCTTTTTCACATGTGAAGTTACCAGTGGTTGGTACTGAGGCTTCCTTACTGCTGGGAGCTGGATGGGTGTCTTATTGAAGGCGTTCTTCATTCGTGTCGGACAATGAGGAGTTCCATTTACAAGGAAAGCAGAATGAAGGAACTGAACACTCAATTGTATATAATGTATATAATGGAGGAAAATTGGTTCTTTCAGTGTATTTGATGAACTTTCTTTACCTTGTGAGGGAAAAAAATGCTGTAAAACTTCAAAAAAAACCTTCTAAAAAGAGCAATTACTGCCAGCATTTTTTCTTAAACCATTTGGCAGCTCTGATTAGTCACAGGAGAGGTTTCTCTTCTAGGTAATATGTATCATATGAACAAAGTACTTCACTGGT
Organism: Chrysolophus pictus; assembly: GCA_037305975.1. Lineage (NCBI taxonomy): Eukaryota > Metazoa > Chordata > Aves > Galliformes > Phasianidae > Chrysolophus > Chrysolophus pictus. The sequence goes on from CM074578.1 coordinate 34,781,705, forward strand.
GTTCTTAGGATGATTTGTAATGCTTTTTTCTTTTATGCAGTTGAGTATGAGGTGTCAGACTAGAAGATGATCTGTGCACTTTTTCTCCAAACTCTTTTTGCATAACAAAGTGGTGCTTGAAAACAGTTTCCTGTAGTGCATGTTATGCTTTGATTTAATTGGAGAGTGCCAACTGTATCATTCCAACCCTCCCTGATGCCTCACTCTGCTCAACCCTTCCTGAAAATGTTAGCTATGTTTAGGGAAAACTGATTTTCGGGCACTTGTTGAAATTGAAAGTGAAGGCAAAAATCTGATCAAATTTATACCTTGTTTAAATTCCTTCAGACCTAAGCTAACTGGCTTTTACTTCAGTGTGGAGCACATTCAACACAGCAATAACCAAGACACTTTAATTCTGTTCCAGTGAGAGAGGATGTTCCTCTCTGCCTTCTGTTGACTGTTCTGTGCATTTGGGACAGAGCACAGCACTAAAGTGCCACTCAGGTATGTCAGCCCCTTTGGTAGCAGTGGGTGCTGCCTGACATTTCAGAGGCTGGAGCAGCCAGCTGCACTGCTTTTGGTGTGATGTTCCAGCTCCCTGCAGCCACACTGTGCTCTGGCATTGCCAAGCAGCACTTATCCCCTCTCACTGTGAAGAGGGAGCACTGACGTTTCCTCTCCACCATCTGCATAAGCAAACCCATCTCCACCTCAGTCATTAGGTGAGTGTAACAGAGGAACAGGAGTGGACAGATTTGGCTGTCCTGGCTGATGAAGGGGGAATGCAGTACAACATGAAAAATGTCTGACATATCTGATTAATTGGGTCTGTTACAATCCCTGGTGCAGCTGCATCCCTCCTACCATGAAGCTTAAGCACACAGTGGCGACTGCAGAAGGGGAGAACTTCCATTGCTTAGGGTAGTACGGTGTAATACCACTTCCTCTACTAAAAGGATCCATTATATGTACAAAGGTAAATACAGAACATTGTCTTTTATGGAAACTACTACACCCTACTGTTTTAAATACTCTACTACTATTGTAGGAAAAAATTAATTATGACAACCACTGCCTCCCTCAAATGGTTGTAGTATATGTGCTCTTCTGCAATACAGACACCCAAGAATATTAGCAGTGACTCACTGGACAGTATTCGCTTGAAAAATAACCTTTTACTAAGAGATGTGAAGTCGCATACAGCCTCATTACATTCGAGTTACAGGTGTAATGCCAAGAAGCTTCATTCCATTGGCTAGAACGGAGCGTGTGGCTTGAAAGAGACAGAGCCTTGCCTGTAAAACAAGAGCAACAGTTAGCTTGTGTTTGCTGCAGAACAGGACGCAGCAGGCAGCAGCAGCCTTCTAAAAAGTAAGAATGCACACCATCTGAGCACTGAGCAACACCAGCACTGGCAGAATTCACACCAGCTGCTGATAGTGTCAAAGGGACACTTTTTGTCAGCAGTGTCCATCCCAAGCTAATCATGCCATTCGTAGATAAGGGCCACAACAAAAGAAACACCACAATCTCATGGCAGAGAGACCAGAGGGGATGCCATAGAACTGCTAATGATTACTGTAAAGTGCAAAACTTTCATGCAACATGATGGCACAGCTGTTACAGACAGAGGACCCTGCTGATATCGCTCCTCTTATTACATATGGATTAGAGGCTGTCAGCTTGAGGCAGCTCTGAAAATTTCATTGCTCTGTCAGTGTCTGCTTAGCTGTTCCATGACTGGATATTTGGGAAGAGCTTCCTCCAAAACTTTGCTAAAAAAAAAAGAAAAGCTCTCAAAAGGTAGCACACTAGGATATTGAGAAAGACTTCTCACAAAATACGGATCTGAAATGTTTCTTGCAGTTTGAACCATCTTAGTGTTCAACAAGAATGCATAGAACCATCTTTGAAGGCAGGAATACCTACAGCAACAAAGGTGAGCTATGGACTACAGCTTCATGAAGCCCACAGTAATGTTCTCCCCCACACCACACCTCTGCACTTGAATGTGATTTCCTGCCAAAATCAGCAGTTGTCAGCCTCGCTGCTTTGATTAGAATGGCAATATAGACAACTTGGGATATGTAGGTGGCAAGAGGGAAGAGAAAAGTTCCATTACCTCTTCATTCTCTTCCCACATATGTGCTAATAGAAACTGTCAGAAATTAACAAGTTAAATATTTAAATATTTACTTCAAAAGTTCAGAATGAGAAGCAATGAGAAGGAAGAGGAGTTGTTTTGGTTTGGAGCAGTGTTCTTTTTGGACTGCTCTGTTTTGAAGCAGCCCTTTCTGCAAGGTACAGCCACAAACAGCAACTTCTGCCATCCCAGGGTGGTGTCACCCTGCAGGGCAGTCTGGAGGTACATGCTGTGCCAACTGGTTACACAGCAGAGCAGAGTCTTAGGGAATCATTCCTGGGTTGCCCTCCTGCTATGTGCCAATGCTGAGCCATACCTGGGCTAGTGCAGGTGTGCTGCCTTTCACAGGAAGAGTTCGATGTGCCACAGCTGCAAGATGGCTGAAATGGAAAGCAAAGTGAGAAGGAGCACATCTTTCTATAAGAGCAGTGCTGCAGGCTACAGAAAGCAGCAGAACTAGAAAAGCCTTAAGTACAGTGTACCACAGACTTCCTTCTGACAGCCTGTTTCACCCCTGCTGAGGGAGGCCATGGTTTTCTGGAGCCTGCATGTTGTCAGGGCACACCATAAACAACTCAGTGCTTGTAAAAATTTTGTTCCCCACCCCCAACAAAACAGGTCTGGAAAGATCCTTGGAAGCCACATGGCCTGCCTTGTCACTGCTAAGGTACACAATTCATAGAATTGTAGAATGGCTTGGGTTGGAAGGGACCTCAAAGATCAAGACCCCTGCTGCCATGGGCAAGATTGCCATCCACTAGATCAGGCTGCCCAGAGTCCCATTCAAGCTGCTTGTGAACGCCTCCAGGGACAGAGCATCCATAGCTTTTCTGGGCAGCCTGTGCCAGCACCTCACCCCTCTCTCATTGGAAAAGTTCCCCCTAACATGTAATCTAAGTCTCCCCTCGTTTAGTTTAAAATAATTCCCCCTTGTTCTATCAATACCTATCCCTGTAAAAAGTAAATTTCCCTCTTGCTTACAAGTTTCCATTAAGTATTGGAAGACCACTATCAGGTCTCCCCTGAGCCTTTTCTTCTCCAGGCTGAACAAGCCCATCTCACTCAGCCTGTCTTCATAGAAGAGGTGCTTTGTGGCCCTCCTCCAGTCCTGCTCCAAATTCTCCGTATCCTTCCTGAGCTGTGAGCCCCAGACCTGGATGCAGATTCCAGATGGGACCTCATGAGGGCAGAACATTCCATGTCAGTACATTTTTATTCTGTCCTTTCACCTAACTGCTCTCTTTTGGCAATACAAGTCTATTCTCTGAGATTCATTCATTTGCAGGTTTAAGCATAATGAATGGTTAATTTAAAGTATTGTATCTGAACAAGATATATCAAACATTTTCCTAGTTTAACTTGAGCCATTCTGTAAAAGTTAAGACAATAATTTCAAACTTATTCAGATAGAAATATGTCTACCAAGTAAAAAACAACAACAGAATGCAACACTCAAGTAGCCTTAAAATAGTTAGCATGTACGTCATACACTCCCAAGCAGATTACAGAAGAGTAAAAACATTATGCATCTCTTTATACACTTTTTTTCTAACTTATGTAGATCTCCCCCACGCACAGGCTCTACAACTTTCTCCAGCAATTCTTTGTTGGTGTTCCACCATCCTGTTCAGTCACACAGGTCCCTGTGGGGAACCCACCCACAGAGACTGCATCCCCAGTGTGACTTACAGCCATTACATGTGCTTTGTTCAACTCAGTGCATCATCTGAGATCAGTGGTTTAAAGTTTTTTGGACAAAAATCTCATAGCTGAAGTTTTGAGATTTATGAGCATATTATTAGCTCAAGTCTCCTCTTAAAGATATAGTCAGTCTGGCATGATTTTGGTTCCTGGCACTGGGTTACAGTCAAATGATTCTTTCTCCTTGGAAGCCATTTTTCAGGAGACTCCTGATTCCTTTTTAGCGGTCTCCATCCTTCATCTCCACTACTTATGATATCATTTGTTATCCTTCTTTATATCCTTTCACCTCAAGAGAGACTGTCCCACAAATTTACATCTTTCCTCTATTTTTCTCTTCAACACAGTGTGGATATGAGAGCTGCAAAGCCAGCTAGGGGAAGCACCACTTACCAAAGAAGGATGTTGGTATCAGCAATTGCCTTACCTAAGTGTGAGAAGGTAGCTGACTATGTGCTTGGGTTGCAGATCCTGAGAAGATCTGTATAGGACCTCATCATACCTGCAGAAAAAGAAAATAAGTGCTTGGCGTTAAAGTGGTAGGAAAATTTACTGGGCTATAAGGCTTATCAGATGTGCTTAAATCAGAACAAACACAGAACTAACAGGAATAGTCTTCTGAAACAGGCGTAAGCTATGTGATTAACACACAATTGTTTATTTCTTCCTCAGTTACTTCTTGTTGGAGAGAGATTGCTTCTGCTCATCACGCAAACAAACACTGCAGATTGCAGAGCTCAGAATGAAACGCTAATAGCAAAGAGAACACAAAAGCTATATTTGCCCCTGGAACATTATGTCTGGTTTTACATTTCAATGGTAATTGCAAGTTCCTAGCAGCAAAAAACATGTATTAAATAACCAAGGCAGTCAAAATAGTCCCTTAGATGCTGCCTTTAATAAATGCAACTTAAAATTCTAAGTAGCTAAAGGGAATTTTGTAGCATTAGAAAAGACAAAAACAAATTGGGTTTACATAATCCTGGAAGAAAATAAACTTATGTAAGACAGTATTCAACTGGAAAATAGAGGCAGACTGATAGAGATCCACCATTTTATTTCAAGTCTACTTGTGTACATTCTCCTTCTCACAACCTGTATGAAGTTACCCACGCCTCTGAGAGTGATTTCAAAGCAGACAGCACACTTCCTGTTCTGTGCTTAGCTATCAAGCCCACCCCCCCATCATGCCCATGCCATTTCCCTGAGATCTTCTTCCTTTAAGCTGAGGGGGAACTGCAAAGCAAGCTCTGATGAGGGCTGGTTGCTCATGTCAACAAGAGCACCATGTCAGCTGTTACACATGTGATGGACAGCCATGCATGAATCTGATAAAACCCAAAGAAATACCCGTAAGTTTTCTGAAAAATACAATTGCAGTGGATAAGTAAGACACCACTGGTCTCACCTAGAGGGCTACTGTTGCAATCATTATTTCACAGAGAAGCCATTCCCCAAAATTGCACAATTAAAAAGGAAAAGTGGTTGTGCTCAACAGACTGGAGACAAATCCAAAAGTTTATTTTAAAAGAAATGGTATTTAGAAAGAAATCTGGACAAACCTGAGAAGATGCTGAAGAACAGAGATTGCATCTGGCTCTTGCAAACTTGCCACATTAACATCAGTTACTGGCTCATTCCCATGCATCCGTTCTAAACTAAAATACAAGAATCAAAACCAAACGTTAGATAAAAATTCCTTGTTAGCAAAAAGCAAACAAGAAAAACAGTAATTTATATTTTGGAGAAGAAAGGTAGGTATATTTTGCTCAAGCTGAATGAAACATTAAGAAAGCCTAGATAACTTCAATTCAAGATAAAAAAATAATGTAAAGTTTGTGCTAGATGTTCAGTATAAAAGTTTGAAAGGGGATTAGAGACATGGAGAACAGGTTGGGAATCTGATGCTAAAAGTTCTAGGGAGACAGTCACCAGCTCTATTACAAGTATGGGTGATAAGGGAGTATAGGAAGAAAAGACTAGAGAAAGGAACTGGGCTCCCTAAACACCACTTTGGCTACCATCGCCTCAGAAGGAATACCAGGTTATATGGAACTTTGGTCCAGTCCAGGCAGATATCTTACATGCTTTTATGAAGACATGTCTGCATTAAAAATGCTCTGAAGGAACACTATAATTGATGGAAACACTCAAACTGGACTCCTCTGAAATTCTTAAAAAAAAAAAATTAAAAACACTTTGGATGTTTGACCTGAGTCAAGAAAGAGAGGGGCTACTTTTAAACTCAGTTACCAACAGTGGGAAAATATACCAGAATGCCAGAACCACCAGCTGCAGTGGTGGCCCCCAAACAGGCTTAAGTTCTGTAACTTGGTATACTTCACAAGTACAGGCATTTTGCACCAGTCCCCTTCATTCTCTCACCACCATTCTTCATCACTGAAACCAACTACAGAGACACCGTAGCTAGAACAGACAGTTTAGCTCAGCTCTGTAGAAATGAGATGGAAGTGTAACTTTAACTGGCTTGCTCTTCTGGGAAAGCTTGGTGATTCCTATTGTTAACTCACACCTCTGCTGAAAGAGTGAACTCATTGCTTATTTAGGGAAGGACTCAACACTATTACCTAATGCTACTACTAACAAAGTAGCGAGGTTAAAATTATTGTCAGATTGTACTTCTGCACACAGGTTCCTTTTACCTGTGGAGTCTGGCATGGGTGTACTGCAAGAACACGCCTGTATCTCCACGACTTTGAAGAGCTCGATCCCAGCTGAATTGATAATCAGATGAGAGGAGGCCTCGGAAGTCCTGGAACAATAACTTAATGTTACCTAGATACAGCTCTCCATCACAATCTGTGATTTTGCACAGAAGATGCAAATATGCCTGAAGGTAACTCAGACTCACCTGAATTATTAGTGCTGCAAGACCAACCTTCTCTGCTGTCTCCACAGGGTCTTCTACCTCTTTGGTTGCTGAAAAGGAACAGAGAAAAAGAAGATTTAAGTCCATAATGGTATAAGAACTCCCTTGCTTGGGTTTGGAAATGCCAATAAAACATGAGATCTTTCAAAATTGTGAACTAGCAAAATTGAAATTGTCACGATGTGTACAGCAAGAAGGCCAAGATAGAAATCTTTCTTCAAATTAAGAGCTGTTCCAGACATGCATTTTCCCCCACTTCTCCTAATATGTTTAATATAGATTTTAAGGTCAGAAGGGTTCATTACACAAGCCTAGACTACAATGAATTCCTCTTTATGATCTTAGAGGCTGTCTGAATTACAAAGAGAATGACAGAGGAGTTCAGGTTTTGTTTAAAGACTCCAAGGGAAGCTTAAACAATCAAAGAAATTGCTCCAATGGCTAACAGAGCACTCAGATGCACATTTAGGGAGATCCATGCCATTCACTGTAGAAATCTAAACTAACTATACTCAGAGAAGCTGAGCTGAGTGCTCAGATTTCCCTTTTAAGCCACAGGATTGATTGCAGATGCAATCACAGAATCACTTAGATTAGGAGGGACCTCCTGAGACTGTCTAGTCCAACCTCCCTGCTCAAGCAGGGTCAGCTAGAGCAGACTGCATGGTTCAGTCTGTTTAAATGTTTCTTAATCCAAACATCCTCCACAAAAGTTTATTTACTTTTTGAGATGAGTAGAAGGAAGAATGATGCTGATAACAGAAACTTAAATAGCAGAAGACCTATGTGCAGCTAATAGCAAAGAGAGTCTTCATGAAGGTACTTAACTAACCAGCTCTATTTCCATACAGAAATTTATTTTTAAAGCTAGCGTTGGCTGTTAGATGCCGAGCTTCTGCAATCTTTCTGAAACAGTCAGGCACCTTGGTACACAAACTAATCTGTAGTGCCTTCCAGTGTGTACCCAGACACTTTTCTAACACTGAAAACATTCCTAAGAGTCAGGGATTTATGATATCTAATTCAGTAAAGGAAAAGCAGGGCAGAAATTCAGATGTGAGGAGTTTTTTTAATTTATTTATTTTTATAAGCACAGGTAGGATTTCAGATCTAACAGGTAAGTTCTGGGAAATTCTACAGAGCCACTTGAACACATCACTGCCTTCAGCTGCTCCTCTTACTGCTTGTGTAATGGAGCAGGGGGCCTGGACCTCTGTCATTTCAGTTCAGTCCCACACAAAAATAAGTTGGTTTTACACTCAACAATAATACTGACCTTTAAACTGAAGCTCTAAGCTCCATTGCTCTCTGCAGGAAAACTGGTTTGAACAATAGGATGACTATCTATCATTCTGCCTGCCTCCCTTCTCCTTGTCTGCCTTTCAGGCAAAATTATCTGGATTACAAAAGCTGAGAAGGCAGAGCATTCTCAATCAAGATGCACGTTCAAGCTGATTGATTTAATTTACCGTGCAACTCCAGAAGGCACAAGAGGAGGGCAGCATTTCCCCAGGAACTGCTTGAATCGCTACTGCTTCAAAATGAAAGAACTCTGGAGACACAGCCAGTGCAGGAAAATGTCCCCTTCAGTAGACTGCTGCAGACCAGCGGCCTCCTGGGGACTTTGAAAACAGATATGAGACTGGGAGGATGGCAAGCAGCAACTGTGGACAAGGTGGAGTCAGTTGTGCCTGAGGAGACTGTCAGAGCTACAAATCATTGGGGTGAAATCTATATTGTCCCCTGAACTCCAGTTCCAACTCTGCTATTGAATTGTCTGTTCATCCAGAAAAAAGAAAACCACAACAGTTGTTCTCCAGTGGCAAGTACTTCTTTCTTAGTGCAAGAGCATGATGAAATAATTTCACCAAATGTTAAAATTTATTTGCAAATCTGTAATTAATGGAGATTCTTAAAGTTGCAAATAATTATTTTAATACTGTTTGAATTACAGTAGATAGGAAAAACACAGAGCAGAGCATATCACTAGGAAGTTTTTCACCCAGAGGGTGGTGACACACTGGAACAGGTTGCCCAAGGAGGCTGTGGATGCCCCATCCCTGGAGGCATTCAAGGCCAGGCTGGATGTGGCTCTGGGCAGCCTGGTCTGGTGGTTGGCGACCCTGCACATAACAGGGGTTGAAACTGGATAGTCGTTGTGATCCTTTTCAACCCAGGCCACTCTATGATTATTCTGATTCAGGGAAAAGTAAAGGGCAGAAGAGATAACAGGTTTTAGATCAACACAGAACATCAAAAGAAATGAATAGGACCTGAAGTAGCTAACTTTTTGCAGAAGCCATGTTTTCTAACATTCTTGATCGAACTTCATCTAAAACGTCTTCCAGGAAAACAACTTCTCCTTTCCGAGTCTTCATCCCTTGGACTAGCCCAAAAGACACGTGCTGGCACCTGCATTGAAAAGCACCAGGACCTAAAAATCACATTTTAGTCAACAGATATATTTGCGGTGTTTGCTTAGATTCTGACCAGGAAGCAGCAGTAACAGCTGAATAAACAGTGCTCCAATATGGGAAGCTTGATGACATCATCAGTAACTCTCATTTTGGCAATCAAAACTCTGTATGCCTTATTTAATGAGAAAACTATGAGGAGAACTGTGATAACCTGCTCATTTGTGTGCTCTGTGGGAACCTCTCTTGCTACTAGCTTTCGTACAGAGTGCTCAGTGCAATAAACTGGGGAGAGGCAGGATGCAGATAGATCACATTACTGTGGCAACACAAATCTGCTAATAAGATTAGAAAGGGAGTCATCATAATTCTGGTGTGGTCACATTAAACTAAAAGCATAATTAATCATTGCTAATAATAAAACATTCACTGCTTCTGCTCAAAATAATCCCAAGCATTATTCTGGATCCATATCCTGAGGTAATTTTAGTAGAACTCAAAGGACTGTGAGAGAAGGCAGACTAATATTTCTGAAAGCTAAAATCCTATATTTAACTACAAAAGACATGCAGTCTGTCAGAGAGGAATATGATTTAGTTTGCAGATCCATTATTGACCTTTGCTCAGATTGCTAACAAGACTGGTAATGAAAATGAATAATGGTGGGGATATATTTCCCTGCAGCAGATATTGCAAGCCTGAAGCATGATTCAGATGCCTCCTAAAATATCACAGTTCGAGAAATAATCATTTAATATGTGATCACACAACATCCCAGAAGCTGTGCCATAATGTCTCTGAAGGACTGTTTCCCCTTCTCTCATTTTTATATCAATAAAACCCATTCAGTGGCTGCCAAAGCTACTGGGTTTTGCATCCTAAATACCTGGTGATACATATACTCATTCTTCCACTCTCTCCCCCTTAAAAAAAACCACAACTAAAATTCATGAATACATACCTTTCTACCCAGTCATAACCCATGAGCTTCAGTATTTGGAACAAGTGTTGAAAGTGGCTACTTTGGTTTCTATCTGTCTAAGGAATAGAATTAGTGCACATTAGAAAACGCTTCAGGTGAGATAAGCTTCTAATGCAAACAAATAGCACCATAGATGCTGTGCCAGTAAGTCACTGCAAGCAGAATTAAGACCTGGGAAGACAGATTAGAACCTCGATGTTCCATAGTTTCACATTAGCTGCCCATCAGGCAAAATGCCTTCAGAATGCAGCTGAGAGCCTCGCTGTTCTTGAGATGTTCCCATGTTTTATATCACCAAACTTTGAGGCTCCTTTGGCTAAGAAAGAGAACACTTCTTTGAGTCTGTCAGTGGTATAACCAACAGAATGGCACGTATGTCAGTGCTCCACTTACATAGACTAACACGGCTCTTTGTGAAAGCCAAAAGGCAACCTTTTACTTGTGAAGCTTTACAATGTAAGTTGGGTATATATTTAAGAAATAAATAAGAAAAGCATAAATTGTCCTATTTTCAATATTAATGATGCATCTATGCTCTCTTCCGTTTCTCTCTCCTATGACTCAAGGTTGTCTCTGCTTAATTTTTTTTTTATCTAACAATTATCTTCACAGGTACTTCAACCACAACTGTTGCTACAACATTCATTTTTCCCATCAGTTGACTTGATTATGTTGCTAGGAGTTTCCCTCCCTAAAAAATAAGGCTGAATATACTGCCGTGTTAATCAAAAAACAAGCAACAAATAACTTCTTTATTTGTCTGGTATTCCAAGACAGGGAGTGAGCAGCAAAGTGCTTGTATGTGTTTTTTCTTAACTCTGCCACTGCGTAAAGCCTCCTCTTTCACAGTTCCTCATAACCTGCTAGACTCCTGTGCATCTCATCTCCCCTATGCTGATTCACAGGCAAGGCTAATGAACAGACAGCGGTGGTCAGCGTTTCACACACATCCTTTCAAGCTCTTCCATGCACCTCACATTTGGAGGAGCTCTGTGTACCTGTAACAAAGCCTAAAGATCTAAAAGATCTCACAACAAACTTCACGAAGTTTAGATTCAGGACAGCTCACTGCACTGGTCAATGTTGCCCTGCTGTTTCCTCTGGGAAAACAGCCCTGTCTGAAATTGATTATTCTCCTGTTTTATGAGAACCTTTACATTCTATGACAGAAAGAAGTTTTGTTTTCCATTTACAACAGTAAGCCCCTTACAACATGGGCAAAGTTTGCAGACAATGGGAATTATATTTAATTTTTCACATATAAAAGGGTTTTCATCTCCTGATTTGAGTGCAACATTCAGCTGAAATCATCACATCTTCTTAACAAGTGTCATGTTTTTTAGAGTGTTTTGAACATTATACTCATATCACTGCATTTATATGAACTAAGTAGGCTTATTTTAATATAAATCAGTGCATTCGCTGATTTACAGCATTAAGACTTAAAAACAAGTTGATCTTAGGGAAATAAAAACACAGTTATTACGATTGAGCTATGAGGAACCAGGAAGACTGCTGTTTCCATATATGTTAATCTAATGGAGCGTGCACATTAGCTCACTCCATTAGCTTAACATTCAGCCCACATTCTGATCTGTGCAAAATACCCACTAATTTTCCTTCTCACAGTTCCTTCTCCCTTGGCACCTACGTTACCGAGTACTTATAGAGATAATTACCTGCCACATGAACTAGCTGGAAGCTTCCCTAACTCCTAATGCATTGCACTTTCATGGCCATGCTGATCTCTGATGTCAGTGATCTAGAATGTACTGACCAAACAGAGGCAGTAAACCCACCACCACCTCCAACAAACCAACCGATCAACATAAAATAGACAACTGTGATCACACGCTCTATGATCACACACTGGAATGTCAATTCAGTAGAAACTTCCTGAAGGCTGAAAAATAAAAGGAGGCATGTGACTCAACTGAAAGTTGCACTACCTGGGTATTTAATGTTGTGCTTACTGATCTTCCTTTGGATCATGGTATTTGTGTTGAACTGGCTTTTGAAAAAGCTGTGCCATAAAAGATACACGGGCACTACCACGTGCCAGAAACCTGCAGATTCTTTCCACAGGTCATTAAGTGACTTCAAATAACAGAACATGATTTTCAGAAAAGCATCGTGTGCTACATCCTTGTAGTTCTAAAGCAGAAAAAGCTTCACACGATTGAGAAGAAAATCCTGCTATTCATTACTGATACAGCTGGAATTGTTAAAAAGCAAAACAATCAAGTGCAGAAATATAAAACCAATCTCTATCCACAGCTGCATGGTCCAGGCTGATTAAACAGTACTTCATGAGAAATTTCTAACATAAAAAAATGAAGGCACTGTTCAAAGCTATAAAAATTTACATCACAGATAATATATGAGGACTCAGAGTAAATGTAGATTTCAGAACACTCATTTATAATATTATCACCCCTTATAACACTAACAGCTTTAGAAATATTAATTACAACATTTATATAGAAAATACAATGTCAACTGAGGAAAAAGTTGCTTTAAAACAAATTGCAATTAATTTTTCAAACAGAGAACAGCCCCAGAACTGATTTTTCAGCCATTCCATGGGTCATGAACTGAAACAGAAGCAAGAACTACTGCCACGCTGCAGCACAGTCTCTGGGCACTGAAGCCTGTTTCTGTCACTGCCAAAAACACTCAGTGCCAGTCGGATCTGGGAGCAAGAGGCCCCCACATTGCTGGAGTCAGGCTCAAAGTATTCAGTGAATCTAGAATTACTTACCACATAAATCATAGTATCCCAGTTATACTTATTCATTCGGTCTATGGCAGCAGCAAGGTCTCTGAAAGAGATAGTGAGAAACTATTGGGATTTCCACTAAAATTAAACATATCTCATTTTTTGCCACTTAGGGAAATTATCTACTCTTGTCAAGGGGAGGAGGAATGCCATATTAGAGTGTCTGCATACTTTACACAAAATAGAGGTGCTTCAAATTATCTTTTAAACCACTAGCTAAGATAATCATAGAGAAGACAGTTTTTTGGGCAGAATAAAATTGGTTTCTGCCTACAGGAAGATCAGTCTGCTGGAAGACACGAAAAGAACAACCCTATTCTGGAAAACTAAGCCAGTGCTCAGTGTTAGGTTCCAGGTTCTAATGCCGAGGGGACATGAGACACATGAGACAGAAAGAACAGCATTTTGCACTTACACAAGATTTATGAGATGTTGAGGGGAGGAATCAAAGGCAGTAGGACCACACCCTGTACCTAGTTGGTACTGTCTGTCCCCTTCTCATTAAACTCAATTTCTAACTTCCTGGGAGAGGGGGCTCTCTCTCCTATGTGTATGTATGTGTTTGGAAGCCTAAGTGTCAGTCACTGAAATTGAGGACTTCAAGTCATTCTGGTCACTATGATGCCAGCAACTGAAGAGACTGGAGAAAATGCCTGTATGCCCACATGTGATTGATAATGAATATCAAGTTGAATTACTCATCATGGAGGTGAAATGCTTTTGGAGTCAGGTATGTGCATGTCTCCAAGGGTGAGGCACCCAAAGAAGTTAGCTTCCTATAAGTATTAGGAGTTATCAAATCTTGCATATCAAAATACCCACAAGGAATTTGGAGAAAGAAGGGTGAAAAACAGTGATGAAACTGATGGTACAGTGCTGGTGGCTCACTGAGTAAAAGAACCACCATCGAACCATTTTCTTCTGCATCACACTGTAAGTAAACAGAAAAGGTTTTTCTAAAACCTTCATTATCTGCCAGCTGTTTTTTTAGAAGAGTTCTCAGCTTTGTTTTTGAAGTTAGCAGCTGGAGAAAGTGTTACTACTTAGGGAAGGAGGAGATTTATTAACAGACTGTTAAGGCAAGAAAAAGTATTTAAAACCAGTTTTTCCCAAGCTATTTTCATCCCATCATAGTTATATTGCTAATTCCAGTTACACTTACCCATAGTCAAAGTGTTCCACCCCAGAAATAAAAAACTGCAAAATCTGCACCATCAGTTACAAATGTATACATACAAAGTCTTGCTGGCCAAACCAATCCTTATAAACACAAACAGATTACTTGCCTTGTTATATAGAGAGATGTCCCATCACTACGAATGACCGTGGAAAGTGATGAGAGGTCTTTCTTTTCTGAAAGGTCCACAACTCCGGTCCCTTTTCTGCAATTTGAGAGAGAAGGCTGAAGAACTGCAATCCCAGTCCAAAATACAAGTAATCTCAGGTAAGACAGAAAGAGGCCTCTTGTCAGAGGACCCCATTATTTGAATGATTGCTTCTCTGAAGTCTTACCAATGACCATTCCCCTAAGTTCGTTGTTATTACTGCTGAAGTCAAAAAAACACCTAGCCATGTTCTGGTGCATTCTGTGAATATAATTTTCCTCCCATTTCAGCCAGGCAGTGCATTAAGGCAAGGATCTTACCTAACTCTGCATATTAATTGGCACATGTGGTTACCAAATTAATCAACAGCCTAAAAGCCCATTAAGAGTTGACCACTGTCAATGTACCTAATTTGTTATGGCCAGTCTTCTGTGTCAGAAGAAAAGGCAAACAAGTTTTGCTATGATTGCACAAATTCTGTTGTTTTCTACTAGAACAGCTAATGGAAACACGTAAAGAAACAATTTTCTTTAGGTTATATACACATGTCAGTCATGTTACATGAAATATAACTGAAATGTTAAAAAAAGCACATCAATAGGCTGAATAACCAGGTCATACGTTGTTTTCTGAAGGAGCCCTTTATCCTCCAACATCTTTAGAACTTCCCGGGATTTCTCTTGATAAAATGATTCTCCAGAATACTCATCAAAGTGCACTCCTAAACGCTGAAGGGTTCCAAGAATATGAAAGAAGAGAAACACGGTTAGACTGAGATAATTTCTTCCAATTAAGTCCAATGATAGGTCTGTGCCACAGATCAGATATAGAACTAAGATGGATTTTATTAAAAAAAAAAGTCACTTCAGTGTTAAAAGATGCTTAGATTTTGATTTGATTTCTGCATTAGAATTAATCTCCTGGAGCTAAATACAAATTTGGATATAATGTTCACAAGATGTTAGGAGTAAACTGGAAAGAGTGATGGGTATGGAAATTCTGAGGTATGACATTATTTACTATGCTGGAGGTGAAACAAGTGGACTGAAAAGAAATTACCTGGCCTTGACACCAACCCTGTTTTTGAAGGACACTAAAAGAAGGAAAAGAAAGCAGAAGCTGCTCATAGACTTTGCTACATACACAAGAAAGGCTAAAAGTACAGCTGGTAAAGATTATGCTCCATTTTGGCAGTTAGTCAGCTAAAGTATTAGTATAAGAGAAAAGATTTGGGGACAACAAAAGCTGACCGTTCATCTTCTAGATACTTAATTGTTTAAAAAGGGATGGTGAGTGTGAGACCTGGCTGTAATGTCATCAGCAATGCATGACCATACCATCATGATGAAGTGGCACACAGCCCAATACTCCACCTACCCTAACAGGTCAGGTTTCCACTAGAAATATCAACACCGTGCCTTACTTAGGACATGTTAATTTAGAATACTTGGCATGAATCTAGTTAGCTAATTTTCGGATGGATTCAGTTGGTTCTGGGACAAGATTATACATCATTAATACCAAGAGATTGGGTTCAGTGACATTTGTTTCACAAATTCATAGTAGTGATTTCGTGGTCAATAGCACAAAGTTCTCCCATCAAATGCTGGGCAACTGGCTCCATTCTTGAGGTTACAGTATACAACAGATGGCTGTATGCTAGTTGAGTTCTACATGCTGATTACTATTGTAATCTCTGCTGCTTTCATTTATTTCAGTCAATTTAACCTGTGACATACACATCTCTGCATGCATTACAATATCAGGTCAGAAAAGTGAGAACAGTATTATCACCCAGTAAATTTATAACATGGAAGCTTAAATTGAGTAGGTTGTTGCTGACAACAAACAAAACAAAACTGAGCAGCATTTAGCTAACGCTGATTTGCATTGTTGCTCAGCACCATAATCTCAAATTTAGGGCTTCTAAAAAAGGAGAATTGGTCAAAAGGCCAATTACATGGACTCCATTTAACAAAATCTGTATCAGCTGCCGGCAACTAAAGTGACTTTCTGCATGGGTGTTAAATCAACTACTGTGCTTTTTCCAAATAGAAGGGAGCATAACCTGGCATATTTAGAAATATCTTCCCCACAACACTAAAGTTTACCAGAAAGGCAATGAATTCACAACATTATAGCAGCCTCCTTTCTTAAGTCACAATCTCTTGGATGAAAAGGTGCTGTGTACACTGACAATTAGATAGATGGATCAACAGATGGAAGACCATTTTACCAACACACAGAAAAAGCATGGATTGTTTGTACCTTATAAATTCGGGTGTATTCTTTAATACTGAAGTCTCTAAATTCTTTCCAAAGTGACAATGCCTGCTCATCATGCTCCTCCAGCTTTCTAAAGAAATCCTTGGCCAGCTTTTTTGTGTTTTCATCGGCTGCTGCTTTGTTAATCTGCACATACACCTAAAATAAAATGGCACGAAAACACTGAAGTATAATCCTCTCCTCAAATAAAAATAATCAAAGTTCTACAAGAATAATAAAGAACAGATTTAAAGGTGACATTTTTAATCTTAAAAATTTTAAAGCTGCGTTAAAGAAATAGATTTCTTATTTAAAGCATGAATGAGTAATCTAAACTTCAGCAGGAAAGTGTGCAGCTTATCTTGAAATAAGAGTAATCTCATAATTCTCTTCTGTTGTTGCTACCATCGTCTTCCTAACCTTGAAAGAAGTGCAATGGTGAAATCATTTGCATGAAAGGGAAACCATCTGAGACTTTTAAATCAGAGACTCTTGTTCAGAGAAGCACAAAGTTGATACTTCACACAACTGCACTGCCTAAAAATGAGATGGCAGTCAAAGCATCACCCTAGATGGATTTTGTACACCCAATGTTGTACAAAAGCAAAGAAAAAAACCCCAAACCCTACAACAAAAACAAACTAACCAAACAAAAAACCCACAAAAACTAAAACCAAACCAGCAAACAAAAGATCTCCCAAAACAAATAAAACCCAGTTGTGATCCAAACCTCACATACTTAGAATCCATAGAATGGCTTAGGTCGGAGGGGACCTTAGAGATCATCTAGGTCCAATCCCCCTGCGATGGGCAGGGCTACCAACCACTAAATCAGACCATGCAGGGCCTCATCCAACCATTCCTCCAAGGACAGGGCACCCACAACCTCTTTGGGCAGCCTGTGCCAGTGCTTCACTACACTCAGATTACTTGCAGTACTCTGTATCCATACTAACATGTTTTATCTGTGGCTGAAATCAAGCATATGAATGTCTACACCTGACTGGGCACACATACGCAGCCAGTTTGCCACAAGTATTACTAACTATTCTATTAGCTGATCTTACCTAGGTACACCAAAACTGGCTCCTTGTTCATAAGCAAATTCCTTTATATGTAAAGGCCAAATGGTTGACCAGTGATTCTTTCTGCATGTAATGTTCTGAAAGACCACATAAAAGATTTTTAAAAGTTAAAGTATTATGTGAAAATAATTAAAGTAATTAGTGGCTACACTGCTTATTTAGATCCAAATAGTTCAACGCTGATTAACTTGTAAGCATTTGTAAGAGAGCTTACATCCCCAAATCAACGCAATCCTGATAATACAAACTTCACTCCTGCAAGAATATCTTGCTTGAATGGCTTCAGCCTATAAAAACAAGCTTCCACAGCAAAACCCTTGAACTTTTCCCCTTCCTTTTATGTCTCAAGATTTTTTAAAGTACTGCTGACAAGCCTCAAAGATTAATGTTTGCTTAGTTTTGGCACAAAAAAGGGAACAAAGTAAAAGGAAAATTCAACCCTTTCCATGAACAATACTCCTTCTGCCCCAAACAGTAGCTGTGCACTCTAACCCCTTCTCCATTTGTGATGCTATAAAACAAAAATAATGTTAAAGGCATATCTGCACTTGACTTAACCAAAAGGAAAGGTATGCTATTTGGAAATACACATTTATCCACACATTCATTTATACAGAAACTGTGTCAAGGATTTTTCCTTTTAATTAACTACAGGAGAGGTTAGTTTTACACAACAGCAGAACATTACCACTTTGAAACATATCTCTGAATCTAATGTAAATTGGAAACCCAGCTAAGGAAGTTATAAGGAATATTCGAGAAACTGCAACTTAGACTCAAACAACAACTGCTTTAGACTCTTTTATAGCTCAACGGAATACTGTTCACTAAATTTAAAAGTAATTTTAAGACCATAAAGCCTACATGCTGCTGCATTAGATTATATTTTAAAGCTTTACTACAAAACTCAAGTAGGTACATTTTAAATCCTAAGAAGACTAAAATCATAAATGAAAATTAAGTTATATACAGCAATGCATAATCAATAGAATACAACTACTTTTGTCTTGAAATCAGTCCTACAGCTCTAAAGCACACTCATGCTAAGAACTCATTAATTTCAGAAGCACCTAGGTTAAACTGACACTTCAAGGTTCCCTAGGTTTCCAAAATTAAGTTTTTCTGCATTTCTGAAGTTGTCCTACTTCACAGGTAGGAATTTTGGACAGTCCTGAATGGATCCAGGCACTGCACTCAATGATCCTTGTGGATCTCTTCCAACTTGGGATATTCTACAACTCCATGAGGAAACAGGTGAACAGCATGTATATCAAAAAAGCCAGCAACCTCAGACGCAGCTATCCAACTATATAAACAACCTGCCTAATGTGTATTCCATAGTACTGTATCCAGGCATTCAACCATGTTTTGTTCCTTTGCCAGTAAACAGGTACGTGTAAAAGAGTTATCTTGTGACACACTGTCCAAACACCAGCGTTGGACACAGTTTCCACATCTAGCTCAGACAGTAAAGCAACAAAAACATTTTCACAGCATATTTGCCACTTTTCAGTGTAACTAAATACAACTTTGGTAAACAGTATACTACAGCATCAGATGTCAGACTTCCATTTCCAAAGCATTGCCAAAGCCAAGCTCAGTAGTCATCTGTGCCAGTTAGGTAGGTGGACAGTGACAGCAGTCAAGCAGTCTATGGCAGTAGCAGTCAATGCAAGCTAACCATCCTTTCAATTATTCCCCCTTAGGTGGCGTGTTTTTCCAGCTGATGAAACATGTCTCTGCTGACATGGCCACTCATCTCTCAACAAAGTACTTCAAACCCAACATGAGTTACGTGAATCCATGATGACCCTGCAGACACATCACTGTGCAAAACTGACAGTGAAGTTAAATGGATCGCTCTCTGAAGTCCCTAGATGGTCTTCTCTGAACTTACCTCAGAAAGGTGCTGTAAAGGACTGGATTTCAGCTTTTCTTTGTCACCAAACTGTTGGAAACCCACGCCTAGTAAGCCTTGAACAACAATTAAATGTAGAGTTAGACAAGAGCTCAGAGTGTTGTTTGTTGAGTGCTCAGTTTTGTTGTTTTCACAAGCAAGTCTTAACACTTGTTAAGTAAACTTGTATGTAATAAAAAAATTCCTTACTATTTTAGCAATATAACAGAGTATGCTCTAAAAGCAAAATGAAAGCATAGCTTGTTATGTCACTGCATGAAAAGAAACTGTAACAGCTAGAAACTAGTATGAAATACCATATTGATTTCTTCAATTCCTCAAAAATGGAATTTGTTTCTAGATCCGTAGACAAAATTAGATGCTGCACAGCAACTAGCTGAAAATTAGAAGTCACATACAGGAAACTGTCCAGGGACAGAACATGCTCAGAACTCCTTGTCTGGCTTCCTCCCTTAGTGGTATTATCATTTCAAGGACAATAGAAACTGGGACACAACATGGTATTTCACATACCACTCATGCAATACTTTCAAGGGAACTTTTTTTCTGAATGCTGAGAATGTGCAGCTTGCTTTCACATATCTGATTTGGCTTCAGCACTTTCCGAAAGCCATCTGAAAGGGCAAGAAATTCAAATCCCAATCTTATTGTCTAAGTCAAAAGGGCTCATTAACTCATTCACTAATCCAGCAACACAAACCCTGTTGCCTCTTAGATTATCTGAGGGTGCTTTTCAAGTTGTCTCTCCCCCCTGAGCTAACAAGATCCTGGACTGATGTAAAGCCAGCAGCTGAGGAATGGGCAAGCAGGCGCCCCTTTGAAAAACTCTCTGCAGCTAAACAAACAGTACTATCTCAAAAACTTCCCTCTTGGAAACACCGAGCTGTGGCAGATTTAGATAAGAAAAACAAGCTAGAGTCTAGGAAACAAAATGAGTCAGATCCTACTGAAAGGGAGTTTCTTTAAGGACAGTTTTATGAGCAGCTACAAGTTGGTTTCCTACGGACATTAGAGTACCTACATACTCCACTCTTCGATGCTGAATTTATACTGCAATCCCCTAGCAAGACTTCCAGTTTTTGTTCAGCTCAAATACCTTCCATAGGTTTCTGTCATCCAGCCCTTGTTACATGTGCCAATTACTGGTAAGATGCAGCACATGCTGGGTCTGATTTTGACTTTGATGTGCTGACTGGTTAGCTGACAGGCTAAGCACAGAAGTTAACTGTCTCTCCCTGAGGGCACTACATTGTATTCTACACTTACTTGGCTGTCAACTGTCACAAAACTGAAAAAATTTTGTTCTCTGAGACATTTTCTTCAGATCTGGTTCAGGTTGACCAACGTGCTCAGAATTTGTTAGCAGCAGGCTGTCAGGAAGATGGATAGACAGATTGCCTAAGATTGGTTACCTTAAGAAACCTGCCCCAAAACTGCCCGAAGGTTGAGGACTGCTTTGCCATGTTTCAGCAAAATTCATTTTCATTTATTATTTTTTAAAGCCTTTGATGATAGAAGTTGTAATAGAAACGCTGACAGATTGTTAATTATAGCACTGCTTCTGGGGAAGGACCATTATACTAATATTCCTATGCTATAATTTTGTGAAGCATGACTACATTGTTTGATATAAAACCTGTCATGTATTTGAGCTGAGCCAGCCCAAATAAAGAAGGGAGCAGCCCTTTGGAAAGCTACAGCTGAAATCACTTTGTCAAAATACGATTTTCACAGCTGTGGTCTGGGCAACAGGTATGCATGTATGTAAGTAACACACATTATCAACTTGATACTTTCTAGAAAGTTTGAACTAAAATACATAACATTACTGATATTCAGACATGTAAGTAGAATTTAGTATCTTCAAAGACTGAATGAATGAGGTCAGTTGAGAAGCCCTTTACCTACATTGCATTTCATTGCATAATTGCCATTGCCACATTCTTTATACAAGAGCTGGTGATAAAAAATATGTCTAAGGGGCAAAAGTGGAAGAAATATGCAATGATGAAATTTCTTTAATTTTAGGTTAACTCCTTCTGCATTCAATTCCTATGAAATACAACCTGAGCGAAGTGAAACTCTACTATAAAACAGTGCTTGAGCAGAAGTAGGACCACGACAGAAAAGCTGTGGAGGAAATAATTTCACAAAGGAAAAAAAATGTTCCATTACTGCTCTCACAGCCATAAGAACATTCTAGCTGCCTCGATCTCAGGAATTTACTCTAGAGGTAGAATGGGTAGAACTGAATACCTTTTAGGTATGTTACCTATACTGCTGAACCCAAATGCATAAATGGAGTACAGGTGGGGTATTTCTGCTAGATTTTTAACCCAGTTTTGTTCACAAAGTTGATTCACTGAAACGCCCACAAGCAATTGTATCAGCTCAACCAAAGTGGCAGCAGAAAGGCTGAATGAGCTTCACTTTTTGTTTGCCATTCAAAGAAAAACTTGTACATATTGACACTGTTCTCAGACCCCACTGCAAAAAAGCTGTGTGACAGCTCTATGGTTTCCTTGGCCAACCCAGTTTTCAAGAACAAGGAAGTGAGCGTGGCTGCCTTTTTTTAAATGCCTAAAAATCTGACAAAATCAGCCTTGAAGTGCATGTGTGCCTCCTCAGAAAAGGAGAGAATGCAGATAAATTTAACAGAAACCAACAGCACCGTGATTCCCACAGATCAACTGCCATATGACAGCAATACTAACAGATCTAGTATTCAGACAGAAATGAACTCCAGTCAGAGAATAGCTATCAACACATCTAGGGCTGCACATGAGAGGATTTCTCAGTGTTTGTATCTGATGGACACTCCAGAGGATGTAGGAACATGTATGTGTGTGCATGCAGATACACACACTCGCAAGATTGATGGCTTTCAAGGGCCTATTCACTTCCATATTCTCCACCCACACACTTCTCTTTTGCTACATTTTTAAAGAAAACTGAATATTTTGGGGGAAGTACTGGAATGTCTTTACTAATAAAAACACTTCAGGTCTTAACCTGTCAAAATGCAGCTACTGTGCAAGCCAGTTATTCTCTAGGAATAACAAGCTTGTTTCCAGAGGGAGCAACAACAAAAGATAAAGACAATGCTATCACACACACAAAGACAACTAAATACAAGAATACTTTAAAAAAAACAACAACTATTGTTATGTACACAGAAATGGCATAAGAACATAGGCAAGTTAACAACTTTACTCTTTCACATGCAATACATGAGTAAGGAAGGCAGTATCACAGACATGTAACAGATGTGGCAATGCACATGCATTTTGTCTGCAGGCAGCAACAGCAGCCCATTCAGCTGCTGGGGCTCCAGGAGTATGATCAGCACACGCAAAATATTTACCCTGTGCTTTAAAAACAAACCCCAAATAACACATAAGTTGTGTGAGAGGAATAACTGTAGGGTGAATATCCTCCCCTATTTCTTGATCACTGGAATAGGTCACACTGACAATGAATCAGACTAGGTTTTGTTAATATTTTAAGGAGATATGCATATTATATGCATGTGAACACAATAATGCTTTTTATGAACCTTTATGAGCCCAGGATGAATCCAGTGTGCTTGCAAAAATTGAAGTCAAAAACCTTGACCGTGTTATACAAGGGAATAAGAGAAACAAATATGAAAACATACCAAACTGCATGCCCCAGTCACCAAGGTAATTTATTCTTGTTACTTCATGTCCCAGTGCAACTTTGAGATTTGCTATAAAATTTCCTGGTAAGGAATCAAAATTGGTGTTATTCAGAACTGTACATATTCTATGATTTTCTAGATCAATTTTCTGGTTTTGTATGACTTGCTTTCCCTTTCTAATACATTTAGATGTACTGATCCACAGACATGACTAAAATCTTCAAAACTTCAAGCAATAATCTTTTAAGCAAGAAAAAAAATAAAAAAAGACTTTGCATTCAAAAGATGCTATGAAATATCTCATACAGATATGGATGTTTGTACCACTGTTGTTTGCACATATTACAAAGTGCATGGACATGAAAAACACTTTTTAAGGGCTTCTTGCATATTCACAAATACATGGCAGCATGCATAACTCCACTTTCACAGCCAGGTAACCTCATTGTAGATTAAGCAAGTACTGAAATTCACAAACTGCTGTTTATTGTGAAGTTACACAGAGACCACTAAGTTGTTGAGCAGTACTGAGCCCTACACCTAACACATTATGAATCTAATATGGTCCAAACTCAGTATCACATAAGCACACCTTCGTTCTAACTGTTACTGCAACAAAAATGCTTAATCTCTCTCCTGAGCTTTGTTATATTACCAAATCACAAAGAAATATGTGTATTCCTTTCTCTATTCCCCTGTGCTTCAAGAGTACATTTTAATCACTACACTGATATAAAAAGGATGCAGAAAGTTTTGCTGTCTTCTGTTACAGGAACACCATGCTGTACTGTGCAACCTCTTGCCATTCCATTCCCTGCAGGCACTTCATTCTCTTTCTGGGACAAACATCAATCTACAGAACATTTTTAAATTTTTTAATTTTTTTTTTTCTATACAAAAGAGTCCAGAAGTGAAACAAAGAGCCCAAAATACAACACTCAACTACCAGCCAATGGAGAGGCAGAATTGTTAATTTTACATAGCTAATTATTATACATGCTTCAATATTAAAAATAATACGTTATTATCAGCTTTACAGATTCTGTAGGGTCTTCTGCTAATCTAGAGATTTCATTGTGAGGAAAAAATAAAAAGAGAAAAGTGATGTTTTCTATATGCCGTTAGAGTACTGCACAATAAACAAATTAATTGTTCCATTACAAATGGCAGCAATTGTGTTAGCAATACCAGCATCAAGTAATTAACATATAAAAGCAAATGTTTTCCAAGACAGCCACTGAGACATAACTGTGACTGCTCTGCAGTCCAGTGCAAATCAGACATTTAAAATTCAAATGACATTCATAACACCTCAGTGGAAACTGCACTGGGTGTCTTTGTGGAATGATTTTGAACTACTTCGTTTAATGTTTGAAGGCATAAAACTATATTATGTGTGACTTAATAAATCTGCCAGCAACATACCACGCTCCTTCCTCACTGCATAATGAGTAAAAGGCTTTTAATTAGCAAGCGGAGCCTGACACAGCCAGTCCACGAGAGGAGTGAAAGGTTAGCAGCAATCCCCTGTCAAGTGAATCATAAAGACAAAGCAGCCCTTTTTGGACACACAGAGATGCATACTCACCTATGATTGTGGAACGCAAGTGTCCTATGTGAAACTTCTTGGCAATATTAGGGGAGCTGTAACAAATTTTCACAAATAATGTTTGTTCAGTGTACAAAACTGCCACATTGCCAAAAGAACTCGATTCATTCGTACTGCCAAACTGTAACAAACCCACAGTTTTCCCTTATAAGTCTCTGATTAGCTTCTGTTCCAGACAGCACGTCTCTCTATCAAATGTTAGC
Source organism: Chrysolophus pictus (assembly GCA_037305975.1). Classification (NCBI taxonomy): domain Eukaryota; kingdom Metazoa; phylum Chordata; class Aves; order Galliformes; family Phasianidae; genus Chrysolophus; species Chrysolophus pictus. The sequence continues at coordinate 34,806,662 of CM074578.1, forward strand.
AATCAGTGTTACAGTAAAAACCAGCAAAGCCCCCTAAATTCCAACTGTGAGAATGACAAAGGACTTACCCCATCTTCCCACATTTTACATGTTTTGGGCATACGAGTCATTCTCTTCACATTGTTATTAGAGACAAATCTGATACTGAACAGGTGAATTTGCATACAAGAATCAGTATATTAAACCACAATTTCTTCTACCAAGTGTCTTCTTCAACACTGGGAAACGGCATATCTTTATGCTGAAAAAACTTTCAACACTGCTTTACAATGTGAACAAATGTTTTGTTCAGCTTCTCTCTTGTATTTCAGTTCAATTGAAGCTTCTAATAGTGGCATATTATTAGTTTGTCTTAAGCATTTACATGGAAAATACTACAAAACAGTTAAGCTAGCCCTTTATAGGTTGTAGTTTCTTATCAACAAAAAGAAACAGTGTGCCCGCAACTGTTTGTCCTCTAAGACAAAATGGAAGCTCAGCTCTAACATTCACATTCCAAATTCCAAGGTAAGCGCTGACTTTCTGACTAAGGAAGCCTATTAAATGAGTCTAAGTGAGCACAAATTTTTTTATGCATAAGGATATCCAAGTCAGACACATCTATTTCCATGAGCAGATGGCCACAAAATTTCACTGGCCAGAAATCTGGAAGATTTATCAAGACAGAAGCCTTGCTACTCTGGTGAGTCAGGAATTAATACATTAAGGAAAGCTAAGTAACAGGTTAGGAAACTGAAGTCCAAGAGTGGGTGTTGCTGGCTGAAAATTCAGATGTTTCTTGATGACAAGATAGAAGAAACCTACTTAAAAACTGACTGCTGCCATACACTAAATGAGAAAGAAGAATGACCTTTTCAAGCACCAAAAATATACTCTAGGTAGAAAAAAAAAGCCCTCAATCCCCTAGATAAAACATATTCTACTTGGCACATGTGTCAGAGAACTACACACAGCTGAATACAATACCATAAACATGGATTAATTTCACAGGCATCACACATCACGGCAACGAATAGCAATTGTCAGACAAGGCAGTTTTTTACTAAAGGACTCAGTATGTGCTTACCTGAACTCAACCACTGCCTTTTGTTTAGGTACAGTAGAGAAAAGTTCACTTTTTGTTCCATATTGTGTGCCATCTTTCAGCACCTGCTGCAGAACAGTCTAAAGCAGAGGGAAGACAAAAAGAAGGAAAATAAGTTTCAACAAGAGAAAACGCAATCAGGAAAACTTTACCAACCACACAGAAGTCTGATCCCACAGCCTTTTATTCACATTAGCAATTAGATGACTGATCTGCCAAGCAAACAAGATATCGTAGCGGATGGAAATGCTATTAAATTTGTAAAGCTGAATCTGATCAGTTAAGAACATCAGAGAAATTGTAAATAGATTTTGGTTTAAATCTGCATTGATTTTGGTAAAAACTTAAAAGCAGAAAGTGTAGGTCTTACTAAAATCATTGGTTTAGTCAGACAACATGAAAGGGCAGGAGAATCACCCAGAAGTAACTGGTAGGCAGAAAAGTCAAATCAGTTAAAGAGCATGGGTAGAACAGGGTGCTAATATAAACAAAGGAGTTCTCACATAAATAGGAGTCTCAATTTACTCTGACCAGGATCCCTGCCATGCCTAATTCACATAACGCATTTTAAATAAAATGTACTGTGTAGAACTTCTGAGCAGTAGACTTAACAAGAGAATGTATACCTTTATGTACTCAAACATTCTCAGAAGGGCTGGATTTTTGTTTGTTTTTTCCTTCCTGAATTAATAACAGAAGCTATATAGCAAACCTTTGAGAGCCCTCAAAGTGCCCTCCTCCCATGAATAAATCTTACCAAGGCACACTTCAAGGAATTTGGCCATTTGTGTGAAATTTCTAGAAGTCTTGTCCTAAAGTTTTTGCCAACACGTGAATGCAGAGAACACCCACGGAGCACAGCATGGCCTGATCACATAGGCCCAACCAACCCACTGGGACACATCAGATCTCTCACAAACTACTTGTGACTGAAGGCCTGCAAAAAAATCCAGTGTGCTGTAACTGCATGAACACCTGCTTACGCAGGTTACCTGAACAGCACACACCTTTATTACTCTTTAGGAAATCTGAGACAGAAGTCCAAGAGTCCCTGCCTTCATGATTTCCACTAAAGCCCATCTAAGAGACAAGACAGTTACTGCAAAACTCTCTTTGTCAGCTCACTGCTGGTAGACTGAAACAACAGCCTGAGTGGGTACCTAATTGTCTGATCATTCTTAATAACAATAGGATACAAAGACATCAGCCAGGAATTTATGAGAGGCAAAACCAGAAGAGATATAGCTACTTCTAAATTCACTAATATAAATTTAAGCTGCTTCCATTTTTTTGTTCTAGTACATAAAGCAGATTAATACACCCACGTATTTTTTTCTAGTTACTTTACCATCAATGCTCACTGTATTTCTTTATTATTTTTTAGAAATAACATCTGCCTAATATTCTTCTCTTTTTGTGTTGGAGGAGAATATGCACACAGAACAGGGAAAGAGAAAAAACAGGAGACTTGCAGGAATTCAAACCTCCTCAGAACTACAAATCACTTAAGTCCACAAGGGTTAAATAATAAAAAAAATTAATACACTCATGTTCTACTAAAACTGCTAGATTTTTCTAGGCACCAAAAACCATCCCGCTTTCTATTCCTTGAGTGCCAAAACAAGCCACCTATTTAGTCCTCCTGTGTCAAAACACCCCTTCACCCCTTTCCCTACTTGCAAGCCTGTAAATACACTAGAAAGCATCTGTACAAAAGCATGCCTGCTTTGAAAGTATGGAAACTGCCTAAAATTCCTTAAAATAGTTCTTCAACAGCTTGGAAGCAGTTTGTGGAAAGACAAATCCTACGTTAACTATACTATCAGCAATGCATTCATGCAGCCAGTTAAGTACCTGCGTGCACCCCATATACTTAAGTTAGTCACAGAGAAGCCAGTAGACTCCAAAACCTAATAAACAAAGCTCTAAATACTGTACAAACTTCCTGGAGATAATACAGGCCTCTAACAATCTGAACTCAAGTAGAAATCTCATTCCATTCAGTGGAAAGTTGTTGGTTTTTTACCCACCCCTGAGGTGATCTTAAAATTGTTTGGCAATAGAAATCAAAGTAGAATAAGTGAACTGTGCTTGTAGAGAAACCTTTAATGCAGTGGTCATTATGACACATAAGGTGAGCTAGACACACACACACATCAAATTTACAGTATATATGTTTTCCTTATTAGTGAAAGCCACAGTTTAGTCATATCTCCTTAGTGATATAATGTAAAATTTTGTGTTCTACTTCCACATTTTTTCCAACAAAACTCAACTGTGCCAGACATGTAGTTTTGCTTGAACCATTATACTGACAAGAATCCACCTACGGACACAGCATCTTGTCAAACCCTGCCCAGGAATAAAATTCAACACCAACACCGTTCTTTCAGCAAATAGTCAGCTGTTATGTTCTGATCATGATGGATTACAGACAGCTGATGAAAATCTCAAGAGATGTCTTTGGTAACAAATAAAGCAACTGATTAATAGGAATGCCTAAGCATTAGCAATTCACAAGAACAGACTTATCACTCAGTAAAAGACAGCTACAAACTCAAGTGATTCAGTGGAAGTCCTGATAGGAAGGGAGCTTCATGAGTATTAGGTAAGATCTGATTTCCTACTCAGAAAGCTTATTTTCTAAGACCACAGTGTTGTTTCCACAAGAACTGCTTAGATTAAGACCCTGAAGAACAACAATGGAGCTTGCTTCCCAAGTTAGTTCAACTGGCTTAGCAATGCTTTCATTCACTTCCCAGTCTAACAGTGCCAGCCAGTCCCAGTCTAACAGTGCCACCTGTCCTTATGAAGCTCTTGCAAATAATCCAGACTGAGTGCAATTGAAACACTGCTCTTATAGATTGAGCATGCTAAATTACTGGTTTAACAAATTAAGCTTTCAGTTTCAGTCAGACATTGGCCTTTGAGAAACACATCTTCCTTTTTGTTGTTGTTCTAACAGTAGATCTGTGGTCAAATATTGTTATTTCAGATATCTTTTTTATCATCCTTTCTATCTTAAGCAAGACTCTTTATATACAAGACCAAAATCTTGAACTCAGAAACTCAAAGCACATGGCAGAAACAGGGAAGAAAGAAAAGAATGTGGTTATCACAAAGGGTAGATACACTGTTTCCTCAAAAAGATACACTTCTATAACCCTCTTTCTGAATTCTAGACCAAAATAACGGAACAGTATCAGGGATCCCCGGAGAAAATCTATGAAAAACAAGCAGTTCTACATAGAAAATATCTAAGATTGAGTATTTTATATTCAGGAATTTATTTTTACCTTAACATGCATGAAATATTGTACTCACCTTAGCTAGCAATTCCCTGTTTATTGTGAAGTTCACTGTTCCTGGACCAGTGCTGATTTCACTCACTACAGCATCACATTTTAGCTGTAAGAACAAGATAGAACAGTCACTCCCCATGAAAACAGGTAAACAGGGAAATTTTAATTCAATCCATTCAAAATTTAATATCCACACTAGATTAAGCTAACATGTTATTTATCTGATTGAAAGCAACCAGAAGTGGTTGATTGAATCAATCCCCCTGATAAAGAATGATTTGATTATTTCTAACCCATGCTTACTAGCTCTGACTACTCAATACAAAACTCAGTGTGAAACATCACACATTTATTTTCAGTCCTTGCTTGTGCCCAGTTTGTGTTTTATTTTGACTGTGAGCAACCTCCTCTTTAAACAAATTTTGCTTCTTTACATGTTGAGAGTTTGGGTCTCTTCCTTACTAAACTAGCTATGTCTGGGAGCCAAGAAATTTCCTACAAAAACTAACAATAAAATAACCAATCACACACAACTTGGTTAATGCCTATGAGAAAGACAGGCAAGTTATTAATTCTGACTGAAGCACATCAGCACAAGGAAGAAATTATACTTCTTTTATAGCTTTTGTGTTTAGAACATGACTTAAACAGGAGATGCAATTACAGTTAGGATCTAAGTTCCTTCACCTTTACAAGCTCCAATAATAACAAATTCTACTGTTTATTTATAAGCTACATGAACAAATATTTCTTGGATTGACTCAGAATTTTCCACCTTTATATTTTACTGAAGGTCCTTTTTACCAACATTAAGAGGCAGACAAAAATTCCCACTGCACTTGCTCCATACTGTTTGCTCTGCTAAACATTTTCTATATAAGCTGTCATTTAGTATTCCAGTGTTTTTCATCTCTCTTTAGTATGAGCACTCACTTGATCTCTCCATAGCTTTAAGAACCTTTCCTCCAAGTATGATATAGTTCTACAGTAACCAGACCTCCTCATGTCTGAGACTTGGGTCATAGTGCCTTTCTGCTATGTAGAGGCACACAAATAATAATAATGATAATGAAGAAAGTTTCCCCTCAGCAAAGAACTAACAGTCCAGAGATGAAGCAAAAATCCACAGATTTTTGCCTGAATTCTGACAGGCAATTCTCAGCATATAAGAGCATATTATGCTCCATTTAGCATCCCACTGCATTATTTAGGCTACTTTAGTCAACAAGAACTGTTTTAGTCTCACCCATTCTAACCTAAATATCCACATTTCAAATGCTGTGACCTATTTCCCCTTAAGACACTAAGGCCATACTATTGAACCCTGAGGCACTATCAACTGCTTATCACAACAAAAACTCATCACTGCGTACATTTCTCTATTCCAATGCTAGTTTTGCACATAACAGTTCTATTTGGTTTATTTCTACACTGTTCATCTTCTCTGGGGAATGATGATGTGATCAGTCTAAAGAAATGATAATAAATGCATTGCCTTTATCCACTACATAACAAAAAACATTCTAGGAAAAAAATATAATTGATCTCTTTCAGTTAACCAGCACAGTGTGTTCAATTTGGAGGCTTATATTGATGGTCTGTTCCTTTTTGCAGTTACAACCGTTTCTCCCTGTAAACACAAGACTTTGTGGCCAAGATTTATTTATTGAGCCACAAACAATAAAGGAAGGAGACACATCTGCGGCTCTCTAATCACTGGGAACCGGACTGTTTTTAAAGTGACAAACAAGACACTTGCAAAAGAATTGTTGCCATGATGTTAAGTCACTTGAACAGAATGCCCACAAAGGCTGTCAAATCCCTGGATGCTTATAAAACCTGAGTGAATTTCAAAACTTCTGAGCAACCTCATACAAAAACTGCCAGCAACTTACAGGTAACTCTTCCTGAAACCCTTTCAAACTAGGATTACTCTGCGATTCCAGATCATCTTAATGCTGGTTCACAACTTTCAGTGGTACATCTGTCTGGGCAACACCAGCTCTTGCTCTAAGTCAGAATATTCACCTATTACAAAAATGGTTCTAAGGTATGGAGCTCTTCAACATCTCAGCAGCAAAAAACGAAACGAAGAAACGGTTCAGCATCTCAATAATATTGCAATTGTTTTATTCATCCTTGTTAACTCCTGATCAAACAGCAACCCTACTGACTGCTTCCAAAACTTGTTCTTTCTAAATCAGATAAAGAATCTCTTTTGCTCTTTTATTTTCTTGCTAGTGCCTCTTTGCAACTAACTTTGCTACTGCTTAGTTCACGTTCCTGTTTACTGGAATCAGCCACACCTTTGTAGATTGTGAAGGATCTTTTTCAAACCCTGGAATCACCTTTCTGATCCCACTTCCAACTTGATGCACACCAACTCCTCAAAGACTTTTATTTTCTTCCCTGTCTCTTTCGTTTCTTCAAGGCTTGAATCACTTCTGGATATCTTGTTTTGTGTACCTGCTGCTTCTTTTTGATACTGTAGTTACTCTCAATGCCTCAGCTACTGACATCTCCCATGGCCTGGAATGGCCACAAAGACACTTCTCTTCTGAGCAAACCTCAATCTCAAGCAACAAGGAATTGGAAGTCTGGCCTGTTAAAGGTAGCATACCTTCTCAGCTAGCTTCTGAGCTCGAAGCTGAAGATCTTGTGCCACGTAATCACTAGAATTGCCTTCTTCTATGGAAGCAATGGAAAGCTGGAAATCAGCATTATGCCTGAATAAAAGAACATATGAAAATCGGGGAAGAAATATATTGAAACGATGAGGAGATTTGACAAATCCAAGCTGACACGGAGTATGGCAAGTCCAGTTGGCAAGCATAACCCAGTCACAGAGATGTGAGAACACACCATGGTCAGAAAAATACATCTGAAGGCTCAGTATTACCTTCATTCTAACTAATACAGTGCTCCAATACATACACCAAGATCACCAGTTCAGAATAACAAAAGTGATGCTCATGAGTAGATGCCATTTACCTGCTATTGCCATTACACCTCTCAAGCATGTCACGAAGCAAAAAACCCACAATAACTTCATCCCGAGGTCATTAATATGAAACATTTGCCGTCCAAGCATTGCCTATGTTGAAGCAAACATTGGAATTTGCTTGGAAAAAAAACAAAACAAAACAAAAAACCACAGTGGTTGAATTGGATTTGGGCATCCTATAGTTGGGCTGGTACATTAGCTCAGGGCTTGCTGTGTTTCTTTTTCTCCCTTAAGACCCGTTAAAGCCTCGCACCGACAAACACAACAGAGATCAGCACGGCAGGGCTAAACGCACACACTACCGTTTTCTGGAGACAGGAACCGCAGAGATGGACTTTATTAAGTTCTCCGGTGGCAAATCCAGAACTTCAGAGAGCTGCATTTAAAATAAAAGCACAAAAAGCTTTTTTGACGCCAGAAAAACCCCGCTCCCTGCAGCCACGAAGCACTGCGCGCAGTCTCCCCGCCGCCCAGCTACGGTGGCAGCCTACCTGGCGGGCGATGCTCCTGCGAAAGGCGCAGGCCGCCATGGCGCCGCCACAGGCGGGAGGTCAGCACCGCCCCTTGACCCACCGCTCCGCCCGCCGAGGGCCGCCCGCCTTTCCGCGAGAGGCGGTGGCTTGGCCGCTCCCCTACTGCGCGTGCGCCGAGGGTCAGCGCCGGGCGCTGCCGCCCCTCCTCCTGGTGCCGTCCGTCCGTTAGCGCGGGGCTGGCGAGATGAGCACGCGCTCCCTCTCCAAGGTGAGGGCGGGAGGAATGACGTTGTTTTCCCGCCGGCCGCGCTCCGACGGCGGAGGGCAACGTACGGGCGGAGGGCGGCTGAGGGGAGCGGGGCTGCAGCGCTGCAGCCTCGAGTCTGGTACTTCCTGTGGCGGGGCGGTGATCGCATAGCGCCTTTCTCCCGTGTTTCCCGCTGAGCTGCGATGTGCGACGGGAGCCTTCAGTACCGCACCTTCAGTACCGTGCGGTTACTGCTGTCGGGAGCGAAGGGAGCTGCTTCCAGACCAAGCTCGTATTTAACCCGGAGCAAGAGGATTTCCCTTTCAAACCAGCTGTTGCTTTTATGTATATGAGTAGTGAAGGGTCCTTGCATTGTGTTCTATGTCTTCCACGTAGCACTTGGCCATCTTACATACTGGGCTCTGCTACGCTGAGTGATGTTTGGAAATACAACACTTGTAAAGCATTCAGAGAGCAGCCTTCCAGCATCTAAAGGAGGCTGTGAGAAAGAAGGGGACAGGCTCTTCAGCAGGGTCTGTGGTGATAGAACAAGGGGAGGTGGTTTCAAACTAAAAGAGGAAGGATTTAGATTGGATATAGAAGTTTTTTACAATCAGAGTGTTGAGGCACTGGAACAGGTTGCCTGGAGATGTGGTGAATGCCCCATCCTTGGAGACATTCAAGGCCAAGCCAGATTCAGAGCAACATGATCTAGCTGTGGATGTCCATGGTCCTTGCAGGGCAGTTGGACTAGATGGCCTTTAAGGACCCCTTCCAACTAAAGCAGTTCTATGGTTCCTAAGACTGTTTTTCAGAAGCCAGTATAGGTATTGGTGTTAGAGTTCATATTTGGATCAGAACAGAAATTACACGTCCAGTGTCACCCAACAGACTAGTATCTGTGAGCAATATTGAACGTCATTCAAGCCTTACTTTTACTTGATCACTCTTTCACCATTGGCTGAACTATCTCTGGTTGAGTTCAGTGGTCTTTGTTTATGCAAGTGTCTCTGTTGGGAAATAAACAATTGGATCAGTCTGTTTGTAGACCTTGAACATCAGTGGTTTTTTTTTCACTCTTGCTCTAGCGCAGTAACCTCACAGAGTTGGGGAATAGTGAGGGGAGACCTCACTATGGCCTTCTAGTACTTGGGAACTTATAATGGGAGGTGTCTCTGCCTGTAGCAGTGGAGTCAGAACTGGATAATCTTAAAGGTCTCTTCCACTCCAAACCATTCAATGATTTCATGATAATCAGTAGACACCAACTTTTTACACTGACAGTGACAAGGCAAGGGGGAATGATTTTAAACTAAAAGAGGGGAGATTTAGGTTAGATATTAGGAAGAAATAGTTGGGTGGATTTTGGTTGGATGTGAGGAAGAAGTCTTACAGTGAGGGTGGTGAGGCACTGGAACAGGTTACCCAGAGATGTGGTGGATGCCCCATCCCTGGAGACTTTCAAGGCGAGGCTGGATCAGAACCTGGGCAACCTGATCTAATTGTGATGTCCCTGCTCATTGCAGGGGAGTTGAACTAGATGACCTTTAAAGGTCCAACTGTAAGGATTCTATAATTCTAAGAAAGTCTTTACTCAGAGGGTAGTGAGATACCGGCACAAGCTGCCCAGAGAAGCTGCGGTGCCCCATCCCTGGGGGTGTTCAAGACCAGATTGGATGGAGCCCTGGGCAGCCTGAGCTGGTGATGACTCTGCCCATGGCAGGGGGTTGGAACTAGGTGGATTTTAAGGTCTTCTAACCCAAGCCATTCTGTGATTTTATAATTCTGTGATCTTTTCTGAACTGGGATGAACTTGGCCTCTGTAGATGAGAGGTATCATTGGCTTCTGTAAGTGACTGCATTATTCTGGATCACCTCCATTCATCCCAGCCTCTTGCTTTATTTTATTTCTAACTGAACCTTTAATGGGAAAACTCCATTGATATGTCCCTGTGGAATCATTTCATCTTATTTTTGAGCTTATTGAACGAAGGTGCATGAGAAGTTCGAGGATTCCTTTCTTGCTGCTCTACCTGATGGATGAGTTGAAGAACATAATTGAAAGGTGAACAGGTTCCTCACAGAGAGACTGGGATACTGCATCCACTGCTTTTCCATCTTGAAACAGAAAAATAAAGCACAGTAAACAAATTGGTATCCATAGGATGCTGGCAGTTCATTTCTACTTGTTGGTTTAGTGGAGCACTAAGGTTAGCAGGGAACAAAGTGGCCTCAGGAGTCAGATTGATGCTGATTTTGAAGTTTTTATTTTTCTTGCTATTCTCCAGGGCTGCTTTGTTTTTAAACCAAGTCCCAAGAGGAGAAAGGTGTCTCGAACAACAGGTTAGTATGCTTTGGTATATGTTGTTGTGCTCTGAGGGGGTTAATCCTGGAAGCTTCCGTCCTGATTGAATTCTTTCATGGCTGTGTGAATTGCTCCTTGATGTCAATATTGGTGAAAATTCATCTCTTCAGACATACCCAAGCAAGTAGTTGATTAATGTAATTTGTTTTTCATCTTGAGCCACCAAGATTGTATAGCTAGCTTTATCTTTGCTCTTTTTTTTTTTTTTTTAACAAGGGAACTCATTTCTATGCTACCTCAAATTATTTCCTGACTGAGAAACGATTGAAGACTACGAATGGGTTGCTTAAAGCTATGGGATTCAGAAATTCATTCCATTTGTAGTTCTTAAACTATTGTCAGTAGTTTATTTCTTTTCCTCAATAACCTTAAGCAAGAGCCACATGTGGACATCCAATGTGCTTTCTTGTGTATATTTTTCTCCAACCCAGAATGTGTTTATGTAAAGTCTCTTGTCACTTGTGAAAGACTGAATGGGATTGAGTCTTATTGGAACCGTAAATAAGTTGTTGTTGGAGAGTGGCTCAGGGAAATTGCTGTTCTTATTCCCAGATTCAAAGCTTTTTGATCTTTCCTGGCAGCACCAGAGCTGTCCAGAAGTGTGACAATTTGTGTATTAAAAAAAAAGGAAAGGAAAGTAGTATGGGCAGACTTCTGGAAATCACCACAGGTTCGTTTATTACCAGAGGGACTTAAAACAACACCTGTTTCAAAATTAATCCCAAGTTATTTTTTTTCTACAAGGGTTGGCACACCTGTGCCTCATGGAATGAGAGGTAGGGGAATATAATCCAGTCTCTCATTCCAAGTCATTGTGAGGTGAATACACTAACAACCCAGACCTATGCACTTAAAACCACATTGGAATTTTATGATTTACGGAATATGAGGTTTCTGTTTTTGCAAGATTTGTAATACTTGGGTAAATCCTCCTAAACATGTTTCAGTTAGCACATACTTTGTCACCAAAAAATGAATTTGACTGAACTACCCCTAAGAGAGAAGCAGAAGTGAGCTGCTGTGCCCACTAACAGCTGTTGATGAGAACACACAACTTAGCTGTGCATGTGATGAATTTGGAAACCAAAGCTTGTAAAATGTGAAGTTTCAATTGTGGTTGATAATAATCTTTGACCTTGCAAAGGCCTTCTGTACGTGTTTGCACCTATAATTTGAGTTTTGGTAGTACAGAAAGAATATTATGCTTTGGCACAATAACAAAAACACGATGGCTAGATTCTCTTCAAAAGAATAAGGCTTCTGCTATCAAAGTGTGTTGTGTATTGAAGCCATTTTTCTTAGGGATGTAAATCAGGTGTTAGTTTAGGGGAGCCAAGGAAAATGGAGGATTAGGCATCAATCTCATTCATCGTTGGGCTTTTAATTATTTTGAAGATTGGATGTGCTCATCACATGGTTCTTTAGAGATCAGACCACAGCTGATGCTCTGCTGAATGATGGGAAATGGACCTTGTAAAACTTTATTTAAACATCTTTAGAAAAAAACTTACCTTTCGCTACAAGGCAATATTAAAGATAATAGACTGCTTACTTCACCTTCAGTCTTTGTGTTCTTCCAAGTAGTGCTAGAGAAGCCTTAAAGGCTGCACCAAGCTTGCTAAATGCATGCTGAGAGTGGGATGGGCCCTATTTTACTTTATTTCTTTCATTTTTAAGGGAAATGTAGACTATGTGAAGGTGGTAGAAAAAAAAATTCTCCAAGAGGGATGTCACTCAGTTTTACTAGTTTCTATTCAATCTCAGATTATATTTTTGGCTTTGCCTTTCTTGTTGGCAGCTGGTGGAGAGTTTCTGTACTCAGATTTGTGAAGCAGAGGAGCACCTGGGGAACCAGATGCATTTCAGAAATGTGCCAAGACACTTACCAAAAAAGGATCTGATTTCTGAAGGCTTGAAGGTCTTCTAGATCAATCTTGGACATTTTGTTTCTCCTTTCTATAAGCAGCACATACAGAAATGAGAGGCAATTTGGAGATGAGGCCTGGTTTGAGCTTAAAGGTTTTGTTGGCATAGTTAAGTTAGTTAAGGTTATGGATTAAAAATGATGATAATAATCTATATTTTGTGTAACCTAACAGTTCTTTCCCAGTATTCTGCTGTATTTTGGAAATTGGTATTAACTGTGTTATCCTGGGAGAGCAGAAAGGATCTTTGATGTATTTTTGCAAGCCTTTGTGCTTCATATCTGACTGCAATAGTGATGGAAAGTTGAATATTTAAAGGGGGAAGCTGACCCACAAAATTTCCTGAAAGAAGGGAAAGACTTGTTTTATTTATTTATTTTGTAAAATAACAGTAACAGCTTTTTGCTTTACTTCAGCCTTTAGCTATCTGGGACTTGATGTTCTACTTTTGCCTCTATAGTTGGGCAGTACATTCTGCCTATTTCTTCCCTCATTCAGCAAGATACCAGCAGTTAGTTAACTGGTTAAGATAACCAGCTAAGCTCCCTTACATGTTTATATATTTGTATGTATTTATATATAAGAAGATATTCTTACTTCAGTTGAGTCCTTTGTTTTCTTCTCAGCAAAGAATGTCTTGCCTTGATAATCTCATCTGTGCTTGTGTTTACTTTCTAGCTGACTATTTCAGAGAAGGAAACAGTGATTTGGAGGACAGTGAGCTACGGTTTGCTACTTGCCAGTCATTACAGAAACAGGTCAAATCAGAAACAGAGGTGAGTCTTGCACCTGATATGAAAGCAGCATTTTGCATTTATGACAGTTCTGCTTACTTCTTTGTTTGGTTTTTTATTTTTTTTTTTTACATGCTTGAATAAACAATTTATTAAAACAATAAAAGAGCCAGAAATATAGACACAGGATATAACAAATATAGAAAATACATCAATTACACATTATCTCTGATCATAGCACTACATGCTTTTCAGGCTTCAAGCTGCTTCTTCTAAGTTTCTGTTTTTACTAATTGAACTTATTAATTCCTGGCGTAATTTTGTTGGTTTTTTTTTTCCTACTGCCAATTCAGTTGTGTGCTTGTCAGCCCCCTAAGGATTTTAAGCTCCTTGTGTCCTGAGTGTTACAGAGCCCAGCAGCTCAAGATTCACAATGGATTTATGTGAATATAACTGTATGGGTGTCATATATTGAACAACAAAGCTGTACACTTAGTCTATTAAATTAGTATGGACTGTGTCAGTGGGTTTGTCTGGTGGGGATGGGAGTTAATTTCATACTGAACTGTGGCCTCCTAATTGTGTGTTAGATGGCATGCTGTTGTGTTTGAATAGCCAGCTGGCTTGTATTATAGTATTAATAATTGCTTCCGTACAGCAGGGATTTCCTCCTCTATTTGATGTCAAGGATTCTGGGCAGGAATTCCATATTCCTCTGCCTACTATTGGGCACTGAATGTTGAGGGTTTTTTTTCCCAAAGTTTGTTTTGGGATATACAGTAGTAGCCAGCTGGATGAAGCTTACAATTTAGACCCTTAGGCTAAACTCATAAATTCCTCTAGTTCTCTCTCTGCTGTTCCACAATCCACCTTGCTTTGACTAGTCAGCACCCTTTTCAAACTGTAACTAACCACAGTGTGCAGAGCAGTGCACAGTGTTTATTACAGAGCATACACAGAGGCTTCTGGAGATGTATTTGGCATCTACCTGCCATCTGCTTCTGCTTGACAGGTTAGCCACCAGCACTAGCAGAAAGAAACTGCCTTGTCAGTTGCACAGTGGGATTACAGGGAAAAAAACATGTTGTAGCCCCTTCTTGAAGATCTTTTCTTAAGTCTTCTTTGTTTGACACAGTGTTGTCAAGGGTTTTGAAACAATGCTTCTAGGTAGCAAAGGTGGCTGCAGGGTTTTCAGGTCGGTGAGGATTTTTTCCTAATGCTCTGTAAAGATATGCCTCAGAATGCCCATCATGGTAAAAAGCTTCCCTTAAATATGTAGAAGCACAGAGCCATCTGAAAAATCATAATTATTTCAAGTCCCAAATCTCCTACCATTGTTCTCTATGAAAGAGTGTCTCTTTCTGTTCTTTCTCCTCCTGGTAGAAGACACTTCATCCTAAGCTGACAAATTGATGTGGGCTTTGCCTTAGTTTGATTAGTTTGATTAACCAAAGGGCAGATTGCCTGCAGTTATTTTTGCTGCTATACATAAAATTTTATTCATCAAGCTTCTTGGGGTCTCTGTAATGTTTCCCACTGAGTTCTGAATTACTATCCTTTTATCCCACTCTTGAAAAACTTGGAGGTGATAATTGTTTCTACATGGATAATTGTGATAATTCAGTTTGGAAGATGTTTAGTGTGAGTTAAATTTCTCTCTCTTTACTATGAGGGGTGGTGAGGTGCTGGAACAGGCTGCCCAGAGAGGCTGTGGATGCCCCATCCCTGGAGGTGTTCAAGGCCAGGTTGGATGGGGCCCTGGGCAGCCTGGTCTAGTATTAAATGTGGAGGTTGGTGGCCCAGCATGTGGCAGGGGGTTCAAGTTTCATGATCCTTGAGGCCCTTTCCAACCCTGGCCATTCTGTGAGCTGCTGCTCTATGTAGCATCGCTTGTGAAGTCAGACCGAGTAGCCAAGAGTTTTACCCAGTTGAGATTTTATTTCTTCAGTAACTCTGGTGTAGTAAACCTGATCCATGGTTGAATTTTGGACAGCTGGTGTGGACTTATATTCTGGGGATTCTAGTATGCTATGGAAGCCTAGCAGGAAATTGACCAAAGGTTTTGCCAGGGTACTGCTACCTGGATGATTTGTTGGGAGGCTCTGTGCTTGTGCTGGTGTTTTTCCAGTTCTCTGGTTTCTAATGGAGGTATTGAATACTGCAGAGGATACCTGGGAATACCTCCAGGTACTTTGTTGAGGAGCCCTCAGCCTTTCTGTCTATCATAAACTGGGCTGCAGTGGTGGCATTTGGTGCTGACATCCTTTTAGGCTTCTCACATCATGAAAAGCTGGTAAAAGCACTGTACTCCTTTTTGGATTTATGGAATGTGTATTTTTGACCTGTTCTGTTCCAATGTTGCAGGCTGTCTTGATTTTAACCACTGCTTTTAACAGTGTCTTGCAAATGTTGTTATACATCAAGGGCTTTCAGAAACATTCACTTCTTCAAAGGTGACAAATTTCAGGTGTACTTCAAGGATCCACATTAAAACACAAATCCCATGTGCAGGGCTGTAACATGGTTATTTTAGAGCTGTAAGGTGCAAATAATGGTTTTCAGTCTCTGGTTAGTATTGTAATAGTGATTGAACTTCCAGTTCAATTTTTCATCTTGTTTTCAAATTTTCCAGAGTAAGCAGTGTCATGCAAGTAAAATGAGCTGGTTGCCTGAGATGCAGAGCAGACTAATATACTTAGTAGAAATTACCAGAATAGTGCAAATAACGAAGTTATTTTGACAAAAAGCAAAACAAAACCCGATGGATTTAAGAAAGCTCTGTAAATATGCAGTACTATGGCAGTCTGAATTCCATCTTCACAGTGTGCAGTAGGAGAAATAATAGAAACTGTAACCATGCAACGTGAGGACTCAGAATCTTGTTAGATTGGCTCAGTGAAAACCTGGGCAGTAACAATCAGAAGCTCATGGTGTGTTGGATATGGAAGATGATGCTCTGAGGATTGTTGTGGGATCTATGGTAACATAGGAATTAGTGTGACGCTGTTATAAAGCTGATGGCATGAACTCATCTTTTTAAAATGTCATGCTGCAATTTCCCCTCAGTTACCATATAATTTATCTGGTATGAGCTGAGGCAGACAGTCAATATCAAAAAGGTCAGAATATTTTTGAATAAGTAGAGGATGAAAAGGCTTTTGTGTACTCTCTTACCAGTTTATCAGCCCTTTACAAGGAGTGTCTGTAGTTGAAATGGAGATCAGGGTTTTGTGCAGGCATGGTGTGCAGCATCCTGGAGATGTGGTTTTGCCTGTCTTAGTAGCTTCCTCAGCAATACTGCTTGAGCCAACCTTTGTGACTCCGTTTGAAATCAAGTTCACAGCTATGTGTGTCACTTCTTGTTCCTAAGAAAAAAACCGCTAGTGCTACTCCAGATGTAACACTGGAGTTTTCAGGTGCAAACTGATACAGGAAAAGGGTAGGAAAATGAGGATATTCTGGTGTTTCCACATTTGTATAGATGAAATTCTTTTTGTCTCCTTGCAGCAAATAGAGGAAGAATTGAATGAACAGTTATTTGATAACCTAGTGAGTTTTTTGAGGCGGTCTCATTCTGCATTCCAAGAGAAGACAACAGAATGGACGTGGCGGACGAAGTCCAGAGAAATCCCTACTGCGGCTCTTGTCTTAGGTAACTTCTTAAAGATGCATTCTGTTATGTCCATCTGCACTCTTACAGAGCCTTGAAATTGATACAGAGATCAAAGAGAATCGTTTCACTTATTTAATCAGTGCTGTAAATAAGTGCAGGCCAGGTCAGCTTCAGGAACGTTAACAGAAGAGATTGCGCTGGGAGAAGGAAGCAAGAGTTGACCTGCTTCCATTTTTGTCTGTATGCTTAGTACCTTAGTGCAATAAATCTGCTTCTTCCTTGGAGGTTCATCTTAGGCAACCGGTCGTGATTTGGGTTTTTTTCATGATGCAATGGAGATGCTTTGATTCTATCCCATATCTGGCACTAATTTCCTTGGTGGTTTCTATGACTAATCCCTGTAGCACGGAATTATACAGCTTCTGTATTTCTGATATATGTTAATGAATTGACTGTTGCAGAGCGTCTTTACATGTAGGAAAGCAGCATCTTTATCTTGGAAAAGGAGCAGAGGGTGAGAAAAATAACCGAAGGTCTTATGACTGAAGTTAGTGAGGTTCTGAAGTCGTCTTTTTTTTTCCCCTTTCAAATGGTTGTAACTGTAAACCTAAACCTGGTTCGGGGCAACCTGATGATGTTTTTGTTGGTTCATAAACCTGTGCCACAGATGTATCATATCAACACTAACAAAGAGTGGAAGCTTAGTCTGCTTTTGGAACTAGTAGGAAGTGAGAAGTTCCTGCTCTGAATATTTCTGTGGAAAAGAAGCTATGATTTGCCCTCTGGAGACTCCCCTTCCCCGTCCCCTTCCCCTATCCTTTTTTTTTGTCTAAAGATGTTAACAAAGGCAGTAAATGTTGAGTAGGTCATAATTAATTCAGACAGTAGTTCATAAAAACTCACAGTAATTTCCCTACTTGCATAAGTCCCTTGCGGATTCAGGTCTCGGGGGTCTGCACTGCTGCTCTCCTAGAGAAAGTGAATTTCATCTTTTTATCTGTGGGATTAGTTGCCTGTGAATGTCTTTGAGGTTATGAGTGGCAGGGAAATTAGAAAACCAATCCTATTCCCTGCAGGTTTGCAGCTTTGAGAAATCTTTCATTAAAAGTAAGGAAAAATTCTCCATTAGGCATCTTTACAGCTCTCTGTTCCTTTCAGCTGACTGGTATTAATATGTTTGTTCAGTCTTGTGCTGTTTTTTCATCTGTCCTCATAGATGAAGGGACGCTTTTCATTCCTTTCTTGAATATTTGTGTTATCTCCTGTTTTTTTTTTTGATCTGCAGTGCAGTTTATCAGTTTATCAGTCACCATGATCACAAGTCACAGGACTTAAATCATCTTTCTTTTAGGTGTGAATGTTACAGATCACGACTTCACCTTTAGAAGTCTCTCAGAAGTCCTTCAGAATAATGTTACTCCTTACATAGCGTTGCTGGAAGCCAAAGATTGCCCAGGTAAATGCTGCAATAGCTTTGCTTCTTCATCTGAATAATCTGTCAATTAATTAGTAATTCTAGTTTTAGTCCCAGATGTAAGAATATTGAGATGGGGAGATTTTGAACACCTTCAAAAGATTTGTTCAATCCCATGATAATACAGCAGGAATTCCTACTGTGCTTTAAGATGTCTAGTTCTGTTTCAAACAGTGAAGATTGAAATGCTGTTTAGTTGTAGCATGAATGTTGAGAGCATGCTGCTTAGCGTAGTGCATGGTAATACTGTAGGTTGGCTTCCCTCTGGTTTGAGCAATTGATGTATAGATGCATTCCACTTTTAAATGCTTACACTCACATTACTGTAGCAAAGAAATGGATAGAAAAAAATCTGTCCCGCTCCTTATTTGAGTATAAAATATTATTTAAATGAAAAGATTTAAATAACACATGGCAGTATCCCCACATCTATTGGTGGCCTTGTATTTTTTTTTTTTTAGGTCATTCTGACAGCAGGTGTGAAGTTTAAGAAAGGGGCCACATCTTAGTGTGAATTATTGCTGTTTAGGTAGAAAAGTGAAAAGTAAAAAGTTGGGGAGTTTCTTAGAGCATGAGTTGGGGAAGTGCTAATGATGTAGACCACTAACCAAGTGTCTTTATCATATTTCTAAAAAATGTGTTGTGAAGGCATAAAAAATCTGATGCAGAAGCTGTTGGGACAGCTGATGAACTGCTGTATAGATGTGGGCTCATCAGAAGAGGAGGACTATGAACAGGTTTCTCGTACTAGAGTACGCTGTTCGATGACTTCTCTTATCAACTGGTATGAGAGTGCAACAAAGGTAAGATTTTTTTGTGTCATTTACAAAAATGTCTGACCTTTATATTCTTTAAGAGAAGGAAGCTGAATACCTCAAAATTATATGCATTAGTGAAAAAATGCAGAAGGTAAACTTTTCATCTAATGCTAAGAAACAGCTGAGATTGAGGAGATTCGAGTATAAATCTGTAACATGTGTAACAGATGCGGAGTTCATTGGTGATGAGGCATGAATGTCAGAATTCTGGAAAAAAATAGGTATACTGCTATTTTATAATATGTTTACTTGGGAGCCAGAAGCTTAAAATGCAATATCAACTTCATGCTAGGTGCTTTACTCCCAGAAGTGCTGGGATGTTTATTAAAATAAAGCTTCAAAAAAGAACAGCCCTCTAGGGGAAAGACACCGCACTGCCCGGTGTGGCACTGTCTCATCTGCAACCCATACTACAGTGAAAAGCAATGACAAAATAACTTTCTAAATATTTTTTATCCTTGTATTTAATAAAGCTATTTATGTTTTATTCAAGCTTTTTTTTTTCTGTCTTGAATGAAAGCTAGAAGTGATTTTTATGAGCAGCGTGTTAAGTAAAAGTTTCATGAGTGAACACTCTTTTTTTACTGTATAAATATATAGAGAATGGGCAGCTTCCATGTCCCCAGCTAAAATGTTCCACGATCTCAGCAGAGCATTACTGATTCTGTCCCACAGAATTGTCTTTGTTTTGATGGCATATAGAATCATAGAATAGCTCAGGTTGGAAAAGACCTTATAGATCACCAAGTCCAACCACAACCTAACCATACTGCCCTACCTAACAACTCTCTGCTAAATCATGTCCCTGAGCACCACATCCAAATGGTTTTTAAACACATCCAGGGATGGTGACTCAACCACCTCCCTGGGGAGCCTAATCCAGGGCTTAACAACACTTTCTGTAAAGAAGTTTTTCCTGATATCCAACCTAAACTTACCTTGATGCAACTTAAGGCCATTTTCCCACATCCTGTCACCAGTGAGAAGAGACCAACTCCCCTCTCACAGTAAGCACCTTTCATGTATTTGGAGAGAGCAAAGAGGTCTCCCCTCAGCCTCCTTTTCCCCAGACTAAACAGCCCCAGTTCCATTGTTTCTCTTTAGTTTGTATATTCTTTGCCTTTCCTGCTATGCCGAACAGAAGGAAGGAAAATTGGAGTTCTTGATGCTTCTAATAAATACAGTTGTATCAAAAAAGTCCATTGTGTCACTTTGGAACATTATATTACCATAGATGTGGGATTCAGTCTTTTTTATTTGATTGCCTTCTGTTTATTAATGTGCAACCAATGACTTTAAAGAGAACAGATTCTGAGACTCCAGGCAAAAAAAGAACATCTTCCAGACACTGGCAGTCTCCTCCAGTTGTTGTTATCTTCAAAGACATGGAAAGTTTCACCACAAAAGTACTTCAGGATTTTGTGGTTATCAGCAGGTAATGTCATGAGTTTTGTTCTTCCATTCCGTTACTCGTTTTCTATTTGCAGCTGATTAGAAGTGTAAAAATGAGGGAATGTTACCAGCCCCCGCTGGTAGCAGTTGGAGCAGATATTGATGCTGCTTATTTGAAGCGGTGATTGAGCAGTCAGTGCATCTTCAGGTGCATCTGTGCTTTTGCCCTTTCTTAGTGCTGTCTTCCTTAAAATCATCTCCTGCATTGCACTAATTAGCCCCACAGTTCTCCAAAAAGAGCACCCTGACTGACAGTGCAGTTACAGCAGGATCAGAGCCACAGTTGTAGAGTTAATGCAGTTACAGCATGCACGTCTGATGTTACCTCTAAACAAGACTATGCAAGTTCACTTGCTGTGAGACCCACAATAAAATTGTTTTCTACTTCAAATCTAGCAGATGGGTTCACTAGGGAACGTTTCAAGAAATAAAATCAGAAATCACAATTATCTCGAAATAATTGGCTGTAAGGCAGTGGGAAATGAGGTTTAATTGTTTCTTAAGTGCTGTGCTCTATTTTGCTTTTTGTGGCAAGGATAAATACCTCATTATGAGCATGTGGGGTGCAGATGAAGTGAAGTTTATGTCTGTCACAGCCTACTAGTTGCACATAGACTTTTAAAACAGACCATGTTTCAAAAAATTTCACAGCTGTTTTTATGACTAGGAGTTGGCTTGATTAAAGCAGAAGAGAAGAGGAATAAAATGAAAGCTGGAAAGAGTTACACAATACTTTTAAAAAGATCTTTGGGTGAATCATAGAACTCAGATTTATTCTCAGCATTTGTCTTAAACATGTCAGTTTAATAATTAAGATGAAATGGGTAAAGAAGAGTCTTCTGATTTGTTAATCACAAGATTAAATTTTTCTCTCTGAAATTCTTTTAGGTTGCGAACAGTGAGCAGTAATATGTAAAGTTTTGTTTTTGTGTTTAAGTTTATAGCAAGGAGGTGGTTGTGGGGGTGTCAGCTGAAACACTAAGGTCAATAAGTGGCTATAGTAAAAGACAATTAAAAAAATGAATAAATTGTCAAATTTAACCTGGAAGTGATTTAAGATAGCAGCATTTGTGTTCCCTTGAAACTCCAATTAAAAAAAGGAATATAATGATAAAATAATACTGCAAATATTGTATTTTGTATAAATAGTTGTATGCTGTTCCGAGTGAATACAGTTCTCAGTCCTAACAGGGACTGGGCTAACAGGGTATACCAAAAAAAACCATCTGAAGAGAAAGGTTGAATCTGGAGAGGCTGAAATTCTTTTTCAAGTGCAATGGGAACATAGAACTTCAGAGGGATTTCAAATGTATTGTTCAGTTATTAAATACTGTAAAATCTGTAGATGTTCTTGAGACTGTTGGCTGTTCAAAGTCTCTTATCATTTTTCTTTATTTCTTTGCAAAAAAAATTAAGTGCTAACATTTAGTTCTCTGAATGGGTCGGTACAATACTGTAATGGAAAAGATGCTTTTTATGCTGCTTCCTGAAATTTGAATCCTAAAATATAATTTAATTTTGTTTTTTGTTTTAGGGCTTTAAGTAGCTTCCTTTTGTGTTTTTTCTCCTTGTACTACACATCAAAACTTCTGTTTTTTTTTTCTTTATTGCAGCTAAGTCATATGAGGTCAGTGCTGTGGTAGGAACATAATGTGTTTATTTCATGAGTTTCTGTAATGTGACTGTTAAGTTGTTGTTGTTTTTTCTTCCCTCCTTCCCATAGTCAGCATATTGGTGAATTTCCTCTTGTACTGATTTTTGGAATCGCTACATCTCCAATGATTATCCACAGCTTACTTCCTCACTCTGTTTCCTCTCTGCTGTGCATAGAGCTTTTCCAGTCCCTTTCCTGTAAGGACCACCTATCTACTATAATTGACAAGGTAATTCCCTTTCTGAATAGGAAGAATGTACGTATTCAAGCACAGTGAACATATGCATACAACTTTGTCTGAAGCTTTTGAAATGGAATCCGTTCCTGAGAGATGTGAATTTTGGATATTTCTATCCATAACTGCAGGATAGCTTATTTGTACTGAGAGCTTCCTCCCTAGGTTGAGACACACCTGCTTTCATCTTTGATTTAAATTGGCATCTGTGCATACTTGCTTGGGCTATTACTTTGACCTTCCCACCTCTTTAGAGGAGAGTAGTGCTTTGATCCGAGTTTCACTTTGTTTAGATAAGGATAGCCCTAAAAACAGAAAAACTCAGTTCAGCTTGAATTCCACGGTCTGTAAAAAGTTAGTAGAGTTATCCAAGTGGTCAGTTCAAATAAGCACTCTACTTATGTGATTTTGCGTGTACTCCTTTGGTCAGGATTTCTAAAGTTGCTTCTTTATGTGCTGAAAATAGTAGTATTCCCAGTTGTTACAGCAATCTGCTTTCCATTGTTTGTAATTTAAAAAATAATACAAAAATAATGTTAAGCTAAAACTAACTGAAACATTGCACATTAGTTAGTAAAAGGAACTTAGAAAAATGTGGTGAAATAATGAACAGAAAGACAGTCTTTACACGTGTGTTTGTCCTTGCAGATATGTTTTTAGAAGTTGGCAGCGTATTCAGCATCTCATTTAGTCAAATGCTAATGCTTGCTGAGAGTTGTATTGAATTGTGAATATAAATTTTGCTGGGTTGAATTCAGGAAAGAATTTTTATGACTTCTTGTCCCCTTTAGGTACTTTTAACAACCCAGTTTCCACTTAAACTGAGTGAGAAAGTTCTGCAGGTTCTCATCAACATATTCCTCTACCATGATTTTTCTGTCCAGAATTTTATCAAAGGATTTCAGGTAGGCGATGGTAACAGGAACTCACATTATGGGTGGTGAAAATGAAGTGTGATTCATTCATGATTACTAGACACTGAAAGATATTTCTGGTTCCTATTCTTGCTGTCATTGATGTGGATGAAAAAAAATGCCCTTTGAAAACAGCTTGGTTCTGTGAACAGGTGGGTGTTTCTCTGCCAGAGTTTTAAAGAAAAGCTTACAGGACTGGGTGTAAGCAAGCATTTAAAAGACAGCTCATTCTGCCACAAAAAGTTGCATTTAAAAGATGTATTTAGTGTGACCTGCCACAGTGGATAGAAACACCTCTCTTTTGTTGTAGTTTAAGTTGTAGCTTCAAACACCCTTGGCACAACCCTCCAACTGGGTATCAGATTGCTGCTTTGATCCTCCTGGGCTGGATTTGTCGTGAGTCAGCTACAGCAACGTCTCTTCCCCACTCTATGCTAGAAATCCTCTTGGAGTAATTTCTGCATTCACTTAGGTTTTCAGAGAAATAGGAGCTATAGAGTCGCTTGCTTTTTCCCTCAAAGTAGGTGATTCTTGTGATCAGCTGTGCAGCAATTCAGGAGTTATATTTGCCCTCTCAGGAGACAAAGTGGAAGACTTGATAAAGTTTATTAAAATAATAATAATAGTTTTAAACTACACGGGCTATGGGTTTTTTTTGCTTGTCTTTGTATATAGATGTATTTCCACGTCTGAGTCTCAATGTAGCTTTTATTCCTTGTGGGCTTCTCTGAGAACTCTGGATTTTGTTTCTTTTTGCTTGGTGCCACAGATGGACTTGCCAGTAAAACTTGATATTTTCAAATCATATGCATTTAGAGTGTCCAGGGTTCTTTGATTTTTAAGATTCAGCTTCTCTTATTTGATGAAAGAGTTGCCAGGATTTAAGGATTCCCCATTGGCCTGATGTGGAAATACAAACCCTAGTCCTCAGGGTATGGCTGTGTCCTTGTGCATTGAAGTACTCAAGAAAATATCAAGGAAGCAATTTCAGATCAGATTTCCTAAGTGATGTTCACAAGGGATCACCATGGTCCCAGTTATGTCTAGGAGTAACACTAACATATCTGACAGGAAGTGTCTCTTCCCTTTGATGGTTATTGCCCTAAATATTTTTAGTGAGGTTTTCTGTCTGTTTTTAAGACTAGATGTGATCAACATGTGCAGTTATTTTATAAGGCCCTGGTAGCAGGAATATTTAAGACAGCTAAAATCAGTGTCAGAGAATTTGTATTTGTGCATAGTAAGAACTTAGCGGTGTATTTTTGTGTGCATGAAACAGAAATTGAAATGAGGACGTGCTAAGTTTACTTGTATACTCTAATTGATTTACATGTCTTAATATATACACATTTATGAACATTGGAGCTGAATATGTAAGCTAAAGAATGCAGTAATTTGCATAAATGAATAGAAAGTGTTTGACAAACTGTAGTTACGGTGATCTAGGAGGGGAAACGATGAGATACTGAATTTGAATAGCAGATAGAGCAAAAAAGGTAGTTACGTGACTGCATTTAAAGCTCTGTAATCGGTGTAGTGCAGTGATGTGACTTGTGGAATGTTTACAAACGGTGATGAATTTTTTTAAAGGAATGCCATTACTGCCATTGTGTACTGGATACACCATAGTGATAAGAATGCTTTGAAAAGTAGACATAGCAGGAAGGACGAATTTTTTTTTATCATCGCTGGTTCTTGCTTTCTTTTTCAGCTCTGTATTGTGGAGCACTTCCATTCCAATCCTCTTAGTATACTGTGTTGCCAGCTGGAAGAAGCAAAGAGGAGAGTAAATTCTTTATCACATAATCAGTGTGAAAACGTTCGAAGACTGCCCTCTTTTAGAAGGTAAGAGGTGAAATAAATTTTTGAACAGTCTTATGTTCAGTCAGCTTTGAGAACAATGAAAGGAATCTGTAAAGTGTGAAAACTGTGGGCTATTCATGCATTTGTGTAAAGAAAGAAATCTATCAAAAGGAGGATGGTGCTCAGTAATTTCTGGAACCCTTAGTTTTCTGGTATAGAGAGTACAGCTTCTGTGATTTGTACTCTGTTTTTCCCTCTTGTCCTTAATACAGAAACAAGCTATTAATACAAGCAACCATAAATCACTCTTCAACTTGTTAAGCTGACATGGAACATAATCTCTAGGGTTTTCTTGTGGCCTTTCAACTTGCTGGATCTGAGTGTCCCTTTTTGAATCTTTTCAAGTAAATCCTTAGTGCAGCATAAATGCTTTTAATTTTTTAACCTTATAGCTTTTTAAGCTCAATCTACATTGTAATTTTTGTGTTCCTGTTTTTCATTGCCATCAGGTATGTGGAAAGTCAAGCCTCAGAGAAACAGATTGCACTGCTGACAGCAGACAGTTCCTTAAAGGTAAAATCTTAAAACTGTCTTTGGATAGCACAAATAATTTTCCAACAATATATTAACTTATGTGGAGGATAATAAATTACATAACTAAGATGTATGGTTCCTGTAACATCTTTCATACAGTACATACTCTGCTTCATGTCCAGCGTGGAGAATTAGGATCCGGGGGTCAAAGTTCCAAATCTCTGGGCTTGCCAGGTACTTTTATACAAAGCTACACAGGTTTTCTTGCATCAGCTTTTAGCTGCATGTAGAAATAAAACTGCCTAGAAGGAAGCTTACAAGGCTTATTTATGATTTTGTATTATAATGCTTACTCAGACTGAATTTCTTGGAAAGTCAGTGAAGTGTTTAAAGAATGAGTGACTAATCCTGAAGGTTATTTCTTAAGCTTTTAATCCTCCATACCCTCTGAGCAGTCTCTGATTGCACCCAGTAGGGCAGACCAAGTCTCCTAAGACACACATCCACACTACATGTTGTGCAGGATGTAAATCTTAATTTATGTTGTGTGTTTATCTAAAAGTTTGTCAGGTGATTGAGGTCAAGCTGCTATTGTGAGCATTTTAAGAGTTCATCATCCTCTAAAAGAAAGATCTGTTTGTAATTATCATCAGCTGAATCTCTTCCAGTACATGCATCGTTCAGGATAAAGCATTTCTCTCAACTTCACCTGAAGCGTAGCAACCTGTTAGGCAAATGGTACGGCCAGAGACAAAGCTGTTCATCCCTGCAGGTCTTCCTGGTCTGTAAGGACTTCTCAAATTTGAAGAATGTTCATAGAATCATACAATCACAAGGTTGGAAACGACCTGCAAGATCATCCAGTCCAACCATCCTCCCACTACCATTGCTACCACAAGCACTAAACCATATCTTGTAGCTCCTCATCCAGATGCCTCTTGAACACTGCCAGGGACAACGACTCCACCACCTCCCTGGGCAGCCATTCCAGTGCCTGACCACTCTCTGAGAGAAAAAGTTTTTCTTTATGTCTAATTTCAGTCTCCCATGGAGCAACTTGTGGCCATTTCCTCAGGTCCTATTTGTTGCCTGGGAGAAGAGGCCAAACCTTTCCTCATCCCAGCCTCCCTTCAGGAAGTTGTAGAGTGCAATGAGGTTTCCTCTGAGCCTCCTCTTCTCCAGGAGAGAAGATTGTTGTTGTTAAGGTTTGGAAGAGAGCAGGCAAATTTGTGAGTGCAATGCAATTCTAGTGGTCAAGGCTAGAGATGATTTGTGTGTGACTTTCTGATCTATAGTTTTCAATGTCAAAAATAGCTTCAGCAACTGCTGCTCCCTTGCTGTTTATTCACACCTCAGCAGATGTGCCAGCACAGCAGCTTGCATGGCTGCGGTATAAATGTGATCAGAGAAACAATCCAACTTAAATAACCTGACCAAAACCAAAAAGCCATGGAGTTTTTCTGCTGGCTTGTTTCTGCAGAATAATTTCCTCAACCTGTTCTCTCTGCAGGTGCATAAATGCTTCTGTTAAATCAGCAGGAAGGAAGGAAGGAGTGGGAATGAGCAGCAGTGACTGCTTCTTTGTTTAAACACCGCTTAATGGGCTGCTGCTTTAAAAGTTGAATATTCATCAGTATGTTTAATAAGTACAATACACTCCTTATTTCATAAGCCCATCCCTACCCTGGAAGTCTGGAAAAGAAACAGCCAGGGCTCTTGTGTCTGTGTGCATATGATGCTTCTGATAAATCCTACCATAAGGCATAGTTGTGATCTCTGCAATAGCAGTAGGAGTACGATTGCATTGCCAAGCTGGCAGCGTTACCTGGTTGAGGAGAAAATGCCCCACTTCAGTATTAATGAGCTGCTATTTCTTCTGTATGCCTTCCTGACCTACAGTACCGTTCCTAACTTGGGAAATACTTTTAAGGATGTTATGGTAGTAGTACTTCTTAAAAAATTTACGGCTCGCTTTTGGGACCAGGTAAACCTGCCATTCAATCTTACCGACTAAATTTGCAGTATTCTTTCTCAGCTGCTATTTGGCATCTATGTTGGTCCTTTTTTTTTTTTTTTTTTTTTTTTTTTTTTTTTAATCTATGGGAGGAGTTCCACCTATTTAGAGTAATTAGGATTTAAATGCATTTTCTCTTCATCCTAATTGATTTTGACTTTGTCTGAAAGTTTTTTTTGACAAATTTCATTTGAAATTGTGTAAGTGGGTTCATCTGTATTTATTGAAATAATGTTGCATGATCTTCTAATCATGTTTTCAATCTACTAAAACAGTAAGGAGAGAAACAGAATATGCCTTCCCACTCTGTTATTTGGCAAAATACAAACTGCATTTCCATTTATGTAACTGCATCAGTCTTGATCTGAGAAACCTGATAGGGGAAATACAGATGCTAGAATGCTCTCGGTTTGGGGGAGTAAGATTGATGTAGCAACATCCCAGTTTTTTTGTGGTGATGATTACTCTTTTTTAATGATGATTCTTAGCATTAAAATACAAACCTAGCAGTGTCTATCTTCACAGAATCGCTGAATGGCCAGGGTTGGAAGAGACCTCTAGGATCATGAATCTCCAACCCCCCTGCCACATGCAGGGCCACCAACCTCCCCATTTAATGCTAGACCAGGCTGTCCAGGGCCCCATCCAATCTGGCCTTGAACACCTCCAGGGATGGGGCATCCACAACCTCTCTGGGCAGCCTGTTCCAGCACCTCACCACTCTCTCTGTAATGATGTCCAACCTAAATCTTCCCTCCCTCAACTTAAAACCATTTCCCCTTGTCCTGCTGCTATCTATCCCTTCAAAGAGTTGACTCCCCTCCTGTTTATAGGCTCCCTTTAGGTACCGAAAGACTGCAATGAGGTCACCCTGCAGCCCAGCTCTCTCAGCCTGTCTTCATAGGGGAGGTGCTCCAGCCCGCTCATCATCATTGTGGCCCTCCTCTGGACCCTCTCCAACATCTCCCTGTCTTTCTTGTACTGGGGGCTCCACACTTAGACACAGTACTCCAGATGGGGTCTCACAAGAGCAGAGTAGAGGGGGACAATCACCTCCCTGTCCCTGCTGGCCACCCCTCTTCTGATGGAGGCCAGGATACCATTTGCCTTCCAAGCTGCAAGAGCACACTGCTGGCTCACGTTAAGCTTTTCATCTGTCAGGATCCTGAGGTCCTTCTCTGCAGGGCTGCTCTCAAGGACCGCTCCTTCCAGTCTGTATGGATGGCTGGGACTCCTCTGGCCCAAGTGCAAAACCTTGCACTTTTCCGTGCTGAACCTCGTTAGGTTTGTCTGGGCCAATCTTTCAAGTCTGTTGAGTTCCCTCTGAATGGCATCCCTTCCTTCCACAAGGAAGGGCCTTTGAAGTCCCATATCTTAGGGTCTTGGGAATCATTTTAGTAATTGTTAAACTAGTGACATTTAAATTTTAATTGATAAGTCCACAAGGAGAAATGTCTTAATGGTTTTTATCATCTCAAAGGTTTTCTTAATTTCATAAAATTCTTTACAACACCAAGTCTTTGTTGATTTCAGCCTGCAGTATGATACTTGCATTTTCCACGTATTAGTTTGCCTTATATTGCCTGCAGAGAAGCATTCATTTTTATTTTTAATCTGATACTCTTTAGCTTAACTTTAGAGAACTTCAGTGGTTTGTTTTGTTTCATTTATTTATTATTTTTTCTATTTAGAGTTACTCTCTCAGAGCTGAGTAAAAGGGCAGTAAAAATGTAGAAAATTCTGTTATTCTCTTTTGACCTTTAACTACGATCAGGGGAGAGAAGATCTTCTCAGTCATAAACTTATTTGTAGTGAGCCTAAAATGCTTAACTACAGCCAGCAGAAATTTCTAGTGGGATTTTCCAGAAGCATTACAGATTGTTCCATGGGAAGCCAGTGATGATGAGGTGCAAGCTGGGAAATTCCCTAGCAGCAGTTCCTAATTTTTTTTTCCTGATACGTGATTTTTTGTTTGCTCGTTTTTTCCGGTTTCTGAAAACCTGAATCCATAAATAAACAAGTTGAATTAAAAGCACATAGAAGCAGCAGCTTTAGCATACTTTTCTGTGATCTGATCCTTTTATGTATACTTCCGTAATAAAAGCAGGAGCCACCCATAGATGCAAGAGAGTTTTAAAAGTGCTTGTGATAAAAAAATAAAGCAATTAATAAAGACTTGAATAAATGTAGCTGTGTAATTTCTCAGTACCTATTACATCTATTGTCTTGGTTTTAGGAGATATCACAACAGTTAAATATTGTTGAAAATGATACTTATGCTAATCAATAACAACTCTCCAGTCAGATGGAAGAAAAAGGTTTAAAATACGTGGTGTGATTGCAGTGAACTGTTAAAATAAATCATTTTTACATAAATCTTAAATGAAAATTGAGGATTTAAGTCACAGAACACCAGAGCATCAAAACCTCAGAGTCATTTTAAGAACTTTGTGAAGGTTTTAAACAAACTAATGTCAGAATGACTCCTAATTGTTTCATTATCCTGTCACTGTAGGAAGCAGTGTGGAAGCTGCTAGAGGACTTGAATGTTTACCATGAAAATTATTTTCCCATTCTGAGATGTCTTCATGTTTTCACGTCTTCTCTTCCAAAGTATCCTTTGGGCAAGCAGGTGAAGTACTCTTACTCTGTTTCAATCAAACATTTGATTGATTTCCCAGTAGGACATCTGAATTAGTATTTATTCTTTTTATTTACTGTTCTGCTGTTTTGCCCCCTACTTCTCCAATGGAGACAGATGCTTTCTTGCCATGGGAAGAGAGGAACAGCATGTGGTTTCTCTGCTGGCAGGGATGATAGCTCGTCAGTCAGCAGGAATGTGTTTGTAGAAGGAGGCAAATGTACAGATCAGCAAATGAATTGGCAAGTTGATTTTTCCCACACCTCAAATTCTCTGTATGAAGTGCAAACAGTGTATACTCTTCTACCACCTAGAAGAGTCAAATAGTCTCATTTTGGGAATCTGAGTAGCAGAGTTTTAGCAATTTTCTGTGTAAAATAAAATGATAGTAAGGGAACAATGATAATTGCTCCTAATAGCCATATTGTTCTAATGTCAGTGATTCTCACAGTAAGCAACTTCTTCTTCCACTAAAAGAACAACATATTCTGTGCATGTGTATTTATCTGTTCTCAATCTGCTGTTTTTAGAGTCCATCCCTAACTACAAAATTGAGGAGTCTCAGTATTTGAGATTTAAGAGTTGTTTAGTTAGTCCCTCTGCACTGATCTATGCAGTTACCTTCAGCTGGTTGCTTTAAACATGGTACAGAGCAGCACACAGATTCCAGCAGTGCAGGGAAATTTGTTGTATAAGATGCTGAAAGCTCTTGATTTATGCCGCAGTCATTCTGTGTATTTGAGAAAGAAGCTCTAAAGGAATTACATGTTACTTTAAAAAGCTTGTTGTAAGAGTTCTTCAGTGCTTAGCTTGTAAAAGCATTTTATTCTTTCCTCACTTTCTGCATAACAGATCAGGGAACTGCACTGTGCATGTTTGGAAAACCGAGTGTGGGAGACAGAGGAGTATGAGTCATCACTTCAGTTAGCAAGGTGACTTTTTAATCCTTCTTTTTATCCCTTTTTTATTCTGTTTAATACCACTGTACACATGTAGAATATCAGTTGTCTGTTATTTTGGAACTTAAAGCTGCTACCTGTGTTGAAGATCTGCAGCTTGTAGGATTGTCTGCAAGTACAATTGACTGCTTTCTTCATTTTGTATTCCTACTGTTTCCTATGAAACTCAGCCAGAATCTAATATTTCTTATGCACAGTGTAAATATGCTGAAGACGTTGAGAAATATTTATGTAAATGAGAACATCAGCTGTATAATTTTTAGATACTCTTTCAGTATTCTTTCAGTGAACGTGTTGTTATGCTATATTTTTGAAAACTTTTTTATTAACTGTGGGTCAACCAAGTTATTAGTTTTAGTTGGCCTACACTATGATCCATTCTGAAAAATCTGAAAAATTAGAATCTGTTCCAAATGGCAGCTGTGGCCTTTATTTCTTATTTTGCTGCCTTTTTTTTTTTTTTTTTTCCATAAACTTCTCTTTGAATTTGTACAGGGATTGTGCTAATTGTTACTGAACTTCAGGAGAGCTGTGTTTGTATTGTCTATCAGTGTTTAAAATTGAAAAGTCATCTAAGGCAATTTCCATAATGGAAAACCTTTAAATTGCCATGCTGCAACACAGACTTTTAAACTTTTTTGTGTCGAGTAACTGTTTCCTGACAAGTGCATTCATTCAAACAGTACATTATTTATGTTGCTCAAGGAGCTGATACAACACTGTTACCGTAACTTCCATGTTGAGAGTCTCTGCCATTGTGAGGTTTGATGTCTTGACAAGGAAGTTGAATAGAAAAGCTAGGTCTGTGGTGTGTGGAAGATCACTGGGCTCATGTACCTAAGAAACATTCTCTCCATACTGTCCCCTTACCACACTGCATTTTCCCACAGCACCACTTTGCTATATTTTTACCCTCATCCCATTGGAAGGATTGCTTGCTTGAGTTGTCATGTCTGCAGTCAATTCTTTTCTGACTCTCTTGACGGTGCTCAGTCTCTTATCTGCCCTTTGTCACAAATGTGTCACTGAGCTTTTCTGTTCTGTCTGTTCTGTAATATCCAGTGACTCTTGGCCATTTTTACCTCTCCTTTTTTTTCCTTCTGAATTCATTTGCTTTCTGGTTGATGCTGCCATCAGATTCTGGCTTATTCCCTCTTTATTCTTTTTTTGTTCATTTCTCTCTTGTTTTTTTTCTCTAAACCTGGCAACCACTACATGGAATTTCTAGTAGAAATAGCACTGATCAGAGTAGAATAGAAATATCAGTAATCAGGGTTATTGCTTTCATAGATGATGGATGGTTTTTGTTGTTGTTGTTGTTGGTTTTTTTGCTTGATTTTTTTGTTTTTTTGTTTTAAATCCAGAAATTCCATCATTTTTTCTAACTTCTTCAATGTGAGTTCCTTTTAACGTTTGAAAGTCTGACTGGGATTATATATATATTTTTTCAGCTTTTTCTTTATCTCCCTTGTCCCTTTTAACAAATATTTACTGTCTCTGATATTTCTGCATGGGATCTTGCTGCTGTGTTTCAGAAGGAAGTGGCAAAATGTGATTTTTGCCCTTCCACTGAGTTTTCTTTTCTTTTCCCCCTTCGCTTCACTGTGGAATTTATTGACTGTTCTTTAATCTCTCTGCTTTCCTAGGGGCTGTATCACATTGATATTCCTTGCGCTCACCCTTCCATTCTTCTTTTTCAACATTTTCTGGAGTCATCTTTTTATTTTTTTCCTTGTGTTAAAGAAGTTAAAATTAGTGAAGAGAGGGAGTGAATGTGAGGTTTAACAGCTAATCAGTCCAGTAAGAAGAGAGAGAATCGAGAGATGTAGGAGCATGTCTCTCTTCACTGATTATGGAGAGCTAACTGGCTTGGGCTTCTGGTCAAAATTTAGGTGGCAAAACATTTTAAGGACAGTCTTTCATCTGTCTGGATACTGTACTGTGTTTTTGGCTGCTGATCACTGATGTCATTGGTCACATGCTGCTTATCACAGTCCAGCCGTTTTACATCACTGTGTTGTTCACCTGTCTTATCAGTTCTTCAGGCAATCCTCCCTTCAGCATTCTGAAAGAGTTTCTATGGGTTTCATCCTGGCTTCCTTTCTTTTCTTTCATATGACATATGACATATACATGTCTGAGTAATAAGAGATATTTATTGGATGTATCTGGATGATGTGAGATTTTCTGATCCCTGAAATACCTTGCAGAAGTCTCAGGTCCAAAAGGCCGGAAAAGATCCTTTACTGTTTCCCAGTGTGCAGTAACAATACTTCTGCTTGTTGTTTGGGCCTCCTAGCCTTATTAGCTTTGTAAACAAGTTCTTCCCTAGGTTCTCATGTCAGGGATACTTCTAGAACTTGGAAAAAAAATACTAATATAAATGAATGGAAAAGAACATATTTTCCATTTGCATATTTATACATCTTGTCATCCTCTTGTCATTTTACTTCTTTAATTTTTGCAGTGTTTTCTCATGCCTGGAACAAGGCCACCTTGTTCATCCATTATTCTCTGAAAAACAGTAGATGTTTTGTGTACCCTTTGTGTGGTCAAGGTCGCCTTCCTTTTGTTAGTTCCTGCTGTTTTTCTGTACAGAATGAATGTATGTAAAAGCAACTGTTGCCTCGCAAAAATCCATAACCATAAATCCGATAAACAACAAGTGCTAATCAGAAACTTGAGCTTGAATTCCATTTTCCCTTTCAGACACTGACAAACCTACCCCAGCCTCATCTGAATGCCTCCTTAAATCCCTCTTAGACAATGTCTAGCTAACTCACATGGAGACTCACTACCTGACACACTGATGGCCACCATTTCATGGGCTTGTTATCATCCTTTTTTCATGTATCCACGTCTTTTCTGTCTTCTGGAGTCCTTTAACTGTTAACATCTTTGTTTTGTACTTCATAAAGAGGAAGCAAAACCATACAAATAGGCTGAGTAGAGCTCTCAGAAACAATAGCTATTACAAATGTGTGATTATTCAGAACTGTGGTGTTTGGCAATTGGAATCTCTTGCACCACATGAAAAAAGAGCCATGCATGTGTAAAGGTACTGGCTGGATGCGGTGACTTAATTCTGGAGCTCATTTATGGATATTTGCAAGGACTTGCTTTTTTATCTTTTGAATAAAGATTGTGAAACTGAGAAGTGCTTGGTGACGTTTGTAAAATGCCCTAATATATAAATAAAGCTAAGTAAATACTTGGCTGAAACTTGGACTAGATGACTTCAAGAAGTCCCTTTCAACCTAAATGATTCTGTGATTGTAGGAGTGGTTGGGTGGTACTAATTAAATACAGAAAGCAGTAATTCCAGTTTAGTTCTCATTTTGAATCACAGAGAGTAATCTACTCCTTGCATGGGTGAATGTATATTGCCCTGTCCCAGCTAAAACTAAGACATTCTGATTTCATAATATACCATCTTCTTTGGAATCAGTTTTAAACCCTACTATATTTTTGTAATGGGGCTCATAGTTTCAAAAGTTACAGATTCTCAAAACTTATAACTATATATCCATTGAGGTTTTTTTGTGTAGAGTATTAGAAAGAAGTTTCCTCATCAGTCCTGTAGAAAAATGGTAAGTACGTCTGTCCAAAGCAATTCTATTTGTTTCTTTGCGTTCGTTTGATCTCTCTTAATGTCAAAAAAGGAAAGATCTTTACGGAGGTTTTCTCTTTTAAAAGGATTTTTTTTCTACTTATTTTTAACTTTTTTTTTTTTTTTTCCAGTTAAGAACATTGAAAGATGTTTCATCATTCTGTCTCCATAATTGTGTCTTTTAGGATGTTGAATAAGTCTGATTTGGTAACCATGCTTCAAAAGTGTGTGGAAATTCTTGTGTCATCTCCTGGAAGGGAGTTTGATGAGATAGTAGAGAGGCTGAAGGAGTTCTTGACCCAGTTTCAGAAACTAGAAGGTGGGTGTGCATCGTCATACGTTCCCTTGCAGATTAAACTGAAACTGTTCTATAATTGGACAAATGGTATTTTTCCTGGTCATATTCTCTCATTGCATCAAGTTGTCAGATATTTCAAGATTGTTTTTAAATACAAGACACAATTAGGACATGTTTATATGCTTTATTGGTTTGCGGTTCATGCTTTTCTAAGGCAGAAGAGTGATGTCAGATAAGAAATTGGACAGATCAGCAAACATTACTCACTACATCTGTCATGTGTATTCTGAGCATTTTACCAGATGTTGCAATTACTAAAAATATTTAACAAAACAGTTTTTGAAAGATAAACAGGAGCAGATTTCCTTCTGACGTGGTATTCAGTCCAAATGTATATAAAGTTATTGCACTAACCTTTGGTTGGATTCACATGAAAACTAGACCAGTGTTGACATACTGTAACTTTTCTTGCCCACTCTAGCTGGTTGTAGGGGGACATTATGGAAACTAGGAATGCGAGTGAACAGCAGTTTTCCATCTTTCAGAGACGAGTTAACAAAAAGTGCCATATTCCATCAGAAACAGGAACTGATGTATTCCAGCATTTGTCTGGAATTGGAGTTTGGTTCTTTTCTTTGAACTGTAAAGAAGTGCTCACTCCTGTTTCTCTTTTGAATATAAAGTGGCTACCATCTTACCTCTTGTATGTGTCTTAAATGGAGGTCATTGTCAGTAGGAGCTGCTACACTTCGTTTGGACAAGTAGGCTAAGCTTGGCTTGGTTAGAAGAAAAATTGTGTTGTTTTTTTTTTCTTTTTCTGTACCTTGTAATTGTGGAAAGATGCAGCAATGTCAGGGCTGTGGTACAGGAACGAGATGATTGCTTTAAAAATAAATGTGTGTTTCACTGAAGATGCTGGCACTGAAGATCCTGAACTACATTGGAAATCCTAATGGTTGACCTAGTTTGCAAAATTAAAATTAAAGCACTTTAAAATGTAAAATTTCCAGAAATATTCAATCAAATAGTTGGATTTTTACCTTGGGGTGATACAGAAAAACAAGATGAAACAAATGAGAATACAGCAACACATGGAACTGTGAGATGAAAAGTCAGTATTTATTTTAGATGATGATTTGAAGAAGTTTTTAAAACAAGAAAGGTCTAACGAGTCCATGAATTATCTTAGTTTGCTTTCAAAGAGGATTTAAGCTATGAAGTGAGAGGGGGAAATTAAAATAAGCCTTAAATGAGTAGTAGGTTGCTGAGTTAGGTGACTTCCTGTAAGTTTCTGTGGTCATGCTGATCTTTAGCTGAACTTTTCTGCCAAAAAATGTTATGTACCTGGATCTCCCTCAAAGCCCCAGTGAAAGCATGGTCCCAAATGATTCTGAATGATTTTCTTGTTGTTCTTTCTTGTTGTTCTTTCCAAGACTGCCTAATGAATTGGAAGAAATCAAAACTTGAATCTTGAGGAAAGAAAATACCTTTATATTGGGTCTATTTTTGATAGAAGGAATAATTAAAAATACAAACATCAGATAAAATTTTATTTATCCCAAAATTCCAAAATAATACATTTTTTGCCATTCATTGATACGGGGGTCTTTTAAAAGCCTTTTGGCTTTGGAATTGCTCTGATAGCAATTTTGTAATGGGGCTGATAACATCACTTTTTTTTTTTTCTTTTTTAACTTTTTCACAAGAAAGAATGTGCTGAGAAATGCATGTATATGCATACATGTGCTGTTAACATTGAACTGGAGGAAGAAAATATGATGTTTCTTTTAAATATGCATTTTAATGATCAATTCTTTAGAGTACAGTTATTTGATATCGTGGACCAGAACATTTTAATAGCTTTCAATAAAAATTGAAGTCATTAGTTAGTTTTAGACAGCTAGCCAGCTTTTTTTTTCTCAAGAACTAAGAATTGCTATAATCAGCACTGCAAGATATTTATTGAATTGGATTCTGTAACATTGAAACTAGACAGCAGTCTGCAATCCTGCTCTTTACTGGTGTGTTTTGAAGCGCCAACTGTAGAAGATAATTTTTTGTTTTCTATTAGACCTTTTCTGTTCGTACTGAGGGAACTGCAGTAATGGTTTTGTTGACACCTTTCTGCAGGGCAGTAGAAAATACCAATTCATTCTATGTAGGTCATCAACAAGCTTTGTATACAATGATTGTTATTGCTAATGGGAGCTTTACCTGTGATTGGTAGGTGGAATCTCCATCTTGGTAACATCTTTGTCCATGAGTAAGGCAAGAAGGCTAGTTACATTATGATTAGGACATAATCTTTATTGTTCAGTGTGGCCTTGATTGTTCTGTCAGAGGTTTTGTTTGTTTGCTTTCAACCTAAAATAAAAAACCCTAATTAATGATGGAATTGATCAATTAACTATATGGCTATGAAAATAAAATTTGCTTATAAATTAAGATGAAAGATCTGGACAGTGAAATACGTGAGCAGGCTTTCAGTTTGCTACTCTGGTTGCTGTTTTTACATTTGGTGGGTCGGCTTATTTCCTATTTGGTATTTGTTGTAAATGTAAAGGAAAAGAAATGTAGTGTATAACTTCTTGAATGTTCATTAAGCATCGATACTATATTGCACTAATCTGTCCAGTTTACAAATGCTGAGATTATGACCTAGAATGACCTAAGTGGATTTCAAGTGATGTGCAAGGCTTGTGCTGGATCTTTTCTCAGGGATGCATTGCTTCACTTCATAACTGTTGGACAAGCTGCACTGCTGCCTGCTTTTTAACAATTTCTTACAAGGGCAAGACTCAAAAGCTGCCTGTGTTAGGTCTGTGAACAGGTAACTCTGAACGCTTCTCAAATTGCTTGGGTTAGGAGGTTAATATAGGTATGGAGGAAGAGTTTACCCCCACATAATAAACATGAGTTTTGTTCCTGTAGCAGAAGCTTACCAAGAACGAGATGAGTCCGTATCGCCACAAAAAGAGCTCCAGAAGAAGACAAATCTTTATAATCTTCAGAAGGTTAGGCCTGCATTGACTTTACTCACTAGTTCTTTAACTGAATGTTTATTTAGATGTATTTGTCCATGGTTATGTCTTTCCTGCTTGCTGGAGCTCTGAGTAAAGGTTGTGTATAAGTAATTCTTCTGAAAAATGAAGTAATAATACCAACTGTGTGTGTCAGGACTACCTGATGTGTAGAAAATGATAGAAAATAATCTGTCATTAACTAGGAACTTAACATGCAAATTAGGAGATATCTTTGTATTTGACTTGTAAATTATTCTTCTGCCTAACCCACATTTTTTCAAGCTTCAGGCCTGAAGAATTTTCGTAACTCCTACCAGTTTGAGAACTGGATACACTGGCCTAAATAAACGTAACTGCACGATCACATTTCTTAACATCATCAATGAAGACATGCCAGCAAAAATTAATTATACATGTTCAACACATAGATTGTGTTCTCCAGAGAGTAACTACTTCCCATGTAGTTTTATGCTCTGCTTTTTTTTAAAGACTTTGTTGGAGTTGAAGGAATCAAGGCGGTCTAAGAAACTGACCAAGTTTGAAATGCTTCGTTTTGAAGTTGTTGACTATATAGACAGTCTTGTAAGGTGAGCTTTCCTGTTTGATATTTCTGCATTGGTTTGCAGTATATGCTAAAAGAGAAATTTTGCTAACAAGTTAGCATGGGAATAAGTCTTGTCAAAATTGTCTCTTGGTCCCTGTGGTATGAAGCTTCCCCCTCCCCCCCCAAATTTCTTTCATGAGCACTCTTCCAACCATTTATTTTCAGTAGATTAGTAAAAGTAATTGGCACATGAACTGAGAAACTTATTTTGGAGAATAAAATTGAGGGGAGGACTGGGTGTACATGATGAAAATTAAGCCAGGAGTTTTCATTCTAATCTTTGCTATCTGTTCTGTTCATGAAACTGCATAGATGCCATTTTGGGAACTGTTTAGCAAGGAAGGCATAGCAAATAGAATCTTGGAGGCAGTAAGGTATCAGAAAATTTGAAAGACTTCGGCTAAGAGATGAAGGCACTTACTACTGTACAGCTTTAGTAAAGGGAAGTTGTGGGCTGAAAGTGTGTGGTGGCATGGGTGGGAATAGAGAAGCTAGTAGAGGTAAGACTGAGCCAAGAAAAAAGAAAAAGAATTTCATATTTGAAGGTAGAGTTGGGCAAAGACTCATCAGAATGGATAAGTAAGATCTGTGGAGTAGAGTTACATGAGTGGTGATAGCATTTATGCCCTTATTTTTGAATTTATCTCTGGCCCAGCTAGAATTCTAAATTAAAACCATTAGACTAAATTCATTAGATCAAGAAACCTTTAGATGTTGTACTGAGGGACATGGCATAGCGAGGAAGTATTGGTGGTAGGGGGATGGTTGGACTGGAGGATCTTAGAGGTCTTTTCCAGTCTTGGTGATTCTTCGATTATATGATGTAGAGTTGATAATCATTGATTTCTTTGCTTTGAAATTCATTTTGTCTCCATTCATCTTGTTTTTTGAGCTCTGTCAGCATTGGTCATAATACATTATTGTAGTCTCCGACTGCAGTAGAGTTCTGTTTTCCCTTAAGGTAAAGCTCATTTCTCACCTCCTCACCCCATACCTCATGTTATTTTTTCAGACGTTACCTTGTTCCAGCAGACCACAAGACTCTGCATGAGATTGTGTATTTCAACACAGCCAGTGTTCTCCGTGAGCACTTGAATGCTGCTCCAAGGATTGCACTGCACACAGCTTTGAATAACCCGTACTCCTACCTGAAGGTAAGAAACAAGGGGGTTGTTTGCAGTGCTGGAATAGTTTCTCAAGACTGTACACGAGGATGATGTTAAAGACTTAGTTTTGCTGTTTCATGTAGTTTGGCACACGGCCAGCTGTTTTGTAGAGGGCCAACGCGTCAGCAATGATAAGCAACTGGGAGCTTCGCTACAAGCTGGGGAATCTGTCTGGCTGAAATAAAGAAGCAGATTATGAAAAGAGTTTTATATGGGAAGCTGTTTTCCAAAGCCTGTTCTAGTTATGATCTTCTCTTTTATAGTTGTTATGAATGGGAGGACTGCATCCATGGGGGGAAAAATAGTGTCTATGGCTTTTTCCAGAGAGAGTTCTTTGCAGGGTTGGTCATTGTCCTCACTGCGTAGACTTGCAGACGTGCTGTAAGGCACAGGCTCTGCTCAGTGTACTGAGGAAATTTACAATAGATATGATGAAAATTACAAAGTGGATTTAATTGAGTCTGTTTTGTTTTACGTTTACTTTAATATCTGCTGTGAATTGATATCCTGTCTACTCTGAGCCCAAGAAAAGGATTGTTATGGATTCTGTTAGTTAAGCTGACCTTTATCTAGAGGAGAAAAAAAGCCCTTTTCCCTCTTCTTTCTTGCATCAAATTCACGCGATGGAAGGAAATTCACATGAAGGAAGGAAAGGAATAGCACAGGATTTGGAGAAGGAGTAAATTTTTATTTATCTGTTTTATCCTTGATTGGAGATGATACACAGAGTTATCCTCATGTCCTAACGTTCCTCTTAAAAAGTTAAAGAAGACACTGTTTTATCTGTATCCAGGTGCTTATTTGTTTCTTGAGTTGAAGTCAACACTTAATTATCAGAAGCAAAAAGAAAAAGATCAGTCTTTTAAATCTACAGCACAGTTTGCTTTGGGTTTGTTGGCACTGTGCTTCTCTCTGAAAAAGAGTTGTCAGTTTTGCTGTGTGCAGTTTTACTAAAATCACCTTGAAGACCTTTTTGGTGAAGCTGGTAGCGAGTGGGCCTACCATAAAAGAGACCTTGAATATAAATGTCAGTAATGGTTTTCTAAAACATTTAATGATTAGGAGAGCTAGCAAAATCTGGCTACTAATGTGTTTAATAAGTATTCTCTTTGATGAATTAATAGGATGTGAAGTCCTCTATCGTCCTGCACTTCACTCTTTGACGTACTTTAACATGTTTTTGACGTTTGAGGAAATTGTGAAAGTTTTGGTATAGTTTCTAGTAGCAGCACTATTCACCAAGTACCTTGCTTAGCATTTTAATCCGTGTGAGTCACGGGAACTATTTTTCTGAATTCTATCCACAACTTCCACATGGCTTGTTCTTTCCTGGGATGTGACCACAGCGAAGTTCTTTAGAGTTGTTCCTATCAGAAGGCCAGGACAGAAAAGGATCTGCTTCACTGGAGTACCAGCAAATGATTAACGATGTGATGCATTTCTTACAGGAGTCCAGTCCAGTGATTTATTTCGCTAAATGTGTTCCAGAGGTCAGATTTATTCTGAGAAGAAGCACGCACAAAACCAAGTGTCATCCTGTTTTCATTGATCCCTTGAAAATCCAGCAAGTTGTAACTTGGAGTATCAGCAGCTCACTGCTTAGAATTGTATCAGCGCAAGAAAATGTCATTTTTGGATAATTCTAGGGTTTAGATGATCTTGGAAGTTTTGTTCTTGACCTTGTGCGAAAAGGACAATTTTCCACCTTGATCTCAAGGAAGAAGCCCTACTGTAAAACAGAAATCCTTGAGTTGCAATTAAACTCTTGTACAGGAAAAGGGGATACAAGCATTTGCACTTTATGAAATGTGACAATGCTGTATCCAGAGCAAGGGTGAGGATGTTCTGTCTGGCCTCTGGGGCGGGGTCAAGCAACATGAGAAGCCCCAAGAGTGAGCTGGGTTGTTCCCATCTGATAGTCTTCACTTTCTGAAGCAGCACCTCTGAGCTCCATAGTGGGGTTCACAACTGACTGCTCCTCTTTGAGCAGCTTCCTGCTTGTTGTTCAGGTGGTGCCCTGCAGGGACAGCTCGGGTGCTTTCTTCCCCACAGATCTGCTGTAATGCTTGCTGGGTGCTCTGCTAAGCCACTTAGGGTTTTTACCAGCTATCAAGCCGGTATTGAAAACAAAACAAAAGCCCTAACAGCGGGCAGGGAATCATTTGTGCAAGATTAGAAAATCAATGCAAAGTGTCCAGCAGTGCCAGAGTCAGCACAAGGGGTGAGTGGTGGGAAGGCAGAGTTGGGAGAGGTAGCGGAGGGGAAAGGAAGTGCAGAGCTGCCCCTCTGGGCACTGCTGAGCCTTCAGATCGCCTCGAAGTGGAGCTTTGCTGTGCCAGTTGGTAACACAGCAGTGTTGGGAACTAGAGCAGCATACTTCTGAACTGCAGCTGCACTGTCGCATTTTGAGGTTTTAGCTGCAGCGTTGGATTTATTTGGAGGCCATGTTAGCTAACGTCAGCAGCTTTTGTGTTCTCTGTAAAATAAAATAAACTGGGAAATTGTTAGATATTCTGATCATTGTGAAATGCCTCAGAAAAATTGGAATCCATACGCAATCTGAATCTCAAAAATTGCAGAACTCTGATGTGTAAAATATAAACTGGAGATTCTTGAGCAAAACTGTGATTTTTGCCCAGCTGCCTTTCCTATCTTGAAAAGCTTTGATTTATGACGGGATCCTTGCTAGGGCTGTACGGACTTCCCAACTCTGGCATATTTGCTGCCATGTTTTATTAGCGTATAAAAGCATTTTAACAAAAAATTTCTGGGAAAGGAATAATCAGTAATTGTTTTATTAAGGGAGTTGGCTTCTTACTGTGTGTGAAACTGAAAATTGAACAAAAATTACCAACTGAGATGAAATATCCTGCAGCCATGCACAGACTTTTTCTTCTAGCTCAGGTGGCTCTTTTACTCATAAATGGTTCAGTGCTGATGACCTGGATTTCCCGACATACAGAACAGTTTGTGAGACATCAGACTTCTGCTTTTATAGGTCTTGAGTTTAAAGCCAGAGAGAAATGACTGTGACATTTCAAAGATAAAGCTCTGAGATGGGGAAAGCAATTTTGCTTTTTAGTCCGTGTGATCTATGTTATGACTTTCTCTTTCCTTTCTGGAGTGGGCATGGGGGGAGATGTGACACCTTTTTAATTACTACATGGTAAAAGTCTGAGCTAAAAAGTGACACGTTTCTCTCCCTGGATCCATAGAGCAGGCCATGTCTCTGGGATACATGAACAGAACTAGAAAGAAAAATAAGAAAAGCCAGATCAGATAAGCGTTCAAACAGAGAATGAAGGAGTAGCTTGGGGGGAGGGGGCTTGTTTTAATGTTTTTTTTTTTTTTCTGTTTTTTCTTCTTTGCACCATCAACTTCTCACTGAACACATAAGCAGCAAACATTTGGTTAAAATACTCACCACGTGCATTTCCTGAAATAACATTGTAGTTAGCACTAGAGATTGTTGAAGATTAAAGACTGACCAAAATCAATGTCTTTGGTTTTCATCAGAGTG
Organism: Chrysolophus pictus; assembly: GCA_037305975.1. Classification (NCBI taxonomy): domain Eukaryota; kingdom Metazoa; phylum Chordata; class Aves; order Galliformes; family Phasianidae; genus Chrysolophus; species Chrysolophus pictus. The sequence continues at coordinate 34,850,128 of CM074578.1, forward strand.
AAGCACTGAAAAGTGATGGAGGAAGCATTTCTAACAAAGCCCCTGACATATGCATTGCCTACAAGCTTCATTTGGAGTGTGGCAGATTGATTAACCTTGTGGATTGGTTAGAGGTATGTAACAGTGCAAACTGTGCCTGTGCCTGCTTGCAGTATTCTGCTGATTTACCTTTCTGCTGCTCATCTGCTCTTGTTTAATGCCTCGTTTGACAGCTGAGCTCATTGAATGCCTCAGTTTTCCCCTGTGCAAGAACGCACAGTCTCCAGGTCACTGGCCTGGAGAGTTTTCATAGAATCATAGAATGGCCTGGGTTGCAAAGGACCATAAAGATCACCTAGTTTCAGCCCCTCTGCTATGGGCAGGTCCTCTGCCTACCGTGAATCTTTCATTTCCAGCATTATTACTCTGTGAGGAAATTCTTCTGCTTTCTTTTATGTTTGGTGCAGATGAGATGTTATAATTCACAAAGCTACCTTTTCCCCCCTTGAAGTTTTTTGGGATATTTTCATGGAAATGAGCAAGTGCTGCCATTGAAGTGTGTGCTCTGGGGGCAGAATGCTTATGCGAGGGAAGACCAAAGCTTCAAGCTCGAAACCCTGTTTCATACCCTAACTGGAAAATATAAAAAGAGAATGTGCATAAATTATATATTCTCTATTATTCCCTTACAACCTTATTTCCAGTGTTTCTCTGTATTCTGGAAGTCCAACTGGTTTCCATACGCACTGTGAGTTTTTAGCAACCATATCTTGTGGGCACCTGCAGCCCACAAGCCCACACCATTCCTTTTCCATGTTCTGAATGTGCTTCATTTGCTGCTGCCTTGTTTGGGTATTTGAAGAGGATGCAGACATCAGCTCCCTATCAAGCCTCCTTGTGTCACCGACTTTTATAGATCTCTCTACAGCCAAGTTAATCTTTCCAGATTGTTTAAACTGTCTTGCTTTCTGTATTTTTTTTTTTTTACTCAGAACAGGTCAGGAACTAGAATTTAAAATATAAGCACGCGAGTTCATGGGGTGACATTCTTTCCTTCTGTATTTCTGTGATGGTAACGCTTGCTGTTTAGATTGCCGTAAAGATGACATTCTCATGGAGCTACTATTCCAAGATCTCATTCCTCCCAAGTGACCAGTGCTTAGCTCAAAGCTCATTCTTTTAAATGAAGCTCTATCTGTTGATGAGCTGTTGGTTAGCTCTGTGCTGCTTTTCCCTTTCTAGGCTTTCTCCACTGTGGTGACGGCAGCTGAGGGACCGACTGCAGATGTAGCTTCCTCAGACCAGGTGGATGATGTTATACAGTATCCTTTCTCATTTCTGTCTCAAATTTGGCTTTCAACCGCTTACAGGATTAGTATCAGATTTTTGAAATGCAGCTGCAGGAAAAAAACAAGACAACTAATTTAGGCAGTCTTAATGTAATGAAAATGTCACAGAAATGGATCACCTGAGGTACGCAGGCTGGAGGCTGTGAGGTAAGAGCAGCTTTTGACCAAAGGAGCATTTTGGATCTGAAAGGGAAGTAACAGACCTTACAAGATGAAGCTACTCTATTGAGTTAAATCATCTGAGAGTTGGTACATCTGCATGTACGGGGAGAGAGCATTACCGAGGAAAAGATGGTAGGAGATCTGTGCCCTGGAGGGGAGGTGAAGAGATGGCGGGTTGTTATGAGGAAGATGGAAGCAGTAGCAAAGAAAATGCTTACACAGTATTATCTCTGCAGAAACTGTAAGTTCTGGTACCTCAAAGCTGGGAATTTTAGTTCACATGAAACATTCATTCTGTTTCTCACTTAGTCCTAATTCTGAAGCAAAGACTGCAGAATATCTGAAGAATGAGCATTAGAACCAAACCTGTTGGCTGCAAGTAGTGCTGCCACAGGGATGAACAGTTGTATAAGAGGAGATCTAACTACAGGGAGAACATACATATGCTGTAATGCTACACCTGTCCTTCCTTCAGGTAGTTCACACAAAACTAAGTTCTGTTTATCTCACAGCCATATAGCTGTGTCAGGAATGATGCAGTGAGGATATGATGAATAGTGAGTAAAGAAAAGCTGATGCTCTTTTATGAAACCACAAAAAAAAAAAAATCTATAATTACTTATCTTCCCCTTTTCTTGTCAAGGGACATTCTTCTGAGAGAATTAATATCTTTGTAGGTTTTATACTTTTCTTAGCAGCAGTGAAAAGGAACTCTTCCTTTGTTACCACATTGTATTCAGGTGACAAGAAGAAATACTGGTTGAATATTTGTGCTTCTATAGGCTGGCAGTGCTCTGTCCTCATTTCCAACACTTTTAGCATCCAGTACAATGTTTTGTGTCATATATGCATACTGTAACTTAGAAGTCTTTCTTTCTCTCTGTAACATAATGGTTTCTCTGTCAATTACTGCCATAAGAAGAGTTTCCTTTACAGACACGTCCAGCGCTCGTTTTATTCGAGCTGTTTCTGAACTGGAACTCCTGGGCTTCATAAAGCCCAGCAAGCAGAAAACTGATCACGTGGCACGGCTGACCTGGGGAGGCTGTTAATGTGCCACCACAACCTTAATAAAGCTGTTCTTTGTAACCTGGTGCAATGGCTGTGCTCCCATTAAACCAGTCTTTGTGTAATTGAGTCAGTGTTGGGGATGACTGAATGCTGAGCTGTGTTCTGAGTGCTCGGAGGAACTTCAGTAACCATTTTGTTTTTAAACATCTGCCTCCATACTGTAATGTACTGCTCATGATCCAAGTACTGCAGCGTTGCACTCCTTTTAATCTTCTTTGATGTATGATAGTTAACGCTATGCTGATATAATTCAGGCTACCAAGCCAAAATGAGAACAGTGGATGTGTCAGCTGCAGCAGTGATGAAGCAGCAGCATTAACTTGCTCATGATCTGATAGTAATTGAATCATCATTATAAAATGCATTCCAGATCCCTGAACTACACATTTAAACTCAGTACATTAAAAAAAAGACACCAAGCTCCCACCCTGAGCAGCTGCTCTGTGTCCTTCAAACCAGAAGTCATCATAGCACCTTGAAAAACTTGATCAGGAAGAAGAGGAAGGGATGGAATTATGAGAATACATGTGTTTGTTCTCTGCAAAGAGAAGCAAGCTGTACATTGTTCCAGTGAAGCTGACCAGCACTAGCTGATTTGCTATCAGGAATTTGTGTCATCTATTGGCTAGGAGCACTAAAGCACTGCTCTTTGGCATCTTCAGCCAGTAACTGCCTTGGGGACAGATCCTGTGAAGGCACTTGGCCCTGCAGTGAGAAAGCCAGGACACTGAGCTGGAGCCCTGGCACTGCCCAAGTGACTCCTTTTTTCTTTGCCATGCACAAGCTATGCTGCATATCTTACATGTCAAGCTTTAACTCTACTCACTCAAATTTGGGCAGCAAGTGTGTTCATGCTGATGTCATTGTCCCATTTTCCAATCATGGAAAAACTCTTCCAAACGAACAAGGAAAAAGCTGCTTTTTCCTCCAGAACAGGGTGAATGTCTGCTATGCATGATAAACTGGTCCCCAGGCTGCAGGAGTTCAGCTGTATGGGAGGAGCCTTCAGCTCAGCCTTTATCACCTAGCAAAGGGCTGCATTGTTAGAAAAACATTTAGACTATGCTAAGCTGAATGGTAATTACTCAGCTTATTGCAAAAGACTATTTCACTAAAGAACACCTTCCAGACTCTCAGCTGGGTGCAGACATTCAGCTGTCACTGGAATCCTGATGCTTCCCCCTTGGCTGCACTGTACTTCAGCCTTCTTCATACTCACAGCAATTGGGAACAATAGCACAAAGCTCTGAAGTTTGAATCACATGAGTAAAATACAGTTGTATATGTAAAATACAGCACTATATGGAGGCCCACTGGGGAGGGTGCCCACAGGCATGCCCTATACCTGGGGCAGATGGCACTGTTCAGGCATCAACTGATCTACTCTATTTAGGTAAGTCCTGTCACAAAAACCTAGAACTTGCTCCTGGGAAATAGCTTATGTTAAAGTATCCTGAGAAAGAACAAGAGCCACGTATTTTTGAGTTTTTCTAACCGCAGAGACACAAGTTATGCTCCCTGCTGTACATACATTCTGAATGGTGTCAAGAGAAATTAAATGGCTGAGCAAGAGTTAGCAGCCTTTATTATGCCTAATCCTGCAACGTGGGGAACACCTTGACAAAAACTCAAAGCAAGAATTTCTAGGATCTCATGGAGCAATTGAAATTCCCTCGCTCTCTCCCACCATATCAACTCAGAGCCCAAGCCGGGGGCACCAGCCGTGCTCTGTGGCCTTTGTACTAGTGAGACTTCCATGCAGAAAAGAAATTTCAGTAGTCATGGAATGCTATGTAAGCATTTTGTGTTCTCAACCCGACCTATTTATCTTACATGTACACTTGAACACTGGAAGTGAGCAGCAGAACAGCCCAACATCTGACTGCTCAGCAGGACGTGCAGCCAAGCGCACCTCACACTGCCTGCAACCTGCCACCTAATGTAGCCAAACCCAAGACTGGGCCCCAACAGCTCACTTTCAGACCTGAAGAGCTCAAATATTTAGTAATAAAGGGAAGCAATCTTTAACAGTACATGATGTGCCCATGTAGAATGCATTTGTCTTCTCTCAACATTTTTACTACTGTTTCTTGTGAATACTCAGAACTCATCCTAGCTACCTTAGCTGACACATACTGTATTCAATGCCCGCAGCTTTCAGCAATCTCAAACCTCAGAATCAGAAACCTCAACCCTGAACGTTCACTGTTGGAAGAATTTACTATTTTTCTCTGCTGCAACATTTGAAGGTTTTTGCTGTTTTTCCTTGATAACCTCTTTGCTGATTTCCAACACAAGAAACTTGAGAAGGTAAACAGTGAAAGATCCTATTGCAACACTAAGGCAGAACAAACCACTGCCAAAGCCAAAATGTTCATCCTCACATTTTTCATCTGAGAATTACTTCTCTGCAAAGACATGAGCAACGCTTCACAATGAGAGCACAAACCAGCTGTGGAATCACACAGGTAAATCCTTCCCAACGACCAGCTCATGACCAGAGTGAGCCTTCACAGCACAGCTCCTACCCACACTGCAGTAACAGTCCTGCTGTGTAAGACAAATAGCAGGTCTCGAGCACCAGCACAAGACTGCATGCATCTCCTTCCCTTTCAGCCTTGAAAAATGCTGAAGAATCTTTATGGTTATGTGCTTCCTTATCTAGACAAAAATCAACAGACAGAATGCGCATGCTGCTTTCTCGCTTTACAGTAACAAAGATTTGTGTGGAAAGACTTTAAGCATCACTATCTTAAAAACAGGTTAACCAAGATCTTCAGCACTGCAAAGCCCTCTATTTGCTTTGCTTTTGGACTGCAGATACATACAAGTAGGGAAGAAAAAAAAAGTTACTCTTATCCCTTTCTAATGCATCTCTAAGCCCTCCACAACACCTCTGAAAAGCCTCCAAAGCAGATGTGTCCATTAAGCACCACCAGACTCCATCACATAACCATAGTAAAAAAGCAGCCAACCATTTTCCCTACAATGAGCATGCTACCTATTGCAAGCCTGTTGTGTGACAGTCATCACATCAGCTATCAATCACTGAGCTTAGAGAAAGGAGCCCATCCAAGCAGCAGGTGAAAAAAGACTTCAAAGAATGCAACCTTATTTTCCAAACAGGCTCAGGTGAAGCATACCGCAGCTATGATGAGCAGGCACCCGCGTGGCATTCTTCTGCCAGCAAGCTGTTTACTATGCATGAATGTGGGGCAGCACAGGAATAACTGGGTGCTAGTATGACATCACTTCTTGTTTCTAATGGCTCTTAATATCCTGAAAGTTAAGATAATAAGCTGAGACACAATCACAACAGCTGTTATTTTAATTCTACCGCCAATTCTCAGGCACATACTGTTTTCCATCAAGCCAGAACAAGGACCTTTGGAACACAGGTGATAAAGGATGTACATGAGGCTGCTGGAATTGTGCACTGGTCATCTGGGAGCCATGGCTTTCCTCACCTGGACAAGGTAAACACGTGGAGACCTGAGGAGCGGCAAGGAAGGGGCTGTGAACCCCAAGGCAGAAAACATAAGTGACAGCCCCCCGACAGTTTTGTCATTACATTCAGCAATGGAAGACCCAAAAGTGACAGAGTTCTTATTTCGACCATTCTGAAATACAGTTAAAAAGAAAATATTCTTTCTAGAGGTCAGATAAAGTCACATAGGCTTTGGGAAAGCATGCAGAAAATAGATACTGCGGCTTTGTGCATAGTTCTGCACCTATGTCACTACTAAGGGAAATAAAATTCATGAAGAGCCAGAAGTCACACAGCTTTTCTGGATCCCTATGACTGTGTAAATCTACCAGCTGAAGTTGCAATTACATTTCAACTAAAACTTTTCCCCATTAATTTGAAGTGGAGGCATACAGACTTCCACTTAAGCAGAGGCTGACAGTAAGTTAATGCAGAGAACAGTTTAACCAAGAGATTACTTCAGAAAAGCTCCTGAGTCCCAGAAACAGATAATCCAAGTAATGTGATGAGCAATACTTGTACCCATAGCACAGAGATCTGGAATCACCGTGTAGCAACAACATTTCAGTCATTTACAGTGACTCAGAATTGCACAGACAACAGCAGCCACCCCTGATACAGCAGTTTGGAAACAGCTGAGCGTATCTAAGAACAAACTCCTGGACCAGCACACAGAGATTGCACACCTCCAGCTCTTCCAGCACCTGGGTAGTTGCAGCTTGTGGTGCAAGCAGCCGCTCTATCTCGTGAGCACATCTCCTCTGATGTGTCATTCAAAACTGAAGGAAGATGAGCACAGCTGTTGAGTCAGCGGCAGTCAGTTAAAGCAGCACTGTCAGTTGTATAACAAACATGCCTCCATAACTACAGACCGCATCCAACCTAACACATTTCACAGCCTCTGAAGACTTATGTAACATTTTCATCCACTTTTTTCCTTGTCTAAAAATTCTGACCCACCCACTGCTGCTGGTAAATAAAGTTTTCATTTAAACACTCAGATTTAAGTTTATTCATACATGGCAAAAGTTCCACCTGCGTATTAAAAACAAACAGATTAGAAGTAAATGTTTTATTCTTCCAACTAAATTCCAGTACTACAAGGGCAGTAAAACAATGATACACTGAAAAATTGCAGCAATAAACATTTGTTAAAGACTGAGAGAATAAATAAAAACTACAAAAATGAGAAATCATATAAACCCATTCTTAACCCCCAAAAAAGTCATGGAATACAGAAATGCCCTCCTTCACTATTTCACAGGCAGTACTGTGGGCTATTTGCTTAAAATTGTCCTGGGATTACATTCTAATTTAACTGTGATTACAGCTTTGTTGTAGTGCACAGTTATGAAAACCACACTAACTTCAGTCAGAAGTGTCATTCTACATTTTTATTTACACAACCAGTGAAGGGCAACTTCTAGAACATCAGCTTTAATCCTTTACTTTTTCAAACTTATTAACATAAGAAGCCAAATTGTAATGATACAGCAAATGAGGCCACTGGTATTATTACAGGTAGCAAAGGTCCACATCCAGGTGGTACTGACATCAGGGAGCACTCCAAAACCAGTTGCTGCATAAGAGTGGTTGCCACTGACAAAAGCTTGAAATAACCTGTGTTCACAGGGGGAAAAAATATGGCATTGCTGCAAGTCATTACTGGGACAGCTTGCAACAATAAAACGGGGTGGATAGGGCAGCCCACATATGCAGAAAATGTGATTCATGAAACGTCTGCGAAGAGAAAAAAAAACAGGAATTAGTAACGAAGTTAACAAAAGCAGGGTCTATGCAAATCTGCTATGGCAATACCCAAAGTTATTTCAAAAATCAGCATGTAACGGGAGACAGCTCCGTGTTTTAAGTGAGAGCTGCATTTTATCATACGTCTTCCTTTCAACCTTGGTTCTCCATACTGTCAACGTCAAGCATTTTTACCTCAGGGCCTAGCTGAAGCCTAGCATCAAACAATGGCCATTTAAGCTACTGCAAGGTCAGTAACCTAATGCTGCTGCAGGAAGCGGAAGAAATAGATACTCACAACTGGCAGGCTGTTCTCCATATCGTCGCATGATTTGATCATGCGTGAACTTCACAAACGCGTCGTATTGTTCTGCAAGCATGAAGCATTACAAGTATGAGTATTAAGATGAATTCAGGCTGAAAAATATTTAAGGCTACTTTTCATACCATACAGATCATAGCAATTAAACACACATCCACTAAGAGTAGTTTCACGTGCCTTCACACAGCTCACAGCTGCCATTCTTCTCCATTCCCAAAGAACAACACTGCAGTATGTCCCCTTAATTAAAAGGATTTCCCATAGAAAAGCAGTAATACTCTCCCAGATAAGTGCATCACATGTACACAAAGATCTCGATATACCTAGTACCTGCTAAGTGTCAGAATGTTTTGAAGTAACTGAATGTGCCCATTTCACAGATGCCTATCAGGGGCAAAGTAGTTAAGCAAACATGGTATTATGGACAGTGCTAGCACTGGAAGTGTAACTTCTCACTGCTCTTATCACTACCAGATGCAAGAAAATTAATTTAATGATATGGAAACAAAGAAGTATGGGAAAAGGATTTGCTACGGAATTAGAAATACTTTCTACCAGGAAATCAAAAGCACAGACAAACTAAAAGCATGAGATGTGAAGTGGCTAACACTTGACTAATTCTAGTCACAAAAGCAGCCACAACAGGGGAGATGCAGCTGACTCTGAACTTCATGAGAAGAGCCACTGAGTGATCTGAAATGGAATTGAGATATCAAACGTATTTACTCAGCTTTGAACTAAGCATTATTTCCCAGAACTACTATCATTTCTATGCACACATCCATACATTCGCAATATTTTGTTCAGTATTAATAGTGCACTCATCAACAGGATATCACCTTTCAGAACTAAGAAATTGAACAAGGAGAGTAATATCTACCAGATGCCGCTCCTCTCCATTCCCCTTCCTCCCTTGTGGAAAAATACATGTGCAGCAATGTGGGGTGTTCTGAGAAAAGGGCAAGGTCAAAGAAGGCAATCTTCAACCAAAAATGCAGTTAGATTTGGAGTAGTTCCTAGTCCCACAGGTTTGCCCCATTAAAGTCCCCATCCTCTTGCAGGGAGGAGCTTCACCTTTGAAGTAAACAGCGTATCAGTAATCAGCAAGCAGTGCAGCAGCAGCCCAAAGCCCGGCCATCTAAGGACGTTCATCCTTGAGCGAGCGGGCCCAGCACCGTGGCAGCCAGTTCCCCTCTGCCCACAAGCAGAACCTCTGTTTCACTGCAGTTCTGACCGATGGCTTTTCAGCAGCCATGTGAGGATCTTAGCCAAACAACAAATAACACAAAGAGCAGACTGAAGGATTTTGATGCCCAGAAACCATTTCCAAAAACAACAGCAACTAGAACTCTTCCTGAAAGAATGTATTAAAGTCCAGAAATAAACCTATGAGCTTTCTTCTTTACAGGTTTAAGTCCACACACGCAGCCAATTTGTAGCACCATCTCTGTTAAAAATCTGGTTTTGGTAATTTTAAGAATCCACACTTACTGAAAAACTCCTGTTTGTGGCATTCAGCATAAGGAAGTTAAGGAATCCAAAGGTAAAAGAGATCTATAGTGAACTGATGAAAACTGAAATGAACACCTGTAAAGATACTTGCACCACTGGACTTCCCCTATGACAAGTTTTAGCTATTTCAAGTCAAAAGATGGCTAAATGCCACGAATACAAGCACTGTTACTATGAATACATAACTCGAACTGCAGTAACAGTTATTTTTCACAAGCAGGTTCTAGAACTGCTTTCAAGCTGAAGTTTCACTTAGTCCCTTGCAGTTTTCCCTCTGGTTCTCAAATCTGCAAAGGATTTTGCAAACCCAAGTTTATGCTAACACAGAGGTTTCAAATAACAGAGACAGGAGGGGAAATCAGGGCATCACAGAGACCTCAGCTTTCCATTCATCACTCCATCACTCACACTGCATGAAAGGCAATTCCGCTCACAAAGAACATGGCAGAGGAAAACAAAAAAGGCAGTATCTGGCTAACTACATCCAAGAAAAGCATGATTCAGGAAAGGAATGAAGAAAATATCCAAGATCCAAACATTCCATTCAGTCACTTGAAAGAAGCTAGTCAATATTTGTTACACAATTTCCAGTTACATTTCCATTAATTTCACTAGTCTGTAAGAATGAGTTTTCACCTCACTGTACAGAGTTAAGAAAAGGATATAATCACTCTGTCAGCAGAAGGATGCAAGTGGTCTTCTATGGAAGGAATTATGCTCAATTCTTCTACCAGTCTATTTCTCAACTCCTGTGTAATACTAAAAATTCACTACTGGTACGATATACGGGATGCAGTAACTAGTTCTTCTGGAGATTACCCTACGAGGAAATAAACCTCATCTTATCTCACTGTACGCTGCCCTCAGGCCCTAGGAGAAGGCACTGTTCCCCTTCCCAGAAGTTCCCTTTCAGTCTGACGCAAGAGCACACAGTGCCAGAGGTTCCTGCTGTAAAGAACTGCAAGTTGGACTCAAAGACAGTCTGAGACAAATCAACGAGCATATCTGGTCTTCAGTAGGTTATTATCATCACTGCTAACTGAAATGCATTTAAGAATGTAAGAAAGGACTCCATTCCTAACATACATAAATTAGAAGAAAAAAAAAGGACCAGTTTCAATTAATCAGCCTGAATCAGGTTAAGAAAGAAAAATCTAGAAATGAAACATTAGGTCCAAAGAAAACTAAGTATACAGGGCTAGTTATATATTAAAAAAACACAGACTTCAGGGTGGCAAATCAGAAAGCACAGAACATGAACACGGACTCAGGAGCAGACACAATACTGTCGTGTGCAACCCAGCAGTCTGACACAAGCCTGGTGATGTTTTGCATGGGCAACGCCCACAGAAGGGCTGGCTCCTGAATCCAGAGATTGGCTAACTTTAATTTGATGTGTTTTCAGGTGGGACACAACAGCAACAGGTATTCAAAAGCAAACTCACTGCCAAAGTGTGACCTGAAATGCTCATTACAATCATACTACGCATTAGATACCACATCATATTGTGAAGGCACCTACCTCTGAACACACCAAAATTAGGTCCTCAGACATTAGCAAAGCACTTAGAAGTAGAAGACACTGACAACTGAAGAAAAGTCCTTTTTATAACGCTAGCATTAACAAGATCCTTATCAAAAGCTAAGCTGACACGAGGCTGATTGGTAGAAAATGCAAGAATTCAACATAGGGGAACAGAAATGCAGCTAAATTACTGACACAGAAGCAGCTACCCAACACCGCTGGCAGCAGTGCAATGTAAGTACTGGGAAGAGAAAGGGAAGTCTTAGGTACTGTGTCTTCTTGCCAAATTCCAAAAAAAGGAAGTCAGTTTCCAAGCAGGAAAAAAAAAATCCTTCACAAAGAGCTTTTAAAGAAGTAAAATAGAAAGTCTTTCTGGCAAAAAAAAATGAAGAGGAAATGATCAATTCCAACACGGCAGCGAGAGAAAGTTCTATGTGAAATAAAACCTCTGTTTCCATTGATTAGTAATACCCAGGAGTCACAGTTTCTCTCCAAGACAGTGCAGAACAGAAAATCTTATCAAAGAGTCTACACAGTTTTATCTGCCCTGTATGCAATCTCATTCCTTAATCAGACTAGCTCAGGAAAAAGAACACCACAGCATAATACAAAAATGAGAAGAAAAAAAAAAAGCTTTTGAATTCATGCTAGCACATTATTTTGAACTACTAACATACCTGCAAGTTTTGTGGTCAAAATTTCTTCATACTCTTCACGGATTTTCTCTTCACGTTCTTTCAGCAAACGTTCACAGATCATTCCAACTTGTCTGAGAGTAAACAGGGGCTGTTCTTTTTTCAATGGTGATGATGCTGCAGATGAAGTACCTAAGACAAAAATATTGGGGCATAACCCATGTCCTGCTTGCAAGGAATTCAGAACCAGTATTATAATCAGTTTTCCTCACATCTCTTACATTAAAGGAATTTTACAAAGAGTTTCTGTGCCACTTGAATACTTCAAATTAAAGGGAATCTTAGCTGTAAAAGGAGGACATCTATAACAAAAACCAGGAGCATTACACAGTGTAGCACAAATGACAGTTGCCATTTACAAATTCAACCTCCTATTTCATATTAAAACTACAATGTATTTTTGCAAAGACAGCTGCTTTATAACAGCCTATTACAAGATCAGTGGCAGGGAAAGAAGAAAACCTGGTAAACTTCCAGATTAATGCTATTATTGCCCCCCTGGAAAAGAAACAGTAACTGGTGAGAAATAACACAGGCAGCAACAACGGAAAATTATTTCCTCAGAATCTGAGAACACACACCAAAATTACACAGAATGCTCTGGTTACCTGGCAAAGCTGGTCCAGTAAGAAGAAATGCATGTGGCTGTGCATCAGTAGAACAACAAGGATCTGTCTGCTGGAAGCTATTTTCTAAGTGTCTCCTCTTTTGCATGCGTTTGTACTCCTGTTTTATGTTGTACAGAATTTGTTCTAGAAGAAAAACAGTACAAGAATTAAACCTAAAATTACATTTCAGCATTTCACTTAACTTTATTTCCACTAGAACATCAACTGTAGATGATCAAGAGATGCTAACAACTAAACACGTAAGTCCCCCCAAATGGTAACATTATACCCAGGACACAAAGCAAATAATGAAACTAACTGAGAACCGTAAGTCCAGAGCATTTTCACAAGAAAACATACGAGCAAATTATTTTTAAGTGTCAAGTGTCAGTGCTGGGGTACAGCTAACAACAATAAACAGTCTAATTTTAAAAAGTAAGAACCAAAAACTGGATGATACACACAGATAAAAATTAAGTTAAGCAGCAAAGTAGAGAAGGAAGCAATTCTAACCAAATATTCATAAAGCAGCTACTGCTTAAACCCTCCAAGAAATGGAAACCAACAGACAAAAACAAATGCCTTCCACAACACTTCACAGCCTCAGATCTATCCAAATAAAGCCCGTGGATGGATCAATAGCCTCTCTTAAGAGAATATGGCAATAGGTAAGTCAGCATTTGACCAGCACTGAGTAATACAGCAGGTGCTTCTAATAATCTCATGTCTGTTGAGATGAGAAATCCCAAGGAAAACAGCAAGCCCTGCAACAAAATTATCAACCCTGTGGCGCTTCCTCTCTGAAATTCCACACAACAAAAAGCTCTCAGGAACATCACAGCCCCAAAATGGACATCCTTTGGAAAAAACGCCTTTCCCCCTACTTCTCCAGGAGACCTTCAAACAAAGAGAACTCCAAAGACTCCCTTTCTACAACAATCCTTTTAAATGCTCAAACCTATTTATAAACCAAACAAAACTGCATTTCCCTAACCTGTCTGTTTCCCCGACATTAAGCTTCTAGACTTATGGCAGAGATGGCCTTTCAAGGCTCACATACACACGTCACTCTGATTGCGTCAGGATTGCAAAAAGCTCCAACTCAGTTCCTTCCTGTTTCTGTTCACCATAAAACCTTCTACATCAGTTTTCAGTGTTTGTGAACCAAATGTTCTTGAGGTACTGCATTTGAACATTTCCTAGTAAGCACCCATATGAAGCAAGTTAACTTCAGCAAAAAGCTGTTTCAGTAAGTGGCTGAAGACTGTGCCAGATCAAGCAGAAGCAAACATTTGTCAATTTCTGGTTCAGAGGTGGTGGCTGCTTTTTAATTGCACGAGTCAATCTAGGGGCTTCCCATTCGCGGGCAAGGAAATCACTTCCAGCCAACAGAAGTATCAGCACCTTCTCCAAGGAGCTTGTTTGGATGTTGCTCCTGGACCAAGAGTGCTCTGCAATTTATACCTTTTCAGTCCTCCACACACAGTGCTTGTACAGTTCTGTCCCTTATGGTAACTTGGTTCAAAGAAGCAGCAACTGCAGATAATATAAGGAGCACAGTAGGGAAATGAAGGAAATTGAGGAAGGCGAAGGCCGGAGGATTCCTACTGCTGCAGGACAAACTACGAACTATACTCCACTGAGGTACAGAAATATACAAATCAGGTTAAAGACTCAGGCTTCCAAACTGAAGTAGAATCCCAGGTAGAACTTGTCACATAGGTGCGGTATCAGATGCTGGGAGGTGGTGTTGCAACATTTTAACTCAACAGCACTCGGGCAGCAAAACAATCCTCTTCCTCAGAATCAAGTGCTGTTCTGGCTCCAGGGACACTGCTCACCTCTGAGTGGGAACCCAGGTAGCTGATAAAGTCACACCTATCCTAAAGTTCCAAGAAACACCATCTATGCTCTAAGAAACCTGACCGCAAGGATACACATTGTATTTACGTAACCTGGTGAACATAACCATGCATATGGATCCTCCGCTGCAACTATGTGGTCTTGGCCACGTTTTGCTTTACAAACTCTGTGTGAACTGCAAAAATATCAGCCAAATTTGGAGTATAACAACTTTGCTAAGTCTTCTCTATATCTCTCTTTAATATTACCTATACTTAGAAATATTTTCAAACCAGATTAACCTCCAAAAATGTTAAGAAAAAATCTGAACAGGCTCCAATCAACAGTTTTAAACCAACAGCCATCAGGCAGATTTCTTCCAGCCCTAACCATGTCTGCAAATTACACAGAAAATACTCAGAGAGAATGCATAAAACCCAACCAGAACAGAAGGAGCACAAGCAAGATAAAAGGGGAAAAAATAAGTATGTACTGACTCTGGGAACAAAGAGTACAACTGGAACAGAAAGTAAAGTTCCATGCACCAAGGAATACACAAATATATCAATATTACAGTAGCTTCATCTACTTCTAATTTGCTGTCTTCTAGTATTGCTCTGACAATCATAAATAGTAAGAAAAAAGCTATGGACAGATCTACTGCAACATCACCTCCCATAAAAGCTCCTTTGACAGCTTGCACAGCAACACTACCTTCAGGGAAAGTTCTGCAACTAAACAAACACAGTAGGGAGCAGAAACGACAGCAGCACACTGTCTGCATTGCAAACTGCCACCAGGTAAGAAAAAGAAGACAGAAAAAAGCCTGGAACCTGAAGTCCTGCCAGAAGACTTGGGCACGCAGTTAGCCTGTGCTGGCTAGCAGAATTCCTACATACAGACTGATTCAGGAGATGTGAAGCAGCACTGGTGAGCACACAGAACTGGCCCACAGGTGGGTGCTCGACACTGCATTGCCAGCAGCATGCAACTTGGATGTGCCAATGATTCACCTCCTAATGCCCTCCACTCGTAAAATGAAGATTAATAAGTGAAACTCGCTCGTTTAACACAGCACCAAACCATTCAATGACTTTGCAAGTGAGTAACTGGACTTGGAATATCTGAAATTAAGCAGGCAGCACCCAAGACTGAGTAGGTCTATTTTAGTTGACATACAGCAACATAAAA
Organism: Chrysolophus pictus; assembly: GCA_037305975.1. Taxonomy (NCBI): domain Eukaryota; kingdom Metazoa; phylum Chordata; class Aves; order Galliformes; family Phasianidae; genus Chrysolophus; species Chrysolophus pictus. The sequence continues at coordinate 34,865,620 of CM074578.1, forward strand.
TCTACCACTTGTCTTCATGATTGGTTTTACATGCAAGCCTGAATGATAATTTGATGTCACTGAACCAACGCCTGATTAAGACTGATCTGGATCTGATTTGAATGACACCTCTTTGTAAAAACATTTCACTCAACTATTAAGGGATAACTTACTGTATTATTTTCAGGAAAGCATAAAACAGCTGGAGTGCATCCAAATTCACTGAAGGAATACAGGCACATTTATTCACATCCCTCATTTTTACTAATGCTTCTGCTTCCAGAAAGCCTTCTTGCCTTTTCAAGTTAGTTCTTAATTTCCTTCACTTCCAATTAACTCTAGCTATTCTCTCTGCAGCTGACGACTGAATTAAAACGGGCGTTTATCTGGTGTCAAACACAGGACATGTTCCTTTTGTGTTCCTTAAATAAGGAGGCCCAAACTGCCTTTTTCAACAATGGCAGTTATTTCATTTAATGAATTACTTCATACATTAAAATCTAGAATCTGGAGGTGTACTCATTAAAGAAAACCCAAATTAACTAAGCCTCCCTAAGACTATAAAGCTGAAGTGAGAACACGAATCCCATACATCAGAATTTGTTAGCTATTTTAAATTGGACTCGCTGCCATCTTTACTGGTGCCAAAGTTCAAGCAGACACTGTACTTCAGGCAGCAATCTTATGTATGATGGTAAGAGGTGGTGTGTTCCATACAACCAATCTTTCTCTGCAGCTTACCCTCTGTTCCATTTTGACTTCACTTCCCATTGGCTGCAGATATATCGGGAGGCACACAGCTGGCTGCCAGGAAACACTGGGCTGAGGTGCTGAGCATGAGAACTGGGCCTGATCCATCTGGGGCAGTAGCAAGAAAAACCCACACTGCCACCACGTTGCAATGCATGAGTTCTTCTCAGGTGACATTTCCGATTCAGAAATGACCATGGATGCTGGGCACAGACTATGTGCCACGTGTCCCCTTCTCCATCCTTATTTAAAAGGGCCAGGTTCCAGGCCAGCATAAAGAATAGAAAAGGGGGCTGCTGTCAGCTCGAGGGGGAGTCAGCTGAATAGATCTGAACACAATGACATGCACGGATTGTTTTTCATCTAGAGTGCTGCTACGATCATGACGTTAAATATATTTGTTGTTTAACACTGCAATCAAGCAAAGACAGCATTCACCCCAGTCCTCCTTCTGAATCTGAAATGAGGGAAGATGAGGGAAGCAGAATTACACACTTAATGTTGCTTTCACAACCAACTAAGAGAATGAAACCTGAAGGGGCAAACCAGAATTCAAGCTTGGCATCTGAAATATGATATGTCACGCTAATGCATTACAAAGCCAAATATTTACTCCCAAGGAGTGATGCCTACTTCCTTCAACTCACGATAAGAGACAAGAAATTGTTCTTTTTCATCATTCTGTCATCTAATTACTCCATCCTGACCTGTAATTGCCTAGAAATTACGTACAAGGGCAACAGTCGTTCCATCTGAAAAGGTAACAAGGCAAGCAATTATTTTCTCCATTTTAATAACTTCTTATCAACCATGAAGATGCCGATTGTTTCCCCTGAAGGATTTTTCTTTTTGGCTTGATTTTCAAACCAGCAATTTCACATCTCAGTTCCCGACTTCTCCCATTTAGCTGAAGGAAACATTGGCAAAATAAGTAGGAAGGTGACTCAATAGGCTGAAATCAGAGTAGCACTTTTTCCTAGCCTGAAATGGAAGCTATAGTTCAGGTTTCAGTTTGCAATGTCACCATTCAACATATGCATCCAAACCTCAGCCACGCCTGAGATTTTGTCTAGGTGAATCAATGGAGTGCTCTCCTGATGCCAGCAGCACACACCTCAATGGCTCGAAGCTCCTTTTGAGGCCAATCTGTTCCACTGTTCTAGTTCAGGCTTTTCACCCTTACTCAACATTTAGTTGAAGGTGTTACCACAGTCCAAATTTAGATCTCTCCAGACACACAAAATCAATGTTAGGATGCTAGCGTCTCCTCTGGACAGGACAGCACTGCAGCAAAGCAATGGATTAACAATACTCCCCATTTGTTGTTGTTGGTTTTTTTTTTTTAATCTACATAAACAGGGACTCCACAGACACAAGACAAATTAAAACGGTCCAGATATTCCTCTTCTTGCTTTGGTCACAGACATCAATCACTCCAGTTAAGTTTCTTAATTAGGCATGCTGCGTTAGACTTCAGTAACAGAATGTATACTTTAGGAAAGCACGCTCATCTCAGAGGAGCAGGCTCTAAGACAGAAAGCAGGAAGGGTACGGCGCTGACACTTGGCAGCACTGCCTGCAGCTCCAGAAGCAGCTCGTCACGGATCCTGCAGCCCAGAACTGGCTACCTCAGGAGATTCAATTACTTGACGCCTCAGCCTGATGAAGGTTCTGCTTCTCCCGTGACATGCCCGATGCTCATACATGCATTAGCTCATTCTGCAAATGTGTTCTTTCAGGAAATCCCAGCGCTCCCGATCAAGGGGTTGAGTGATGAAAAATAAATCAAGCGATGCAAAATGTATTAGATACAGCAATTAGATCTTTCTCCTCACACACAAAAACGTCACAGTGCATCTATCAGACTTGCCACTGAAACAAAAAATTTGCTTCGATATTTTATGACATCGAAGACCAAAGGCATTTAACATTTATAGTCACCACAGGAATCTATACAGAAACTTCTCATACAGATTAAATTATCGCATCCAGATGCCGTCATTATGCGCTTTTTCTGGGTTTTGTTCTATTTTTTTTAAGGGTTGGGAATGTTTTGTTTTTAAAATCCTAATGATTTCTGCCATACTGGAGCACAATAAGAAGCCTGGCATCGTGCCAAAGCAATTTAGCAATAAATACACACGCCAATAAAAGTTAACAAAACAGAAATTAGGCAGAAGGAGATGCGGTGGTACCAACGCATTCCAAACCCACTGCGTTTTGTGCACTGGAAATGCAGAGCTGGCCTTGGCTGCAGCCCGAGCAGAGCTTGCGGAGAGACGCGGCTCTCTGTTTGCTCAAGAGGACAACCGAAAGGTCACAGGAGGACAGCCTACGGGGAAGACTTGCAGCTCTTCCTACTCAGAAAGGTCAAAGTCATTTTCTTGCATAACTTTCAACATTTTTTGTAATTAGACTCAATTTTTCAGATTACTCTGTGAAAGGGAAGGGCATATATTAAAGAAATTAAACTGTTTTCTATTTATTCATCTCTCAGAAGACGGCGTCTCACAACCAACTCTGTTTGCCATCTCTGACTACAGCCATTTGCCATCAGACCGCCACTGAAGCAGCAAATACCAATTGTGCATGCCCATTACCAAAGAGCACATCAATTCAATAGTTTCCATACGCCGTCTGATTTTTGACATTATCCCCGCTTGGATCCCAACCAGTGACCCGAGGTGAAGCTGTTCTCCATAACCCCACCCACTCTCATTTCTGGTTTGCGACACCACTGGGGGAATGTCTGACTACACGGATGTCTTCTGATGGAGAGAACAACTGCACAGTTTGCTTGGGGATTTTTAAGAGATTTCACAAACTATTTTTAAATACAACATTCTTTTGGATTCTGCTAAGTTCTAGCTGCAGCTTATCCTCTGATTCTGAAATAGAAGCGTGGAAGAAAGCTACCCATCAGGTTTGTTTTCTCAGTTACTATGCCACAGCCAAGGACCCTGCCAACACCCACCAGTTGGTTCTATGGACTGCACCTCCTGCTGGGACCTCAGCCTCAAGCATTCAGACATGTGGGCTTCCTAGCACTGACGTGCCCTTGAATTCAGCAAACGACTAGAGTGCAATACATTCCACATTCTCTTGCCCAGAACGTGACCTTTTATCAAGGTAAAACTGCAAGTAATGGTTCTCCAGCAGAGAATGCAAAATTCATTCAGCAGAGAATACAAGAAACACTGCCACTTCTTCCTTCCAGACTCAAAAATGTATGTAATAGCTTAAAAACAAGACAGCACCCTGAGGACGGCTGAGGAAAGGGAACACACATAGCACATGACCCATGCAGCTCTCCAGCCCCTTCTCACACAGTCCACCCGCTGGGCCATACTTCAGCCACAGCACAGTGTGTGGCTGGTGAGTTGCAGATGTTTCTAACTACCTTTCCATCTCTGCCATTCCAGTCATCATCAGCTGTAGGGCTCTAACCAATAGAGCTACTCAGAACACACAGATCAGCCTTACTGCAAGCAAGAACTGACAAGCAAGTAGTACTCTCAGGTACAGCTCCAGCAGTAGGAAACTTCTCAGAGCTAGAGCCATCTTACATCAGGCAGCTGTGTTCTACGTGAATGTGCTTTTAAGCAGATAATTCTAGATGCAAACAACAGTATCCAGAATTACCAAACACACTCACAAAGTATGCTCAAGTAATTGGAAGGTCAACTCCACAGAAAATATAGACGGTGAAGCCACAATTATAGTTTGGCTGCCAAATTCATTGAGAAACTGGAAGTGATCTAACAGCTGTTCAAATAACCACAGAATATTAAAGCACTCTTGTGAGATATAAGTTTCATCTTGAATAAGCCTTGCCTCTCAAACAGACGCGTCGTTTATTTGACTATGACCACTCTTGGAGACAGCTGTTTTCTCATCTGACTGCCACACTGTGTTCTTCGCTCTCTGCACCTCCCTCCGGCAGTTCAGATTCTGCTTCCAGATAATCCGTGTTTGAAATGATTAACCATGTGCTAAGTTCTGGTGCTGATATATTCTCTGCTGGGTGAAGTTAAACAGCACCAGGTAGAAAAAATCCTTTTGCATGAAGTTAAAACAAAGTATCAGCATTAGGTTTCATATCAAAGTAATTTCATTAAATCAAATTCAGATACTTCTTAAGTACTGGAATTGTGAGCATTACAGGAAGAGCCTGAGAAAACCCTAACTGGAGTGAACTCTGGCTATTGTTATGCATTTCTCAATACAGGAAAAAAAAAAACAAAACCAAACAGTGACTCAGCTGGGAAGACTTGTAAAATCTGACTGGAATTCTCCTCAGAGAGAGGACAAGATTTATGCGACCCAAATGTACACATCGGCATCAGGAATCATAGAATGGCCTGGGTAGAAAAGGACCACAATGATCATAGAGTTTCAACCCCCTGCTATGTGCAGGGTTGTCAACCACCAGACCAGGCTGCCCAGAGCCACATCCAGCCTGGCCTTGAATGCCTCCAGGGATGGGGCATCCACAACCTCCTTGGGCAACCTGTTCCAGTGTGTCACCACCTTTTTACGGTCAATGGAGAGCAGTGAATACTTTTTCAAGTGTCCTTTGCCTCCTTCCTAGTCAGAGTCGTAGAATAAGCCATCCATTTCTTCCACACGACTATCCAGAATCCCACAAATTATTAGGTCAGATATGCATTTACAAAATTAGATGGGGCAAATCCCACAGAATGTTTCAAATGGCCCCTTTAAAAGCTCTATTTTATCCACTGGGTATATTTCATTTCATTTCAACATGCCACGATCCCCCTAAATTCAACTGAAAGGAAAAAGCAAGCAAGCTCCTTCACACTGACATTTGCACTCTCTCTGTGTAATTTCTTTTGCTTGGAACAGAAAACAGAGGAAGCTTTTACACAAGGGCCATGTAAATGTGCACAACTTGCAGACACACTGAGCCTTGCTCAGGAGCACTCAGTGTGCTCACAGACATTTTGAATCACTTTTCCTTTTATTGTACCATGGCTCACACAAAACATCCTCACTGGTACAGAACCACCTTCCCACAAAGATTACAGCTCCCATCTCTGATTTTATCAAGAGATGAGGCCTGGATCCACTCAACTTCAGTGACATCTCTGTTCTTAAGGGCCACGATCACTAACAGTATGACAGGAATTCAGGTATAACCACAAATACTGCCATAGTAATCATCTCTGCAGAAAATTTTATTGATTCATCTCCTTCCAGCAATACACATGCACTGGCCAGATGATATTTCTATTAAATATTCATAATCTCAGCTCTTCAAATCCCAGAGGAACAAACCAAAATAAATCACTGCAATGAAGGCACACATCTTCTAGAAAGAATCAAATGAATTCTGGTTTTGAAGACCTATCTCAGCGTGTATATAAAGCCTTACTGTACTGGGGAGTGCACAGCGCTCATCGCAGACCGCTGACTCATTCGAGATCTTTTCCTAGAGGTTCAAAAAAATAGCAAGGCATCCATGCCAAGTGCGAGTACTTTGTATGCCCTCCATACACCCTCCTCCCTCAGAGCTTTTCCTTTTTTTTTTTTAATATCTGAATAAAATCTGTAAAAAAAAAAAAAAGTGTCCTACTGCGTACTGTAGTTTCATGAAATAGGAATACTGAAAAAAGGAATTCCCCCTACGTGGATGGCAGCCTGAAAGCACAATGGTCATCTGCTTGGTCAACACCAGTGGTTTTCTGGGGCAAACTTCTTCACGGAAGGCAGCAGTGCAAAGAGCTAAGCTGCGACAATTACAGAGGGCTCCTTCCTGCACACAAAGGACACAGATCTAATACCTCATCGCTGCCACCACTACTGGCTGCAAGCACAAAGTGAGTGCGTTACTGGAAGCTGCCCACTGAAGTAACAGTAGGAAGGGACGATCAGTCATAAAAACACAGAATCCTCAGAGTTGGAAGGGACCTCCGAGGGCCATTTAGTCCAATTCCCCTACAACCCTGCACGCCCAGCCAGCATTCGTTCCTTTCTTCTCTTCGTGCCCAACTGCCCAGCTGAGCCGATTTCTCCCCGACGCCGTGACACAGGCAGACCCGCGGCGCCCAGGGCCACCGGCTGAACCACCTCTCCTCGCACGTTAAGAGCACGGGCACCCTTCTGGCCCAACGTCTCCGAGGCGAGACGGCTCGCTCTCATTTTATCTGCCCTAGAGGCAGCTCACGCTCGCACACAACCGCTTTCATCGCTAGCTTTTTTCCGCCCGAAACTTGAAGGATGCCGCAGAATGGGTCACGTTCGGGGCGGCGACGCGTATTAAAGGCCCGCACACGGGATCGCCCCTTTGTTTTATCCGCTCGGGCCTCTCCCGGCGGCGTTTTGCGGGTGATTGATGACGGGCCGCCCTCCCCGCTCCCCTCCCTTCCACCCCCCCACAACGTCTGGGCGAGGGGCGGCGGCCCCCCGGGTCCGTCGCTCCCACCCCCGAGAGCAGGGGGGCTCCGAACGGGTCCCCGCCCCGCCGGGCATTTCCGCAACCGGGCTCGGCCCTGCGGCTCTCCCGGCACCCGGGGGGGGAGGAGGGGGGGATGGGAAGAAGAAGAAAAAAAAAAAAAGGAAAAACGAGAAAAAAATAAAAGAAGGAACCCCTCCGTGCCCGCCGCCCGACCTCACCGCCCAGCTCCCCCCGCGCCCCCTCCCCTCGCTCGGTCCCTCTCCGCAGCCCCCCCGCCCCGACCCCTCTCTCCCAGGGCCGGCCGCCCGCAGCGGCGTTACCCGCCCCCCTTCCTCCCCGTCCCTCCTCCCCCTCTCCTGCCGCAAACGGCCATTTCCATTGTGTCTCCGCCGCGACGCTGCCAAGCCGAGCGGGGCCGGCCCCGGCCCCCGCCGCCGCCAACCGCCGAGCCGACGTAAAACGGCCGGGGGGGGGCCGCGGGACCCCTTCCCCCCCCACGCCCTGCCCGCAGCCCCCCGGGTTTCCCCCCAATCACCTGTGGTGAGCCGGGAGGACACCTCTCCGAAGGGCGAGGGCTCCATGCGCAGGTATTTCTGCGGGGAGGCGAAGGAGGAGGAGGAGGCGGCGGCCGAGGCCGGGGCTGACAATGGCGCACATCGCCTCCGCTTCGGGGACGCCGGGCTGAGCAGCGGGTCGAAATCCAGAGTCCTTTTCAAAGTGGCGCCGCACGCCATGGCGCCGGGCGGCGGCCGGGCCGGGGAGCGGGGCTCGGAGAGAGGGGACGGGGAGACGGAGGCGAGCGGCCCTGCCCGGAGGCGCCTTCCTCGCTGTCTGGGGCGGGAGGGAGGGAGGCAGGGGAAGGAGGGGGCCGCTGCGTCAGGGCCTCCGTCGCCTCCCTATCGGCCTCTCTCAAGGGAGCGGCCCCGGCCCCCAGCGGCTCGGCCGGCCGGATCCCCTCTCGCCGCCCGTCCTGCCGTACCCCGCGCTCCGGCGGGGCCGATTCCGCCCGCGGAGGGTCGCGGGGCGGGCGTTGGGCCGAGGGGTGCGGAGCTGGGCCCGGTTACCCGGCTCGCGGCCGCCGATGACGAGCGATGGCGGCGGGGCCCGAGCGGCGGCGGCGGCGTTCCCCTCTGTGACTCCCACACCAGCAATATGGCGTCAATAACAACGCCGCGGATTCAAAAACCAGCCCCCCGCACCGCGCCTGCGCACCTGAGGCGGCGGCGGCCGCGGAGGCTCAGGGGAATTGTGGTTTCCCCGCCCCCTCCTCGCCGGTCGGCGGAGGGCCGCCCGCGGGGGGCGGCGGGACTACAAATCCCGGCGTGCCCCGCGCCGGCCCGGCCCGGCTTCCGGGTTCTGATTTAAATCCCCCCTCGGCGGCGGCGGCGGGGTGTGTTGGAGGGCGGTTGTGGGTGGCAGCGGGGTGGTGGTGCCTGCGGGGTTCGGGGCCCCTGGGGGAGGGGTGGGGGTTCTCCACAGGCGACGGGGGTATGCCGAGGGAAAAGATGCGCTGTGCGCGTCAGGCCCTCCGGGCAGGCTGCGGGGCTGCTGTTACTCGTGTCGGCAGCGCCGATGTGGCCGCAGGGCTCGTGTCTGTGCCTGAAGTAAGGGCAAAGTGCGCTCTGCGGCCGTCGTGTTGGGGGGGAGCGGGGGCAGAGCGGCTGAGATGGCAGCTGAGGGCTCGTTCAACGCGACCGTGCTGCGAGCAGCCTCCCAGCTCCAGGCTCCCTTGCTGTGGCTCCAGCCTTATGTGGCAAGGGCTGAGCTCCTTCCTGTTCCTAATTGAAGTAAACTATGTCACAGTTCAACACAGGGGAAATGTGAACAGGAGGTGCTAGGCCTAAAAATGCGTACAACCTCAGCTTTTATGTGCCTTAATTTAAGTGTTAACATCAAAATGTCCTTAGAAGACTAAATGGACAGTATTTTAATGATTTTGGTTGGTTGGTTTGTTTGTTTAATGAAAAATAAGCTAGCACTTGAAAAATAAAAGCATTGCTTGGAAGCAAGTTCTTGCTTTGTGTTCCCTGTGCAGTATGTGTATCATGAAGCCCAGCAGCACCCCACAGTATACATCAATCTGCCAGCAGCGTGGCTGCACAGCTCTTAGCCTAACTGAGGCTTTAGATGGTGGTTGACCTGGCAGAGCCCTTCCGCCCCATGAAGGTAGTAATTACTAATGATGTATGTTCTCTGTGACAGATAACTAGTGATGATGTTGGGGCAATGAGAAGAAATTCTCCTTAGGTTTGCCTGAATTGCCTTGGCCTAAAAGTAAAAGAACAGGTCCAGACATAGGACAATGTTTTGACCTTTGCATTTCTGAACTGGGCACGAGAAGCAATTCTTCTGTGTACTGCTTTGGGACTACGGGGAAAATACAGTTGTATGAATGTTAGTTACAGAAAATACCAGAATGATTCTTCTGCTGTTATCTTTTCCTCTGCACAGAAATACTCTGAATATTTCCTTAGTAAGGAGAATGCTGGCAAGCCTTCCTAAAACAGAACAAGGCTGGAGAAGTGTACCGATGTTGTTAGTGTTGTAATTGTCCTACTATTACTCTACCGGTATAACTCCTTCTGTGCATGCTCTTCTTGGGAATAATGATGACTGGTTTTCCATTCATTTAATTTGTAATTTCCATTGCATTTCCCTAAGCAGATAAGTTTCCCTGTATTCATGCAGCAGTTTCAAGTATACTTACCAAGTGCTTTGCCAAGAAAGACTGAGGCCGAATTGAGGAACTCATAAGTCACTCAGCTTGCATATGAAGCAGTTTCTTAGTTTGGAGTGCTCTGAGCCCACACAGGGCTGAGACAGCCACTTCTGCCATCATCTGTGTGCTGAGAAATGTCTGTGTTGGGTGCAGCATTCATAGAATCATCTGAGTTGGAAGACCCTTAAGGGTTATCTGGTCCAACCCCCTGCAACGTTCATGAGCCAACATTGTGCCCTTGTGGCCAAGAAGGCCAATGGCATCCTGGGGTGTATCAGAAGGGGCGTGGTTAGTAGATCCAGAGAGGTTCTCTTCCCCTCTACTCTGCCCTGGTGAGACCACATCTGGAATATTGTGTCCAGTTCTGGTCACCTCAGTTCAAGAAGGAGAGAGAACTGATTGAGAAAGTCCAGCACAGAGCCATAAACAATGATTAAGGGAGTGAAGCATCTCCCTTACGAGGAAAGGCTGAAGGAGCTGGGTCTCTAGCTTGTAGGAGACTGAAGAGTGACCTCATTAATGTTCATAAATATGTTAAGAGTGAACGTCAGTAGGATGGAGCCAGGTTCATCTCAGTGGCATCAAATGATAGGACAAGGGGCAATGGGTGCAAGCTGGAACATGTGGGATTCCACATAAATATGAGAAAAGCTTCTTCACATTAAGGGTAACAGAGGGAATGGGCTGGCGAGAGAGGTTGTGGGGTCTCCTTTTCTGGAGGCTTTCAAAACCTGCCTGGATGCAGGTTCCTGTGAGACCTGATCTAGGTATTCCTGCTCCAGCAAGAGGATTGGACTAGATGATCTTTCATGATCCATTCCAAACCCTGGCATTCTGTGATTCTGTGATTAGGGACACCTACAGCTAGATCAGGTCTCTCAGCATCCTTCCAGCCTGACCTTGAGTGTCTCTGGTGGTGAGGCATCCACGAACAGTCTGGTCAACCTGTACTGAAAAAGTTCAGGTAATTTTTGGAATAACTAGCATTTTCCCAGTTAATATTTGTGCTGTCTTGTGTATGTACTTCATGTGTACACATACACATGCTCTCTGACTTCTGCAGGAGGAAAGATTCATTTACATTTAACTCAGTGACACCAGATCCTGAGAACCATTGAGGTGCAATTGCAGTCAATTAAGACAGTCTGGGGAATCAAGCAAAACTTCATCAAGATAAGCTACTAGAAAGCAAACTTTGCCAGGCAGCAACTATAATTGTAAGCAATTGATTAGAACCATGATTGTCCTAATCAACAGTTACTCAGGCTTTATCTGACCTTTAATTTGTTCAACTGAACTGAAATAAGTCTGATTTAAGTCAAAATAAGAATTCACACAGCCCTTTGCAGTAAATTAAACCCAGCTAAACCAATGTAGCTTTGCATGTAGACAAACCCTAAGGCAGCAAAGTGTCCAACAGCAGTGACAAAGTGTTTGATGGTTGTCAGAGAACATGTGTTTTTACTTTCATTGTGGCAGGAAACACCATAGGGTCAAGGCTGCAAACCACTGTTTATGGTGTTCTTTCTTCTACTTATTATATAACCAATTTGCAATGTCCCATTATGTGCTGCATAGGGTAGTTTTAAAATTAAACTATATGTTATAGGCATGTTTTAAAAATAAATGCCATCCACAAATTTTATTAATGCTGGGAATGAGAGAGCATATTTACAACTGTGCTAGATTTTATTGGATCTGCACTTCAAGCATGACACCTGCTAAAAGAACAGGACCAGATGTAGGACAACATTTTGACCTTTGCATTTCTGAACTGGGGGAGAGAAGCAACCCTTCTGTGTACTGCTTTGGGACTGCGGGGAAAATATAGTTGCACGAATGTTAGTCTTTATCTTCTCTTTCCCTTCCTTCTTCTATTGCTCCATTCCTCCACAGTTTTTTCTCTGTCTTCCTCTCATTCTTTTTAATTCCACCTTGACTCTGCTTCCCCTTCCTTTTCCTCAAGACATCCTATTCATTTGGTGCAGGGTTCACATTGCGGTCCTTTTATTTTCTTTCGTGTTAATCACATTCCTCCCATTTAACAGTGTCTCATTTCTCATTAACAGGTTGTGCTCACAAGCATGTGACCTCCAGTTAGCTGAGCTCTTCTCTGGGCCTTGTTCTGTCTTGCCCTAAGTGAGGAAAAGCCACCTAAAGTGTATGTAGTCTGCCATTCCAATCCATTTTGGCCATACGTATCGAAGATTTCTTGCTGATGTATCAGACAGTCGCTGTGTTTGCTGATTGCGTAAACAAAATGCAGAAAAGTTGTTCTGTCAGGACTTGAGTGGAGTGTTTATGCGGTGCCAAGTGAAAAAATGGTTGATTACGATGAGAAAATGGGGATTAGAGTGGGTGTTGTAAGATGGGAAAAACAGCCACAAGAAAAATTCAATGAGTTTCTCAATCTGCTTTGCTATATAAACACATGGCAAGCAAAAGAATGGATAAAAAGGAACTGAAGTGAAAGCCAGAGTCGGTGAAGGTCACCTGTGCTTATTTAGTTACTGATTTATGCTGGCTAAAGTGTATAAAAAATTATGAATTGAACCTGCAGCTTGGTGTAACCTCAATAGATGACGTTTCAAAAGAGATGTTTCTTAGATTTAAGGTATTTCTATCATAAGTATAAAAGTATATTTGCCAATATTAGAGGCATCAAAAAACACATATTTCATCTGAAATACTGTACATACTGCTCATATGCATTCAGGAAAGATTAATTAAAACCAGAACTTGTCCAGAAAAGGTGACTGAACTGCCCGGGAAAATGGAAAGCTTATTTTTTGCAAGAAGATTAAGGATTGTGAATGGCTGGCCCAGTCAAATCGCTGTTAAAGTCTCTGATTTTTCTCTGAAGCACAAGGAGGAGATAAATTTAGGAGCATTTTAAGGTCTTTGTTAGTGGTAACGACAAGGATGATATAGGAACTGGCAGTTCTCTCCCCTAAATTGACTTGCAACTGTCCGAGCCATGAGATTCCAGTGCATTCTTCCATTCCAGCAGCAGTAGTGTGGGTGAAAATAAAATAAAACCCAAATCTTCAAATGTGCTTTACCTAAGGCTTAATATTTTAAGGAAAGGGGATGTAGGGTATGGTTGCTTTGAATGACCCAGCCAGTGCTTGCCGTCAATTTGTGGTAAAAAATGGCAACAATAAAGTCACAGTGAAACTCAACTTTTTACTTGCAAGGAGGAGAAGCAATAATAACCCATCTGAGTTAGTTCACCTATATTCGGGACAATGCATTGAGGCTATAAAAGGAAAATTACTTAACTCACTGGTGTATAAGCAAGAACGGTGTGAACCTGGATATAGAATAATTAGGAAACAGCGAGTAAAACTTTGCAGCTCTGACTACTGCAATTGCCTCTGCAATTCTGGGAAGGTGTCAATGCTGTCAAAGGGTGGAACAATGCACTTTTCCATCTCTTGTGAATTACACCATCTTATAGTTCACTGGGATGATGGGGTATGAGGAGACACTTCCGTGAAGTGCTAGAAATGTTGCTGCGACCTGAAGAACCAATGCGACATCCTTGTGTGCTGCACACCCTTACACTTCACTGTCAAACATTTAAAAACAAAGCAACACCTGCGTTGTGTCTTTTTATTTTCATTCCTTTTTCCTTTGTGAAGTGTATTTGAACTTCTTATAATAGGTTCCCTGACAGTTTTTACAGACACACTGCATCAAACTGAGCTCTGCTTTCTTCTTGACCTTAGAAAACTGCCACAGTGTTTTAGCAGAAAGGAAAACAGCACTTTTCTTCTACAAAGACTTTTTTCAACAGTTTTTTTACATCTGTGTGAGACAACTATTCCTCAGTGATTATGCTGATAAAGGAGCAGCAAGGTATTGCATATTAGCTAGAGTGCAGAGTCAAGTCTACTAAAAATATTTTGAACTGGAATGGTGAAAGAAATTACAGGCCAAATGTTAACCACATGAGTAATACTGAACCCATGAATTAAGAGCCATTGAAGTTAAACTCGGTTAGAGTTGTCAACTTCTCAACTGTTGGGTGGACTGGAGCCCAGATCCTCCATGACCTTATGCAACTTTTCAGGGCTGAGATGTGACAATCAGGCTTTTCTTCCATGCTAGTGTGCTAGTGACCAAACTAGCATAAGACGAAGTTGCAACTGAGGCTTATTAACAATTTCCTATTAACAACGTAGTCCAGGTACAGGAGCGACTTCTCTTTGATATTGCTCAGAAGTGTGTTTAAATTGAGGCTACTACGCAGATGTTTCTTCAGATTCAGGAGGAGGGTTAGATGCCTTCCATTCTGTCCACTTACAAGACCTACCCCTCTAGTTTGGAGTGCACACTGAAGAAATGGATGTCTGGTTTGTACTTGCAAACTTGTTACTTTTCTGGAAATTTTGAATGGAAGCTGGCCGAAAATTTTGCTTTTTAAAACTCACTTTTCTGCAAAGAAAAATGAAGAACTGATGAGTTCTTTTATTTAAAACTCTCATTTTCTCAGATCATTTACTAAGAGTTAAACTTCTCTTTCAGTATCTTAACTGTCTTTTCCATCCTTCTCTCTCTCTCTCTTTTTTTTTTCAGGTAGTATCTGGCTCCCTTTATGTTTTCAAAAACCTCCTTTCTCTCAGCAGATTCCCTCCTGCATCACTGATTTGGCAGGTGATGTGCTCCGTATTATTTCTCCACATCTGCTTCTTCATCCACTTCTCTGCTTCTCATCAATCCACTCTTGCACTTCCACCTCTTTCCGCCTCTGCCAATCCCATGCAATACCCCTCAACTAAGGGCATGTTTTCCATTCACAAAATGCAGGAGGAGGACTTCCTGTGCTGGAAATCTCTTACTGTTTCTCTAGCACCATGGAGAAGTTGACATCTTCCAAACTCCTTGTTTCTCTTTCTCCTTCAGGTGCAAGCTGCTTTTTGGCTGTGTTTTTTCTTCCTCCATATATTTCTAAGACCCATTTCTCCCAGGAAATCTTTAATCTTTGGTTGCCCAGAGAAGCTGTGGATATCCCATCCCTGGAGGTGTTCAATCAAGGCCAGGTTGGTTAGAGCCTTGGGCAGCTTCATCTGATGGGTGGCAGCCCTGCCCACAGCAAGGGGTTGGAAATAGGTGGGCTTAAGGTCCTTTCCAACCCAAGCCATTCTGCGATTCTGTAATGAACTTCTTTTCACTTAGTTTGAGGTGTCTCTTTTCCCTGTTGCAGCAGATATAGTATCTCCTCACTAACCAGCAGCATTTCACCACCACTGTGCCCCATGGGTGCCTGCTGTTTTTCCCTTTGATTTCAGGCCTCCCTTGGAAGTCCTGCATCATTCATTTGGGATTTGTGTGCTCCCACACACTGTGGTTGATCCCAGCTTTTCTCTGATCACTTCCTGCCCTACTTCTTCCTACTTTCTTCTGACGGCTCCAGCTCATGCCACTCTTAAGTCTGATCTGGTGAAACAAACCCACTCTGTCTTCATGCAGATCTTCCTATAAAACATGCTTCTGCCACAAAGCCTATCCAGCTCAGATTCATCTGCTGAAATATATTCCTCTATAATAAAAACAAATACAATTTCATAACAAAGTAAAGCTGAGCATGAGACCGAGCACACAATTAATTTTTACCAGTTGCTTTCTGCCAAGAGCAACATGCTTGCTCTCATTCCCCCCTTCAGTTGCCTTCCCTACGTGCCTCTGTTTGTCCTTCTGTTTTGTTATCAGCTTCCCAGACCTTCCTGAGGGGTCCGGGCCTGATCCTGTGCTCTCACTGGTGTAAGGAGCAGCATCACTGTGGCAAGCTGAGCTTTGCCAAGGTTACACTGCTGTGAAAGGAAGGCATATAACCTTTGTTTTATTACTAGCTCATGAAGACTACACAGCTCCAGTACAGCGCTTTTCTTTAATTAGTCAGAATTAGCATATACATCTCCATACTCTCTTTTTTCACTTTGTGGGCTCAACTACTTTGAAGAAAACCTCTTTGCATACCTACTCGGTTACCGTATATCTTGACATAAAAAAAATGACTCTGGAAGCCTAGGTCTCACTGAACTCCCACACACAGCCAAGGAGAGCTGCTCACCATGCTGAGAGCAGCTTGTTCCCAGCCTGCCGCCCCTTCCCTGGCACTGGCACAACCCGGCTCTAGCGACTTCCAGTCCTAATTGAAGCCTTTGGGCATGATTGTGTTATTATTGTTTAATAAACAACCACATAAAACGTTGGTTGACATTTAAATAAGAGTAAAGAAAGGGAAGCTCTGACTCCTTGGCTGTTTTGTTTTGCTGTTGACATCAGTGGAAGCAGGAGCAGGTTCTCTACGCAATACCTGTGCTTGAATGGCTCATGCTCACCTGTAGGATTTTAGGGAAGGCACTGAAAGGGAACAGACCTATTGCAGCAGTCAGCCCCTGTTGCAATATAAGCTGTGAATATGTAGCTGCCACCTGGGCATTCCCAAGGAAAATGCATCCATGGTCATCTGAAAGGCCATGAGGATAATCTAAGTGAGAATAAATGAAAGAGAGAACTTTGGTTTTGCATTTGGTTATAAGTTGTAGACATTCAGAAGAGGAGTTATCGTGGCAAAAGAAAACATTCTGTCCTTGAGAGGATCTCAGAGTAGCACAACATGTTCAATAAGGTTTAGAAAGAAAACAAAGAGCTGAAGGCCAGAGCTGACTTCTTCAGACAAAAGTATAAAGTGTTTAAAATACTTCAGTGACAAGCAACAAAGAAATGCCTGTTACTACAATTGCCTGCATTAAGTAAAGAGACAGAAAATCTTGAGAACTTTTTAAAAAGTAGGTATTTGATGTGTAGGGAGTGTAAGAACAAAATTCTCTCGGGCCATGGCCAGAGCCCTGAATCAGCAGAATTCTTTTCCTTGAAGAAAGTGAAAACCAGAGGAGGGTGAGTACATGCACCCTTATTATCTTTCCTCGTGGTGGATCAAAGAGGTGGCGTTCTCAGGGTTGCCAGTTTCCTGCAGTGAATCTGGAGTGCAGGGCTTATTTCTCTGTTAGGCAACTTCTCAAATACACTAGTCTTGTAATGGAACCTCTTATGAGATCTGAATATTATTTACTAGCTTGCATATGGTATAATTGTTTTAAAGGTATTCAGTAGGAGTGAAGCATTCCTGCCATTTAGAAAAATTATATACATATATGCTTTAATTCAAGGGTGTTCACCCCTCGTTCTTCCCACCATTTCATTACCTGCTTGCTCTTCCTATGTTATATATTAAAAGCTTCATGGAGTGGTTTGCTTGCATTTACATATGTGGATGGTAATAATTCTGTGATGTTGCTTGGAACTTCTGCATGAACATGTTATATAAAGTCAGTGTGGGCATGACGAATGTATTGCAGATTTTTCATAGATAAACACAGTCAGTGAATGCAAATATGAATGAGTTTGTGTGCAAGCTTTAATATCTAGGCAGAGCTTGTATGTGCGTAACACCTGTAACCACAACTCTCAGTGCAAACAGGGAAACTTGTTTTAAGGCATTTGTGCTGATTTAAAAGTGCTGGACTTTGAAATACTTCAGCTGGCGTGGTGCAGATGTGCTCATCCTTCGGCAGGTATTTAAGTGCATAAACTCTGTTATTAAAGAATATGAACTTTATTAGCAGTTGATATTCCAAAGATGTTGGGAAAACAGGTACCCAAATAGTGAGAATTCCTTGTAAGGTAAGTGATGGCTTTTAAAGACAATATGTAGATCTTACTAGGAAATGGATTAAAAAGTGCTACTTGATGGTCTTTGGTGGTTTTTGGGAGATGAACATTAAGCATGGAGAATTTTTTAGAAGAAGAAATGGAAGTACAGAAGAAGGGTGGTGGATTTGCTTTTGTGGCTGTGTAGCTGTTAGTAGGGTTGGTTTAGAAGCAGGGAGTTTTCTTACAAAAAGACACTGCAGGGGTATAGAGTGTAAGGAGGAAATGGGGGCTGTTTGATCATGGGCTCTATACAGATTATATGAAATAATCTTCCCTGGAAGGGAGATCGAGTGTCTATTTCTTGTGAGAGCACTGAAACAAGCATAGCATATATAAAAAATGTAGAGAAGTATGCTCTGTAAAGCTTTCTGTTGCATTTTATCAAAGCTGTTCATGTTAGAGGAAGAAAAAGATACATGGAAGTTCAGGGTTTTAATCAACAGAATGACAAAACAAACATTTCTCAGCCTTTTCTTTGTTCCTGAATACAACCTATGCTTGTTTTGTTATTTGCTGGAGGTAAAGTTGGCCTGAATTGTCCTGCAGAACATTTCCTCAATACAGAGTTCAGGTTCAACATCTGAAGGTTCTCCGTTCAATGGGAGTCCATGTACTCATTCAAAATAACACCACAGGAAGTAGCTACTGAACCGCTGTAAGAAAAGTTATGTTTTGTAGGGAGAGGAAATGAACTTATCTTCATGTTTGCATCTCTTTAGAGCTTAGCATAAGAGGCTTATTCATGGCAAATCAAAAGAAGACTGTCTTCCAAATGTCCAGTAGATTGAAGAAAGTGATTGGGAGCATCTGTATCTCCCCATTTGTTACTTTTTCTTGTTGGTTGCTTCTACAGAATACCTGAAAACATCAGTAAGACAAACAAACACTACCAAAAATGAAAGAAAACAAAAAACTCCAAAACATAAATAAATGACATTAGTCTCATTGTATTTTAGAACTCTTTTTTTTTTTTTTTTTTTTTTTTTTTTTTTCTGTATAGCATTAGGATGATGTCAGAGTTTGATTATAGGTTAGGTTGTTCCAGTAAGAGCAATTAATTTGGGGGCAAAAGCTGGTGAGGACCCTGTAAGACACTGAACAATGTTTTTGATTTTCATGCACTGAATCATCAGTGTTTATAGGCCTCCAACATGTAAATCACCCTGAGGTAATCTGGAAGGGAAGGATATGAATAAGCCAATTAAATTGGCAAAGAGCCTAAGGAACACCCTGTTTAGGGATAAAATCACATGCCTGTCCTTGTGCCAATAGTTCTGGAGAAAGAAATGGAACTCCAGCCCTTGTAATTCATTTCTTTGCAGATATATGTGATTTAGAAGACTTTAGTCTTCTCCTTTTGTATGTATGAGCTAAGGTGACTGAGATAAGGTGTTTTGTGCAAGTAAGTCTTATTTTGGTGACACAGAAGGATGTCATCCAGGTTGCAGAGGGTGTTGGAACTAGTTGCCTCACATATGGTAATTACTTCTTATTCAGTTTTATGATATGAATATACAAAGGACTGAATTGCCCTTTATCTTTCCAAGTACCTCTTTTTTTTTTTTTTTCATTTGGAAAGGGAGGCACAATTTTCCACTAGGAAACCTCCACCCAACTCAGCAGTTACCGGCATACTGTAAGGTGCTTTGTATCTAAATAACAAAAACAACTGCTTCTTCCTACCATATGCCGAGCCCATGCCATCAAAGGCATGATGTAACGGCAAAAAAGGTAGAGGTGAAAAACATTTTTCTTTGGAAATTGTGAAGAGGAAAAAACATTTGCATTCTTAGCTTAAATTTTCACATGGCAAATGGGCACTTCCTGTGCTTTTAAGAGGGTTGCTGCATTTGCTGAAGTCTAACTGGGTATTTCTGCCTTCCCACCCAGATCTTTGAACTCTTAGGCTAATTCCCATCAGGCAAAGAGCTGGCTCTCTAGAAGAGACACACTGCATACGCCTCCGCTGGCGGAAAGGCCCCGGCAAAACTCTTGGTTGACATCAGGCAGTTTACGTGGGAGTGGATCATTATGAGATCCCCAAGTGTGGGAGAAGTTGTAATTGGCATTTGTACGTTACTAGGCATCAGAGAACTTAGCTGTAAACAAATCCCTAGGAAATGGTTAGGAGTCGTCAGAAGCAGCGCTCACAGAACGACTCGTTTAAGGAACTTTTGGGGCTTAAATCTTTAGATACCATTAAGAGTAGGGGAGGCACCACCTAACACCCCTCTGGATGCCTTGAAAGTAACAGCACCAGGAAATTCTAGATACAACGCACAGACTGGCAGAATACCCAGACAAACATAGCTGTTCAAGATGGTTTGGATTCCTTTCACCCAACCCCAGCCATCTGATAGCTCACCAGTGAGCCAGAGCTGGTCCCCACTCCCCGTGGAGACAAAGAGGCACCTTCCAGGAACAATTTATTCCAGCCCAAAATAGGTATAAAATGGCTGTGAAGAGCACTTCTTTTTCTTCTTCTCAAATTGTGTGCTGAGGAGGCCTTGATGATGGTCTGATCTCACTAGACAGCCTGTGCTTGATGAGGTTACTCCCCAGTTGAGCCTACAGCTGCTCTGGGACCAGGCCACACATTGCTGGCAGCAGAGCAAGCTCCCAGTGCTTGAGGAGGGCTCAAAGATTTGCACTGGGTGCTCAGTACATCTCTTGATCTGTACTGGAACCGGAGGCCTGTCTGACCTCTCAGACATGTCTATGACCCTTATTCATTTTCAGGCTCTCAGACAGTGCTCAGAGCAGTGGAAAGAAACTGAAATAGCTGCTTTCACTTCTGTGTTGGTGTATGGGCCCTGCACAGAAACAGGAACTGAAGTAAGTTTAAGCAGGGTGTAAAGGAACAGCGTTTGGTAAAAGAAGGGAGAAACACATGACCTAGCCAAGTCTAACTGCAAGGCAGCGTACATAAGCTGTTGCTATGTCCTCAAGAAAACAAGGGCCTGGGGAAACAGCCCAAGGATGAGCTGCATGAAGCACAGGGCCCATGATCCAGCCTAAGTCCTGCTGTCCCCATAGGCAGAGCTCTAGGATCACCGTGGCCTTCCTCCTGCCCTTGTGAGACTGAAATATGCAGCACAGCTGTAGGACATAGTTCATCGTTTATCAAGGGTAAATACAGTTCTGGATGGGAACATGGAGGTGGAAAGTTCTGCACACAGCGCTTGCTTGCATGTTGTGGCTTGCTGCTTGGACAAAACAGGACTCTTTGTCTTTTTGTAACACTGGTGAGTGATTCCTTATCATAACCTTGCAAGATCTTTCAAGTGTGTTCACGAATAGGAAGATGATTAAGATGACACATCAAGGTTTCCTGAATGCTTATTGCTATTCAGCAGCATCCTCATGTGTTTCTTAGTTTTCGTTCCAAAACAAGGTGTTTCTAATCTCTGGTGTGATTGGTAAACCACATCCTCTCCCCCTTGGTGGCCCAGCTTACTGTGAAACAGAGCAAAAAGAAAGTGAGTTTAAGCGAGGAGCTATTGGAGCTACAGCAGATAATTTGGCAGACACTGAGGTGACCTCTGCAAAGCAGGCTTCCCCTGCTCTGAACAGTTACTGTGACAAAACACAAGGCTAAAAATGAAGTGACCTGACTAAAAAGCTTTGCGCGAGAGAGGCTAAATGGGGATTTAGATGTGATGTTTTGTAGAGGAGATAGAAAAGATAGCTGTGTAGTTGGGGAAGAGTTGAAAGTCTCACTCTGAACACATCCATAAATCATGCCAGGTAGGGTATTTTCTCTTCCCCCAAGTGCTTTGCAGGCTGGGAGTCTGCTTCAGCTACAGCTGCTTCTCTTCAAGAGCTCATTAGAGCCACAAGACTTGTTTTTTAAGCTGTGTATGAAAGATGTAGTGCTTGTCTCTGTCATGCAGCTGAAGAATTAGGTCTGTAGCCTGACTAAAGTGCCTTTTTTGAGGAGAGGACTCATGTTAATTGCCCTACATCTGAGGAAATCTAATTTCAGAAGCACAAGGACACAGAAGGAAAAAAGGAAGCCTGATTTTTCCAGAGTTGAAGTGATGGCATTGGTGCAGAGATGTATGTCACCAGCAGTGCCTCTGGGCCTTCAGGCCACCGCAATTGCTAACAGAGGGTAGGAGGACAACTGAGGCCAACGGCTTCAGGGACAAACGTCCCTGGTGTACAGACAGTGTCTTTTGCAAAGGGCTGAGGGTCTGCAAGAGGCAGCGCTATGCAGAAAGTTTTTCCCTGACATCTGATGACTTCTATGGCTTCTACACCCTGCTTGCAAAGTGAAGTAGTTCTGGTGGTTACCTTTTCTTCAAAGTACTTTACACTTTGTGCAAGGCTACATTTGGGATAAATGCACTATTGGCACACCCAGTTCAGAAGACGTAGAGATAAATTTACAGTGTAGTCTCATTTCCTTGATTTGACAGGGCAGAAAGAGAAATCCCAGGAGCCATATATCCTGAGATTTATTCCAAATTGGCTAGAAAGAGCAAATGAAAAAATCCGTGTTTGTGCTTCTTGATGTGTATGCCCAAACCCCCGTGACACATAGCCCTTCCTACTTTCTGCTTGCCTATTCCTACCCATCCACTCTGTAGCCCCAAGGACTTAGCTACCACTTGCTCATTGCTATCTGGTGCCCTCTGGTGCTGTAAATACCTGCCCAGGCTGATCCCATCACACCCCTGTACAGGTGTGGGGACCAGCATGTACCCCAATGGGGGACTTGTGAACTTGTTTCTGCTTTTTTCCAATTGCAGCTTGGAGAATCCTCTGCTGTGACACAGTGCAGGTGAGACTGAGTCCGGGAGGAAGGACAAGCTAGTTCCTGCATCTCTAGTCTTGTTCCAGTCAGTAATGATAGAAAGTGAGAACATGACTAGTTCTCACTTATCCTCACTCTGCTTAACATAACCCCATCATCTAAGTATCTCTTTTTTGCTTTATTCCCTTCTCTCCTCAAGCTTTAGCCCTCTAGTTCTCTTTCCCTCTTCTACTACCTCTTCCTTTTATTACTGTTCCCTCTTTATAGTTGCTTGGTCTCATTGAAGAAACCCTCATCCTTTTTTCCTCCAGTTCCCCTAGAATCATAGAATCATCAAGGTTGGAAAAGACCTCCAAGATCATCTAGTCCAACCATATATGGATGATGGTCTATGCAGTGGGATGCTCTTTTATAAGGGCGTGTAGTGACAGGCTGGGGGGAAATGGCATTAAACTGGAAGGGGGTAGATTTAGACTAGATATCAGGAAGAAATTCTTTACTGTGAGGGTGGTGAGATGCTGGAACAGGTTGCCCAGTGAGGTTGTGGATGACCCTTCCCTGGAAGAATTCAAGGCCAAGTCTATAGCAGGGGGGTGGAACTAGATGATCTTACAGGTCTCTTCCAACCCAAACCATTTTATGATTCTATGCTATTCCAACCGCATGCAGTCTCTGATCCTGTTCCAAACACCTTGTCCTATTGCAGGGCCATGGCTCAGAAATGGCTTTATACATACTCAGACCCATTGTTCAGAAAACAGGATTACAGTATCTATGCTGTCCTTCATCTTTCCTCTAATTAATCAATTCTAATTGATTGATTGATTGATGATGGCTTTCTGGTATAGCAATCTCCCAGGTCCAAGGAGCAGCCACATGCTTTTCATTCTCATGTATCTGCCTGGAGCACGTGGAATGTGTTAACCTCACAAAATTAGTTAGAGCCTCTTCTAAATTAGTTTGTATGAACTGTCAGGACTCCTCTGATCTTTAAGAAAGCTTATGACAGAGGTAGATAGCAATGATAGGCTCACGGATCATTGTCTCATTCGTGGTCCAAGCAGACCTCATCTTTTCCAGAAAGGAGTAGATCACTCTGTGACCACAGTAGATTGCCTTCCCCAGTCTGATGCCTATGCTCTCTTCAGTTAATGCTCACTCCCTGAGATGGCTAGACCCTGTTCATGACGATGTTGTTGTAATATCACACCAAAAGTCTGCAGGTGCCACATGTGAATGGGGATCATTGTAAAAGGTTGAGGCTGTCTGTTCCCTGTCACTCTTTCAGGGTGTACTCTCTGAGTTGCAGACACTCTTGTGCCCCCAGCTTCTTCATGAAGCTCCAGATCATCAAGCCCTTCTCTTCTGCTTCAGAGCTCATCTCAGATTCCTCAGCCTTCTCTTATCAGGATCTTTTGAAACAGCCCTACTGCTGGGCTTTCACAGTGGCAAGAAGGCAATAGTGCTTCCATGCTTCTGGTGCATCTGGGAATAGCTACTGTAAGGAAGGACCAGCCTCACCTGCTCACTTACTGCAGGCTGGAATGGTTCTTATTTGCAATCTGGTTACCACCAGGAGTCCTTTAGCATGGACTTCATGGCAAATTTACTGCTCTAGGACCATTAACCTGACAAACTTCTCTGCCTCACAAAGAAAACAGGAAAAAAGCCATTATAGATATATATATTTTACAGAACTCACTCTTCGAAACAACTGAACAGGTTAAAAGAAAGAAAGAAAGAAAGATATCTTCCTCAAATTCAGTGTAAATAAACCACCAAACCCAACAAACAAACTACGCATCATTTGCGGACATGAGGCTTGAGATATGAACTGGAACTGATAAAAGGTTGGCAAAGCTGTAAGCAAACTTAAAATGGGATCTTATAAAGAGAAGTTGGGTAATCTTCCAAAAAGTGGTGCTACCAGTCCTGTCAATGAATACTTAGATACGGCTCTTGCAGATTGCAGGTCCCTTTGCTGCAGTGCTCACTGGTGAGTCATGTGGATGATCTCTAATTGAAGAATAGAAAATGGCCTGCTGTGGCCTGCAGCCATTACGAGCTGTGCATTTTTTTAAGGGATGTTTGTTGCAATCCTCTCTATTTTCTGTAGGTGGGGTGTGGCTCTCCCATTCCTGGCAAAGTGGCTGGTGCAGCCTTTGGTTGGGAAAATATGGGTGCTGTTGCATGACAAACTAAGTTTCCCTTGATGGGGAGGGGAAGCTCTCCAGCACAGCATCAGGCGTGGGACAGTTTCCTAAAGCACAACTGAACTGCATAGAAATCTGGCAGCTTTATCCAGTTTGTAGTTATATGGATCATGCTCATGGAAACATCTGAATCACATTTCACACTATCCACCTAACTACATAAACACAGTCTAATCCTCTTCTTAGGATCTGAACTTTATGTTCTCTCAGACTATTCCTCCTTTGCCTTCTTTCACCAGAGGTCTTGTGACCCTTGCTTCTTGCATAATTATTTGTGCATGATGGAATGTGACTATGTTCAAATTCTCTAGCTGGTACTGAGAAGACTCTCTGTTCACATTTAAATGCAGGCGCACAAGTTTCTCTGGTTGTGACACATTACGCAGCTCATTCTCCTTGTAGAATGGGAGGAAAACAACAATCAGCCCCACAGACGACAAAGGTTGGGTAGGCTCTAACTCCACGGCTGATCCTACGGTGGGTGTGACACCTCCTATACCCCCCTGTCTTCTTTGTGTCATCCCATTGCTGCATTCTCCAGGACTGGCCAACCCAAGGCTCGCTGGAGTCACACAGCAGAAGGCAGGCTAGGGCACAGTGCTGCAAACATGGGGATCATGGAATTATCTAGCTCGGAAAAGATCCACAAGATCATCAAGTCCAACCATCAACCTGACCTACCAAGTCCTGCTTCTTGATCATTTTCCTTAGTACCATGTCCACGCATCTCTTGGATACGTACAGGAATGTGGACTCCACCATCTCCTTGGGCAGCCCGCTCCCATGTTTGAACAGTGTGGGCATAGTTCTTTGGAGGTTGCAAGCAGGAAGCAGTCTAGTGAGTATTCTCATGGATATTGCATCCAGCCTGGCAGACAGAAAAATAAATGCACCCTCTGTTATTACAAAAAGCCAGAGGCTGCTCTGCTAGTCCAGACTGATGAAGTCTGGTATCCTGCTTCAGGCAGCAATAGGCAGTGGCTGCTAAGGGACACGCAAGAAATGCTGAAGTAAAATGGAGATGAAATCATTCACTGTGTACTTTTCTCATCATCCTACTGATAACTAGGTCACTAGTTAAATGTGTCAACAACTAGTGACCAGCACGATTTGGGAAAAAAGGGGTCTTTATGCTGAACTACTTCAGTTGCTGCCCTGCATGGTTCGTGTCACTTGGATGATACAAAAATGAGGAAAGAATGAAACCTCCATCCTATTCCTTTAGAAGCTGATGACAAACCCCTCATTGTTTCTCAATGGCTCTGGATCATACCTGTCATTATCTCACACAGGGCACAATTAATATCGTGACTAACATTTAAAAGTGAGTCAAAACTGATTGTTTTTAAGTCTTGTTGGCAAGGCTGTAACCTTGTTGTCAGCTGCCTTCTTCAATGACAGTAAGTACTCTGTAACTACTCTGTAAAAACGTTTTTTGTCACTGTACACTACAGTGAAAAATGCAGGTGAGCAATATTTTATATACATGGATATGAAACTGGTTATATTACAAGGAACTGAACAAACAAAGCATTTGTTTTTTTTATTTTTTGTAATGTAAATGAGAAGATTTCATTACTCAGAATCAGGGTGCACCTTGCTTGGTAAATACAATAGCAAATGGGTTCTTCAAATCCTTGTTCATAACCATTCCAGTGAGAGACAGTTCAGCAGCACAAGAAAAATGTACTATTCCTAGAAATCTCCTGACTCAACTCTTGTCCTGTATCAGTGAGTCGATAGCATGGCTGTTGTAATTGAACACAAAAATGCATCTGTTAGCAAACAAGAAGAATCTGGATGTGATCACCAAGACAGAAATGGACTGTGCCAAGATGGGAGTCCAGTGGTATGTGGTATGGGGAAGGTTGTCAGGCTTGCAGAGTGAAAATCTGTTGTCACTGTGTGGTGATAAGAGAAGTGGATGTACAACCAGCATGTTTGATAGACAGTTAACAAGGCAGAAATGAGAGATAATGTTGCTTCATTTCTATTTCTTTCACTAGTAATGCTCTTACTTTTTCCTTTAGACACTTATACACTGTAGACATTGTGTGTAAACTTCTGTAGACTTACACATATGGTGTGGCATGGTTGAAGAGAGAACAAATTGCCAACAGCCAGCATCCTGGGGAGAGGTTCAAGATTTTGCTGCTTCCATGTGTATCTACCCAATCCCACTTTCTCTGCTGGAGATTTGGAGAAAAAAATAAAAGAAAATCAACCAGAAATCAGGACTGAGTTCTATTTATGAAAGTGATAGTGACATAAAGATAGAAATAGAATACAGAGATGATCTCAAAAGTGGAGATGATCCATGTAGTTCCTGAAACTAGAAATTTCTCACAGGATATTGCTAGGTTAATAAATTAAAGCTCTGACAAGTGGGTGTAAAAATTTGATCACAAGTCTGTCTTTAGGAACCAAAGAAACTGCTTCTATTTTCAAAAGGGCGGAATATCTGACGATTTCAGCTGCTTTCTTTTTCCTGCTTTCATTTTGTGAGTGGGGTAGTGCTCAGCACAGTAAATTTTTGGAAGTCATTCTGCTTGTCTGATTGTTAGAATGCACAGTAAATGAGTAGGATGGCTCAGCTATTTCCGCTGTCTTTTATTACAAGTTCTTTAAAACGATAGCATCTTTTCAGATGCATAAACCGTATGTGTTATAAGTAAATGGAAACACAGATTTTCTATTACATGCCATCTTCCTCCCCACTCCAACTAGCAGGTTGGAAGTTCCTTCCTATCAGTCCGCTCCCTGCACTAACCTGTGTGTGAACATCTCCCTCCTGCCTTCCAGCGGCTTCTCAGCAAGAGAAGAATCTGCCCAAGTTATGATAGAATCATTCAGGTTGGAAAAGACCTATAAGATCACCAAGTCCAACTGTCAGCCTGTCTCCACCATGCCCACTAAACACCTCCCTCACTGCCACTTTTGATGGTTCTTGAACACCTCCAGGGATGGTGACTCCATCACTTCCCTGGGCAACCTGTGCCACTGCCTTGCCTGAGAAGAAATTGTTCCTGATACCCAACCTGAATGTCCCTAAGAAGATATTATGGCTTTAGCGATTAAACTGCTTGGGACAATGATGTATCCAACAGAATTGATGCTTGCAGGGGGTGCTTAGTTTTAATTCCAGGGGAAAGGCTCCTCCTGCCAAACTTGAGTGGTTTTCAAAGCTGAAATGTTTGCTGATGACTTTTCTGTGTGAATAGGTCATGTCAATATGCTATCTTGCTCAAATAATCACAGTTATGTTGGTTTTAATGCTGACGACTGCTGATAGCCTTTTGGATTGAGGAGAGGATGTCATGAATGCAAAAGTGCATCTTCATTAATTATTTATTTTTCTTTTTCCCAGCACATGAATCTAAAATGGGCCTGCTGCCCTCTTACTGTAACTTAATTGCATGGATTGGAATTTAATTCACACTAATTTTTGTGCCCTAGATGTTTGAAGTCCAGAGCTAATCCAAAGAATCATTTTATTTCATTACAGCCTTGTTTTCCCCTCTGGATTTTACTCTGTGCCATGAATATTTCTTGATGATCTTTATGTTAGCCATTTAGAGTCAGACATCTGAGCTAGTCTCATGGCAGTAAAATGGTTTCTGGCAGTCAGTGTTTGAAATTTTGGGGAAAAACATAATTTGTAGCACAGAAAATTTAGAAATATTGGGAGAGTATCAGGGACCCAATTACAGGACAGCATTGTCCTGATTCTTCTGTTTTATAATGCTGAGAGATCCAGCTATGTGACAACTCCAAATTACACTGAAGTCTTGACCCCTGGTAGGAGTCATTTCCCAGTTTGCTCAGGATGATCAGCAGTCTGGATCAAACAGTCCAGGACATGTTCTTTCCTTTATCTGTTCTTAGCAGGGCTGTGGGCTTCAGGGAGTTTCTCTCACACTCTGAAAGAATCAACTCTGTGTCACTAAGTTCAAAAGAGGGAATTAGCTTCCAGCCAGATGTGCTATAAGTGGGGCAATGCTCCTTGGTTACCTTGGCACTCACTAAACCAGCTGAGTGAATGTCCAGGATGTCCTGTGTGCATCACTTCCTATACATCGCCTTGTCTCTTATCCACAGCTGCTGTGGACTTTCCTTTCAGCATAGAGCTGCTTTGTCTGAATAAGTAGCAACAGAATCTAAAGAAGCAATAGATTTTGAAACCGAGACAACTGGATCAATCATTCTTTGATCTCTGGCAAAGCCCGGAGGCTTTGATTATTTTCCAGTGGAAGGAGCTGAGATAAATGAGTTTTGGGGAGTAGGAAACTCGAAGAGTTCAGGCTGGAGGTGCATTAAAGCAAAGGGTTTGGGGGTGCGCCCTTCATATCAGTATAGGCATCGCTGAGCCATGTGGTCCCTCACAGCCAGGCTTGCACATATTTTGTAGGAACTGGAAGGAATGTTTCTTTCCATAGACCTCTGCCACCTCCTTGGAAACGG
Organism: Chrysolophus pictus; assembly: GCA_037305975.1. Classification (NCBI taxonomy): domain Eukaryota; kingdom Metazoa; phylum Chordata; class Aves; order Galliformes; family Phasianidae; genus Chrysolophus; species Chrysolophus pictus. The sequence goes on from CM074578.1 coordinate 34,894,641, forward strand.
ATCAAACCCATTTTATTAAAAACCACCATTTGACTCCTCGTGTTTTTATACTGATTAAGAACATTGACTTGGCTTACTGAACAAGGGATCTGATTGTGGCTCAACTGCTTCATGCTGAAAAGCTTTGATCGGACTGAGTGGGAGTTTATGTTTAAGGTACTGTATAAAATGAATGTTGGTGATAAGCTTATAAACTGAATTTGAACCTTGCACAATCTCCAGAGAGAAGGAATAAACAACTCAATTTATATTCTCCACAGATACACACCAAGATGTCCCTCTGACCTTCAGTTATTTTCCTTGGGGGAGGAGGGGAGGTCAGATGGTTTCTTAAACTGTTTGAAATGATTTGTCCAGATTAGCTGTCTGGGCTGAAGATGGAGAGCTTTCAGGGTGGCTCCCAGGAGCCCTGGAGCCAACTATAATGAATGGGTTTGGTGTTTCACTCTGAGGATAAAAAAACTGAATGAGTTACAGAGCTGCCAAATAACCCCAGTTCATTCACACAAACCTGAGGATAATGTGCTTCTCTTGGTCCCAACATGATATTGTTAGAATAGCTTATTTCAAGGGCATCTGTGTCAGACATCTTCTCTCCCTCATTACTTATCAGCCTCTGAAGTATACACAGCAATGAATTGCAATTAGAGGACCCTGATGTCTGACATGAAACCTGGAGGAGCATGTAGGGCTCATCTCCTGTTGATACTGAAGCTGGTGACCAAGCTTGCTGGGGATTAGTTGGAAGCAAGGTTAGATGGTCATCCTGTGAAAACCTCCACTCCAGTACATCTAGTGTAAGTGCAGAAGCTGATTTGACAAGTTTGGTCAAATAATTATTTATCATAGTGGTCCATGAAGTGCAGATCCCAACACAGCCATCACAGAGAGGCTGGGGCTGCCACAAACTCTGGGCATGAAGGATTCCCTCACAGAGGCAGGCAGTGAGCGTTTCTTTGCCCGGGAGATATTTTCTTTGGAAGGTGAGGTTGTGATCTCTCTGAACAGATGTCTAAATATTTTATCAGAGAAGCTGATGTGTGAGTCTTACAGCTGTAGGAAAAGAGAGATTTGATTGTGTTTTCTTGAAGAAAAGAGCTAGAAGTGAGAAAGCCAAGGTTTGGCTGTAGGCAAGTCACTCCTATCTTTACACTGCTCCAGCAGCCTCCTCATGACTGCTCTGAAAGTTGGCTGCAGAGACACAGCACCCCAAACTTTCACAGACATTCTCCCTTCCCTGGAGGCATTCAAGGTCAGCTTTGATGGGCAGCCTAGTCTGGGGTGGCAGCCTTGCCCACAGCAGAGGGTTGGAGCTCATTTATTTTTAAGGTCCCTTCCAACCTTAGCCATTCTATGATCCTCCATCTCAAAACAAACATTTTTCATTTATCATAATAAAGGAAACATTCTTTAAACCTGATTTACAGTTTATTTCCAATTTGACTGCATGCTAGGTGAATGCAATAATATATATCTAAATCAGAGGTAAACTAAAGTTTCATTTGTGAACTGGAGCCCCATTCTTTGAGGTAAAGTTCTTTTGCTTCTAGCCCAGCTCCACTGCCTTTGTATACAAATAGTTATGGGAAAACATATCATAAACATTATATTCCTCAAGCCTTCTGAGAGTGTTATTGACTTCTTCAGATGCTCCTGTTCAGGAGTCACAGGCTCACTAAATACTCAGCTTCCACCTGATAATTTTACTCTCAACATACTCTCTTCATCATGCATTATTCTATTCTACTCTGCCCTGAAATAACAAAGTTTAATTGGCAATCTGGCTCTGATTTACTAGTATCTCCTTGTGCATGGAAGGAGAACTCAAATTCGATGCACTCATTCTCAATCAATGTCAGCTTGGTATTAACTCAATGTTATTACATTATTGATTTTATTCATCCCAGGAGCTACATCAATTTATCATGGAATTTACACTTCTTTAACAACCAGCACAAATCAGGAACATTTGTTACACTTGCAGTGTAGACTGGAAGGTTTTTGGAATCTGATCCTTATTTTCCTTTACATTTGTTTAGATTTCCAGTTAATCTGAATTCCTATCTTGCCCCTTTGAACTTTCAACCAACTGTAAATACTTTTGATAAATTTCCTGGCTAAAAAGTGTATTGCAACATAGTTCTGAAAAAATGCAAAATACTCATTGCCTTCTGATGTATTGATATAACTGGTTTGGCGTTTTACATTACACAGTGACCACATGTAAGCAATAAAAGCTGTTTATAACCTCAATTATCCCTTCGGTTCTAATATACATAGTACAACCATTTGTAGCTTTAGCTCATGTTTTGAAGGTGTTTAGCAAATGAAAAGCATAGCAAAAATTATGTCCTTTTCCATTGCATTTTGCAGCCTGACTTGTCTGTAACAGAGGAAGATATTCTGGGAAAGTTCATTGTCTGTTTCTTCATTTGTTAGGATTTCCTCTGGCTGAGCTCTGTGATGGATGGAGAGATGCTGAAGGGATGATGTCCGAAGAGTGGGAAGTGAAAGCCTGAGGGGGTTTTTGAAGTGGAAGCTGAAGCTGAGTTTTGAAAAAAAAAAATATTGTTAATGTCTAGATAGCAGAAATGATGATTTAGCATCTGTGAGAAAGGATGTGGGACGTCAGAGCAGTCCCAGAACTGGCTGGTGTTAATAGATGTGCATTTTAGAGGGCTAAAGCACCATTAGTATCCTTCTACATACACACATAGAAATCCACCACTGGTTGAAGGGTGAGGCACAATTGTAAACTCTCTATTCTATGTAGTAATTTTATCACTACTGCTGTTTATCAACAGTTGCTTTTGTCTGTTACCTGTGTGCAGTAAGAATAAAACTTGCAGGATATACCATTCCTTAGCAGTAAGGGAACAGAGAACAGTCAGAAACACAAAGATGGACTTTACTGAAAATAAAAGGATCGATAAAGCCAAATTTAACTTTAAATGCATGAATAAGCCAGGAAAGGGAGGATTGCAAAATCTGTTTCCATGGCAGTGCCACCCTTCAGTGTTACCTAACACAATCAGGATTACATCATCAGAACAAACTTTCATCAGTTCATCACAATTTGGCTGTATGACACTATGAGCTCAGGGTGGAAATGAAACTTTTATACCTCCAGAGTGTTGCAAACAGTGTAGGAAACCCCATCCAGTCATAGCCTGCCATGGGCTGCTGTGGGAGAGACCATCACACCACCCAAAACACTAAATGAAAAATTCAGGATCTTGAGTGTTTGTAGGGGCTTCCTTTCGAAAGACAAAAATGGAGAAGCCAGAGTGGAAAGAAGGGAACCCGAGTGCTTGTGAAATTTGAAAAAAAATTAGACTGGAGGCAGAAAAAAAGAAGATAGAATCCCAAAATGGCTGAGGTTAGAAGGGACCTCTGGCTCCACCTGACCCTATCCCTGCCCAAGCAGGGATACCCACAGCAGGATGCCTAAGACCACATTCAGGCAGCATATGAAAACTTCAAGGAGATTCCACAGTCCCTGGGCAGCTTGTGCCAATGCTCAGTCATCCTCACAGAAAAAAAAGCTCTCTAGGACTTGCTTTGAATTTGCCTGAGCAGACAGATTTTTCTGTTTTGTTTTTTCTTTTATTACACAGCCAGTTTGCATCTGTGCCAGAAGTCCTATACATGAGAGCCATAGTGGTACTTGTGATGTCAAAGTGCTGTAGAGAGACATTAGGTAACTTCTCAGACTGTATGGTGCAGGAGAAACCCTTCTCCAGGTCAGACCTGGGCCCACTGATGTGCCAGGGAGGCCACACACCAGAGCAGTGGGAGAGGTGAAGTATCCCTGCCACTTTTTCCCTATGCCTTGAATGGTGGTAAGTCAAGTGGGGCCTTATCTAGCGCCAGGCATGCTCATGCCAGGTTAACCGAGCAGTGTTTCTAAGCTCATGTGAACAGCCAGGGCAGATTTATCCCAGCTTTGCGCCGTATGGCATTTAACTTGGCACAGGGCACTCTAAGACTGGCTTTGGCACATCACTGAGCTGTGGCTTGGAGCTGTGGCAAAGGCTGCCTGGAGGGTTGCTGCAGCTGCCTGGTCTTGGGGTGGAGGTTTTGCTGTGCTCACCTGCATTCCTGGTGCTGTGTGCTGTAACAAAAGCTCCTGACCCTGGGGCCAAGCCCTGGGCCTCTGCAGCAGTACTGGATCTTCAGCAGCTGCCTTATGCAGCCTTGATTAATAAAATATCTTCACTTTCCTTTCACTGTCTGGGCACAGATGAATGCGTTTTTGGGAGTCCATAGTGGCAAAGGTGGCCAAAGTTAGATATCCACAAATAGGGAACAAATTTCTTACCCTACCCTGTAACCATGGTGACTTGTTTTCTTTTAAATTCCTTCCCCTTAGGTTCAACACTATCTTTAGATGTCATCCTGTTTTGACAAATGTGCATGTAGTTCCTGATACTATCAGGGAACCATGGCATGACAAGGACTGGCTTAAGCAGCAGCTGTATAACTGTATCAGAGATGAATGACGCAGCCTGTGCCCATTCTGGAAATGCTCCCATTTTCTGTGATCTTTGCTCTGACACTGCATCCAGCAGTGGCTTGGTGTGCCTCTCTGCAGGTTTTTTGTCTTTCCTCCTCCCCAGATCTTGTGCAAGCACCTCCTTGCCACAGAGATTCACCTATGCTGTGGACTTAGTGAGGCCTTGTAGCAGCCTTCCAGTAACTAAAGGAGGCCTACGGGAAAGGTGCAGAGGGTCTCTATCAGGAAGAGAAGGGGTGATGGCTTCAAACTAAAAGAATGGAGATTTAGATTAGATATTCGGAAGAAATTATCTACTTTGAGGGTGGTGAAGCACAGCAACAGGCTGCCCAGAGAAGCTGTGGTGCCCCATCCCTGGAGGCACTCAAGGCCAAGTTGGATGGAGCCCTGAGCTGGTGGGTGGTGTCCCTGCTCATGACACAGGGGCTGGAGTATGGTCCTATCAGTGATTTCCTAGGAACACGGCATAGATCAGTTGCATTCAGGACACTGGTGAAATGGGCTTCCCAGCAGAAGTCATGGAGACAGAGGGCAAGTGAAATGTCCCCTGAGATCTCGTGGCTGGTGCATGGTTTGTGTATCTTCTTTCAAAAACAATTTATGCCTCCATTATGTGCTAGTATTATGCACAACCAGCAAAAACTGAATGTGAAATTTAAAGTTTTATTGCCTCTACTTTTATTCAAAGGAAGCTTTAAATTTGCAGTACTTAAGTGATGCAAATTTTTTTGTTTCCTGCAATATTTTGCATTAAACCTCTGATGCTCAGGATATAACAGCCTGTCTCTCTGCAGGTGTGTGTTTACCCCGAGTAACTCTACCCTACTGCCTTTGCATGTTCAGAAGTCTCAGTTTTCCTGATGTTTCTCCCTTGGAGATGTGGGTGTGAGCAGGGCGAACTTCCTATTCTCTGTTGCTCAGATCTGGTCAGGGTGCTGTGTGCACAGCTGTTACCCATGCAAATACAGGGAATGCCACCTGTTGTTTTGACAGCAGAGTTGGTGCATGGGGCAGAGAGACTGTGAGCTGCTCCTATAGCATCTCCAGCATTTTAGCATCCTGTGCTTAAGGGTGCTCGGGAGGCAAAGACCATTCAAGTCCATACAGTCAGAGACATCACATCAAAATGTTATTGGAAATCTGGCCTAAAGTGTAGACCATACTGTCTGACATCATCTTCAGCTAAATCATAAGATGACATTTCCTTCTTATAATGGACTGCATAAGCCTCAGTTTCAAGAGGCCAACAAAATTATCCCATCATTACATAACTGATTTAAGGCCAGTGTGCTTTCAGAGTTGCAGAGGTGATCTTTAGCATCACACATGAATTTTATTTCTTTAATTAACAGCATCATTCTGCACGTTGGCAAGAAATTGTAATGGCACTTCAACCTTCCACTGACCAATCATCAGAAAGTTACAGTGGTAATGCTGTCAAGAGATAGACTCTAAATACTACAAAATAGAAACTTTTAAATAGTTAGATTCTATATACTCAAAATACACTGTATTTGTAATATTACATTCGAATAAATAGTTGGGACCAAAATCTGTGCTATAACTGGATCAAACACATCCTTCCAAATGTTTTTTTGAATCCAGATATCTTTGAGACCTGAACATTGTGCAGGTTGTTATAAGCAGGAGGTGCAAAGTACAATAAGGTTAGGTCAATAGTGTTTACTTACAAGAGCATACCTGTTTTTTCCTAAGACACAGCCAGGCATCAGGACGTGCCAGGCTTCCTTTGTAGGTCTCAAGAGCCGAATACTCTGGGTATGCTCTTGAGCACCTGGCATTGAGGCAGTGGTGGCACTGCAGCCAAGGACTCCAAAAGTGGTGCCTGTGGCACAGCTATCAGCTACAGTCTACTCTGAAATAAGCTGACAAAAGGCCTCTGAAGCTGGAATTGCTGTGTGCATATCCAGATTTGCCTGGGTTAGCAAGCAAGAGTTTTTTCTCACCCAGAGCCAGCAGAACTACAAGGCAGTTATGTTTTCTGATCCAAGTCCAATAGGTCGGCTCCTGCATGTTGCCTCACTGCTCCTTCCCCTCACCCAGGCCTACCTCAGCATGATGCTTGGGATGCAGCACCTCGTGTCTTCCCTTTCACCAAGCCAGCTGAAGAAACTCCCTGCCACTCCTGCCACTGGCTGCTCATTCTCCCTGCTGAGCATTGGGTCACTGCCTCCGGGGCAACAATCACCAGCCCAGGGCAGGGGTAGGGAGTCTCGTCCTCCAAGAAAATATGTAGCAACTCCACCCTTGACCAATCTGATCTGCCCAGAATTCAGAACAGCTCTATGTTTGCTTTTGTTTTGGGTTTAAGTAAGTGCTCAGCTATCTCTCAGAGCTATCTCACATGAATGGGTGTGGTGAAACTGCAAATTTAACCCAACCTGGGATTGGGTTAAATTCATCTTCAAATGAATGGCCCATCTCCATAAAACTACTTTATCTTATTAATTTAGATTTGTTTACAAGTTGATCTTTTAAAGACTGTCGCCACACTTCTTCTGGCTTAATGAGATTGAGTCTATGTTTGTTGGCAATCAAGACAAATCAAGTAACATCTCCCAAAAGCAGAAAAGGCCTTTGCAGAAGTCTGCACTGTTTTGAGAGCATGTCTTTCACAGGCTGGGCATCGGTTTCAGAGGGATTTGGTTTTGCACTAGATCACGCTTTTAGGAAATAAGAAGAAATTGCAGCATGTTCTGGGTGTTCTCCAAACTTTCATCATCCCATCATCATTTCCCATCTTGAGGTTCTGCAAACCCCAAATGCCTACAAGGCAAGCCACCTCCTTCCCAAATCAGCAACAACAATTGGGTTGAATAATAGAATCATAGCATCATTCGGGTGGAAGGAGTCCTTAAAGGTTGGACCCTTAAAGTCCAACTCCTCTGCCATGAACAGGGACACCTACAGCTAGATCAGGTTGCTCAGAGCCCTGTCCAGCCTGACCTTGGATGTCTCCAAGGATGGAGCATCCACCACCTCTCTGGGTACTGAATATAGAGAGTTGCCCCCTGAATTCACCACAGCCACTGGAAAAATGCCTCTGGCTTTCACAGGGCTAGGGTTTCATCCTAACAAGTTGAAAAGCTACAGGCCAAACACACCCACGGGATCCAAAACATACATCTCCAGCAATCTGTGCTGATTTTAATGTATTTGCGTATAATCTTCTTGATGAGAGTTTTCCCACTGAACTCCTGCTCTGACATGACAAGGAATGTTTAAGGCAGCAACATGGAAAACACAGAAGAGAGAGATGAACACCTAAACAAAGATTAGAAAAGGCAAAACTCTTTAGCTTTTTCTCCACTCTGCTTCCCCTCCTTCTGGCCCTATCACCAATGACTTTTGCCTTCAGAGTTACTTCGTGGTAGCCCTAAAGGAAATGCTGGTGGTAAGATTGTGGTAGTAACCTGGTCCTCGCACTTGTGCTTGTTTGTTTGTTTTGCAATGTAAATCAGGTCTGCACGGGACTTGCATGCATATCTCCAGCTAAGGGCCCCAGAGCTACTTTTTCTCTGGGACAAGGTGGACCTCCATATCTCCAGAAAGGGGGATCCCGTTTGAGAGAGCTTCTTTCTGCCAGACACTAACAGAGCACAGAATGGTGTATTGTCTGTTGAGGACAGAATGCGGGAGGATAATTACAGTGCTGTCATTTTTGACAGCACAGGGTAAGATGTCTCTGTAAGTATGGTTTTAGTTGTCAAGAAGATATTTCTGTGCCTCAGTCTTGTCTATATTTACCACTCTGTGAGAAAGAGAAGTGCTATTACCCACTTTTCATGCATGGTCTGACTGAGATGATAGAGCATGTGAAAAGTGAGAAACTGAGCCCTAGGTTAATATCATAAACAAGAGTCTAACCACCCCCCTTCACCACTGAACTAACTCATCCTTGGGAAGAAGGAAAGAGACGTGTCCTTTCTCAAATGTGGCCACTCCCACTGATCCAATGGCAGTGATACGCATTTCTTTCCATCTCTACTCTTTCTAAGCATCTACTGAGTTTACCTCCAAGAAACAAGGATCCTGGATGTGTTAAGTCAGTTGGTGGCAGGCAGTTGTGTTGTGGGTCCTGTGCCTGGGATTCAGGTCCTCCACAAGGTGCACTGGCAAAGGCCCTCCCTGCAAAGCATCTCTCTTCTTGCAGCGTTGACAAGCCCTGGCAGTGGTTTTCAGATGTGGGCCAAGTCCAGTCTGGAAGAACCAACTTGAGGTAGAAAGAGATTTCAAGGAGCAGCTGCACACATCAGTACTGATTAATGCTTTTTTTTTTCCAGATACACCCCAGTCCAAGAGGAACTAGACACAGACCACCAGCAATACAGACCATTCGTTATATCTTTTTTTTTTTTTTCCAGTAGCTATTAATTTGGGATGCATTTCAACTAGTGGCCTCGACTGGAAAAGTACCAGATCCCATGCTGTGTATCTCGAGGGTACCCTGTCTCATTAATAAGCACCTTCATTCCAGAGTATTGTCTGTTTATTTTGGAAGGTTTTCCTCCCCTCCCTGAAAAAACAGAGATGAATTGGGATAAATACAGGCAGGAAATGGTTTCCCTAGCAACACTAAGAATACATAAGAACAACCTCATCATTCACTTTTCTTCCTTAGATACACTTTTAAAAGAAGTTTGAGCTACCCTAAAAGACATCTCCTGTTTGCAGTACAACACCCAAGTCAACAGAATTAATCAGCCCTGATTTCACTTTCAGTGAGAGGGAACTAAGTCCCTTTAAAAAAAACAGGGACATAAGGTCTTAGATTCCAGGGAAAGAAAGCTGAGTCAAAAGAGGAGTTCATTCAGATTCAACCCTGCTCAAAAGAAAGCTGCTTTATGTAACATTCAGCTTTGCTGAAATGTAACTTACATTAACAATCTACCAGCATGCCCTGTTCAGAGAGCCTTAGGTTTTGGTAAAGTCTGGGTTGAGCTGTCCATAGGCAAAATCTAATCTAGTTGTGTAACAATGCCAGAAAGGAAATCAGAAAACTTGTTTCTGAGTGTTTACTGGGGGAGACATCAAAGTGTGGTGCTGCATAATTCCTACTCCTGTCACGTTGCACTAACACAGCCCCCTCGCTCCTGATCCACTTGCCATTCCTGCCAGCTTCTGAATGCACTGTGAGGTACATGAGATGCCTTTCAGCAGCTGAGAGGGCTTCACTTTTCAGCTGAAACAGTGTTGTCTGGCCTCAGAGGTGAGGGGAGACTTCACTGGGCACATTCTCCTCATCCGATTTTCTCAACAGCCTGTAGGCAGGAGGGTTGGCCCTGAGAGGATGCCAGTAGGTGAGCCCAATTTCAGGCTAACCCTGCCAGATTTTTACCTCCACAGTAGGTAACATGTACTCTTTCTCATCTTTTAAAAGGGATCAGATTGGTTAGCAATAGCCACAGCATCCAAAGGAGCTGCTTCTTTGTCTCATGTCCCTTCTAGTATCACTACTTCCAAGGTGCTATCTTCCTTTCTAAAAAGCAGTAAATTTGTCTCCAGTGACTGCTTGAAATCAAACCATAACCAAATCATTATCCAGAAACTGTGCTTCTATTGAACATTATTGATGTTGTGGAACAAAGGCACGTTGCTGATGACATCTGCAACAAGTACCAGAGAATGGCTAAGGGGCAGATAGCAAAGAGGTCAGGTCATAGGGAGATTGATTGTTCAGCTGGGTGCAAACATGTGCTCCAGCATGCGTCTGATGAGCAGTGGTAGCAGTGCAATGGGAAGGCTCCAAGACCTTCCTCTTTCCGGCTCATGGGAAAGAAGGTTGAGAAGTGGACTGCTCTGTACTTGCCACCACCTGAATCAGGACAGATATTTAACAGCAGATGAACAGAAAAAAAAAAGTGGATAGAAGCTGAAAGTAAGGAAATATAGACAAAAATAAGATTTGTTTTCTTACAGTGAGGGCAATAGTCCCTGGAACAATCAGCCAAGGCTGAGGTGGTTTCTCCTTCACAGGTAAGTTAATGTTTTGTGATGTTTTTCTTAAAGGTGGAGCTTTTATCACTTTCAGGAGGCCTACTGAGCCTGAGACAGTGTATAAAATCAGAAGAGTCACAGTGGTAAATTTCTGTCTTTACACTCTATCCTGTTCCATGCAAGGGGAGCAAAGCAGCTGGAGAATGCAGTCCAATGTCACAGATAAGTAGTATGCTTAGCCTCCGGCAAAGCACGATGGGGAGAAAGGGGAATATATAGTGCTGTCACACCTTTGAAAGACTCTGATATCTGTATGAGGGCACTGATACACGTTTTTGTCCATCAGGCCTGTTTGAAGTAAAGGCTTCCAAGAAGAATGTCATGTTTTACCAGTCCCAAAAGTGTAACTCTGGTTTGCTTAGTTTCAACATCAGATTGATGTTCAGTAATTACTGTGTTCAGTAATTACTGCTACTTTGCTTCTGAGGGACAGGTTAGTGGTCTCTTTCAAGGATGGATTTATGCTGTCTATCCATGAAATTGCTCTGTGTGGTCCAGTTGATGGTACATGAAGAACATGGCATGGCAGGTGGTGCTAGAGGAAACTGGAAGAGGAGGTGGTCTCTGGGGAGACTATGGATTTGCCAAGAGCCCCAAAACCTGGGTCTGGTTCCCACTGATACTCTGCCTTTCTGAACTGTCTCATAATAGGAAATAATGCTGAAGATAAAGACAGCCCTAGTAACTAACTTAGTTACTTCCTCATCTCTGGTTAAACTAAGAAATGATTTCTAAAGCTGGTTTTCTGTTCCTCATTTACAGTACTGTTAACCTCAAACTTAAAAAAAATCCCAAATGCTGCAATGCCATAATGGCGAAATATGACTGTTGTGTGAATGCTTTTATTCTGTAGGGAATATGCATGGTTTCTTTCAATATGAAAATTCAACTATCATATCCAAAAATAGAGCTTCTTCTCTGTGGGATGGAATACTCCCAAGCACAGCTCTTAGTCAAGAAGAGATAAGTCCTGGGAGGCCTGATGAAACAGGTATTAGAGACCAGTTCAAATAACGGTGGTCTCTTTCTGACTTTAAGATGCAAAAGGGGATTTCCAGATCATGCAGGCTCTGGATTTCCAGCATATTGGCCAAACTCCTAGGCCCACCTTCTGAGAACAATGTTGGGAGGAAAGGAGAAGGATGCCCATATGGGAACTTCATGGGTCTTGTGCGCTGGAGAGAACTCCTCAGCATGGCATGAGAACTGGGCAGCAGGCCAGGAGCAGGAGCAGCAAGAAGTGACGGGGCATGGCCCAAACTTGCACAATCCATAGTGACAACACATGCAGGGCTCTTCTTTTGGGAATGAGACCCCTAAGGGCTTGGTTGTGCCCTAGCCTGCCCCAGGTTTGTGGAAGGGGCAGGACTGCGGAGAGGAGGTGGTGTAGATGCTTTCTTGAAGTAGGGTACAGCAAGGTTTGTTCGCAGGTTGCTCTTCCACTGCCCTGGATTAGCTCAGTGCAAAACCCTGACTGACTTCAGCCCCTCTCTCTGTGCTTCTGTGCTTCCTTGCAATGTACAGCAATTAAGCACAAGCCCCAGACATCCCCTTGCTCATACAACGCTTTAATTATAAAGCAGTTTGCTTCTGATTGGCAATTACTCTGCCTGGGAATGGGCCTTGCAAGTGGGTAGGCCTTTGAGACCTGGCTGTCATTTTCATCTGCTTCAACCTCTTCTCCATCTGGCTGTTGAAAATAAGGCCTCCCCTCTAAGCACTCTAAAAAATTAAGAAATGGATGGGATTGGACTTCACTGAAGCTTTGGCTTGTTTCTTTGTTTTCCTCTTTTCCCCCTAGTTGTTAATAGAAAACCTCTGATTCATTACTTTTACTTGCTGGATCCTATCATGCTGACAGCACCGTGGCATTCCACTCCTTCTGACAGAAGAGCTGCAAGCAGAGATGTGACACAGTGGTGACAGACAATCTGCCACTGACCTCTCCAAGGCAGTGGGACTGCCCTGGGAGAAGCACTTCTCAGAAACTGTCCTGACACCAGATGCTGGGGTCTACATGCAGTCTGGAGATCTCCGCAATGGGAAATAGGAGAACTTGGGGAGCAGGCTGGATCTTTGTGATGTGAAAGACCAGGGATAGAGATAGAAGTGCAGACTGTGCTTTTTCATCTGCATCCTGATACTGCTTTGCAAAGTGCCATCCAGTTGGGGATGGATGCAGGAGCCTAGGCAATGTCTGTGGTCCCGCTACAGGTCTGGGGAAAGTCAAAGCCTTCTCCTGACATCAGTGGCCCCCGAGCCTTCGCCCTCCCATCCCGTGATACCTGATGGTGCAAGCCAGTCCCAGCTTGAAAACAGTGTGGTGGATGGAACAGCCATAGTGCAGGGTTGGCTTCTGACATGACCAAAGGCCTCGTGTCATCAGCATGAAGCCCATGCCAGCTTATCCTTCAGACCCCATCCCTGCCCCTTCCTGGGTCAGGAAGCGTTTAGAGGCTGAAGTAATTTCCTTTCCCAACAAGGAACTTCATGGGATTAGGTCTTAATACCATGCACTATGTTTTCCCTTAGTACAATCACACTGATTGTAGGTAGTTATTCTGTAGTAAATATTGGCAAAGAGCAAATGTTTAGGGGCACTAAGACTAGAAACTGAGTACATTTTGGATAAACTCCCTTTCTTTTGCAGCCTGTGTTTTCTGAGCTATTTAAATTCAGCCACTAGAGAGCAAGCTTCTTCTTTTTATCAAACAACAGACTATATATTTATTTCAAAAAGAATTGCACAGTACTTCAGGCCAAAAAAACATAAAAATTGAAAACAGTTTTCAGTTTACAGAGGGGAAAAGAAGCTTGCTCTCTCCTTCCTCCTTCTCCCCTGCTTTTCTTCTCTCCCTCTCTCAGTTTCTCTCTCTCTCACTCTTCACAAGCTGCATCTTAGGAAGAAAGAATAGACAAGCGTGTTTTGTTGAAGCAAAGGCCTTTTCTAATGACTGTCTAAGCTCTCTTCCTTCATGTCAATCATCAGAGGTAATAGTCTATCCCAGTGCGTGGCATGCTGTGTGAGGAGCATCTCAAAAGGAGGCCTTGGACTGGTAATAGGCACTACAGTAGTGTGCATGCAATCAAGCAATACTTAGAGATGAAGAAATCTGCAAATTTGCAGGATTATACCCATTAATACTGGAGTCTGCCTCTATCTGTAGTAGCACAGCAGCAGCTGGACTGCTTAGACCACGTGGCTTAAATGCCCTTAAGACTTTTAACACAAACAGGTTGGAGAAATCACATCTTTCTAACAGCCTCCAGCCATGGGCTTTCTTTTTCCCCTTGGTCTTTCACTCTCAGAAGTGCCCTGCTCTGACAGTTCCTGCATGGCTGAGCTCTGGGCTCAGAGTCAGGGGAGAAGAGAAGGAGAGAAATCTTGCCTGTTCTTTCAGTGAGCAAAGGTTGTATGCATAGGTAGGAATAATGGTGAAGATTCTAAAAGCAATAATAGAAGGGTGATGGTATTTTATTACCTTGCTTCTTTGCTTCAGGAGAAGAAACACACAAGGTGCTTTTGGGCTGCAAGGGCAGTGTGGCCAGGCTGTGTGGTATTCTCTAAATGCTGCACTAGAGTTATATCCTCAATGAGGTAATGGTTCGTATCACGGCTGCCTGCAAACCTCCTTTAAACCAGTTCTAAAAGCAGTGAACTCTGTAGAGGTGCTGAGGTGCACAAAGAAGCTTCCTAACGTGACAGTGGTGGCAGAGACAGCTCAGAGCTGGTGGGGGCAGTCTGGAACATCCATTTTTTAACAAGAGACCAGCCTGAGTAGCATCAGCAGTAAGGAGTTTGTCTTCCTAGAAACCATGTCTAAATGATCCAGTGAACAAGTGAAGCAAATGCTGGTTCAGACAAGATTTAGAAACTCCCATCATTATTCCTGGGAAGATGATAGAGGATTTTGTGAAATACATGGTGGTATCAGCATTGTGTACACAGTGGGTTATCTCCCTGCCTTCCTCTGTGAACTGGGCATGGGTACAGCTCTAGATAACACATGCATTGCCCAATGTTCTATGAGGTGGCTCTTTACGATGAGTTACAAGGCCTGTGGCCTGACATGGACCTTTACAGAAAGACACTCCAATGGGCTGTGGGTGGTATGAGCTTTGACAAGTCCTACTGTTTAATGTCCCATTGACAGTATGAATTGCCCCATGGAGTGATGTGTCCCAGATTTAATCAGTTTTATCCATTGTACCAACCTGGGAACCAGTGCTTCAGAGTGAAACCACTTTATTATCTCTGTGCTGCATTAGGCACGATCATGTGGCTAAGAAATGAATTAGCTGCATCCTTGCAGCATGCTGTGACAAGCTCTCCAAAACAGATGTTTTGCGATCAAAGAGGAACCTTAGGATTTTGGGTGCAGTCAGAGCAGCTATGAAAGCATGATTGGCAAATCTCACCAGGTCACTATGTTGCAATGTAAATTTTTTTATTTTGCTATCAGGCCACTGATTTTGAGGCCACATACAGCATAGGGAAATTCTATTCAAATGCAGGCAGCAAATAATAAAATGATTTCTGTTCCGCTTTGGGAATATCAAGGTGTTGGGGAGATGATGGGAGACCACCATTGCCATTTTTGATGCAATGTAGCTAAAGATGTGATGTCAAAGAGCCATGCCTCCTGGAGCTTGGATATAAATGACCTCACTCTAAAGTCACAGAGATACAAACTCTGAAAGGTGAGGATATAAATACATGTATCAGACTTTGAGTTGTCCCACGCCACTAGACACCCAAAACACTACAGAGGTTTGAGTACTGGTCAGAGCTAGCATGACAGCTCCTCTGACCCTCTTACTAATGCCTCCTCTGAATATAATTGATAACTGTGAAATGTGGCTTCGGGCAAACTCCCTTCACCAGAGAAGCTCCTAGCTGGTGCATAGATAAAAAAAAAAAAACAGCCATTGGACAAAACAGACAGCTCACAGGGCTCATTGTCAGCAGCTGCAGAGCTCGTCTTCACTGTGTGCATGACAGCAGTCTAGGGTCAGCATAAATTCAGCCCTAGGCACACTCAGACCTCTTGTGCACTCATACCTGCTCATACAGCTTTTAGAAGTGTGCCAGTAGCAAAAGCTGATTAGCAGCTGTCTCTCCTCTTTGGCTGTAAATGCTAGCCACAAGGAGGAGCAAAACTGGCACTTGGAGGTTTGTTTAGAACAATCTGGCAGATAGAGACTGCTCAGTCTTCAGGCAATCATCACCTACTTCTTTTGAGCACATTTAAGAGTGCTTTGTTTTGCTTCTCTGTAAGAACAAAGTTCTGTCTTTTAAAAAATTATACTTAGAGTCTTGGTGACTTTTGTCTCTGAAAAGCCTATCTTCTTCTGCAAAAGTTCATGCCTCTGAAATTAGAGTGAGTGAAGCCTGAATAAGAAGGCTCTCGCACATTTTCCACAACCAACTTTTCTAAACCTCCCCATTCCCATAAACACTTTTTTTTTCCCCAGAAGTGCCCTCTGTTTTGGAGTATCTGTTTTCTTTATTCTCTTTGGGACAGACTTCATTGCTATCTGCAGTTGCTGAGGTCCCTATATCTTGATGCCGAACCATCCCAGCATCCCCATTTTTGTGCGCGTCACATGCAAGTCCCAGTGTGCAGGAATGGGAAGGAGATACTTGACTGGCACTGCAGGGGAAGGACTACACTGCTGAGCTGTGGCTGGGACTGCACTCTTCTGTGGACCCTCTGGGTTGCTTCCCTACTTAAGTCTCAGAGCTAAAACACTTCCATGCATTTCTCTTGTCTTTTCAGGCTTGGGAATTCTCCCTGTGCTTCCAAACCCTTTGGAAAACATTCTGCCAAGCCTTGGGCTGTTCCTAGAGGCCAGCATTTCATTCTTGGCTTGCCTTCAGTCTAAACAACCCTTGTTACTTTCCTTCTTTTCCCCCAAGGAATGTATTAATTTTCTTAACATTTCTCTTTGCCTAAAATTAGACTGTCGCTTTCCTTATCTCTGACCAACTCAGTGGTGCTATACTTTTCCATTTCTTGCTTTTTTTTTTTTCCTCTTTTTTTTCTCTCTGTGATTTATTTCTGGAAAATGTGGCTTGCAGTGACTGTTGGCTAATGCTGGAAAAGAAGATAAGAAAGTACAAACTGGACTCAGGCTTGCTTTCTTTTCAGTGATGGTCATTTATTTGTCCTTCAGCCAAACCTGTGAATCTCTTCCAAGGCCTTACCTTCATTTCTTACCCCTGAATAAAAATCAGTATCTTTGGTGTGGGGAGATGAAAACAACGTGATGTTGTCTTTTGGGGTGATCACATCAGTCTGGGCTCTGCACCAGGTGCCCTGCCCTGCATGCTGGTAGCCTGAGGATGCTCAGTGTCCTTCCTGGCTTCAAAGGGGTAAAGCTGGTTGCAACCGACCCCAAGCTCTGCCTAGCAATTCCTTTCTGTAGTTTTAGGCTTAAGCTGGCAATTAATGCTGTTATCCTTCCAATCCATCAGCACGTTTGTCATGCAGAGAACATTGCTGACTTGGAGTGGTCCCAGACCTAGCCCTGGGGAGTGGAGGAGGGAGAAGGAAATGGAGTCAGAGTGGGAGAGAGGCCAGTCACCTCCAGCATTTATGAAACTTATGCTCTATTATATACTGCAATTATATTGTTTTCCAAATCCGATGGGAACTGTTGTTTTTCATGCAATAAATATCTTCCTGCAGTGCTGGCAGCTGTAATATGGCAGCTCTGACAACTTGAAAGTGAAACTCATTCCAGTAACATGATTCTGATACTAGTGGCTTTGCATTAGCTTAGCTGAGAGAAAGAATCAAAAAAGATAAATAAATTGGATGCTTGAATTTCTTTCATTTTCCCTCATAGTAACTCCTTTCCTAGTGATAAAGCCCAAGACTTTGCTAGCAGTATGTTTGACAGCATCTTGCTAACAGAACCTTGAATGATGCTGAAGGAATCGCTCATGACCAGCAGATCCATTACCAGTGTTTTTAAAGATCCATACCAATTTTTTTATAGTTCAAATATTACAAGGCACGATGACATATGTAATCCTTCATTTTTTGAACACTGCCGATATTTTGTGATGCTGTGATTTTATTTTCCATCTTTCATCATTTTCTGGATCGGGTATGCAGGATATTGTATTGATAATCCTGTAGCACAAATTCAAATGAATAACAAATACATAATATTGAAAACCAGCATGCATAGAATGATAGGATTAACCTGAGATCATAAAGCACAAAAGTCTTTCTTGGTTCTTATCAGAATAGCCCTAAAGTTGGATGCTTCTTGGAACAAGTGGGAATGAATATCCAGAGCATTTCACGGAGAGATACTGAACCTAAGCTACATGCAGTACTGTACTGTTGTAATTAAACAAGTGTCGTGTCATATGGAAAAGTTTATGAACTGATGCCACCGGTTACAAGCTAAGTTTTCACATCCATAGAGAGGTTTCTCTATGCAAAATATCACTTTCTTTGGACAGTTTAGTCCAGCCTTGTATCTTCAGGTAAATCAATAGAATGTGTGTACAAACAAGCCCACTAACATATGTTAGACCAGATGATAAAAACACAATACAAATGCAACTGTCTCTTCAGCATTCCTAGCATGTAACACCCCTAACATGTAGTTCTCCTTGGCAAAACCCTTACAACTATGCAGAAGATGTGGATAGAGCTGTGATGACAAGATGCACCTCCCTCCTCCTTCATTAATGCTTACATCCACTGTTTAATTACGTGGTTACTGTATCAAAAACCTCTGATTCTTCTGGGTTGACCCAGACTTGTCCTTACCTACCAGTAAAAGAGTGGAACACACTGCCTTTGAAGGGCAGGAGTAGCACTGGTGTGCTCTGGTGCATGATGTTGCAGAGCCATGGGACCTCATCAGCTCACGTTGTTCTGGTGGGCTGCAAGATCTTCTCACAGCTCTTAATCATTGTCACTGCAGATCTTAGACTGGGCTCTGACAACAAAGGCAAGTGTGAACCTAAGGGAATATAATTTCATATTTCCCAGTTGGAATGTATGTATTTTGGTCACCAAACTGTTTTTTTTTTTTTTTTTTTTTTTTGGCCTTGCACATCAATTGAGTGCTACTGTTACTTGAGTGTGAAATACATTCGTAGTTCACACACTCTATCTTAGTTGACAAGCTGTGTGTTGACACTGTTGATACAAAATTAAACCATTAGGTTTTGGTCCTCTATGTCCTGCAATTCAGAAACCACAGTTGAGTTCAAGATGTACTCAGATGAGAATAAAGTCTGCAACAAAACTCTCCCTAATGCAAGAATCTTGCAAGTACATTTATAATTATTAGTTTGTTACCAGAAACATTAACACAGACATGATAAAAAAGATTGATGCTCCTGCCAGTCCATGTGTATACCTTAATTGCATATCAAAGATACTCTGAGAATCCTCTCTTTCATGTAAATATACTCAATGGTTAGTAAATATTAATGCTGCTCTCTGGCTCCAGCTGTGAGAAGATTTTATTGTCGTGTTAGAGGTTTTGATTAGCTTCCAAAAGGTTTCACAGTTCTACTCTATTTATCTGAAACATACAGAACTGCTGCAGGCAAGGGCTGCTACAAAGAAAATAGTACACTTTCTCCCATTGTTTTTAATTTAGTCTGTGCAAGTATAATTATTTCTGCCTGTTTAATGCTCTAATGTCACCCTCTATGAAATTCCAAAGGCAGGAAAGAAGCTGCCTAGTGTCTTTTAGTTCCAGTTTTCAGTAGACAGCACTGAAGTAAAAGAAAAGCGTCACGTCTTCCCATTATTCTCCCTAATTGTCACAGCAATTTACCCATGAGCTGATGTGATAGCCATAGAGGGAAATGGAGCAAAACTTTTTCCATAACTCAGTGCTCAAGGAAATCTTAGACACCGATGTGAGGGGGCAGCTCGGTGTCCGTCGGTCAGCGATGCAAGGCTCTCCCTGCTGAGATCAGCTGACGAGGTCAGTGGCCTGTCTTGACCTCCCATCATCCAGCTGAAGGAATGAAATCCTCCTCAGCTGTCCCTGCTGTATCCCTTACATCAGGCAATGCCTTTGCTGCAGTCACTTGAGCTGATGCGTGCTGAGCTGGTGTTACCCCATGGGGCTGGTGTCCATGCACAGAGCTGGTGCCACTCCACGCAGGGACTCTGGTGCTGCTGTGCCCATGCCAATGTGGCTCTTGACAATTCCAGGCACATTCTGGGGCTCCCATGTTTTTTTTTGTTTTTTGTTTTGTTTTGTTTGTTTGTTTTATTTAGTTTAGTTTAGTTTTTTTTTTTTTTTTTTTCTTTTTCTTTCAGTGAGTGGATTATCCTGAATTCCAGCATCAGAAAAACAGGAAAACTGGTGTTGCACCCCCACTTGGCTCTGGAGGGGCTCTTTGTAGGGAATGGGTAGCTGTTGTGTGTTGTTCCATTCCTTTGCATAAGTTACCACGTTGCAGCCAAAATACCATGCTGGTGTGAGCTCCTCTGTGCTGCTTCATAATCCACCTCCAAAGAAAGAGTTTTGCAAGGAGCTGGGAAGCTTGGCACTCTTCCTTGTTGGTGCAACACCTCAAACCAAAGCAGTGCCTTCTCTGTGGGGAGCTCTTACACAAGTCAGCCAAGGTGAACGCTTAACAGAATCACATAATCACAGAATTCTGGAGGCTGGAAGGGACCTCTAGAGACCAAGTCCAACCCTCCTGCCAAAACAGGCTCCCTAGACCAGGTTGCACAGGTCTTGAACGTCTCCAGAGAAGGAGACTCCACAACCTCTCTGGGCAGCCTGTTCCAGTGCTCTGTCACCCTTACTGTGAAGAAACCTTAACCTCCAGCTTCTACTGGGACCTCCAACTCACGTCTGTGAGGGCAGAAACTCAGACCATCGTGTTTCTGCAAACAGACTACTTGGTGGTAACACTTCCTGTATCACTGCTCTGGATTGAAGCAATTGTCTGGAGCTGGACAGCCGGCACTTGGTGCACTCCAGTCTCCTTTCATCTGTTGAATATTTGCCCCGTGGGCTTTTTGTCTTTACAGAAATCAGCAGCGTATTGTTGGGGCTGACCTCTGTTAGTAACACTGCTCTCACATGGAGGTCAGCAGCATCACTAACCTCCATGGCTGCTTTACATAAATCTTTAGCATAAAACCACAATAGCTCTGCATGCCGAAGGGCAAGCCTTGTTTGTGTTGTGTAGGCATTACCACATTTTCAGCTGATCTTTTAAGTGGTTTCTAATAAAATTATTAGGCGACTGGAAAAATCTTCAGTAACATTTTTAAATTCAGTCCAGCTTCAGAATAATAAACTCAGCTTTTAACAACCCTTGTTTATAACAATTCCAACAGCACGAACTAATTTTCCCTTTGGTAATGAGGACTATTAGAATGGCTGTTCACACAGAGCTGACGTGGATTCAACAGCCTTGCTTTTTGCTATATTCACAGCACGCTGTGTGTAACATGTACAAAAGTACAGCTTTCCCTCTTTTCCTTGCCTCTCTTTAGAAATTGTTTAAAGGTTGCTAAATAGAAGGTTCAGAAGTAAAATACAGCAATGTTCTATGCAAATAGCAGGCTTCTTCGTTATTCCGATCTAGCAAATTGCTGAACCCTGCTATGATGGGTACTTACACAAAGTGAATGTTCATCTGGTTCCCTCTGAGGTTTGTTACGGTGAGAACACGCAACTTCAGCTATCAGGATGGGAAAGGACACAATTGGTTTAGTATGTTGATGACATTTATCAATCCGTGTGCTTGCTAGTTCTAGCTGGCAGAGCTGGAAGATACCTCCTGAAATCCATGGTGAAACTCAGAGGGGATCAAGCAGCTCCCACTAACCTTGTCCATCAAAACTGGCAGTGCCTCCCTCCTGCTGGTGCCTCTCCCATGCTCTAGGCAGCTTTTTGCACTTGTACTTTGCTGAGTGTCCAGCAGCTCGCAGGAAGAGCTTTGCATGCACTCACTTTCGTTTGAGCGGGACATCTCATCCCAGAGAAGGTAAGTTTGGTCCTATTGCCCTCTTGTGGCTGCCCAAAAGAGGCTACAGTAGAGTCCCACTGGCTGACATGAAGAAGTGGTACTTGCTCATTACTAACGTAAATTTCCTAAAGGTTAAAAACAATGCTTGTCCCTGAGGTGCAGCTGTATAAGGTGAGCTGAAGCATCATTCAGGAGATCGTGGTGTTTTGGAAGGGGACATGGAGGCGTTCTCACTGTTACAGGAGACCAGGCACAAGGACATCTTGGGCCAAGCCTTCCTCCCCTCCTCTTTCCTCACCCTCACAGTTGCCTTGTGTTTATTTTTCAGCTGCATGGGAGAAACCCCTCGCTGCAGTTTGGGAGCATGCCCTGGTTCTACCACATTCAAAGGTGACCATTCAAAATGCACTGCCAGCTCTAGAAGGAAACCTTATCATTGCTGTGCAGCCTGGACCCCATGTGTTGCCAATAGGGCATATAGGAGGTGCTTCTGTCTCCGTGAGGTCACGCTGTACTCATGCTTGGGGAGGGTGCATTTGGTGCCTTTGGTGTTGTGTGGCTGGTGTTAAAAGCAGAAAATTCAAGCACAACTGGCTAAAGAATAGTTCTAAGAAGGGCAGGGGGTCATTTTGAAGATTTCACAGGAAAGCAAGAATTAGAATCAAAATAAAGAAAACTGAGAGGGAAGATAACAAAAAAAAAAGAAAGTGAACACTGCAACCCTCCCAAAAACAGAACAGCTTTCTATCCGTGCATGAGCATCCTGGCTGAAGTGCAGCCAAGCTGCTTCCATCAGGCCTGCACACCTCCCAGGTGTGTCTGCTGGTGCTTACACCTATGCATAACTTGAACACTTTATTCTAAAAGGAAAAACAATAAAAATCAAAGCAGGCTTGTATACAGGTTAAATCTTCTGTTAAGGAGCGGTAATGTTATTTGTTTTCAGACAAATGAGGGCAATAAAAGCCAAGATATGTAATGAAACCCCACCTGGTGTATATTGGCCTTGACACAGCCTTTTTATTCAACATAGCCTTCGCTTAATGGAAATCCCTGGCAAAGAGCCAGAGTCAGGGCTGTAATGTTTGTAAATAGCTGTTGCTTTCAGCCTGACTTTCCCCAGAGAAAACCATGCAAGAATAAAAAAGTGAAGAATCGGCAACAGTGTAATTGCGTCACATAACGACCACCCCGAGGAAGCCATCTGAAGTTTTAATGCTCTAAAATGAATGCTGAATTCACTCATTTTTGCTAACAAAGGTGGCTGTTGCGGTGGCTGCGCACACACCAGAGGGCTGCTGAAGGGGAGCAGAACAAATGCCATTTGCAATTCAAGTGCCTTTAGACCCCAGATGCTGCTGCCTCACAGCCACTCTTCTGCAACCTTGATGAAGGATGGTAATTATCCCTCCAGTACTGGTGACCAGCACAGGCCTGGCCCTAATCTTTTGCTGATACAGGCGACAGAACTCCTCAAGGCCACAGTGGCACAGGTTGGTGCCAAGCCATTGAAATGACATCGAGTCAGGCTGGATTTGAAAAGGGGCCATCTTGTACTCCTGGTCCTGCATACTAGAATAAATATGTGCAGCTTTGGCAGGACAGAGATGGGGCTTCAGAGCCTCCCCAGCTTGCTCAGGGCTTGCTCAACATTGGGCTCCCCTCTTGGCGGCTAGGAGAAGCTCAGAGCCACCTCAAGCTTCCTGATCCACTTCTTTTAACTTGGCTCGACTATAAGCAGCTGCAGGTAGCACACACTGTATATTTAGCTTCTGGAGAAATGAACTATATTTTTCATCAACAGCCCGGCCATCCTCTTGCTGTGTTTTCAGCCACTGCTGTTGTCTTGGATCTCCAGACACTGACCTAGTCTCCGCTTGGCATCTCAATTTGTAACACCTTTGACACTAACGTCCCATTCAGGAAGCCACAGGAATAAGTTATGTTCTCTGAATTATGTCTTTTGGCCTTTATTCTGCTCATGAACATGGACCAGATTTTGAAGTTATCAGCTATTTCTTACAGAACACTACTCATTCAGATATTCCTCTTGGCATCAAGCTATAAACCAAGCCTACCATGGAGTCTATCCATGTGTTGAGGGGTGATATGCTACTACCTGAGCCATGCCACCTGCTCAACAAAAGGCAGAGAGTAACAGCATCTCCTAGCCAACCTCAGGTGTAGTCTCCCCACGGGACAGCAGGCTGAGTGCAAAGTCATATTTGCCTTAGAGGAAAATCTCTCCAAGTGGGGATTTTGATGGAAAGAGAATTTCATCCAACTCTTCTGTGATGTGGTGTGCACCAGCCATGCTGCACCCAGCAGCAGCTGCTTCACTGCTTTACTGCTCAAAGCTGGCAAGTCGTTTTAGGCGTTCTGTAGGAGCTGGTTACCTACAGTATGTTTTATGTTCACCTGGCCTTAGCCATACCCACATCTGGGGCATGGTGCAGAGTTAGGCTGCTCAGTGACCTTGCCAAGTGGGAGATGGCTCTTGGTGCAAAGACTGGTGGGGAGTCCATGGATGGTGATGAGAAACATGTTTGGAACTGTTAATGAAGGCTGTCTCTCCCACACGCAAATCCATGTTGTCACAGAATTGTACACTGGACTTGAGGAACAATCCCACCACCATCACTGAACATATCTCTAGGTAATGGCAGACTGCGGCTGGCATGAATCTGCTCTTGTCATCCAAGGAGCAAACCTGTGCTCTGCTGGTTACCCCTAGCAGCCATAGAGCTGGGAAAGGAGGCAGAATTCCCTGTCGTGTGCTTACACCAAAATGCAGTCCTACATTTTCAAACTATGTATATGAACAATAACCTCAAATCACTGTCTGATGTCCTGCTGTTGGATGGGGATTGCTTCATGCAAAGAGTGTCTTATAAAAATAAATTTTACTGAACTGTGTCCATGGTTGCTTTCTTTTGCAAGGTCTTTGATATTTCAGTGCTGTTGCATCTCGAATGTAAGTGGTATTGCCAAAAGATTGCATGAAGCAGCAAAAACACAGATGAGACAAGTTGCTATCTCCTGAAGAGCCCTGGTCACAGGGCAAGCATTTTCCTTTCTTCCTTTCTAAACTTCAAATGCAGGTGGAAAAGGTTGAGCTTGTTGCCTTTCTCTCAAATACATTCTCTCCTTACCAAAGTAAGAATTATGAAGGTTTCAACATGAATTTAAGAAAAAGATAGAACTCAATTGCTGAAGTTGAAAGTGACCAAAAGTAGCAAGGCATTTCATTTTAGGGGAAAGTTCTGTAATACTGAACTTATAAAGGACAGAAACTGCTGTCTGTCAGACTGGTCCGGAGCTCCCCAAGTGTGCCCAGAGCATCAGATGATGTGGAGGGAACAATTGCTGTTTTCTGCAGCAGTGGTTAGAGCCTGTCTGTATTTTAAGTAGCATCCTTTTGAATATGAGCTCCAGTGATAGACAGAGCATTTAATGAGGAGGATTCATGGGCCACCATGGACCGAAAGATCACTGACAAAGAATTCAAAGATAGACCATAAATGTTTTATTATCTATGCTTTTAGGATAATGGCTGTCTTTTTCATTCTTGTACATCCTTTAGTACAACAGGGTCTTATTTCATTCTGTGTCAATTTTTACTTGTTCATGACTGGTGCTTTTTCAGTATAACCCTTAAATGACCCCTGCAAATGTAAATAGCTAATAAAAAAGTGATTTTCCTTATGATACCTCTCAGTGCATGGAGACTGTTAGCAGTGCCTAGAGTACTCTTTTGGCTGAATTTGGCAGGAGTTGTCGTGCTGATTTCACTAGAGGCAAAGGGAGGCTCTCTGGTTAGCCCCAAGGTCCATCCTTTCCACGTGGGACAGGAGTTGAGGGGTCCCCATGTGATGGCCACGAGGACCTTTCCTTCCTGGCAGATTCCACCCTTCTCTGGCTCTGACACTGTCCCTGTATTCACACAGCAAAGCCAGAGGGCACTTGGCCACTCTGGGTTCTTGGCTCTTCTCCACCTTCCCAATGCGTTGGAAATGGAAAAGTCATCTCCCTCTCCTTTATCTCCAGCTGTGTTTTTCTGGTTCTGTGGAATAGATTCATGAGGCGGACCCAGGCACCCACTTGGGTGAGTGTGAAGTCAAAACTGGAGTTGGCCACTACAGTGACCATCTCCTTGTAGCCCAAGCTGTTATTAATTCACACCATGTAAGATACACACACATTTTAAGGCATATTTGTAGCTCTGGGTCAGACAAGCTTTCTATGTTGCACATGTGTTGCATATCCCAGTCCAGCTGTGGAGTTCCTAGAGGATGATTAACTTAAACTCATTTAGTTGGTTAACTTCAGAATATGAATGTAAGAATTAAGGTCAGAATATTAGTACTGTCAGCTGTTTAGGTGGCGTTTTCTGGTGGCATTGCCAACATGTGAAGAGGGCAGCTTTCCTGCCTGGGTATGTGCCCTGTCCTTCTCTACTCATGAAGGACACATTAGCTCTGGAAATCCTTGAGCTGTTTGCACTACTTTGCCCCAGTAAGCTTTAGAATCAAATAATAGCTCCTCGTTTTTCTTTTCTTTTTTTTAATTGAAGAATGTTTTGTTTTACATGGGCACGAATAATTCCTTTCAGAGTCTTATTAGTTTTTTTCTATTTAATTTCTCTGAGATGACTAATTCTTTTAAGAGCTGCATTCCCAGAGCAAAACAAACAAACACCCTGTATTACATCTCCCCCTACCCAGCTTTAAGTAGTATAAACAAGGATAAAATGCATTTTACCTCCATAGCTGTAAGTTTTCTCTTCTGTCAGACTTTATGTTTGAAACAGATAAGGTTTTCTTTGCATAAGCAATTACCAAGCTATCTCTTTTTGGACTTATCTGAATTAACCGTCATCCTAAACCAAGATCAGAGGCATAGGTAGCAAGGCTGAATAACTTGCTGAATGCAAGTTCAGCAAAGTAGAAATTTTAGTTCAGGATCTCTATATGAATTCAGACTCTCTTTATTAAATTGAAAAGAAAAAATTCCCTTGGGATCCAGAAGCCTTCAGGGAAAATATGTCTGAGTCATTTTTGTTTGTCTACAGGTTTTCTTTCCCACTGGCATTACTATAAGGCAAAACAGCCTAAGAAAAATGTTGTTTTATAAGGCTGTGTAAACTGTTCCACGGTTGTCTGCTTTGGTAGCGGGTTGTTTATTCATTATTTATGATGCATAGAACTGTCTACCCAAAGGATTTGTCTTTATCCCATAAAACCTAACATTTACTTTCCTGTGGTATTGACCCGGTTTCCTAAATCCATAGCATCACCAAGGTTAGAAAAGATCTCAAAGATCATCCAGTCCAACCGTCCACCTATCACCAATATTTCCCACTAAACCATGTCCCTCATTACAGCATCTAAACGTTTTTGGAACACCTCCAGGAACAGTGACTCCACCACCTCCCTGGACAGCCCGTTCCAGTGCCTGATCACTCTCTTGGAGAAGAAGTATTTCCTGACGTCCAGCCTGATTCTCCCCTGCCACAACTTGAGGCCATTCCTTCTAGTCCTATTGCTAGTTACATGGGAGAAGTGGCCAACTCCCACCTCACCACAACCTCTCTTCAGGCTGTTGTAGAGAGTGATAAGGTCACCCCTGAGCCTCCTCTTCTCCAGACTGAGCAATCCCAGTTTCTTCAGCCGCTTTCCATAGAACTTGTGCTCCAGAGCCCTCACAGCTTCACTGACCTTCTCTGGATGCACTCCAGGGCCTCAATGTCTGTCTTGCAGTGATGGTCCCAACACTGAACACAGTACTCAAAGTGTGACCTCACCAGTGCTGAGTACAGAGTGCTCCTGCTGGCTAAACTATTTCTAATGCAGGCCAGGATGCCATTGGACTTCTTGGCCACCTGGGCACACTGCTGGCTCATGTTCAGCCAAGCACTGACCAATACTCCCAGGTCCATTTCCTCTACACAGTCTTCCAGCTACTCTGCCCCAAGCCTGTAGCATTGCCTGGGTGCCTAGGCTCTAACTACTGTCACAGCTGTCTTGAAGTACCCATCTGTTTACTGTTTGCAGGGAGGATTGAGACAGCTAGACACCTAAATTTTGAACAGCCAGGCTTAGGGGAAATTAATCCTGCCCTGGTGATTAAACTACTTTAATGTGAATCACACTGGTGTTTTTCAAATAAAACCATTGGATTTCTGGGATGCTCATGTACATGGAAGCAACAGGATTAAGGAGTTTATGGGCCAGTGAAATAATCCACATTACTTGCTTTGTTTTATCTCATTTTCTTCTGTGTTTTTCTTTTTCTTTTTTTTTTTTTTGCAAGTAAGTAACAGCCATTTCCCAAGTGAGTTCAAAGCAGCAGTGAGGAAGTATGTTGGTGCTGCAACCACATTTATATTCACACAGTGACTTCAGAGTAAAGCTCCTGAGTAGGATGTGACTAAACCAAGCAGACACTTCTCCCAGACTTGTTTCTGCAGCAGCCCATGTAGGACTGAGTTTGGGTTCTCAAATATGAAACCAAATACTGCTGCTTTTCTGTCATGTTTGTCAGTAGTGTCCCAGCAGAATGGGAGTAGATCTAGTCTTGCCTGCTCCATGCTGTTGGCTGAGTCGATGTTTCCTCTTGTGTTTTTGTCTGTTTGTGTGTTTGCTTGTTCTTTTTATTATTGCATAGCATTTACTGTCCATAATAGCCCTTGAACTTGGTTTTCTTTGCGAATTGTAAAAGTACTGGAGGCAAGGAGGTTCACTTGTAGGCTGTGAGATGGCCATGAGGGAACTGCCATGCCCTCCACAAGAAACCGTCTGTTCCTCCTTCCCAGAAGTGTTTCTCATTTTCTCCTTTCCTTTTTTACCATGCCCTTTATTATGTTCTGGGAAATCTTCCTGTTCTTCCTCGGGAATTATTTCTCTGTGAAGGTCCTCCACTCATTCCTGAGTCAGAGATTAGAGGTTGCTCTTTCCTCAGGCTGCTAGAGAAATCCACTCGCTAAACAGTAAAGGACAACCACCTAAGCCAGAAGTCCTAGTCATCATATCAGCAGCAGAGCAGTAAAAGCACTAGCTTTTCTTTAGTTTCCCCTTTCCAGAAGGGCTTCATAACTCATGATGGGTGTGCCAACTTGAAGGAAGAATCAATGCATGCCACGTGGGATTTGGGCATGTGAGGGAGCTCTACAGATGACATAGAAGATGCAAACTACCTAGTGCTGGTGTATCTTGGAAAATACTAATGAAGATGTGATTTCAGGATGCGTAAATATGATGGGGAGAGACACAGCAAAATGTTATTTTTCATTCTGTAAGTTAATTGTTGCACAAGCTGCTCTCTAGGTTGAACTTGCCCTGGAGGCATTTTTCTGAGCTTTGCCCCTAAGAAATGGAGCAAAGAGCAATTAAAAAAGGCAAGCAACAGAACCAGGACATTTCTGAGCACTGCACTTTGGGGGGTAGTAGCTGGTGTGGATGGAGATGGTGCTGGAGTAGAGCAACTGAGGTGGCAAGAAGACTGAACATTAACACATTGAATCCGCTAGCAGAAATCGAGGGCACTCCTGTTTCATGGCCTCCATGCTGATAGGACAGTAGATTTAGAGTCTGCGTTCTGGACTGCATCCTGTTGATCTACAGTGGCAGTACTTTTATTGGGGGTAAAATATTTACTGTCTATGGCCTTAGGTTCTTACACACCTTTCAGCTACAGATCTTGAGACCAACACCCTAAAGACCTATTATTGCCTACAGCCATAATCAGAAATTCCTCACAACCCAACCAGAACATTTTACAGCTTCAGCATCTTTCTCAGGAAGATGCAGATGCTGGCTTTCCATTTTCATTTCCAGCAGCTGTTTTTCAAGGATACTCGTCCATTTTCAGAATACAGAGAGAATGCATTATCCTTCCATCTCAGTAGAGTTGCTTTCAGGTTAAAGAACTGTAAAGTGTCAGGTGATTTTTGACCAAAAAAATGATGAACAAGAAGTCTAACACGATAGAGCACATATCAGCCTGAAACAGATATTCAGCATAGGCAAACCTTGGGTCAAAGACAGTACTTCTATCTAATCAAGCACAAGTGATAACAGAAGTTGAAATTTTCACATATGGAAATCTCCAAAAATATTAAGTGGGGAGCCTGAGCAAATCCATAGGAAGTTCTACAGACTTATGAATATTATTATCTGTGAACTTAAATTACACTGACATTTAAAATGAACAGAAATGGCACTTTAATTGCACTGTAGCCACACTTTTATTGCATACATTTAAATACATTAGAAAGTAGTTAGAGCTGTACTGTTCTGTATAGGGCCAGTTCGGGCAATTAGGCATTAAAAATGTGGAAACAAAGGAGACCTCAGAGCTCCCCTCAGCTAAGGAAGAATGGCTCTGTAGATCTTAGTGTCATAGAACAGCGAAGAGAAATCTTCTCCTGGCTTTTTGAAATTCTCCAGAGTTCTCCAAGGGTCCTCTGAGTCCTAAAGTCTTCATGAATAAAACTGCTTGTGGGCTTTCAACAGATGAGCTCCTCTGCAACACTCTCTCCAAAATAGACAGTGTTTCTGAGCACAACTTTGCATAACCCTGCAAAATCACACGCATTGGCGTAGGAAGAGTTTTATACCAGACTCTGAAGTATTCCAAGGCAGCTTTCCTTGGAGCTCATGAGCTGGGTGGCACTACTGATCTATTGAGGCTACTCCTAGGACTGACATTGCCTTTCGGCTCGGCTATCGTGGAAACCAGCACCAGTGAAAGCATTCTGCTGCTCTTTCATTTTTGTGGATAGTGCTGCTATTGGGGTCTACTGCACCTCTTCCCCGCAATCTTCCTTCCTGTTTGTGAAAAGTCATTAGCAAGGAATTGAGAAGAGTTCTGCTTTCACAAACCCTCAGAAGACTTGTTTTGTTAGTGTTTTTTTTTGTTGTTGTTTTGTTTTTTTGTTTTGGCTACTCTGTCAGTAGAATAAATAAAGCCAATGATAAACCTTCAGCAATATCAGAATATCACCCTGAATCTTCTTGGTTCAGGCCCTGAAAAGTTTCATTCTGTTCTTCATTTTTTCTCTGAGCAAGTCACTGAGTGATATCTGTTCAGCTGTGCAATACTAATGACTGCAGAACAGTTCTCACCCACAGTTCCGCAGCTGGGAAGCTGTACTAGTCTCTGAGGAGTGGTATTTGTGATACCTGTGTAGGCTGGTCTACAGAAGAAGGCCTCTCGATTCAAAACTTTCAGAAATGGAGACCAGTGGTTTGGACATTTCATAGAATCACAGAATCCTTAGAATTGGAAGGGACCTCTAAAGATTACCGAGTCCAACTCCCCTGCAATGAACAGGGACACGCACAGCCATATCAGGTTGCCCAGGGCCTGATCCAGCCTCACCTTGAAAGTCTTCATGGATGGGGCATCCACCAAATCTCTGGGCAACCACTGCCTCACCACCCTCACTGTAAAAGACTTTTTCCTTATATTGAACCTAAATCTACCCTCTTAAAGCTTGAAACCATTTCCACTTATCCTGTCACAACATGCCCTGCTAGAAAGTCTGTCCAATTCTTTCTAGTAGTTCTCCTTCAGATACTGATAGGCTATCAGGTCTCCCCAGAGCCTTCTCTTCCCCAGGCTGAACAGCCCCAGCTCACAGCCTATCTTTGTAGGAGAGATGTTCCATCCCTTGGATCACTGATCATTTGAAGTGGATCACTGCACACTTCTCTGGGGATAACAGCTTTTTGTCCACTGTCCCACACATCTATCTTTTGCCTTGATTACACAAATCTGAGTTCAGCTCTAACAACTGCACAAGTATCTCCTCTCTGTTCATTGAGTAAGCAATCACATTGACACTGCAGATCCTATGCATTGATATGCATTAGATATCACATGGTATCTTTCAGGTAGGAAAATATGTGAAACGTGCATTTGCTGGACTTTCAAAAGAGAAATTGCCAGTGTAAGTTTAACTTGGGAAATTTATATGTAGGAGAGATGCTGACTCTCTACAAGGTCCCTTCCTAGGAGGATTTTTCTGCTCCATGATTCACCGCTTGCTTAGGCAAGGGTTGTCATGCCCGGCTGCTCTATTGCTTCCAGATCCCTTCTCAGTGAGTTAATCAGTTTGTCACAATTTCCAAAAGACAGTTCCTCATCCCATGGGTGTGACCCGCATTCTTTGTTTCGAAAGATGTTTGTGATTTGCATTTTAGCAATTAAAATTTATGCTTCTCAGAATCCAATTTACAAAACGATCCAGATTCTTTTGTGTAGTTGCCTTGTTATTATTTAGTATGGTACTATTTGTACCACCTGTAAACATCAGCAATCATGACTTCAGATTTTCTTCTAGATTAAAATGTTAGATGTTTAAAGAGATGCTATGATGGTGTCATAGCTCTATTCTGTGTTAACTTGATAACTGGAGTGATGGACTAGAATATATATGCTTGCTAAATTTGTATGTTATATGAACCTGGGAGGAACTGCTAACATATTGATAGGATTGGAAATTCAAAACAGTCCTCCCAAATGGGAGGCATAATCTGTAAATAAAGAGGGTGGTTTCAAAAAAGAAAAGTGTAAGGTAGCATACTTGTGTAGGGATAAACATCTGTAGATATATCTAATGGTGATTGCTCAATTTTCAGCAAATTCACAGAAAAGATTCTGTTTTCAATAGGTTACAGGTTCAATAAGAGTCAACGTTATCTATACGAAGAGGTAAATATTACAGAGGGGAATACAGACAGTTCTTTAGCTTGCAGCTTAAAAGAAAAGTTCCTCTTGCTCTGGTCAGTGCTGGCCTGGCTTCTGCTGCAGCTCTACATTCAGCTTCAGATGCTGCACTTCAAAAAAAATGTGAATTGGCTGGAAAGAGTGAAGAGGAGAACAATGTTCACAAATCTCACAAGCTTGGGCTCCATAGAAATATGAGACTAACTAGGTCAGCAGAGTCTAAAGAATGAAGGGCTAATAACAGTCTTCAAATATTAAAAATTTTTCTCCCTAAGGAGAAAAAGAATAACCTCTTGTCCTGTCCATAGGACACAAAGTATAGAGCTTAAATTGTAGCTACTGGAGGTTTTTAAAATCAGGTTAAAAACTATTTGTTGGGGTTGATAAAAGTGTCGTCGACCCCCCCTTAGGATGAGGGTGATTTGGATGACCTCTCATGTTCCTTTCTATGGCACAACTATTGACATATATTCCTGTTGTTGATTTATTTGCTGTATTTACTGCTTATATTGAGTTTTAGGATCACAGCAAGCTTTGCTAAACGCCTTTAAAAACTGCCATCAGATTCTGATGGAAAGATAAATGGAGTTAGAGACTATTTATTCCTTGAAGAAAAATTGTCTGACTAAAGGATTCACCAAAAAAAATCAGGAAAACAAAAGAGAGGGGGGAAAAACAAACATTTACAGACAGAGAAGCTGATCAATTGCTGGAAACAAAGACAATGCCAGATACAGTTGTGCTGATCAATAAGAGATGAAATGTGGGAACATTTATTCCAGCAAGGCTATCCGAATAGGGACTGCTAAATCTGAATAAGAAGAAGAAAAAGGAGGAGGAGCAATAAAAAAAATGCTGAGATGCAGACCTGGTAAAGCAAAAATGGAGAATATGACAAAAAACAAACCTACAGCCATATTAGTTGATGGGCTATCAAGCTACAAGTGTCACTGCCAGAAAGATCAATCTGGACTTTGCAGCTGGCAGCACTGGGAACCAGCTAGGTTCCAATTGGAACATACAGGAACTGCAGAGCTCTGTTAGACCCAGAGGGGTGTACAGGGGAATGGGAAGCAGGAGGAACAAAGGGGAAATAGGTCAAAAAGGGTATAAAAGGAAGTGGGGAAAAGAATGTAAAGCAGGTCTCGTTAGTAAGCTTGTCTGGCTTAGCCCTGCACCTGAGCACTGCAGCCTTATTTTTTCTCATGAAATCTTTTCTTATCTCTCTCCTTGCATATTTGTGCTCTCTCTCTCATGTGTCCCCAGGTACCAGGTTGGGCAGGCATGGTCCTAGGCTGGGGTGGATGGAAGAAGACATCTTTTCTCTTCACCTCACTCCTTCACATGGTGTTGTATGCTTGCAATGCTAAACACCTTCTGTAAAACCAACACCTCTGTAACTGGGCAAACTCCCTCGATTTCATGGGATGGAGGCTAAGTTCACTTCTGTTTGGCACCTGTGCATCTGCTTCCTTTTCACAGTAGTCATCACAGCTGATTTGTTCCTATTACCTTATTCTGGGGCTTATGAAATCCTTAGTTCAAATTTCTATATTTGGAGGCAGTAGGGGAAAGGGAGATGAGAAAGGCAGGATACCCCAGCTGGACAAAGCACCCATGCAGGCTCAGACCTGAGATGGCTTCTTGGCTCTGACTCAGGAGGCACAAAACTGTGTTGGTCTGGCTCTGTGCACAAGGTGCTGTTGCCCACCAAAAGTGACCTGGTAACTCTACTCCCATAGCACAGCTTGCCCAACAGAATCTGACCCATGTACCAGATTTGCTTGAACAGACGTTGCTGGTCCTGAGGTGCATCAACCAGAAACACCCTGTGTGATAAGAGCATTTTGCGGCCCCTGGATCAGTTTTACTCATTCGCTCCCCTGTTGTGCTTGCCAGCTCGCCAGGAGTGAGTTGTTTCAGGTGTGCCTGTTAAATTGGCAGTGACTGACATTTATTGCTGGCACTTGGGGATTTCCTGTCATTTGAGAGCTACTGGGACCTGTCTAAAAATCATATTTTTCACACACACCTTCCCATCCAACCCTCCTTTCAGATGGTATTGTCTAATATGATCAAAGCATTTACCCCTCATATACTCCCTCTTTACTTTGTTGCTTGTGGGGTCTGATGAATTGCCCTCCTTATTATTCTGTGCCTGCAGGTCACCCAGCCACAACACAGTGCCAGCACAATGGTGACAACTAAATTATAACAATTTCTCAGCTTCCTTTGCAGCACAGATACAATATTTATGGCACTATTAATGCACAGCGCTGTCAGGATTTTTAAAAGGAGAGTAACTCACCTGTCCCTGTCACACAAGCATGTCCTCTGTGTTTCAGAAGTGTCAGGAGAATCCTTATCAATTTTTCTCTCTTAATAGTCTTCTGCCATGAAGCCTGAGCCAAAAATGGCAGACTTGAGTATAGGAAAACTTGATGGATCTTTCTGTGAAGACAGTCAGGATAAAACTTTCAGCTGTGCTGCTTAAGAAAGTAAATTAGCCTAGGGTCACAGAGGTGCGTAAGTGTTTTTTCCCTTTTATCTCCTGATTATAAGCAGAATTTAAGCTCCTAAATGTCTTCCTGGATTTGTCCCATAACATTACAGGACACCTGGTATTTGACAAAACCAGTGCCAAACGCACTCTGCTGAATCAAAGGGACAAAATGATATTGTGAGACTTACGCTGTGTTGGATGTCAGCTATCTCCCCAGGGCCAGTCATGTAGTTGGCATCAGCACTGCAATTGTGTGCTTTGGTTACATTAGCAGAAATATGTCAGATTGTCCTTGACCATGAATGATCTGGAGCGTATTTATGCTGCCAAGGGATGGAAAAACACAGACGTTGGCATGGATGAGTATGGCACCTCAACCTTCAGCTCCAACCACTTTTGCAATATGACTGACCCTGCAAACACACAAAAAAATGCATTTATAACCATATATGCAAGCTGATTGTATGGCCAGATAAGACAGCAAAAATACTTTCTTTCACTATTGTTGCTTGAACTACCTCAGAGAGCAGAACAAATTCTAACAGAGAATACATTCCATGTGGGACACGCTAAATGCACCAGAGCCAGGCCCTTTAGAGGCCCTCTGTAGTTGGATGAGATCTGGCCGATATAACTGATGAAATTTCCATTCACCCTAATGCAAAAACTAAAACAGGCCACAGAATTTAGAGCTTGGAAAAGCTTGGTCTGCAGCAATTAGGAAGAAACCAGACTCACATGGGAACATACGTATTTCTGCTGTTGAAGTTAGGTGAGAAGCACCTTTGGTTTTCCTTGTCTCTGGACTCACCTAGCAAATATTGTTGGTGATTTAATTGGTCCTTTCATGAACTTATCTTTTCCTGCATGATGGTTCTACAACAGAGATGGTTTATGGACATAAAAAAAGTCAGACCAAATCCTTGCACTGGCAGTGGAGCTGTTCTTCCAAGTTAGTTCTTGCAGATTGCTTAACTGCCACCCACCTGAATTTTAACAAAGGTACTGAGTTAGCTTGAAGCTGATGAGAAACCATGGGTGTGAACCATTCTGAAGCAATATGGTGGGGACTCACACTCTAGTTAGTTGTATTGATAAGGGCAGCAAAGGCTTTTTCTCTCACAGTGATAAATTTGGGGAAAAAAAGTCTGATCATTTCCCACCATTGCTGCTTTTCCAGCAGAAATTTTGTTGACCAGTGACCTGCCTGTGGAATTGTAAGTCATTTTGGTACTTCTGGATTGGTCTTCCTTGGCCTTCTCTTGCAGTTTCATTTAAGACCAGGAAAGAATTGGGAGAAAGCTGCAGACGATTGGAAACAGATGTAGAACTGGCCTTCCTCCTTATTTGTCGCAGGAACTTGTTCTCATTTTTCTGCTTGAAAAGCTGGTTATTACATTTCTCTCACGTCTTTGTTCTCGCCTGGACAACAACCAACCTCTATCATAGTCACTAAAACAAATCTGGTCTCTGAGAGATGTGCCAGTCGTGATGGACATTTCAGGGCATAGCCTTTCACTTCCCCTAAGCCCAACTCTTAAAATGACAAACCTGTATTTAGGAAAAGGATATTTACTGAGGATTTCTGTACAGATGGTGATAAGTGTGAGTTAGCATTTGTAAGCTTATATGCACATATGGTTTTGTACATATCAATTAAGGCAGTTGGCTAATCACTCTAATATCTTTACTGATTCATCTGTATGCCTTCAAACAGGCATCTAGGCTCAGCCTGCTGGTTTTTGTATGTATGGACTGGATTATGCAGTTCTCCTTGTCACCATTTGTAGTCAACCATGTTCCCTTGGCACCAAAGGGATTAAAAGGGTACGTTTCAGAATTGCGTGGGCAAGTTGTTTGGCCCGTGCCTTATGTATAAGGCATGCACATAAAATATTTGTGTGTGTGTGGATTCATTTTAAAGGCTCTGCTTGTCACGTCATGGGCCAAGTGACGACAGCATAATGTCTGTGCACATGGGAAATACATGCAGACTCATGCATCTACTCATCCAACTGTTTTTGAGCTTGCTGTGCACAGGCACGCACCCTGATCCTACCAGCCTCATCTCACAGCCATGACCAAGCTCACAGTCATAATTCTAGCTCTTGCAGCCCTGACAAATCTAAACTCATCCCAACGTGTCCCATGCCCATATAATATATCCACCAAACAGGAGCCTAAACACCCGCCTCTACCTCTAAGCAAACTGCTTTTGCTTGCTGAGCTGTAGTCTCAGCACAGCCTATACCTTGCTTCTCTGACCATTCACAGCTTTGTGTGTGCACCCTTCCTCATGCTATTTCCCCATCTGTTGCTGGACACAAGTTTCTCTAGTGTCCAGGCAGCATCCCTGAGATCTGCACCCTCCAGGAACAACCCCAAGAGCTGACAAGTAAGGTATGATTTGGTCACACTGCTGACGATGGATTTTAGCTGTTCGTTCATTCTCATCAACAACAATTGCTCTTCAGTGCTCCCATATTTCCTTTGAATATGAATACATTCACCAGCAGCTCTGGAATGGGTGGACAGTTCCCTCCTTTTGCTGCTGAGGAAGCTCAACTCAGAAGTGGGGCCAAATTTTTCAGATGTCAGGCGGTTGTATGCTTAAACCAATTGACTGTCAACAGCAGTTATCAACCATGTGCTTCTGGTAAACACCAGCTCCTTGAAAGTAGGTATCTTGGTAACTGCCAAGGCATCCAAGTCTCTTTGGTCTCTGCAGATGCAGAGGATCCAAAAAATCTTGTGAGTTGTAGCTATTTGGAGGCTTTAGGTACCAAATTTGCTTTTTAGATGCCACAATGAAGTGACAGGGGTCCTCCTTGGCATAGGAAAACAAGACCAGGGAGCTGCCTGACCTGCAAGACCACCCATCAACCAGAGGTCTGTGAGGTCTGTTCCAGCTGCCCTGAGCCTGCAGAGATCTCAGGACTTGCTTCCATGCCAAAATCCCATCATCCGAGATGGAAAAGGATTAATCCTTTAGCAGATCTTAAAATGGAGCCATAGGGAGGATTTTTGCTTGAGTCTTACCTTCAGGCTATGGACTTTTCACACTGCACACTCTACGTTCTTTTTTCTTTTTTTTCTTTTTCTTTGCTTTTCAAGACTTCTCTTCCACTTAATTTCCAAGTGAATGGTGCCACTCCAGAGCCAGGAACAGAAGTATTTTGGAGAACATTTTATCTTTTTTTGTGTCTTTATCTCTATCTTCAAATTGCTCTTAAACCTCAAGTGTAGTTATTGTCCTTTAAAAAAAATGTTTTTCTTTCAAAATTAGTTTTCATGTGTAAAAGCTTTGTCTATCTAGCAAAAAATCATTACATTTTTGGAAGAAAGAAAACTAAAAAATAACATATGATTCATGATTGTTTTTCTTCCTGAACTGTGGTCCAAAATAATATTTTAACATTGGCTCTTCACAGGAGTTTATAGGCTTTTGCAAAGCACAGTGTTAAAGCTGCTACCAAGACATTGTGGGATGGTATTTTTAGCACCTTACCTAGAATCAGACCATGTGATTTTCACATCAACCCCAAAGGATTGCATAATGGAAACTGCACTGTATCTATAGCACATATGTATATGAAATGGATAGGCCTATAAATGCCTGGCATGGAGCTCTGCTATGGAAGTGCTATAGATGAACTTCTACCTCTCCTCATCTCCACCATTCCACAGTAAACCTTGCAATTAGCTGGGCCCTTGCTGACCTGGAGAGCTCTGAGCCCTGTTAGTGCCACACATTGGCAGCTCCTGCCAACATTAATTGAAACTGGAGGCACAAAGTGCTTTGGTGGCTGAATCTAGTGAAAAGCTCTGCCAGATTTCCATTTGCACATTCATAATCAGAGATCTGCCCTGTGTACAAATTAGACCTAGCTAAATGGATGTTTTCCTATGACATTTTTCAAAATAAGTGAAAGGGA
This sequence comes from Chrysolophus pictus, assembly GCA_037305975.1. Classification (NCBI taxonomy): domain Eukaryota; kingdom Metazoa; phylum Chordata; class Aves; order Galliformes; family Phasianidae; genus Chrysolophus; species Chrysolophus pictus. The sequence continues at coordinate 34,933,325 of CM074578.1, forward strand.
GGTGGGCAAAACTGTTCAGCAGAAAATGCCTGTGTTTTTGACAAAATCTTGGAATACTCCAGATCTGAGGCATTACTTACTTAGGTTAGGTTAGACACACCTCTACAACATGACCGTCTCTGCTAAGACGGATCACCCATGGGGGCATCATCAAGCCTGTGACATCTCATGAAAAGGATGCTCTAGCCAGAGGCTTTGCTGATGCTGAAGTGTGGGAGCGTTAGGAAACCAGGCTTTGTACAACACTGTAGCAGTACTGCAGAATCTAAATACTTTAGTTGTACCTGTTTGTGAATTTTTGCAACGCTAAGTCAAGATCTCTGTGGAAATCAGACACTAGTGAAACATTCAATAGAAATTTAACTCAAATGTTTTGTCATTTTTTCATCAGAAAATTGATTTTATTTCAGCCCAGAGCAAATCTTGATATCTTGGCTAAATGAATGAGGGAATGCATTCACCAGTTGCTCACATCTCCCTTGTCCCTCATTCTGCTATGTGCTGTTGGAGGACAGAGTTCCTTGCATGACGTCTTCGCATTCCCACTACTTATTTCATGATACAGGGCTGAAGTCAGCTGTGCTTATTCAATCTATTTTCTCCAGGAATTCTGAGTCTCTTACTCTTTGCTGGAGTGTTTTGAATGAGACATTTAAAAATCACAGCCTTGCCAGCTCTCCAATGGCATCAGCACCTAGTTTCCTCTCATTGAAGTGTAACTTCTGAAACACTGAACACTTCATCTGAAGTAAATGCCTAAGTCTCCTCTCCAAGCAAGCAGAGATGAGCAGCTCTTAGAGAGCTGCTGTTCTCATCTGTTTTAGGAGGGAATAATTGGAAGTGCTCATCTTAAGGAAGAGCTGAATTAGTAGATGAGTGATGTCAGGTGAGATAAATCAGACCCAAATGATTTGACTTTTTAGCCTGCTTTATTTTCCTTAATGACCCTTGTGGCTTCTGGGCCTGTGAGGGTAGTTGTGTTGCACTGGGGTACAGTCCTTTTCTGGTGGACAAGTTCCAGTAAGCATAAAAGCATTATTAAGCAGTATTAACTTACATTTCCTCACCCCCCCTTAAAAGTTGTTTCTACTTCAGTGGGTGTTGGTGCATTATTTTTGCCATTACTGGACTCTGAGAGATGCAGTCTTGAAATGGGGCATTTTCTTGACAGAGTAATTTGTTTAGAATGCACAGAAAAATCTTCTGCTTGCTTGAAACTGGGCCTCGGCCATGGTCTACTTTGAGAAAAATCAGTTTAATTTAGGGGAGAAATCCTGCAGTCAAGAAATAGAGAACAAGAGATTGTGTGATATCTATAGCAGTTTCATTTTTAAAGGTAAGTCTTCATGCACCTCATATTGATATAAAATGCTTATTGGTGTGCTGGAGGGTTCTGCTCAGCCTCTAGGATTCAGATGTGTTTCAAAAATATTTTGTCTTTATCATATCCTGCTTGTCCTGCACTTGGGGTAGCTAAGCAGTGGCTGAAGGCTGAGTGAGGAAGAGGTATCCACCTGTTTCCCCCTGCCAAGGACCCTGGGACTGCAGCCCATCACCTTTCCAGGGCTCTCCCTGCAGTCTGCACTGGGCAGTAGCCTCAGTGTGCCCCTCCATAATCCCTCCCCTTTGCCTTCTCCTGTCTTCCCAATTCTTCTACACTGTTCCCTGAGCATGGGGCTAAGTCCACGTGGCATCCTACTGCCTCCATGCCATTCAAACCTTGGTTAACTACAGTTGAAGTCATTGTTGTTACCCTTCATTAAGCCACTTCTTCTAAATGGAGACACAGGCCATGTTTAATTCCTCCAGGACGTTAGCCATTGCCATGTTCATGTGCCTGATGGCCTCCACAGTGATCTACTTTTGTTATTAACAGGGGTCACCAAAGGTACCCCCAGACACAAGAAGACCTGCTCAGAAGCCAGACTATATGTTGCATGAACTATTGGTGAATGCTGGGGTGGGATCCTCTACATGTAGTGTCTGCTCTACGCCTCTTCCCCAGTACCAGCAGGAGGGGTTGCTGGCATCTCATCACTGCTGGGACCAGACTAGTTAGTGAGGAAATGTGGCATCCAGCATGTTGTCTCTCTGTCACTGATTGCCCAGCTGGGATTGTTCATGTACAGCAACTCTGTCTTTCTAAAGTCCAGGCTTGCCTCAAAACAGACATGAATTTTCATGAAAAGCCTCGCAGAGATATATGGCATAATGACCCGATTTCGTGGCTAATGTATATTTCATGTTAGAGCTGTTGCACCTTGAGTTTCCACACAAAACCCCTGAGCTTTGTTCTCATGGTTACTGAAACATCCTTTGAATCCCTCAATAAAGTGTATGAGAGTGGTGCCCACTACAAATATACCCAGACTTTAGGAGACCAGGCCACCCTCATCTGTTTTCACTGGCTTCCTCATTCTCCTCAGGAAAAACAATTTCTTCAGAGCTGAAGTCTCGCTCAGAGGATCTCTTGCAGAGAATGAATTCAATAAAAATTCACTGCAGACATTTCTGACTTTGAGACATACAAAATAAAACAAAGGTTGGCAGGTTTGGATTTCTTGTGGGATGCATTAATAAACTCTTTTGTCTTGGAAAATGAGCTCTTCTGAAGAAATGGATAGTTGATGTATATCTTCCTTTTATTAAAGAAAGAACTATAGAAATTAATGAGAATACAGAGATAAATGGATTACATTTTAATTATTTTTTCTTTTCCTTTAGAAAATAGTCAGTGTTTTGAAAAACAAAAGCAGCGTTTGTGGATTTTGCTGGATTTTGGTCTTGGAAAGTACACTTGCTGATGACTCTGGCCTGCCAGAAACCATATTGCTCGTGCAAATTATTTTGTCTCAAAAGCAGATTTTTCTATCATAAACTGAATGACTTTTGACTGATTAAAGTTACATATTTTAAATCCTTATCAGGAGAAAGGTCAGTCACACAATGATGTGATTTTATTTGCAGAGATTCCACTTAGTATAATGCCTGATGATAGAAATTCAGTTTAACCTTTTGAATGACTTCAGGAGCCTTAAGAAATGTCATGGTGCCGTTTCCTTTAGGAGTTGTCATCTTCAGACTCTTTCACAGCCCATCTCAGCTGCCTCAACTCTCTGTAACAGTTGCTCGTAAGAGAAATGCCTTTACACTTTGTGGGCATTAAAAATAAGACGTCTAAGAAGGTCTTGCTTCAGTTTGTTTTCATGTTCTGTCCAACTATGCTTATTACTCACTTATGCTTATTCACTTCCATCTCTGCCCTGCTGAGTACGATAACCACGTGTATTTTACACAGAGAGAATGCTTAACTTCAAGGAGAACGGAGGTATAAATAAAAGAAATTGGCTTTCAAGAAAGACTTGCACTTCTTCTCTTGGTAACTGCACTCTTGATTGCCTGTGGGTCTTGCTGCTTACCATTTTAATAGGTCAATGTTCATATTTTGGTCACCATAACAGGTTTAAAACAAGTTGCCAGTACAGCATACGTTGCCTGAGGTGGAGTAACTCCCCCTCTAGGCTTTGTTAGAAATGGATGTTTTTGTAGCTACTAATCAAAAAGACCTGCTTTTTCCTGCTTCTTAAGAGGTTTCTTCACAGGTATAGTCCTTAGAAGCTTCAGCATTGTTTACTGAAAGCCTCCACCTTTCTGTGAAAATACTTTGCTTATTGATAGAACCAGCAATGCCTTTAATAGCTAACTAGATGCACTGCAAGGTCCAAAGTCTCTTGACAAAATGCAGAGATTTGTGCTAGCAAGCATCCAACCCTTTAGTAATGGAGCACTAGGGTACTAGACAGCCTCAATATTCATAAGCAATGAAAACTGCATTCTCTTTGTCTCTGAAGCATCTCCCTTTGGCTTCAATGCTGTGAAAGCCTCTCAAGTGAGGTCCGTCATCACCCTTCATCTGTGTTGCTATCACAGTGATTTTTAGCCCACGGTCATGTAGTGCTGGGGGGAAAGTGGACTACTTCCAGAGGTATATAGAAAAGAGCTAAGAGAACTACCATCAGCAGTTGACTTATGTCGACTTCAGGGAGTAAACACCAGGGACTCCTGCCTACACTGCCCACAGCAATCCTATGTCGCAGCGGTGGTCATACATTCCTTGGGGAGCGCAGGCAGGAGGAGCACTGCCTGGGGATAGGAAGGCATCTTTAGAGCAGGAATACTGTGTAAAACTTTTGTAGCTGTTTCCTTCAAATACACTAAGCATGGAATTGCTCCTGCAGATGGGAGCAAATGTTGATGCTGAAAATATTGCTGTTGTCTCTGCTGAATTTGGCCCAGAGACTTCCAAGAAAATTTTGTCTGCCTACTCCAAGCTACATTTAGCAGAAGCCAGTCATTTGTGACTGTAGCTTATAAATACGCTCAACTACTGACAAACACAATGGGAAATATAATGCGTCTTATCTGAGGGCCAAGTGTTTGTTATTTATTGCAGTCATTATTCATTTCCACTGTAGCTCCTAATGGGGCTTTAACACTTGCTGGGCCACTAGCTGAAGGTCCCAGAACTCCTTGGCATACCTGTCATCTCTTTGATCTAACACATGGTTCCTTGCCAGTATGCACAAAAATGGGTCATCTCAAAAGGGAATTCATGCTTATTGTTATATTTCACAGTTCATTATAATGTTTTATTATTTTGTTCATATTTTTTGTTGTTTTCTTCATTGATTTTCTTGCAGCCAGATGAGGATCATTAGCTTCTGAAATGAAAAATTTTAATTAAGCCGATCTACATTGAGCTTCTAACTCTTTGAATAACATTGCCAAATTAGGAAGGCACAATCACTTCTGCGTTTGTATTTAATAAATATTTCAGCACTGCTTGATAAGGCTGACACTACTACATTAAGGACACTGGAGCCATGTCCCACTGACTCACCACTCTGTTTCTTCCCTTTAGGAGACGGTATGTGAGACTGCATCATACAACTCTAGCTGGATGTACGTGGACTTGAATAGGAGGACTGTTGGCACAATGGCCATGTCCCTTGTTAATCTGATGCAGAGCAAATCTGAGTGGTAATTAATCATCTTCACTCACTGCCTCCAAAACTAGTCAGTTTCATATTGACCATGAAAGGACAATTAGTTCCTCTTCCCCTCTCAGAAAGTTCGAAAGGTAAAGGAAATGCCTTTTTGGTATGAGTGTAATGGGAAACTGCTCAAAAGAGATGTATATTTTCCAGTGGTTAGGCTGATGTTAGCAGCTTCTATCTCCTCCACATTTAGCCAGGGATTTGTGAGAGCTCCTTGCCCTTTCTGCTGCTTTTTCTGTCAGCAGAACCACGTGTGAAACAGGCACAGATACAGACCTGGCTAAAAGAAGATCCAAAACAAAGGAGTAGAGGACTATTTCCATTTTCTGTGGGCTTGCAAATAACTCTGCCAGAGGAAATGAGTAGTCACAACAGAGCTGGTACAGGGTGGAGATCTAAGCTTGAAATGCTGAAGATTTGTTGCAGCTATGCCCAAAGACCAATGCCTGTCATCTTTACAGCTGACAGCCATCCCCCCAAAGAGGCCTGGGCAAGTTTGAAACATGGGCCCATGAGAATCCAATGAGATTCAACAAAGCTAAGTGCGAAGTGCTGCACTTGGGTCAAGGCAACCCCAGATATGTGTACAGACTGGGAAAAGAACTCACTGAGAGTAGCCCTCTGCTGAAGAACCTGGGGGTTCTGGTGGACAAAAAGCTGGACATGAGACAGCAGTGTGATTTGCAGCCCAGAAAGCCAACTATCCTGGGCTGCATCAAAAGGGGGATGGCAGCAGGGCAGTGGAGGAGATTCGCTTCCTCCGTTCTGACCATGAGAGACCCATCTGGAGTACTGCATCTAGGGCTCATGACACGAGAAGGATGTGGAAATGTCCATAGGAGGGCCATGAAGATGATCAGAGGTCTGGAGCACCTCCTCTATGAAGGAAGGCTGAGGGAGTAGGGCTTGTTCAGCCTAAAGGAGGGAAGTGACCAGGCAGACCTCACTGCAGCCTTCCATTACTTGAAGGGAGTTTGTATACAGAAGAAGACAGATTTTTTTTTTTTATGTGGGCAGATAGTGACAGGACAAGGCGGAACGGTTTTAAACTAAAAGAGGGGAGATTCTGGTTAGATGTTAGGCAGAAATTCTTTACTCAGAAGGCAGTGAGGCACTGGCACAGCTGCCCAGAGATCTGTGGCTGCCTCATCTCTGGAGATGCTCAAGACCAGGTTGAGTGGAGTCCTGGGCAGCTGAGATGGTGGGGGGTAGCCCTACTCATGGCAGGGAAGGGATGTAACTGGATGATCTTTAAGGTTGCTTCCAACCTCAGCCGTTCTGTTACTCTGATCAGTTAGCACCTTTACTTCATTTTGTACTGTAATAGAGGGCTAGGTGGGAGGTTACAATGATAGGATCCAGGCCTTCACTTCCAACCATAATGGACATTAAAAGCTTGTTAGATTCAGGGATTGCAACCAACTCGGAACTGGATCATAGCCAAAACATAAACGGGACCAGATAGCAATGCATATGAGCCTGAAAGCAATAATGAAAGGCCAAAGCATTTTCAGTCTGAAGAGTACAAATGACTGCCATCTCTTACCTGACTACAGCATTCAGGCCAGCCGATCAGGAAAGCTGAGAGAGCGGTGAGGCATTGCCACAGGCTGCCCAGAGAAGCTGTGGATGCCCCATCCCTGGAGGTGTTCAAGGCCAGCTTAGATGGGGCCCTGGGCAGACTGATCTAGCGGATGACGACCCTGCCTATGGCTGGGGTTTGGAACTAGTTGGTCTTTGAAGTCCCTTTCAACACAAGCCATTCTATGATTCAACTTTTGTATGCCACTTGGATCCTTCTTCAGTTGCACCCCTGAAACATCCATGAATGAACCTCCTGGTGCAATCCTTCTAGGGAAGGTAAAAAGAGCATCTGCCCTCGTGAGCAGTGACCTCCTGGCACTGAGCTGAGCACCTGTCCTACCACCAACTCTCACTGCTCCATACTTGTGAGAAGAGCTCAGTGGTAAACACACTGAATTTTATCCAATCTGTCAATTCTAGAGTTTCCTGAGTGCTATGGGCCATAAATGGACCGTGGAGGCACAGGCTGCATCTTTCCTAAAGACCTTCTGTCTTTATGCCACGCTGTCCTCATGGAAATCAATGAACTGCATATAACTATTTTCAGAGGATTTAAGCCATACAATACAGAAAGTGCCTTAATTGACTATCAACTGTGATCAAATACAGACTTTCATGACCATAAACAACCACATCCCTTAACATGCCAAGCTCCACCCTGAAATCAGACAGGTTTCTTTGCCATCTGTTTTAGAATCCAGAACGAGTTTAAATAGAAGAGAAAGTCTCTAGTTAGTCTACACCACCATTAAAAGGATCATTTTGAACCTTCACTTAATTAGCTCTCTGATTCTATCCACAGACTGGGCTTTAAGGTATCTTGTCACTGACATTTCCTCTCAAAGTTTGTTTGTGGTACAATAATGAAGGCACAGTTTCTTATCAGCACTTGCAGTGGTGGAGACCCAATTAAACACACTTGAAAGTCAGACTCACAGGTGCTAATCCACAAGCTACCATGTACCAGAGATGGAAGCTTGTTTACCCGCTCTCTTTAATGCCTCTCCCCCTGACATTCACTTAGTGTCTCCATCACTCTGACTTTAATTTTTTTTCTCTTCAGTAAATCATTTATGTGGTTTGCTGCTATCAAAGAAAAGTCTTCATTTTCAGTATATTGTCAGAAGAGATTCCTTTGAAAAAGAAGTCTTACTTAGGCAAACCTTTTAAATGAAAGCAAAAATACCTTGAGTCACTTCTTCAGGCTTATAAAAAAGAAACACCTTTTATGTAATCTTGTTTGTCTTTCTGCCTCTATAGGGCTATCTATTTATTTTCTCCAGGGTCAGTACGGTATTTTTTTATAATGACATTTCCAATGAATTCCTCTGGGTGGGAATTATTCCATAGATTGTGGTGATCTGCTCTTTCTCTACATAGAGCAATTGACAGTTATGATGTCTCCTTCCTAGGTAATATCTATTGCATGCTTCATCCCTCTTCAGTCTTTGTCATTTGGCAACTGCCTATATAACATCACTAACCTTCCCACAGGAGTCAGGACGTGCCTCACATACTCTGGTGTAACCACACCTAAGACTGGAAGTAACAAATTTGGTCTGGTTTTGCTGGATTTTGCACTGGTATCATAGGTTTTCTTTGAACATTCTGTCTACTTATCAACATATTTTTCAGATAGGGAATGATCTTAGCTAAAGAATGACTGCATTAAGAGCATCATTCTGCTAGTGCAATTATACATGGTAATTTTCTGTGTGAGAAGGTATGAGAGTGAATGAGCCCATTACTGTGAAAGAGAAAAAATATCCTGGCTTCCAATGTAACATCCCTGGCATTAATCTTTATTTGTCTCTAAACCTCTCTGTAGGTTAACATCCCCTGAGCATTCCCACTGCTTGGTCTCTTCATATTGCTGCTGCTCCACAAACTGCTCCTTCTGATAGAGCACTTTTATTATGCATAGCAGAACCTCCCTGCATAATTGCATTCTGTCTGTGCCTCTGCTCTTCTTGATTAGTGAGGAACATGGACTGGAAAGGACCGTGTAGGTCACCGAATGCAATCCTTCGCAGTTCCAGGCAATTGCGCCCTAGGATTAGAGTACCAAAGGGGCCCAGAACAGGAGCTTGTGATTTCCCATGCTTGTCTCCCAAATCCCCTCCAGCTCCTTGGAAAAGGAATTTTTAACCTCAAACCCACAAGTCAGTCAGTGTAGCTATAAAAGAGGCAGTGTCAGACACTATGGCAAAAATAGTGTGGAACAGCTGACCCCAGAACAGTCACCTTCAGGGTGAAGGAAAAAAAGACATACCGAACAGCAACATATGTATTAATCCTTCACAAAACACTCAGTATCAACAGTAGGTCATTGGAGGTCCTCTGGGACATAGGGATTTTTGGTATCAACATACTGCAGACTCACTGCAGCTCACAAATTGTTTATCAGGTACCTGTGCTGTGGCCTTGCCACTGACTTCAGTGAGTAAGGAAATCTAACCCCAGGAAAATAAATGGTAATGCTATAAAACCACTATTGCTCATGGTGTAGATAAACACATGATGTTAAAAAGTCTTTTGACTAGCTGTGGTATTTATTACAAAATCCAAATGCCTTTCAGAACTTGGTGAGCCTACCCAGCGCAGATGGCCTCAGGATGCAGGCATGAAGCTAACATAGGTAAAATTAGATCTTGTCCTCGGACTGAGAGCTTCCCTAAATTTTCAGCTTGGCTTGTAAGAATATCAAATCTGAAGTGCAGTCTGGATCGACATGGGCTGATTAATTACAAACCGTGCACAAAGCTGCATTCCTCTGCATGCTGCCAGTAAGGGTAAAGTTGGGAAGAGCATTTCTTTGCTGACAGCTCCTAGCCTTCAACCTCCATCTGCCCAAAACCATAGAAGTTTTGGTGACTCTGTAAGCCACTTCCTGTTGGGCCCTTCCTTTGGTGATGTTCCCCATGCTTAATGTGTATTCCTGTCCTATTTGGGGCTGCTGGGAAAGGGTTTGCTTAGAGACAATGAGCAGAGTGGTAAGGCACTCATGTGAGGTACCTGGGGTCCTGCTGCAAACCATCCCCTGCATCTGCTCAGCTTTCTGCAGCCTCCTCCATCTGCTTTCCCCACCCTGGTGCAGAACAGACCCTCAGGTTTGCCCTCTCCAGCACAGATATTATTCCAGGTGTTCGTGTTCCTGGTCCCACTGTGCCAGGTGTTTGGAGATCTCACCTCCACCAGCAGAGCGGAGCTTTACCTAACCCCTGGCAAAGCCATATATTTGCTTTGCAGTTTGTTTTTACTGCCCTCCTTGAAAGCAAATGTATGCCTTAACTGTGAGTACGTGATTAAACCCCAAGTGAAGCACAGGCACAAGTACTTCAGAGCGTTTACAGTGAGTTGTTTGTCTTCTGTGGTGTCTTCAGTAAACACAGCACAGTGTCTTCCAGCAATTTAATGCTTTGCTCTGCAGCGTCATCCATTGCCAGTGAAAGCAACCTTTCAGGAAAACCTCTTTGTTAGAGCCTCGCTAACTCCCTGACAGCACTGAGCGACTTGTGTCATAGCCTTCTCCTGCATGCCCCAAATCTGACCTGAGCACAGCAGAGTGGTGTCTGGGGAAATGAAGGAAAAATGAGTAACACTAAATAATCACTCCCTCTATTTTCCCTTCCCATCCTCCAGCAAAGTGCTCTGACCCTCAAAGGAGGGTCATCCGACTGCACTGCGTTTCTTATCTCTGCAATTGCTGCTCCATCCTGCTACAAACCCAGGCACGAAGAGAGGCAAAAGGACTAGTTTGTACATTGAGCATTAGTAATCTGGGAGAAGAGGAAACAAAAGTTTGGAAAACAAAGACAACTATTTCTGAGCATCTGGTCACCTCAGGAAAGGCATATCTTCCAAATTAGGAACCATATCCTGAGTTATTTGGGGCTGGTAATGATTCTTTGTTGTATGCCCAATCCACGAAGATTAATACAAATTTGGATCAGAAACAGTGTATTTATTTACCAGCATTTTTAATGATAATGTTCATAACCTTGTTGGTTTCAAAGCGTTATTTCATTGGGCTGATTACATTGTTCTAAGTCGGCAATATTCTAAGGTTTAACAACTGTGCCATGTCTTAACATTTTTATACCCATAATGAATTTTTGCATGCAAATAAAATACTAGTGCTTTGGATTCCAGAAACCTCTGAGGCAAACATTTTATTACATCATGAAATTAATTTTTATTGTCCTTCTGTTCTGTGAGGCAGAAACACAAAGCAATATGAGAAATAAAAAAAAATCAACCGAAGTGGCCTTTTCAGCAGCTTTGCAGCCAGAATTTCCCTGTAAATCTCAGAGGCGATATGCTCTTCAGATCGATGAGCAAAACCGAGGGAGTAATGGCACGTTGTATGAACTGAATCTACTAAAAACCTCTCTGCGGTACAGGAGCGTTAACTGCTTTGGGGCCATGTAGACCGTCCTGCTGACTTGCTCAGAATCGCGATGGAGTTTCTGCCTCATAGACTTGCAGGATGCACACACATCGGTGTCAGCTTTTACATGGTCAGAGTGCAAACGGAGCAGATACTGCATCCCTTTTTGGCCACTGGACTGAGAGCCCTGCTGCAACTTCTGTTGTATCCTTGGGTCCTGTCAGCTGTGGCATAAAGACTGAATTATTGGCTTTAAAAGAAGATCATCATAGAATCATATAATGGTTTGGGTTGGAAGGGATCTTTAAGATCATGTAGTTCCAAACCCCCTGCTTTAGCAGGGACATCTCTCTCTAGATCTGGTTGCTCAAAGCCCCATCCAGCCTGGCCTTGAATGCTTCCAAGAAGAGGCATTCACAGGCTCCCTGGGCAATCTGTTTCAGTGCCTTGCCACCCTCACAGTAAAGAATTTCTTCCTAACATCTAGTCAAATCTACCCTCTTCCAGTTTAAAACCATTTCCCCTTCTCTTGTCACTACCTGTCCTTAGAAAAAGTCCCTCCCCAGCTTTTCTGCAGCCCCCCTTCAATTACTGAAAGGCCACTATAAGGTCCCTCTGGAGCCTCCTCTTCTCTAGGCTGAAGAGCCCCAGCTCCTTCAGCCTGTCCTCACAGGGGAGGTGCTCCAGCTCTCTGATTACCTTCATGATTCTCTTCTGGACCCATCACAACAGCTCAGTGTTCTTGTTTTGGGGACCCAAAACTGGATGCAGTAGTTCAGGTGGGGTCTCACAAGTGCAGAGTAGAGGGGCAGAATCACCTCCCTCAACCTTCTGGTCATGCTTCTCTTGATGCAACCCAGGATATGATTGGCCTTCTGGGCTGCAATGTGAAAATGCACATTGCCGGCTCATATCAAGTCTTTCATCAACTAACACTCCCAAATCTTTCTCCTTAGGGCTGCTTTCAAACTGGCTGAAATGTAGTTATCTGGATCTTTTCTTCTCTTCTTGAAAATGGGGGTTATGTTTCCCCTTTTCCAGTCAGTGAGAACTTCACTCGACTTCCATGACTTTCCAAATATTCTGGTTAGCAGTTTGGCTACTTCATCCCCTACTTCCCTCAGAACCCATGGATGGATCTCATTGAGTCCTATGGACTTGTGCACTTTCAGGTTCTTTAGATGGTCTCAAACCTGATCTTCACTTACCACAGGCAGACCTCCCTTCTTCCACTTTTTACCTTTGCTTTCTGCAGCTTCGGTGGTGTGGCTAGAGCCCTTGCCAAGATTATTGGGTTTTCCTCCCATTTGCAAGAGGTGTCAGGTGAAAAATTCATCCAGAAGCACCAGAAAAGCAGCAACAGCACTGGGGTTTCAGGGCCACATGGGATGCCGTGGGTCTCCGGGCATTGATGGGTGTTTGGACATCCCAGTGGATATTCCTGGAGAGGTGAACTCCTGCAGCTGCAGCATATGTGGGGCTGAGAGCTGCTGGGGTGCAAGAGGATGCTGCCAGGTGAACTGGCTTTTTGTGTAGCTGCTTGCCCCTATTTATGCAGCTGCTTGCCCAGAGAGGCAAGGTAGCATCAGGCTGTGGCTGGGTAGGTGGAAGTGTTTTTGTATCTGAACATCTGAGTGTGTATTTGTATCTGAACAATTAGATGACTCCGGCTACAAATGGGAGCTCTGTGCGTCCTGTGCTGTAAACACGACGATTTGTGTGTGCTCACGCATGTCCTGTCAGCATTTGTTTAATGCTTCGGTTGTGTTGGCTTCTTCCCTTCCCGTTTGTGTTTTAATGCGCAGGCACTCGCTGAAGTGCATCCACTTAGTGAGCATCTGGCCTTGCTGGGCTGTGCACCCAATGCATTTTAACCACATCTGACTTCTCTGTCAGCACTGAGGAAAATAACACATCCCACATCCCCTCCAACAGAAGGTCCTCCTTCCCTTGCTGATACATTCTGCGCATCCCACCTGGGCTGGGGGTACCAGCACTTGCAGAGGGTGCACAGAGTTTTATAAAGCTTGCTGGAACCCAGGGCTCTCTGTTGGCTTCTGGATGCCACCAGCTTGTAGGGTCAACTGGAGAAAAATGGGAAGCTTGTCTCTTTTCTGCAGTGGACTCAGTACTTCTTGATTCAGAGCAACTTCATAGACTCACCCAAAATTAAGGATTTGGTAAGGCTTTTAATTAAGAGGAGATCTAGTTGCCATGGTTATGCATTACCAGGAAAGTCAAAGGGCTGAGGCAATTTGCCTTGTTGGGTTAGTATTTGGACTAGTTATATGAAGAAGGGTGGTAATAATGAACAAACAAGATCCAGGGAAAGTCCATCGGGGAGCATTAATTAGGCCATTGTTTGCTCAGTGTGACATGCCATGTGCCACAACCTGATCTTCAGCTCTTTCTTCATGAGTTCCAATGGATCAAGTAAGTCAGACTTTCACCACCTTAAGCTGAGCCTATGAGTCGGAGATGCCCTGACACTTGCACATTGAGGTAGGTCAGCAATACTGGAGAAATCTCATCCATAGTCAGTGCTGTCAACAGCAACTCCCTATTACTACAGGATTGTTCATCAGGCCCATTTCCAGATGTTTTTTTTTTTTCTTCTTTTTTTTCCCCAAGTTGATGGCTTCCTCACAAAGAGCTCTGAAGAAGGATTTGGAGCTTCTCAGCCCAGCAGTGTCACCCAGCTGGGGTGAGAAGAAACTAGGGATGCTCACTGAGTGATGGGACCTTGAGCTGCAGCTTCACAGATTGTGGTCCAGCTTCAAATTCTGTTTCCAGGGTGTACGCACGCATGCAGCCTGGAAACTCTGTTCACAAGTCTTTGTGCAGATAAAATCCCTTCATATGAATATGCAAGAAAGCAATCACCAAGGGATGATGCTGGCCAAATTCATTAAAATCTGTGAATGACTATGTAAGGAATATCCTGGCAGAGCAACTCCAGCACTCAAACTTGTTAATCCTTCCAGCACAGCCATTAGACAGGGAAGAAGTGATGGCGATATGTTTTATTGTTGTTTAACAGTTAGATGAACTTTGGCAATACAGCATAGACTTAAAGCCCCATCAGAAACAGTTTGAGGGACTGGGCTGAAGGGCTTCAGCTAAAGGACCTCAGCTGGGAGTATGGCCTTGCTGCCCGCTGGCCTTGCTGCCCACTTGCCTCTCACTTTTCCCTGTTGCAAGAGATGCTCTCTTTTGTTCTCCTTTATGTTGCTTGAGAGGACTCTGATAAGTAGTCTCCTCATCCAGGGGCCTGTGTCCTGTTGCTGCAATTAGCTGAGAAGATTCTATGCCAAAAAAATGAGCTTTATCTGTTTCATAAACACTATTTGAAGTGCCATTTATAGGTAGGGTGAAGGAATGGGGCCTTCACTCTCACAAAAATCCTGGTCACTCATGGGCCAATATGGCTGCTGTGATACAGGAACCTTTACAGACAAGGTGCAGGAGAATCCTTGGAGGATTTTTGAGCAGACTGGCTGAGCTCCAAGCAAATGGCAGGCTCTGGGAGAAGGATTTAGATTCCCTTTTCCAGTGCCATTACTTGTTCTATGGACGCCTCCAGGAAGTGAGAACTATTTGAGTGAAAAAATTTCTGGTTCACCTATATGAAGGCCTTTTCAGCAGGGAAATGAGGAGGATATTTTGGGTCATGTGCAAGATGAAGGAGGCTAATGAGGAGCTGTAACAGGAAAGTATACATACATGAATAACCGAGAAGAAAAAACAGACCTCCAGGTACCAGAGGCTTGCATAATGAGAATTTCATCCTTAACATATTCGCAAGTGGGTCATGGAAAGTTGCTGATGGGGTCAGCTTTCAGATTGACATAACTCAGTATAATTGATTCTAATGGGTTTTTTAGGTCATAAAAGGTGATTTTCTTTCATCCTGTGCTCCCTGATAATATTTCTAAAACTGTAGATAAGTTAAAAAAATGCACATTGAAGTGGTTCCTAATAGTCAGGACTTTAATGAGGCTTCTCTCTATCGTTTTTGCAAGATGATGATGAGTAAACATCCCAGTTTCCTCTACTTATCCCTAATATACACAAGTAGGGGTATACAGCATTACAGCTAGAGAAGAGTATGGAAAGACTTGGAGTTTCCAGACAATACCTTCATTCCATATGTACATCTAAAGAAGACTTAATCTCCAAGGAGGATCTCTACTGACTTCTCAGGCTAGCTCTAACCCATGCTTTCTCTACACATTTGTGCAAAGAGCCTTTCTTAGCTGGCAAGTGAGAAGAGCATGGACTCTGACTGGGTGCTGTGTGTTGGCACTGGGTCAGCTGCCCTGTCTTGGGCTTCTTCAGGAACGGTGCAAGGACAGGATAAATGTCTGCAGCCATGTCTGCCATCAGCATCCTTCTCTTAGACCATCTGGGTGAATGTGTGGTCCATGAGTGGGAAATGCTCAAGGAATAATCTTCCCTCTTTAGCCAAAGCTGTGTCATGGTGGCAGGAAGGAATGGAGACAGGCTATACGTGCTCTGCGGGCTCAAGCCTGGCAGCCAGAAGAATGCAGAGCTTGTTTAAGCCTGCAGGTCATAGAGTATGAGCTGAGATTTTTTACTGGCTTCCCTCCACATACAGAAATTCCAGCTGTTAATCCTCTGGTGTTTTGTTTCAGGCTGTTGCCATACTTTGGAAAGAGATCTGCTAAGATTTGGGATGACTTGTGTGCATTCCCTATCCTAAAACTATTCATTGATGGTTAGTACTCTTTGTGGTACCTCACAATATTTTCCCTATTATATAGACCACTCCGTTTGTTTGTCTGTACAGCCTCTATTGTTTTGATGTTACCTTGGCTTGGTGTCATTTTTCTGCACACTCTCAAGGGCAATTCCCTACCTGGTGAGATCCAAAAGTAATTTTTGTTTTTTATCAAAACTAGAAGTACAAACCAGATCATTAGGAAGAACCAATCAAATATAAAGCAAACTTGTCTCATATTTATGCACAGTTGCAATTGAAGGTCATCGATTTTGTGAGTCACCAAGCAGAAGAAAGTGTCCAAGTGCATTTGGAAAGGAGTCGCAGTCATGACTGGCAAGGGAACAGCATCCTACAAGCACTAAGCATTACCTCAACACGACCAGACTCTTAGGCTTAATCAATGTCATGCAGCAGTCCTCTCAAAGTATCAAGGGATTAGTTTAAAAGTAGCAAGATCTTTTCCAGGGAGGTTATGACATTTATTACGTTATCTCTCTGCCTATGAAGCTGATCCACAGGTGTTGCAATAGAGAAGTAAAGCTAGGAACAGTATTTGGGTCACAGAGTGCACAGAAATACAGCTCTGCTTACAGCTGCCTTGGAACCAGCAGTCCTCTCCTGGTACTGTCCTGTGGTGCTCAACACTCCCCCTGGAAGTAGCAGTGCTACCCATCTCCCCAGTCTATTCAAAAATGAACTATCCCTTACTGCCTTGCAACCCATTTCATTCTCATAAGTCGCCTTGCAGTAGTTTCCATGTACTTTCAGCCTGTCTCAAATGTTTTTTTTCCATGTCCTGCCAGAGACAGAATATCCCAGTATCCCAGTATGGCCCAACCCCTGCCCAAGCAGGGACACTTACAGCAGGGTGCTCAGGGCCACCTCCAGGTGGCTTCCAAAGATCTCCAAGGAGAAGACTCCACAGCCGCTGGGCAGCCTGTGCCAGTATTCACTTATCCATATAGCACAGAAGTTCTTCAAGGTGTTCAGAGGAAACTTTCTTCCCTGAACTTGCACAAACCCCTGAAAATGAAAGTGTATATCTGGAGATAGACATTGTTTCTTCCTGCATTCTTTGCATAGGCTTCTAACTGATAAGTTCGCTACATTTTCGTATAGAAAAAATGTTAAGTATTCCAAAAACTTGATTTAAAAATAAATAAATCAATAAAAATGCATTCAAGATGCTATATTGTTTGGAAATATCCTAAGATGCTTGCGCAGTACCTAAAATCCCTATCCACATCTCAACACCCCCATTTTACTGTTCCCATAATCAGGGGCTGATGGAAAATGTGTTGACTTCCAAATAAGCATCTAATTTGAGGCCCATACAGTGTGAGAAGCAGAGGGTAAGCTGGATGCTCAGGAGTAAAGGAAGAGCTGCCCTCACTGTGATGATCTTAGGCTTTCTCACTGCAACATGAGGAGAGCTGACTGAGCTAGGGAAGAGAAGTGATGGCTGCAAGGAGGTCTGAGGCTGAAATCCCATAGCAGGAGGGACTCCAGCAGATGGTGCAGCAGGGACATGGTTGTCCCAAGCCACCAACTGACATTTCCAATGCTGCTGCCATATTGGGATGCAGCAGTCTTGGAGAGAGGAGATCAACAAACCAGGAACAGCACTGTGGTGCGCTCCCAGAGCAATCCTCCTGGGTTATTGGATGAAAATAACAACCCCCATGGCAAAGTTACAGGCTCCTCTGTCCAGTCACAGCTCAGAAGATGATAGGCTTATGAAGTGTTTTCCTTCCAGAGCTGCTGAGGATTCGGAGAAATTAACTGTAATATGTTGATGAGAAGATTTGTGAGAGAATCAAGGAGATATGAAAATGAAAAAGTCAACAATATGAAAGCACGACACAAGATAGTGAAGTATTTTATTTCCACTGCATTCAGTATTATCACTTGGTTGTCAGGAAATAATCTGAGCAGGGAGGCTGCATAGCAGAGGTACGGAAAATAGATGTGATCATTTTCCACAGACGCAGAGAGTAACACTCTAGATATTTTATAACTTGCTCATGTTTTATGTCATTTCTTCAGACATCTGTGCATTAGAGTGACTGAGAACTGCAAATGATGTATCGTTAAGATATCCCACTATAATTAAGCTGAAATAATGCTGGATTATTCTAGTGTAATTATAGGGGGCTATTTTAACTATTAGCTCATTAAAAAGCTATGATGCAAATCTTGTTCTAAAAGAGAAGAAGAGACAAGAGTATATGAACAAAATGTCAGTGGTTCTCTGCTAAGACCAGATGGAGAGGTATAACTATACTCAATTCATCAGTCTATATATTTAATTAGAGCCGAGGCTGCATGGAGCCTGCAATGACCTTTTATTACTTTAGCTTTTGCAGATTGACGTGGCAATGCAGAAATACTTGCAAAAGGAATGTGATACCTACGTAAAAGAGCAAACCTTAAGTGAAATTGGTTGGGGTTTGTCACGAAGCCTTGCCATGAGCTCCTCTGTAGCTGGGAGACATCATTTAAAGTGCTTTGCACTTCAGTTGGAGCCCACAGGATTACAGAAGTCAGCATTTCAAGACTGAAAATCCATGAATGAGTGTTTTGGATCTGTGATGAGATCGTGGAAGAGCAAAGGTGTTCACAGCCTGTACAGTCTCAGCTGGAGTATGGGTACTCATCCATGTCTGATCTGCTTGGGATCACCACTGATAAAATGCTATGGAGCCAGGCTCCTTCCAGCGGTGCCCAGTGCCAGGACCAGAGGTGATGGGCACAAAATGGAGCACAGGAGACTCCTTCTGAACACCCTGAAGCACTGCTGTGCTGTGCAGATGGCTGAGCACTGGCACAGGCTGTCCAGAGGTTGTGGAGTCTCCTCCTTGGTGCTCTTCGGAAGCCACCTGATTGCTCTCCTCTGGGAGAATCCCTTTTTGGGCAGGAGTTGGGCCAGGTGGACCCCAAGGGCCCTATCAGCCCCAGCCATTCTGGGATTCTGTGAATTCAGTCATCACTGCTGCCTCAATCAGAGTGATTTTGAAAACAGTTCACTTTGCAAATATGGCCAGTTGTGCTGCTCTGCCCAAAGGGGCATCTGATCTCTGGCATCCGGCAGCAAGCAGCAGGGCAAAATAGGTGAGCAGAGGCTAAATAAGAAAAATGACTTCTTGTCCTCAAGCATTATGGCAACAAATGGTGAAGAATGCACCCCTGGGGAAAGGAGAAATGAATGAGATGAATGTATAATGTCTAATAAGTACATGTCAAATCAAAGAGCATTCTCTTAGAGGATAGTGCTAGCAGCATTTGGTGAAGGCAAGAAGCAGGGAGTCAGGGGGGAATTTATTGCTGTGCAGGACTGCATGTTATGTAAATCTTGTTGGAGAGCTCACTGTGACTGCTGTTGGCTTTTGAAAGGAGAAGTAATTAGTGTAAGACTTTTGTCTTATTGGAAAATCACAAAGAGGCAAAATCAACCGAAAGGCAGGAATGGCAGCTCAGGCGGGCCTGAAACTCTGCCAGGTCCCTTTGAGGTCTGGTGCTCAGCTCCAAGGGCTTCACTCATTTCCAAGTGAGTGAAGGAAGGTGCTGATGGGGAAGGTGGGGAGGTGGGCTGGGAGAGGAGCTAGAACTGTATGCCAGTATTTCTTCCCCCTTCTGCTCTCCCCACAGCTCAACCCAAGGGCAGTGAGGACAGGGAACCAAAGCACTGAGTGTTACCTGAAGGACTCAGGGCTAGAGGTGTATCCCAGCGTTTGGCTCAAGGAGTTTTCTTTGTTTATTGTCATTTTATTAAAGAAGAAGAATTGGACCACATGCCCCAGAAAGCCAGCAGAAAGCACTAGTGTGCACAATGAATACGCAAGAGACTGGAAATGGTGCACAAAGCGAGCTCAGGTTGGTTTGAAAGCAAACCATCGCGTCCCGAAAGTGGAGAAGTTAGCAAGGGAGCGATGAGGGGGAGCTGAGGTCTGCTAAGAGCTCCGGAGGACGGCTGTGGGCCCTTCAGTGGGGAGCTGCTCCGTGCACAGTCCTGGGGCACCTCAGGACGGCTGGTGGCAGCGGCACCCCGCGCCTCGGGAGCCACTGGGTGGCGTGGCGACACTTCGGTAGGCGCCGAGCCGGCTGGTGGAAAAACACAGGCAGAAATGGATGGAGATAATTTACGGGGCCTCTCTTCCGAGCGGAGAGAGAGCAGGTGAAACCAGATTAGGGAAGTGGTTATATGCCATGCCTCCTTTAACAAATAAAAGTCCAAATGATCAAGTATCCAGGAGTAAAGTTCAGAGGCTGTAAAAGCAATTAGCTAATGACAAATCATGGCACGGTCTCGCCTTCGCTGGGCAGGGGATGGCCACAGGTCCCCTGGGCTAACTGCTGCCTCACATCCCTCCTGGTGTGTCCTCAACCACTGGGAGTCCCTCTGGTCTGTGCCCCGTTCTGCTGGATAGCAGTCATGCTGTGGGCACAGTAGTTTGGGCTGGGGGCTGGCTGGGACTGAAGGCCCCACAGACATGGATCTGCTCTGGTTTCCAAAGCTGTCCATTGGTACAGGGACAGCGTCACCTGTCCCACGGGAATGGACACAGCTGGCTCACCCACAGCTAGCCCACACTGCAGAAAGCCAGGAGGGAGATGTCAGCACAAGACAGGAGCCAGAAAGGTTTTATCTTGGCACCCTCTGGACATGTCACATTTTCCTCCCTGGTCTGGCTTGTCCCTGCCTGATGTATAACCCCTGTTGTGTTTCACAGGCTTGTTTTCCTCTGATTGCTTAATGTGATTAGGAAAATATTTGTAATGTCTTCATCTCAGTAATGCTCGCTGCCTGCAGCTCTCCCTGAAGGATAGCCAGCTCACAAAGCACCCTGCAGCTGGGCCTGCCCACCCTGCAGCAGGAGCCACTTGGAGAAATTTCTCATCCCCTGGCAGGGCAAAGCCCTGGAGCAGTAGAGATGAGGAGAGACTGCCCCAATGTGACCAGTGCCCTGATAAATGTTCTCATCTCTTTATCAACTGTCAGTACAAATGAACAGGCAGCTTGCTTGGAGGATGTTTCTTTTATATGACACGGGGGCTAGGACACAAAAGAATAGTGCTAGGATAAATGATACTGTTTCCAGCTAATTCAGATAAACATTTATTCCAAACACAGCAGCATTGCTACGAATGCCCTTCAGCATTTCTGAGAGCTCCCATGATTGTTACAAGCCACCAACATACCTTCATGGTGTGCAGGCATCAGCAGGAGAACCTCACAAGTAGCAGTAGGTGGGAAGTGGAGCCAACAAATGGGTTGGGGCCTTTTGCTGATGTGTCAGCCAACTTCCATCCTCCACCTTCGTTCTGTTGCATGATGTGTAATCAGTGGGTAGCTCTGCTCTCAGTCACCAGCCATTCACTCCTCACTGCTGGCCACCAAGTCTCTGTCCCATGCGTGCAGCCAGTGCAAGGGTAAGGAGAGGAGACAGGAGAGCAGGGGAAGAGGGGAATGGGTATAGAGAAGGATGGTGATCACCTGGAAGCACACCCACTCTTCTCAAGAAGTTCCTTCTGAACACCGGGAAGCACTGCTGTGCTGTACAGAAGCTGTCTGGGCATGGCCCTGGGCACCCTGCTGTGGATGTCCCTGCTTGGTCAGAGGTGGGTCCAGATTGATCCCACCTCATGCTGGGATCCTGTGATTCTGCTGAAGGAACCGTTTTGAACACAACCTGGTGGAAACGAGGAAAGTGAAGGCGAAGATTGTGAAGGGTCTGCAGGCAAGCCATATGAGAAGTGGCTGAGGTTTGCTCAGCCCAGAGCAGAGGAGCTGAGGGGAAGCCTCATGGTGACTGCAGCTCCTCACAGGGAGCGGAAGGGCAGCGCTGAGCTCTGCTCTGTGTAACAACAACAGGGCCTGAGGGAATGGCATGGAGCTGTGCCAGGGGAGGGGCAAGTGGGGTTTAAGGAAAGGGTCTGCACCAGAGCATGGTCAGGCCCTGGAACAGGCTGCCCAGAGCAGTGGACATGTCCCCAAACTGCCATTTGGACAATGCTCTCAGACACAGAGTTTGAATTTTGAGTGGTACTCTGTGGAGCCAGGAGTTGGACTCGGTGATCTTTATGGGTCCCTTCAGCCCTGCAGCAAAACCATGGAAGTAATGGCAAAAGTTTTCTACCTGGCCTTGGAACAGTCCTTCCTGCCTCCGGTGTGCCTTCTGTCAAATGGTGACTGTTGCTTCCAGGAGCTGAAATCCTCAGTGCTTGTGAGTGGTTTGAGCCCCATGAGAGGATGGGGCTTTGCCATTAAGGGATTTTAGTGGAAGCTGACACTGCAGTCACTTTTCACAGTGAAGTGTTGCAAAGGGCAGCACGACCAGCTGGTCTCGCCCTTCTGGAGCAGTGGCCTAATGTGCCTGCAGTGATAGAAGAGCAACACTCCAACCACAACAGGGAAATCCCACATCCCTGGGAAGGAGGTTATGAGGGCATCTGCACTGCAGCACTCTCCCCTTGGAGGCACAAAGGTCTTCCCATCCTGCTGGTGGGAAACTGACGCAGGGAACAAAACTGAATCAGTTCTCACCCACTGCAGAAGAAGCCCATGGTAGAATAGAGATTGAGGCAGCCCTGCCATCTCAGTGTCTCCGTATGGCTGAGCATGTAGCTGAGCAACCCTCCAGCATGCTGCTGAGGTGACAGAGCTGCATGCCCTGCAGGCAGCAGGGAAGGAGATCATTACTTTTGCTTTTCTTCTTGTTTCCTTCCAGGATAATAGATCCCTCCCCTCACCAATTTCATTTTTTTTTTTTTTCCGCCTGAGATCGGGTAGTCCAGGACATTCTGTCCTTAAAGACAAAAAGGAAAAATGAGCAGAAATAATACTATACGTCAGAGAATATTACACTTAATGAGGAGGACTGCCTGCTTTGCCTCCCCCCACACTGACCAAGAAAGTGCCGATAAAGCTGGGTAGATATGTGACTGGATGCTGGTGCCTGAATGCATTAGTCAATTTTAATCTTTTTATTTTGCAATAATTACAGCACCAACTGTGGCCTTTCTGTCTGAGAGAAAGTTTATGATGCTTGGAAGTACCTGTGTGAGAAAAACGGCTTTTATTGATATATTTCCTCAAGATGCTTTTGGAGAGTGTTGCTCATGGCCCTAGAAAACCAGGAAGCGATGTCCCTGCTCACTGTCATCCCCAGGTCTGTGCAAGGCCACAGACGTCCCTCCCAGGCTGCAGGAAAACCAGGCTGTGATGTTCTATGATGCACAACCAGCACTTCACAGGTCCAGGTCAGCTCCATTCCTCTCATACCCACTTTGCTGGACATAGATGTGGCCCGTGGCTGGTCTTCCCTCTTCTCCTTTGGATTACAAGTGGTTTTAATGGTATTTATACCTGCAGGTATAAATAAAGATTTTGCCTAGGAATAAACGCACTTTTGTTTATTCAGGAGAAAAGCAGAGTCCTGAACCCAAAGAGAATCACCGAATTCACTGTACTGTGCCGGGACGGTGCCTGGCAGGTGAGTCCACCACCGATATTTCATTTAGTTGCAGCATTTCTCAATTTCATACCAATAAAAGGCTGCTCATGTGTAAACTTCCTAAACAAAGGAGGCTGCCAATGGGCCTGACAACGTTTCCTTGGTAACATTTCTTAGCTTTTACCCCAGTGATTGATATCCAAGGATAGCCATTTGCTTTCTTCAGCAGAGCAGGAGAATAGGGCTCAATGATTCCCTTCCTGGCTCCTGGAAGCCAAGAGGAGAAGCAGTCCATTATAGTTGTTGTGGTTTTACTCATTATTTATGGAGAGGAAAAAAAAAAAAAAGAAAAGAAAAAAGTGATGGAAAAGAAAAAAGCACTGGAGAAGAAAAAGCAAACAACAACCCAAGAAAAACAGCAGACCAATTGCGCTTGGCACCTGGTCCAAAAAAACCTTCAGCTGATCGAAATACTCTTTCACTTTGTAGGGCTTCAGCTCAGACTGCTGATGTGTGCATAGGGCTGGCTGCAGCCTGACCACATTTCTCTGCCATGCCTTTTTTTTTGCTGGATTAAAACCCTTTTGTGGAGGTGCTGTTTCTCTGCTTGCTTTGGCATGTGCCCTCAGTGCCACCTACCTTGGAAAACAAAACCAGCCAAGGACTGGCTGTGCTCTGGAGTACCAGCAAGATCTCCAAAATTAACACAACCAAGGAAAATGGTGCCTGCAAGTCCAACCAGAGCTCATCCAGAAGCAGCTGTGGCTATATGAAAGGAAATTTCCTCCTTCCACAGGAGGAAATATTTATGACATGTTTGAATGAGTCTAACCCCAGGGATCTGGCAAAGGAACCAGATTCCTTTGGCCCCATTTGCTTCCTGGTGGCTGTGCCCCACAGGCAGTCCTATTTGAGGGTAGATGTCATATTAGCTCCACGCTGATTGTCATGTCCTCCTTGGGTTTCTCTTCCTTAGAAAAGGTTTTTCTCCCTGTCTTACCCATTTTCAGAGTTTGAGGTGAAAGCAATTGAAGTTCTGCTCCCCAAATATAGGGGCTGCAAGTCTCAGTAGGCAGAACTGTGGGAGGAAATGCGATGTGATTGCTCCTGCACCTCAGAAATCCTTGCAGCCAAGCAAAAAGAGACAAACTCATAAAAGAACACATCTGTTTTTCAGATGGTTGGACACTTAAGAGCTTCATCCTTTCTTCCTCTCCCTTTTCCTGCAATTTATTATTCATACTAAGTTCTTTACTATGAGAGTGGTGAGGTGCTGGAATACGCTGCCCAGAGAGGTTTGGATGTCCCTGGAGGTGTTCAAGACCAGGTTGGATGGGGACCTGGGCAGCCTGGTCTAGTATTAAATGGGGAGGTTGGTGACCCTGCCTGCAGTGGAGCGGTTGGAGCTTCATGATCCTTGAGGTCCTTTCCAACCTGGGCCATTCTATTATTCTATGATCCCAGTTTTGGCTTCTCACAAGCCTCTCCAATCAAAGGTCCCTTTTTCATCCTAACTCCATCACAATCCTTTCCCATCTTCTCCTCACCTGTGCTGCAGGATCCCTCTCCTCTGCAGCCCCTAAGTGCTACCAATGACCCTGGAACAGAAGCCAAGGTGGCTGTGGTAGCTGATGGCTGTAACCCCAGCCTGGACATGGTTCCTCATGGAAGAAGTGGCCCTGGTGGCTGAGGTGGCTAAGGACAAGCAGTGAGATCACAGCACATCACATTCCTGTTGGGAGAGGGGTGAAATCGATGAACACACAACAAATCAATGCTGTTGGGTTGAGTTCTTTTTTCTTTCCCTTTTGAAAGGCAATCTTTTCCATTAAGATGCTGGCTGCTGCTCCGTTTATAGTTCATAGTTAACCATCAGTGCTAGATGATACCCAAGGCCTAAGGAAAAGCAAAATTAAGCAAACATGGACTGTAATTGATCCAGTAAGTCATATAATCATAAGATACAAGTGGGAGATTTTACTTTTGTAAGCTGAGTACCGTATTTTCCGAGGCCTGAGATACAGTCACACACTACAGAAGCATTATATTGCTTGTAAAATTATCCAGTCCTTTTTATAAGCCAGTACCAGTACAGCCTGTCCCAAATAACTCTTTTTAAGATGCACTCCACGGTTGTACTGTGCACGTAATTATTCCTCTTAATTTTTCCCTGAGATTTGTTTCACCCAGTGCCTCCCTCTTTCCAGTGATAGATTGCCTGTACCTGTGGGCATAAATAAAGTGTATCAGTCCTCTGAGGGCATCTCCATCTCCCAGCCTCTGCACCCCTGTTGCTGTCTCTGCGTCCTAAATAAAGACATTTTGGTGGAAGGGTTTGGGAGGAGAAGGGAGAGGGGAGGAAAGAGAAGGAGAGTTTCCAGGAGTTTCTCCAGCCAAACAGTTCTCAGAAAAGCCCCCTTTTTTCCCCTCCTGACCTCAAATACCTGCTTTGGCAGGGAGGTTGGACTCAGTGATCTCTAGAGGTCCCTTCCAACACCTGCAATTCTGTAACTCTATGAAATACAACCACTGGAACAACAAAGCCAGCAGCATTCTTCTCTGCCTGCCAGTCATTCCTTCTGACATGGAGTAAAAGATACACAGCCAAATGCAAAGACATGAATTGTTGCAGCTACATCACTTGTCACCGCCATTATCTCTTCACTTAGAGCACCAAAATGAAACTTCTCCCACATGCCACAGAAACAGGTTGGGTTACTAAAAGCCTTCAGGCTGCAGATTCCAGCAAACATTACTGTGTTGATATGTCCATGCTTCATGGCTTTACCTGTGCTCAAGTAGATGAGGAGTATCTAAGAAAAATCAGCTTCTGGGAGCAGGTAGCAGCCTGGAAGATATTCAGGATCACTGGTGCTGCCTGGTTTCATCTGAACCCTGCTAGAGCACATGTGGTTGATGAGGTGTTGTGGTGTGAAGGTGTGTACATCCACTCTCCAGAGAAGGAAACTCAGTCTTCAGTGACCTAGACCTAAACGTTGCACAGCAGAGAAAGACCTGGAGGAAGGGTAATGTCCCAGAAAGGAGACTCCTTGTTGTGCTTGGATTACAGTCTGAGGTTTTGCTGATTTGGAAGATGGGATTTTCCAGCTGAAGAAAGTTCAGGACACATGCTCCTATCCCTGCCTGAGCTGGTGAAACAAGCACACGGTATGTCACACCCTTTTTTGCAGCACTGTTTTTCTCCAAACAATGGAAATCAGAAACTGCTAAGGTGCTGATATGATAAGGGGAGCAGAGGAGAGGCAAGGTCAGAAGTACCCTTGTTGCTGCCTTCCTGGCTACAGGCAGACTTTCTGTGCTACTCTAAAAGCTAAGGCAGGACTCAGGTGCCCTAAAAAGCTGTGTTAGCTGTGTCATACCCTTGCCCTTTCTACCTGGATGCATATGGCATGTAACTAGGGAAACTGAGCATGCTGCAGATGCCTTGGTGAGAAATGTCTCTGCCGAGAGATGGTTCAGACGCAGGACATCTATTCTGCAAGAAATCCTGACATTTCCAGAAGTTTGGTCTGGCAGAAAAAAATGAGTAATTTCCCTTCCCCCCAACAAAAAGGAAAATCTGCAGGGAGGCAGAGAAAGGGAGAAAGAACGTCTGGGAGAAATCAAAGCGTTCCTATTCTTTATTTCCCCTGGTGCAGAACAGAGGAACAGCTGCCTCTGTCTCCTGAGGACGCCCCAGCCAGGAGCTGAGCAGCCTCCAGTCCCAGCGAGCTCCTGTGGCTTTGGGCTCCATGGTAGATCCAAGCCCCAGCTGAGGCCAGGGATGTTGTCCTCATCCCAGCATCACCGCAGTGCGCAGCATGTGTTAGTTTTATTGCTCTCTCAGATTTTGAACCAAGGTTGGTTTTGATGGAAAATTTCTCACTTGCCTTTCTTAATGTATTTGCATGGCATGCTGTCATACCCAGGTCTGCTGCTTTAGAGAAATAGTATTCTTCATCTGGAGGGAGGGAAAAAATGTCAATGCAAATCATCACACGTTAGGGTAGAAACACTGAGCCTCACTCCTCAACCATGATGACAGCACTGTTGGAGACTGAAAGAGACTGTACTGGAATACTGGAAGAAACAACCTGTTAAGATGACTGGCTCACTGTTCAGACCAAAATGGCAACGTTTGAACACAAATACGCTCGAAGATGATTAAGCCGGGGAACTGAAATGATAGGTGAAACCAATTCTCATTAATATCAGACTAAAACGCATAGTCTTGTACAAGGAAGAGAAATCTCCACGCTCCCAGTAATGGAGATCAGTGCCTTAATGATCATTACATGACTAAAACTATACACTAATACCACAGTGGGTCACGGGGGTCAGAGCAAATGCTTCTTTCTTTGTATTACACGCTTTTATGTCTTCATTTACTCCACCAATTCTCTCATTATTTCCTCCTCATCTGCTATTCACAAGTGTAATTTCTGTGGCCAGTGCTCCCTCCTCTCACCAAGAGGCAATCAATGCCCAACATCTGCCTCCTGCAAGGACTCGTGTGCAGTGAGATGTGTCCAGCAAGCTGCTCCAGGCCTTGTTCACTGGCCCAGCGAGGGGACAGGGATGTGACGTTCAGAGCCGAGGCTTCCACCTGTGTTAATAAGCCACTGATGAGGAAAATGACAGCACAAATTAACTGAGCCTGCTTGTGAAAAAGAGCACTCATGGGTGGGCGGGATGGAGCTGTGGGCTTGGCTGGGCACAAGGCTGAAAACAGGTGGGGGAGCTCAGCCTCCCCCAGTGCTCTTCTAATGTTTGCATTACAGTAAATGGACATTTCTTGGCATTTACCCCAATCATATAATCATGGAATCATTAACGTTGGAAAAGACTTCTAAGGTCACCTAGTCCAACCCCAACCCATCACCACCGTGCCCACTAACCGTGTCCCTCCATGCCACATCTCTATGGTTCTTGAACTCCTCCAGGGACAGTGACTCCACCAACTCCCTGGGCAGCCTGTTCCAATGAAGCAAAGCCAAACCTTTCCCTCTTCTCCCTCCAGAATAAAATCAAAATCTGATTATTAGCCCTTCCAGCCCTGGTACATGAGCAGCAAACCCTGCCCATTCTCTCTCAGTGCATGTACACATCGGGGCAGAATAGCTGTTTTCACAGCACTATCCTCAGCCTTGGATGGGCAATAGCCAGGGGATAAGAGCTTACTCCTTTCTCACTATGCTGAATAGTGTGGATTTGTCGTGTAGCAGTGTTGCCATACAAAATATTGACCTTCCATCAATTTTAAACATACTGTTGTCTGGGTTAGGAGAGGAAACAACTATGTTTTTCCTTCCTTTTGTTTGGTTTATTTTTGTTCTCTTCCTTTTATTTCCTGATTCAATACTGCCTGCCTTCCCCTGTTCTTTACTAGTTGGCATTTCCTACTCCTGGGCTGTCTGCAAAGGAAAGCTATCTAACTCTGAAATTTAATAAAAGCCTCTTAAGTGATTTGGGAGTGCGTAGGAGAGAGAAATCTTTAAAAGCAAACATTACTGCTGGGGTGTACATGTAGCTTAATAGGATTTTCTTTGTGAATCTGAGCTCTTAATAAGACAATTCAAGATTAAGAAAGAATGGAAAGATTTTATTTATTTAGGTATCCATCTAAACATGCTTTTGTTCCTTTCAGGGAAAACAGTGTCAAAAGATAGCCTGTGTCCTAATAATGTTAAGTTGGGATTGTACTTTTTTCATCAGTTCACTGTAAAACATAATTTCCCCATTCTCTCTGCTGTTTTGTCTGTAATTTTGCTTTTCCCTTTACCCAGTCTCTCCTCCAAATCTCTTTCATCCCTCCCCAGTTTCTTTTTTTTAATCCTCTAAGACCAGGCTGCTTCTTTCTGGATGGCTGAGAGGAGTGTGAAAATGACTCGCACCAGACTTACTCACTGCTTCCTCTGTGTTTGCCCTGGATCACTGGGACAGACCAAAGCTCTGCAGATGAAAAGATGCCCACAAGCTACTCTGAGTGAGCTCCTATTCAGGATCTTACCGCACAGAGTATGTTTTTCCTGAAACAGGATGCACCAACCCAGCAGCCCCTGTAAAAGATAAGCAATTTAATTATAGCCAAGAGATAAAAGCAGAAATGGCTCTCAGACAAAAACTCTGACGATTGTATCTGAAGTCATGTGAAAGGACACCCACTGAGGAAAAAGGAACTCGGCACTGATAGCGTAAGAAACTACTGCATGAAATATCTTTTCCTAGGGTTTTTTTCCAAAATAAAATACCTGGGAGCTCATATCAAAGGGGCTCTCGGCTCTGTGTGGCACGTGTTTCTTCCCCTACTTAGGCTCTCTATGGCATCCAGGCCTGATCGTGTTCTGATGTAGTGCAAATGAAGTGTAAGAGAATAGAGAAAATGCTATATTTTGAAATACAATTACTGCAGCACGTCAAAAATAGAGTGAATTGCAAGGAACATCAGAAGAATCTTTAGAGAGCAAGATAACTGGGCAATATTATGGCAAATGAAACAGAGTGTGAAAACT
This sequence comes from Chrysolophus pictus, assembly GCA_037305975.1. Taxonomy (NCBI): domain Eukaryota; kingdom Metazoa; phylum Chordata; class Aves; order Galliformes; family Phasianidae; genus Chrysolophus; species Chrysolophus pictus. The sequence continues at coordinate 34,963,066 of CM074578.1, forward strand.
CCAGGAGGCAATGGAGAATAGAAGAAATAATTGACTGCAGTCACTCTGAGGAAGGCGGATAGCAGTACCATCAAGGGATGCAAAATAGAGGCGGCTTGTCAGTGCCGCCAGGTCCAAAAAGAAGTTGGGGAGAAGCTAAACTGTGGATAGATATTGCCGTGGAGAGAAACATGGTGAGATGGAATGAGCTGCCAAGAGAAGCCACTATGACCCCATTCTTGAAGGTTTTTAAGGCCTAGTTGGATAGAGCCTAAGCTGGTGGGTGGCAGCCCTGCCCACGGCAGGGGGTTGGAGCTCAATGGTCTTTGAAGTCTCTTCCAAACTGAGCTGTCCTATGATTCCATATGGAATCACAACACCTGGGAAAGGACTGAGGCCAGCGGGAGCTGTTGTACTGACAGGCACCATGCATCACCCTGGACACATGGTGATGCTGTGGGAGGAAAGGGGAAGACAAAGTCACTTCTGAGCAAATCTGCCACCGTGCAGCTTTTCTGACCACAATTTGCCTATCTGCCCCCCTCTCGAGGAGCAGAGAGCTCACTTCCCTCCTTCTTCGGTGCTATGGCATCCCTAATGCAATTAACTCACTGGCCTCCATTTCTCACATTTTGGATGCTAGTAAAGTCAAGTTGCCTTGACTTCAGTAAAATCGTTTGAAGTAGTGAGAATGACCAAAATGAAAAAGTTCACCAGCAATTTGCAGCAGTTGCTCACATTTCAACTCAGGACTGAGCAGGTTTTTGATCCAAAAAGATTTAGATGCTTTATATACAGGACTGTTGCATTCTCCTAACGCAATGAATGATTCATTCCAGTCGTGACTAAAAAGCTTAGGGCTTGCCTACAATTGGAAATTTACCAAAAGAGTTATTCTGGAATAACTCTTGGGGTAGCAGCTCTTCTTCTGGGATGAAATTGCCCACACAGCATTTGGTAAGAGTGGGGTTATTCTGGAAGGGCTGCTCTGGAGCATTTGCAAATATAGACTTCCTAACACCAAAAGCTGCCTCGCTGTGGGGTTTGCAATGAGGAAAGGTATCTGAAAGGTATTTGTTTTGGTGCCTGAGCATAATAGTTGAACAGATCTGCAGCTGCATTTTGGAGAGATCCATAAAAATAAATGGGTGGAAACAACATAGAGAATTATTAGCACCAAGGTCCTCAGCCAAGCCAGTTCCCTCATGGCACAATGGAACTTATTTTATCACCTAATTTGCAACTTAAGTTTTCCATCGGGGTCTGTCTGGGACATAGGGATACATTGCTATAGTTCAGACATATTTCTTTCTGGTTTCATATTAGATCTGCTAGTAGAGAGGACTAAAATATTAGGGACTGATGGCTCTTGCTACTTCTCAGCACTGTCATTTCACCACCTACCCCAAACTGACACTGTGCAGCACAGAATACTGCTGTACAAGCAAGAAAGCTGTGGAGCCCCTCAGCTGCTCTGTTTCCCATTTCTCCTCCCTCAGCACTTGCTGGAAGACCAAGTCTCCAACCTAGCAGAGCTCGTCCATCCTGCAGGTCACTCACTGTGACACCGGATTCTTCAGGTGAGGTGAAGACCACAGGCATGAAGCGTTGCTCTGGAAAACACCTTTCCCCATATTTGTGGGTACTCCCTGTCATGCTGAGGGCCCAGTGGGGCCCCACAAGGCTCACGGTGTCACATACACCAACATATGAGATATAAAGTTGAGTGGGAAGCAATTTTGGCAAAGAATGTTCAAATTCTTTGGGTCAGAAATATGTGTGTGCATATAGGAGTATGTTTTGGTTTTGCTAATGCCTGAAGACCTGCTGCTGGACGCTGCTGTTGAGAGGGCTCTTGCCCCTGGGGAAGACAAGCCATAAGCACAGCAAATGCAGTGAGTCTCAGCATTCAGCACTCCTGTTATTTCTAATTTGTAAAACAACAGCAACCAACAAGACAAAACAAAGCTTTTATGCCCTCAGGGAACACAAAGAAAACACCACCAGGCACAGTTCCTCCTTTTTTCCAGCCCTTTGCAGCTACCTTTAAAAGCCAGCTGTTGGCAATGCCATGGCCAGATCCAGCCTCCAGCACCATTCCCTTCCGTTGGGTGGGAGCACCAGAGCAGGCTCCGGCTGGGGGAGGAATCGGAAAGAAATAAACCACTTTACTACCTGGGTGATAACTTTTATTGTTGGGTTCTTAAAATATCCCTGTGGCCTAACATATGCCATGAAGACAGTTTAAGCTCTTAATGGATAAACAAACATAAGCAGCAACGCACAGTCAGGCTTTAAGACCATCCACAATCAGTTCGTTTGCAGGCATTGTAAACTGGCAGGAGCACATTAAAATCTATGCATATTGCTGGAGAAAGTATAACAGGGGAGGGAGCCTAGAACATCTCACATGTTTCTGCCCCAAGACAAATGTATTCTGGGCAAAGATTACCCATGTAATGACTAAAAATTACATCCAAGCTTGGGAGAGCTTGTTTTCAATCTCCTGTGTGACAAGGGGACAGGAAATCTCCCTGATCAGAACAAAGGCTGCAACAAAGGATTTGAACCCTGAAGGAGCAACAAAAGCCTCCAAGCATGACCGAGCCATGTGTCCCACCTCACAAAGAGCAATGAGAGGTGGGAGACTTCCATGGGCTCTTCCCAGGGGGATGCTGTGCCAGGCAGACCGGAGCTCAATCTTAGCCTCTTCACCACTGCAAGTTTCTCCTGGGCTTGCAGGGATTTATTAGAGCAGCCCAAGAGGGAGCAGCTTAATGATAAGGGATTGTGGTATTCAAATCTGGATGCTGCAGGTGAGCTCTGTACTGCAACCCAAATGCTCTGATGAAACTAAAACACCACACTGCCCAAACTATTCCCGCAGCGCAGTATCCCCACGCACAGTACACAGCACAATATTTCATATTCATCACAGTATCCCTTGATGCCCACCAGCCCTTTCTGTAAACTGGCACCACTTCATTGCTTCTGTGAGGGCTGGAGGCATGACTGCAGCATTTAAATGCAGAGCTTTGCCCGCTTGCCAATGGAGAACCAAACACAATTCTGGTGTATTTGTGGAGCACAGTACTAATTTTAATGAAACACTGTGGTTAGGTTTAGTCTCAGGATGCTTTTAACAGCAAAACTGCAGAGAACACTTTTACTCCTGCTCCATCACTGGGTCTCCAGAGTCAATACTTGCACATCATAAGGAGTGGATACTGTCTTCAGTAGATAAAAGCTAGGGAGGTCTTATTTTCTGGATACATTTCAGCAGATTCAATTTATCTGTAAGCCCGATACGAGCATGGCAAGAGAAAAAGATGAGATGCATGTTACCAGCAGTTTGTAAAAATGGAGATGTACGTTTTTATGCGTGTGCTCATTCCAGAAGCCTGAATTGTTGGACTAGCATTTTCCTAAATACCACTATTCTCTGTGTACTCTCTTTCAGAGTGTTATATTCCCTGGAAAACTGGTGCTGGCTCATGAATAGGTAATGGCTTGTTTTCTCCTTCCAGCCTGAAGGAGGGAAAAGAGGAAGGTGCCACAAGGATGCCTTTCCACTTTGGGAAAATAGTAGCTTGCAAATGTAAACTCTGCTTTTTTGTTGTTTGTTTGTTTTTATTCTTTACATAGGAAAGGCTTTAAAAACAGCATAACACAGAGTTGCCTGCAGAGGTTGGAAGTGAGACAAGCGCACACTGATGTGGAGGGCTGCGAGCAGCAGAGATTAACTAGACCTCAGGAGAAGACCATTAGAGCTAGAGGACATTCCTGATGGTATGCTGAGAGAGACCAACCCATGCATGGGCTGGAATGAGAAGAATGAGATGGAAAATTACCCAGCGGTGAAGATGGTTGGAAGGGTTATCCATCCCCAAGTAGGGGTCAGGGTGACAGAGGAGTGTGATAGGACCCTGGGTCCCTGTGCTGTGCTTGCACCAGAGCTGGGGAACAAGGCAAGCCGGCTGTTTCTGCCTCTCTGCAAAGCATTCACTCTGATATTATTTCCCTCCGATGAGTGCTTATTGTGGTGTTTCTGTGCAGCCAGCTAGCCACTGCAGGATTTGGTATACCTGGAAGTTTGACTCAAACTTGCTTTGATGTTCCAGTAACAAGATATTAAAGCTATAATGCTTGTTATATTAACAGGCTGTGATGTTTGTTTTAGTTTAAGGCTTACATCTTCTACAGTTCAGCATGAGGATTCCTGTTCTTTATGAAAACATTTAAAACAGCAGTGTTCTCTTAGTGCTCTGTCTATGTATTTTTCTTTCAATCCTTTACTAAAGGTACTATTAAAAATAGGAAGTTGCATAAAAGATCCCGTATCTCTTTGCTGTAAGTGTGCCAAATAGGTTTGCCAACTCAAGAAACATTTAAAATACATTTACTGACGTTCTTACCTTCCTGACATTGATGTACGCTTTATATCTGAAACTAATTGAATTTCCATATTATCACCATTATCTGTAAATATAAAGGGCATGATGTCTTCTTTTAAGAGTGAGAAATAGATCAAATTGCATGAGATGGTAGCAGGTGTTATTTTTCTCCAAGAAATTCATTTAAATGAACTGCACAGGAACCTGCAGAAAGAATAGGGGAACTGAGCCTGTGCTCCTTCTAGAAAAATCAGTCTGTGGCAGTTGTGTTCTGGAAGCACGGTCTATTAAGAAGTAATTGAAAACTCTAGTTTCTGTAGTAAAAAGGCAATTTTAAAATACGATTGATTTGCTAGCAATGTACCCAACAGACTGAACAACAGTTTAAAGTAGCTATTTTCCCAACCTGCAGAAAGTCCTGCTCAGAACTCAGAGGCCATTTGGTGTCCAATGACTTTCAAGAACTTGTAAGTCTATCCTTAATATTGCAGGAGAAAAACAAGTCTGCCCCAAGCACTCAGCCATACCTTTATCAGCAGATTGAAATCTGCATTTCCATAGCAGAATTTCTTTCCCTCTAAACAACTCATCTATCTTTTGATGCCATCCGCACAGATACATCCTGCCTGACTTTGTGAAGGTGTCACCTCCACTGAGGTGAATATTCATCATGCTCCCATTGCTGTATCCCATCTGATCTCACACTGCAGTGATTATTTTTCATACCTAAAATGGGTTGCTCCATGCAACCTAGGACGGTGGCGGCTTTTGGTGGTTTGTACAGTTGGCTCCACCCTGTCCCATCCCATGCTGCCAAGCATCTCAAATACAAACTACACCTGCAAGACACAGAAGAATGATTAGATATAAAGAAAGGAAAGAAAGAGCTGGTGTGCAGGTTAAAAAATAGAGAAGAGAGGGTAACAAGTCCAAGCAATGCAAATTGGTTGATTTTTTTTTCTTTGTTTGTTTTCTACCATTGCTCCTGCCATTTAACATGATGTTCAAACTCACAGGAAGGAAGGCAGCAGGAGGGTCATGTGGTTGAGGAGAAGATGAAGGAGCAGCTATCTCTATTCCCAAGAGACCTGGCAACCATCTCTGTAGAGCCAGAGGGGAAGTCCCACCATCCTGCACCCTGGGAGCGGACTGCTTCCCATCCAAGCCTTGGCTCTCACTCCCTGCTACATCTCCATTTATTCATTTTAAAATTCTCATAATCCCCCCACACAGAAGTAGAGTACACTCCAGGGACATCATCTCTTTCATTGTAAAACAGACTGATGAGAAATTCACCCTTTCTCTCCTAAGATCACTTCCCCATCCTCTTATCATTACAGGCAGATCCAGCCCATAAGCTCAGCTGTGTCAGCTCAGCAGCTTCTTCTTAACACAGGCGCTTGCCAGAGAAATAGAAACTGCAGATTTCCTGGAGCTTATTATGGGAGAGATTTCTCTGGTGACCCACTGGGGTCCTTCTGAGAGGTCTCAGCATGGAAAGCAGGATTTTACCCACAGCTAGTTGCCTATGGGCAGAGAGCAGCAGCAAAAAACTCAGTCCCGGGGGAGCAGGATGTATCAAAGCTTCCCAAGCCTTAGCATTTCCAAAAGACAACAAAGCAGACCTAAATAACCTATTATTTGGAATGAAAAGCATATGCAGTGGGAGAGACCCTCAGTGCCAATTTAACAGAGCTTTGTTGACTGCAGTGAAACTTATCAGACATAGCTCTTAAATGCCTCTTTTTTCTGAGGGTATATTCACTGTTTATAAAGGAAGGCTTGCTTTAGCACTGTAAATCGCTCCATAAAAGCCTGTCGGCAGAACTTATTTTTCCCATAAGATAGGCTGTGGTGGTGGTTCTGTGACCTATTAGGACAAGGCCAGCCACAGTCACATGTGTTTGACAGGGCTGAGATGATCCCCGTTGGAGGCTATTAGAAGGTGCATGTGGGTTGCAAGCATCATGTTGGTGCAGCCTAGTGCGGGCTCAGGAAAGCCTCCTCCCATGTCTGTTGGTGGTGCACTGCCCCCACCAGGAGTTACCTGCCACTCTCCTGAGGCTCCATGCTCAAGCTGCAAGCGGTGGAGCAACTCTGAAGGTTTTCACAAGGAAGAAAATGCTAATTCTTCTGCAGTTGTACCAGACACTGTGCAGGGCCAGTGCACATTTTCCTGACTTCGATGGAGTTAACACAATTGAAGAAATTCATAGAAGAAAAATACCTTATGAAGGGCAATTACATACAAATCTAGGGAATCCCTGGACACCAAACCACAGGAGGCTGATGGAGTGACCTGAGGGGTGAGAGCCACATCTGCCTTCTCCAGTCACTGCTCCCTGGGCAGAGACCAGAAAGTGCCAGAGGTCCTTTCCCACCCCTTTTCACTTCCTGTTGTCCTGCCTTTGCACTTATATAGGTGTCTCCAACTCACTCCCTTTCCCAGCACTAGGACTTATCTGCAAAATCTTCCAGTAGATCTGAGAAAGAAGACACATGGAAGGCAGATGGCTGTGCCCTGGCAGTGGTCTTCTCTGAAGCTTCTTCTCAACTTTTTTTGTTATGGCACTTGGACACGATGGGGAAAACTGTGTTCCTGGCATCCAGGAGGAGTGGGTTGTCACCAATACTCTGTCTCTACATGGGAGGTGAAGAGAAAGTTCCACCTCCAGACAGAAGAGCTTGGGAGAAGCGATCTGAAGGGATCAGCATGGGAATTTGCTGCCTCCATGGTCGCTACCAATGGACTAGGGGTAGATTCCCTATTCCCACCTCTGAGATTTGTAAAATCAGCAGCAGCTCAATATGGGGGTGAAGCAGCCAAAAAACTGCCAATCAAACACCCCGTAAGTGCAGCTCCCACTGTTCTTGTCTCAGCTGCTCGGCATTAGGTGAAAAGGACTGACTACAAGGAGCATCACTTAGGTCCCATTAAGGGCAGAGCTGTCAGGGAATGTCTTGTCAACCCTGATAGTCTGAAAGTGCAGTGGATCAACTCAGGACGCTTCTGCCCTTCTGAGCATGTAAGGCACTGTCTGGCTCAGGCTGTCACATAGCAGCAGCAGCATACAAAGTGGCAAGAGGTTAGGGGTGCAGTCTCTGTTTGTTTTAAAAAGTGCTTTAATGTAACAGCTCTGTCCAGAATAAGAGGTAGCATGAAATAGTGAATTGTCATTTATTTTTCCAATGCATTTTGAACACTGAACGTGAAAACAGCTTAGGACTTTAGTAGAGGTTTAAAAAGCATTTTTACGTATATATGTGAAAATAAAGACACCTCTTTAGCATCTTGTCTCATATTCAGAGGAGATAACCTTAACCTTGACTTCCCCTCCAGCAGCACCTCCTTCCCTAATGGCACATTCTCTTTGTGCACGTTTTGAAACTAAAGTGCTCACCAGCAGCCAGAGCCCAGCAAAAGCAGCCCTTCAGCAATGAAGCATTTCAATCAAAGGAGAAGGCAATAAACAGACTCAAGGATTTGGATAGAGAGGAAGAAACATAAAGGAAAAAAAATCCCTTAGTATACTCAAAAATAGGTTTACTGCTTTCTTCTCCTTGAAACTGGGTTATCACATTTCAGAAATAATGATTTCAGATACATTTCTCAGAGTATTTTTCAGTTTTCTGGCTAGGAAATAAGCTGGGGCTTCAAGGTGAAGATCTGGAGGTAATATATATTGCATACTACAGGAAAGCCAAGTTAATTTGACTGGTTCCTGAAGTTCAGCCATATTATATGGAGAAGAGAAAGCATTATTCCCAACTAAACTGGATGCCCAGTACCCAATTTTCAAAAGCTTCTCAGTCCCTTGAAAGCTGAGCTTGAGAGATCTCCTTCAGCAAAATATGGCTTTAAAACCATGAGCGGCCCCACTGACTTCAGCAGAAATCCCATAGGTCTCTTCTGTGACTTCTGAGGTTTGCTGGATTAACGCCTTCATGTCCTTACTGTGACGCAGATGCCAATATCACTGCATGCTCCCTCTTTCTTTGAGTAGAGATATGGGGAATCAGAATCCATCCAGACCTGCTAGGGGAGAAGTTCTAAGGCATCAGTGTTACACAAAATCATTTGACTTTTTTGACCATGGCTTGTTTTGCAATGTTGCACGTGAACACAGAAGCCTTTTCTGCCCCTGCTCGGAAATCTGGGATTGGGCTGTCCCAGGCTGGGCACCTGACTTACCACATTCCCTGCAAGTTTCTCCAGCAGCCACAGACTCTTTCTCAGTTTCCTTTTCCCACTGTTCCCAGCATTTCATTTTAGCACTAGCATCAAACTGCATTCTTCTTACTCCATGAAAAACTATGTCTGGTTTGAATAAAATCTGGTATTTGTGCTTCTGGAGAAGTGTTCTGCAAATATTTAGTTTTATTTTTTCCCGATTTGTAACCCAACAAATTCTGCATTGAGTTTAGGGCTTCAAATAAAAGTCTGACAGTGCTCAGTGTGGTCCCCAGTCAAATGCAATTTCTGCTTCTGGCTGAAAAGTGAAAATTCAGCATAGCCTCCACTTGAACCTATAAATCACCACTGGCTTAGAGAGGAGGTTTATGGACCATTCAATCTGTGTGGTTCTCGAGACAGATAAATGTCTAATTTTACAACATTCCCAAGCAAGACGAGGTTCATCTGTTATGCTTATGAACCTCTTACAGAAAGCAGTAACACAAAGTCCTGAACCGGAGAAAGCTGTTGCTGAAGGAATGGCCTCGTGCCAGTTTGCACCATCTGAGACTGGCTCTGTCCAGTATATATAACAGCAATTATAGTGCAGGGTGCGCTGTACATCTGACAAACCGAGCTGCAGCATAATCAATAAACTTAATTACCTATCACAGCCTGCCCACGTAGTACACAATTTTAATTCAATTATAACTTCCAAAAATTGATACATAGCCGAGCAGATATATTTATCACTGAGGTCTAAATCAGCTGTGCGTGTCAAGGCTGACACTTAAAAATGAAGACGTTTATAGTTTCTGGAGCCCAAAGAAACCCACATAAAAAGCACATTCTTTTCTTCTCAGAATAACTAAAATTGATTTGTCGCTGATGGAGGAGTCACTACCCAGAAAACAAGCCCAGAACCACAGTAAGTAGAACACTGCCTGCCCAGAGCCCTGGTAGCACACAAATCAGCTCAGGCACATGGCAGTAGGGAATGGCAGAGCCGTCCCTGCTGGAGTAGCCACCAGGTCAGTCCACCTCTGCTGCCCAGCCTCTGGGATGCAGCAAGTCAGGGAGATGGCTCCTAGCCCAGCAGGGCCCTGAAAGATCCCAGCCTTCCTAGCATAACATTATAAAATACAAGACTTCATCATAGCTGTCCCAAACACAGAAACTTTCCATATGTCCTCAACTATCAGTTTCTGTTTCATGTAGGGATCTCTTTCATCCTCGCTTCTGCCCCTGCAGGTAAGCAAGTTCCAACTACTGCCCCGGTTCACATCGCTCTTCCTGTGAGGTGTGATTTCAGCCGTCCCTTCTCTTTTATTTCCCTTTCTCTCACTGACATCAAGAACAGCTTTTCCCATCTTCTGCACGACTTGGGATGTGGGCGGTAGGGGGTTAGGTGCTCTTGCTCTAAATATGTCTTTCTATGACAAATACACAGGGATGTTACACCCTGAGGAATACGAAATGACTAGCTGGCAATGAGCATAAAGCTAATAGCAGAAAAATTAATCAGGAACAACAGCCAAGGGACTCACCACAGACCTTAAAACCAATGGGCCGTCCTGGTCACTGAGGCAAGTCCTTTGCTATTGTAAGCACCATGTCCCATAATCATATTCACAAATGTATTCATGGCCTGTTCATATCCTTTTGTTCTTGTGCAAGTGCTGTCCGTCAGCATAACAGCTGTTTTCCTTCCCTGGTGTCTACCCCCAATATGTCTATAGGCAGCAATCAGACCCTTTGTTTTGCTAGCTTTAACAAGGCGAGCTCCTCCTCCTTCTTCTGCATGAGGCTGCCCATTCCCTCTAGCACGTCCCTGGGTCTGTTCCAGGTGATTATATCTTTTGTGATGTGAGATACCAGGTTGGCACAGAGAGCAGAGGTCTTATTGGTACATTCCACATCAGCATGGCTCTTCACCTTTCTGTTGAGTGACATACTTGAACTCTGAATTGTTTTGACAATTTTTTTGCAACTGTGCTGGGTGATTACCATTACTGTTAAGTCAGGTTCAATAGAAATCAGCCCATGCCATGCTTCTGGACACTTTTCATCCCAAACTCTGCACAGGTCTTTCTAGATACCCTCTGTCTGAGCAAGTACCACAGGAATGAGCCTGTGCCCAAATTAAAAATGTCACCTTTCTTCCTTCCTCACCCTTAAGCACTGTTTATTTTAAAATCCATGTGGTCTCCCTAGTCTGGAAGTGAACTTCAGTTCCTGGTCCCAGTTGTGTTTATCTAGTGCCTGTGACTGCAGTAGTGTATCTCTGGGAGTCTGCAGCCATCCTGGAAGGGGCTGTGGTCACAGCAGTGGCAATCCCGCACGGCCTCTCCAACCTGCTTTTCTTCACTCCTGCCATCATACAACAGAGACGTTCTTGGGCCAGGTCATATTCCCATTAGCTTGCTGAGGCCCATGCAGCCCTGATCCTCTAGCTCTCCCTGAGAAGTGACAGTCCTACACTGGACAGGAATATCTCATTTTTTCTCACTCTCACGCCAGCCCTGGTTGTGTTGAACAAGAACTGGAGATTCCCAGCAGCCATGTTAGCTGGAGGCCTTCAGACAGTGATTCTGAGGAACAGGAGTGACAGGAGCTGGAACAGCCTAAGAGCCCTTCAATAAATGAAGCTGAGAGAGGTTCATTCCCTAAAGCTGTTGTATCTATGTTGTATCTATCTATGCTTGTTGTATCAACCTGGCCTGTTGGCTTCACTGTGTCAGGACAGTTTATGTGTTTTTATAAATTGACCTTATCTTCATTAAGGAAAAAGACTATACTCCTGCTATGTACCAGCTGTGGCTGAGGACACGAAGACAGTTTGCAGAATTAAAACAAGCCACTAGGGCAAGATGTGATTTTTTCCTTCTCATTCTGTCAAAATAAACAGGCATGAAAGCTACAGATTGTGTTGGCTTCAGCAGGGCTCTACCTCAGCGGTACTGCACATATTGGCTGATGTCAATGAGCAGCGTATCTCTCATTCCCTTACAAACCCTCTGCTTCTGCATAATCTAAGCAGCCATTAAAAGAAAAAAAAAAAGAAAAAAAGAAAGAGAGAGAGAGAAAAAAAAGGAGAGTTTCCAGGCTTCCCGATTACAAATTAACCCCCAAATGTGAGCAGAGCGTAGTCAATGCTGTGCAGGCTCCTGCTGCTCCTGGCAGCCTGAAACAACGACTCCAAGATGTGTGAAATCTGAAGCCCTTCTGAGTATGACAGCAGTGCTAACATGGGTACTCAGCAACACACCCAGGCTTGACAGCATTGCAATTCTGTGTCACTGGGAGAAGTGTGAGTCAAACACGAGCCAGAGGACAGAGAAGGCTCAAGGAGATGCCACAGAGAAGGGAGCACAAAGGGAAAGACAGAGTGCAGCAAAGGTGGGGAGATGTGCAAGCAGCAGTGTGAGGACAGAAATGAAGGATGAAGATTGCAGAACTATAGAATCACAGAATATCCTGAGTTGGAAGGGACACACAAAGATCATTGAGTCCAACTCCTGTCTCCACACAGCACCACCCAAAATACAATACTTCTTGGATTCCATCAGCTTGGGACCATGACCACTGTCCTGGGGAGTCTGTTTCAGTGCCCTCCAGGGGAGGTAAGCTTAGGAAGTATGGGATAGATGAGTAGACATTGGGATGGATTGAGAACTGGCTGGCTGGCAGAGCTCAGAGTGTTATGATTAGCTACACAGAGTCTAGTTGGAGGTATGTAACTGACAGTATTCCCCAGGGGTAACCGCTGGGTTCGGTCGTGTTCAACATTTTCATCAGTGACCTGGATGAAGGGACAGAGTACACTCTCAGCACATTTGCTGATGATGTGAAGCTGACACACCAGAAGGCTGTGCCTGCCATTCGGAGAGCTGGACAGGCTGGAGAGTTGGGAAGAGAAGAATGTGATGAGGTTCATCAAAGGGAAGGAATAACCACATACATCAGTACCAGTTAGGGAATGACCTGCAGGAAAGGAGCTCTGTGGAAAGGGTCCTGGATGGACAACAGGTTGCCCACGAGCTAGCAGTGTGCCCCTGTGGCCAAGAAGGCCAATGGGGTGTGTTAAAAAGAGTGTGGCCAGCAGGTCGAAGGAGGTGATCCTCCCCCTCTACTCTGCCGTGATGAGGACACATCTGGAATACTGTGACCAGTTCTGGGCTCCACAGTTCAAGAAAGACAGAAATTCTAGTTAAGAGTCCAGTGGAGGGCCATAAAGATGATAAAGGGCCTGGAGCACTTCCTCTATGAGGAAAGGCTGAGAGACCTGGGACTGTTCAGCCTGGAGAAGACTGAAAGGGGATCTTGTCACTGCTTATAAATACCTAAAGAGCAGGAGTCAAGTGGGTGGGACCAAACTCTCTTTTGATGGTGCCCAGCAACAGAAAATGGCAATGAGCATGCACTGGAACAGAGGAAGTTCCACATGGACATGGAGAGAAACTTCTTTACTTTGAGGGTGACAGAGCATCAGAACAAGCAGCCCAGAGAGGGTGTGGAGTCTCCTTCTCTGGAGACTATTCAAAATCCGCCTGTAATTACAGTGGATGAGCAATGAATGTTCAGTTTTTATATTTTCTCTCCTGAAAATCTATTCTGATTTTCAAATGATAGACCAGCACTCTACTGATTACAGGACTATGTGACTAACTTCCAGCAGAAAAAGAGAAATCTGTCTTTTTTTTTTATGCCTGAGATGGAAGCAAAGTCATCAGCACTGAAGATTTGGCACCGAGACTCTAGTTTATTTTCAGCCGAAAATTGAGAATTCTGGGCAAACTCAGCACAGTCCATCACATTCAGATCTTTTCATGTGAGACTTAGCAAGACTCGTGGCACTAATGGAATAAAGGAGAATGCAGGGATTATTAATGCCAGCAGTATTATGTAGTGCTTGGTACCTACCTTCCAGGAATAGTAGGAAACATTGCTGACACATAGTACAGTTTTATTTATTTTTCACTACTCAGTCTGCTTCCAAATTACACAAATCCCACTTGTTAAGGCTGAGATGTGAGGCAGGATGACATGGGGAGTGAAGGGGGAGGAATCTGCTTGCATGCAGATACTCTGCGTAGGACATGTCTCACTGTGATGTCCTGTGTGAGTCTGTCCCAGGCAGCAGTAGTCATCTGCTGCTTCACATGACACGTCTGCATCTTGTTCAGAGGGACATGCATCATTTGGAAATGCCCTGGAGGTCCTGAGGTCAGTCTTAGCCCTGAACCCATGTGGCTACTGCCCACTCACCCAGTTTTCCTGTTGCTTTTCCATATAAATACTCCTAGCAGCATTTTGACTACCATGAGGCTAAAATGATGATACTGGGAACACATACTGTGATCAGATGGCAAAAACAACTCCTGAGTCTGCTGTGGGTTCATCTATTGAGTTAGGGTCAGACTTACAACTGTAGCCAGAGAAGTCCCTGCTCCTGGGAGCATGTACAGTGCCATAGTCCCAAGATTATGGGCTGAGAGACAGGTGGGAAGGCAGGGGCTGGGAGGACAGAGCAGAAGGGGGAGCTGTCAGCCTTCCCACTCCTTATGAATCCATGCTGAATATTCAATTTCTTCACCAGCCCGGTGTGGTGATCAGAGTTTGCGCAATTCCTGGAGAACTAAATGTTCCAGGTAAGTGCTATTATTAGGTGTCCTGCAAGCTGAGGAGCAGAACAAGCAAGCATCCAGCTTTGTAACCTGCGGGTACTGAATTTAAAAAGCCAGGGAGAACAGAAAGGCAGACACCTCAGGAAATGAGATAGACTGGAAGAGGGAGATGCTCCTTCTGCAGACACAGAAGCTGCCATAACAAAGTTGTGCATATGGAGTGGGCAGAGATGCAGGGCAGAAGCAAGGTTTGAGCTTTGGCATAAGAAGTTTGACTTTTAGATCTGCTGTGAGCCGCCTTGCAGAAAGAGAAAAGCTGCATGATGCCACAGAGCTGGTTTTTTTTCCACCTGGGGGAAGAGCTGTACCTAGAAAATCAGAAATGGTGCTAGGGCTGCAGCGAGCAGAGAGTAATTTACCTGTTTCTTGTGACGCAGGATTGGGGTTTCCCCTGAAACAAGGAGGTTTTTATCTACCACCCACTGCACATCTCACACAGAGCATCACTAACAGGGGATCTCCTTGCCATAGGAACTAGTGAAGGCCAAGTGTGTTAATGGATTCAAAATCAGATCAGTCACATTCACAATTCAGATTCAGATTCTGAGGTGGATATCAAATGCAACAATCCACTGTGATCTGCTATGGAAGTCAACAAAGCTTGGTGCCGGAGGAGCACAGCTCAGTGGGTGAACTGCAGATGGGGATAGCCCAAAAGGGAGCTGGAGAAATTAAAGAAGCAATGCCCTCCCCCTCATCCCAAGCCTTCCAGCTGCTTCTGCCTGCTCAGCTGCTGCCTGACAGCAGGCAGTGAGTGAGGTCTGTGGGAGCCGGGGAGAGGGAGGGGAAGCCCTCCTGTCCCCAGCACCCAGCACTGCCCAAACAGCCTAGCATGGCTGTTGAGGAGCCCCAGAGGGATGCTGTAGTAGCGCAGAACTGAGCATAAAAAAACCTTGCCCATTTGCAGCCCCCAAGTGCCATACTGTCCTGGCCTCAGGCGTGAGACTGGACTCACACAGAGACAGAGTAGAGTCCTCAGTGGCGAAAGCAGGGATGCCCATCTCTGTGTTCTGCTGAAGCTTCCTCAGGGACTGACTGAGCCTAATGGCAGAGAACAATAATTACTATTGCTTAATCAGGACTGTTTGAGGATAAATTCTATTTAATGAGGATCCGTTTTGCATGCACAGGGTAATTAACAGATGTTTAAACAGGAGAAGAGGTGTGAGATTCTCAGCGATGCTCTCTGGAGAGAAGGCACAAAGTCCAACATGGATTTGGCCAAGGGTTTCTAACAAGCAGAAGTGCCCAGAAGGAGGAAAAATGAATCCTTCCACACTTCCTGCTCCCACACCTTCCGAGGATGGTGCAAGGTATGTATGTATGCACCCACACGTGTGAGCAGCCAGACCCAAGCAGAACCTGAGCTCCACTGGAGATCCTGTGTACCCTGAAAACCCATAGCCCGCCATTTGCACACCCCAGGGATCACCATATGAATGATGAGTAAACAGCTGTGATTTGAGGGCTTATCTCACTCTATAGGACAAGTGGAGGAAAACAAAGAGGAGCCACATTCAGCTTCTTTATATCCTCAATACCCCATGCACTATGGTGCCTCCCCTCCTTTCCCTTGCCCCTCTTTTCCCTTGTCCTTCCTCACCGATGCCAGCAGCTGTAGCTACTGAAAGATAAAAAAAGTTTCAGAGAGAGCAGTGGCTCATGAGATACTCAAACAAAAACATCACGTTCAGATTCCGCTCACCCTTGGAGCCCTCTCCTCCTCTCCTGGCACTGCCCTCCTGAGTGCTGCATGTCTCCACAGGCTCTGTATTAGGTCTGCAAAAATAGCCATGTGGGAATGAGGAAGGGCTCAAATAACTTTAATTCCTCTCAGCTCACACTCCTCAGCAATCCCCAAGGCGTTCACTCTCCAGCAACACATACCTCCGGAGGGCAGCTCACACTAGTGGCAAGGGAAAGGATGGAGACTTCTGGAAGTGGCTGCTCCTCTGCCAGCCTAATCAGAATGACCAGTTCAGATGTGCCACCCAGAAAGACGCATCTCCCCTAACTTTAAATGCCTGTCTCATAATGCTAACACTCCAGACTCTCTTTATAGTCGACGCAGAAAGAGCCACTTCTACATGTGACTCGCGGGATCTCTTTTAGGCATATTTCTTAGGATGAGATGTGCTTACACATCAGAAGTGCCTATTTCTCTTCACTGCCAATAAAGGAGCCAGTATGACTAGCTCAGCTGCTGATGTGTGTGCTGCAGGAATCTAAATTTGGGCAGAATAATCCTGTTTCCAACTTTCCAACTGCTCAAGTTAGGTAACTTGAATTCCACTGTGGGTATGTGCTAAATATCTGAATATATGCTATTTTTTAATTCACCTCTGCAAGGCAAGCACATCAGTAGAGCTATCTATGGGAAGAGGAAACACAGTGCATCATTAAAACCAGAGGATATCTAAATGTCATACCTTTTTCTAGCATTGATTACCATGTGAATTGCTTAATCCTTCTGCATTTAAAATTTTACCATTATTTGATTTTCAAATGTTAGCTTACATTTTAATTCATGAATGTACAATGCTTTTGAGCACTTTGCTGCTCTGTTTCCTGTTCATAATATTTTTATACGAACTCAACATTTTGTGTCCAGATTCCTTACGTTATGAGAGCTTCTGCCCTTCCTTTGGGAACTGCTATGCATTTCTTTCATAAATCTGGACCCTCAAGTCTGAAGAATTACGCCAGTCTTCCATATCAGAGCCTCACTCCTCCACATTTGCTGGCTGAAAGAAAAGCATTTCTCATTTTCTCTCCCTTCTAATTTTCTTAGTTTTGCTGATTTTCTCAAATTCTTTGCTGGTGTGTAGGGCAGTATGTTCTGTTCCAGAAGAAGACTTGGGAACAAATGCCTGCCAGAGAAAAGGCTTTTATAATCTATTGTGTGTGTGTGCCATTGTGCTAGTGGGTAGTTTGACACCTATTTCTGCTTGGCTCACAACTCCTTATGGGAAAAGGAGACTTCGGAGTCTTGTGAGGGAACTACTGAGGGCAACTTTTGCTTTCAAGGATGCGAACATTCACCCCTTTTCCCATATGGCAGAAATGTGACAGGGGATTTCTTGTTAGAGCTAAATGCTGGTTTAAAAAATCGATGGGATGAAGCTTAAAATCCACCAGAATAAGTGCTGTGTGGGGAGGGTTGTCACTGTACTCAGATTATTCTGCCAATAAATCTGAAGTGGGACGAACCATGCTGCAAGCACCAACAGGATGCTCCTCACCTTCAAGCACAAGAGTGGGTCCGCAGGGAGCTTCCAGCTCATGCTGCAGCCCAGGGAACAGCAAGGAGATGGTGCTGGGGAGTCCTGCCAAGGTCACAGCTGGAAGGGTGGGGAGCATCCAAAGAGCTCACAGCTATGTTTGAAATGAACAGGAGTATTTTTCTCAAGAACACATAAGAGAGAGCCACAAACATGGAGAAAGTGTAGAACATGCACCCACAAAGACTAAATTTAAAAGATGTGCTTAGCAGGGAACACATGCATAGCATATGGATGCAGCTGACGGAAGAGCTGTTGGACTCCATTCAAGATACCACTCACACAGCAGATGAACCGTCATAAATTTAAGCTACACATGTCACATCCTTACTGCTAAGGTTCCCTTTAGTCATGTGTGAACGTGGTTTAGCTGTCGGCTCGTGGCTCGCCAGCTAGCTCAGTCACTCTCTGAGCGCATAAGCATGGTGGGCAGGACACATAATGCAGAGAGATCCCCAGCTGCTCCTCGCCTTCCACGAGCTCTCAGCTCCCAGGCTATCTGCAGCCCCTACCTTGGCATTTGTTGGTCCTGGTGCTGCCTAATGGCTGTCACATGCTGTACTCTGGCTTTTCAGCTGCTCCCTGACTGACAGGCCATCTTCTTGAACACTTGCTTTGATACATTTTCTCACATTAAGAGAAGCTCCTTGAGCTGATTAAAAGCTTTCCAAGATTGTATCATTGCCAAGGCTTCTACGCACACATGCATGCAGCCTGAGACAATCATTCTGAACAAGGAGACAAATAATAAAATCTATTCTCGATCTCTCCAATTATGATGTTCATAGCTGTCTCTGTCCTCCGGCCAATTTTTTTATATCAGTGAACCAGTCCACGTCTCTGACGGATATATAAGAATGGTGAGTTATTATTCTTTGGCAATTACTTTCATCTGTAACAGTCTTTTAATGTAAAATACAATATAGTGACAAAACTGTTAGAACAGGTAAACATTTACTGAGCAAAAATCAGACCTTATTCAATTTCCATGCAGGTAAACATTTACTGAGCAAAAATCAGACCTTATTCAATTTCCATGCAGCACTGCAGTTGTTAGAGATTCCTAGCAGCTGTTTGCAAGGAATTAAGGGTTTCAGCTTTGCACCACCCTTATGGAACCTAATTTTATAAGCAGCTGCCTACAGTCCATTAATTTGAACCCAAGATGCCCTCTGAGTTAGTCGAGTGCTAAAGAAAGCATTAGTTTCCATTCCAAAATGTGCTTTATCACACGTTCGTGCTGCCCTGTTTGCATATCTGTTTGACTCAAGGCAATAACAGCATGCTATTTAAATGTCAATTACATTTTGGTAATCCACACAATATTATAACAGGGAAAGGAAGACTGAATGACCTTAAACCTTGTTAGAATCAGAAAAAAAAAAAAACCCATAACCACAGACTTAGGCATTCACTGGAAGGATTTGTAGGGAAGTTTCACATACCTCTTGGTAGTGAAGCTTCTTAACATTGTGTCTAATACTCAGATTTTGTGGAGGTTCAAATCTGGAACTCAATTTTCTAGAACTTCAGATTCCTTTTTTCTCTAATGAATATAAAAAGAATTAAAATTCACATATCATTTTTCTTTATTTAAAGTTAGGTTTAAGAATAATGATATTTGTCACTAATGCTTCTATATTATGGTAGCAGACGGTGATACCATTCTGTGATGGCAGTTTCTTTCAGATTTGGGGCTGTATGGTAGAAACACAGATGCAGAGACATCTGTGATGTGATTTAGAGGATAACCTGCTGTTTCATGAGGCTATAGCTGGTGCAGGATTTGGAGGTTTCTTTGTTGGCAGGTTTTGCTGATGTTACCATTATTGTGGCAAAGATGTAACGAAGAGAAATGGTATGAGTGGGAAAGTAAGGTGGAGTAGAAAACAGGAAAGAAAAATTATCATTGAGTCAAATCAAGACAGCAGTGGTTGTTTGCTTGTTTGTTTGTTTTTAATATGCTAAGCAGAGGTAAATATTAGTACCTCTCCGAACTTGGAGATTTTCCCCAAATCTAAAAGGTCTCATGAGGAAAAGATGCGTCTCTTAGCATAGGAAGAGTAGGCTGATGGGCAGAATGGGCTGAAACCACTGCAATGAATGGCACAGTCAGTGTCATGATTCATTAGTCTAAAAGAGATGGTGAAGATAAGAAAAGATCCTACAATAAGAGGTGAGAAATTTTGACTGAATCGTGGGATGCACTTGAAGAGCAGTGAATTGTGGCCAGGGATAAGTCTGAAACGTAACCAGAATGGTTAACATTTTAAATGAGCTCCAGGGAGCAAAAACTGCAGTAACGAAAGCAACAAGAACAGAAGTGTTGATGACAAAGAAATTGAGTTTCTGGATAAGTGTTACTGGGATGAAAAGGCAATAATCTACAGATGATGTGGGAGGAATAAGTCAAGGAACACATCCATGACAATGGAAAAAGGCAGGAAGAAGGCAGAGCTTTGCACAAAGAAAAAGCAAGCCAGCAAAGCATGGCTGATATTTCTGAGCCCAAAGTAGCCAAAGGGGTGCAAGCTTGGGATTGTAAGAGTTGGGCCAGAAGAGCAGGTCATCATTGGCCTCTTCTTATAAAACACCTGGAGTACAAGGTGAGGACAACAAAAGGAAGGAAAGCAGAGAATCGGTAAAGAACTGTGTCACAAAACCCCCAAACTGAACAACGCTTCAAGAGCAAAGCTGTAGAGAAGTTTGAAAAGCCAGACAGCAAAAGATGTAGTATACATGCTGACACATTGTACTGCTCCATATCTAGCTAGTAACAAAGCTTACGCTTGCACTGTATTTATAGAAACCCCGCACTTCAATAATTTTTATTTTATTCGAAATTAAATTGACCAAGATATGCCTATATAAGATTTATAATGTTCCCATCTGCTTGGAATTTTAGACTCATGAGCCCTTAAAAAGAGGATAATATCTTGCATTAAATTTTCTGAGCAGTCAGAATGCTTCTCATTTTTTTCCTCTAGTTTAAATTTAAATATATGTTTCTAAATATACATGTTCAAAAACTTCATATGAAACCTGTTTGGAATTTGGATGACTCTTTTTATCACGTTTCACTTAATTGCAGCTACTTCTGGGATTGAGGCATCACCCCTGCAGCTATTGGAAGCCGAAGGCCAAGAAAAAATAAAATTGCTTGAAACAAAACCGAAGCCACATTTCTACTCTGCATTTGAGCTGCTGACATTTTCTACATAACACCAAGAGATGTCAGAATACTGGCTGTTAAAGCAGTCTATGTTTGGAGCCTATTAAGTTGAATTCTGAGAGTGAAGGAAATGTGAAGACTTCTGGAGGGACTGACATATACCATTACTTGTTTTATTTCAATTCTATAGAGAAAAGAAAAAAAAAAAAGATTTTTTTTCGTACTTTTTTGACCAAGATTTTCTCTTAAAATGTGACAGGTTCCTGAGAGCCTGCAATTTCATTCTTAATTTGAATGTATTTGAAGCTCCTGCCCTTCTGGTGAAGAAGGGCTGAGAACTACCATCAGAGCTTCTTCATTCTGTCAGTAGTCACTGCTGACCTGTCTTCCTCTTTGGCACCAGTAAATCTTTATTGCTTCACATTATGTTGGTAAAGAGATTCAGATCTGCTCTCCTTGTCAATAAAGGTGTAGCTCCCCTGAGGTCTTTAGAGTTACACCAGGGTAAAGTTATCTGGAAGGAGGAGAGGGCTCTGAGAGTATTGTTCAGGTCTTTGATGCCAACTAACACAGTCAGAATTATCTTGGTTTTGCTTCCTGAGCATTCAACTTGTCTTCCCACGCAGTGGGATTTATGGAGCAAATTGGTTTTCCGTGAGCTGAACTGTTCCTGGAACTTCTCAGCACGCATAGATGGTCTGGCAGGACATCATTCTAGAGACCTCATTCCCCTCAGCCCTTTGCTCCAGCTCCTCAGAGGCACCATTTATATATATCCTCCACAGCAATGAGTCTTCTGAACTGTGTTATGCTGGGCAAGGCAGGTCTATCAGCTGCTTCCTTCAGTTGATCCCAGAGCCTTTTGTGTCTGTCAGTTTTGGATTATCATTAATATTGTTCCTGACTTCAAAGATAAATGGCTGCATTTAAAGATATTTGAACAACTGTCATCTCTGAGCACAAAATATTACAGAACAATTTCTTTTGTTCAGCAGTTGGCTAGAGGTTTTCTGCCGAGGCTCCCATGAAGCTCAGCCTACGCTACACTTAGTATCAGTGTTCCCCATTTCCCTGCATCTGCCTTCTCTCATGGCACAATCTTTCAATAGCACTGCTGTTGCCAGCCTCAAAGACAGCTGGGGTGTGTATCAATCTGACTGGGGATGCTATACAACCAAGAAGAGCCCCTGTCAAGACACTGAAAACTTAGATGAAGCAACTCAAGTGTACACAGCTGTGTCAGACAATGCACATACTGGTCTGGAAGGCAGAATTCAAGCAGAAATAATCCAGGATGCTGAAATCCTTTGTATATGATGGTGTCACTGCCACGTGAAGTACTCTGCAGTTAATTTCATTGAATTTATCTTTCCACTGCTTCTTTTCAGGAGCTAAGTGAGCTTTTTTACCTAAGTTTGGATCTATGTTATGACTTGTAGTGATGACGGATGCAGTGGGCAGGGGTAGGTAGCTGTTGCTGCTGGTGGGAGCACTGTGCACCAGATGCACAGGGTGCAATGCAAACACTTATATTTTCCAGCACTTTATCTTAACTCAGACCCTCAATGACCAGAGTGCATTACAAATGGCTCACGCCTTAATGGAAGAACTCTGGTACTCTGATTAACTAAACCAAGGTCACCACAAAATTCAGTGAAGCATATATTTCTTCTGCATGAAAACATAAGAGGCGGAATGTTTCTCAACCTAAGCAGTAAAATATTACTCTTCCCAAGACCCCACAATTATTATTCTGTATCTGAGATATGGACAGAAAAATAACAGGCCTTATTCCCCTCTCAAACTGGAATTGAGCAGGAGATCACTTGGAAGCAATTTCAGGTCACTTGGAAGGTACACGTGTAATGCAAATGAAGAATGAGATTTGTCGATTTGATGATTTTAACTCTTCTAAGGAGTTGAAGGAAAAAGACCACCTTGAAAATATCAATAGCTATTCCTGAGGCAAATAGAGAGAAATATGTAAACAGCCCAACCAGTGCTGAAGAACAGGTTTTCAGAGGGAAAAAGTATTATCGCCCAGAAACTGAGATGATACTTCAGAGGACAAAAAAAAAAAAAAAAAAAAAAAGAAAAGAAAAAAGAATTAAACCCCTAAATTACCTTCAACAATGTATTCAAGGACATAATCACATCACTTTGCTCAGTCCAGCCTATTTTTCTCATCAGATTATTAAATATATACAGCAGGAACCATTAATAATTTGCATATGTTGTAGTTGCTGATTTTATTCATCATTTCAAAAATCCTTAAGCCTGCTGTTTATTTTGATTATTTATCATTTTGCTTGAAGAAGACAGGCACCCAGAGCTCAGAAAAAGATCAGAGAGTCCAGCTTCCCTCAAGGCTATTTTTTCTCTTTAATCCTCAGGGACCTGATTGAATTTTTCCCTGTTTCTTATTATTTTATATTTATTTTCCACATTCTATTTATTTATTTTGATTTATAAATTATACCACCATGCTAAGGGCAACTGTCCTCTGTGAATAATTTGTCTTGCGCCTGTGACATTTGTGCCAGCCTCATGTCTGTGTTCTGCTCCCATCTGAGCCCTCAGTCCCAAACTACTTTAGGCCACTGTATTGTTTAATTTTTTCCTCACTTGACTAAGCAGCCTGAAACCAACCGCATAATATTCTATTTGACATTAAGCTTCATATATACTTTACAGTCTGTGAGTTCTCAGGGGCAATAGCTGTCTTTTAAAATTATGTATAGCCGGGCCAGCATAATGGGGCCTCAGGCCTTTGGATGGCTCCCTCAGGCACTGCCACAATACAGCATATATTTCTAACAGCAGAGGAGATGAACCACCAGGAGAGTGCTGAATTCTCTGTCCCTTGGTAGCTCTGCATCCCCGCTGGAACATGCACTACAGCTAAATATGAGTTCAATACAGGGGTAAGTGATGACATTTAAGGGCTTGTGGAGGTCAAAAGAGATGATCCAATGGTCCCTTTCAGCCTTCGATCCATGAATCTATGAATACAGATAACAGCAATTAAAAAGCAGCTCTGTGAACAGATATCCTCAGCCAGTGCTGCAGTGACACTGCAAGAGTACGGATGGAAATCCTTTTCAGGAGTGCAACCACGGAACAGCTCCGCTTTCAGTGATGAGGTATCACCCTGGGGAAACAAAACATCTGCCTATGGGGAGGAAAAAGATAGATGCCTCCGGAATAATGTCGTCTTAGCTGAGCTGGAGGTATGAAGACTCTATTGCTGATTCCAAAGGATTGCCACAAATAAATTAATTAATTCTCCAAATGTAACATTTAGAAGTGAGTAACCAGGAACAGTAACCGGCATGGATAAATTTTGAAGATTGGCTGCTGACCCTCCTTTAAATTTCCACCAGTTTTACAATTGGTCATTTCTGCTGGCCCTGGATTCACACTGTAACTCAAGATAAGTTGCAGCTAAAAGAAAAAAAAGAAAAAAAAAAAAAGGAAATTATTTGCATGTTTGGTCCAGACAAGACAATGATGAAGAATCCCACATAGCCCAGCTATGGAAAAATGTCTGAGCAAGGCAGAGACTGTGCAATTCTCTTGGATGCCAATACCTTGCTTGTGCCTAGACAAGGATTCCCCATGGAGAAGATCTGGCAGGCAGTATGCACCCAGCTGTTAACTTTATGCCCTTGTTGCACCTTCACACAGCACTGCTGAATGGCAATGGATCATTCACTGCCATGGAAAAAGGAGCTGCCTTTTGCAACTAGCCTACTTGCTTAAACAGTAGGCATCAGCAGTAATTGGCAATGAGAGCAAAAAATAAACTTTGAGCAACCTCACCCTCCCACCAAATCCCTTCCCAAACATGTATTGTTTTGCAAGCAGATAATATTTCTAGTAATGAAGCAACAAGGCAAATATAGTTCAGTGCTCTGCAAACACAAACGCACTCAAACCAATACACAAGCCTCGGGATAAAATACTCTGAAGAAGCACTTCTTCGGATGCCTCCTAGTGATGGAGTATACTTGCCAACACAAAACCAGGACTTTTCAAAAATTGCTTTATAATGCAAAAAGGCTAAAAGTCCTGGCTACAACTTTCCAAAATAAGTGATGCTTGGGTCCGAGTGGCAACAGGAAAGGCTAGAAATGTGTCTGCTGGCTGTCGGACCTTGGCTTTGCCTCAGCCCCAAAATGACCAGGCAACAGTTCTTCACTTCCCATGCTCTGCTCTGTGTTGGCACAGACACATCCTTAATTCTCTGCCATGATTTCATGAAAAACTGTTTGATTTTCGCCTGCACATTTCTACAAGGCCTGGCTTGTTTCTCCTACTGCAATGTGACACTTTCCTGACAGCTCTCTGTCAGCAGCAGTGTTGCTGCTGCTTGGAGGAGCTGATGACGATAAAGAGTCTGGGTAACCTCGGGCTGCACTGAGCAACCATAAGCCTGCAAGACTCTCATGAGAGCCAGTCAGCTCCAGACATCTCAGAAGTGCTGGCGAAATTGAATTTCGCTGCAAAAGAGCAATGCCAGGCAGAGAGCTGTGGAGAGTTGGGCTTTCTGTCTCTGCCATGGCAGAGAGCTTGTGGCAATGGCATGGGGGAAGCCCTCAGGTATCCACCACCACCACCACCAAACCCAGTGCCCCATGGGCTCTGGCTGCTCCACTAGCACCAGGCTGGCTCTCCGGGATCTTACAGAGACAGGTGGCTGCAGAGCTGAGCTCTCTGGTTTCACCAGCAGTCTGTTGCCATAGGCAACTGCCTATTTTGCCTATACCTAGAGCCGGCTCTGAGCAATACACGCAGCAGGATTGCTATGATGAGATTAGCACTCTTTATTATACTATCCCTGCTCTTATCACCAACCCCAGACTCTCGCAAATTCAAGATAAGGAAATTTTCCTCATGTAGTCACCATGTTCTTGAACAGCACTTTAGAGAGAAGCAGTGAACACCACGGTATTCACATTTACATGGAAAATGTACGGAGTTGTTGCTATTCTTGTTCTCAGGTCCTCTGAACCTTTCAGTGTCCCAGCTCTGGTCTGGTTGCTTATCAGTTATACCAGATTGAGTAGCTTGAGGGTGTCCTCTGCACTGGGCTAATACCAGTATAGGACCACAGCACCATAATCCCCTCAACTGTAGTCCATAATCTTTGTAATTTGTTAAAAGAAAAAAAATATTCCTCTTCTGATCCTCCTAAAGCACACATGAATAACCTGTTCTTAGGCCAGCTTTTGCCTGTGCAGCCCGCTCAGCAGCTGGCGCAGAGAGCTGCATCTGGTAAGTGTACCTATTAGCTGATAGGAAGGTAAAACATCTCTGAAAGAGGTGTGAGTCTCACTGAAAGCCAAAACAAGTCTTAGTCTCTATCACAGTCACCCACACAAACAGATCACCAGAGTTGAACAAGTCACCGTACACCAGCTGAGCAGCTCATCTGCAGGCCTGGGCCTAACGAGGCATCACCAAAGAAAATGGAGAGAGCTCCAGACTGGAAACAGTGAGCATGAGCCCCTTCTTGCATGCTTTCCACATAGGTTCTTAATTCTTTACCGAAAGAACTTGCTGATTCTGGAAAATACCTCATTGGATGTAGCCCAGACTGTCAAAGATACTGCTCTGTAACCAGGATTAGGCATCTAATTCTCCCCAAAATTGGAGGCTTTAGATCTTCAGTATATACACAGCTCTAAAAGTATGAGCCTCAAAATGGGTTCTGTAGAGAGATGTTTATGTAATGTGAAATTCTGTTGTACAAAACAACAAATATGGGCCTAAATTGACCTGACATTGACCTTTTTAATAATAGAAAAACATCAAAATAAACAAAGCACAATGCAAATGTTGATGATTTGGTTATGGTAGATTTGATCAAATAAAACAGACAATCTAATTAACCAGTGATTAGATTAAGTAGAAGTCTCTGTATTGAGTGATGGATAATTAACTGGAATTGTATTTACTTATTTTTATTGTACTGCAGAACAAGGCACATCTTTGCCTTTCTTTCCTTTCACTGCAGCCTTTTAATTAAACAAAATTATTCCGAATGTTCTACACAGATTCTAAGTCTCTAAGTAAACACAGTAAGTTGGAATGACAAAGGCAGCTCTATACTGAGATTTAGTCATAGATCAATACCACTTGGATAAATCTCATCCAACTGAGCAGCTACAAGCCTGGACTTTCAGAGCTGCTTGGCATTTATAGCTCCAACTGAGTGGAATGGGAACTGCAGGTGCTCAGCCCTTTGGAGAGCCATG
This sequence comes from Chrysolophus pictus, assembly GCA_037305975.1. NCBI lineage: Eukaryota > Metazoa > Chordata > Aves > Galliformes > Phasianidae > Chrysolophus > Chrysolophus pictus. The sequence goes on from CM074578.1 coordinate 34,990,013, forward strand.
CCCTTATTGTTCAAATGTAATTTATGCCTGAGAGCAAACAAACAAACGTGTTCAAGGCAGCTCCTAATTTCTGCACCTGAGCCAACTGAGGTTCATTTTTATCAAGGCAAACGCACATAAGAGAAAAGTGCACAGCTGATCAACATCGAAGGCAGAAATGTATCTTGCTCTTTGAAATCCTTATCAGAATATGATGTGGTGACTTTTAAGTATAAGCTATGGAAGAGACAGTCTATTAAAGTCATTTAATTCCCTCCTTTTAAAAGCTCTACTCTGGAAGATTGGTTTGGCTCCCTATTACCACCAGGAAAACCCTGTACTATTGAAGAAGCCCTTTTAATAACACAGCTTGTCAAATGTTAGGTGTCATTTTAATTTTTGAAGTTAATTAAATTTTATTAATTACATGTTTGCCAGAGGCTCTGTAATGTCCTATAAAAACTCTGTCAGAGCACAGTCACCAAGTTCTCTGTACACATGGGCCATCTACTCACATGTTCCTTTGTTCAGAATATATAACAGCTGATTTGATGAAATATGTGCTGGCAGAATTTTCCCCCTAGCTGTAGGACTACTGTCTGTCTGTCTGTCTAGATGCTGTTACTGCTCTCATTACCATGGTATCTCAGTGCATCCAGACCCATGGATATCTGAGGAGGAGTTAATAAGCATTAGCTCTTACTAGGTCTCTTCAGAGGATGCTTCTGCCAAACTGCAGGGGACAGCAGACGAAAACAGCATGATTCCTGAATGTGATGAGCTGCCTGAAGAACACGATAGCAGGACAGTGCGGGAGCTCTGGCATCTATTTAGCAGTGCCTTGCTATCTGCCTCTGGCCAGGTGGAAGGGCATCTGTGTCTTGGCTTATAAACAGTCGTGTGCAGAGACGAGCAAAGCTACAGCTATTGCAAGCTCTGTGCTATCAAGGATGCCAAGGAACACCATGTGAAGGCGGGTGGATTCTGGATGAGAGAACAGAAAGGCTCAAGTGCCAGGGGTAGTCTTGGGGCATTCCCTTAAGGAACAAACAGCAGCTGATTTTGGTAACAGACAGAAAGTAAGGCCTTACTGCAGCAATTAGCTTTGTGACATGGTCTAAGGTAGCAGCTAGATTTGGAACAGAAAGATGTGGCTAACAGGTTAGGAGCGTGCTTGTGGCTGTTTTGTTTTAAGGCCATGTCTCTTCGGTCCCGACGTAACAGCCTATGAATTTACCCATTTACCTAAAAAGACTCTTACAATGCAGACTTTATTTTCACTGGTGTTGAGAGCAAGTCACAAACAAAACTGCAACCTTTTTAGTACTGCCAGTGCTCAGGGCTTGGATCCTGATTCTCTCAGTGCTATGAAGAAAACATCTCCTGTCCTGCACATGAGTAGGCTTCCAACTAATTGGACTTGCACCTAGTCCCCACTTAACATATGAACAATCACTCTGACCAAAAGGGGCAAAACAGTGGGACCAAACTGTGGCCTCTGGTCAGTACAGATGTTGTAGGTCATTTTAGCAGTCGTTCTCTGTTTTCAATCTCCCTTCTCTTCACACGGAGTTCCCATGCCTCTAACCTTTCTCATTAAAGTCTGCTCACAGTATTAGGATGATGAATGGGACTACGATAGAAAGTCTATGAATACATGTGAGTTCTCCGATATTTCTGGCACAAAATCTTTAACAGGTATTGTTGAAAAGGCTGAGTGTCAGGAAGGCAGGTATACCTCCTAAATAACATGAACAGAATCACATCATCAGGAAATTTTACATTTTGTTCTGCATCTATTCCGTGTGATTAACAGAATTCAGCACGCCGCCATGCACAAGCAGAAATCTCAGTTCAATTCCCTTGTCTTTCTTCTCTTGACACTACCGAAGCAAAGAATTACATACATATATAAGCTACAGGACTTTAGAGTGTTTGCCAGTATCCAGCAGCCTAGGTGTATCTTAGGCTGTGTCTTCTGCTCCTCTCCTACTCCTTCTTCTTTGTGTTCACTTCTGGAAGGCTAAATGTTTAGATGTAGGCAAGAGGGCCCTGTTGCCAATGAGGAATGAGTTGTAGAAGATAAAGGAAGGTTACTCCAGTTTTGTTTGGAGGAAAAAACAGGTGAGAATAAGTAGATACAGAATACCATATCTCCTGAGAAATGCCACATAAGAGAAAGAGGAGAAGCAGTATCTAGCTTTTCTGCTCTGTTGTGATATATGCAGACAGCAGCCTAGAAAATGCTGGGGAACTCTAATGAATCTCTCTGAGTTGTGTCTATGGTGCTGATTGCCACTGTTCCTGCAGAAGCCACTTGTATTTGTGATTTGGAGATGTTTTCAGCAGGCAATGAAATATTAGCCGCTATTTAAAAAATGTACTGCATAATTGCAGAAGATAGCATGTTCCCGTTCTAATTAGAAATGAATAACTAATACCTGAAGAAGCCTTGTGTAGCATCTGTAGGTAAATAATGCTCTTTTTAAAGGAATCTACGCATATAAAAATGCATAATAAGCTGGTGAATAGTAAAGTTTAGATACAAAATACTGAAGAAAAAGAATCACTATTCCACGGAGAAATCTAAGCAGAGTTTGAGATGTTTTTCTTAAAGAGATGCAAAATATATTGCTAGCAAATTATGCTCTTCTTAATTGCTTATATATCAATAGGGCAAGAACACTTTCTTCTTATGAAAAGTTTGTCTCCAGCTCTTCATGCCACATTCACAAAAACATTTAGACATGGCAATGCTTCTCCTTCCACCAATGTGTGTCTTTGTATAGTAACTGTGCTTGCAGTCATTTTCCAGTACAGGGCCCAACTGGCTTGACCCATGCACAGTGACTCTTACAACCTCTAAACATCATGACTGTAGCAACCTATTCACTGGGAATGAGAGTGTTTCCAGCTAGCTCACTGCTAGTGTTGAGATGTGCCCAAACTGCAGGGCTATGACAGGGGAATGTAGCCTCTATTCACCACGTAGACAGTCATTTGGCATATGTATAGCCAGACAGCAGGTGGGCAGGTCTTCTGATACTATATATGTTGAAGATGTTTGCTGAAAGCACCAGTACTGTGTCTAAATCCATACTTTTGTAGATTCCATCTTCAACTTATGCAAAGCTCCCATTTCTTTCCCATACTAGAATTCATAGCTTCTAATCATTTTTATCTGTGCTATGGTATTGCTAGGTCTCTACAGAGAGTGCTCACGAACTGAGTAATGAACTTTAAATCAACTGAAAAAATGCCACTGAATTGTGAATAGAACTAGATCTGGACCCTGTGTAAAAAATGCAACAGTTATGCAGCTTAATTTCATTCCTGCATTTGGTGAGGTGTTAATAGGACTACAAGGGCTAAGTTCAGGGCTTTGATTAAGCAAAAACAACTCTTCTCTCTAGTCAGAACTGCATATGCCATTCAAAATTTGATTCTGACCTCAAATATCTGTACACCACGTTTTCATTGCCTTCTTTGCATAAATGTACAATCCTGAAAGATGTTTGAACAAACTTATTTTATAGAAAGGAATAGAAATATATAAAGGGTAAGGCTTCAGGCTTGCAAACAACAGCAATACCTGAAAAACCCTCTGTTCTGCTATTGATCCAAAGGAGTGCTGGAAACATTACTATGGCAACAATTCTTACCCAGTGGAAGAAGTATGCCATTATCTGTGCATAGGAAAAAAAGAAGAGGGGGTGTTTTTCAGAGCTGTTGCCTACCTCCCCCGGACCACTACAGAAGTGCTGACCTTTGGGCATGAGCTCCTGCTGCAGAAGCTTTCAGTGAGATATGACCTACAGAATTATTTATTGGCCCATGCACAGAGAATAAAGCAACTGCACTGAGTAAAAGAGTCCTGACACAGAAAACAGCACTGCACGGAACTCCTGTTTTCTAAGAGTATCAAACATCTTCCTTCAATGTTAACAAGCTGAGTTCTCATTGTGAATAAAGGAGATAAGAGTGCTCTGGCCCACTGTGTTGTTCATGCCATGTGGTTGGATGCCACTTGAACCTTTCACAAGTACAGTTATTAACTCAAAAAACTAATGACCATCTAATTTTGCCACATTCTTATTGCGAATCAGTTCATGCTAAAGTACAAATCTGCTGGTGTTGTGGTAATGGCATTATTTGGTCTATTAATTAGCAACTAGAGTAATAAAGCCAGCAAGAAACCATTTCATATCATATGGCTAAATTGAAAGTCCAAATCCCATATAGCCTGAAGGCAGAATTGCGAGCTAATCATATTCCAGGTGTTTGTGACACTTAAGAAGTTGTCTGTGGCTCCTAGCTGCATATGTCATTCTCTGCTTTACATATGGGTAATGTAAAGGAGGACTGTGACTCTGCCTGCTGTCCCTAACTTTGGGGATGGGAGTGACACTGCCTACAAGTCCAGGAAGACTGTTCTTCCTGTAAATGGCTGAGGAAAATGGTTGTGTGGGAGATGGTGTCAAACTAGGAGAGAAAAGGAGCAGCCTGGAAGAAAGCTTCCAAATACACACTCCCACTGCAGCAACACTTTATGGCTGTCCTGAGGCTGGGGAGAAGAACAAGCAGCTGCAAGCTCTTTCCAAGCTGTTTGTTTTCCAAACTTCTCTCTGGGCAGCCAGTGGCACAGGCAGCTGTGAGAGCAATGCAAGTAGGTGTAACAGCTCTGCCCACTCGGAGCTCAATGCTGCTCCAGAGACACCGCACAGCAGAAGCCAAGTGCATCTTGCCCATTGCTGTTGCTAATGTTATCCCTTTATTTTTTAGAACAGAATAATACAAAGAGTTTTAAAGCAAGAGGGAGAACCTGGGCAGAAGACAAGCTTTAGAAAGAGACTGAGACTAAGACCAAGTACGTGAAGGAATGGAAAAGACATTTGTATTAATACACAAAGTATACAAAATGTCATCTGGGTGTTTATTATGTCTCTGCTGAAAATTCTGCTGATTATTCTGCAGAGATAACAAAGATTTATTTCTTCCAGAGAAGCATGTATCCCTGCTGGCCCTGAAATTATTCCTCTTTCCTTTATGGTAGCTTTTTCCTTCATCCCATCACAAGCAGCTACAGTGCCACAAGATATGCATGCATCAGTGTGTATGCACAGATATATATAATGTACATATACCTACAAAAGCATGTTGAAAATGTCTCAATGAAAGAAAAACTAGATTGGATGCACACTTGAACTTACTCACTCAGTCATTTTCCCTTTCCTAGAGATAGTTCTTTTTATTCAATATTGACTTTGTTTTCCAGTTCTAGATGACTTTGGGTCCTGAAGATATAGAAAAGGATTATTATTATTATTATTACTATTATTTTAACAACATTGAGACAGCTTCATGAAGTTTATTGAATGAGCAGTGGTTCATTTCCCATCAGCCAGCATTTTCATACTTCTCCAACTTCCTCTGCGTTCAATGGTGCAGTATCTGAGGGCATACCGAGTACTTCATAAAAGCAATAATCTTTCCCTTCTACCCTTTTGGAAAACAGATTGATTGGTTACAGGAATTTTCTTCCACATCTTCTATGGGAAGACATGACAAAGGAAAGGCTAAGTCAGAGGGGTAAAACACACAATCTGAAGTGCAGTGAAGCCTTTGCTCCTTTCCAGCTCCTATAAAAGTGGGTTTCACACCATCCAGGTCCAGCCCTGCAAGCATCCCTACTGAATGCATTTTGTTTTGCTGGGAAATCTTGCTGGAAGTTGTCCAAGTTGAGGGGGCACTCCGCAATAGCTCAGGTTTTCGGAACACCAGAGACCACAACGCAGGCTCTATGCACAAGGCGGGAGCATCACTTGCACAGCCCGCCCTGGCCTGCTCGCTGCCAGCAGGCCTTGTGCACATCCCGCTGTTCTGCACACCCAGCACAGGCTTTCATCACCACCCTCTCCTCGGCACATGGCTGTTTTTTTTGGCTCCGTCCAGACCCCCTGCTCAGGGCTCTGGTACACTGGGGGCTGAAAGGCACCGTGAAGAACCTACGATGGCATTTTAAGTGACAGAAGCCAGCCACAAAGGTTCAAACCCAAATAGTTGTGCTTTTTTGTTTGTTTGTCTGTTTGCTCATTTGTTTGTTTTCTGGACCTGGGAGAAGAACGTTATTTCAGGGCCATCCCGATGGAGTGCTATTAAGTCTGCCGACCATTTTAATAGGAAACAGGGGCCTGAGCTCGTGCAGTTTTTCTGTCAGGACTGACAGGTGAGCCAAGAGGCGACAAGCAGCACCAATTCCCCGCAGCTGACGGCCCCGGGCGGCTCCCAAGAGCCAGGCAGAGCAGGGCAGGGCTCCCGGGCGCGGCTCCTTGTGACGCCTCAGGAGGCTGCGAGCGGGCTGCCATGGCAGTGCGGGCGGGCGGCCAGGCTCTTCTCCTTCTCCTCCTCCCGCCGCTGCTCACGGCCCTGCTGGATGCGGAGCCGCCGGGCTCCGGGGACGAGAGCGAGCGGGCGGAGCCGGCGGAGCCGGGTGAGGCGGGGCCGGCGGGGCTGCGTGCCCTCCTCTGCACCTCGTGGCTGTGGCGCGGGCCGTGCTGCTCGCCGCGCTCTGAGCCCATTAGCGGCGAGCCCCGACTCGGCGAGGGCAGCAGGCCCGGCGGGCTCCTTCCCCTGGGGCTCGCTGCCACGACCCGGTGTTGCCCGCTTCCCTGGGCTTTGGGAGCGTTTATCAGAGTACCCTGCTTGTATTCTGTGATGCGGCTTGTAATTAAAATGGTGTCTGACGGCAAAGATTTCTGTTCTACATAGGTTTTACAAGGCTTCCAAATGCAGAGAGGAATACAGGCTGCCTTTGCGGTGCTGGTGCTAATTGCAGCCCCCTGACAGGAATGCAAATGCGGTTCCTCAGCACGTTCTTATCTCAGCATGTGTGGGATTTACATATATAACTCCTATTAATGCTAATGGCAGCTATATCCATAATTCTCTGTGCGGAGCTGACGCTATATTTTTATCTGAACTTGATGCAACTGGAAACAGACATAGAAGTGGAAAGATGGGTGGTTTCTTATGGGGAGCTCTCTTAAAGTTCTGGCTCATTTTACATGAAAAGGAAGATTCAGAAACTTTGCATTGTAACACTGGTATGGAAGGTTCAAAATATTCAGATAAAAAGTACCATCTAATCCTGAAAATGATCAGCAACTCTGATCCTGTTTCCCTTAATGTTTCTTTCTGTTGTTTTTTAAATTCCATGCAATCAGAAATTGAATCAGAAATCAGTACCGGTGATTCCTGACTGGCTTGTTAATTTAGAACCAACGAGCTTTTAATGCTTAGATATGTGCAGAGGTTTACTGGGAGTGTTTTTGCATGGACGATATGGCATCTTTTTTTATTTAGAGCTATTGTCCATCAGTTCATCACTCTCATTCTCTGGCAGAAGAGTAATGGCTGTATGTTTCAGTGCTCCTGGAGCCAGAAGCGTTCCAAAATGACACTGTGGTTGGTATCTTCCTCTATAATCAGAAGACGTTTGCTTTCATTGGCAGCAAAGTCCCTCGGCCTTCTAATAGTAATACCTGAAGTTTACTGTCTCTGCTTGTTTAAAAGATTTTTTTTTTTTCCCCCCACTTTGTGTCTAGATGGCAAATGACAGCTTCTGTTTTCATATACAACCCCCTGCCATGGCTACTGTCCCATTAATTTAATAGAAGCTAAGAGAAGAATGATAGGATGTCTGAGATGGCAACTGTCTTCTGAAGAAGTGATTATTTTTTAAAGTTCATTAGATATAATGTTTGAGGATACCCAAGCTGTTTTACAGGTTGTCTCCGTTTCTATATGATTTTAAGTCTTATATATTTGTATTATCTTATGCTTTGACTAAGGTTGGAGTCTTTAGCATTCAGCTGAGTTGTTAAGTTATTGTTTCAGGATTGTTGTGCATAAGCTAGAAGGCTGTTCTGATGAGCACAGTTTATATGCTGAAATAAATGTCAAAGCCATAGAGACAGTTAGAGATAACAGAAGAATAAGATTTTGATGGCTCATTTGTAATGTTAGGAAAAAAGAGTCCAGTATCATTTTATCATTGTGGAGAATTCAGCATGCTGCTGTACTGTAAATCCTTTGCAGTGGAGGAATAAATATATTTGTGTACCACTGACTGCAAGAGAAATGAAACTGTTCCTTTCAACCTGAGAAATTTAAGTTTTAGTCAGTGTGTGGAAAATGTAAATGTTATCCAAAGATTTAAAAGCAAGAACTGATATATAAACTTGCATTGGTACACAGAAATAACACTTGGTAAACATAAATCTTGAATATAAAAAACTGAGAGACAGTGAAAGCAAATTTACATTAGTATTTGTTATCAGAAAAAAATAATCTGAGTAGGCTGAACTGGCAATGTGGACTTGTAAAAACAGTCATAGTGACTTGTCTGTTCTCTCTGCATTTGGAAGAACTAGAAAGACCTATTGCTTATTTAATGACTAATTTCCAAAGGTGCATCGCTAAGTTAGTTTTTTGATGGAACAATTACTGTATCTTAATATCCTTATATACAAACATTCAGATTGTGTGCTATTAGGAATAAAATACATAATCCAGATTTCAATTCCAGATGGAGACAAGAACCTTTTGCTTCTGTACATTCTGTGAAACCCATTCTGTAACCTTAAAGCACCATGAAAAATGGAAGGAACCCAATCACTGTGATTAAATTGCCCAGTACCTAATTAAATCGCTGTACCTGGTTGACTCATCTTTGAGCTAGCTGTCTAAACCTGACCTTGAAGAGTGATGGGGAAAAAATCATGTGGGAAGGCTTATGTTAGCCAAAAAAAAAACCACTACAAACCAACAACAACCAAAAAACAAAAAGACAAAAGAACAACAAGGAAATGAGTTGACTGAACACAATTTAATGAAAATTTTTCTTAACTCTTTTCAGGGAGGACCTATAATTTGCATAGAATCTAGACACTGCATTTTCCTGAGCATTCAGTAGGCTAATTTAAGATAAATTGTTTCATAAGAAAAATACATTTTTCCCTCTTAACAAATCATTTTAAGGTTTAAATATGAATGCTATTCACACTAGATTTTATGAACTGAATTTCATAAATGTCTTGTTTTTCTGGTGCAGAAATGTTGGCAAATTTCTCATTTCAACTAAAAAGTAATAAAGGCATGAGTTTGGTGTTATTTGGGTGTTTCCACCCCTCCATTGTATTGGAGATGTAACTTCAGGCTTTGTGTTCAGGTCTGAATGCCCTTGAGTCCACAGAACTAGAATTTGGAGAATGCACAGTTACATGTGGTAAGTAGCAAAGCAGATGAATAAAACATATTGTCATTTGCTTTTGGGGGGAAAAAAAGTGCTAACTGTAGCAATTTAGCAGTTGTAATTTGCATGCCCTCATTCACCTCTCATTGATTTCAATTGCCAATAACTATAATTAACAAAAACAATCAGGCTGATTGTCATTAGAAGTTTAGGTCAGATCTGTTGTTTTATTAAATTCACAGCCTGCAAGCTCCTATTTTAAACCAGTTCCCTACGTTTATTGGCACATGAGCTGCTTTCCCCAAAGTAACAATTTTCGCTATTTGCGAACATCTGTGAGATGTTCAGAAGATGAAAGATCTTCTGATGCTTCTCACAGATGTCTTCCCACATACAATATTGCCAAAAAATTGCTTGCCTGCAGTAGCCTGTTCTGTATTCCACATTTATACAATTTATAAATTGTGCAATGGAGAGAAGAGGTATCATTCTGGAGTAGGAAGGGAGAGAGGAAAAATGAGTTGAGCCTTAGGAAGACATCTCTGTGTTTAGGGTGGTGATAGAAACTGCTGTGAGGTGGTAATTATACTGCTTAGGAAGCAGGCTTGAATCAGAAATGCTGTTATTTTTTTTTTTTTTCTGAACAAATTTTGCTTCTCGTGAGACCACAGAAAAAAGAAAGAAGAATTTTTGCCTCCATCATTTTGATGTTCTCTGGAGTGTACTTTTATATTTCTCCAGTCACTTTTTCATATTTTCAGTGATATAACTGCCTTGGTTACCTCAGGATAACTACTTCGGATATTAGGATGTTATGGTTTTAGAATATATTATTTTTGCCTCTACATACTTTAATATTTCCTTTTCTTCATAATTTCAAAGCTGGTTATGTATTTGGTATGCCCATTCCATGTGTGTACTCTTGGTAATCTCACTTGCTTTGGAGCACACATGTTTAGGGTACAAGAAGCCTCTAGAAGACCGCTCAAATTATTATTTCCCATGCCTCTAGAAGACCGCTCAAATATTGCTTATCTTCAGAGAATTTCAGTGAGTTTTTTTGGTCCCTTGAAGTTAATGTTTAACCCTTCTAAAGTTAGAAAGTATATAATTTCACTAAAGAATCAAGAAACTAAAGCTCTAAAAGCAACAACAGAAGATCATCGTCTCGTGACTGCTCTTCAAATCATGTTTGTAGCCTTCATTCTAGTCTGGGCTGTTCAATTTCTTGCATGTTTGTGTGTTGAAAGGCTGGAAGATACTGTATTATTTCTTCCAGTAAAACTGTGAAGCTCTTTGTCTACTTCCAGTTCTTTCTTATTCCTTATATTCATCTATCTAGCCCTGTATATTTATTGGTTTCCAAACAGACTCCACTTATTTTTTTTCCAAGTAATACTACGGCTCAGATCCCTTGTTCTCTCTATTCATAGTCCATGTTTGCAGAGGCATTAAAGCACAATTAATGCATATATTAATTATATCATATCTGCCTCAAGTCTGTATCAGTCTCTCCATGGTCCAATTCTTTTGGCAACAACCTCTAGATTTCTCTCAGCCTCTGTTTTTCTATTGCTAATTCAGTTCTCTGTGGGTCATCCATCCTGCCTCCCCCAGTCTATTAATTTACGATTTTCCAAGGTAAATTTCATTAGGGTAATTTATTTTTACCGCATCCAAGCCAGTTTTCTCTTAAGGTAACTTGGATGACTTGGTGAAGTTAAGCCTTCATTCTTTAGAGCCTCCCAGTAGATTAATTTCATCAGCATTGACAGTTGCTAAAAAGGGGTGAGGAAAGGAAACATGGGAGTGAAAAAAGAAAGCTATCCAGAAAGAAGCAGCAGAGGAGTACTAAGAGAACTTGCAGATCTCATTAAAAGAGCTTTTTTTTATCAGCCCTTTGAGTGTGATATACTCCCTCAATTTTAATATTGCAGTAGATAAGACATGGTGAGATTTTTCTCTGATGAATGTGATTACATTTAGCCCAGCTTTTATCGAGCCATCCTTTTGGATTTTCATAGGTTTCCTATCTTATTTTTGTTAGCTAAAAAAACCTACATGGCCCTGAAGAAAGAGGAATGCCTTTAATAAAAGTGTCAGTTCACTGCCATTTACACCTCTGTCTCCGCATCCATGAGATGAGACATTCTCTGGAGCGGAGAATGATCCTCTTTTTGTGTCATTTTCAGTAAGTGGTGTTGTCTCCCTCTGTCACTTGAAGTACTGTTTCACGAGTAGCATGACATCTCTGAAAGCCATCGGTTTATATAATACACATTTAAGGAAGGCATATGCATCATACGCGCAATCTTCAAACCAATTCCCCATGTATTATTATACTGCAAGGCGGGGGTAACTCTCCTCTTTCCATGCCTGTTGGTAAACAAAATGCTTCTGGAAAAATGGCAAAACCTTTTTCTGTTTACTGGGCTTCAACATATTATTCCTGCCTCCCCCACAAGCTATGTCATTCCAGTGAACTGTGTACACACAGTTTGGCAAAAACAATTAGAGCACTTGTTTTGAATTTCCTCATAATTGTTAAAATGAGGATGTTCTCATTGAAACCCTGATGAAGAGAGTGAACATATTTTGCTTACTTGAACGCTGTGTAGGAATTTTCCTTTGCTTTACACATTTGTGATAGCTTAGCTCCCATTTTTTGCCTTCGGTGGGAATCACCATGTTGCAATTGGAATCCTGGTGTTCTACATTTGTATTCACCAGCTTCTCATAGGAAGCCCTGCGTTGCTGACCGCCAGCTTTTGAGCAACTAGAAGCTTCATTCTGGAGGCAGTAGTAGTATTCCTGTATCACTTGCTGTAGTTACCCTTGAGGCTCCTCAGTCCCAGTCCCAGGAGGGTTTAGTGCCTTCAGCTTCTGCTGACCTCGGTGGGAACTGAAGACACTCCAGCAAAACTGGAGGCAGGCTGAGTTGGCACCCTGCATGGTATTCTCTGTGCCATCTGATTTGAGCATTTAAAGGCCAGGAGACAGAATGCTTTGATACTTAAAGTGAATTAACTGTTTTGCAGAACATACATATTAGTAGCTTCATTTCAAATACTTTTTCTGAAAGAACAGTTTTGAATTAATATTGAATTCTTTTGACACACAGGAAAATGATGATTGTAAGGATCTGGCTCCCTGTGGTGCAGAGTCTGACAGATGTAAATGTTGCTTTGAAATCTTAGATACAACATAGGATAGCTTTAGCAGGCACTCTGAGAAGATCTGTTTTGCCTAGTGTTTGCTAGATACATCATATTAACATCTAGAATAAAGAATAAAGCAAGAACAGAATATGGAGAAAATGAAGAAGTATAGAGTATAATTTTTTTTTCTTTTTTTTCTTTTTTTTCCCGAAAGGGATTGGCATTCAAGAAGTTCTGTTAACAAGTGGATGCCCTGGGGATGAAGCAAAATGTATTGTTGGTGTGAAGGAATGCCGTGGGCCAGTGGACTGTGGATGTGAGTGGAACACTGTGATGTAGTAATCTAAAGCAAATAAGTGAATTCAAGTGAAGCATTCGTATTTGTTGAGTGTCATGGAAGTGGAATGCAATTATTATATTCCACCCTCCAGTTACCCTGTTCAACAATCTGGTAGCATTTACGATCTCATTTTTGTACTAATGTGCATTTGGTTTCAAGCCCCTGTAAAACACCATTTTTCTATGTGCTTAGTTCCAGATATTGCACTAAGCAAAAAAATATTTGAGGTAATTTTAAAGGAAAGGATAATTTCCAAGTAACATTCTGTGGTTTGAAGAATTATGAGCTTTATGATCCATACAGAGATGTTTCATATAGTTCATGATGTACCTATTAAAAATCCCTCCTGTAGGGGGAAGACCGATTTCTGAGAACTCTACAAGCGTGATGATGACTTGTATTTATATCTCTCCTGAAAATCGATTTAAATATATTTGGAAGATCTTAATTCCAGACAAGGTGAGTAATTGAACTGCACTTTGAGCAGAAAAACGGCATAAAAGATGTGTTTATTGCATGCTCCATGCAAATGTTAAAGCATCTGTGCTGATTATTTCCTTTGCTGTTACAACACAAATAAGCTCTGATTTGTTACGAGCAAGTTAGTTTATATGGCCTTGCACTTTTATGCAACTTCAATTTCCTCTTTTTGTAGGGGGGACAATAATTTTAGACTTTCTTCCTTCTTACTTTAGAGAAGCTGAGCATTGTGATTGATGAGTGAATGATCTTATCAGGTCACAATCACATTGCACTTCCCAGTTGTTCTCATAGGAAGTGCTGAAGAGATGGAAGGGATTTCCTCTGGTTGAAAACTGTTGGAAGAAATCAAGACTTTTCTGTGAATCTGACATGATGTGAGTCTGCTTTGCAGATGAACTTAAAAAGAGACAAACTTTTTTTTTTTCTTTTATATATGGACAGCCAGCAAGCATTCTTCCCAATGATTCAGCTGTTGTGGTAGTACGCAGAGCTACGCGTTCAGTTACTTACCTGTGTGAAACTCAAGAAAATGGAAGTATAATTGCCTCTGTAAAATACACAGTGAAAGCAACAACTGGTAAGCTCGTAAAGATATTTACAGTCTTCCAGTGTTATGGCCTTGTGTTTGTTGTGTGGCATTTGATTTTCATGGGATTGCATGTCACCGGTAATATATAGGCAGGGGCTTGTGTGTGGTAATGATTGTCGTGAAATACAGGCCAATGAAAGAGACATAAAGAAAATGACAGGATGGGTACAAAGGGTTTCCTTGTGGAAGAAGTATTTTCTTTGCCTTTGTAAAAATTCAAGCTAAAATAAGGAGATTCTCCTGTTACCTACTCACTTGTTACTGCACCCAGGTTGGTTGACACAGACTTCTTTTTGTCTCTTTGAGCTACATAGAACCAGCAGCACATCAGACAGTTCTGCAGTTAAATCTCCTTTCCACTTCAGTACTGAAGCTGTAAAACAACCTTTTGAGATTTTTCTTTCAGCTGCCATCTGGAATTTGCTTATGCACAATAGATTTAGGGAGGTTTAACTTTGAAAAGAATATTTCATATGGCAGTTCCCCATAACATCTTTCTCTCCTGCTCTGCTAGCTAGATTTTTGCTGACTCCATAAGGAAAGGTAACAGTGTGCTGATTTTCTCAAATCATGGGAGTAGCCATGTGAAAACTCCAGCATTTGTAATCAGAGAAAGGGTGAAAGTTCCCTGTGCATTTTTTCCCCCAAAATAATATAAATTCAGGTCTTTTTTTTCTGAGAAATCATGGCAGACTAGAAAGAAATAAATAATTTGTGAGACTTACCTCCATGTTACTCCTCTCCATGTTTTTTGCCTCCACTCCTAATCTTCCTTTTTTTCCCTTCAGCAAAATGTATTTCTCTTGAGGTTCTTTCCTTCACTGTACATGAATGAGGATTTTATTTTCTAAACCCATCTGGCAGTCACAAAACACCCAAATCTTTGGTTACATCTATTTCTTTCTTTCTTTCTTTCTTTCTTTCTTTCTTTCTTTCTTTCTTTCTTTCTTTCTTTCTTTCTTTCTTTCTTTCTTTCTTTCTTTCTTTCTTTCTTTCTTTCTTTCTTTCTTTCTTTCTTTCTCTCTTTCTCTCTTTCTCTCTTTCTCTCTTTCTCTCTTTCTCTCTCTCTTTCTCTCTTTCTCTCTCTTTTTTTTTTAATAACTTCTGCAGTGTTTAGTTTCCGCATTTCTTTTTGTACAAAAAGTTTCCTTTTTGAGACCTGAATTAGCTGAGCACATAATCTGTTTTTGGCTTAAATATGCAAATAGTCCCATTGATTTGAGTTGGTGAGTCATCAATAGGACTACGTGTTTGTATTTAAACTCTGGTTGAGTTGTAGTGAAAAGTGGTCAGATGAAACCCACCCAACAGATATATCCATTGAAAACTTCTTACAAGGATTGAGTTTGTTGGCTCAGAAAATATTTATGAGTAGATTGAAATCTGAAGAAGAGCAGTTCTAACATTGATTAAGTAGTTAAAAAGGTTAATTGTTCTGCCTAGTGCCAGACTGGCTTCCTTTAGCTTTGTTATGTAGATATCCAAAGGAGTTTCTGGGCTTTAGTTTCTACTGCCATTGCTTGGATTTCAGATATTATTAGCTCTTAATTAGGTACATGGAAGAATTTATCAGCGGAAACTGGACTGAGAAAGTACCAAGACTTTCAACATATTTGGTATTGCTGTCTGTAGCACAGAATCATAGAATGGCTTAGGATGGAAGGAACCCTTAAGATCATCTAGTTCCAAACTTCCCACTATGGGCAGGGTTGCCAGCCACTGGATCATGCTGCCCAGGGTTCCATCCATCCTGGCCTTGTGTGCCTCCACCAGGGATGGAGCATCCACAGCTTCTCTGGACAACTTGTGTCAGTTCCTCACCACCCTCTGAGTAAAAAAAATTCTTCCTAACATCTAACCTAACCCTCCCCTCCTTTAGTTTAAAGCCATTCCCACTTGTCTGCTACTATCTGTGCATGTAAAAAGTCAGTCTCACTCCTGCCTTTGAGCTCCTCTCTAGTAGTGGAAGGCCACGGTGAGGTCTCCCCAGAAACTTCTCTAAGTCAAACTCCCTCAAACTTTCTTCATAGGAGAGGTGCCCCAGCCCTCTGATCATCTCTGTGGCCCTCCTCTAGACCAGCTCCAACAACTTTGCACCCTACCTGTACTGGGAGCCCTGGCTTGGACACAGTACTCAAGATGGGTCATCACAAGGGCAGAACAGAGGGGGACAATCACCTCCCTTGCTCTCCTAGCCACTCCTCTTTTAATGCAGCCCAGGATACTGTTGGGCTTCCAGACTGCAAGAGCACACTACTGGCTCATGTCCAACTTTTTGTACACCAAAACCCTCCAGTCCTTCTGTGCAGTGCTGCACTCAATAAGTTCTTCTTGGCAATATCTGGGATTGCCCTGATCCCAGTGCAACACCTTGACCTTGGCCTTCTTGAATCTTATTAGATTCATGTGGGCCCACTTTTCAAGCCTGTCTGGATCCCTCTAGATGGCATCCCTTCCATCTATTGTGTCAACTGCACCACTAAGCTTGGTGTCATCAGCAAACTTAATGAGAATACCCTGCATCCTACTGTCTGTGTAATTGATAAAGATGTTGAAGAGCACTGGTCCCAAGACAGACCGCTGGGAGACTCTACTCATGACTGGCCTTCACCTGGAAATAGAGATCTCTGGCAGCAGTCATCCAAGCAATTCTTCATCCACCAAATAGTCCAGCCTTCATATCCATATCTCTCCAATTTAGAGATAAGGATGTGGAGTGGGACTGTGTCAAAGTACTTGCACAAGTCCTTTGTAGGCAACATCAGTTTCCCTTTCTTTGTTCATTGATGCTATGACTCCATCATAGAAGACCATGAGATTGGTCAGGCACAATCTGCCCTTGGTAAAGCTGTGTTGGCTGTCTCAAATCACCTCCTTGTCTTCTGTGTACCTTAAAATCTCTTCAGGGTGGTTCTGCTTCGTGATCTTCCCAGGCACAGAGGTGAGGTTCACCAGCCCGTAGTTTCCCAAGTCTTCCTTTCACCTTTTCTTGAAAGTGGGAGTGATATTTCCCTTTTTCTAGTCACCTGTGCCTGACAGCCATGACTCTTCAAATATGGAGAATAGCTTTGCAACCACATTAACCAGTTGTTTCAGGACCCTGTGATATGTCTCATCTGGCCTTATAGACTTGTAACATTCAGCCTTGTGAGATGGTCTCTGACTTGCTCTTTTCTTACACCAGGAGGGATTTTGCAACCCCCTAGCAATGGGGAGCAAAATGGTCTTTGGATGGTCACACATATAGTAAGATCAGAATACTGCATTTAGTTTTCCAGTATGATCAGGAGGATGTTACAAAGATCATTCTGGCAGCATCAATGCATGTGGCAAAATTCCATGTGCTTGGTTTTAGATTTTCATGGCTGTTGTCTTCTGTTTTGCAGAGATGCTCTGCTCTCTAAGAGCATAGCTTGCTGTGTTCCAGGCTTGGAAATGGGTAGTGTTTCTTCCCACATAACAATGCTGTCTTTTCCAGTTTCTAATTAAAAGATCTTTTGAAATGAGGGCTGGGGAATTTGAGACTTAATTTAAGCGAGGTGGTTTGTCTACCTACTCCAGTCTTACAGTTCAGAGAACACCTTTTTCTGTTTTCCAAGATGAGATATAAAGAGGGGTAGAACCACGAAGTCACCATCAGAAATAAGACAGAAATCTCATTTTTCACATATAGGACTGAATTTTTTTTTTTTAGCATCAAAAACTAGTCCAAAAGATTTCTAATCACCATAAGATGGACAGGTGTGATGGGCTGCCCTTGGATGACTGCCAGACCCTGCTGAGCTATTCTCCCACTCCCCCTTCTCAACTGAACAGGGGGAAGGAAATAAAATGGAAAACTCATGGGTCAAGATAAGGACAGAGAGATCACTTACTAGTTGTCATCACAGACAAAACAGACTCCGCCTGGGGAAAATTCATTTAATGTACTGCCAGTTATGATAGGTTTGGTTGGTGAGGAACAAAGACAAAAACTATGATACCTTTCCTCCTGCTTCCTTTTTCCCAGGCTCAACTTCTTTTCCATTCCTAACTCTTCTACCCCACCTCCTCGAAAGTGCAGGTGGATGGGGAATGGGAGGCTCTAGTCAGTCCATAAGAGTTCCTCTTTGCCACTCTTTTCTCCTAATGCTTTTCTCCCGTGAGTTCTCCATGGGCCACGGTCCTCAAGATAAACCTGGTTTAGCATGGGCTCTATGTGGATCATATTTCCTTCAGGGAACCCCTGCCTGCTCCAGCATGGGTTCCTTCACAGACTGCAGCATGGAGATCCCTTCCAGTTTGGTCTCCCATGGGCTGTGAGGTAATCTCTGCTCTGTTGTCTTGAATCACAGAATCACGGAATCACAGAATCACAGAATGGCCAGGGTTGGAAGGGACCTCAAGGATCATGAATCTCTAATCCCCCTGCCACATGCAAGGCCACCAACCTCCTCATTTAATGCGAGAGAGTACCCCCTCCCATTCTGAGCTTGATGTCCTATGTATTACTTTCTAAATGACTTTTTTTTTCCTTTAACCAGGTTTGTGCATCTGAGATCACTCAGATGCACAAACTTTAGTTTGTATTTCATCTTTCTCATCACCTATATCCCTCCCTGTGCTATTCCAAAGTGATAAATTTCCTTGTGATAGTGCCAGAACTGCAGGATGGAGCTAAGGAAGCAGAGTTGAGCTTGCTTAGTGGAAGTCACTTCTTCTTGACGCTTTTCTAGAGAGAAAACCTTGAAGTGGTCAACAAGGCAGCCGGTAAGGGGCAAATATATTTGTTTTGATCTCATCCTTTTTCCAGTTCCGTTGTTCTACCTATGTGAAAAACTGGCCAGATTTGGAAGTACCATCTATGAACCTGACATCAAAGACAACATTTGAAAATATGTGCTGTGACACTTTAGTTCAGATTATCACACGTGAGGTGGGAGGATGGGAGAGCATGCTGCAAAAGGACTAGTAAGACCTTACATGAATGTGGCTGTATGTGACATGTGGCAAAACATTGTATGAGTTGATTTTAATGCTATGCACAAAGAAATTCCATGTGTCCTTTACCACTGATCACTATGCTTCTCAGTGACCTTTTGTTGAACAATGGTAATGACCTTTTTGTATGAGTGAATGGTTTTTAGTAATTTGTCTTCTTGTTTTTGGGTTGTTGCTTTTTTTTTTTTTGTTTTGTTTTGTTTTCAAAACTATTCAGTCTGATGTCTCTTTGTCTTTTATAGCAAGAGAAACATAACAAAGAAGTATTTTATCATAAAAAGTTATTGAGATCTCTCCAAGGAAAATCTCAACTTTTAATAGCTGACATTTCTCTGTGTCCTTCTTACTAAATCACTACACTGAAGTACAGTAGAGGGTCTTGTTTCACACTCCCACCCATTATGTTGTTGAGTGTTTTTTGAAGACTTTGGGACTGGAAGACAGTTTGTTCAAAATTACTAATAATAGTGCTGTGAGGAGGGAGGACTTTGCAAGGGAGGAGTGTGAGAGCAGGGAACGATCCTCATCACCATGCTCTGTGAATAGTGTCAGCCTCCTGAGGTCCCAGCTATGCCCCAGCTCCACGCTTTTCACGGGCGGAAGAGCAAGTTGGGCTGTGTGCATAGTGCCCCTTCTGTGGAGAAGATGGAAGCAATAGCGTTTTGTGTCTCAGAGGCCTTTACAGCTCCCACTTCTCTACAGTTTGTTTCTTGCTGATGACTTCAGTTCCAAAGCTGCTTTTAAAGGCAGAATTCACATATCTATAATGCGCAAGCGCGTTATCAGCATTGCTGTGTTGTCCTTGTATTTGCACAGAAAAGGAACGTATGATCCCAGTGCAAAGTGTAGCAACATGGATCTCCTCTGTGCGTGTGTGTGCAATCCTGTTCTCACATTTGCATATACCAATGCATTTTTAATACGTAGGATAAGTCTTAGAGACAATTTGAAAGGGAATGAAAAAAAACAAAACAAAAACCCACCTGTGCATCACCATTGTATGGAGGGAAAGATCAGTGTGCAGAGGCAGAGAATCTCATTGCCCTCTGCCGAACTGATACATACTTTCTGGATCCAGAAACTGGTGGAAAGAACTCCTGTTGGCTGCTGGACCATATGAACGATTGCTTGAGCATCTGTTTATAGAAGGAACATTGCTGTGCAGTCAACGTTATCACAGGTTGTTATCATAGATTTACTCTCCTGTTCCCTGCTTAGAAGCTCAAGGATATGAGAGTGATGAGAAGTCTGACTGGCCGTGAAGATGAGGCAAAGAACTCACTGAGAACCTGAACCCTCTCCATGTCTGAGGAGGCCACCTCTCCCCTTACATTTAACAGAGGGGGAACATCCTCATTTGCATGTCTGTTCTTCACAGTGTATCTTAAGAATCCCTTCTTGTTGTTTTTTTTTACATTGTTCTCCAAGTTCAGTTCCATCTGCACCTTGGCTTTCCTGATCCCATCCTTGCACACCTAGACAGCTCCTTAATTTTTTCCCAAGCCAATTCCATCTGCACCTTGGCTTTCCTGATCCCAGTCTTTCAGTTATAGGCAGCATCCTTATTTTCTTCCCAAGCCACTCATCCCCACTTCCGCTTATACTTTTCATTTTTTTTTCCCTCAGCCTAACCTGCTGGAAAGAAATTCATCTTCATAGTTGAAATTTACTTTTTGTGCCTACAATTTACATGCAGCACCCTTGCATTTCATTTAACTACATTCCTTTTTTAGTCATGGTAAATGTAGGTAACCAACAGGTATACTGAGAATCACAAACTTTCCATGGGCTGGAAAATTCTGAAAAATGCAGTAGCAAGAGACAGTCTGACTGATGGATTAGGAATTGGCTGGCTGGTCGCAGCCTAAGGGTTGTGATCAATGGTTCTGTGTCAGGGTGGAGGCCAGTCGCAAGCAGTGTCCCTCAGGGGTTGGTCTTGGGACTGGTGCTCTTCAACATCTTCATCAATGACAGAGACAGTGGCATTGAGTGCACCCTCAGCAAATTTGCAGATGACACCAAGCTGAGTGGTGCAGTCAATACATTGGAAGGGAGGAAAGCCATCCAGAGAGACCTGGACAGGCTGGAGAAGTGGGCCCATGAAAACCTAATGAGGTTCAACAAGGCCAAGTGCAAGGTGCTGCAGTTGGGTCGGGGCAATCCCAGGTATATAAATATCTGGGGATTTATATACCCACATATATACAATATATACAATTATATACAAACTGGGGGAAGATCTCCTTGAGAGCAGCCCTGTGGAGAAGGACTTGGGGGTTCTGGTGGATGAGAAGTTGAACATGAGCCAGCAGTGTGCGCTTGCAGCCCGGAAGGCCAACTGTGTTCTGGGCTGCAATAAAAAATAAAAAAAGGGTGGCCAGCAGGGAGAGGGGCGTGATTGTCCCCCTCTACTCAGCTCTTGTGAGGCCCCATCTGCAGTACTGCGTCCAGGCCTGGGGCTCCCAGTACAAGAAAGACACACAGCTTTTGGAATGAGTCCAAAGGAGGACCACTAAGATGATCAGAGGGCTGGAGCACCTTTCCTATGAGGAAAGCTTGAGGGAACTGGGCTTGTTTAGCTTGGAGAAGAGAAGGCTCTGGGGAGACCTCGTTGTGGCCTTCCAATACTTGAAGGGAGCATATAAACAGGAGGGGGAATGGCTGTTTACAAGGGTGAATAGTGATAGGACAAGGGGGGATGGTTGTAAGCTGAGGCAGGGGAGGTTTAGATTGGATATTAGGAGGAAGTTTTTCACACAGAGGGTTGTGACACGCTGGAACAGGTTGCCCAAGGAGGTTGTGGTTGCCCCATCCCTGGAAGCATTCAAGGCCAGACTGGATGTGGTTCTGGGCAGCCTGGTCTGATGGTTGGTGACCCTGCACATAGCAGGGGGGTTGAAATTAGAAGATCATTGTGGTCGTTTTCTACCCAGGCCATTCTATGATTCTATGAATTCGCTTGAGACTAGCAGGTACATTATATATTTATTTTTGGTCATTAGAACCCTAAAAAATTTCCAGTGATGGTGCTTACAACTTCAGGAATTTCATTGCAGTGTAATGATGGAATATATACAGTAGCGCTTTTCTTCATCATTCTTTATAACAAAGTAGTCTGCAGACTTTCAGTGAGCTATAGACTCCAAGCTGAATATCATTGAACTAAATTTCGTGTTTTAAAAAAGAATTGTCCTTTCTACTCTTGCTAAGTTAAGTGGATTTTTTTTTTTAAACTTGTGTAAATATATCTTTGCAACCTTTAATATAAGCTTTAAGGCACATTCTGGCAGCAGCAAAATTCTCACTGCCTAATTGGGAATGTTGCCTGGACTTGACACGTATGATCAGGGGCTTAATACTACTCCTGATGTGAAAATTTTTGCTCATCATAAAACAGCTTCTCGGGAAGCTGCTTTTCTGTCTATTTCCTGCTTGCATTTTAAATGTGTTATACTTGTAAGGAAATCCCTTTGTATTATCAGGTTGTCTCTAGGGCAATTTTAGATCTTGACTACCAGAAGAACTTCCTGCCTAGGAAGAAAACTTGAGTAGATCAGCAGTGGATAACAGAAAGTTTGCTTTTCTCTTTAGCAGGTTCCTGTTACAGACTGTAAAAAGAGGTATTCTTAGATGTCTAAATTCACATCTTGTCAAGGAGAAAAATGTATTACATTAATGAAATTGCAAAATCAAAGATAATTTTCACTAATGTCTGTTCCCCACATAGGCATGTAATTCTGGAAAGACAGTTCAGTCAGTGGAGCGAATTAGTCTGAAAGCAATTAACTCTGCATTATCTGAAAAGCCAGTATTCAGACATACTATGTATGATATTCACAGCTTGTTCACCATTCTCCCCGCCTTGTATCTCGCAGAAAGGTCAGGAGAATCCTATAGGTGAGCTGTGGTTTATGAATGCCAAAAGATTCTGTGAAGCAGGAGAATGAAACTCAAATGATGTGAGGAAAGAATTGTTTAGATACTACAGTGATGACAGAGACAGAAGACGTTATACAGACGTAGAAATGCAGTAGAAACAGAAATGGTTTTCCTGCAGTCATTCTGCTACAGAGAATACATGCCAGTTTGAATAATTCTGTATAGCAGTGAGCAATGAGATATCACATTATAGTTTTAGAAACTCATATCAGAGAAAATAAAAGAAAAATTGAAGTTGGCCTGTCTACTGTTATCAAAGCTGGAGAGATTTGGAAAGATGTGCAATAGTTTCTTGATTTGGTTGAATGTAGCTGAACTAATAAGTTCAATTAAATTTCAGAACAAGGTGACCAGGGTCAAAAAATAGATGGAGGCAATTGGTTGATCATCTTCAGCAATTTCCACTTTTCCTGAGTTGTTTGTCAGAATCATCTTGCAAAAGTTCTCTCTCGTCTTAGATTAAAAGCTAAATTGAGGGATCTCAATTTCCTTAGAAATATTTCAAGGCTGAACTGTATACACTACAGAGTATATTTTTTATTTGAAATCTTTTCTACATTTTTCAGTTCTCATCTTCATGGAGCTGCTTCTTGATATTTGTTTCTCCTTTCCAGTCATTCTTAACACATACCAAAATAGATATGTTTTCCTCTCTTTAATTTTTATTTTTTTAGTGTTTAGGAACTGTAATCCTGAAGTTTTACACAGCTATAGGTAGTATTCTGACAGCTGTCCTGCTATGACTGTCACTGAGATTATTGACTTGTGTGTATGTGTGCAGTTCAGTCCTATTGTGTGCTCTCAATGTTTTGGGTAGTTATTTCCTGCCAAAATATGGCTTTCCGTTATCTGATCTTTCTACCTGGCATTTAAAACAGTAGATCTCCTTGGACTTTATGAGGAAAGAGTGGAATTCTTCCAACCAGCTCTAGATTCTTGCATCTGAGCTATTCATCCAGGCCCCTTTACAGTTAGTTTTATGTTACTGATGGATTATAAAATATTTCACCTTGTCTTGGATTTCTAAACCAGGTCAGCAGAGAGTAGCTTGGAAGTGCCAGTTCCTCTCCAAAGGCTATAGACAAAACTTAGGAAAGCTATCTCAAATATCTGCATAGTAAGCTATCTTAAGTGAGATCATAGAAACACAGAATCACAGGGTTGGAAGAGACCTCTAGAGATCACAGAATCATAGGATCACCAAGGCTGGAAAAGACGTCCCAGATCAGCCAGTCCAACATTCTACCTATCACCAGTATTTCCCACTGAACCATGTTCCTCAGTATGGCATCTAAACATTTCTTGAACACCTCCAGGGATGATGACTTCATCACCTCTCTGGGCAGCCCATTCCAGTCCCTGACCACTCTTCCAAAGAAGAAGCTTTTCCTAATGTCCAACCTGAATCTCCCGTGGCACAACTTGAGGTCATTCCCTCTGGTCCTATCACTAGCTACATGGGAGAAAAGTCTGACGCCCATCTCACCACAACCTCCCTCCAGGTAGTTGTAGAGAGTGGTAAGGTCTCCCCTGAGCCCCCTCTTCTCCAGAAGAAGAATCATCTAATTGACTAATCCAACTCTCTGCTATAGCAGGTTCCATAGAGTAGTTTACACAGGAAATCATCCAGGTGGGTTTTGAATATCTTCAGAGAAGGAGACTCCACAGCCTGTTCCAGTACTCTGTCATCTTCAAAGTTACAGCAGTTTTTCCTCATGCTTATATGGAGCTTCTTGTGTTCCAGTTTGTGCCTATTGCCCCTTGTCCTGATGATGAGCACCACTGAAAAGAGCCTGGCCCCACCAACTTGACTCCCACCCTTTAGATATTTACAAGCGCTAATAAGATCCCCTCTCTGTCTTCTCCTGCGTCCCATTTCAAATACCTTGGTTAGATCTGCCTTTGCAAAAAAGGCACGGAATGTTACTATTCTGACTTTGTAAAGGCATGGAGGTCATGAAAGACCTCAAGATGAAAGAATGAAGTACCATTCCTTCTCATTGTTGTTCATATTAAATGCTTGGTTCTGTGCATCAGATTTGAAAATTTGAACATAATAATGACTATATATTTCTTTTCTTCAGAACTGAAAACAAAACAACCAAAGGAAAAAGGACAATCCAGGAGAAGAAGAGCAAATGGCATTCTGGTCTTTTGTGTGGTTACTGCAGTTATTGTGACCATTATTGTGATCTTTGTCATAATCTTTATAATTCTTCACTGGTAAGTGGACAACATACAATGTGTTTTATGTGTTACTTGATCAAAATATGGTATTATTGGTGACCAAAATGACCTGGGCTAAACTATTTCAAGATTCTGTGTAGTTTAATATTTGTATTGCCAGTAAAGAGAGACAAGCAAGCTTTTGAAGACTGGATGGAAGTACCTTTCAAAGCAGTTACAGTGACTGCAGATGGGAGGGGAACGATTCAGAGCAATTTATGTAAACTAATTAAATGTGTGGGGTTTTTTTTTTGTTTTTTGTTTGTTTGTTTGTTTCTATTTCAGGGCTGTTGTCAAAACTGGCTTGGTTTGTCAAGATGACAAAGACAAAAAATTGACCAACAAAAGCTCAGTGAGTACCATGGAATAAGTAGGCTCTCGCTCAGAGTCAGTGTTGGCTTTCAAGGTGTTGGAGTTCCTGCACCTGCATCTGTGATCTCACTAACTTCATTAGCCACAACACAAGAAGTGCCAGAAGTCTTTCCAGCATTTGCATAATGAACAAATTTAATTTTTAAAAAATAAGCAAAATAAGTTCTTTAAAAAAGATCAGATTACACAGAAGCAGTATTTAAAGATATTAAAAAAAAACAAAAAAACAAAACAGGAGTACTTTTTACAGTTTATTCACTGTTTTAGATTACTGAACTTCAAATAAAATTATAAAAATCATCCTATTTTAAGGTATGTATCCAATCTAGGTAGTGTAATAGTTTGAGTAGCTCTGATTTGGAGAATTGAAGCCAAATTTTGAGGAGAAAAGAATATATTTAACATCTCTTGTACTGATGGCAGTGTTATTCTAGACTATATGAAACTGAGCATACAGCCTAGGTAGAAACTAGGCAAAAACAAAGTGTTCTTAGTCTTCCTGATGATCTTCAGCCACAGAACCTCATATATAATCACTGTAATCACTGTAATCACACTTCTAGACATATGGAAGGATATGTAATGGTAGGGAAGATTGATAAAATTTGCTTTTTAAGCTTCATTAATTTCTTACCTTCACACTTGCACGTATAATCATTTCTGCCGTCACGGGGACCAAAAGATGTGAACAGAAGCGTAGCCTAGTTCAGGCCAAGAGTTCATATATGTCAATCAAATCAATAGACAAAGGATGTTGAGGGAGGAGTACAGGAATGAGTCAAAGTTGCATGATGTTTTTCTCACATATTCTTCCAGCTTCCAGCCATTTACAGTTTCTTTTTTCTAAGCAAGATTCATTTTCTAAGCAGTTAGCAAACTGGAATGGATTTCTTTTTCATTACTTTGTTCAGTGTTTCCTTGTATTTATATAAGCTTCTCTCACATAAAAACATCCTATGATGAGGAAATATACAGCACAACCTTATCTTTTGTCCATTGTCAACTGCTTCCTGCTAGTTTCATTTGTTTCACTTCTTTAAAAGACAACAAATATTGGTCAGTACTGTACCTGTCCCTGGAAAGGGCATCTTCTAGGTCTCCAAAATATTCCCAGGTTATTTACTTTCTAGACTGAAAAATTTAAGCTTTCTTAGTGATTGGTCATCCTGAAGCTCTACCATGTCTCTGACCATCCTTGCTGACTTTCTCTAACCATCCTCAGTTGTGTTACTGTTATGTTTATGAAGATGTAAATAAACATTGTTTGATATAAACAAATAAATAAAAAACAAACTGATGACATGGAAAATGGACTGTGGACTGAGTAAAATGTTTAATAGATTGTATGATCAAGCTTTTTTCTTGAGTATAATAGACACACTGAACTATGGCCAAATTCTGAGCACTTCAGGTTAGAGAAAGCTTCTCAGTAAAGAGCATTACAAAAAAAAATCAGCCAAAATAAAATAGATTGGAGGTAGTAACTCATCCTTTCAAAGAATTCTTATTCTCTTCAGTTCCTGTATTGCTGCAGATGTTTTAAC
This sequence comes from Chrysolophus pictus, assembly GCA_037305975.1. Lineage (NCBI taxonomy): Eukaryota > Metazoa > Chordata > Aves > Galliformes > Phasianidae > Chrysolophus > Chrysolophus pictus. Next base: position 35,016,876 of record CM074578.1, read on the forward strand.
TGCACCATCTGCACATCCTTAAGAAAGCATTATCATATTTTTTCAGAGATACATCATTTTGTTTGCTGTTTAGTGAAAAGATCATTTACATTTTTGCAAATAAAACATCATATTCAAAAATGATATGCACTTAATTCTGTAAAAATAACTTTTTTAAAAAGAAATGATATTTTTGGTAACGCTCTCATTAGCTATGTCATTTTATATCATGGGGTAGACAAATGTAAAAATTTTGCAACGTTAAGAAGAAAGTACATAGAGAAAGAAGGAACAGACAATAACGATTTTGCAGCTTGCAAAACTAGATTACACAGTCCACGTGAATTTATGATCCCATGCAATCAAAGACAGCCTATCATGGTGAGGCTGGGATTAGACCTTAAGTGCAGGTCTCAAAAATAGACTCAAACCAGCGGTTATTACTCAGGAGAGTGTTCCCATGGAAGGTATGATAAATATGAATTCCTACCACCAGCTCTGCAATTGAGTTCTGAATTCACTGCTGTCATGCTGTAATTTAGTTGTGCCACAACTGAAACAAAAAGAGAAAACTAGAGTACTATTTTTCGTAAGGATGCAAAAGTGTACTGTTCTACAATCATTTTGTATGAGGGCTGCCTTTAAAGTAATGCCTCTTATTTTGTTCTGTTACCCCACCATGCCAGAGGCAGAAGTTGGTGGTATGGCGTTAGAGGTTGAACCTTCCCACCAATGTTCTGTTACATGTTGTTGCCTTGTGACAAATGGCAGCAGAGGGGCGGTCTGACACAATGGCGTTTGACATGAAAGCGTGGGTGAAGCAAAGGTGTGGCACGGAATTCCTCTATGTGGAAAAAAATAATATCCATTGGCACTCGTTGATGCTTGCTGAATGTTTATGGAGACCAAACAGTGGGTGTGAGCACAGTGAGGCGGTGGGTGATGTGTTTCAGCAGTGGCGACGGTGACGTGCATGCAACTACCATGTTCTGGATGGACATGCAGTGCTGTCATGCCATGAAATGAAGAGCATCTTGATCAGCTCATCCATACAAATTTGCTAATGGTGGTGACTGTGTTGAAAATTATTGTTTTGTAGCTGAGAATTTGCTCTATCAAATAGTGTTATTGTGCTCTTTCAGAGCAACCTACATATTTTAATAACATTAGCAAAGAATCTTCAGTCTTATTTGGGTTGATATTTTGAAGGTGGTTTGCTGGCAAATCCACCAAGAAGTAACAGACGCGTAGTTGGAGTATTCGGAAAATGAAATTCAGAAAAGACTGAGCTAATCCATACTGGTGAATGTGGGAAGCCTTAGAGCATTATAGAGTTTTTGCTGTTTATTGGCTTGTGTCTTTTCACTCTTTTGCAACTCCTGAAAGCTTCCTGAAATACAAAAATAAAACCTCTTATAAATTAGATGCAAAAATGCAAAAATGTGGAAGAACACCCTGCTGCTCACTAGATAAGATAAAGAGGCTGTTTTGTTGTCAGAGCTGAAATCAGAAACTCCAAGAAGTGAGGAAATTCCTAAAGTTAAGATTACTCTGGCCAAGCAATCATCACACAGCCACCATATTATCATTTTCTCACCCTAAATGTAAGCCTGAATAAATTATTCTTTGTACTAGATGCAGTATAAAACATATAGGAAGTGCAAAATAATCACCTTAAGATAACCCTCCTATTTATTTCTGTGGAAAATACAACAGATACAAAGAGTACAATAACATTATTAAATAGAGCAAATTATCAGCTACCAAACAATATTTTTCAGCATAGTCACCACCATTAACCATGCATTTTTGACAGCAGTGAAGAAATCTGCATGCTGTGCTTGTAAAAAGCCTGCCTGGCCATTCAGAGCATGGCTTGTCATTCATGTTGCTGTCACCACTGCTGAAGCACATCACCCACCGCCTCGCTGTGCTCACACCCACTGTTTGGTCTCCATAGAAGCATCAATGAATGTCAATGGGTGTTATTTTTTACCAAGTAGAGGAATTCAGTGTCACACCTTTGCTTCACACACGCTTCCATGGCAGACGCCATTGTGTCAGACCACCGCTCTGCTGCCATTTGTCACAAGGCAACCGCACATAACAGAATACTGATGGGAAGATTCAACTTCTATTGCCAACCACCTCTGACATAGTGGGCCAACAGGACAAGATAGGAGGCATTACTTTAAAGGCAGCCCTCATAAATTTTTTAACTTACGCATTTTTAAAGAGATGAAGAACATCTGCTGAAATACTTATGGGCAAAAGCATTCACCATCTCGAATGTGTAACAGTCCTCTATGCAACTGCTTTTATCTACAGTGCCCAAGAAATATAAGGAATATTGTCCTTGTTACTTTCTGGCCGTGGATTAATTAAAATGATGTACAAGAGTTTCTCCTTTTCTGCAGATTCAAGCAGATTCAAGCACAGTATTTCTGTCTTCTCTAGCTTACTGACTGCAGTGGAAACCTTACCTTTACTGCTCACGCCAGGGTATAAAGCATTATTCTCAGACCTTAGGTGTGTGTCCAGCTTCTGCTAAAGCCAATACCACTGGAGCGCTGAAGCAAGATCTGCGGCACTTCTAAGGGGAAAGCACAGAGAAGAGAGTAGGGGAAGGGGCAGAGGTCATGTAAAAATATCAGTGTGATCTCAGGAGTTTACGCTGCCTAGAAGAGTTTTCGGCCAATGCAGCTGAGGCAGCCTCCCCATTCGGCTCCATGAAGTGTAATCCACACAGAGATCCCAACACTCCGCAGGCTCATGGCTTTGCCCTCGTTGGGATGCCCTCCTACTGGCACAGATGGCCCAGAGTGAAGGTGAAAATCTCATCGTACCTAAATGTAAGCTGGTACTTGTTTTTGTTTTTTTTCCCAAATTAAGAATTTCTTGTGCGTGTGTTTTAGTGATTTCCTGAATCAGGGTCAAGATGAGATGCCAACTTTTGCTTTGTAGGGGGACATGGTTAGTGGGTATGGTGGTGATGGGTTGGTGGTTGGACTAGATGATCTTAGTGGTCTTTCCCAGCCTTAATGATTCTCTAATTCACTTGCTTTGCATAGTGAATGGCTGCATAAGCTTGTGGGATTTGTTTTAATTTAACAGAATTTTAGATATTTCCCAACTGTTCTTTCAGCTCCCTTTTCTTTTTCTTCTTAAAGAAAAATCTTGTTGGAATGCATAGCTTGTCTGCATGGAATCCGCCATCTGTCTCGGGAAATTTAGGATGCATTTGTATAGTTATTTAGGTCTTGATGTATGTGCAGTTTCTTTTATGTATGGTCTAATGGTGTATGCCATAGACATGATTTTTTTTCTGTGACAGCTTTACTGTCTCTTTTTGGAAATGAAATTTTTATGGTGAGTTGCAAAGGTTTTCATTATTTCTTTATAACTTCATTTAGTAGAACACACTTAACAAAATAGTAAGTACTCATGTTTTTTCTTTCTTTGCTGCTGTGCATACAGGAGAGAAATTGCCTCCGAAATATGGGTCATTTTTATCTGATGTTCTATAAAATAAAATAAATGACAGTTCAAAATGGATTTGGAGCTCCATGATTGGTGGCAAAATTTTGGCATTGTGCAGATATTACAAGGGGTAAATGAGCAAATAAATTGATGTGTGAATCAGAAAGCTATAGCTAACCATTAAGCCAAATGTACAGTGTTTGATACGAGTTTTGGAAATAGAAGTCTGTACTTTCCAATTGTTTCTGTAAAGGGTAGAGATGGATTTTTCAGGAGAGCTGAGCATTTGTCTTCTGCTTCATTATGAGAAACTTGTTATATTAGGCCAATATTGTTCACATTTGGTTTCGTAAGTTTTTTTCTTAGCTCTACAGAAAAACTTTCTGCTTAGAACTGGGTCAGGGTGCTCAGACTGGAAAATTCATTATAGCGAAATTTCAGGGCAATGCTACTTTAGCAGGAAATTGTGTTTGTGGGCTGTGAAAAGATAACTGGAGAAAAAGCTTGCACGCCTGAAGCAATTAAACCCCAAATCTAGCATGGCTGGATGTGGATAATTGGTTGATTAAAATTACTTAACCTACATGTGTTTTGCTCCCTATCCTCATGTTCGTACAATTAGTTACTTGGCAAAACAGGAAGGCTGTAGCCTTTAAATTTTCACTTTGGATGGTAAACCCTTTCCCAGAGAGATGAATTTGTTTTACATGTACCTACAAAGTCTTATAGCACATTTGATGATCCTTTCTGAGGGTACCACACTATAAAAACACAAGAACTAAATAGTGGCATGGAGCTGCCGTGCAGATGAATCAGTTACTATTTTGATCTCACATTATGTTGTATTACACCTAGAATAATGGCAAATTGTTAATTAAGATCCCTTGATACTTGCGATGATCTAATCTTCTGCTGCATATAACTGCCAGAATGTAGTCTTTAGGCAGAAATTTTCCATGCTAAATACATGATCCTCAGGCTCCTACTTTTCTTTCTGAGGATGCAGGAAGTGTAGCCTGGTGTTTTACTTTTCTTGGTACCCACTCTGTGGAAAAATAGGTTGCTAATCTCATCCTGACCATAAATAAATTAGAGAGGAGCAGCATAATGAGGAAGTTAGTTGGACAATGAGGCTATGCCCAGAATTCTTATGAAAGTGGGGAGAAAGGGCAGATAATATGAAAAGAGAGAAGCCTGTGAGCAGAATCTTCACAGAGGGGAAGTTAGAAAGCCATATGGGAACTCAGAGGAGTATGAGGAAGGAGATTTGGTTTGGCAAGGCTGGCTAAGCAACCCTAGAGCTGGTAAGTATATCCAAGCAGATTGTCTGGAAGGCATCTCAAAGGCAAAACAGGGCTTGAAAGACTTCCACCACTTCTCCCCTAATAAGTTTGGCCGGAGACTTCATCCAAACAGCTTAAAAAGGAGAAGGAGAGGGGCACTGGGGAATTTAATGTGGTAAGACACTGAGAGACAAGCTTAATGAAGTGGTAGATTTGTGTGTGTTTACCTCACTGTAAATGGTCCCAAAAAGAGAGTCAGTTTTTTCTACCTGTTTTTCAATTCTAAAGCCTGCAGACTTTTATCTTTATAGATAAACAAATAAAGGTAAATTCCTTGTCTCATAAAATGTTCATCAGGTGAATGATGTAGTTCTTTCAAAATGTCATCAGTCTTCCTGGTCCGAGTGATGTTCACAGCAGGTTCTCAGCCAGTGGAAGTCAAAATGCCAGCTCCCTTTGAAGATCATAGAAGCAAATAATGCATAATTGAATCTCTTATTTTTATTGTCACAGAACTGATTTTATCCAGGCTGCTCATGTGCTGCACTTGCTAATCTCAGGGAAAGATGTTTCTGATCTTCTGAAAAAACTTTACAGACCTTGAATTTGTGCGTTCTCAGAGCACACATCCAGAAGGATCCACTGGATCACTTGGTCTGATTTTGCATCTGCAGGAGGTTTTCTCCATCTCCCCGTTGCTCTCATGTTGAGCCCAGGAACTCAACTGCAGTTTGTGTTTAAATGATACCCGCTGGAAAAGCAACCGGCCTTGCTGGGGGACACAGGAAGTCTGAAAGTCTAACACTTGCCTTGGCAATTTGTTTAAGAGGTTTATTGCCTTCTGTGCTAAATAAGAAATGCTCTTCTTTCAAAATGTGAACACATCTGCCTCCATTTTTCAGCTGCTAACTTTTGGTTCTGATAAATTCAAGTATTTTAGTACTTCATATTTTTTCTTTATGGAAAAATTTTTCTTCACTAACACTCTAATCGATCACTTACCAGTCTTCTTTTATGATTACACTTCTTAAAAGTCTTCTCAAATGCCTTTCCTTCTAGTGTTTGGATACTTTTTCTTACTCCTTTTTAGACAACTTCTGCTTTTTCAGCATTCTCTGTTTAGCCAAGAGCCATATATGTCCTGTAGCAATGATGTCCATGTCCAGCTGCTTGCTATCCCTCCATCTTAAATTGTTTCCAGAGCCACATCTTTATAAAACACTGTTCCTCATTCAGTATTACAGAATCATAGAATCACAGAAACACAGAGTCATTAATGCTGGAAAAGACCCCTGAGATCATTTAGTCCAACTTTCAGCCCACCCCCACCATGCTCACTAACCATATCCCTCATGCCACATCCACATGGTTCTTGAACACCTCTAGGGATGGTGACTCCATCACTTCCCTGAGCAGCCTGTGCCACTGCCTCTCCGCTCTTCTTTTTTGGCTCTGGTAAATCATACATAGATAAAAGTTGTTCCTATATGATCCTGATTTGTCTGTCCGACCTTCATTTACATCCATCTTCATGTACCACACCCATTTCAGCAGTAGCAGCTGTTGGAGAAGAATTCAATTTCTATTGGCCTGGATGTGGAAAGATAATAGAAACACAACTTTGAATCTCTTTCAGTTTGAAGAGTGTGCCTGCATCTGCATTTTACGTTAAGGAGTTATACAGTAAAATAACAGAAGAAGCACAGTCCATTAAACTGCACTCAGTTAAAAGTGCTTTTGGGTGTTTTGTCAGATAGCCATTGCCCCTTCTCTTTGTAGGAGACCTCTGTTCCAGTGTCTCCTGATTCATACAGATGTCACAAGAAGCATGCACCTGGGGATATATCTTTGCCTCTGCTTGAGGCTAGCGCCAATCCAGACTGGATAGATTCTTCATGTTGTTTTCATTCTAAAGAGTGTGGAATAGATATTTCAGCATTTTTAGTAATGAAAAACCCAGATTTTGCAAAAAGTTATAACTCCATCTCACTATCTTTTTTCCTTCAGGACCAATAAAATGGATAATGGTCCATGACAGTGATATTCTCATATTTGCTTTTCCTTATCTTTTTGCTGAAGCTCATAGTGCCAAAAGAAAGCCTGGAAACCCTTGAAGTTTCAAAAGTTAAAATGACAAATTTAGTGTTACATTTTTGCAGATTTTCACCGCATTTCCACACCATTTGACTTTGATGTGTTTTTTGCTTGACTTTTAATTTTTTCAGTAAAACTTCCTTGGATGTCCTGAAAAGGATCTACCAAATCCTTCAGACCTGTCTTAAAATTTCAGCTGGTGTTGGATAAGATTGTTTTCATCAGCCAGTTACATGTCAAGCCTTAGCAGAGAAAGAATTGTATCTATCACTGCCTCTCACAAGAGATGTCTGTCTCTGACTGACTGATTCACAGTGGTGCTTGAAAAATGAACTGTATTGCTAGACTTTTCAAACGTGAATGAAAATGCATTAAATAGGAAGCAAAATGGGATCAGAATACAGTGCAGAATCCTTCTTTCCAAATGTCACTTGTAAGTGTAGGTATAATTCACCTAGCCTTGCTTATTCCTTCCCTCCTTCTTTCCTTCTTAACTTTTCCTTTCCTTCTTTCCTTCATTTGTTCTTTCCTTCTTTCCATTCTTCCTTCTTTCCTTCCCTCCTTCTTTCCTGGACTTCGCTTAAGACAGCAAAAGAAGGGGCTTGAAGTAGGGTTACCATTAAAGCAGTGTGAATCACCAAGGAAAACAAGACCTGAGCTCATGGGGGCAAAACCTCGTTCTTAAAAAGATTTGAGTCCAAATTTTTGCCTGACATGTGAAGGCTGAGGTTGAGCACAGGTTGCCTCGCATTAATGTCTGGGGTCACAAGCATTGCCTCCTTACCCCAGGATTTCCTACACAACCTGATGAAGTTCTGCTTTTCATGGCAGCAGATAACATGCTATAGAATGTGGCAGTCATACCGGAGCAGCACCAGAGAGCTCCTTGACTTAATTTCTGGTGCTGCAAATACTTGCCAGATAGCTCACGCTCATCAGTAAATGTCGTATCAACGACTTCTGCCATCAGATATGAACTCTGTTCATGGAGCATCCACTTCGGATGTACAAAAAATTGCTGTGGGACCAGCGTGTGGCCTTGTTACATTTCTCAAGAACTGCAGCACTGAAATACCTGGCTTACTTCTCTCTGCAAGTCAATGCAATTAATGTATTTTTCTTTTTTAAATTTCAGTGTGGATCGGTATTTATATACATAGCAACAAAACCAATGCCAATAGAATCACACAGCAGGAAATATAATGTTAACTTGATCCTGGCCATGCTTTTATGCTTAATAAAAGAAAATCAGGAAATAAGGAGAGTGTTGTATTTAATTTTGAATTTCCTGGGCCCTTGCTGTTTGTTGTCTTGAAGATAACACCATCTAAACATACAGGGTCTTAAAAATTTAATTTCCTTTTTCTATTTCCTACTTCCTATTGCTCAGGTTTTCAGGCTGCTAGTGTGGCTCCTCTTGAAGCAGAGACTTCTTGTCATTCTGTCATTCTGCGTGTGCCTTCTGATTCACACTGCATTTACATTTCTCCTGCTCCTTTCCACCTTCTTCTTGAGTGAAAGCTATCTGTTCCCCCACACAGTCAGCCTGTGGTGCTGGATAGAAGGCACAGGAAGCAGAATTTGTTGGTTCTGCCAGACCTTTCACATTTTCCACTTCACTCTTCTCACTATGTCACCGAAGATGACTGTTGCCCAACAGGGCATGTCAGCAAAGCTTATGGAGAGTACATTTGATCTCACTGTCCAATATGCTCCTTGAGAACGAGCAATACTCTTTCTGAAGTCCAGAAAAAGACACCATCCTCTCATCACACTAGAAGACCAATCGCCAGAAGCAGAGATATTTCCCTATGATGTGACCAATCTCACCAGTGTCATTTCCAGCTGCTGACACACCAGCAGAGGGGGAAAACCACCAAGATTTCCTGCACTGCTGTTGTCCTTGCTGTGTAGCCTAGTGGTTGCATATGGGCCAGGGAGCTCCCACTCCATCTCCCAGCAAGTTTTTCCTGCTTCTCCAAGCACAAATACAGGTTGGGCAGAGAATGGCTTGAGAGGGATTTGGGGATGTCAGTTGACAAAAAATTCAACATGAGCTGGCAACGTGTGCTTGCAGCCCAGAAGGCCAACTGTATCCTGGGTTGCATCAAGAGAAGCATGACCAGTAGGTCAGGGGAGGTGATTCTGCTCCTTTATTTTCTTGTGAGACCCCGCCTGGATTACTGCATCCAGTTCTGTGGCCCCCAAACAAGAAGGATATTTTGCTGTTGGAGCAGGTCCAGAGAATGGCCACGAAGGTGATCAGAGGGCTGGAGCACCTCCCTCTGAGGACAGGCTGAGAGAGTTGGGGCTTTTCAGCTTGGAGAAGGCTCCTTAGTACCTGAAGGGGACCTACAGGAAAACTGGGGAGGGACTTTTTACAAGGGCATGTAATGACAATAGGACAAGGGAAAATGGTTTTAAACTGGAAGAGGGTAGATTGAGACAAGATATTAGGAAGAAATTCTTCCTAATGTGAGAGTGGTGAGACACTGGAACAGGTTGCCCAGTGAGGTTGTGGATGCCACCTTCCTGGAAGCGTTGAAGGCCAGGCTGGATGGGGCTTTGAGCAACCTGGTCTAGTGGGAAGTGTCCCTGCCTATAGCAGGTGTTTGGAACTAGATGATCTTAAATATCCCTTCCAACCCAAACCATTATATGATTCTATGAAGACTAGCAAATTCAAGGGGATTCTGGTGTAGGATGTGTCTACCTCATCTGGGGCTTTGTGAAGGCTGAGAGCTTGAACTTGATTGACTGAAATACAGTGTCTACAGGCAGAGCAGTGCCTGCTGTCCTCTCACTTTCATCTCATAGCCTAGGCTTGTTAGGCCTTTGTGTTGACTTGTTCAGTGACTTAAACCTGCCCCGTATTTCCGATCACCAGTAGTTTCACTGATGGGACATCTATCCTTTTAGTGTGGCCTGGCACTAGAACTCTGCATAGAAAAAATATAGCTGCATTTCACAGAATCACAGAATCGTAGGGGTTGGAAGGGACCTCCAGAGATCATCGAGTCCAACCCCCCTGCCAAAGCAGGCTCCCTACACCAGGTGGCACAGGTAGGCGTCCAGGCGGGTCTTGAATATCTCCAGAGAAGGAGACTCCACAACCTCCCTGGGCAGCCTGCTCCAGTGCTCCGTCACCCTCACCGTAAAGAAGTTCTTGCGCACATTGGTGCGGAACTTCCTATGCTCCAGCTTCTGGCCATTTCCCCTTGTCTTGTCTCCGCACACTGCTGAAAAGAGTCTGGCGTTACCACTCTGCCCCCCACACCTTAGATATTTATAGACCTGGATCAGGTCCCCTCTCAGTCTTCTCTTCTCAAGGCTGAACAGACCCAGTTCACTTAGCCTTTCTTCATAGTGGAGATGCTCCAGGCCCTTCACCATCTTTGTGGCTCTCCGCTGGACTCTTTCTAAGAGATCCCTGTCTTTTTTGTACTGGGGAGCCCAGAACTGGACACAGTACTCCAGATGAGGCCTTACCAGGGCAGAGTAGAGGGGGAGGATCACCTCCCTTGACCTGCTGGCCACGCTCTTTTTAATGCACCCCAGAATTTCATAACAGAGAGTCTTTTTTTAATTCTAGCCAGGCACACTACTTCCCATTAAAACCTAAAGAAATGTACAGTAATTGGTTTGGTATATGTTGAAATTATTTTCCAATAATGGGTAGATAGTCTTGTTTATTATTTATGTGCACATAATTCCGGTAGCAATTAACATCTTAATGAAATCTTTATATAGAATATATTCTTTAATAAAAACGCAATTGTGAATATGATTTGCTGCTCATAGCAAGTCTAATATAATTAGATTTGGTTTAATAACATGCAAAACTATCAACATATGAAGAATGGACTCTGAAAACATTACTGCAATCACACAGGATCACCAGAAGAAGCTGAACTCTCATTTCCCAAGCTCCTGCAGCACAGATGAGGGTGAGATGCTGTTGCCATTACATCATGGTGACCCTGTTGGTGAGATATTCAGCCATTTATTTGCAGAAAGCCTGCACATTGTGAACCTTTATTTGCCTTTCCTCACCAGAGGATTTTTCCCCTTGATCAAGGGATGAAACCTCTTTCAAGTTTAGATTTCAGGAAACCCAAAACTCAATGAGAAATTAAGGTCTTGTTTGGTTTGGGGATTTGGTCATATTATATCCACTGGTGACAGCCGCTGATGGGGCTTTGTCTGCATTGTCCCCAGGCGCGTAGTGGCAAAGCTGCTGTTTGTGCTGGTGGAGATCAGCAGGCTCCCAAGCAGCAGTAAATTGCACAAATGCAAATCACAGCTTGCTGACCTGCAGGAAGGGTTTCTCTGGCATCAGTATATTGGTCCTGCAAGCACAGCTTTTCTCCAAGGCAGCCTAAGGCTAGTGGCTAGCAGGTGTGTGGATGTCACAAAACATACTTTGGAATGGCTTAATGCATGCTCAGGCCAGGTGACTCATGTCCCACCAGCCTCCTTCCCAGAGTGCCCAGGAGTTCCTGCCCAAGAACTGGTCTTAAAGCAGAGTTTTCTGAATTCTATCCAGGTTTCTGCTGTTTTTTTTAAATGAAAGGGTTGCACTGTTCTGCTCGAACACTGGGCAAACCAGAGAAGAACTTAGATAGGAACATCTCTGGATGACTTAGGAACCTGGAGGCCATCAGCAGCATCTGAGCAGGCTTTGGCAGAGGTTAAACCCCAATGCAAGGAATCCTCTTGCTGAGATCCATTTTGCCATAGCCCGACAATTACCAATGCATCAGTACTCACATTTTCTGACGTGGCTTTGTAGAGCTGTTTTAACACACCTAATTAAGCCCAGAAATGTGTGTTTGGTGTTCTAGCGACAACAGAACCGCCTAATAATCTTTAACACTTATGTACATATGAAATGGTGCGTACAACATCAAAGCTGTGCACACACATTAAATAATTCATCCTGATAATAAGCCCTGGAGGCAAGGACAAGGGACTTGAGCTAAATAACATCCCTGCTCCTGCATCACATTGCCATTGGAACCAGGGCTAAGTGCTGTGAGTGCTGGGTGCCGAGTGCTATGCTCTCTCTCTCCACCCTCCCTGCTCTGCGGTGCATGTATGTAGCAGCTCATGTGTTATTTGGAACATTTCCTACTCCCAGGCATGCTCCTGTGGGAAGTGGCTACGAATCCACATCACAACGCATACCATAAAAATAGACTTGCCAGCCCGGGTTGGAGGGGCTGGGGCTGCCAAGGAGCTGCAACGTGATGAAGATTGTTTGAACTACTCATGGGGTGGATGCCCACACAGCCCCTTCACAGCAGGCAGGGGCAGGGTGCAGGTGGTGGAGAAGAACCCAAAACAAGGCGAGTATCGCAGCTGTGTCAGTGACTTCCTGCTTGTGATCAAAGAGCATAGCCCTCTCACAGTCATCCTCCTACTGACTGTTATGATCAAATTCAATCAACTGTCACAAAAAATGGCGTAAAAATGACTCAAAATCTCTTTCAAAACATGAGGGTTTGGAGACGAGTGGGGCTTCACTTCCCCCTGCCTCAACCTTCAACCCAAGTGAGCCAGCAGCGTGCTGCTGGGAAGCAGAATTTTCTGCAGACCTCTTGTGATATTATGCTCAGGATGTGTCCCCTCACATGATGTGATCTGCATGGTTCAGTGCTGTGTCACACGCGTTGGCTTTTGTTTGCCTCTTCCCCTGAGCAGTGAGGTGTGCGACACCTCTGACAAAGCCCATCTGCGGAAGGCAGCATTCTAAAGCTGGGAGAGTTGGCATCTAATGCTCTGGGAAAGAGCCAGTTCAGATGCAATAATCATTTGATGTTTCACTGACCGAGGATGGTAACTCTTGCTGTTCTGCTGGCAGTTTGCAGGGATGTGGTTCTTCACATCCTGCCTTGCTGACAGACAGCTATTTTTCCAAGAAGCCTTTGGACTTCGGACACTATAAGTGCCTTGCTGTTTTATTTTAATCTTGGTTCCTATTTGCTGAAGGTGTCATTCTGCTCAGTACAAGTTTACTTGTGAAGTTTCTATTGCCCCTTTGGGATGCTGGCACTGAGTCTATGCATTCTTTAAAAGGACAGTTTATCTTCAAAGAAAACACCCAAAAAATCCTGTGCATACTCCAGAGCATCACACTGTATACAAGAGGCTCTGGAGGGACCTAGTTAACAGGGAACATTTTCTGTCTAGATGTTTTGGACATTCTTTTATAGAGCATGTGGAAATGTATTCCGTTTTCAAATAGATACACCCTCCTCCTGTAACATGAGTCAAGAGGAGAAAGCCCACACAGTTGTTTTGGTTACTTAGGAACTTCCATGCCTGATTAATCAGTTTCTCTCCCCTGCTTCGAGGAACCTAATTGAACTTGTCATTTTTTTCCCCTGAAATATAGTCATAGATTCAAAAAATCCTGGTATTTCTAATATTTATTTTCCACATTGCACTTGCCAAATGTACCTCCCTTGGGGACATTATAGGTTGGCTTCCAGATTAGCTAAGGTCATCCTGTACATTTTCTGGACCCTGGGGAATGAGGCCTTTTCTGCTCTTTTGGTGTAGTTTGGCAGGACCCGAGCCCATTTCTATAAGATGAGGTCTTCCGTATCAGCACGTGCCTCTTGCTCTTGCTCCCACCATATCTTTTCCCTCCAGCATCTTCCAATTACAGTATTCCTTCCATTACCATTAAATTTAATATAATCCATCAAGTTGTCCCAGAGGGGATATCTTTCACTCTGGATTTATCTGCTAATAGACACATGGTAGCAGATGATCTCTCTCTCTCTCTCTTTTCTGAGAGATTATTAATTACTAACGCAATTTTATCACAGAAACCTGACAGTCTTCAAACATAGCCTCATATCAGCCTGTTTCATTTGAATTTCTCCAGTGTAAATTACTGCCTCACAGTCCTGGTTTCTATAGGTGCTCATTACATTCTGACATAGTTCATAAAAAATAGAAATAGGTGATGTTATGGGTGTGCTTCTTCTTCCTTAGCTCCCCATCCATCGTCGATTCTATTCTTTTTGGCGCAGTTATACACTCATTTTTCATAGGTTTATAAATGTTGCAGTGGGGCCCAGGATCAAATTCTCAGCTATAGGCACAGGGCTCACATCTAGATGAATAGATTCGTAGGTTTAAGGCCGGAAAGAACCATTAGATCATCTGTTCTTACTTCCCATGTATCACAGCCCATTACATTTCACGCAATTACCCATGTATTGAACCTAATAGCTTCTTTGGCTAAAGTACATCTTCTAGAAAGGCATCCAGCCATGATTTGAAGCTCTCCAGAGATAAGAATCCAAAGTCTCCCCTGAGGATTTGTTCCAGTGGTTAATTACCGTCACTCTTAAAAATATATGCCTTATTTCCCATTTTAATTTGTCTGGCTTCAGCTTCCAGCCACTGGATCTTGTTATGCATTTTTTCTGCTGAAAAAAAGAGCCTTCTAGTAGCTGGTATTTCCTCTCAAGGAAATATTTCGCATGTTACAAGAGAGTCATCTTTCAGTCTCCTCTTTGATTTAAAAATAAATAAATAAATAAAACAGAAACAAAACAAACAAACCATGTTAGGAGCTACCTATTCTTTCAGAGAAAAAAAATAAAATAAAATGGATTCTCAAGCCATTAAATAATTTCCATGTCTTTTTGGCACCTTCTTCAATTTTCCCTCACAAGAAATGACGTTCATGCATCTGAAGTCTCCTCCTTGTGATGTGCCAGCTGTCATCTCCACCATTTGTTTGGGTATAGCCCAGACATCACTATAGACACGCATAAACACCACAGGGTCCAGCCCTGGGAGGTGATGAGCCTTCTCAGCCAGCTCAGTACAGTCTGAAAGCCAAGGTGGAAGCAGATCTCCTGTGGCAAGATATACAGTGAGATATGAAGCATGGGCATGATCCCCTGGGGGTCCACCATGGAGGATCTGTTTTGCTGTATTTTGCTTTGCTCCCCCAAGTGTCAGAAACTTCTCTTCAAATCCTGAGTGGCCATTCCTGTATTGTACTTTGATGAGGAAAAAGCAGCTATTGAACAAGTGCACTGTTGTTCCCAGTCTGTTCAGTGCTAATACTTATTTTTATTAGCCATAAGATAATGAAAACTTCACTTAGAAACAAACAAACAAACAAAAAAACACCAACAAATAGCTTTAAGTAAGTTTTATGACTGAACTGGGATGCACTGTTGTTTTTGCTGCTTATGGACCCCAAGGGAAACAAAGGCTGGAAGCACTTTGCATCAGGCTTTGCCTGCCTCAGCTCCATCTGTGTTCAGTCAAATTTCAGCCAGCTACCAGTACCCATCGGCGTGTTGCTGAGCCCAGAGTTACTACTGGCAGAAGTTAGATGAAGCTGGAGCCTCAGGTAATGGTAGGTGGTTGAGGCAGCCTGCCCTTACCCATTGATTTGGCCCAAGACCAGGATGTCACCACAGAGCTGCCATGCAGATGAACATAAACCTTTATGCTCTGAGAGGCAGATGCTAGTGGGGGTTGCTAATGATTTGGGGTACTTTTAGATATTAGATGCTTCCAATGCATGCTGAATTAATGAGGCTTTGAGTGCCTGAAGCTGGTACATGGTGGGATTTGGACCTGTTTGTGGCTCATGGCAGTACAAGGTAAGGAAGGCACTAATCAGAGTCGCCTGTGAGGGATGCATCAACTCCAGCCCTGTGCCTGCTCTTCCTGCCTGGTGTTTCATGGCATTGTCTTCTGGCACACTGCTTCCACTCTGCTCTTTGAGCTTCATTAACAGGCTTGGTGCACACATCCCAAGCCAGGAAATCAAAGGCAGTGAGTGAGTACATTCAGCCTTGCAAAGCAAAGCTGGATACCATGGGGGCACTGGAAGCGATTATGTTTTCAGATTGAGCACTCGGTTGGACCTGCCCTGGCTGATAAGCCAGCAAATGCAAGGTTTGGATTCTATCTTGGTGTCCTACAAGAGGAGTCAAGATGGGATAATCCACATCTCTTCCAAGTCTTCCTTGGATCATTGTGCTCATGGACATACTGGAAAGAAAATACTTCTGCTAATGGATAGTCTTTGGATCTTGGTCTTCTGCAAACCTCATGGCCATTCTGCAAGATCCTTCCCTTGGGCATCTGGAGAAGGGAAAGATGAGGCAGGAAAGAACTGAGGCAAGAAAGAAGCTTTCCTTGCTGTTGAAATATTTTATTTTCCAGGGAGGGGGGATAGCTATTTATTTACCTTTGATGAAGCCAGTGCAAACCATTTGTTTGATGGATTAGGCCGTTAGTTTTAATTTGTCAAGTTGCCTGGGGTACAGGACAGGCAGGTTAGCTGGAGCAATTGTCTCTATACAAATGGAAAGAATAATGTCCTGAAAAGATAGCATTACAGGGGCTGCTCTCTCCTCTGCAGACCATTCCACAACACCTACCCTTTAAATCCCAGTCAAGTCTCTTGAGGAGATCTGAGTTAGCAGTTAAAAGTAAAGGCTTGCACGGCCTTTTAGCTACAGCCTAAATACCACTCTAATATTGCAGTCTTTGACATACACAGTGCTATTTTTTCCCCTCTTAGGAATGGTTTGATAAAGGGTGTTTACTTTTTTTTTTCTGCTGTTGCTATTACCCCAAGCCTTTATTATCATGGGTTGCCAGGTATAATGGCAATATATGTAAAAGCAGGCCATTAACTCAGTGACTTGCAAAGTACAATATTATGAGTCTAGCCCTCTTTGGCTGCCGATCTTCATCATTACTGGTAATGCCTGGCTCTCTGAGTCCCCAGTTTAAATTAGAGTGGCTCAAGAGCACAAGAATTCACAGGTATGAAGCCAGGGACAAAACCAACCTGCACCAGTTTCCTTGGTGCAGTATCGCACCCCAGAGCTCATGTGAGGTCCTTTGTCTTCCTGTGGATGTGGTTGCAGTTATTTCTGTACAGCAAACACATCCACAGGTTGGCACTGTGACTGGCAGATGTATGACTGGCCTCTATTGCTCTGCTTGGGAGTGTGGAAGAGCTCCTCTTTTTTTTTTTTTTTTTTTTTAACAATACAGACCTACAAACATTTTTTGTAAAATCAAAGTTTGACTTGTTCTTTTCTAAGAGTGAACATTTCCCATTCACTCATATTGTCCCCAGTAGGGATTCAAATAAATTTTGAGGAGTAAGAAGACACGAATTGCTCATGGTACTGAAGAGGCTGTAGTGCTTGTAGCTATTGTGGATGCACCTTAGATATAGTTTGAGCACACTATTGCCCATCAACTGGCCAGCAGTTCCTGCTGCCAAGCATCTTCGTGCCTCTCTGCAGCAATGGCAGAATGGCTGCTTCGACTCCTAGTATCTTATCTTCTTGGTTCCCAGTAGCAGCAATCCAGAAATAGAAACAGCAATATAGAGAGAAATGCCATGATGCAGACAGTGCTGTGGTTTTGCCCCAGTGGCAATGAGCACCTGCACCCAGAGGCGCTCACATTGTGAGATGTAACACTAAGGAATATGGTTTAGTGAGGGACTCAGTAAGTCGGATTTTCTAGGATGCTACAGGGGCTGTTGTGGCGCAGGCTTATCCTGCCTGCCCCGGGACCTCATGTGCCAGTGAGTAGAGGTGTTCTTTGTGGCATGCCCAGCATGAGGTTGGCCACCTGGTTGGGAGGTGAAGGCATGATTCACATTTTCTGCCCAGCCACTTGAGCACAGGAGCTTCTGATGACTCAAAAGAAGTGTAGTATCCTTCAAAACAAGGAAAAGATAAAAGGAATTTTTCAAACAGTAAGTTCTATTGAAAAAATATATGTATTGATACCTCACTTGCACTGAGAACAGGAAGAGTTTTCTTAGCTCTGGTGAAGACTTTGCCTTTGAAGGTCACAGATACAGCCCCCAAAATAGCTCTGCAGTTCTGGTATTTAAATGGGCTCTGAAACTCAAGTTTCCCTTGGAGTTGTTTGTGTGGAAGAGAAGAACACTTTTAGATTGCTCTGATAATGAACACCAAGACCCTGAAGTCCCGTTATGTGCTTGGCAAAGCAGGAACCTGGTTTGATGGAGCTGTTGAGTGTGACAATTCCAATGCCCTTCCCCAGCACTGAAACTCAGGCTATGGTCACACGTAGAAAAAAAAATTAGTTTTTAGCTGGTTCAGTACATTTGCGTTTGGCTTACCAGGCAGCCATGCAGGGGCTTGTGTTGGCACTACAGGGGAGGCAGCATGGGGAGAAGAAGGACCAAACTGAGGGAGGGCAAGGAACAATGGGAAATATACATCAGGCCGTATTCTCATCCTTCACTGTTGCTCACTTTTCAACAAAAAACTCTTTCCATTCATTTCCACCTCCACACACTGCTCTCTTGAAGGCAAGTGCCTGCTCCTTTTTGAGACCTGAGTCTACATTTCATAGTCAGCAGAAGAATTTAAGCCTCAGCAGGGGCCAGCTGACACAGCAGCTAAGATTAGATCACAAACTACTATTTTAAATCGCTATGTAAGCAGCAAGAAAAGGCAAAGAGCAAAAATATAAGAATAGCGTGGCACTGAGTTTGAAGGCTCCCTCTGTTCCCTCTTATGATACCCAGTAGCTAAGTAAAGAGGGACCCAGTGGCATTTTGAATTGAATAAAAAGGAATTAAATGATGGACACCCACATTTCCAATCAGGGCTGAGTGTACTGAGTGAGAGAACACAAAAGGTCTCCGTTTGTATACCTATTTGGGGGATCACTAGAGGATAAGACCTGCCTGACCTGACCTGCACAGCATTGGTGAGTCAGCTCAGTTCTCTGACGAAACTCAGCCTGGCTCTCAGCCTCCAGGAACCAAGGCTATAGAACTTACCTGCAGATAGCAGGTGCAGAGAAAACTGGGTTAGATGCCAAATTTCTAGGTGGAGAGCGTGGTCCTTTTTATATCTTATGACATTTTGCTGTGAAGATACTCATCCTCTAATGTACCTACAGGGATGCAGACCTGCAGTCATCTGAACACAGCCACGTTTTGGTCGTGATACTGAGTGAAGATACTCAGAAGATATCTTCAAGATACTGAGTGAAGGTCACCAGTGCTGAAAGTGGAAGCTTTCCTTAACAACATGGAGTGAAAAAAGGCACGCTGTGCACAGTCCACACCTACCACTGATGCTGACTAGTCCCCAATCCTCACCTCTTACACTAGGCTCACTGTCCCTTCTCCTTTCCCATCAACACACCCAGCCCCAGTCCCTTGCAGAGGGAAAGGCCATCCCAGTGCCAGAACTGCTCAGCCAGGCAAGGCTTTGCCAGTGCTGTAATGGGAGTAAATAAAAGCCCTCAAATAAATAGGAGATGATAGGGAGGCAGAAAACTGTAATTCTCATGACTGATGGCATTACTCAATTTAGACATTAACATTCAAGCTAAAGCATTAAACCTTGGATTTACTGAGTATGCCTGTTATTAATTTTGCCTATTCAGGCTGCATTGCTAGGAGGTAGGTGTATAATTTAAAAATGAATTGAATTAGGTTACAAGTTAAGAATTGCAGAGACAATGATCATATCTCTTCCCAGGCTGCTGATGAAAGGCCGTACCGGATTTATTTTTACCCTCATGAAGGTTTGGGAGGAGCGTTTACTGGATGGCTCCACAGCCTGTATAATTCCCCACGTTTCTTTATTAAAATAATACTCCTAATCCTTGTTCCTTAACTAAGAAATGACACATAGCGGGATTCCCACCTCTGCATTACACTGATTTACATAAATCCTTCCTTTTTGGAGTCTCATCCAGCAAGGATTGTTCTTCCCCGCTCTTGAGAAGGTTTCTACTCTGGGCCAGGTTAGAGCATCCCCATGCTCTGCCCTGGAGGACAGGGATGCTGTGGGGGCAGCCCAGAGACCCTCCCAGCATTACACACACAGCAGGTGCAGGAGCAGGCTGCCACAAACAACCTGGTTATTTCCCTTCCCTTCAGCTTGGAGGAAAGTGGGGAGTCCTGTGATGCTGATCCTTGCAGGGCCTTCAGCAAGACCCATGGGGGTAAAAATTGTTCAGACAGCAATTAATGGATTCATAGATTCATAGAATGGCCTGGGTTGAAAAGGACCACAATAATCATCTAGTTTCAACCCCCTTGCTTTGTGCAGGTCGCCAACCACTAGACCAGGCTGCCCAGAGCCACATCCAGCCTGGCCTTGAAATGCCCTGCAATGGCAGGACTTGACCCATCCCATTATGGCAGATGAGCTTTTTCCTTCCTGCAATTAGTGGCTGTGAAGATATATCACATTATTATTGTTCATTATTATTGTTACCATTATCATGACTGTTTATTATTATTAGCGAAGAGACTTTGATTTTTGGGAAAGATTTTGGATGTTTGTGTATCCTGTTTCTACCTTGCACACATATATGGAGAGAGGGAGAGAAAATAGTGTCAAAACAGCATCCATGTTCACGGAGGAACTCTGTCAACAGCACAGTGAGAGCAGTTTTGTTCATGGTGTTCTTTACCCCATCTGCACATAAAGAAATCACTACACTCCCATGACAAGTCCATGGAACACCCACAAGGCTTTACAGTTCTGCATCGACCCACCAGAATTTAAAACAGATTATCTTGGATGTAAAACAAATAGACAAGCAAACAATAATAGAAGCTGTTATTTATTCTGTCTCACCTTTGTTTTTTAATGCAAATATAGTGGAATATAACATTGCACTTCACAAATGCAGACTCGTGCTTTGAAAATCTGGGGTAAGCTGTCATTTCTGCTGAAGTCAATAAAAATTTCTTAGTGACTTAATTGAGACAGGATTCCACCCCTTAATATGCTGTAACAGGAAACTGAGTGCTGCCCTGAATACCAAGGATGATTTATTGGAAAGCAATACCAGGGCATCTCATACCTAGTCATTAAGATTACCTCGGGCTCATTATCATGCTTTCTGCTAACTGAATTTTAAAGATTAATATTAGATGGCTGTTCACATTAAGGAGACCTGTTAAAGGTAATCATGCGCTTCATAGGTTGTGCTGCTATTTAAAGAAAACTGTTGACACTCTTTATATCCATTATCTAAAACAACCAGTGGACAAAGGCAGAATGGAGGAGGAGGTGTTGTAAGCTATCAATAAGAGGAAAGCCTGGTGTTTTCTTAAACAAGATGTTGTGGCTTAACCCAGCAGGCAGCTCAGCAGCACACAGTCGTTTGCTCACTCCCTGCTCATAGAGGGGTGAGGGAGAAAACTGGAAAAAAAAAAGAACAGCCAACAAAGTAGAACTTGTGGGTTGAGATAAAACTATTTACTGACATGGGAAAGGAAGACAAAAGGAGTAGCAATGATAATAATATATATTTACAAAACAAGTGATGCACAAAACAGTTGCTCACTATCCACTGACCTGTGCCCTGCCAGTCCTCAAGCAGTGGCTACATCCTGACCAACTTCCCACAGTTTTAAAAGCTTTTTTGCATGTTGTTGCACGCTATGGAATAGCCATTTGGCCAGTTCAGCTCAGCTGCCCTGGTTCTGTCCCCTCCCAGCTCCTTCTGCCCCCCAGTTCCCCCCGCTAACAAGACAGCACAGGAAGTTGAAACATCCTTGTCTCTGTACAGCACTGTTCAGCAACAGCTAAAACATCGATGTGTTATCAACATCGTTTTTCTCCCAAAGCCAAAACATAGCATCATACCAGACACTATAAAGGGGAAGGAAAAAACAGGACACATGGGCAGATATTACAGTAATGTTTTTTGTCTGTTCTTTTCTAACCTGTACCAACATAATAAATTTTATTTCTAAATCAAGCCAAAGCCAGACTGCTACTGAAGACAGATTATATTTTTTAAAAAGTGAAGCAAATAGATATTTTATTGATGAAAACTATTGCTTTGTGTGTGCATGATGATCTTGTGACTTCTTAAAAAAAGCTGTCAGAAGAGCAGAAATAATAATGGATGTCACCGTGTAGGGCTGAAATGATGACAGTGTATTTGCCCACACACTTCCAGAGCTGGTTTAGTGTAGGAAAGTAGTTGCTTGCTGAGTTGTCATCGTTTCCTCCCATGTTGTTCAGAGTAGACTTACAGATGCAGTTAGGTGTCACTGTCAAGAGGAACTGTCAGTTTGTGGCAGCACAGCCCTTATTTTCCACTGAATGTGTGAATACAGAAGGAATTGTCTCCCTGGCTGTTACAGTAGTGAGAGCTTTCAGCAGAAATGTTCAGACTTCTCCGTATAATGTAGCATACAGTTAAAGATTAAGATCTAATTTTTCATTTCTAGTTCCTTTTGTTTTGTCAAGGATATTTCAATGTATCAGTAATCTGATTTTTAAAAAGACATGTACTGTGGCAAAACCATAGTCCAAGACCATCAGACATGCTGATTTCACACCCTGAAGATGCCCACTGATTCAAAACCAGGAACATGGAGAAGGAAAATTGTCCAAGTAAGGCAATCTGAGATTAAACTGTATGGAGAAGTTCTTTATTATGAGAGTGGTGAGGTACTGGAACAGGCTGCCCCGAGAGGTTGTGGATGCCCCATCCCTGGAGGTGTTCAAGGTCAGGTTGGATGGGCCCCTGGGCAGCCTGGTCTACTATTAAATGTGGAGGTTGGTTGGCCCTGCCTGTGGCAGGGGGGTTGGAGATTCATGATCCTTGAGGTTCCTTCCAACCTGGGCCATTCTGTGATTCTGTGATTCTGTGAAAACTGACTCTCTGAATGAACAGCCATCTTTCTATGGTGTAGTGGGCTTTGGATTGGGCACGTGAGACCACAAGGAGAGTAGAAGTATTTTTTCAGCTCATATTTTCAGCTGTGGATGGGCGGTGGTGGGAGCCTGGTTTTGTGTCCAGTTGGCAGTGGCACGGCTGAATTTGTTCTTCTTGCACAGCTTTTGTGCGTTGCTGTTGGACCGCTCCATTGTTCCCAGTACATACTCATAGCTCTTTACCCATTGGCATTGGCCAAAACAAGACCAATGTTTGTTTGCCTCTTGCCTTTACACCACCAAAAGCTACTTTAAGTTGTTGATGGTGTTGGCAGCACTGTTTTATTTGTATTTCTTTCTTCTGCTCTTTTGTGTTTTGTCTTTCTTAAGTATGAGTTTTTTCTAATGTGGTATCTATGTGCAAACATATGCATCTGACGAAGGCAAAAGAGATTTATTGCATTTTTTGCTAATACAGAGGAAAGGGGAAATTGCCTACATAATGGAGCAGGAGATTCAGTTTTAACTATGTCATTTCTCTCGTCTCCATAGTACTGAATACACAAATACATAATCTACCTCCTTCTTCAAAGATATCAGCATACAATTAAACCCCACAAAGCTTGACAACCTGTCGTCAAGTTGTTTAAGCAGTTGTTTCAGAATCTGACAGACAAATTTATAAACAAAACGTAGAGCACCAGATTGTGGGATGAGGCAGCATCATCACGTGGCTTCCTCATTACCTCAAAATTTGGAAAACAAAAAAAAAGTAGAGAAATGCTTATTTTTTTCCTTGAATAAATAACAGTTTAATTACATTATAGAAATAAAATATGATATGGTAGTGGTACACTGGAAATTTTACAGAAATACTATTCTGCTACTGGTAGGTAAATGGTCAAAGCTACTTTTCATGACAATCTGAACAGTACTTGTGTACAAACTATTATACAGGTTGCTAGTGAAAAATATTGCAGCAGTTGCAAGGATGTTACCAGCTCAAACAAACATCTAATGATACAATATTCTTCTAAGAGGAAGTAATAATGTTAGATTTACAGACAATAAAGAGTTATGTTCTCCACTTTGAAACACTGGAAATAAAAAGCTCACGTAGCCCCATTTCTTTACCTTGTATTATCACAAGGAAGTATTTTCCTTTCACTATGAGACAGCATCTCAAGAGACCTTGTAAACAGTTTATTCAAAGGTAGTATTTGAGATGTCACAGCAACTTCAACAATTGCCCTACTCTACAATTACAGACTTTTAGGCCACTGCTTGTACAGATGACTTTTGTTTTTCCCACTTATTTACATACATTCAGCCCAGTAACAGCAGGCAAAATGCGCTGTCTATCTCGCAACAGACACACTACAATTTTCATCCAGAGACCAGTGCAAGAAAACACGGATATCGATTGCACAGCGTCGCGGAGATTATATTATACAAATATACAGTCAAGACTGTTGAGAATCTAACTCTGCACGCATGTAACACGAATGATCTTCTTACAGCTATATGACATTTGGAGTTTTCAGGTACACATAATGGCGACTATCGCTGGTTGGGTGGTGACAGAGTGCGTGGCCGTAGAGCACAGGTTGGCTGTGCTATCGCTAGGTGAAGGTAGTCAGCTGCAAATGGGGAACTGCTAGAGCTGAAGGTGAAGTACAGCTTATCTCGGAACGGCAGCAGGTTTTGCTAATGAATTGGCCGTCCCACTCCATGTGCAACTTGTAGGCAAATGGTTGCCACCTCTTGAATAAATGGTTCTAAGTGAACCGACACAGTTCCCAGAGCTTTAGAAAAACTCATTATGCAAATGAAGATCCTGATAGATGGTAATGTTTCACAGGATGCTATTTCTTATTCTATCAGTAAGCACCAAGTTAAGTGCCAAGACAGCCCCATTGTCCCATGATTTATCACATAAAATTTAGAACGCAAATGCACGACGAAAGTCCACAAAGTTTGCATTTAATTCACAAGAAGACAGTTTCAAAAATGGCTCTTAAAATACCTTTACATTTAAGTGGGATTCCCCCCTCCTCTCCAAGAGGATTGCTTTAGAAAGGACTACATCTAGATACGAGAAAGACCTGCCTTGGCCCACTCAGGGGCGGGATGTCCTGTTCCACCACTCAGGTCAGCTGCAGGGAGGGAGGTGGAAAAGAAAACTCCCACAACTTTTGCTGCCCAGTACCTCTCCTGAGGAGATCTCTGCAAGGTGCCATCACACACAGTATCTGAGTGCCCTGAGCTCGCAGCCACCTCTGCCACCAAAGAGCTGCCAGCTAAGCTCAGCTTGGCCTTTTCTGCTACCAGCTGCTCTGGCCTGCACTACCACTTTCAAACACCATGGAGACATCCTGATGGTCAGCAACCTCAAGGCTACCACCCTGCTCTCCTTTCCTATGTAAGCCCACTGCAGGACAGCAGCTCTGCTGGCCCAGTGTTACTGAGGGAGTCACTCCACCAGTGGCATGCACCAGGCAGCTAGTGGGGTAGGCCACATTCACAGCCATTTTGGCAGAAAGCAGCTGGGAGAGGCGTGAGGAAACAGTCCAAAAAAGGAAGGCAGCAGAGAACGGGACACAGTACCTTCAATGTTAGACAGTATCCATGCCTTAAAGACTAGCAACATCCTCCTTGTGGAAATCCCCAGGTGTCAAACACAATCCCACTACAGAGCAGAGTCTCCATTTCCACGAGTAACTTCACCTTCCTCAAAGCTGATGAAATCACACCTTGTCCTCTGTATCCTATTTTCACAGTGAGACTCACCTCGTTTCACACAGTCAGATTCGAATACATAAGGACTGAAACGCTCCTTTATTCCTGGTGTCCTCCATTTCCACAACACCCTCAACATCCACTCCAGTGGTCAGTGCTGGCTCACACCTGACTCTGTCTCACTGCATTTCATTCTCAAGCACAGCTGGAAGGTTGTTTTCTCTAGCACACGGATACATCCCTCAGTGCTGGATCTGTGTGTTCGCAATATGGTACCTTCGTCAGCAATCAGTTGGAAGAACTCAATTTTAGAAACAGAATTTGTGTGCAAAGCGTGCAACAAGAAATACAGCTTACATTTGGTCATAGTGTCCTATCTTAGTTATGCTACCATGACTCACACTTATTATACTTACACACACACACACGCACACACACGTACACACACGTGGATATTTATTTATATACACGCTCACACAATAAGAAAATGCCTAAATCTGACAATACTTCCTCCTCTTTGAGTGAAGGCTGGAGTCCGGCATCTCAGGCTCTGAACTGGCTTAAACCTGGGGTACAGGAATGCAACACACTTCAAGTATACGTCAACGGCACAGTGATTACATCACACATGGAGCTGGACACATGCTGTTTTCAGTGGTCCAGCACCAGCATGTGATTCAAGGAGCCCAAATCCTTGACCTTTGCTTTCAGCATTCATATTCACACAACACCCAAGAGAAGGGAGATAAGTCTGTACAACAGTAAATGTCCTTCTGTATAAATGCAGCGGTATTTAAAAGTCTGAACCAGAGCATTCCTCTCTTATATTCCTCCTCTATTTCTTTGTTGCTGTTATTCTCATATGCATGTGAAAATAAAAGGTAGTAGGGAAGTAATTTTAGTAAAAGAACACAAAGCCTCTCCCCTAAGTCCACAGAAGACCACTAGAAGTGTAAAATTTCCAAAATAGCTCATAGGAACTCTTCAAATACAGTAAGTGTTTTCAATGGGGTTTACATATCACATTTACATTATTTCCACATAAATCTACCTTATCACTTTGTTTAATTGGACAAATATCAATAACACGTAATAAAACAGCATACAATTCACAGGACACAACACATTTTACAAAATTTCTAAAACTCAGCACTGCCGCTTTTGGAAAAAATCAAAAACTTCTATTACTTACAGACATGAAATACATTTCACACTGAGATGGACAGCATGATTACAAGGCTTTTTCTTATTGAATGGTATTGATTTAGGATGCATTAGTTTTCAATTAGGTTTCACAATTTTTCTTCACACCCCTAAAAGGAACTTTTTGCTAGCTTGGTGTTTTTTCTGTGCTCTTGCAGGAAACTTACTACTATCCAGTAAACACTTTTTGAGGGGGAAAAAAAACAAAACAACTTTTGAAAATTTAGCTTGGATCCCTAATTGTAAAACTCGAAGAACTGACTGATGGTAATGCTCTTAACACAACCATTGCTTAGCTTACAACAACAAACCAAAAAGATATTACAGGGAGGTACAAACACGTTACGCCACGGGTTTGGTATTCTCTGTTGTTGGATTAATTTTTTTTTTTAACTAACTCCTTTTCTCACAACGCTGAGAAGTCTCTGACTTACAACGCTTCAGCAGTCGTGTCTGTGGAGACAGACATGGTCACTTTGGCAATCTTAACTGTGCTCTTAATGCAGCTCTCAGCAGCCCTGTGCATGTTTCCCGCGTTGTTGGCGTGTTTGTGCTGGCAGTCAGACTCCATGCTGTTATCCAGAGGCTGTGCAGTCCCTTCGCAGGTGGGGAACATGCTCCGGAAGGCATGTCTCAAGTCCTTGCTCCTCAGAGCGTAGATGATGGGATTCACTGTCGAATTCAGCAGACAGAGCATGCTACAGAAGGCAAAGACAGTCTTGATGAGCTTGTTCATTTTCCCAAAGACATCGTACACCATTATGGCAAGGAGAGGACCCCAGCATATGATTAAAACGACTAGAATAAGGACCAAGGTTTTGGCTAACCTGATGTCCATACGAGTTTGATCAGGTCTAGTGATCTGTACTTTCCCATCCTCTGTACTCTGAATGATTATGCTTTTCTGCGTGCCACGCTGAAGCATGCGAACAGCGTGGCTGTGCGCCTTCCACAGTATGTACATATAGGCATAGACAATGAACAGCAAGAGGATGCTGGTGACCCCAATCCAGAACATCAGGTACGTCTCGTCGATGAGAGGGAATATGTCTGAACACACAGAGTTGAGCTTTTTGCAGTTCCAGCCGAGCAACGGAAGAACAGCTATTACAATGGCGATGGTCCACATCACACAAAACGCAACGACAGCCTTTGGTCTGGTTACAATCCTTTTGTAAGCTAGCGGCCTGTGTATAGATATGTACCGGTCTATTGCCGTGAGAAAAAGGCTGCCTACAGAGGCAGTGAAGGAGGCAGTAACTCCACCCAGCTTGAACAAGAAGACGTTGGGGCTGTCCTTCCTGTGGAAAACATGGAAATCAACAAAACTGTAGACAAAAATCACGCTGCCC
The DNA here is from genome assembly GCA_037305975.1 of Chrysolophus pictus. Lineage (NCBI taxonomy): Eukaryota > Metazoa > Chordata > Aves > Galliformes > Phasianidae > Chrysolophus > Chrysolophus pictus. Next base: position 35,044,698 of record CM074578.1, read on the forward strand.
AGGAGGTCGGCCACAGCCAGGCTGCCTATGAAATGGTAAGAGGGTCTACACCGCAGGCTTCGGGAGTGGAGGATGACACACAGGACCAGGAGGTTCTCTAGGACTGTGAAGGTGCCCAGGGTGAGCGACAGCACAGCGATGGCCAGCTGCTGGCTGGGGTTCAGGATCATAAAGCATTCCATATCCATGAAGTTCTCCCCACACTGTATGTTCTCCTCATTTTCCTTAAACGTGGACAAGGACTTGTTGTAAAACTCTGTGATATTGATCTGGTCTGAGGGAATAATGCTTAGCAGGGGATCATCTCCTGCAGTCATTTTTTCTTGGAAAGGATCACCCCTAAAGGAGGAGAGAGGGAACTTCTGGGGGTAGTATCCCAGCTTGGATGCCATGTCGCCTTTCATGTCTTCGTACTGGATATCGTTGGAGCCCACGTAAAGGAGATCTGTTGTAATTGTTCGGAAAGTTGTGTCTGCAAGGCCATCTAGGATTGACTTCATAACCTCAGTGTTGTTGGTTTCAAAGAGACTTGGAGGATGGAAAAAGACATCTGAGGAAATCCTAGAAGGGGAAAAGATCAAACTTCGTTAAGATAAACAGGGAGACAAACTCCACAAACATCTTAGCTGAACTGTGTCAAACAAGATCGACCTTCCTCCTGTATTCAGTTCAGGTCTAGCCTTTACCACTTGCGGGAGTCAGAATGACTTGAGCACTCAGAAAGAAATCACCCAGATTTCACTAAAATTATATTACCCTAGAAGTGGTGCAAAAAACTGGAAGTACGAAGCACTGAGTATTCTACAGAAAGGTCATTTTCATTTCTCATCAAAACGTTTTGAGCTGTTCCACCAGCAGCTCTAGATCTGAACTTAGCTTCTGATTGCTAAATACCTTGCAGACCAATATTCCTTGGGCTTGCTTCATTTAGATAATACCAAGTGCCACTGCAAGAACAGCATTAAACTGAATCATCACCTTTATTGCTTTTCTTTCAAAAGGCACCAAGGGTTTTGAAAACCTGACAATGCAGAGAACAGAGAAAGAGCCACGCACTCTAAATTTCACAGTTCACCCAGTATGCCGGCATATTCACATGATTCTGTCACAGTAATTTGAGGTCTACTAAGATCCTGAGATTATTATTGAAAATTGATCAGCATCTATAGCGCATTTATCTATAAATGCAAAACCTGGATAAAGTTTCAGTATTCAATTCCTACCTAAGCAAACCTAAGTAACTAGGATGTTCAGATTACAAGGGAAAGTGAGTGTTTACCTAGCTCTCTCCACAGTTTCAGGAAAAATGAGCAGCGCTGCAAAACCAGCAGGTGTAACAGTGACTCATTCTGTCTGGATTGGAAGGCTCCATCAGGAGAGTTCACATTCACTTAGAAAAACATGGTGCAAAGTTTGGTGGCAGTGCGAAGCTGTGGCCAAAACTCTGGGTGAGAGGGACCAGAGAACCACTGCTCCCACGAGAAATGTGGCAACGTAACTCTTCCAATTGAGGACACCCTCGAAGACACTCAGTCCCCTCAGAAATGGGAAACAGCAGAAGGTGCCCAGGGAGCCATCGGTCTCTGAGTTCTGTTACGCCAAGCTTCTGCTTGAGGCTGATGATTTGTGCAGGATGTAGTTCCTGGTCATGGTACTCTTGGGAGAGCATGCTTATCAGCAACTAAGCATCATCTGTACATCAACATGTAAGACTGGTCTCACAGCTATTTTTATGCTATGCTCCTTTATGTAACTTCATCCACACACCACTCCCTGAAAATACATTGAACACCTGCTTTAGGTCCCCTTCCATCGCCGGAGTGGCAGTCAGTGAATGCAAAGAGCTAGAATCATTATTTCAACTATTCTGCATCTGCTATGGGACACCCAGATGATTACATCAGCAGCAGTAACAAAAGCAAACTTCTTCATGCTTTTAGAATGGAGAAAAATGTCTGAGATGCTCAAGAAATCCCTGAAGCTAAACACAGACTTGCATTGACCTAACTTCTTCACTTTACACAACTGACAATAAATGTCCAGAAAGGCCACCAGAGATCAGTGGCCAAAATCAAGAGCACTTACTGATCACAACTCTGAAAGAGTAAACATGCTCTGTACCTACCCAAGTTTTTCCATAAAAACTGAAAGAAAGAAGTGCAGAGGGCTGGAACAAGATCATCTCTAAAATCCCATCCAACCTACACCATTCTATGATTCTACAATTCTACAATAACACTTAAAAAGAGGAGAAACCTTGAGGAATTCCAAAAGAAGCCAAGATCATTTGGCGGCTGATATATTTATAGTGTGTGTTGACTTGGTATCTGAGACTTCTTCCATAGTTCATTAATAGAATGTTTCCCATTCTATTCAGTAGGCCTAGACACATAACATTACAGGAAGAATACGAACCCTCACTTTCAGAAGACACTGCAATGTCGTTGCAGCTTGCAAGAAGGGCTACAAACAAGTCAGGATGCACAGGACAGTCCCATATGCACCACAGATACTCACTGTCAGCTTTCACAGACATTGCTGCTCCACAAGTAATAAAATAATTACTAGATAAGTTTGAAATATATTAAGGAATTAAATTCTGATGGTTTGATTAGTGCAGGAGGGAAATGCCGCTGAAGTGCACACTAAAAATGAACTGCAATCATCTAACACATAAGGTACTTTTCTTCCAGAAGGCACCTTCCAGATGTTCCCAGTAGTTTTCAAAGATGGTATGTGTTGCAAAAATGACCCTGCTGACAAGCATGTGTTGGGTGAAATTTGGCAACTCTGGACTTGGCTTTATAACATCAGTTTAAAACCAGGAGTGAAGAAAATGGTATTCATTTGAAAGGTACTGAGAACAAGAACAAAACCGAAGTCGTTCTATAAGCACGTAATGATGGCTGTGGTACTCACTTACACTGGCTTATTTCTGTCAGAAGAAAGACAACCATTTTAATGAATATAGCCACAGCCCCATGTTGAGAAGATTATGTTTGAGTGAAGTTTTGAAAATTGTATGCAACCAAACACTTCTGCCAGACAGACAAACAAATTGTTACGAGGCAGTTAGTCCCCGCTGAAGGCACGTTAAGTATATGGCCTCATCATAAGGTGCCAGCCCTGCTACAACCCCTACCTTTGTTTGAAATACAAATGAAAGAACAAGGATTCCTCCGTGCTCTTTTAGAGGTGTCAGTGAGCGATGTGACAGTATCACTATGCATGCATATGCTATGCTAACAACGTGGTTAATGGGATCAGGAGAGGCAAGTCTTACTTTGAATTTCAATGATTTCTTTTCTCTGTATTTTTATATTCAGATTATTACAGTAATTTCTACCTTATTGTCTCTGCAAAGAGTTTTCTTTGAGAGTACTTGAGAGTTCATTAGTGGTGCAGTTTAGGCTTTGGGGGATGCAGCTGACATTAATTTTGTTGTTGTTTGCTGCTGGGAATATCATAATTGGAAATTTCTAGCAGTATGTGTGCATGCACCTATTCAAGCAGCCGTTGATTTTTATTAAAGTTGCAGTAAAACAGCCATTCACGTGATCTGGAATTGTACTTCACTGGAATTTAGTACATTTTAATTTAGATGCTAGCTTGTCCCAGTATAAAGTATAATACTGAAATGCACTGAAATGATGTTTTTCTTGGCTGCCTACTGAAAACAAGGCTGGACTTCGCCATTGGGGCTACCAGAAGTGTCCAGTTTGGGGTCTGAGGTGATGCATGGATTGGCACAGACCAAAATGTCGGTCCCTTTGTTTGGTGAGGTATGAGGGCTGGCACCACACAATGCTCAGTGCTGAGCTCCACTGTCTGCCAGGCACACCTGACAGGCATGGCCCCTGAGCAGGGGGCACCCCATCAGAAGCCACGTGGCCAGTTCTTCCCGGTTGGCTTCCCTTCAACGCAAACCAATGACTTGAGACCCACAAACATTGCTCCTGGGAGCCCTAAAGCATTTCACAGCCTCCCTGGCAGATGAGGGCCCCTCATGTCAATCCCTCCCTTTGGAGAGAGGCTCTGGGAGAGGGCTCTACGCTGCAGCTAAGCCCAGAACCTGGTGAGGAAAAGCTCTCCTGCCCAGCCAGGAGCCACTCTTCCTGCTGAAGAGTTGAGTCCCTGAAGCTTTCAGCTTGCTCCTTTTCCTCGATGACCTCTACAACTTTGCTTATTTTAAAATGGCTTAAAGAAGAACAGAAATGATGATTAAAGATGAGTAAGAGCCCTTGCCGATGCCGGCACTCAAAACTGTCAGTGTATTTATGGGAGTGCATGCAGCAACTCGCAGTAAGTAATGAATTCTGATGATGGATCATGATTTAAAAAAAAAAAAAGATAAAAACCTCAAGTGTCTTTTATCCTGAAGAATAAAACCAGAAAAGCCAATAACTGCACACCATTTTAGACGGTGCTACTTCTCTCCTAAACCTGGGGCTGCTGGCTGGCACTGCCAGACTGGCTGTGCAAAGCAGCTGCCACTAGATGGAGCGGCTTTTATGAACACATCAGCGAGCTGTCGTCAGACCTGGATTTAACTTCATCTGTCCTGTTCTTCCAGCCTGCTTTGCCAGGGTCCAAACATACTAAACATCAGCTGACAGTTGAAGACACTCCCAACTTTGTAAGTCTCCATCCTTCAGATCTGAAGAATGGCTGAAGGGAAGGGCAAATCTTAGCACTGCCCTCTACTGCGTGGTTTTGCACAGCCTACAGAATGTCTGGGTGCTAGCAGAGTATCAAGATTCCTTAGATAAAATCTCAATCAGTTAATGCATAAAAGGCTGGGAACTCATCTCGGACAACAGGGAGAATTCCAACTCCTCTTGATTTCTGGCTTGCCACAGGACCAGTTCACACAGGGAACAAGAAGATGACTTCCTTAAAATGCTGCAATCTATTTTCTCCTGCTGCTTTGGGGGAGAAGGAAAACTGGGAAGTTTTAGTAGTTATCTAAAGAAGGGCAGAATTTATTATAATTTTCAAAAGGGGATGATTGATAGAGCAATTTTAATAGCCTGAATAGAAACAGTGAACATTTGACGTTCTTCCTCAGAAAGTAATTACAAGCAATACAGTGATGATACTGATAACTGAAATAGCACTGATATGAGAAGAAAAGGAATCAAAACAAGAAAGGGAAATCCACAATCAAACCCTTCGAGTTTCTATTTTAAAATATTTTGATCTCCACATTTATACATTTCTTCTACGATACCAACAGCTAATTAAGAACGGGCTAAAGGACAAGTAGGTATAATTGAAACAGTTTGAATGCACAAAGATAAACAAATGCAGGACGGAGACCTGCTCCACGTGGTAAGGCTTGCAAGTCCTTCAGAGGAGGGCTGTCTCTTCTGACAAGTCTGCACAGTGCCCAGAATGCTGGGACCACAACCGCACCAAGTCCAGAAATACTGCCTTGGGAGAAAGAGCAGTAATTTATAACCATGTGCAGTCAGCTGAAAACATGCATGAGAATGGAGATCTACTACAGTAACTGTTGGCCTCCAGGAATTAAAACTGTCCTATAAAATGAAAATTTATATGGCTAATAATTACCTTATCCCATATGGTGATGAACAATACTGCTTTGAGGACAGGATGAGGTTTCCATGCCTTCGAGAAAGAAACAGAGCCTGAGAAATGTCACTCTAAGACTCAGCAAGAAAAAAACGTTGAGAACATGAGAGCCATGTTACCCCTTTCCTATTTATTGTTCTACTACTACATCTCCAATACTGAGCAGTTTTGAGGCTATGAATAGCAAATATGCTGTCACTCCTAGTTCAGGAATACTTGCACCCACTTCAGTGGGAATGTTCTCTGAGTGAGGAGTCAGGATAGAGCACCAAAGCTAGGAGCTAACTAGGGGTGCTACCACCTTACAGCAGTGCACTGCCAGCTATGGGATAATAGCTGCATGCAAATGCTGAGCCAAATTTGGTACTTATGCTGAAAGATATCTCTTGTAAGTAAGTTGAAAATTAATTGGCCAGAAACCACAGCTACCTGGTTATTTATGCTCATTAACACACCATTTGCACTCTAGCAGGATGGGGGCTGGATTGTTTTCTAATCTGGGGGTGAGCCGTCCTTAAACGACACCCCCCAGGCATCTTGCAGCCAACAGTCTAAATGACAAAAGCCAAACAACTGAGGACGGAAAGAAAAGAAAAAAAAAAAAAAAAAAGCATTATCTAGTGATGGACAATGTTTTTAAAAGAAAATGGCTCACTTCCTCCCTCCTCAGCTGTGTCGGTGAGGTGAGTGTGCCCACCCTACCTAGGACTTGTGGGCACAGAGGAAAGAGGCCCCGTCTCACTTCCCACCCAGCCAGGGCACACACAGCCACCTCAGTGCAGAGGGACTGAAGCCCTTCTGAGGCAGGGATGAAGTTCTGCCACGTTTGCTACAGAATTGCTAAGCATGATGGCATCTGTTCTGCCGGCCCTCTCTGAACTGTTCGAGTTGTTTCACTTTGTACCAAGAGTTAAACAACCAGAAATACAGGCACTAACTGATATTCCAGCACGCCTGGCAAGTGGGAAGCGTAGATTGGAGCCCATTGTCTTTTAAGCAAACCAAAGATCACAACTGGTATCTCCCATATTTCAGAGAAGCACTCAAATCACACAGCTGTAGGGGAAAGAGTGGGGACAGCTGCCCCACCTGGCCATGAGACCTTCCAGAGCTCTGATTTTGCTCAAAACCTCTCAGCTTGAGAAACACAATTGTTCTGGACAAGGCAAAGTACTGAGAGGGGATCATCAGTTTGCATTAGTGGTGGTACAGCCACCCAGCCTGCCTGTCCTCTGGGGTCAAGGAGGGGATGCAAAGGCTGTTGTCCTAAGATAACAGAGATATGGTGTGAAATAGGATTTCAGGACTTTTCATAGCTTATATACCTTACAAGTATCTACAGACAGGGTTTGGGGAGTCAACAAATAGGCTTGCTGAAGTATGAATCATATGAAATGGAAATAGTGGAGCTCCAGTTGTATGATCCAATAAAAGAGAAATAGTAGGTAGTAAGAACAGTTTAATACAGTGCTACAGAATAGATATTTTAAAGAAAACAGGTGAAAACTCATCAAGTTGGTCAGTTTTGAACTCTCAAACTTTTTTTTTTTTTTTTTTTAACAAGAGGATTTATTCCAGATTTCAATATTCCAATAAAAATGACTTAACTCCCTGCATCTTTTTTCACCAATCTCTAATGTCAAAAGGTACAGACACTTAGAACTGCTGGACAGAATTGACATAAATGCTACATGGGGACAGAGAAGCCCAGCAAGGTGCAAAAGAGATGGGGACTGAGCACTCAATTTCCTGGAAATACTGAGAAGAGACATCAGCTCAGCACACAAGATGTAGCTGAAGAGAGAGAAGCAGATGCAAAGAGCAGAGCAGGGCTTCAAGGACCCAGACTGCACTGGATGCTAAATGCTAAAGGTCCCCAGAAGGACCTGGTGTCTGGAGCATGAAAGTGGGGGGAGAAACGCACTTATTAGCAGAAAGAAAGAGCTAACCGCTCCGAGAAAACAGCTTCCACATAACAGCTGGAGCAGAAGAAATAAGGTCAAGAATTTGTAGCAATAGAAAATATTAGCGAGCTTTATTAAAAGAGTATGGATTAGAACTAGAAAGGCAGAAAAAAAAACATCAGGCTCCGGGGAGAAATCTTAATAAACCACACAGAGTGCATGACTGCTCTCCTCCTTCCCCCCTGTGAGACACTGGCAGAAACAAGTTTTAATCAAAGTCTTCGCTAGATAGGAAAGATGCTGAAAGCTGAGGCAGCGGGGGTTAAGTGGTGGTGTGATTGGGGCTGCAATGAAAGAGGAAAGGATGTCTCCAAGTGAGATGGGAGCAAACCAGAGAAAGGTAAGAGAAGAAGACAAGGAGCCCCTGGGATGCAGATTTGGGGGAAAGTGAATAACTGACTTTGTGATCAACTCAGGAAAAGCAGTTTGGGTGAAGAAGAAAACTCAGGAGAGAAAACCTCCCTGATCTGAGCTCAGAGAACTTCAGAGATGCCTCCACAAGCAGAAGGATATAGCCAGTGGGATTTTCAGATCTCATCCTAAGGAAAGAACAGACCCGCCGCTCCACAGGCAACAGCTTGCTCTGTTGAAAGCCCATTTTTGATTTGTATTCAAAGGGCAAGAGAGGATGCAAAGGGCTCTGAGAAGCCATCATGTGCCAGGTCACTGAGATGATACAGACAGACACATGGCACTGAGCTTGGGATGGCTGGCAGAGACCAGTTGAGCCCATCTGGGCAGGGACATGAAGAAACAGCAGGCTCCTTATGAAAATGAAGCACAGGATCCATACCTCAAAGGTGAAAAGGCAGGCAGGATGCTCAAACCAAATGACCGTACAATGGATAAACACACAGGAAAGAAAAACGAGCTGCGGGATTCACAAATGATGGCACAAACCCAGTGCTGAGGTCAGCGGCACATTGCAAAGCAGTGCTGCTTCTACTGCTGTCCTCCCCCAAAAACTGCCATCAGGCCACCAAGCATGGGCAGTGCTCAGATGCGTGCTGGGACAGAAAAGCCTTTGGTAAGCACCATGTCCCACACCATCAGCACGAGTAAAGGGCAGAGCTACACACTCCGATGAAAAATATAACACGTTCTTTCATTTCTGAAGCTGTCTGGCCTTTCATAAAATTTAAATAAGCTCAGATAACTCTCTTCATAGCTAAAATCTGAATATAATGATATTCAAATATACTGTCTTCACACACACAAACAACTTGTGAAATTATTTGCCAGCATATTAAGCCACTACGCCAGATTGCTTGGCAATGGTGTATGTCTTTGAAACATGCAGATGCTTTTCTTTTAAAAATAAAAGAGAGAGGGAGAGAAAAAGAGAAGTGAGAAAGAATTACAGTAGGATCTGATATCAAAGTAACCCGCACAACAAAATGCAGAGACCCTAACCAATATTTTATCGTACCTAGAGAAACGGTTAAAAGATATCGAGGGACATTATGAATTTCTATTTGTGTGTGTATATAAACACATATATATGCCTAAGCTTATGGATAGATGCACACGAACAGGTACATGCCCAGAAGAACAACTATGCAAAGTCTCACAAACACTGCAGTAGTGTTCGTCACGCAGAAGCTCTGCCTCGTGGTGCCAGAGGAGAACAGACAAGCTAGAGGTGTGGGTACAGAATTACAGGCATGATAACTGCTGAATGTCATTCTGAAGTCTCCCATACGCCGCCTTCCTGGGGAAAAACGATCATCTAAAATTAGTACATCTATCACTGAGATCCTGTAAAAATTACTTTGCAAGTGCGTATACGTATGGGTATCTATATACACACTCCAAATCTACTGAACATCATTCTCCAGGCATGGGCACAGACTGGAATCCAGCACTGCGCTGTGGTAAACAGGGGCAGAAATGGGCAAAAATAGTGAATTCTCAGAGCAGTGAGCACATTTCACATGTCTGCCAGGAAGGAAACGTAGGAGCCCCAAACCCCCCGAAGTGCAAACTTTGAAAGCTTTCCTAAAATGCAAGATATGGAAATTATTCCAGCGAGGGCTGAAATGGAATTTGCAGTACTCCCTAACGAACTGCTGCTGCTCAGTACTTTGTAGTGAGTAAGCACGCCTTCCCGAGAAGAATATACAACTGCCTTAAAAAAAGGTTAACGCAGGATGAAGTAAAATGGGATGCCATCCAGCCTTGATCTACACAAACAAGACAACATCTGAAGCGTGCAAAGCAGCCCGTTCTACCAGCTGAAGGATAATGAGTGACACCTTATTAGCTGACACAGGAGTGGAATATCTGTTTTCTCTGTAATCTGGACGTGGGCAGCTCCATCACAAAAGGACACAAGCTCTGAAGGGAGGCATAGCCATAATGCCCCTGTACGAGGCACACACGTCGCAACAAAACGTGATCCAACCTCATGCTGCAAATCAGACCCTTTTTCATGGGTAACAATGGCACCTTCAGGAAAAAAAAAAAAAAAAAAGGGAAAAAAAAAAAAAAGAAGTTCTTTCTAATGAGCAATTGATTTATAAGTCATTACAACCATTTCAAAAGGACAGGTCATTGGTGTTTTCGGTGAGCACTAACAAAGCCACGCACTTTCCATGAGCCCGAGTTCTGGGCGCATTCTGATCCCACCAACAGCAATTAGATGAGCGTGTTCTGCAGCAGCACAGTGTCAGGAGAGAAATGGAGACATAAAGAGCAACACTGAGAAGACAGGTTGTCACATTCTTAACTTTGCATTAATAACAAATGCTGTTGCTGTCTATTCTGGCACATTTGCAAGCTTGCTTTTAAGTACAAGGGGCTGGCATGCATTTCCACTATAGATAGGAAAACAAGAGCAGCCTTGTTATGATTAAAAGGGTCTATTTCCCTCTGCCTTCTGTCTTCTCTGTCCATCTGCACAGCTGCTTTGAACTTGGCCAAATCCCAGTGCTAGGGTCGCCTGCAGTACGTATTATACATCAGCAGCAGATTATGAGAATTTGCTGCTACCGAGGAGAAAAACCTCCAAATTCTCACGTAAGTGGTTGATGAGTAGTTTTGGAGAATGTTCATCATTGCAGATAGCCCAACCTTTTTGGGAAATTGCAGCAAAACTATCTAAAACCTCTAAAACCACTTACTGTTTCACAAGGAGAATGAGATAAAGACAACGTAGACATCTGCAAAGAGGAATCACTGTTGACAAAATGAATTCTGCAGATGCCGGTAGCTGATGGCACAGCTGGAAAGAGGTCACCAAGTTTGCATGTGAGAAGGTAATTCCTCTTCAAAAGCACACAAGTAGAGAAATCGGATGAGTGGAAGCACTGCATGAAACAGCCCTGTGGAACCAGGACTGGTGATCTGTTTGCAGAGCTGGGGGTCAATGCTAAGCAAATACAGAGTTTTAGGCTCTCCCCTGCCTTTAGCCTCCTCACCTACCTCCATCCAACAGAAAGGAGAACCACCCGAGCTCTCCCCCTCTAGCACATAACACTTTCAGCACCAAATTCTCAGAGGAACCACAGAGTGCCGGCACTTGGGGATGGCCACATGGAAGGAAGAAAGTCAGAAATGACCAGAAAAAAAAAAAGAAAAAAAAAGTTATTCTCTTTATAAACTTTTGTTGCCCAATCAGAAACCTGCAAACACAGAAAGACTTGTGTTGGCCATGAGATGCCATTCCTTCAGCAGAGCATGAAGACTCCTAATGGTGTTTTTCATGCAACGCAGCTAACACCATTCACCAAAGAACAACAGGCAGGATGAAAGGCACCCACGGGCTCATCCCCACGATGCCAAAAACCCGCTTTCACTCCCACCTGGAGTTCTGCAGGTATCTCCATTTAATTACCATGAGTTTCCGTGTTGCTGACTGGTTGGTGGGATAAATAACCCATTTCTTTCCCTTGCCAACTTTTTCTCCTCGGCAATAGATGCCTGCTGGCTCAACCCAACAATTACAGCTTTTATCAGTTCTGTTTTAAAATGCCTCTATTCAAATGGTCATGCCTCTCATCCGAAGAGCAGCGGATAATACAGCAAAGATGTTCCTGGTTGCAACCAGACCAATTTTAACCTCAAGCAGATCAGGAATTACACATTCATCTTCTAAACTGTTTAAGGACGTTATATTCATTCCTTTTACAGCTGATTTAATAACCTCTGCCTGCATAACAAATATCCCTACTACAATCACACGTTGGTTTTTTTGTTTGTTTGTTTTTTCCCAAAAAGAGAAAAGCAGTGGGTACGAGATGTCATCCGGGAAGAATTAATTAGGTCTTCCCAAGTAATTTTTTCAGGGCTGTACATTTTGCTGTTTGATACTGTGTCACACAACACCCTTCCCCATCCGTGTGAGCAGCAATGCCACCCCCAGCAGAGAATGCCATATTCCTTTAAGGAAAGGTGAACAATAACAATGAAAACAAGAGGATACACATAAGGGAAACAGAAACACTGCCACACCTTTAGCAGGTTAAAAAAGACACACTACGTTGTGTTTTGTTTGTTTGTTTTCTTTAAACTTGTAGATACTCAAGAGGAGTATTTTGCTGCCTGTCTCTGCCTTACATTCCTCCCTTTTTCTTCTCAAAGAAGACGCCGAAACTGTCACAGTGATCATTTACCAGCACACAGAAAATAACACGATAATTTTAGCAATAAGAAAAAACTCCGGACCTCATCATCCGACACCATTTTACTTAATCAAACTGCAATCACGGTAACGAGCTCTCTCCTGCCAGCGCTCGGTACATACCTCATCCAGGGGTGCTCCCAAAGGAGGGGTGCAGACGTCTTTGGAACAAAAAGATGCCCATGTAACAGAAACCCCTCCGGTCACTCTGAAGGGTTTCGGACCAAATGAAGGTTTCACATGACAAACCCCGCGTGAAGTTTACAGCGCTCGCTCCCTTCCTTCTGCTCACCTCCCCCCCCACCTCCTCCCCACCTCCAAACGTCAGACAAAACCCAGCCAAAGCCCAGCGCCGGGGCGTTCTACAGCCGCCGCCGGGTGCCGGGTGCCACCGCTCAGCGGAGCAGCGCTGCCCGCAGCACCGCGAGCCGCCGCTATCTATCCCGGCCGCGGCGGAGCGGTGCCGAACGGAGCGCCGGGCCGGGACGAGAGAAGCGCCGGGGTCGGCGGAGCCCCGGCGGGAGCCCGGAGCCGCCGGGGCACGGCCGCCCGTCCGCCGGCACCTCGCACCCGTCCCCCCCCGCCTCGGCTCTCCCGATCCCCGGGGCCGTGCCCGGGGCACAGCCCTCAGCCTCGCGGCCGCTTCGCCGTCGGGGCGTGCGGCGTCGCCCGGCGCTAACAAACTTCGCGGGGCGTCGGTCCCCCGGCCCCGTCCGCCCCGCGCCCTCCTTACCCTCCGCACGGCACCGGCCGCGTCCCCCGCCCGCTCCGGCCGCGCCGACCCCCGGCAGGGAGCGGGAGCGCCGCCCCGCCCGGGCACCCCGGCACTGGGGAGAGCCGAGGAGGCGGTGCCGGCGAGGGGAAGGAGGAGGTGGGAGACGTCTCCCCCCGGCTGCCTCCCCTTCCCTCCCCTCGGCGCCTCCTCTCCGATCGCCGCCGCGTTCGCTCGCTCGCTCGCCCGGCTCGAGCGGCTCCGCCGCCCCTCCGCCGCGGGCCGCCCCAGGCCGCCGCCCCCGGCCCTCCTCCGCCGCCTCCGCCCGACGCCTCGGCGCGGGGAGGCAGCGCGAGCCGCTGGGCGCCCGCCGCGGCGTCCCCCCCGCCTTTCGCCCCGCTCCGGTCCCATTTATGAAGCCCGTCTCCCATCACGTGTTAATGTGCCTTTTGTCCTGGCCCTGGCAGCCGCGGAGGCGCTCCGCACGCACGGACAGCGCCGGGGGAGCGAGGAGGCGGCCAAACTTCGCCCCGCCGCCCGGGGGTGGGGGAGTGGGCGGCGGGACGGGGAGCGGCACCTCGCCGCCCGGCAGTGCCCCGCGCCCCGCCCGCCCGCCCGCTCCCCCGCCACCGAGGAGCTCTCGGCTGTCGGTAACGATTCGCCCCGTCGTGCCGCGCTCGGCCGTTACTCCCCGCCGGCAGCCCCAGCCGGGCCGGGGGGGCGGCCCGCAGCCAATGTGCAATGCAGCGCCTCCTCCGGCCCGCCAGGGCGGCCCGCGCCTCCCCGCCGTCAGGGCGCTCCGGGCAGGGAAAGCCGGGCGTCCCGCGGGGCGACCGCACCTCCCGCCGCGGCGTGGAGGCATTGGGGCTGACCCCCCGCCGGGCCCTGAGGGCTGCATGCGAAGGTGGGGTGGGCTCGGTGTGGCCTGGGTTCCATCGTGGGTATTGGAGGTGCTTTGGTCGCAGCCGCCTATTGAAAGTTATCCCCTCCGGTCTGACCAGCACCATCTCTCCTCATGCTGGTTGCCAGCACTGAGTTTTGAGGTCATTTATTTGTCTTTTCCCCGTTATCCTCGAGGCTGACAGTCGTGTCTTTGGTAGCCTTGTGCTGACACAACAGCCATCGTGGTGGCAGCCAAAGGTACCACAGAATCCCTCAGGTGAGAGCTGGGATGGCTCCGAGGCATAAGGACAGCAGCAGGCACAACTGGAGGGCTGGGGTTGATCCCAAAGCCGGTTCTTAACGAATATAATAGCCAGCTGGCTTTGCTCAGTGTGCTTCTCCCTCTGCAGTGTCATAAATATGGATTTGTCTTCACATGTATTAATACAGAAACATGATAAATATTTATCATTTGACATAGTGTCTGAAGACATTAACTGGTCCACCTACCACATCTGCCTGTGGCGGAGGAACGCTCTTCACAGAATCACACAATCATAGAATGGCCAGAGTTGGAAGGGACCTCTAGCATCATGAATCTCCAACCCCCCTGCCACAGGCAGGGCCACCAACGTCCACATTTAATAGTAGACCAGGCTGCCCAGGGCCCCATCCAATCTGGCCTTGAACACTTCCAGGGATGGGGTTTCCACAACCTCTCGGGGCAGCCTGTTCCAGCACCTCACCACTCTCTCTGTAAAGAATTTCCCCCTGACATCCAACTTAAATCTCCCCTCCCTCAACTTAAAACCATTTCCCCTCATGCTGCAGTTATCTACCCTTTCAAAGAGTTGATTCCCCTCCTGTTTGTAGGCTCCCTTTAGGTACTGAAATGCTGCAATGAGGTCACCCCGCAGCCTTCTTTTCTCCAGGCTGAACAAGCCCAGCTCCTTCAGCCTGTATTCATAGGGGAGGTGACTCTCCTCCATTGCTGGGAGAAGAAGACACACGAAGGGAGCTATGCTATCCCCAGCTGGGACCACGGAGATCGGGTGGTGGTGTTTCAGGTGCCCAGCCTGAAAGGAGCCAGCACTCTGAACATTATCACCCCAAGAGGTTTATACAGTCAGGCCCAGTGCTGAGGCACTCAGCATCTCAGGGCTCTGGGGAAGCAGGCCCGGGAGCGTGGACCCATTGCTGAGCTGTTCCTCACACCTGGTTCCATACCGATGGCTCCATCATCATTATTACCTACATTTTTCCCCGCCGCCAGATCTTCTTGAAGGTAATCGTTAAATTAACAAGAAAGGAAATTTTTTCAAGTGGCGTTCCTGTGAGGAAAGTGAAGAAGAAAAAAGGCTAACTCATTTGTGCCCAACTCAAGCTTCTGATATTAGTCAGGCTGCTTGGTAATTCAAAAGTGCTGGTGTGTAAAAGGAATTTTATTTAACACTGCAGTAAAAGCAGAGCAGATTTTTCTTTCCCTTTCTGTTTCAGAAGGTACCGACTTCTCCTCCTCAGAGGACCAAGAATTCTCAAGCGATTCTTTTTCTTTGAGAGAGGCTGCCATTTTTGCCTTCCCTGTGAACCTACTGGGTTAAGCTTCTCCTCCGCATCCACGAGGGAGGGACAGATCTCCTCACACAGGCAAGTCACATCCAGCAGACGTCACTGGACAGAAGTCAGTGAATTTCGGGGTGTGCATTGCTTCCTGCTCATCCCACCTCCGCCTCCGGGCCTCGCTAGAAGCTCCCCATCCTGAACTGGGACTTACGCCAACCTCAGGGCACTTCTTCTCTCTGTTGCTTCTAAACTCAGATGGCAGAGAGGGAAGTTGCAGTGCTGAGAGATGCAACTGTGCCTACACACTCAGGTTCTTCCCCCTAAAATCCCCCACAGTTGCTACTGCCAGTTCAGTCCCCAGGCACAGCCGTGCTGCGGAAGGCGGGATGTGTTGAGATGCAGCCAGAGGTGACTCAGGCACCGGGTTCCCAGCCTTCTTGGGGTGTCCCCTGCCCCCTCGTGCCTTGTGCTCGTCCAGGACCTTGCTTCTAATGCAGCAGTTTGCCAAAGGGAAGGTCGCTGCGATCCTGCGACACCTGTTCCTGGTGGAGCTGGTTGGAAAACCTCAGAACAGCTTTCCATTGGAAAATACAGCCCTGTCAAAATCAAACCGCTCTGCAAACTTGTGTTGGTTTCACTGAAAATGTCATTTAAAAAAGAGTAAGTGATGGAGGGATGTTCCAACAGTGTGGGAACATCTCGTTTTGACATTTCCAAGCTAAATGTTTCAATTTCTTCTTTCAAAACGAGTTTTGGTTTCAAAATATTTCATTTTATATTATGTATTACAAAATAATACAACCTGAATAACGTGTTTCCATTCAACTCTAATTAATTTTCTCCATTATGTTCTTGAGGCAGAGAATACCACAATCCTAATTAGGAGCGAAATTTTCAATCCCCAACACCTAGGAAAACAAAGGTGAGTGTGTGGGGCTCCCAGCCACATGATGGAGGTCCAGAATATGTACATGGTCACCTTTTTAGAGTGTGCGATGATGAAGGAATTTAAGCCTTGTTACCAGCTGAAAGCAAATCATTCAGTAATAGTGATGAGATCTGAAGGAAGAGATGGGGGTGGAAATAAGCTGTAATGTGCAACCTACTGTAGGGAACCTGCTTTAGCAGGAGGGTTGGACTCCATGATCTCCAGAGGTCCCTTCCAGCCCCTATGATACCAATTCTGTGGATCCTAAGAGCAGACATTCTTACTTTTCTCTTGGTTGCTCCCATTTAGTGTATTCCAAAGCAGAACATCGGTCAGATATCTGCTGGCTGCCCACAGTGCTACTGCAGCTGTGATTTCCTTCAATTCTTGTTTCAGAAGGAAGAGAAATGAAGGTAACACATGACACAATCCAGCTGCTCCTGTGCTCTTCCTCAACAACATGTCACCATTTGTGCTCTACTAGCTTTTTTTTTTTTTCCTTCAAAATATTGTATTTCATATTTTTTAGGAAAAATAAACGTTGTCCATCACTTTGTGAATGTTGTATTCCAATCGCGAAGCATTTTATTCATCTATTTAGGTTGATCAGATGTACCTCATGAGTGAGCCTGATGATTTATTTAGCAAAAATCCATATAATGATCAGGTGAGATGGTTCAGTGGTCTCATAAAGATCACATGCATCCTGGTTTTGTAGACTCTGGAGTTCTGTGGCTGCTTGCAAGATTTTCCCATCTCTCCTGGTCAAGAGTCTTTTCTGCAGCAGCCTCATGTGATAAGCTTGGAGGTATTGCTCCTTTGTATCACTTCATCCGTGGTAGATACAAAGAACAGAAGAAATAAAGGCTCTCCCAAGAGGCATTTGGAAGTACATTGTCTTCTAACACCCTCATTCGTGTCCTGTTCACAGGCAAATTGTTTTTCTCAAGGCTTATGTGGCAATTTCTTTACTCATTTTGAAACGAGAGAAAAGATTTGCACTTATGTCAGGATCCTAATATAGAAGATTGTCTGCATGTCTCAAAGCCTTATCTTTACTTGTCTGGTTTAGGAGACTTTGCTGCTAGGATCTCACTGAGAATGGGGGGTGCACACAACCTTTTCCATGGTTTCACAGCCATCAAATCTCTGGAAAATGTTGAAGAGGGTCTCCATCAGTTCTGTTTCTGCTTATCCTGAGGGCTATGATAGAAATTCCTATCAAAACAGGACCTTAAATCCTGAGCATTTCCCACTCTGGCTTCCTCTCCCTGATGGATAGAGCTGAGTAGGGAGCAGGGAGGAAGCCTGAGCACCTCCAACGATCAGGCACTGCTGTAGCAGATAAAAGTGTCTCATGGGAACACGATTTTTCAGCTTTTTTACATTTTTCTCTATCAAACAGACCACGTTAGGTCGGGATCCAGAAACTGATTAAACTGATCTGCCTGTTCTTTTTTTTTCAGCAGTGTTGAACACCCGCAGCTTTCACTGGCCCTAGGAGCTCAGCCTCTCAGAAGGTCCTGCTGTTTCTTCCTGTGCTGAGGAGGATAGCAGTATCTTGCTTCTCTCGCCAATGTGAGGCTTTTCTATTTCAGTGATATGTTCATCAAGGAGGGAACTGTCTCTTAGTAGTAGTTTGTAAGCATCTATTAAAGCCACAGTCCTGGCGATGACCTGCAGGCAGTGTCGCGCTGCAAATAATAACAATAAAAACCCAAATGTTATTGCCCAGAAGTAGCCTTGCTGCCATCAAAGCAAATAATGAAAAAACCTCAAACGCTCAGAGAATGATAGAATCCATGAAAACGAGTGGGTTACCTGGGGGCTCTGCTAATTATCCAGCTCCATGTGCAGTCAGATGTTGGTCCCTTGTGCAAGGTCGAGCTGACAGCAGGCGGTCCCTGCTCATGTCACAGCTGAGGATGGCAGTGTCCCTGCTCGGGGTTGTCCCCACAGCATGCTTCAGCCTGTTGCTCAGCTGGCCCTGCTCCTTCCCCAAATGTGACCTTGGCTTTTTGACGCAGCCAGCTGGTGAGAATGAGCAATGTGCCGCTGGTTTTTGTGATGCAGATATCCGCCAGCAGCGAACAGACCGAGACCACCAACTCTACTCACCCAGGAAAACGAACAGCTATCATATGGAAATGACTTTGCGTCACTACTGCCCCTGAACCAAATTAAAACTGGTGATGCAGGCATTCAAGTCTCTCTGTCCCATCATTAACCACCCCCTGAAGCTCTCCAGTTCCCCAAATATTATTCTCTTCTGCTTCTTGCTTTGTCCTTTTAGGTTGGAGTTGAGCAATGACAAACCAATTTAGTCACTGTTCTGTGTAATTTAGGTTATGAACTCAGTGAGTTAGGAAGATGAGAGAGATGTGTAACACAGTTAAGAACGCATATGTTTTTGTAAAAAAATCTCAACCCATTACTGACAGGGGCGTTAATAGCCCTATCAAACAGAATGCATTTGAGCTCAATCTTTTGCCGTATTGATTTCTGGTAGTGTTTTGCCTATTGAGTTGTGGGTGGCACTGCAGGGCACTAACAAGGTTTTTTCCTTTGCTCTGAAGGCAGTGATGCTGTGCTGTATCACGTTCCTTCTACCAGCTCTGGAGAAAAGAGAACAGTCAGAAGACTGGTGCAAAACCACTGCTTTGAAACAAAGGCTTGCCCAGATCTGTGGCAAGGAGTTGCTTATCTGTCATCTGTTGCCTGCCACACACTTGTTTATGCTTGGGAAAGGATCCTTAGAAATGGTGCCCCCCTCCTTCCTTTCTCATTCCCTCTGATGCTGAAGCCTCGGCTCCAGCAGGATGGAAGGAAGCTTCTGTACTCTGTGTGAGGCCGCAACATGGTGACTGTGGCTGGAGCAGAACTGTATGGTTTCTGTGACTCCAACTGGCTCTGTGCTGCAAACTACTCATCGCTATGTGCTCTGCTCAGTGCAGTTTCAGATCGACTCACTGTGGATATTAGGAAAAATTCTTCTTAGGAAGAGTGGTGGGATGTTGGCACAGGCTGCCCAGGGAAGTGGTGGAGTCACCACACATGTTCAAGAACCATGTGGATGTGGCACTGAGGGACACGGTTAGTGGGCATGCTGGGGGTGGGTCGACTGTTGGACGAGGTGATCTTGGAAGTCTTTTCCAACCTTAATGATCCTGTGATTTTGTGATACTCTCTGGAACAAATGGCAGCAGTCTTGTGAGCTTTGGATTCCAATTTGGGAGTCTCTTTTTGTGCAGAGGTTCAGTCCCCATCTACAGCTCCAGGTGAGGGTCTGTGAGCTGCTTCATTATAGATGCAGTCAGCTTTGCAAACCTACTCCAGCATTTGTGCCTGTTCCTTGGGAATTAAAAGCTGGCTAAGGCACATCAACTTCATTTCTCTCCATCACGTGAAAATTACAAAATGCTGCTCTAGGTGGAAAAAGGAGGTCGCCAGGGAGTGTTACTCCTCATGCTGTGTTAGAGAGAATGGGCCTCTTTGACCTTGGGGATGCTGCCTTTGAACCTTATTTTTGTATTTTTCTGACACAAAGGAAATCACTGCTGCTCCTAAGTGATCTTTCAATGCAGAGAAACACCCTCATTAGTTTTTTTTCCCACCTTCTCACCTTCTTTCATTAAACCATACTCTTTACAGTCCCAGCTGAACAGCAGGGAACATTATGAGCTGACTGAAAAGCATTTTCCTTTGTTAACTTGTTTTTTCTTCATCAAGCAATAGAACAGTAATGAGGACACAGATCATCTTTTCATTATAAGTATGCATAGCAAAGTACAAAAGGAAAAAAAAAAAAAAAGCGGGTCTCCAATATAAATAAATAAACAACATAGCTGTGTGACCAAGGGAAGAAATGGAGAGAAACAAGATGACAAAGCTTTCCCTTGTGCTCTACCTTTGCTAGTATACAGGGGCATCAAAGTCAGGAAAGTCTCCAAGAGATGCTGGGTGCTCTGAATGTTGCATTTAATGGAAATAGGCATAGATTGTATCTGCAACTTCTATGCAACGCAAATCGATATCATTCATCAGCATGGCAAAAGGAACCAACAAATAAACAAACAAAACCCAACTGAAAACACGCCTAAGATGACTCTGAAAAAGATTGGCTCTTTCATGGAAATATACAGATTTGTTTTCCCTCTTAACTTTTGTTCGCATTCTCCTTGTTCCTGCTAGATACAAAAACAACCCCTCCTGTCAGGTTTTAAATAGGAACGGTATATATCAGCATACACGTTCAGTTCCAGAAAACAGAAACAATTACGAATCTGGATGAGGGCTGCACATTTCCTAGCTCAGGTTCCCTACACAGTTGAAGTGTGTGGAGGAGGCACTGCTTCTGTGTGTGTGCTTCTACGATGCTTAATAAGGAGAGACCGCTGCTGGAGAACGGAGAGAGAGCTCAGGCTGCCCCCGTAACCATAAAACCCAGCTGGGATAAAGATCCATAACACACTCTGTTGGAGCATGTTCCTGGGAACCCTGTGGTGTGTGTGCTTAAAGATTTCTGCAGCCTTCCCCTCCAAGGCTGGGTGTCTCAGCAGTGTGGTGGCAGAGGGAAATGCAGTGAGCTGGGTGAGCTGCACCCCTGCGCTTCAGCAGAAACGTGCAGAGATTCTGCAAGAGTAAGAAACACAAACTTCCACCTCTTCTTTTGTGCCAAGCTGCACCACAGTCTGCTCTTCAGCAGACAGCCTGGCTGTTTCTTTCACCTCTGCTAGCTTCTCAATGCCTTTTTTTTTTTTTTTTTTTTTTGCCATTATTACAATTATTGTGGCTACATTTGCTCATATGGTCAAAGCTGGCTAATTCTATCCATCCCTTCCCCCCACAAATTATTCATTATTGTGTCACTAGCCTCAGCATAAAATGTACATTTGCGTGCTTGTTTTCATTTAATAAAACCCTTTGGTCACGGAAGCACTGTCAGCCCAGGTTGTATTATTTCAGAATATACAGCTTAAATCTTGTGGCATCTCTGTGACTGAGAGGCCACCCAGCATTTTCAGGTCTGCAAAATGGGGCCAAGGGGAGGTTTGCAAACAGTGGGTTTAAACATCAAACCCCAAAAAGGCAAAGCTGAAGCCTAATCATCCTTTTCTCTGCTGCAACAAGGGGGAGTTGGCTGCCCTGGCTAATCACACCGCAGCCCCACACCATCACTGGAAAATAAATCCACTGTCATAGGAGTGAGTTTCTGGACAAAGATTTGCCAGTGCAGCTCACCTGGCAGCACGAAGTTTTGATTAAGGAAGGAAACAGAACAAGCAGAAGGTGGGACAGAGGTTCTTCAGAGGAAGCCCTACAGTGACTGTTTTGGCATGACCCCATCTTGAAGCCCTGCTGTGATTAGTTTTCTCACATGGTTTTATGGTTAGAAAGGGCTTTTTGACTTCCAAAATCGAATAACTGTATGAAGAGAACGCTAAAAGAAAAAAAATAATAATAATGACCAGATGTGGAAATACAAGAAAAACTGTTCAGAGCAGAAGCTGTGGAGCAAGATAAACAGCAACCAGAAAATGTATTTTATCTGAAACAAATCAACTAGGATCTTTGGGAGCACCCTTTCTATAGGCTAAGGAAAGCTGACTTTTGAGCTCCAGCCTGGGGAGCAGATTCAGTAACAAAATGTGGTCTTTTAATAGCTATTTCCCTACAATATTTAGATTCACAGCTCATATTACTGAATATTATTAAAAAAAAAAAAAAAAAAAAAAACCCACAAACAAAAAAGCCCAGATCACTTAAGGACTAGAAAAAGGACTAGATTATTTTATTACCTACATTTCAATGCCCTTTTCCTATTTCAGTAGCCTGAGCCTATCGTCTTTTCATCTGTGCTGGCACTGGCTCAAAGGGTCATATAACTGTCTGAGTCAATAGCAGAGCTTTTAGCACCAGCATCAGGAACCATCTTGGGCAAATGGAATTCCTGGATTAATTCTTCAATTTTCCTCCATCAGCCATTTATAAAAGCAACTTTTATTAAAACCTCAGGTACTCGTCCTGCTCTGGGAGACCATCTGAGCAGCATTTTCTATTAAACCACAGAAGAAAGAAGTGGAAGAGTTTTATTTACTTCACTGTTGGCTGTCATTTGTTTCTGCAATTCTTGCTTACGGGTGACCAAGAAAAGCTGCAACATATGCAGCAGAATCAAAATTTCTCCGTTCACAGAGATATTTTGAGATGAAAAGATGTAGGACACATTTCGCCTGTTGGTCAGGGAATTGTTGTCTGGTTAACTTTCTAAGAGTAATGCAGAGAGACTGTTTTATACCATCAGCTGATTTGGGAGGCCAGCCTGTCGGACCACGTTTGTCTATTGTATCAAATAAGAAATGAAATAGTATGGTGAGGTGTACTGTTCTGACACTGACCACAAATTTGGGATGTCTCCTCTCATTAAAAGCAGTGCATTTGTGGTTAAGTTATTCAAGATGGAAGAGTGGCAAAAGATACAAAACACTCTCATGTATGCTCATTGTCTAAAATGTGAAAGTCTTAGCCTGTGTATTTGCTCAAGTAAGTTTTCTGCTGGATTCAATGGAATAAAAATGACCTTAAAAGAGGAATTTCTATGGCAAGGAGTCAAATTCTGTTGTGCCAGATTTTTGTCCTTTATGCAAGTCTGTGTAACCTGTGCCTCCCACTTGCTTTGTACTCTCCCCCCAACACACACACCTTCACCCCTTCGCAATGGGTATTACTATGGAAACAATTGTGTCCTTGCTATTGTTAAGGGCAGCTGAGTGACATCTAGAAATCCCATATACCCGCACAAAATTGTAATAGTAAATCATCTGACTGGCTATTCTTAGCCATTCTCTTTCTCAGTAAGAGAAGGATGATATATAAAGGGACATTATATAGAGGATGGAGCAGCTTTTTTTTTTTTTTTTGCTCCTGGAAATTTACGACTGCTCGACTGAAGCATAAGAGTAAAGGTAAAAAACTCAGAGCATTTTGTGAGCAGCAGAACTAATGAAGCCTGGTTTCCTACGGGTTTGAAGCCTGTGGTTGGGTTCTCTGGTGACTAATAAAGCGCTGGCTGTCTGATCACATCTCTTCTGTTAGCTGGGGCATTCAGGGTGTCTCTATGCCATGTAGTCCTCATATGCTCAACAACATTTGGATTGCAGCTTTTTGTCAATGAGGGTACTGACAGTATCTGTCTCATCTACCCACACACCAGTTCTCATTGAACTTGGAGATATCTAACATCACATCCCTATGTTTCTGTCAGAATTAGTTGAAATAAACAATCAGGTTTGGGAATTATTAGCGGGGAACAGACAGACATAAGCGCATTGGAAGGGTGTCTTTTGCACCTCTGTTACGTTGGAACTCAGCCTGAAATTTTGCTTAAATGCTTCTTCCTTGAATTCTTAATCCTTAAATATTAGGATATTTTTCACAGTGAAAGTGATGAAGCTCGGGGTCAGGCTGCCCAGAGAGTGTGTGAAGTCTCTGTCCTTGGGAATACTCACACACCAGGTGGGGAAAGCCCTGGGCTATGGCTGCAGAGCTGGATGTTACTTGAAAGGTCACTCTACTTTGAGCTGGACTGGGCCAGATGATCTCCAGAGATCTGTTCTGAAGTTTCTTAGAATGCCTTGAGTTGGAAGGGACCATAGTGATCATCTAGTTTCAACACCCATGGAGTTTCTGTGATATGGTGTTATTTTTTACTTCAGATTTCTTTTTCGGCAGCATTCAGTTACCCAGGAAGAATCATAGCCAAGGTCAAATTCTTGGAAGATGTTATTCTGATAAACAATGCATGCATGCTGGAGTGAGCTAACCCTCCATGTGAAAGTTCAGATTTTTGCTGAGACATACGAAGACTTTTGTATTGTCTTCAGAATATTTTTTCCTTTTCAGTTCATTTTAGCTGTGTGTAAAGACACTGTGAAATTCCATGTTTATATAAAAAGGTCCTCCAGCTTATCCCACCTCCCTGTCTGATAAACTGGAGAATGCCATGCAGGCAACAAGACCCCTGGAATCAATGTGTCTTGCAGATAACAGATGCCCTGTAAATCACTACTTTTTCTGCATAATTTTGGGCTGTGTGCTCTGAAAAACTTTGCTCAAGTGGAAGGAAAAAACCAGAAGTATGAAACACAACATTTTATTATGTGATTGCCTATCCCAAGTGCAATCAATCTGTCCACTGAGCTGGCAGTGTTTTAGAAGTAGATGAAAATCTCTGCAGATCTGAAGACTCCAAATGTTCTCTGTTGGGATATACTGCTAGACAGCAACGCACAAACATTGTATACATACAAAAACATCAGTATTTTTTTTTCTTACTCAGTTTTTCCTTCAATGGACTTTAGTGCAGTGACAAATGGTAAAATGGTACATTAGTAATGAGCTGCGTGGAGATAATAAAACAGTCCAGTATAACACAAACCTTAATTCTTCATGCAGTATTGCCTTCTGTGGCAACAAACTCAACCCTGCAGCAATGTTGCTGGTGCTTTACGATTGCTTACCTCATGGTAGCAAAGGGGGCCCATGGCCAGGTGGGAGAAGCGTGCTGGTAACACTGAGCTGAGGAGCTCAGCCCCAGGACAACAGGTGGATGCCAAGAACAGCCAGAGGCAGCACAAGGTATCAATGGGGCAATTATGAGCAGCATGACAAGCAGCTGTCACAGCACACCAGCTGCCTCACCACCAACAGCTCACATTTGGGAGAGGGAAAGAGGAAAATAAGCCACCAACAACTGACCCTCCCCCCCGACCTGAGCTGACAAAACTGTGTCTAATCAGAGCTGCTGCATCATTGTTTTTGAGTTACTCCCGTCCTTTTTCACCCCTGCCCACTTCTCGGTGGATGTTGTACCCTCATTTGTCTGTCATCTTTTGTGATTGTGGCATGAAGGGCACAAAGCAAAAGGCTCCTGACCTCATCAGGAAGGAAGGAGAGTTTTTAGATATTGGGGTCTGTGTGTGACACATTAAGGGCAGGAATAGGAGAATCTTTTTTTTCTGCAGCACATCCTGGTAATTTTTGCTGAGTTGCACCATTCTTGGTGCTGCAGGGCTGCACTGCTAGAATTACAGGAATGGGAATGGGAAGTCACTGTGGTCTGACCTCTCAGCATAGGCTGATGTCTTTATCCATCCCGTGGGGTCATCATAGCAGCAAGCATGCTTACCAGTATGCTGTGCTTCATAATCGCATATTGGGAGTGGCATACAACTTTGTATTAATACTCCTGAACATAAGTGTCTACTTGTAGGTGTTGGCACGCAGGGTCTCCAAGTCAGTGAAGACTTATTCAATGGAGTCAGTCCTGGCAAGAGATTCAAGTGATCCACCTCTGATCGTACCTAAATGTAGAGCTCAAGTTCAATCCAATCCTCCTTACAGCATGAAGTACTTCTGAAATGCTTGGATCTCCTGTAGGTCTAGGTCACACCTGCTGCTTCATGTTAAAAATCTCAGGTGTGTAGGTGCTACACATGCACCGAGTTTGGGAAACTCAGGTGGGCTTTAGGTTTCTAATTTGGAGCTAATTGAATTGCCCTGCAAACTCAGCTGATGGCCCAGTAGCTCTCCTCTGACCTATCTGGGGGTCTTGGACAGCTGCAGTTAACACATGAACACCTTCACAAACATGCCAGAATGTTTGTGTCTTAATCTAGAGCTGATTCCATGTTGGATTCTCTTGTAGCGAGTTTCTAGAAAACAACAGATAGTTGTAATAAAAGTCTTAGTACTTACTGCAAGGACACAGCTGTTAGTTGAGGAGTAACCTAAATTAGCACATGCAGAGCTTTGTGTCACTGCAGTGAAACAGCTTCCAATACCTGCCTTAATGAATTTAAAGCTCAGTAATATCCTTGTGCTGCATTGCTGTCTGCACACCTGCAGACTGCTGGTCCTGAGGCTAATGCTGCTATTGAACCACCTCCTCCAGGATCATGAGGTCGCTGCACTTCGTGAGAAGCGAAGATTAACTTGGCGATGTGACCGTGCATTTTCTTAGTTGGTACCAAAGCCATCAATCATCTAAGTCAGGCTTCAAAACAAAATGTCCTGTGTTTTCCCTGCAGCTTCTTTTGGGGAAATGAGGCACATACATCCCACAGCCTGGAATACCCACGAAGAAAGACATTTGCTAAATTGTTAATGATATCTATCACTTGACCAGTACTGCTACTAGTGTAGAAAGTGTCCCCAGCCAGAGGCTGATACCAGGTTTAAGATTGGCTTCAAGCTCAGACTAACTTCAAAAATATATGTAAAAGGAAAGAAGACGGGCATTTGATGGTTCATTGTCAGGAGGTAAGGTTAGTTTGGTGGTTTAAACTCAACATTGAAGAGTTTGGGGGAAGACAAAAACCTTGGTCTTGAGTATTGTTGTCATGGTTCTGCTGCCTTCTCTTGCATGAGAAATAAGGCGGTGAGTCCTTCAGCACTGCCTGAGATATTAGAGGACAAGGCTACTCCTGATAAGGATTTTGGCGGGAGGGTGTTGGTACTAATATTTGCCCCAGATCCAAAAGCAATACAGCACAGTGATGCTATTTTGTGTTTCTGAACCCAGCGGGCGTCTTTGCTGTGTAGGATGAGCTTCTTCGGGTATCTTCATCATTAAATTTCAAGGATTTTTTTTATGGGCTTCAATGTATACATGACCAAAACTCTTACATGTGAAAAATAATTACTATGTGGAATATATAGTAAACAGCAGGGGTGTATTATGTTTTCTTGGTGTATTGCTAAGTGTATACCCAACCACAATCACACAGAGCAAATGTGGATTCAGAAGAGGAAGGAAAAGTGATTGCAGGCTATAAGGGCATTTGCAAATGACTTGCAAATGTCAGCCAGGCTTTATTTGCATTAACTAATTTTCAAATCAGAAATAAATGGATTTTTGATTGGTTAAATTAAGCAAGTCTTGGGAAAAGAATAAGACAAAGGAGAAGCATTTGAAAAAGGTAATTGCACTCTATAAAATCCATGTACATTATGTAAGGATTTAGAAATCAGCTTTGAATTACTGAGTAGTAGAGACAAGCAGTTTGAACTGTTTTTCAGAAACCCTTGTAGATTTCAAAAATAATTTAAGGAGGATAAAAGTTGTCTCAGAAATGATGTTAGAAATGTACCCTCATATTTCAGTTTATAAGAAGGTTCTTAAAAATAATTCTCCTTCTGCGTTATTATTTGAAGTACAGGAATCGGAAGGAAATCTCTCTTGGAATTCAACCAGGTGAAACTGCAAGCAGAATTTTGCAGTTTGAAGGCAAATATCCAAATATCCCTCAAAATATCCATGTTAGCAACTGACCTCCCATTGAAACTGCTGCTACCAGCTGAGGGAGGCTTGGTACATGAATCACATGAAGTTTGGTTTACCTCCTGATCACTTGAAATAGATGAAAAATTATACTCTCTTGTTGAGTGGTGGCTCTTTTACTTTGAAACACAGGCTCTTTGTATTCAGTTCATAGCTTTCCTTTGGCTGCTTCCTCTGTTCTCCTTTTGTGTGCATTGCATTGACATCTCTCTTCCTGTAACTGGATGTAATCCCAGTCCCAGTTCATAATAACAGTGGTGGTGAGCAGTTTTCCAGGGGAAACCCATTATCTGAGGCATTTATAACTAGGCTGGACAAAACAGTTGGAAATGTGTAGGAGGGAGAGGGAACAATTCTACAGTGCTGTGGGTTGGACTGGGTGACCAAAGGGGCCTTTTCTATCTCCAATTGCTATGCTTAGCATGGAAGCATGCAATCTAATGAGCCAGATATTCAAACATCTTCATGCAAACCATTTTGGCCAGGAAAAATGTACATTGGATGCTCAACTTGATGCATCTGAAAGAAAATCAATAGTTTTCCAAAGGCCATAATAAGACAGAAATAGTTCTGGCAGTTCTGGATATTTCTCTGGAAAATTTGTGTCATCTCTTATATAAGCAACCAAGTATTTCTCGCATCAGAGGCTAAAGCGAGCAATTTTAGTTACTCTTCTCTTCAGACCTTAATTTTTCTGTCTTTATATGGATGTCCATTACCATATCTCCACATTCCTAAGTCTTTTTTCCTTAAGCTACATGGTTTCCTACCCTTGGATTGCACTCTATATTGCAGAATGTCAAGTAAAGGACCCCCACTACTGCAAACAGTGTATATAAGTATATATGGAGAAGGGGGAAATCAGATGATGGGCTGTTTCAGCTTCTTCTATCATTCTAACTTCATATAGCATCAAAAAATACGAGATGAAGAGCAGTCCTAGGGAAAATTTTGCCTCGATAGCAAGGAGACATCATGTTTAGAAGATAGTTGAGGATGTTTCAAAGCAGGATAACAAGAAAATGCTCCTCAGAGCTCATGTTGAGGAGTTGTGCAAGTGGATACCATCATGACTGGACTTCACTGGGGCCAGATGAACGATGGCACTGATCTTCTGCCCTATGTTCTCTTAATGTGAGGATAGGAGAGCCCCCAATCATTGCCCCAATAGGCTCATGCTTGGTTCAGTAATCATTTAGGACTTTTCTCATAGGCAGCAATTTTGGTACCATAGGGATATGAACAATGTACATGCTGTGATCTATCATCCCGCTACATTATCCCGCAGGGACAGCAGGTGGGTGACAGGCTCTGTATGGTAAAGCAAAGACACTCAAAAGTTCTTCAGAATAATACTTACTTTTAATGGAAAATAACGGCTTGCTGAAATTGAAGCACTGAGATGGTCTTGTTGATTTCCACAAATTAATTTCCATTAAAAAAAAAAAAAGCTTTTAAAAATAGGATTCTTTCCTTAAAATTGGACATTTTTCACATGATGTGATTGGTTTGGAAAAGTTTGATGATCAGTTTCACAAACAAGCTTTCATTTCAAAATGGCATGTATTTTTATATTATTAATAAATTAATGAGTTTTGATCGCTTATGTTGCACTCACTATCATACCCATTGCTAAATCAATTACCAAACCAATTATCTATTACAAATGACCACTTTGCTCTGTTACCAATGGGCAAACCAAATATGAATTACTAAACCAATTAGAGTACCAATTTACAATTTCCATTGTAATTACCAGTCAGTAGTAAGAATTACCCCAATGGCCATTTTGAATAGCAATTGCCAATTAAAATGCCAATTACCGAAGAAAACACCAGTTATAGTAATACTTACCAATTAGAATACTAATGAATTATTGCATTACCATATCTGATATTGTTTATAATTACAATAATTATTATGCTCTATTCATAAATAAAAATTAAATTACAAACTTGAAAAAGCTCTTCAAATCAAAATAATAGAAATAAGACCTTTCAGATGACTGTAATTATATTTCCCCACAAAAATCTTTGCTAAAGGGAATAGTAAACCTGGGGGCTTTTTACAACAATAGATGAAAAATATCCCCTGTAGAATGGAAATTTGGGGTTTGGCAAAAAGCCTACTTGCTCCTAGATGCTACAGTGTTGTAGCCTTGGGCATCCTAATCCCGAGTTCCCAAAGTGGGAACCAAGGCTCTGTGGGAGGTCTGGCTGGGTTGTCACAGAGATTGTCACCATAATGGCGGATTGTGCTGGCCTGAGGCTGTCGTGCTGGTGGAACAAACCTGGTGTGGGGCTGTGGGGCTCAACCACCAGGCATGGGTAGGGATGGAGCAGGTCCAGGGGTGAGCTGAATAGGTGCTCCCTGCTTTGGACCTGTAGGAGCTTAACACTAGTGTTTCTAGAATGGGCTCAAGGACTTGATGTACGCAGAACCAAAACTGATGATTTTATTCAGATGTCCATTTCTGACAGGCCTCGTAACTAGAATCATCGCTGCAGAACTGCAGCAGCTCCTCTATTTTTGTGGGACCATATGAGCTGAAGGACTACTGCGTCACACTATGTGAATATATAACCTACTCCCCAAGCTGTAAGAGATCCCAGCAATACACAGACTATTGCTCATTACATAGAATCTGCAAGTCCATATGTTCAAGTGAGGATGTGTGATATGTTATTCACCCTCACAATAACTTTATAATTACATGTATTTGACTTGTTGAGGCACATAACAGCTCCTAGGTTCCAGCTAGCATGTTGAAGGCTTCTCTCAGAGACCCTAAATAGTACAAATATTGCTTTTCTTATGTCTGAGTAGGTCCTGTGGGATGCTCAGCGCAGAACATAAGCCCTGGCAAAAGCCCATGGGTGATCGATTCTCAAGGGGCTCTTAGCAGATGTCATTACTGACAATTACAGCCATTCAGGGCACAGCTGTTTGACTGACTCAGGGACTCAAGTATTCCCAAAAAGCCCAAGAAACGTCACCATGGAAGGAACACAGATCCTGGCAGTGAGAATGGGGGAGGTGAGGGGTGGTGAGGTAAGGAAGGAACAGCGTGGTTACAGATAATGCTTGTGCCCTGCAGATTCTTGCTTCCTCTAGAGAATGCTAAGGCCCTTGGCCGTTTTGGCCTTCCTGGCACACTGTGGGATCTCCTCCAGGCTCTGCCCTCAGCCCTGAACACCCACGACATCTCAGCAGAAGCCACCAGTACTTGGGCTGGCCCCTTCTACTGTGCTCTGCAGTGCTGGAGCTTGGGAACTGCTCCCAGAGGAGGCTAAGGGGGGCCCTGCAGCATTTCTGTAATGAAAAGCGAGAAGGGCAGGAGCAGAGCCAGCACCTTTCCTCAAAGTGTCACAATGCTTGGTAATTCCTGAGAGAAAAACCTCAGAAAGGAAAATATTAATTTGGATTAGGAGTGAATATGTGGTACAAGAAAAAAAAGAGAAAAAAGAAAAAAAGAAAAATGATCAATGTTCTACTTGCAATTCTGGCTTCCTAACAAGTACTTAATCTTATGCAGACAGTGTTTAAATGATCTTTGCCTCTTTCCAAAAATGTGTTATTCTGTTTTTTCACATTTCCTCCTGCAAAGCCTGAAGTTTAAGACTAAATGCTGAGGCTCCCGAAGTTCAGCACAACTTTGAATTTCCCTGTGCAGATTCTGTTTGTGTCCAACAAGCCAGCAATGGATTTTCCTGCAAGCATTTGACCAGGTAGCGACAAACCGTCACTCTTTGCTTACACTGTAACTTTCATCTCACTTTGGCATGTTACAGTAGTGAGCTGGCAATATTACTCACATCGCCATCAAAGAGAGGGAGCAATCATCTAGTTCAAACCCTCAATGTAGATAAAAATAAATCCCTGTGCAAAACCACCTTTTCAGCAGAGCTAAACCAAAAAATGGACTTCTCCTGGACTCCTTAAACTGAGGGATGAAAGATCATCTCTTACCTTGCTTTGCATTATCAGAGCATGGACAGTTAATGGAGAAATTCATGGTGCTCTATTATTTCATCCCCCCTTCATGAAAAGCTGGATTTAGGAACTACAGAGCCATCAGCCAGCTCAACAAAGTGGTTTCACAGGAATTTTTGGTGCCTGTTTGTCTGCTTCCATTCTTAGCTCTTTTAGAAAAAATTAAGTAAATGTAATGGATTCATGCTGCTAATGGGTCCATTCTGCTCTGCTTTTTCTTACCACATCTCTAAAAGATTGATCTTCTTTGTCGTATTTGCAACTTTGGTGGAAAAGACTACAGATCTGTAATGTAATTTTCTTATCTACATTTGATCAGTGAACAAAAAAACCCACCAACCCTCAATCATCACGTGGGGAAATACAGGATTGCTCTCTTCATTTTGTCTTCCAGGTTATTGGTTTGTAAAACAAAAATATGTTCCCCTTGAAAGGACCATATATCGTGAATTTATCAGTCTACAAAACATAACTATTCATTGAATTGTCTTAGTGGCTTAGGAGACAAATTTTCTTTCAATCGCTTAATGAGAATCAATAAAACTGTAAACCCTATTAATGTGCTAAGTTGGTAAGGGACATAGTAGGCAGGTCTTGTAAAGGGCATAGGAAAATTTTGGCAACACAGTTCAGGTGCAAGAGCTTATAAACCTTGTGTTTGCTCCTGCAGGTGCCTCAAATCTTTAGCTACATTTCTGACAGCTATATTCCCTTGGATCCTTAAGTACCTGAGCACCTTATCGCAGCTTAGCAACTGAGTCCTTACTGCATGCTTAAGCCCCATGATATCCACAGATTGTGTATTTCCTGGGTGTTCCAGACAGGAAAGTGGATTCTGAGCACAAAATGGGGATAGAGTAAACAGGAATATAACTGATTTATCTTCCAGTGCAGTGGTGAAAACACTTACCCTAGCCATGGCAAATACAGGCTGTTGCAGAAGTTCAGATCCACTTTGCTTGCCTCTCTGCAGACTACTGTCCTTGTATCTTGCCTAAAACAGCCCCATGGGGCAACCACTGGCACCATGCTGGGAGAAAGTCAGATTTAACAAATTTCATATCTGCTTCTGAAGAATGAACAGTTTTAAGAGGAGGGATAGGGAGTTCCTTCCTTTCCCTTTTGAAATGTTACCAAGTGAAATTCTTCTAACAAACACACACAGGTCTGTGAGCTCTAATTGTCAATTGACTCCTTCCCACAGCATATGCATGCATCCATATCCTACAAGGTGGTACCATTACATTATATGGCCAGCACCAGTGTTTCCTATCAGATGACCTGCACACTGACCTGCTGACTCTATTGGCTTTTATTCAGTGGTGCTTTGTGCTGTGCGAAGATCTTGGCACCTCTGATTGGCCCTGCAGACCAGGCACCTCCAAGTCCAGTAGCAGGATCCATAAATGTGGGCAACAGGTTGATCATGAGTCAGCAGTGTGGCCCTGTGACCAAGAAGGCCAATGGTATCCTGGGGTGCATTAAAAAAAGCATGGCCAATATATCAAGGGAGGTGATCCTCTCCCTCTACTCTGCCCTGGTGAGGACATATTTAGAATACAGTGTCCAGTTCTGGGCTCCCCAATTGAAAAAAGATGGGGATCTCCTAGGAGTCCAGCAGTGGACCACTAAGATGATAAAGGACCTGGAGCATCTCCTGTGTGAGTAAAGGCTGAGTAACCTGTGTTTGTTCAGCCTAGGGAAAAGAAGACTGAGGAAAGATCTGAATAATGTTTGTAAATATCTAAAGGATGTGGGAGGCAAATGGATGAGCCTGGGCTCTTCTCAGTGGTGCATAGTGATAGGACAAGAAGTAATGGCCTAAAACTTTAACATAGGAAGTTCAGTGCTAACATGCAGAACCTTTTTACGGTAAGAGTGATGGAGCACTGGAACAGATTGCACAGAGGTTGTGGAGTCTCCTTCTGTGGAGATAATCAAGACTCATCTGGACGTCTACCTGTGCAACTATTGTAGAGTACCTGCTTTGACAGGGGGTTGAACTCGATGATCTCCTGAAGTCCCTTCCAACCCCTGTGATTCTGTGATTCCATGAATTGTCTCCACCTTGAAATCCTTACCCCAGCTCCATCATAGCAGGCAGCCTTTAAGTCATTCTCCAGGTGTTCTGCTCTGTGGGACTTTGACTTGCAGGCCTCGCTGTGGAAGAAAACCAGAGCATTGGGCTCTGGACTAGTGCCTGGAGGAATCTGGCCTGCCCTTGTTTCTCTCCCTGCTCCTTGCCTCTGCTTCTCCTCCTGAACAAACACTTTTGCCTTGATCTGGCAGGAAAGGGTGGGAGCTCTGTGCATATCCACAAAGCAGTGTGTCTGCTGAAGCTGGGAGCTGGTGTCAGCTCTCCAGAGAATGAAAAGACCTGTCACAAAAGGCCTGGCACCATTAGCTGCCAGTGACAGCAGTTGCAGTGGAGGAGCTGTGAGATGTAGGGCTGGCTGTGCCACATCCTTTTGTCACCACGCATATGTACCCTGCTCCTGAATGCATGAAGTGCTGTAGGAGTGCAGGCAGGAGCACCAGGATAAAGCTTTATGCAAGGTCTGCCTTTCCAAATAGCACAACTGGACTCATTATAGGGACCCGGCTGAGGTCAATAGGCCTGAAATTTTGCCTGTGTGCTACCCCCAAAAACAATTAATTTGGTGTTGGTTCCCCTTTTCACATCTTTGTTATCGAGGGGGAAACACCCCACTTTCCAAAAGGAGCTGGCCAGCTGGGAGAGCCACTCGCAGCAGGCTTGGCAGCCATGTGCTGGCCCCGCATGCCAGCTGTGCCCTGTCCCGCCCCTCCTGACAGCTCTGTCACCAGCAGCTGGTGAGAGATATGGGTCTCTCAGATCCCACACCAGCCTGCTTGGAACGCAAGGCAGACATTGCAAGGCAAGCTCCTGCTGGCTTATTTTTGGGACTGGGAGAAGAGGATATCCGTATTATCGAGGCTTGTCTGCAGCATAACCGTGGCGGCAGCAGTGCCAGCGTGCTGGGCTAACACTTCTGCAAAGAGCTGGTGGGCTGGGGTTTTGTCCTCCTGCAGCATCCTAAAACCTGTGAGGGGATCTTTGCTCCTTCAGCACACACTTAGTGAAACCCAGCTGGCTGAAGGAGGATTGAATTTTGGTCTCCTCAACCTTGAAAACATTCCTTTGGCTTCTCACCGCCCACATGTGCTGCATGAATTCATACACATACACAAATAAGAAAATACAGTCATAGATGAGTGCGTACACACAGAAACATACACTTGTCCCTTCATGGGTTTTGTGGAATAAGCATAATATTAAACTATAAAGGACCAGCCTTTTGTATCAGTGCAAGAGGTTGAAGCTCACTAGCCTGCATTTTGTCATCTCAGTTCTCCAGATGTTGTCAAGTCCTATGCTGCCATCTTCATTCTTTTGTTTCAGAAACCCTGTGCTTACCTGTAGAATTGACAGATAATTACAAATATTGACTGGCTTTAAAGCAGAGAGCAATAAAACATCGCCTAGGGGAAAAAAAAGTGCGCTTCAAGTTGTCATACATTGCCCGAAGGCAGAAAGTCAGCAGAAAACACACAATCAAAAGCAACTATTTTTCCCCGAAAGATAACTTCATTTCCCGCTCTTATCCTCAGAGACAGCGCCTGTTTGTTGTCATTACCTGGTGTGCCCAACTGTGCAAGGCACACTGCAAGGCACTGCACAAAATGCACCAGCGCTGTTGATTTTCTCTTCTCTGAAGATTGCCTCCTGGAGCAGGCTCCGGGGATGAGGGCGAGCCACGACGTCCTGTCTGCTTCCAGGAACATCCCACAAAGAGGAGAGGAAAGGATGCCCTGGGCTCCTCTTGCACAGGGAGCCTCTGCAGCATGCTCAGGATGGGTCAGAGCTGCTGATCCGGTTCATGGTGGCCCACTCCCCACACATGGAGCTCCACTGCTTTGTGCTGCCACAGCTCTTTGCTTCAAATCCATGGTGAGGAGCAGGAGATGACAGAAAAAACATGCCTGCAGTTATCAGCAACATTCTGTTCCTAATTCTGGTCTTCCTGGATAGTTGATACTTTGCGTCCCAGAGAGCTGGTATTTCTTCACAGCATCTTCTTGCTGCTGGCACCTGCACTTTATGTTCTGAGTCAGACATCCATGCTATATTGGCGCACGCAGTACCATTCTCTTTGGCCAATAAAAATGTGTTTGCGCCTGTGTTCTTGGAAATGAGTTCCTTGACAGCATTTAGCTTCTGAGTTACTATTCAGAGGGGAGGTAATTAGGTCCTACCAGGGGTCTGGCTTTATTGCTACCTCTGAAACTAAACAGATGTGAGACACATAGCTCACATCCTCCATCCCTGAGAGCTGTCTCCAGCATTTACCTCATTGGCCTTGCTCCTCTTCCCTTGGAGAAGGCACTACCAGCCTTTGTGTTGCAGCTGCAGTTAGGACTCCCATGAAGCAGAAAGTTGCTGGCGTAGATGTAACACTGTCAGCACAACACACTTATCCCTCAGGCTACTTCTCTGCCGTCTCTAAATGCAAGTGGTGCTGTCTTTTATAACAGCAGCGGTGAAAGCATTAGCAGGGTGTGCTCTCTCACCTCTCTGTACAGATGGAGCAGGGAGCCCGCCACATGCCTGTGATCCCAGAGCAGGCTCATGGGGATCAGAAAAGTCAACATATTATGGGAAACACCTGGAGGCTGTAACCACAGGATGTCAGTGAGCATCTGTAGTGACTTTCCAGGTCCTTCAGTCTCACCACTGAAGCTGGAGTAGCCAAAGCTCTTGATACATGGAGATCAGCACCCACACAGCTAAACCATTAAAAGCAAAGGCGGAGTTATTACTATGAGCATGTAAGCACATTATCAGGATCACTGGGTATAAAAGGGTTCTCATGTGCACTTTAGCTTCTCTTGTACTCTCAGTACACGCCTGTCTTGACTCCAACAATAAATCCTTGTTGGTTCTCAACAGGTCATGCTGCCCCGGCGATGCACATACACATTTTTTAACCTTTCAGATTCTGCTTTTGTAATTAACTCGATATGCTGAAACCTCCTTTGCTAATTCTGTGATATATGCTGATGCAGAAGTAAATCTAAGGGCCTCCAATAGCAATCCACAGAACATGGCAGCCAGGATGAACATGATTTCTAAGTGTCATTTCAACTTCAGTGTACAGAGACATTGTCTGTAGTTAACACGATATACAATTAGAAATATTCACATTTATTTATTTGCACACGTTTATACATAAGCACTCTTATGTACATTTGTATGTCTTACATAAAATCACAGAATCATAGAACAATTTAGGTTGGCAAATACCTCTAAGATCAAGTCCAAATGCTGAGGAATAGATGGGAACTTGGAATATACAGAGCCTACTATACTAAGAAATTTAACACACCCACCTTACTAGGTGGAGACAGCTTATCAAGACCTGTGTTTTTTGAAGTATAGAAACTCTTGGCCAGATAACAATCCCATAATCTCCCACTGAATTTCTACACTGAAAGAGCAATACTAGAGCTCTGGCATAAGCCCACAAAAGCAAAAAAATTTCAAAGTTAAAGCTTCCATTCTCTGAATGTCTGCAATATATCATACTTCAACCTAAAGATTGCTTCAATATTAGATACAACTGACAGAATTAAGGTCAGAATGGAAGATGTATTATCTCAGAGGATTTCTGCATTGTGTTAAGACAAAGAATACTACTGAATTTTCAAAAGCAAATCTAGCAGAGAAAGGTGTTTGTATACGCCTAGGTTGTTCTGAAAGTAATGCCTTCTATTTATTTCCATGGAAACTGCAACAGATACAAAGAACATGATAACACTATTTGATAGTGTTCTTAGCTTCAAAACACTATTTTTCAACTTAGTCACCACTGTTAGCTATGCATCTTTGTTAGTGATGAATGAGAGCCTCAATTTTTGCGTTTGTAAAAATCCACACCATTGGAGGTGATACACTGTTTCTTAGCTGCTATGATGGCATTGTTCCCAGGAAAATGTTGCCTACGCAGTCCATCTTTCATTAGCTCAAACAGATGGAAGTCAGAAGGTGCCAAATCCAGTCTATATGGTAGATGTAGTAGAACATTCCCACCAAGACTGGAAATGGTCTTCAAGCTGGTATGGGACTCTGGTGTCATCATGCTTTAAGAGAAAAGTTGTCTTCTCTGGCCTTGCACTGGAAGGAAGAGCCTTCAGCTTAGTCAACTTTGTGATGTAGTGGTCAGAGTTGATGGTTTGTCTGGGTTCCAGGAAATTTGGAATAATAACTCTTTTCTATCCCAAAAGACAGTGCACATCACTTTACTCACTGAGGGCTGAGTCTTAAGTTCTTTTTTCAGTGGGGGGTTTACATGTCATCAACCCATGGACTGCTGTTTTGACATCTTATCGCTGGTAATGATGAGATCCAGACAAATGTCACCTGCAGCCTTGTCCAGGTTCAATAGTTCCTGACAGGCTTGCATATGGTGTTCTTTCTGTTCCTATGTGAGTATCTGTGGGACCCCTCTGGTGCAATCTTTGCAAAATATCAACATTTCCACTATTGTTTCCAACACATTGAAGCTGATTATTCAGCTTTGTACACAGTTCACTGGTCATAATCCACTGATTTGCACAGGTGAGCTGATTGATGCTCTCTTCATTTTATGGTGTGACAGCTGTACATGGCCGTCTGGAATGCTGCTTGTCCTTCACATTTCTGTTGTCACTACTGAAACACACCACCCAACACCTCATTTTGCTCACAGCCACTGTTTGGTCTTGGTAAACATTCAGTGACTGTCGATGAATGTCAGTGGGTGCAGTGTTTTTTGCATGGAGGAATCCACTGCCACACCTTTGCTTCATCTGCACTTCCATGTCAGATGCCAACTTGTTAGATTGCCCCTCTGCTGCCATCTGTCACACAGCAACAATATGTAATGGAATATTGTTGGGAAGGTTCAGCCTCTACTGCATCCCACTAACATCCACCTCTGACATCATAGGCCAATATGATAAAAATAGGAGGCATTACTTTTCCAGAAGCCCTCATAGATATCAAAGAGAAAGGGCTTTCCTTACTTCATAACTCCAGGCCCAGCTGTGCAGGCATGATCGCACACATACACATATACATATGCCTGCACACTGCTAACAGAGCTCATGTCTGTATTTTTTAGGTATACTTTTGTTCATGGATTGAAAATCTGCTCTTACTATTCATTCACAGTCTTTCTCCCCAAACTTTCCATTCAAATTCAACTTCACCTACCTACAAATTTCTTTCTTTGAGGGTATGAATTTCTATCACTAAGTTATTACTTGCACAGAATATTCCAGTGTTGTAATTTACATTACAGTTTCATTTCAGGATATTTAAGAGCAAAGCTGACTAACGATTGACTCTGTTCCCTTTCTCGCGGGAGGACAGCTGGCCCATACATTTTAAAATGTATTATTTCTCATTCATTTCAGTCATTTCACCTTTCATCAGTTGATAATGATGCTCAATGTCATATTCAACCATTAATCCGCTAACCAAGAGTGAAAATAAATGTCTTGGGCCACATTGTTTAAATATGGGAAACTGGCCAAATTTCAAGGATTAAGAGACTTGCATTTGACTGACTGTTCAGCTAGTGCAGTGTTGATAAGTTGCATGATTAGTGCTGAAAAAAATCCTCCAGAATCTTCATCTTGCTAAAAATTGTAACATCTCAATGCTTTTTAGCACCATAGCAAAGCAGAAAGTCTTCCCTGGAATGTGATGATTGAGAAATATGAAAGGTTAACCTTCCCCATGCTGCAGAAGGTCAAACGTACCCCCTTCCTGAGGATTGGTGCCCTGGTAATTCAAGCTACGACAAAACATATGCCTTTGCCTCTCTTCTCCCCTAACCCTGGCTGTTCTTAGGGTTTCCTGCAGGACTCCCATCTGTTAGATCAGTCATTTCTCTGATGTGTGTATACAGCGATTGCTATAATTATCTAGGCATAGATATGTAAAAGATAGATGATATACATAAATGATGAAGATACGTGTATATTCATGCGTGCGTACCTACACATTTGTAATTCCAAACTTTTTGAAGCCTCTGACAGAAACATCACTGATTCCAACAGACCAGCCTTACATGCCTGAATTTATTTGCAGGTGCAATTGAGTGGTGTGTTAGCGGCAGCATTGATCTGAAATTGTCTAACAGAATAATCTCCCATTAGAAAATGCCACTTTGCCCAAAAGGAAGTATTTCATGAAAAATGCACTAATTGTGATGGCATTTCTCTTTGCAGA
Source organism: Chrysolophus pictus (assembly GCA_037305975.1). Lineage (NCBI taxonomy): Eukaryota > Metazoa > Chordata > Aves > Galliformes > Phasianidae > Chrysolophus > Chrysolophus pictus. The sequence goes on from CM074578.1 coordinate 35,084,593, forward strand.
CAGAAATTTTTAAAAAGCGTATTGATTGGATCAAAATGTCACCCATTTTGGACATTTTTGGAATGGAACAAACTGATACTTTTTCCAAACTACTTTGCATTTTAAAAAGTTTACATAGCGTCTGATACATTTTTCTTAATTAAAGTATCAGAATTCAACATGGTGAATTTTTCAAAATAGAAATCCTTGGCCAACATAAAATATTTCTTTATTTGATGGAAATGTTCTGGGGAGAAATTTCAGGATTTTTTGTAATATTTTGCTGCAGTTTAAGGCATTTTCCTCTTTTTTAATGGTGCAATTCCTAGCAAAACGCAGTCCCAAAGAAGATCCATCCAACCACATCTTAGGCAGATTTTCCACAGGGCCAGGCTTGAAAAGTGCGATCTAACCTGGAAAGCAGAAGAGAGCTCACTGGCTGTGTTCCCATTGGTAGGTCACAGAGAGCTATAGAGACCCTGTCCCTACTGTGTCCCCAGTCTTGTGCCTCTGGGTACCCTGGGAATCTTCTCCAGACACTATTGACACTAATGGGAGCTGACTTAGGTTCTCATGCTGGAACATTTAAGGACAGAACTCCTATCCATCCTCTTTAAACCTTTGCCCTTAGCCAACACCAACATCACCCCAACAAGAGGGAAAGAAACTGCTTGCACTGCTTTTTGAAAATGGCATAATGAAACAGTGGTCTTCTTTTCTGAAGGACTTGCCAGGAAGAGGCTATTCGATTTTTTTTCCCTTATCCTTTAGAAACATTTTGAATAGATTTGCAATATCTCATTTGCTGCTAGACGTGCTACATGGCACTGTGTAAGTGGGTTGCATTCGTTTTTGAATAAAAGAACAGTATGTCAAGAACCTCTCATTATTTTAATTTTGATATCTATAGTTGGCATTTCAAGTTGATGAAAGACATGTCTATTCACAACAAAATGGTATTGTTTTACTTATTTTGAAATGTTTTCACAGTAAAAAAAATGTCCATATTTGAGTCCTCAGTTTTGGATTACAGATAGACAATTTTATTGTCAGGTTGGTAGTTACGAGATTATGTCTTTTCTGAAAATGTTGAGAAACCTGTCACATTGTAGATAAATTTCGATCTCACCAGCAGCAAAACTTCCAAAATACTCTTCAGGTGATGCTATTATGAGCAGCAGAATCAATCCATTATTTCAGAAAGAGACAGGATTAGGGAAAAAAAGTTAAATAGCACCGCTCACATATGGAAATTAAAACAGTCACTGATGACTCCACAAAGAGACAGCTCAAATTATACTCACAATTATCAGGTAGAAGACTGCAAATTATACTCCCAGTTCACAAAGAAAAAGCAATCTAGAGGAGAAGTGTTGATTTACATAATCAATATAATACAAATTCAGGAAGGCCACTTTGCAGCACACACACAAAAAAAAGAAAGCAGAGGAGGAGACTGGATTTGCACTAGGCAGATAATGGAGGAAGAACCCTGCAGAGAGAAAACTGAGATAAAAGAGAAGAGACTTTAGAGGAAGGAGGCAGGACAGCACTACCTTGCCTGAGTGCCAGCCCAAGTGCTGGCTCTGAGAAAGCTCTGCAGTGAGGAATTATTTAAGGCATCTTTCAAGTTTCATATCATCCAGAATGGGGAGTATACTCTTGGACTGGCTTCTTGTAGCCTAATGTATTATTTGCTGGAAGTCAGAAACACCTGATATCTTCGAGCAGTTATAGGCATCTACTCAACACTCTGTTCAATTCAATATTCAATTTTTAAATTGTAATATTCAATTATAATTACAATATTTAATTATAATTACAATATTCAATGTTCTTTTGTGCTGTGATGAGACAAAGAATCAAATCTTTTCAGTCCCTATTTCTTTTCATGGTGTACAGGCACCAGGAGATGGATTAACAGCCCAAGCAGTTGAGAAGCACGCCACAGGCTCAAGCATGCTGAAAGAGTCCTTCCCTGATCATCAGAAAAAGTAAATGTCTCACAATTATTCTCAGACAAACGTTTCTACCTTCAGCCTCTTGCTGCTAGGGAGGAACTGAGCCTTCCCATACGTCTCAGAAGCCAGCACCCATTTTGCAGATATAGCCTAAAAAAATGATGTCAATGTTCTTGTAGCTGAAACTGCAAAACCTGTATTAGTGAGAAAGGACTCAGCTGTGTGGATTCTGATTTGGCCGCAATACAGTTCCCTCCAAAGGTGGGAGGTGATTCCCACAGAGCAGTGAGTACTGAGCATAAGGTTCTAGGTCCTGCAGGGTAGGATTTGAACTCTTTTCACAGTCTGAAAAGAGCTTGGATACATTCGTGGCTTTAAGCATATTTCTATGGTTCAGTGGAGCCAATGGGACTTGGTCAGAACAATTGTGGGACCAGATCAGATGGTCTTATGGAATGCAGTGATGAGACTGAGTGTGTGAGAGTGGGGGACAAGCTCTGGGACTCCTTGCTTCCAGGCTTCAGCCCTTGCGTGTTCCTCCCTGAGAAGATGTCCCAGGACACAAGCTGCAGCAAGTGCAATTGTGTGCATATGTGAAGAGGTCATGTTGAGGTTTTTTCTTTGTTCAGAGCAGCTGAGTCAGTAGGTTGGGTTGTGAAAACATATTTTAGTCCTGTGGCAGAAGCTTCCTCCTTCTTCCATTGGAAAAACTCCTTCCGACTTCCATCAGGTACTGGCCCAAGCATCCTCCCAGCTGCAGGAGCACTGCTGGGTCCCTCAGGGATGCTGCGAGCTGGCAGCTGTGGGACCTGGCCAAACCTCAGCACACACTGATATTCACAGCCTTGCAAGGAAGCTAAAAATAAATTTACAGGAAAATAGTGCATTCTTTCTAATCTGAGTCAAACCTAAAAATTAATCAGCTATAATTATCAAACTTAATTTAATTAAAACTAGCTACTCGCCATCTGGTGTTATTTGTATAAATTTGGAAATCTACTATTTCATATTAAATTCCTCCATTTGACAAATTTTGTTAGAGAATATATTTCTCCACTATAATCATTATGTAATTAATCATTCTACAAATTATATTTCCTACCACTCAATATAAATATATTTTGTATAATAACAGGGCAGATGATCAGCTACTTTTTTCATCAAAACTAGATTTAGAATTAAGACTTGCAACATCAATAAAAATAATTCACTGAAATAGAAAGATGTGTGATGAGGCAAAAATTTGTTCCCCGGCTTGGTCATTGAGAGTAAAAATGACAACCCCATTTGATTTTTTTGTACGTATTTGTAAGTTTATGTACAGACATACACTACTATAAATATGGCATATATGTATGCATACAGTATCTAAAGGCTAATGAAAAAGAAGAGTTAGATTTGAGGAACACTTTCCTGATTCAGTGTGAAAATACATTCAAAATATTTAAAATCCTATCATCAAAAATACATTTCCCTTTGTCTCCAAAAATATACAATGATAATTTATACACCGATATGTAAAACTCATGCTAAAATAATGAAGACAACATCATGAGCAGACAGTGAGTTGATCAACGCTGAAACATGAAGGTTTGACACATCTGGCATGTGAGGATGTGACTTCTTTAGAAGTCTTTAGCTCAGTGACTTCTTTAGAAATGTTCATAATTTTTGACATGTAGGTATTTCTGAAAGAAAGCGAGGCAATGTCTAAGTATCATTAAAAATTCCATGGTACATTTTCGGCTGGAAGTGTTCATAGAATGAAATCCCTAGTGGGTGTACATGGGAAGCTCAGGATGGAGAGGAATGACAGTGAAATATCAAGGCTGCTAAAAAGTGTGGTTTAGGGCACAGACTATCTCAAGCAGATTTGGAGACACGGCAATAATCCCAATTGGTCTGCTCATCTGCTATATGAACTTGAGGCAATTTCTTCACAGAGTAATAGAATTGAAGAATCACAGAATCGCTTGGATTAGAAGATACCTTAAAGACTATTTGGTTCCAACTCGTCTGTCGTGGTTAGGGACCGCTTCCACTAGATCAGGTTGCCAAAAGTCCCATCCAGCCTGATCTTGAGCAATTTCAGCAATGGGACATTCGCAGCTTCTCTGGGCAGTCTGCTCCAGTGCCTCATCAGCCTCACTGTGAAGAAATTCTTCCTAACAACTAATCTAAATTTCCCCTCTTTTAGTTTAAAGCTGTTATCCCTTGTCTTATTGTCACACTCCCTGATAAAGAGTCCCTCTCTTTACATCCCTCAAATTTTTTGCCTATGTGAACGGTAAGTGGATGGCTCTCCAGCTACAGTTGTGCAGCACTTAGGCTGAGAGTGGAGCTCATAGTGGCAGCCTTGAGATAGCTCTGCAAAAACAATAGCAGCTCAACACAAAAGACTAAATCCATTGTTCAGAGAATTGAAAGGAATCACAGAATTCCATCAAGGCTGGGGGTGGCAGGGACCTCAGGGTCCATCTGGCCCAACCCCTGCCCAAGCAGGGACATCTGGAGCAAAGTGCTCAGGTGGCTTCTGAAGAGCTCCAAAGAGGAGAATCCACAGCCTCTGGGCAGCGTGTGCCACTGTTATGTCATCTGTGCAGCACAGAAATGCTTCTTGGTGGTCAGATGAAAGTAAAGAAAAAAAAGCAGAGGAAATAAAAATTTCTCCTTAAATCTTAAAAAGAAGTGTTTTCAAAAATGCACTTCCACCCACAGTTCAGCTTCCTGTCACTTATGGCCACAAAAGCATCAGATAGTCCCCAGGTCACCTTATTTGCAATAGCACTGGATTCCCTAAAAGTAAACTCACGGGCTCCCCTAAGCCATCCACAGTAACTGGAGACCTTCCTCAGAGTGAACTTTCATTTGTAATAACATCATTTAGAAACAGTAAAGAAAAAAAAGGGCTTGTTTTTAGCTTGTTCAGTATGTAATTCTCTCCTTCATAGGAGTCTCAACTGTTCTAAGTTTTTGGGGGCTTTTGAGAACATGAGATACTTCTACCCCTCTTTCCTTCACGTGACACCTGTACTTTGCCCTCACCAGCAGTATTTATAGAAAAGCTCACATCAGCATCCAACTCATCATGCTTGATACTTTTGTATTTAATGGTGAAATGAATCCAGCAAGGACAGTTTGTTTGGTGATTGTTGGACTTGGTTTAAGTGGAAGCCTGAAACCACTGAGGCTCTTTGGGAGTCCTGGAGAGAGATTTTCAGATGTACACAGAGAATGCAACATGACAAACTGTGAGATTCAGTTAAATTGGGACTGTTAATTATAGCAGTTTAAATTGGGTTCTGACTCAGATTTTGAATTCCTAGTGGCAAGATGACAGCCTGGAGAAGGTGTTTGCAAATGGTTGACTCAGAGGATGATGATCAGCACAACGATGCCTTCTGCCCATACTAGTACTATGTGTTTGTAGGAGCAGTGATGCATGGCGATGGTTGCCAGCCCAGCTCCACCCCTTGATATGTCCACCAGAGATTATGAAGCCTGGAAAGACATAGTGAGCAAGTGAAGGGGGGAACATATTAACTGGGTGAAAACTGAATGGCAGTCTGCCATCTCTCTTAGTACTCTCTTCTTTCCATGTGTAATGCTGATTTTCCAGATGTTTCTGTGGGTATCCACGTGCTTCTGACTTGAGCTGATGAAATGGCTTCTGAGCTAAGAGCAAGCATTTCCTAAATCCTCTGTGAATCAGAGAGGCTGAATTTCTACTTGGTTCTCTGAATTATGAGTCACCCCATGCAAGGCTGTGGTCTTCCAGTCACACTTGCAAGAGGATGAGCATGTGGAAAAGCTGCCTGGAAAGGAGATCACAAACCTGCTTTAATCCTGGCCAAATTCCCTACAAATAGAGCCTTCCTCCCAGAAATACTGAATATTGATGGATCTCAGTGCTGTCCTCTCCCAAAAGTGCTTCTTTTTTTTTTTTTTCCTATCAGTTGTCCTCAAAGTCCTTTCATTCATGGTTTCATGCAAAATGAAAATGCCCAAGGTCTGCTTCCTTGTACTCACAGTGCTGATCAACTAAACTGCTTGCTGAAATTAATTTGTAAGCATTATGGGTGACTAACGTCCATAACTGTACATACATGCAGGAGTCAAAATGTAATACCACATGAATAACGTAGCTAACTTGTGTTTTGATCTTAGAAGTCCACATACCTGTGCTGTGTGGGGTGCACTGTCAGCTATCCACCAAGCAGCAGCCAAGGAGATTTGTCATGAGGTGATTGCGGCTGATCCAGAAGCCAAGGAGCGCATGTGCTGAAACATGTCACTTATCACTTGCACGTAGAAATGCTGCACCGCTCCTGAAATGATTGTTTTCAAATTTCTGTCTCTGCTCCAATAATTATTAGAATGGAGAGACTAATATATTTAATGAATTACTGGTTATCATCCACTGAATAGCTACGAACAGATTGTGATTCCCCAGTCTATTTGCTATTCAAATGAATTCAACAGATACCTTTTCTAATCTTGAACTCAGTGGATTGAAAGCAAATATCCACAGTGCATAGTTGGTGGCGGCCTGATAAATCAGATGCATGGTATCTTTTTCCTGTCAGGAATAGTGCGGGAACACCTAGCCTGAATGCTAGCTTATGCAAACACACAATTTGGCTTTCACAAGAACTTACACATGGCTTTAAACACTGTTTCCTCATCCTTTTCTATTTTTTCTTTTCTTTTTTTTTTCATTACTGACAGTCTATTTCCCAGACTGTCACAGGAAACGAACACAAAAGGAATTTAAATGGGGCCATAGCAAACTTATTTACTCTTTTTCTTTTCCTATGGCGTATCTCTGAACAGACTGTGATAGAGGCCCTGATGCAGAAAGTTGATTTATGATAAGCTTAGCTTCAGATGTGTTGCCTTGCTGCCATTGCATTCAGTGTGACTGTGCAAGCAAGAAATGAAGTATGAGCATTGCCTTGGGAAGATCAGGGCCTAAGCTAAGATTACCTGAAAACTTTTTGAATTATTCAGTTCTAACCATCACTTTTTGGACACTAGTGAAAGAACTAAGTCTATTATCATTACTTCTCAGTCCTCTAGACAACCTGGATCGTGAATTATTGTCACTGCTCACCTGTACAAATAATAAAAAAATCCACAAATCTATACAATGGCATACACTGTGTAATGGAACATGCCTGAGAGAGACTAACTCTGGACAAAGGAGCATCAACTGTGAATTTCCTACAGACTTTTTCTCAGCTTAATTCATCACCAAGTTCTTCTTTAACCTGAATATTTTTTAATTTCAGAATAGATTTTTATACTTCATTACAAGTAAGTAAGAACAGTTCCCAAGGGCTCCCATCACTGTTTCACAGAGTTGTAGCTACCAGTAAGTGAGAGGAGAAGGATGGAGAGAGGGATGCCTATTTGAGACGATGTCTTCCCATGAGCTCACAGAGGTGTTCCTGCAGAGGTGAACAGAAAGCTTAGCTGCTGGCAAAAAAGAAGAAACTAATCTTCAGGTATTAACCAAACTCTAATTATCATTCCACAGCAACAGTTCATAACTTCCTGGAAAGTACTGTTCCAGTTGGAACAGTTGGGAGGACTTGGTGTTTTTCATGCCACTGCATCCCAGTCTGGGAGGCCACCCTTGCCGTCACACAAGCGTTGCACTACTTACAGATTTCTGTGACTCTTCCATTGATAAGCCATGTAGACACATTACATAAACTGAAATCCAATAATCAGTTCCTGCTGTAAAATAGATGTTCTGAAGGCAGGAGACACCTTCTACCAAAAGCATGAAATCGGGACGTAATGTCTTCTCCCAGCTACAGACTTATGCTCAGCTCTTCCAACCTACATTTGTGCCTACAATCTCAAATTTGTGCCTCAGTCAACAGAAGGAACAAGATGTAGTTATAGAGATTTTCAGTTATTTGAAGTTCTCTGTTGCAGAGAAGTTGTGACAGATTCACGAGTCAGGAAAAGAAGACAGGACAGGTGGGAGAATTTCTAGATCAGCACGCCTCCTGGATAAGCTGCTCTGTTTCTGTCTATCACCATCCTACCCATACTATCCACCCAGCTATGATATATCCCAGTGGATCAGCTGGTTGTCCCATTTGGGCTGTAGGACACAGCAAGAGAGAAACCAGTTTCTGACTCCTCTCCATGGCAGGGCCAACCAGTGGATGATAGTGGAGGATGCTCTGGAAAATATAAAAAGGGCAGGTACCTAGAAGACAAGTTAAAAGCAAACAAACAAACAAACAAACAACAGATGAAAAGGCAGGAGTAGAATGCAAATGGGGATGGAGTATTGAAAATGTCTGGTGGGTGCTGGAAGGGGTGTGAGGATGCTGGAGGGCAGGTGCTCAGCTCCTTTGGCTTTTGGCAGCTTCTCAGGGCTCAATGCCTGCAGCAAAGCAGCCATAAAAGCAGACATTGTTTCAGAGCACTTACTCAGTCGTGCTTAAAGGTTTGTTGTGTTTGTTAGATGTTGGAAGCAAAAAAAAAAAATGTGAGTAAAAACATAAGGTAAGCCCTCAGGGTAGATGTATTCTGAGACAGAGTATAATCTGGTCCTGCTGCTTACTGCTTTGCACCTGGTTAACTCTAAGTCAGAATGAAGCTATAAAGTCAGAAAAGATGATTCGTGACCCCAGACAAGAACATAACCTTTCTATCTTTAGACTCCATTGAAGTGGCAAAGCCCTGATTACAGAATATTTTTCCACTAATTAGGAATGCAGGCTCTATAGGTCACTGGGAGTTCATACTATTCCCTTGGCATAAGCAGATGTCTTCAAGATAAAACCATCATAAACACATCAACAGTTCCACACTATTTTGCATGCCCTGGGAAAAAAAAAAAAGAGAGAGAGGAGAGGAGAATGAGAGGAGAGGAGAGGAGAGGAGAGGAGAGGAGAGGAGAGGAGAGGAGAGGAGAGGAGAGGAGAGGAGAGGAGAGGAGAGGAGAGGAGAGGAGAGGAGAGGAGAGGAGAGGAGAGGAGAGGAGAGGAGAGGAGAGGAGAGGAGAACCTTTCCAATTGACTGAATAGTCCAATGACTTCAGGAGCTAGATGTTAATTTACAAGTATTAGATACATAATTATGTTTCAAGTGTTGGCTCCTGGGCTCTACAACGCAGCTACCAATCTTTAAGCAGGGATTTTTGGTGAGGTACAGTCCTAATAACAGGAGGATGTGCCCCATGGCCTGTAAGTTCTGCAGGGCTGGCTGGCTTTATATAGGATATCTGTACTGTGCTGCCAGCAGAAGGGGGGAGCAGGAGCACAGCACCAAGGCACCTGGGTAGCCATCATCACAAGAGCCAATGCAAAGCTTCTACAGCAATGTCTTTGCACCTATTCCTTCTCTATTTTGCTCTTTATTCATGAGTTTATTTCCCAACAATCCTCCTGCTTGCCTTTTATCTACTACCCAAATGCCCCTTTGTATCTCCTTTATTATTCCTTTGACCCCTCATTTTAAGAAAACCTCAGCGTCTTCTCTAAATTTTATTTCTTCCTTCTCTACTCCTTTTCCCAATATGTTTTCCCATTTATCATTGAGATGTATCCTTGCAATTTATCCAGGATTCTCTTCTTATTGCTGCTGTTGTAATATTCTCCTTTGGAGTAGAGGCCTCCCTCCCAAAGGCAAGTGGACACATTTGCAGGTGAAGTTACCTCCATCTGCCTTCCAATCAATCTTCTCTGTACCTGCTGCTGGGGACCAGCTGGCAAGAACTGTGCTCTCTTGGCAGCATATGACCCTCCCCAAATGCTCACTCACTGGATGAAAAAGTTGCTGGCATTGTGGTGCCAGCACAAATGCAAGGTGGTGGTCTCTCCTCCTCTGAGCAGCCCCAATGGCTGAACCTGTCCAGAACTATGCCTTTATTTTCCAGCAAGTGGCAAGTATTGTATTTCATTGACCAAGCGGGAGAACTAGATCATTAGGGTCCTCATGGCTTATTAATCTTCATGTGACAGGGCACAATGGTGAAGGCATCTGCCATGCTTTGCTCTTTGAGAAGCAACTGGCTGAGTTTCAACTGCTGTAATATGCAGTGTTGCTTAAGAGGGATACAGCGTATCTCAGAGCTGCTCTCCAGGCCATTTTCTGCGAGGATGATATATTGCCTAACTTCATCCAGCCTGCACAACAAATACTGTGACCATACCCTCCTACTGACATTGTTTTTAATCCCGCAGGATACTAAAGCATTTGTTTATAGGTATGCAGGACAGCATCAGTACTTCAAGTGCTGAGCTGGAATTTTAGCAGCTCTTTGCTTGCACTGCTGCACAGGCATATTCACATGAAAAGAAGAAATAAATAACACCCTCAATCAAGCTCCATCAGGTCTGTACAGGCTGGTCGCCCCAGGATGCACACACACACTGTCCTTTCCACTGCCTGCACAGAAGAGCTGCTCCTCTGAGCCCGCACCTCTCACAGCCCAGCAGAAACATCTTTATGCAGCTGGTGGGAAGATAGAAGGGCAGATTGGGACTTGCCATGGTACCTGTATTTTCAATTTCATTCATGGAAATACTGTCTCCGTTTCCTCCTTTGTCTCCTTGACATCTTACTACTGTTGCTTGCATATGTGATAGTGTTGTAATGCCAACAGTCCTGAGGTATTTTTGTAGATAGAGGCATTTCTAACTCCAGGCCCATTTTCTGTTTTTAATAGGATAGTTTATGTATTGTTCAAAACAGGAACAGAAAAAACAGCAGGAAGCCCATTTCTCAGTTGCACCTGTGATGTCAGGAACAAATGTGTGTTTGTTTCTGACTGAAGGGAAAATACCTTCTCATCTGCCATGTAAAAGAAATTAAGAGATGATATCTGCTGAAAAGTATGAACCAAGCACTGCATTAGGAGTTCTTCCATGTCCTCAGGTGTTTAACAGATACAGTGCACTTAGCAGGGATTCTTTCCAGATATGGTATCTTCATAAATGATCTTTTAAAACATGAATACCTATCCACAGTGATCTCTCCTTCTTTGCCATTAACAAAGACAAGGTTATTTTTTTTAACTGAGATAGGGGAGGCTTAGGTTAGATATCAGGAGGAATTTTTTACACAGAGGGTGGTGACGCACTGGAACAGGTTGCCCAAGGAGGTTGTGGATGCCCCATCCCTGGAGGCATTCAAGGCCAGGCTGGATGTGGCTCTGGGCAGCCTGGTCTGGTGGTTGGCAACCCTGCACGTAGCAGGGGGGTTGAAACTAGATGATCATTGTGGTCCTTTTCAATCCAGGCCATTCTATGATTCTATGATTCTATTTTGACTGGCAGTGAAAGGGACCTCAGGAGGTTTCCAGACTAATCTCCTGTTCACAGAGGGCTCAACTTCAAGATGCTCCCTTTTGGGGAAAGCTTCTCCTTCTGGTAAGTCTGAACCTCTCTTGGTCCCTTGTTTTGCTTTGTGTTGTCTCTTGTCCTACTGCCATGCAGCACTGCACAGAGCCTGGCTGCCCTTCTCAATGGCCTCTTGGCAGGTGGTGAGCAGCCGCTGGGTATATGTGAAGTCACAAACATTTCCAGTGTTGTGCTGCTCTCCTAAGAGGTGACATCACTGTCTGCTCTTCATCTCCCACAAAGGCAAACTGTGTATAAAACCTCCCTCTTTCTCTCTTTGCTTCTTAAATTGCTGCTGGTGTCACAGTACTAGAGTAGGTTACAATATTTAATATGATTTTCTTTTCATAGTGGTCCTGTGAGACCATAAACTAGTTTCATTCTGAATTTATGAATACGTAAATACAGCACAGAGAAACTGATTGACTTGCCCACAGAAAGGTTGTCAGAGAACAGGAACTTGAACCCTGTTGACACCTGTTAACACGCTCTGTGTTCTGGCTGTATGTTCTTCCTCGCCTCTGTTTCGGTGCCTGGTCCTGTTTCTGGATGAGCTGACCTGTATCGCCACGCTCTGTTGGGGTGAGCTGCAGCTGCCATCAGATCCCATGCAGCTATGGGAGTGGGAATGGGCTTGGGCTAATCCGTGAGTTCATCACATCACAGCACCTCACGGGAAGATGAACTTGGCCTTCTTTATTTCCTGAAAATGATTTGATTCCTCCTGCTTTAAGATGACAAAACAAAGCATCACAGAAAGTGAATTATTTCAAAAAGGGATGCCAATGGAATATACACAATCATCCCTAGCTACTCTGCTTTTCTATTTGGTTTTGGCATAGAACCTTCTCTGTACGTGGATCTCTCCATCCCACTTCATCCAAAAAGCAACGTGAAAGGTCTGCAGGACCCCTAGGGAAGCGGCACCATCACAGATGTTGTGGGATCAGTGTCCCAGCTGCACTGAACCTGCACATGGCAGCTGCTGGTGCACAGTCATCGCCACAGCAGCTGGAGGGGCTCTGCTGGTAATGGCTCATCCCCCGGGAAGGAACGGGTGCGAGTGAAAGCAGCTGCCATTGCGTATGGGACAACACATGGCCACAGTATGCCTTTTGTTAAAAAGCAAATATGAACACAGAGAAAAAAACCTACAGAATTAGACACGTTATCTTGCACCTCTCTCTACCCGAGTAGTAGGTACCATCAGCTATCAAACCACCCCAAATTATTCTCTTCCCTTTCTGTCTGAGTCCATAAGGCAGCTGAGATCAAGGTATTTGCTACTGTTTGACCTTTTCTAGACACACTTCTTAAAGCAGTGGAAAGACTCAGTGCAAAACAAAGGTGGCCTATGAGCAACATGAAGATGAAAAAGGATCACAAGCTCTGGAGTTTGCCCGATGAAGCCATATTCCTCACAGGTTTTTTCTAATCACCCTAGGAACAGGCGTACACCATGAGAACGCAGAAGAAATAAAACAAAACTGAGGTTTATACCCTCTCTAAAGAAAAAGCAGTTTCTACGTTAATTGTCGCTATGTTTTGATATATATTTAGCTATATTATGTCCTAGGATCATCTAATTTCCATATAAAGTGTCTCTACTTTCAGTTTTACTAGACAGTGTTCAAGGGAGACTTTGATTTGTGTGCCCCAGGGTAGATCTGAGAAATGCATAATTTTCTTTAAGTTCCTTCTGTCATGCACCATCAGTAAATTCCTGTACAGATTACAACATGGATGTTTAGTCAGAGGTCTGCACTCCCACGGAGGAGAGTGGGAGGGAATAATAAGTGTGGGGACCAAAGTGAAAAAAAAGGGTAAGAGAAAAGAGAGAAAGAGAGAGAGAAATTCCATTAAGAAAGGTTACTGAATCAAAAAGAATTTATCAAAACGAGACTGGTGAGAGTGGCTCTTGAATTTTTATGAATTTGTGGGGCACAGAAGTCTGCTTTGGACTATAATTTCAGCTAACAGTAGAATGGGGACCACTGAGACACATTCTGTCACTGTTTCCTTGCTCTGGAACACCAGTTACGCATCAATTCTAGTAATCATCAGTGATAACAAAAGCGTTTTTTTCCCCCACTTTAGAAACCTTGCATTTTTTCTTTTTTTTTTTCTTAGCTCAGAACTTTACCAGGCTCTATTTCTTTTCCCTTGCGAAGAAAAGCTTATAAAGTTCATTTATACAGAGAGCATAAATCCTCTCTCCTACCATTTTCTCCTGTAACCTAACATGAAATATGACTTACAGCTGCGCTAATTCTCAGCTTTTAATGCTGCCTGATGAAAGCAGTTCATCACTCACATGGATGTACCATGCTCGCAGCAGCACACACCGACGGGGATGCACACACACGTCAGATGTTGAGTGCCATGACACGGCACGCACACTATAGGAATATGATCTCAGGTATAGCACAGCATCCATGTATCTTAATACCGCTCTTCAGAGATGCACAGCATTAAAAAATGAATACTTTCCATTGTACGGAGAAATCTCTCCTTCTTGTCGCTCTTCCCCGTCCACAGATTTATCTCCTGCTAATGGCTCCCTTTTTTCAATTTGTGCCTCTTTGTGACGGATAACGCTTTGTCTCCTGTTCCCTGGCTCGGTGCTGCTCTCGCCTTGTTTGCTGCTCATTACCTGTGCTCTGTAGAATGCAGCGACACTTTCCCATCATCAGCTCAATAATTTCACTCAAACCTCATCCTTCTGCCACCGCGTGTAATCCTGACAATTCGTTATACGCTCACCCAAGTCACTCTGGCTCTTGTGCTTCAATCTCAGCCTTCTTCCCTTGCACACTGCACCTGAGCTCCCCATCACAATGTCATTGCTGAGCTTTACCCTCACTTGCATTGGTGCAAGGGGAAAGGCAGAGAGCAGACACGTGGCTGTGTTCTCATGTGGCTCCTCATCTCACCCTGCTTTTTGCAGCCCAGAGGGGCTGCTCTAGAGGAGATACCAGAGTTCCTTACGCCCAAATGCCACTTCTTCTGCCTGTGTTTCCAGCCTGTGACACATCAGTGATTAGAGCTGACATTTACAACATCTCCTGTCTGAAGCCCTGTAGATACACTCACCAGGCTGCAAGGCAGGCAAATGTGGTCATCTCGGTGTCACGGAAGAGCGAACTGAGGCACAGCAGTGAGGACACGACCTCCGTGCCTTTCCATACCAACACCCTGGCTTTGCTCCCATCTCCTCAGAAGCACCCTCTGTTCTTGCACACTCATGGGGGAGGCTGCCTGCAGGGAGGGATAATGGAGTTCTGACCTCGCTCCATGGGGATACTGCCCCGGGGCCTGTAAGCATATGGCACAGCCCATGGTTAACACCTGTGGTGGAGTGGATGGCATCTTCTTATCTTTGATAGGAAGAGGGATATTAAACAGTACTCCAGCATGTGGTAAATGAGGTAGGGAATGGTATCCATGGCAAACAGAAATCTCTTGCCACATGCCTTGGCAAAAGAGTGCAAGGTCAGACATCTACCAAGCTGGACAAGGGCCCAGCCACAGACTTCACAGTGAAGTGTGAGCACGCACATACAGCAATTTCGTCAGTGTAAAAGGACAAGATTGAAGATTCACTAGGCAGAAAGTAGGTCTGTCTTGTATCTTCCTCTCTCCTTCCATGAGGAAAGGACAAGTTTATTTCTGATGATGGACACCTCATATATAGCCAAGTATAATGCTTCCTCTTGTGCAGTAGAGAACAGGCAAAATTCCACAGCCTGCTCATTCTTGGATGGTTCGTGTAAGATTCAGGCATGCATCTGAGCATTCCAGTGCATCTCAGGAGATGAATCAGCCCTAGTTCCTCTTTTGAGACAACAGCCCTGGTGATGACCAGAGTAGTGGCTTTTACACCAGCTCCCCCCAGGTGAGAAACACCTGACTCAGTGTTCATGCCAGGCTGTGCAGTACCACCTACCTCAGGCATTAAGGTACCACCGCAGCACAAATGATGTGAGGAGGTGATGTGCTCTGAAATACCTTTGGCTACTCATTAGAGTTATCAGAAACTCAGTTACCACTGTCTTGAGATGGCTGTGAAGGTCATAGCCAGGTTTAGTGCACTCTAGCACCACTAACCTTCCTGCACAGCAGACAGCTTAGGGAGACTGAAGGCAGCTGATTCCATGGGACCCAAGGGCAGGAAAGTTTGTCTGTTGTTTGTTTGGTTGTCTGTTTGTTTGTTTGCTGAATTTGGTGCAAATGCATAGATGAGAAAAAAGATCTGCTGTATTGTTGATCTGTTCTTGTGCTCCTTGGTCATATGTTGATGTCAGGTTAATGGCATGCTCTCAAAAAGGGTAGTGATTTTGTTTCCATGCTGATGCAGATGAGAGGTTCACAAGTGCACAATGAAAGTCATAGTTTGAAAAGTGAGGCTAGGCCACATCTGCTCTCAAAATACCTCTCATAGGACACTATTATGTCTCAAGTCTCCGTGTTTTGCTACTTCTTCTCTGTCTCACTTTTTTTGCACCTTTGGACATTTTGCTCTTCTCCTATCACCTTTCTGAGCATGCATGCCAAGCTGATCGCACTTTTCTACATGTCTTCGCTCAGATTCATAAGTTGTTATCTCCTGGATCTCTCTCGCAGCCACTCACCTTGCTGTGAGCACTGAGCTGCAGTGACCACCTCCGCTTTCTGATCCAACCTCTTTTCTTCTGGAGGGTCAACCTGCCTGTGTCCCCACTCTCAGGGACAGAGGGTCCTGCCACCGTGAGGAGGACTCATGCCTGACCAGTTAGGCACCTGCTGCTACCATGCAACCCCAAAGCTCACCAGATCTGCCCTTCGCAACCAGAAGCTCTTTCAAACTTATTTTCTCTTATCAACCTGGGAAGTACATTTTTATGCTGGTCAGAATACTGCTGATTAATTCTATTTCCCTTTCCCGCGTGCAACCTGCTGTATCTCATGGTGATACGCCCATTTGCCTGCTCTTTCATATCTCTGAGAAGTTGTTTTTTACTGACTTACATCTGATTTCACTGACAGGACAAAGGAGAATGGCTTTAAACTAAAAGAGGGGAGATTTAGGTTAGATGTTAGGAAGAAATATTTTACTCAGTGGATGAAGAGGCACTGGCACAGGGTGCTCAGAGAAGTTGCGGATGTCCCAACCCTGGAGGTGTTCAAGGCCAAGTTGGATGAGTCCTTGAACAGACTGATCTGGTGGGTGGCAGCCTTGCTCATGGCAAGGAGTTAGAACTAGATGATATTTAAGTCTCTCCAACCTAAGACATTCTATGATTCTATGATTCTCATCTGTCTGCTTTCAGCATCACATACCTGTCCATGCCTTCCTTGCATGTCCCCATAAAAAACAAGACTCCTCAGGCATCTCACAGAGGGTTGTTTCTTAATACATTTTAAGAGAATTCTGCAGTGACCAGTGTGAGAAATGTTAGCGCAGAAATGGTCCAACACTTTGGACAAAAGTTAATAATCTAGGAGCTGCTGCAATGACCTGGGTGAATTAGAGGAGCTGTCAGGAAGGAAATGAAATGTAACAAGTATAAGCTCGGCATAGTTAGAGGAATTACAAAGGCAGATACAGAGCAGAGTATCCATGACGGGGCAAGAACAATGCAGTGAGAGAACCTGTGGTAATCACTCATGAAGCAATTAGGATGAGTACTTAATGAAAAGCCATAATTAACGAAAAGCAAATACAGTCTTGGGATGTATGAAAGGGAAAATAATATGAAAAATATTACCCAGAATGTTTTGCTAACATCAGCTGAGATGCAGTTACCAGAGGAGCTGGGTTTGTACCTTCAGAAAATGAGGGAATCCCCAGCTGAGAAACCATGCTCCATAGCCTCCATCCCTCCAGCAAAGCCTCTGCTTGTTAACTTTTATATATGCTGCAAGGTCAATCTATTTTTGGCTGTTTCTGGCGCTGAAAGAGTAGGGAGGTATTAAACCATCTTTTCTGGATCAGATGGGAGTTTTCACATCTTTATATTTCACATCCATTTTTTAAATCTCTTGCTTGTACACAGAGAGTTGAATCCTAAAGCTGAACCTAAACATACAAGGAGGAAGAGTTTATCTCCTGCTCACAGAGCACAGTTGTACACACTGTAGGAATTATACATAATGGTGGGCAATGCAAAAGGAGATGTGACATCACCGATAAGCAGGTGGGAGCCAGCTGAGCTGCAGCTGGGCAGCATCTAATGTCTGACTAAAACCATGTTCTGACTCCTCTGAGTTTGGTGAAGTTCCTGCATCCAGGAGCTGCCATATTGTATGACTAGCAGGAAGGAGGATGAGGAGGGAGAGCTGATAGCAGGCTAGCTGTCCAGCCTCTGCATGAAGCTGGTGGAAGGAAAGACTGTGAAACTTTAAGGTGCAATGTCCAAAGCCCACAGTGGGCTCACTGTAATTGCCTGCCTGCTTTGGTTCCTTTGGAAATCCTCTCACCCACAGGAAGAGTCACAGACTTAGGCTACCCAAGCCACCACACTTGGTACTAGAGGTGAATCAAGAAAAGGTGAATCAAAGAGATCAGAGCCAGCTGCTAGACAAAAAATAATAGGAATTACTTTTGAACTAATGTAAAAGCAAGATTTGTAAATGCATTGGAGAACAGGGTAGATGGCAACAGTGACACTTGCCAAATCCCAAACATGAATAAACGTGGTAGTCTAAGAATGCAACATTAAGGAGCAACGCCAGCAAACATAGTAGCCTTCTGTGGCTCTTACTATGTCAGTGGAAAGTGCTTGTTGCAATCAGACCCTGAGAGAAGGTGCAAATTTCCAGCTGTTCATCCCATTCTTCCACCACGACTGCAAAACGAACCCTCTCAGCCCTATTCCTACGAGGTTACTTCCCAAGTTGGAGTGCTGCTTGGCACTTGCACAGAAGCTGGGGTGCATTGGGTGCAGTAATAAATAGGAAGGGCTGTGGTGCAGGGAGGATCTTGGGGCTGATTTTTTTCATTGCTGTCCTCCTTATCCCTTTATTTGCAGTGCCAGCAGATCATTTTCCAAGGAGAGCGATGGATGGTGTGTGGGGATATGAGCTGAAATGAGTGGAAAAATAGCTAGTGCTTAGCAGAAGATGCAAGTGATGGAGGGAGACAAAGTGACCATCTGTCTACCCAACTTCCCTAATTCTATACAGACAAGAAGCTACTGTAAAAGTCAATATTCCCTCTGCCTCCTAACCCACCTGTCTCTGCAGTCAGCTCCTGCCTGAGTTCTTCAATGTCCCTAAGTGAGGGGAAGGGAAGGGAATCGGGGCTGTCTTACCTCAGGAAAAATATCCACGCGGATAACTGCCTGGCCTAGCCTTTGATGTAATGAAACTTGATTATCTATGTACAACTGCAGTAAAATTGGATACCGTTGCGCCCAGTGTCCATTTTAATGGCTTGGTAATTCACTTTGCCTGCAGCTACGGAAAGGCTGTTACAACAAAATCCTGCTGCTAATAGTCAGGAGGTCAGTCTTATCCATCCTGTCACAGGTAGATTACTACAGCTGATATTGCTATTGTGGTAGTGGCTCTTTACCCTTTGGATGTAGGGAGTCCCTGCTCCTTCTGGTACACAGGAGGAAAAAATCAAATAAGTGTTTTCTGTCTGCAAAAGAAACATGGTGCACCATTAATGCAGTGCTGTCTACAGAGTGCTGCACTTTGCAGACATTCTCTGACTGCCAGATCTGGAGATTTCTTTCCACGTTTAAGTATCACAGGACAGGTAAACATGGATGGAGGAGGTGAAAGGCTACAAAAACAATGTTATGTGCTGTCGTGGTTCACTATGTACAGACCTTATGCATGCTCCAACATCACTGAAACCAGGAATTCTGTATGTGTGATGAAGTTTGTGTGGTTTCTATTAAGTCTGTGTGATCCAAAAACCTTCCTGAAACCACTGGAGGGAATAATACCTTTCCACGAGAGCTAGAAGAGCTTTTAAATATTCCTTTACTCAATGGTACCTGACCAAAGAGAAACCCAAATTATGAGCTAATATGACAATGACGGCACATAGAGTGGGGATTTTAATGCAAAAGTTTGATGGCATACAATGGGCTCTAAATTAGAGGTTAAAAAAAAAAACCAACACAATAAATCTTTCAAGGGGCTAAGGTTTGGAAACAATAAGTAAGGCAAAGCACAGCATATCTCAGGAGAAAGCCCTGAGACAGACAGGTTCATTGAGGTGAATTCTGGCTGAAAAAGGGGAAATTTTGACTAAGGAAAGTGCTTCCTTTATTCCTGGCACCTAAATAAAAAGGGTTGCTTCAGAGAAGTATCTGATCATATACAGACAAAGACAGGCTGACATGTCTATGGCAAATACAGGAAGTACAGAGGTTGCAGGAACCAGTCAAGAGGGTATCCAACAACCAAGGTAATAAAGTATGTCTGAAGTTATCACCACTTTGCAACCTCACCTAGGGCTCTTGATCATAGTCCTCAGTTGCCTGTCATACATATTTCCTTAGAAGTGCCTTGAGCTCCCAGGTCCTCCATGGCTGAGGTGCGATTTGAAGTTGTTGGGCTGCTCCAACCAACTCTGAAATGGAGAAACCACTCCTGTCAGTACTGTGTGTAACAATCAGTGGGGAAAAGCAGTACCTCTTGCCTGTGATTCATCTCCACTCCCTTAAATGCCTACCCGGGAACGCGTGAATCAGCCTCTGGAAGTGCTTGTTCCTTCCTCTCTGGCTAGCAGACCCTTGGGTGCTTGGCTCTGACAGGTAACCAACAAATGCCCTCGCACCTTCCTGTTCAGAAGCAAACCTTCTGGTGAGGATGCAATGCACAGGGATCTCTCACAGGCAGCTTTTACCACAGCCTGTACATGTTCTGCTTGCCTAATCCACTGAGACATATACAAGCATGTTTTGTTTTCATAAGCACAAAACACTTTAATTCTGAAACAAATTTACCTTTTATTTATGGGAATCTGAACAGAACTACACTAGATGAACGTGGACTTATTTGCCCCCACAGGCTGTACAAGTGTTTATTCTTTTCTTGTTTCCTTTCATTTTACTTTATGGTGGTTTGGTTTTGTTTTGTTATTTTGCTTTCCATACAGCTAAATTAAGGAGAACTATTAAGCCTACACAATGTATGCAAACACACTTCACTGTTTGAGCAGAAGGAATCAGAGCTGGGAGCTGGGTGATATACTATAATTCATCAGAAGGTCTGACACTGCATTATTAAAGGATACTTTTCTGTATTTTAAGAAACCTTTTTGCAGCAAACATTCAAGTGCATTGTTTGATCAAACAGTAACAACACTTTAATCTACATTGTGTTCTCTCCTCAAAATAAGAAGAGAATAATGGTTCTGTTTTAAAATGAAATCCTTTCAGAAATGCTTTTAGAGACAAACACTTGGAGCCAGGATTTTTCTTTCTTGGAGAATTTAGTGTTTTTCTGGTATAGAAAACATATTCTTAAAGTCCAAGATGATAGATAATGGGATTTATTGGTGCCACAGGTACACATCCCACACAAATGGAATCCTTCCCAGTCCTTTAGCAGAATCAGACAATCCAGGTCTTCAGTGCAGGCCCGCTGAGGCTGCCCCTGCTGGTGCCAATGAGGTCTAGATTATGCCTTCAGATGATGAAGGAAGATTTATCTGATCCTACCTACTTATTTGCATACTCAAACTCAATCAGTGTGAAGTAAAGGAGACGTGGCAGAAGGTGCTAGAAACTCAGCACTCTGTGACGATGGAGATAGACAAGCTGGGAGGTGAGTTAAGACAGGGAGGTGGGTGTAGGGCAGCCCAAGCAGCATGGAGATCAAGTTCTCATCAATCTTGTCCACAGCTCATTGCCAAAATGCGAATGGGAAGGAAACTGATACAAAATTCTCCTGATCTTCACCTACAGTCTGCTGAACAAGGTCATCACAAAATAGAACTGACCTCTTAGAATGATTTAGAAGCACCTCGAAAACTTGTGTGTTTCTATCAATGGCAAACTTGATCCTGTAATTCTTTTTTCTTTCTGTCTTCTTTTTCTCCTTTTCCTTCCCCTTCCCCTTCCCCTTCCCCTTCCCCTTCCCCTTCCCCTTCCCCTTCCCCTTCCCCTTTTCCTTCCTTCCTTCCTTCCTTCCTTCCTTCCTTCCTTCCTTCCTTCCTTCCTTCCTTCCTTCCTTCCTTCCTTCCTTCCTTCCTTCCTTCCTTCCTTCCTTCTACAGAAATTAAATTAAGGTTGGTATTAATTTTTTCCACATACAGCCACTGAAAAGAACACTGTCTGTTCCAACCTACTTCCAATTCTGTTGCCGTCAGGCAGCCACTGCCAGTCCAGAGCTCAGTCCATCCCATATGGCTTACATACCTCCTTCCCAGGAATGTAAAGCACTAGTAAGGATTTTGGAATGGGTAATATCAGGTGAAACAAATGCCTTCTGTTATGACACGGGTCTCTGAGCTCGACCAAGGTCTCATTTACTGTAGACTCAAAACTGCATAGCATAACTCTTTCTCTCTTGGCTGTTCCTTTGAAAAAGATTAGGTACCTGGCAACTTCTCATATTCATTCAAAAATTCAGAGTGCAGCCAGACAGCACCACAGTCAATCACAGCTGTTTTTATCAGGATATCATCTGTTTCAGGAAGTCAAAGGAAGTCCTATTTAACCAAGCAGGGCAGAAGTTGTTTTCCACATCTTCCCCTTTCCTCTGACTATTACATTCCCTCGTCAAAAGTTCCTGTACCTCATCTGTAGTTTTAGGAACAACATTTACTGGAAGCTAGAGAGATGAAAGTTAAAACCAGAAAGTTGAATTCAAGAACAAGTTATTAAGGATACTTAAGCAGTAGCAAAGACAGGCCACTGTTTGTCTGACTCAAAATCTCTGGATCAGTTATGACTATGTTAGATAAGATAATGGTGGGGATGATATAATAAGGAATTCTGTAAATGCAGGGGGTCAAAGTGGAAAGCTGAGATGATTTTCTTCTACCTGTCCTTTTTAAGTATGTCTTATGACATGGTTTTTTTAAAGGAGATGAGGGAAAAGCGATCTTTCAGATTTGCCCATTTGGCAGACATTAATTCAGCTGAGCTAAGTAACCTGTAAATGGAACTGACAAATGCTATTATCCCAGCTGCTAAGTTTTTTTTCATTTTTAATGAACACAAGAAAGACCCAATTCTTTTTCCATAGAAGACCACATCTGGGGATTTGCTAGAAAATTCAGGGTCACTGATTCGTTCAAAGCAGAACAAAATACAGTTACCTTCATTTTTAATAAGCAGGTAGGATCTGCATAGAGCACAGCCCCAGCATGCCATGCAGCGACCAGAAGCATGGCCATCCATCTCAATGGACTGCAGCCATGTGTGAGATGTGCATCAGGCTGCAGGACTCAGTGCTGAGCGCATATGCAGGTGGTCACTCACCAACTTTGGCCAATCCAAAAACTATTCTTCCCTGAGAAGCCATTCTTTAAAATGAAATTTGACTATCCACAGTGACTTTCTCCTCATATTTTTGAATAGGGATAGAAACCTTTCCCCCCCCCAAAAAAAAAAAAAAAAAATGTAATTCTCAATTTTGTGTATACTTTTCAGGTACATTTCAGTCCCTTCCTTTCTATGGAGTATGTTTCCATACTTCTGGAAGGAGCAAAAGAAGATATAAATAAGTATCTAAATAAATTTATGAAGCTGAAGGTGATTAAAAAGAAATTCTAAGGCAAAAAGCACTAATACACTCAATTATTTGTGAAACTCTGCTGACCTGCTTCTTTTTGATGCTGGTGCTGCACACTGCCGTTTTGATTTCCTGCAGCCATGTTCCTGATACGATTGATTTGGAAAAGCAGAGATGAGAATCAGCCTAAACATTTAGTATTTTACGGTATTTGAAGTATTTTATTTTAACAAAAGATCTCAAATATATCACACTAAGCTATCCTAGAGCATGTTACAGAGTAAAAAACCAAGCCTTCTTGAGTAACTTTCAGGAATGATGCTGTAGCCATTTTCTCTGTATTGGGAATGTGTTGACTGTGTAAGATCTCCACATCTGTTTGATAGCCCATCCAGGAGGGACTGTCATGGCTGGATCTGCCACCAATCCCAGCGGGGAACCTGCCTCTCCTTCCTGTCTCTGGCAATTGGGAGCCAGGTAAACCTATGTATCCTGTTATACAGATAGTACAAAACAGCAGGATGCAGATGAAGCTCAATAGCACACCTGGAAAATGAGTTTATTTCTATTCCTGTTCGTTTATAAGATCACTTGCATCTTTGAAACTTCATAAATGTTGATGTAATTTGCATTTAACTCGGTTACTATGTTGTGTGATTCACCAGAGCTCTTTAATTCAGGTTACAAACCTTATTTTCCAGGAAGCCAGGACAGACTGCATGTTAGTCACTAGTCTAACTCACATGGTCTGGACCTGGTTGGAAAAGGATGGAGACCTGCACAACAGCAGCCAGCAGCACAGACTCTGTCACATGGCTACTCAAGACCAACAGGAATTATAAACTACATCGAGTTGATGAAGAGGATTGAAAACAGGCTGAATGATGTATTCAGTACTGATACAGAAGAGGGCTGTGCTGTCATCCAGAAGAACCTGCCCAGGGTGTAGAAATGGGGTGAGAAGAACCTCTGAAACAAGGAGAAAACCTGGGGCAGGGACATCCCTGGGAGCCAGCACATGCTGTGCTCCAACCAACTGGAAGGTAACTCTGCTTAGAAAGACCTGAAGGTTCTAGCACACACCACACTGACAAGGAGCCAGCAACGCACACTTGTGGCAAAAAAAAGGCCAACAGTGTCCTGGCTGAATCAGTTTCCAACAAATATGAATTAAAAAACAATAATGAAATCAGTAGTGCTCCTGGGGAAGTTCAGTTCTTCCAGGTATTTCCACTCCAGGCCTTCAAACACTCAGGTAGTCAGGATTTTCTTCACCAGTGCTACCATTTGTGCAGCAGTGGCTGTCAGAAGTCGGCCTATTTGGGTGTGAGAACTGTGATTTAAGAGCCTGCCAAGCAGCAGCAGATTGAATGTATAACACTAAGGAAAGAGGAATGATGCTTGGAATACACGCTGGGTCAGGGCCTGAGATCACAGTCCTGGTTATAGCTCCGCTGTTATCCAAGTTGGCTCACAGACCTATGCAAGCCTGCAGCAAAGCAGCTCACCAGCTGGGGAATTCAGCTTGTGATTCAGGGAGGGAACAATATGGCTTCAATGTGAACGCAGTTTTCCAGACAGCATGGACCCTTGAATACTGTTTGGCTTAAGGACACAATCTGCACATCTGTCTGTTACAGCTAAAGAAAGGAAAATAGGTGTCACCTGAGATATTTGGGCATTTCATTTTGGGCAATTCATTCATAAAAATGAATAGAGGGTTGCTGATGGGGAAATCTGCCCTGTCACACTCACCCCCACTGCTGCCCCAGCTTGCCCCAGAGAGCCCATATAGTGCTATGACAATTTTGCTACATGATCATCTCTCTTTCCATGCCCCATGAATGTAGGTGTAGTGGGATGAAGGGATCACTGTCAGTTCTGGGTAGTATCATATAATTTGAACACATGAGGAGAGGAGTGCTACCTTACGTAGTCTTCTTGATGGCCTTAAATCCTTGTTTCTGTTTCCTCATAAAAAGTAGCCAGTTAACTGCTCTTGCAGTTACCAGTCATCTTTAGCTTAAGAAGAAAAGTTTCACAGCTGCAATTACCATCATATTTTCTATCACAAATGCTCTGTTATTTACTTTTGTTTATTTGAGATTTCACTCCTCTCAATTATGAGAATTCTCCTGAAAATCTTGAGTGTATTGGCTTTTCCTTAGTTTGGTAATGTTAGATTATATGTCTGGAACAATATGTAACCTCTTGTTTCTAAACCTGTAATCATGCATATAGGCAATGTATCTTCCATGAAGACTTTGT
Organism: Chrysolophus pictus; assembly: GCA_037305975.1. Lineage (NCBI taxonomy): Eukaryota > Metazoa > Chordata > Aves > Galliformes > Phasianidae > Chrysolophus > Chrysolophus pictus. Next base: position 35,109,851 of record CM074578.1, read on the forward strand.
GTTTTTTTATTCCTAGTGATGAATCACTTTCTTTACACCACTGTACTCTTAGCCTCACATTCAAAGGCTCTGCCTGAGAATGTAGTAAGGAGCTGTTATAAGGATGAACATGATGGAAAATCTGATAGTTGGAACTGAGCTGAGTATCAGTTCAACCCGCAGTTGAGTTAGACATGTTTTCTTGTGATTCCACACATTAAACATGGTTACATGGACAGATGCACAATTACATGCACACACATTCACTTTTCCAGTCAAGGCTTTGCTTTTGTCTTTCAGAAGAATGAGCATTCAGGCACTGAAGGTGTAAGATGCTTAAGTTATATCTGTACCCAACTTCCCCAAATGCCTTGTCAGTGGGAAAGAGGCATGAAAAAAGCAGGGGCAATCTGGATTGAGTGAGTCTATCCAGAGAGGAGTGGAAGCATGTGACAAGATCTAGTCTATGACATATGAGGCTTGTCCATTCTCCAAATAGAGCCAAACTCATTACCAAAATCCTTATTACACATACGGAATTCTGCTTATGTTAAGAGTTTTGCATTCATAGTCCCCAGTGCCCATTGGAGGGTAGTACAGAGTTTAGATTAAAAACAGATGTTAACATCTGTGCTCCTCCACTCTACTCTGCAAAGGTCATCCCACAGCCACATACCCCTAGCAGTGGGTTTTCTCTGTCCCAAGCCTGTATATACTCTGTCATGGGCTTTGAGCTGTGCCACATCTTCATATCATGACCTATGTATCTCCAATACCACAGCACTTAAATTCAGTGGCTAACATGCCCCTTGCCTCCAATGCCAAAATTCTTGTGAATTTTAGTAATAGAGTAATGTAAATAAAGGAAAATCAGGTTGCTGAGATACCCAATCAAGAGCGGGATTTTTATTTGACATAAGGCAGTAGCTCACAGTGAAGATGATACATGGAATAATTTACCTTCTACCAGAAAGGACAAAGAGCTGTATGTCAGCAGAGACACACAAGCTAACTTTGTTTTAGCTGAGAAACATATAATAAAGCTATCAACGCTTAGCAACTTGAGATGTGTACAGAGTAAGTTCTGGGATCATTTTGCTTTGGGGAATTTTGATATGACATCCACAGTAGTATTACAGCAACATATATATGCTGTAATGATGATAAGGTAACCATGGCAATGATGATAAGACAAGACTGATTCCAACATACTGTAAGAGGTATGTCATAAGGGGAGGGATACATGAAAATACAGTTTCAGAAAATGAGTGTGTCAAGTACACGTGCTTAGGTTTAAAAGCTTCTTGTGCAAGGGGTAGTTTGCTTTCCCCTAAGAGCATTGTTTACCTCCTGTTCCTTTCTTCCTATGCAGGAAAATGGTGGCTTTGAAAGGGATAATAGGCTGTCACTTTGGCTTATGAGGATGCTATCCTTATTTTAGCAATAGAGTGAGTTAGTGTAGTGTTAGGCTTCTGGACCAGCTATACAAATATCACAGCTAGTAATATGCATATGATTGGAATCTGGATGTCTGATTGTTTTATTGACTTTAATCTGAGGGAAAAAAAAAACCCCAAAAACAACAACAACAAACAAACAAACAAAAAACAACCCTGAAGTCAGATTCATAATTGCTTTCAAAATTAGGGAATGATGTATTATCACTAGAAGCTGACTGTGATATGTTAGGTTCAAGCAGGGGATGGTGGGGAGCCTTATGCTGTGCTGGCCAAGCTTAGGGTCACAGTTTCCTCCTGGTGCAGATATGGGAGTCCATGGGGTTCTGCAGTTGTGTTGGTGATTCCTAGCCTCTTCACAGGAAGAAAGGAAGGAAGATGTTGGTAGGAATGGAGGCTTTCCAGCTCTCCGAGCTTTGTGGGAGATCCAGCATGTGTCCAGGGCTCTGCACCACTTCAGTGAATGCCTTGGGTGAGCCCACTTCTTTGGCGTAGTTCCTACCTGTGGTGCTTGGTTCAGCTGGGATCCAGCCTTCCTCATCCAAAGGCTGATTTCTGACATGTTTACTTGTCTCAATGTTCATGTCATTTAAGAACAAAAGATACAGCCATGTGCCACATATTGGCAGCTGCACTCAGAGCATGCCACCTCTGTTGTAATCTGACAGAGGTAAAGAAGAGAAGCTGGTGAAGTATAGGAATCCATCAGTGAGGATCTTTATGGAAGAAGAAAAGTTGTTCTTCAAGTACTACCCAATCTTATAATCCTCACACAGACAAAATTCTCACTGATTTTAGTGTCAAATTTCCTCTGTTAGAATTATAGTATTCAGTCCACTACACTGCATTTCTTAAGCATTTGATTGCAAAAATGGTCCACAGGTCCAGCAGGCTTGAATTAGCACTGGTAAAGACACTCAAGTTTCCAATCCTTTGTGTTTTAGTCTTGCAATTTCATGACAGTATCAACTGTTGCTGCTCTTTTCCACTTTGAAACAGAAAGGAAAAAAGACAAATTTGCAACATTACAAATCTGTTTTGCATAAACATTTGGTCCAAAGCCATCTTCAGTGTAACTCTGTTGCCTTGAGTCGTATATATTTTCTTCCTTCCTTTCACTCTAGAGATGTAGTCTCTGTAGGCAGTAAGATCATTTGGTGAGAATGATTGCAGAGATTATCACAAACAGATCTCAATCCCTAATCTAATCAAAATCTCTGTCTAATATGCTACACATTAAGTCGGAGTTCAAAGCACTGTACACTTAGTGATGTACTTGGCATCCCTTGGACCAGGCGGCAGGGCCAGGAGATGAATTGATAAAACAGGAAATGGATCATGGCCAATTAGCAGTGCAGGAACCGTGGCGGGTCATTTCCAAAATAACAAATGAGCCCGGCAGGGGCTGGCATGTCTTTGTGCAGTGACCTGAGTCAGGCGAACGTCAGACCATATTCAAACGCTGCAGGTGGCTGCACGGCCCCATCCATGTGGGTTTCCTCTGGGGCTGCAAGAAGGTGTGAGAAGCAGTGCTGCTCTGCAGGCACGCTGCAGCTGGGAGGGTAGATGAACCAAAGAAACTTGAGATATAAGTCAAACTTGTCACTGCTAGGCATTTACAAATTGTCTGAACTATGGTCCCGATTACTCAAAGCTTGGCTATGTCCAGGAGGGATATCTATCCAGCAGGGAGGATGGGGAAAGACAAAGCTCAGATTTCAGCCAATTCTTTTCCATAATCTTTTTTCTTAGTTATCAAGAGGAAAATAATGTTTTAAGAAGCAGGGTATGTCTAAGAGCCAGAGTATCTAGCAGAAAGTTAGAGTGCTGTGAGCTTAGCTGAGTACAGAGCCCACCAGACTGGGCAAAATAGGAACAAACCATACAAGCTGCTCTTTGCTGCAATACAAAGAAGCGAAAGGGCAGAATGGAAAACAAGGGCACAGCAAGGCGAGGAGGATTGCCTTGGTTTGCCCTTGAGCACAGCAGTGGGCACTGTCTTTCTGGGAGGTTAATGGGAAGGCAGCGTGATGCCTCCAGCTCACGGCTGCTGTGGTTGGCACCTGCTGGTTGGTGAGGGTGGCACCCCACACAGAGAGAGAAGAATCTGTTCTGCCATAAAAAGATCCTAGTAAAACTAATTCTGGGGTTTTAATGTTTAAAGATGGCACTGTTGAACTAGGATGATCAAATTAGTCCACTGTAACTTCAAATCAATGTGAAATAGAACAAAAAATAAAGGGAACAGAATCCTTTTTTTTTTTTTTTTTTATGACACAAGAGGGTACATAAGAGAGAGGAAAAGAGTAAAATAGAAGAGAACAGGGAATAAAGGCACTTGAAAAGCTTTTCCTCGTGGCTTTTGTTTAAAAGAGAGTGATGTGTTTGCATGTACTTAATCTCCCTCTCTTGTTTTGCAGGCAAAGAATGAGTGGGAACTCAAAAGAATTGACTACTTAAGTTCCATTGTATATTTTTCTTTATTGAAACCGTCCTAGTTTTGCAGTGTGCCAGAACAACATACGAAAACCCTTTCAGTGACCTCTTGCATCAGTCACACTTTAGATTTCTTTCTATCATCAAGGCCTTTGGCAAATAGTCACCTCCATGGAAACATTTGGGGGCTGCCAATAAAAAAATTTGATTTTTAGAAGCTGATACATCAATTGATGAGCTACAGATGGAAACGAAGCCAAACCTTCCAACCTTCCTGGAAAAGAAAAGGGGGTTTGAATCGTAGCCTGGAATTAGGCTGTAGAACACGTATTCCTGACATCAGACCAGTTTTACTCATTCCTCTTTCTGCGCTTGTTATTGAGGCTATTACAGATAAACATGTTGACAGCTCATCTTGGAAAAATAAACATCTTGGCTCTGCAGAAAACCACCCTCACAGAGTGGTGTGTGTGGCTGCATAACCTATACCATCCTGGGGCAGAAAACTACATCTGCTTAGGCAGGCAGAAAAACCTTCCTATTATTTTCCAGTTCTTCAAGTCTTGAGTGAGAAACCATGCAAGAACTAGATGTGGTGGGCTGTGCTGAATTGTTGAGCATTTTGCATTGAGAATGAAGTTGTGCCAAGAATTGAAATTCTGTTTAATGTAAATTTTCAAGGTCTTGATGTCAATTTTCACTGCAGTTAGGTACGAAACGCACTTCAAAATTCTCCTAGAAAACTTCTTGAAGATTCATTTCAGGTTGATCAAAATACATTTCAACTATGAGACTCTGTTTTGATTTTATTTCACAGAAATGTTATCACAATATGAAATGGAATGTTAAATTAAACAATTCAAAGGAAGGCAATGCTTTCAAAACAAGAAAAACTGGTGTTTAATTCCCAGAGTGTGAAAACACAATGATAGTCTGGTATCAGAGCTACTTTTGCTGTCCAGACTGAAATATAGCAAAATCAACAGAGTTCTGTTATAGTAAGTGGCATCAATAATGTTATCCTGTCCAGCTCTCATGGATGAGTACTAAAAGAAATGTAAGCTATGAACAATTTATTGATATTAATATTTTCTTGTTGCAAAAACAGGTTTATCAAATAAGTAATGGAACTAGATCAACTACACTTTTAAGGGAAACCAGCACCTTCTTATAAATAAAATATTGTGTTACTTTAAAATTTTATTTTATTTTATTATTTTTTTAAATACAGACTTACCTTTTTCAAAACCATTAAAGGGTAGGAATGCAAGAAAAGAAGTCTGGTCTTATCAAATAACCAAATGACTTTTTTGAAGTATTGTATAAGAGATTGGAGACTGTGCTATACTGCAATAGGCTCATAATACTGTTTGAGCCTGTATTTCCTTATGGGTGTGATAGGGAAGTTACACTTTCAAATTATCCTACCAGCCATGACAGCTGCATAGATAGAACAAGCAGAAGCTGTGGGATGTAAAAAATAATGAGAATTCCATAAGAATATGCAAAAACTAAAAAGTTTTCCTTTACTAAGAGGGCCCAAGATTCTGTCACAGTCACAAAGTAAATTGGGACCCACAGTAAAACAAACTTCTTGAATTTGAGATTCTTGTACTGGAGCTGAATAAAAAAGGAAATTCAGTAAGACCAGAGCAACAGGAGGGAATGCTAGAAGGTGGGAGGCATCAACCACCTCATCCGTGGGGGCCAGGACCAGGACAGCTTTCCAAAGGAGTGGGCTGACTGAAGGACTGTGTTAACTCATAGGCTGGGTGAAGTAAGGCAGCAAGGAGCACAGTAGTGCAAAATGTAAGTTTATGCTTAAAAACAAACAAACAAACAAATGAAAGCGACAGCAACTGTGAGTTTAAGTTGGCTAATTGGAAATGACAGAGAAGAAAGAACTGGGTGAACTTATCTAACCACAGCTCTGACCTTAACACAAGAAAAATATGCCAACAGAGCTATTTCTATTTAACACTCGAAAGCATTAATTTCATGCTACAAACTCAGTATGGAGACTTCATCTGGGCTTTTGCCTGCTACTATAATCATTCATCTTCCAGAAGGAAGCTTAATACTGGAGCAGGCAAAGGAAGGGCTGCTGGTATGATCCAAGGAATGGAAACAAAAACGCAAGCAAAGATGGAGAGACGTTATGCTTATGTTGCAGTGAACCATAAACTCAACTTACAGCTATGAAAATACAGTGTTTTCCTGAAAAATCCTGCAAGGAAGCAGCTTACATCAGCCGATGCAACACCCTGCACTTGCTGAAAGCTAATTTACCTGTTCTTACACTGCTCTGTATCAGCCAGTTTATGGCAGAGGCTGGCATGTGCAGTCTCAGAAAGCAAATGCTGAGAGGGAGTCTGATTGCTATCCTTAAATATGCTGAGAGAGGAAAAGGGGAATCAACAGAGAGGAAGAAGTGCTAACGAAGCTCAAGGACTACCTTGGCACATGGACAAGTGGTAAAAACTGGCAATGAGCAAATTCTGGAAACCTGAAGAATGATTTTAACGTCCAATCAGGATAGCTCCAGTGTGGCCTTCTTGTAGAAAAATCAGTAGCAGGAAACTGAATTGGTTTTACAGTTTCATCAAACTGGAGCTCAATTAATATTTTAAAGAGATTTCATGGCACAGCTGTTTGAAATAATAGGGATCTGGATTCATTGATCCAGAAGATTGCTTCCAATCCCGTCTTCCTAAAATACAGCTGTAAATAAGCCAAGAAAACATGAAGGTCCTAAAAAAAAATTAAATCAAAACCAAAATGGTTAGAACAGAAAAGAGGTACAAAGGGCAGCACATGGTCCCAGGAGAAAAAGGAAATCTGAATGGGAACACAAGAGATGGATAACGGAGGGAGAAAGCATTATGCAACACAGCAGAATCACCTAGCAAAAATAAGTGGTGATGGTGTCAGAAACAGTGTGATTTAGTGTCCTTATTAATAATCTATAGGGAATGTGAGCTGCACACAATGGGATCTCACAGATGGCTACGGCTCGGGAGGAACTGTAGAGCAAGTTGGGATGTAGAAATAAGATTATTTGCTGAGACTGGGTACATTGCTAGAGAAAACAAGAAGAGTTCCCACTTGTAAGCATGATAACATACCCGAGGCAAAATCCTCCTAAACACTTGTAGTCAATGGCAAACTGCTGGCAGGAATACTAAAATACTTTGCAATGAGAGTAGCTGGTCAATTGAACATAAGAGCATATTACAGTTTGGCTGCAAAAATGCTGATGAAATTTTAAGGTGTGTTTCCCTTGATACTTGAATCAAAGCCTATTTTCTACATCATTTTAATGCAAATGTATCTGGAATAATTCATTCAGGGGGTGTTGCTGTGCATGGACAAATTGGAACAAAGACAGTGGGAAACAATAAACATTATCAGGAAACTGAACTGTCTTAAAAATCAGATTTAAAAGCTCTGCGTGTATTAACAGCAGAAGTCCTTTCAGTCCTGTTTTTTTCTGTGACTCCACTCTATGCTCCATGCTAAGCAGATAGTAGACTCAGAAGACAGAAGTGCCAAGGGGGAGGAAACAGTTTAGACTATTACATAGACACAGAAGTGCCAAATGGGGTGAAATTAGCAATATGAAGCCACAGGCTGACTAGTAGGAAAATCTCTTAAGATGTATTCAGCTGGAGAAAAGCTGCCAGGGGACTGGTGGAAGCCTGGTCAGTCAGGGTTTTTACAAGAAGGCTGGACAAAACACTAGAAAATATACCACAGGGAGCAATTCTCCTCTGGCAAAAAGCGGTGGAGCAGATGATCTAATAGGCTTCTTGCATCTCTAACCTCTGCAGTTGCACGATTTCTCACTATAAAGAACAAGATTTGAAGAGGAAAAAGAAATAAATTGAAGGGAAGATGTTAGACAGACAACACACACAAAAAAAAGTTGGAGAACGAATGGATTTCTGTCCTTTTGCCTTTCTGTATTTAAAGGAGTTGCTCCTGGCACATTGTTTTCTCGTCAGGGACACTTCATTTTCTCTTCCTCTCACTCACCACTTTCTCTCTCTCTACAAAAGCAGAAATAGCCACTTGGGACTGCTGATGTCTTTCTGAGGAAGGATGCTTCTCTCATGCTTTGGAACAACATCAAGGCTTTGGCCATTCAAAACATAAAAGCCTCATTGTTTTCTCTACGAAAGGATTTCTTTGTGAAGCAAGCCTCCAGCAATACATATATCACAGCATAAGCACCAGCATACAGCATATCAGCTTTGCTTCCTTCCTGCATCACCTTCCCCTCTGTAACAGTAAAGGCTCTCATTTAACCACTTTTATCACTTCTCACACAGGTACCCTGCTCTTTGGCCTGTGCTGCCTCCCACAGCTGATACGCCCTTTCCTGAGCTTGTCCAGTGCTTTTGGTTCTCTGATTTGCATTTGGGCATTTTTTGGAAACACGCTTTTCTCTTAGCAAAGGGGCAATTAGCCAAGTGTGCCCAGGCCATTTGTCGAATTTAGGCTGGAAGGCACCTCTGAATGTCATCCGGTACAAAGCTCTGAAGGGACAACTGCAGGCTGCTTGGGGCCTTGTGTAGCTGAGTCACATTTTTTTTTTTTTACCAAAATTTTAGAAGTATTTCCAAGGATTGTAATTTGACAACTTTTCTGAAAAGCTTGCTCCAATGCTTCAACATACTCATTGAGAAAATGTTTCCTTTAACACAGCCGTCATTTTCTCCATTGTAGTAAGGCTTTCCTCATCTTTTCAGGATAAGAAAACCTGCTCTACCAGACTATCCTTGAACTCCAGTGTGTTCAGAAACTATGTGCTCCAGTTCCTGACCATCATAGTGACACTCCACTAGAGTCCCACTAGCTTGTCTACACAGAAAGTAGGAATTTGAACGCCCAGAACACAGATAACAGTTGATTTCTGTTGTGTTTTTAACTGTTGGTTTGCACACTTGTTACAAGTTCTAAAAAACTTGCTATGAATTTTGAAAAAAAAAAACCAACAACGCAATACCTTTGCTATTCTCAAGTTTTTAAGAGGCTCTTTCACAAGCATCTAACACTTTGGGAAGAAATACACTATCATTAAGGATGTTTGCTTGTCTGCGTGTACCAGAGCCTGATTTCCAGGGAAGTTGAACACTCTTAAGTCCATATATACTAGCTTCAGGATGGATTGTATGTGAACAGCACTTCCAAAAAAAGCAGGCCATTTTTTATAACTGTAGGTCAGGTTTTTCAGTATGCATTTGGACATCTGAGTCCCATCCAGTGTCCGTGGGAATTACAAGAACTCTGGTGGATTTGAAATCTGGAACAGTATATATCTCCTCATGACAAGCAAATGCATTTTACAAGGGAATAACACACTGATTTTTGGAAGTTGTTACAGCTTTGACACACACATTGTGTCAGATGTGCAAATAACAACATTCACCACTGCCTGTTGTCTCCTTATTAGGGATATTTGGAGAGAGCAAGTAGATGGGCTGTAATTACAAGAGAGCAGTTCATAGTCATGTATGGCAGAAAGGTTTTCCCAAAGTGAAAGCTTTAATAACATTTCCGAAAGACATACACATATTACCCCCTGAAAAAAACACTTTTAAATGACAATAATTATCTTTATGCAGTTTTGATCACAATAACTTTAAACTGAATGGACTTTTTACTCAGGGAAATGCTTCCATTTTTCCTGCAAATTTCATGTACTTTCTCTATATAGACAGAAACTACTTTATTTGTCAATAAGCTGCAACCAGCTTCATCTGTATAGCTGAACAGCAATGCACAGAAGGGGGTTATTCAGACTAGAGACATTGTCAGGATATGAAGGATTCTGCCTCAAATTGCAGAGCCCATCCTGGAACAGTTATCTTCTCAGGACTGGTCAGCTCCTGAAATAATGCCCTCCAGCACATGGGCAGGTCTCTAAAGACAAGCACATCCAGGAGAGGCTCTGTTGAGTATCTGAAGGCCTGAAGATGCTTTGTGCCCAAGTTTTGTTCTTCTTCTCCTTTGCCTTAGGTCAGTCCTACCTGACTTACTTCAGGTAAGCAATGTGGAGCTTGTGTCAGCTCAGGATATAGTTTAAAAAAAAAAAAAGGGTTAAAATGAAGCTGAACTCTGAGTTGCATATAGAAAACACTGAGCAAAGGCTGTGTGGCCTCCTTGGTGTCTAATCTGAGGCCAGAGAGATCCTGGTTGTGTCCGAGGGAAAAGAAGCTGCATAGGACGCCTTACTTACTAGACCTGGGGGAGAAAATATTTCTATTTGTCTTGGAATACTACTGACAGCACATGCAGATTTGTCACAGTTTGAGATATGAGTGAGTGACAATAATGAGACATGAGACTTCTAGATCTTACATCTCAGCTGTCCATCAGTACTCTTTACTTCTCATGAAAAACAGGCCCAGTTCCAGTTAGGGGAGAGTAATACTTTGTATGGGATCTTCTCATTTATTTTTAGCTACCTAGAGATTTATTATACATCTGTGTTCCCTTTTGAACCAGTAGAGAGAGATGTGATAGTGAGTTATCCTATCCCATCCTGGAGGACTCCAGGGATATGTGAGGATGTTATGCTGGGCACAGCTATGCTTATCAGTCCATGGGCAGAGGTGGCAACGAAACAGACCATGGAAGTGGCCTTGCAGTTCAGAAAACTGGTCTTGTCCTCAACTAAAGCACAGTATTTCAGTGAGCAAAGACATGAACCATATCTTCATTCTTGGGTATACCCACTATCTCCAGGAATTATAATGGGGTATCTGATATTCTGCATCTAAGCACGCCAGTGCCTGGGCATCCTTATTTGCACGGAGCAGCGCAGGGATGTGAAACACCAGTACAAACTAGGAAGTCTGAAACACTTAAATGCAAACATCTATTCAATCAAAGTGGAAAAGGAAAGGCACTGAGGCCTGTCTGGCTTTCAAAAGCCTTTTTCCAGGGGGCTATGAATGTGACATCTGTCCTGTTCAGTGGCCATCTTGCAAAGGACACTGTAATGATTGCCATAAGTGATCCCTAATTTTAAGTTTGCATTCATCAAGCTGCCAGGTCTGTAGTACAGCTCCAGCCTCACTTCACGGCAGCAAGATTTGGCCCTTTTGGTGACATCCTTCAGCTCACTCCATGCTACATGGCCCTTGCATTCCTACAATACTTGGGAAAAATACAACTTTAGAACAGAGAAAACAACCCATAATTCAGCTATTCCACCTGGAGGATAAAAAGGAATATATGCCTGTGACTCGTTATTCCATGCGGAGTGCCCATTACTTCTGTTGACTTCAAGGCTGCAGTCACTCACAGAGAACAGGGCGGTAATATTTACATGGGGATTTCAAGGAAGAGTGTTCTTATAAATTAGTAAAATGCATGAGTCATCCCAGCGCAGCGTTTGATCCAGGAGACGCAGCTATCAGCCCAGCACAACATCCTAGCATCTGCCCAAAAGGCAGCACGCTCTCATTAGCACGCTGTTCCTGGGAGCTAAGCAGGCTGAAGGTTGCAGGGAGGTGCTATTGTTATACCAGGAGTAATTCTTATGTTTTATTGATAGCCGATAAACTGTGATAGCCCAAAAGCAGAGAGAGACGGAGCGAGCGGGCTGCTGGAGATATCTGCTATATAACACTCAAACACAAGGCGGGGAAATGGCCTAATCTTTTCCAGTTACTTTTTTTTTTCTCTTCAATAAACTTCAGCTGTGGGGAGGGAGGCCATCTCAATGATCCAATAATAAATAAGAATACATTCATCCAGACATGTCACCTGTGAATATATCCCCCCCTCCAAATGTGTTTGTATGTTTTTACAAAATTTTTACATTCATCTTTTTTACCTGAAATAGTTCTAGAAATAGAACTAGGTCCATTTGTCCTAAGATTTTCCCAGAAATCAGTTGAGTAACTACTTGAGGGAAAGCGAACAAGCATGTGGAGCTCAGACCTTGCCCACTCAGGAGCAAAAGTAGTATTTTTGATGACCAGAGCTTCTGGCAATGTAAGAACCAGCCAGTGAGCCATGAAGGATGGAGATTAGGTGATGCTCCAGGACTCTGTGCAAAACAGACAAATGTGGGTGCTGTGCACAAGCTGTGAATTACTGTGGGTGTCAATTAACCTTGCAGATCACAGGATTTATTTGGCTGAATTATTTACCCCAAAGATAAAACACCAAATGAAAGAAAAGCATCATTAAATAGCACAATCTAGCACGGAGTTTAGGCAGTGAACCAAGTTTCCGAACAATTTAATTTGTAAGGGACCTAAATTGTACAAGATTATCAAATCAAGTGGAATAGAGGGAGGCAATGCATTTTGCATTTGGTATGCAGAATGCAATAAGTATGTTATTTCATTCCTGCCATGTCTCAGCCTGAATTATGAAGAGAAGGGGATGTTTCCTCTATAGGGTAATTTTCCATTTTTTATCCATTTCTAAATGCTGTCAAACAGCTGTCATGAAGGAAAAACGTTGCCCGTTTATCACTGAAGCTTGAAACCTGTTAAATGTGAATGTAAAGTGGAGCACTACACATAGTCCCAATACAATGGAAAGAAGCTTAACTGTTTGAAGTCTGTCTTTGGGGAGATTATACCCTGGCAGAAAAGGACAATAAGAGAGTTTTGCCTTGGGAAAAGAGAGATTGACAGGTCTGCGTGTTTTTCCGCAATCAATATTGTAGACGGAGCTCTTCTTACATGGCGGAGTTCAATTAAAGAAAAAAAAAACACAACAAGAATTTGGGGGAATTCCCCAAAGAGTTCAAATCCTTCCCGGGAGGAGGGAATGTTTTTTTCAAGATGAGCTTGCATGAAAAATTCATGTAGTGGATGGATACATCCACACAAAAAGAAATTTGATAAATAAATAATTGTCTTAATTCTTACTGCCTCACATAGCAACTGCACATCTATATTGACGAATTTAGCTTGCAAAACTAGTCCTCAGTGTAAACATGTGTAAAATTAAATCACCCAGAAAAGTAAAATATTATGAGAGGTCGCACATGCTAACTGAAGCAAACAGCTCAAACTGAAGACTCTCACAAGGTCCAGGAAATAAGAAACTGCCACACACAGCCAAGAAGCCGATACAGGGATGAACACAAAGAGACAGACAAAACACAGCATGAAAACGGGTGATAAGCAGAGATTTGCAGCCATCAGGAAGGAGAGAAGAGGAGGCAGCTGCAAAGACAGGAGGCCGGAAAAGATAGACGAATTGGGCTGGAAATATATACAGTTATGATAACAGCTATGAAAGAGATTACATGAAGCTGCAATTAGCTAGTGTACTCGACTGCTATTCAGTCATACTTGCATCTCTCGCTCTCACTCCCCTCCTTTTCCCCAGTATTAGTTGTGTAGGGATGACAGCTATCGTTGATGGAGAAGCACGAAGTACACAAAGGACTAACGAAGCACTGGCCTGGTCTGCAGTCTCTGCATCTCTACGCTGTGGACAAATGCAAGAGGAATTCAGAAAAGCCTGTTGTCCACCACTGCTTGCCTCCCCAGTACAATTCTCTACAAACAAAACACAACCACTAGGTGGAAATGGAACATTCCCCATCATTCAGTTCCAGTAATATTTTCTCTAGCCTTTTCTGTGTCTTTTCTCCCTGTCAGTTCCACTCCCTTGCCCTTTTCCTCTTCTGCATGCTTGTTTTCTGTATCAAACTAACTCTTCACTTTCCTGGATACCCTTCTACCCTATCTCTTCCTGCCTGCCTGCCCTTGCCCAACTTCTGGCTCTACCAAGAGCTTTTCTCTGTGTTTTGTTCATGATCCCTCTCTTCACTGTCACCTTCTTTGATGTGATTTTGTCTGTGCTACAGAGAGCCCTAGGATGCAAGATTGAAGCACCCTTTCTTTTACCTTCTCAATTACTCCCAAGAACTTGCTCTGGGATTACGAACTCCTCTTGAACAATTCCCTGGTGACAATGAACTTGGCTTCTTATGCGAATCAAATAGACTTGTGGCAATTATACTTTCTACAGAACTGGAGTCATCCTAGAAAAGCTTTTATGATGGTGTGTGTAAAACCAGAAATAAGTCTTTTTCAGTCTATTGTGCTACATTAACCTGTGCTCTGGTTTGACTCATGGCTGGGATCACTGTGGGAGTTGTGGTTAGACACTCTCAAGAGAGGGAATGTCAATGTATATTATAAAGTGCTTGTTTTGAAAGAGTAACCTAGAAATTAGAGGTTGGTTCTGTTTAGTAAAAAGATACATTCACACATATTCACACTGCATTGTTTTACCCCAAACACTGCCCTCATACAAATGACTTCCACTGAAAAGCCCCTATGGGAAGGAGGTTGACAGGTGGGAAAGCGATGTGATCACTGCAACAGCGAGCACAGGTGCGGGCAAGTAGTCCTTGGGCAAACAGCTGGATTTATGTGAAACACTCCAAGTTTCTGTTTTATGTATTTGTAAAATTCAGCTCTGGAGCATAAAGGAGAAACTGATGCGTCTGTGCATTTTTTAAGGTCTTGTCCAATAGACCCTACTACAGAAAACCCATTTAATCTACCTCAGAGGGATGAAGGGCTGAGTCAACCCTGCTAGGATTTGAACCTATCACACCAGGGAGCCTAATTATTGCAAATGCAGTGCTTAGGCCGCTAAACCCTCCCCTCCTGCTCTAATCATCTCTCAAAGAGTCCCTTTTGATCCTGGACAGCTACGCAGCTCCAACGATAAAGGCAAAGTATTTAACAAAGTCGCCCTAAGTGGAGTAGATCATTATTCATATTACAGCAGGTTTGAAAGAGCCAGGCAAGGATGAGAACATTGTGCTGTAACAAAGATTACAGCATCAGCACTGAGAATTACTTCTCAGCGTCAATCTGGGTTTTCTTTCTGCTACACAACGGAAAAATGGAGCAAGAGGAGAGCTGAGCTAAATCATGCTTGCTCCCCTCAGCCTTGCATCCCTGGTGGAGAGTTTACTTGGAGGAGGTTTCATCTCACGTACTCCTTCAAGTTAAGTGCCAGTATCAGCATGCAAGGGTTGTCCCTAATGGGGGCTCGTATGCACGCATCCATATTGCAGAGCTCAGAGGGCTCTGTGGAGGCACTGGGGAGACAGCAGGGAGCACAGCAGTGCTTGCCCATGTGCAAGGAAGCAGTCAAAAAATATTTGTAAAGGAGAACGCAAACAACAGCTCTGTGAATTTTCTTGCTCAACACAGGATGTTGATAGTATCTCTGCACAGTTTGGAAGGCATAAGTAAAAGCTGATGGGAATCTCTTGTCTTCTTATAATAAGGTTCCTGGTTGGAGATGGAAGGAAAAGCAGAGCTGGGCAGCGAAAGGAAGCTATTTCTTTAAACTCCTCAGAGAAAACATGTCTCGTGTTCCTCTTTGGAGATAACATTGCAGCTGATAATTCTGTCCTTTCCTGGGAGAAAAGGGAATTTTTCTCCCTCCTTCCATCACCTGGAGGAGATGCACACTTTCTACTGCCATGCAGATAGACAAAATTTGAAATGCTAATGGACTGGCAGTGTTTGCAATGGGGTGATCAATTTTCTGCTGGAAGGCTGGTTGGCAGGATACCGTCCTGCAGTCATTGAATCACTGCACTGAATCACAGCCATGTTGGCAGGATCCCATTCCAAGGAAGTTCACAGTACTGTCAAACACCTGCTGTTGCCATTGACTGATATTATGCAAGATCTGAAATTCTATTTATCAAGATCCCTATTTGATTTCTTTTCTCTTTTTCTTTCTTTTTTTTTTTTTTTCCACCCACTTCAGGCACCAGAGTATCAAATGAGTGCACTAAAACCTTCTCCCAAGAGCATTATACAATGCACAGTCTGATGCCGGGATACCAGTTCTTGTAGGGTGAAATTCTGCTTTTCTGACTGTGCTGATGCAGACACCAAGATAGCACAGGATACAAAGGCACACAAGCATTCCTACGGTATGCATTCTGCAGAATTATTCGGGTAAGGAGTCCAAACACATTTCAACTCACAGAAGCTCAGTCACCCTTTCTTACCTGAAAAGCCCTAGTTGAAAAACCTGGAAGGAGAACACGCTGCTAGAAACTGCTGTTATCTTCTAGTCTCTTGAGACAGTGATTGTTTTAAGGGACTTCTTGACCCACCAATTTGGCTTACACATGCCTAGTAATTGATGAATACCACATTATGAGAGTATTAGAGCACATATTTTCTCATATATAATAGCTTATCAGATAAATTAGCTTAAAGTGCTATTTCCTTGGTTTATTCCTTACCTTCTGCCCTGTGGGCCTATCCTCAAATGCAGTAGTTCACACCTTAGGAAACCACCCTGACATCCAGCCTCCCTCTGGTTTCTTCCCAGCCCTGTTGGCAGCCACATCTGCATTCCAGCCCGCCTAGTTCTCCAGTCCCATGCATACTACCAGACATGCACCTTCTCTTTGCTTCCATGGATGTGCCCTCCTCTTTCCTTCCATCATTTAATTTTTGGAAATTTAGTTTACCAGCACCACTGCCTGGCTGGCTCTTTCCTTGACTGATGGATCTGCTCTCATAGGAAAGGTCTCTTCCTGTCCAAACTGCAATACCTGCTTGGTTAGCAGCTCATTAGGGGTCAGCCAGCTGTGCCAGGCTGCAGCACAGCTCTTCCTAAAGCCCAGTTTTTCCTGACAGATCTTTCTGAAGCAGTTGGATAACACTATTTTCCCACATCAAGTTCTCATTCTAAGTGTGAACTTCTCTTTGGCTTCTCACAATTACCTATACCTTACAGACTCATCTTTTCTTCAAGGTAAAGTAGAATCCAAGCCTGCTTATCCAATTACACAACTAAAACTCTCAACAAAGCACTCATTATCTGGGGTCTTCATTACTGCAGCATCCTCTCCTTTAGCATTACCACATCCTTGCCTTGCCAGCATTCCTCTATAGCACCACTATGGAGATCACTCTCATAGCTCTCAGGTTTGTCCCTCCACTAGCTGCTCCTTCTCTTTGGTGTGAAAACCACTCGTCCCTGTGCTATCATAGGACGAATCACAGAATGGCTTGATTTGGAAGGGACCTTAAAGTCCATCCAGTTCCACAGCCTGCCATGGGCGGGGTTGCCATTCACCAGATCAGGCTGCCCAGGGCCCTATCCAACCTGGCTTTGAATGCCTCCACAGGTGGGGCATCTGAAACCTGTCTGCTCCAGTGCCTCACCACCCTCTGAGAAAAGATTTTCATTCTAAAAGCTAATCATCTTCTTGCACTGAAAAGGCAATTTCTGCCTCCCGTTTATCTCAGTCACTGCTGTTCCCTTGAATCTTGTTTTCTTTTCTGTCATGTTCTCCCCCATGGTAGTACTTGGAGCATCTCCCCTAACAGGTGTAAAACCCACCATAGTGCTGTCCTTGAAACCTTTCCTCTATTCTCACCTTGTACAGTAGAACCAGAAAAGCCTTCATAATAGTTAGGCAACAGGTTCTTGGTGCTGACCAAAAGTGCCACTCAAGCTGTTCACTTCCACCTGTCCTCTTCCCACAAGAAGCTGGCACCTCTTCAGCAGATGATGACACAATAGGATTTAACAACAACAACGAATTTCTTAGAGAGAGACGTGCAACTGGGATCTCAAATAGCAGCTGCTGGGCTATCAGCTGTTGGGATATCAGCAATGTAGAAGCACGTCCATAACCACTTGCTCCCAGATGCACGCAAAGCCTGTGGCAAGGCAAGGGCTCGGATGTGTCCCGCAGATCCTGGTGTCAGGCACTCAGGCATTAATCATCTGCAGACTTGCTGCTCTGACTTCAAGCTGATACAAGCAAGTCACTTCTGAGCTAAGAGCTTGAGAACAGTGGCTTTTAAAACCAGGAAGAAAGATGGTAATTACCATGACCTGTCTATCACCCAGATTATTAAACTGCATTATAAATGTTTTGTTGCTCAAGATTAATTATGTAAATCTTCACAGGAGTCTCACACAACTGAAGGAAATATTAATGTTTGTTCAACAGCTTTGATTTCTTCTCTCAGCTACTTCCTAAAGGTTGTCTGAGTTCTAGCCTGCTACCAACACCATGCAATTTCCATTAATGATATTCATAACACTTTCTGCAGTAAGTGGCTAACATTTCTGTGTGCACGTGGCTAACTGCAGCTGGGAATGGTGTTTCAGGCAAACACTGTCAGGATCTACAATGCTGGCAGGGCAGGAGATGTGGGTTATTATGTTGGTAGATTGGTCTTTGTTTCCTTATTACTCTTTCAATATATAACACAGATGCCATTTAGACAAATTACTTGTAGGTCCATAATGGACATCTCATATCTTCTTAGGTGCTGTCAACAAGAAGAATCAGCTGAGAAACAGTTATTTATTTTGCAAAAATATTCATCAAGTTTAATGCAATTATTTTCAATGTCTTCAGATCTAAGCTCAACAGAAAGATGTGTTGTAAGCTCCAAGTGTAGTTAAGCAGAGTAACAATGCCTCAGTTGTTAAATTATATAACCATAAATTCTTAGTATAAGTACCACTCACACACTAGAGCTCCTTGAAAATGTGAAGGCAAGATTCTGGCCCCAGTGGGTCATACATGTGACAAATGGGAGTCATCTCATTTGGCTCTCAATGCCCATCATGTATATATGTAAGCAAGTCACTGGAGGGGCAACTTGTGCTCTGGAAAGAAGATATGGGCACTTTAAAGTTTTTCTTTGAAGATTTTAGAGTGAGACAAAATGTCTATTCCATCCTACCAGTCATGGAGCAAATAGGAATTGTGCAGTTCAGGTGCAGATATATTTGTTTAGGACATCTGAGCTGTTCCACTCATGGTCTCTCAGGAGATAACAGTGTTGTTGGTGGCTGAAAGCCAGTATTCTTACCAGCACTCCAACTGAAGCCTCTGCCAACAATAAGGTGCTAATAGCCTGTGTTTTGAGATGTGCTGAGGTGCCCATGCTTCAGCTTCAGTTTTTGCCACAGCATCCCTACTGCTCAAAGACACAGGGTTTTGCAACCCAAGAACCCTCCTAAATAGAAATGAAGCTGTGGGGTGAAAAAACCTCATTGCAAATGCACAGTGAATGCTATAGGATGAAAACACCATCTCTGCTCAGCTGGAGGGTAACTCAGCTCCTTCTATGTATTAGTAGACTAAGAAAAAAAATAAGTTTAAACTGGGAGCAAGTCTGCAGCTTGAGTTGCAAGGGAAGGTGAGCGTAGTGGCCACACAGTTTCAGATTTGGGATTTCTCTTTTGTGCTGTAGACCTCACAGTCATATGACACTCCATCTTTTCTTCAGAATTGAAATTTATATATATGTATATATGGTTTTTGTTAAGGCTAGAACATATGCAACTCATATAACAAATCTGTGTCTTGTTGAATCCATGTCTCAGTACACTGCTGACCCAAAAACATCAAGAAAGAAATACAAAATATCATTGATTTTTCAGTCTTTCCCTAATGATCATGTTAACAGAAAAGCCCAGCTACTCTGTTTGATTTATAATCCCCAAGCACCTCCCATGGCTCTTCAGGTGCCAAACCCAGCACTGATTAACACTCTGCTCCCCAGAGATCCTTGAGGAACACTGTGCTGTGGCTACAGGCTCTGCAGCGCAGCCACACAATTAAAAAACAAGTAGGTTTTTTTTTTTTTTAAAGCATGCAAAATGCAAAATTGACATGCAAACAAACAACAGGGGCCACTCCACTGATTATATTTTCACTGTCATGTTGTATTAATTAAGGTTTCCCATCCCTTAATTAAAGCGAAACAGGCAGAGGATCTCCACCATGTTATGTGGGGCAACTGAATCAAAGGATCTCTCCAAGGGTTTGCAACAGCCCTGCCAGGTAGAACCTGGGGCTTTCATTGAAGAGAACATCCTCATCAATAGCATTCAGTACTTGGATCCAGATTTCCACAGGGTATTAGCTTCTGACCCAAGGTTTGGTCCAGCCTCATCTTTAATTAGAACCTGTCTTGGCTTTCCCTATCTCAGCTGCAATCGTTGGCATGGACCTCCTGCATATTTAGATGACAACTAATGAGGATTTTTATTAAACTTGAGCCTTGGCTGGCTGGGAGGAGGGAACAGCTTTTTAGCATCAGATAGGAAAGACTTTTGCCTCTGGAATATTTCTCAGCATGGAGCAAAGAGCTCGGGGAGGAGAAGGAGGTGGGAACACAGTTCAACGCTGCCGCTAATGGGGCCTGCCTGGGGCATGCTACTCGGCATCCCTTGGAAGGTGACCTTGACTGCTAACATTTACATTTTAGGGGCCATTTGACATATTTGATTGTGTGTACAGCAAAACCTGCACGGTTCTGAGTGAGGCACAGCTCAGATCGATGTCTTCAGTGCCACGGCCTCCTCTTGTCCTGCCATACTCTGCTATTTAATCTGAAAGCGCATGCTGCAAGAACACCAAGGCACTGCTCCTCCTTGTTAATGCAGGTAATCAATCTCATCAGCACCTGTACAGGCTAATCAAGGTACAATCTGCAAATTAAAGACCTTCTCAAAGCAGTTAAGTCACTTGAATTGGTAAGAACAGCGCTTGCTATCCAAGGAAACAAACAGCTGGCCATCATTATGTGCTTTCGGTGCCGTTTTTCAGCTTAGGACGTGTAGAAGAAACAGCAGATATATGCCAGAAGTATCGCTGGGTCAGATCCCAGAAAGCCCCACGTCTGCAGTTGCCATCATTTCCCTACCCCATAGGATCTGTCTTGCAGAAGGTGGAGATTTGACAACAGCTCCCAGACCTTACTGCCACATGTTTCAGAAGCTCAGCAGATGGCTGCGAGCTCCTACCACCTGGCCGAAGGGTGCTGTTGCCTTCCCAAACAAATGGCGTTAGCACCTCTGAGGGACAGGCCAGCCCACCAACGCTGATGTGCTCTTGTTCATGATTTAAGGATTGCTAAGAGCACACATGGGGCCTGATATGACGGCTTACCAGATGGGTGGTAATTTGTTAAGTTGCTGTAATGCAAAAGCTTTCAATACCCTAAGATCTTCAGCCAACATAGGAGTCATTTGGTTTGCCTTTAATATAATTGGAAAAGATAGGAAATTAAAATTTTAGGCCATAGCATGTGCCAACCTCTTTATTTGCTTTGAAATTAAAAATCTCCCTCCCCTTGCTACTGAAAGTTCAATCACTTATCAAAATAGTGACGCCCTTTGTCCTGGCACACTACTCAAATGCTAAAACATATGTTATGTTAAATATTAACCAGCCACTAATTGGTCCATCATTTGGCCAAGGAAAGAGGTGGCTTCATACTGCCAGTGCCTTTTCTCACTCTTCCTATATTTTAGTGCTCTGCTCTCCAGCTAACTTATCCTCTTACTCTGCCTATGTCAGTCTTGAGCTGAAGAGGCATTTTGACTTCTCCTGAAATCAGCTTTTGTGCTTGCTCTTGCATCCTAGCTTATGTACAGCAAAACTTGCTGTTGTGGGCAATGTGGCCGGGTGGGGGGGAGGGAACAAGTTAGTGAATTGAACTCTGGATCTGAATTCAGTTTGGCAACTGTCTTCTTGGACAAACATAGAAAAATCACTCCATCCACTCCATGTTTCTCTTTCCCAAGTGTAAAATACAGGCAGATAAACACTGTTGTTTAAATTACTAAGGTTAGCCCCTCGCTTTAGAACTTGGGAAAAAATAAAACCCCATGCTGGAAAATCTTTGTCAAATAATTGCATCCAGTTATACTGTTTGCAAATTCTTAAATATGTGATCAGCTCACTTGATGCACCTAGAGATGGTGAGTAGTATACAAGCTACAATTACAGTGTGAGATGAATAACTGGCTGATGAATTGAATGGTGGTGATTTTTCATAACAAACATGCAACGCTACCTCGATTTGCATGGCAAGAGCCTCATGCCTTAAAATAGCTTTCAGATCACCACGCACATCAGGCTTCCCACCAAGGGCTGCAGCTGGGGCACCTGCAGGGAGGAAACAGTAGGAGGGTCTGCGTGGTGTTGGAAGAACAGAAATCCAGCCACCAGAGAGAAGGATGGCATGTGTCAGGAACTATGGCCATGCTGTAGCATGGTCAGACCCTGTTCTTCCCGATGCCAGTAGGGATGAGGTGTAGGAGCCAGGCTGGGATCTCAGGGCCTGAGCCAAGTTAAGGAGAAATGCTGATGGCTGCAGTGACAAGCCAGATGGAATAACCTGAAGAACCATAGCTACACTGGAAACATCAGTCCAAAGTCACCAAGAGGCAACCAAGCCCAATGAGCCAGGGAGGCCAGATCCACTGCTAGCAGAGCACTGGATCTGCTGTTCAGCACAAGCTCTCCTAGCAGGGGAGAGCTTATGCTTCAGCCAGGACACTTCACTAGAGAAAGGACTCTTTTTTTCCCCCATTTCAAAGAACTCAAAACACCTATCCTGCTTCTATAAAAAGTGTTAATTCTGTTTAGAAACATCACACAATAAAAAAAGTCTTTCCACTGTGCAGTCCCCAAACTTATGGGATGCTTCATTGGGTTCCTGGGAAACCTCTTCAGGATAGATTCTGGCTGAGCTGTCAGACTGACTGCTAGAGGCACAGCTGAGTTTCCAATGGCCAAGTAGTATGCATGCAAGATGCATCCCAAAAAAAGGAAGATGTTTGACACGTGAAATGCTTTCATTTTATGATGGAAAACGAGTAGGAACATCAGACAAGTAGATCGTCCTGCCAAGCATGAGAGTTTCTGACTGACAGGCTCAGTGTCTGCCCTGACTGCTCAAGAAGATCCAGTATCTATTTTTACTGAAAAGCAACTGCTTAAATTACCATTTGCTGACTTTTCATAACTGATTATAATTACAACGTGCAGGCTGGGAAGAACAAAGGGAAGCCTTTGCATTGCAGGTAGAGAGAAATGGGGAACAACTCTTTTTGAACCAAACAGAAATGAAGAAACCCAGAGGGAGTAAGAGAAAGCTTGCAAATCATCAGAAATCAAAAGCAGACAATCTGAGGGAGAGGAGCAGGGCAAACACTGACATTTATTAAAGTTTAGCAATTAAAATAATGGTCTACCAATTAGAATATATGTCAAGGGCTGACTCCTACTAGTGTGTTACAGAAACAGGATTATCTTTACATAAGAAATTTTGAAAACATAATGCTATAATTTGAGGTCATTTACTAACATGCTAAGATACAAAGCGTCTGATGAAGAATTTTTTCTTCACACTATGATAAAGTGGCCTAAATAAACAGACTAGAAAGAGATCACAAGGATATCAGATAGTGTAGTATGAAGCTGTCCACCTGGCTGAATGGGAGAAGACTTCTTTAGTCACAAGTGCCATCAACACCAGAGAATGCATGCCCTTCCATCTCTGAATGGGTGAAGAAAAAACCCTGTAGCACAACATCATGTATTTTATATAGATGCTTTTCAGCGAAGTGTTTAAACATGTGCTTTAATCTGTTACCATGCAGCAGTTAAGTACTTGTACTAAAATCCAGAAGATAAAGATGTGCTGAATCAGAGACTATGTGCTGAATTTTTTAGAGCAAAACTATTTTGGCAAGGCTTGAGAATCTTAAAAATTTTATCGGGACTGTTTTTAGATCTCCTTCTCAAGCGCTAGTTACTGTAAGGTGAACAGTACAGGGTTTGGAAGGAACAGATTAAGCAATTCGAAGCAATTTGGAAGATGTCCAGAATAACTTTTTTTCTATACAGGAAAAGGTCTCAGCTTTGAAGATCATTATCTGGAGAATACTCAGGGTTAAAGGCAAAAGCTAAGCAACTCTTCAGAAGGGTTTGAAGCTCCCCTTTCCACCGCTACAAGTTCACATTTCTAGGCAGATGAATGATAGATAGGGTATTTGATTCTCCAGCAAGGCTGGACACCAAACCGAGCCCTGCATGCAGTGCAGATGGAAATACCCTGGAGGTGAGAGCTGGGAGGATCTTTGGAAATAAATAAATAGGCAGGAAACCCAAAATGGCAGCGACTGGAAGCTGCTCCGGGGTGGGATGTCTGAATGAACCCCTTGGGAGATGCGATACTGCAGGCAGGGCAGGAGAGGAGGTCAAATGTGCAAGGCCCCGCAATTTGTCAGGCGGCTAACACCATCATTACCTGCATGTGCGTGTGCAGGCAGGCCTGCCAGACGGTAAATTACACACTGAGATTTTCCGGGATAAACGTCCTCTTATTGGAAGCACAGAGCACTTCCCCTCCATCCCCCACCTAAGGAGATATTGTTTTATAATGAGCAATGAAAGTTAGCTCTCTTGGTATGAGGCTGTGGATGAGTCACTGCTGAAATCAGCAGCGATGTCGATAGTTTTGATTTTTCTGCCTATTACACACTTTTCCTTCTTCTGACATCACCGGGAGGGAAGAATGTACAATGAAATGCAGGCTTGAAAAAGGAGAGAAGGGGCCTGAGGGTGGGCCAGTGCACTACCTACCAGGAGGCCTGGGGAGCTGCTGGAGCAGTGTGCTCCTGAAGGAGCCCTGGGGTACAGAGCTGTGTTGAAACAGTACTCGGAGAGATGCAGCCTGTGGGAAGCCCACGTGGGATCAGTTTGGGAAGGATCTCACATGGAGCCGTGGCAGAGTGACTGTGGAGGAGCTGCAGAGATAAAGAGTTACGGGCTGACTGCAGCCTCCATTCCCCTGCACTGCTTAGGGAGAGGAGGCAGGAGAGGCTGGAAGGAAGGTGTTTTTTGTTTGCGTTTAGTTCTCACTGCTCTGATCTGTTAGCAAGAGGCAACAAATTTCATTACTCTCCCTACACAGAGTCTGTTTTGCCTATGACAGTAATTGGTGAGCAATCTCCCTGTCCTTACTTCAACCCACGAGCTTTTTTTTTTCATCATATTTTCTCTTTCTCCTCTTGTTCCATTGAGGAGGGGGAGTGAGAGAGAAACATGGTGGAGCTGAGCTGTGATCAGTGTGAAACCACCGTTGAGAGAGACAGGTGGGGAAAGAAACAGCTTTCCGGATCTCTTGTTATTGTTGTTACCTAAGGCCAGGCTCGGAAAAGAGGTGTTAGGGAGCCAGATGCTATGTGAGCCCCCTGGCAGGCAAACATCTGTGCTGCTGCAGTCAGACTGCATCTCTCCAGCTTTGCAGGCTGTGGCAAAGCCCTGCTACCAGGCATAAACCAGTCCTGATGCACCGGCACACAGCCTCAAACAGCAGACGCCACTTGTGGAAGCACAACCTGCAGTGCACACCAGAGGAAACCACAAACTCACATGCCTTGTTGGGTTCTGCCTTAACTGTAACAGACAAAATGGTCCAGACCATTCCCTGAAGGCCTTTGCTGTTTCATGCTGGCTGTTGTCTCCGATTCCGTGGAGATTTTTAGTCTTATTTTTTGTGCCGCTACATAAATTGGAAGACTGTCTTTCATTCTGGCCATTTCCGATCCAAAAAGAGATATGGTAAAAATAGCAGGGGCCTAGGGACAGGTGACAGAGAGGATTAGAGAGATGGGAAAGCCAGCGTGTAAAAGATTGAGACATAGGATTTGTCACAGTTGCAGGGTTAGCTGCTCCTCTGACCTCTCCGTAGTGCAGCGGTAGGCTCTCTGACTTCAGGCCCCTGGTGGCAGTCTGTCTATCTGTATATCCATTCTCTGCAAACACCTCCTGGACAGCTTGGTGAACCTTTTGTTCAAGAAGCTCACTTCTAATGTCCAGCAGTCTCAAGATCTTTTGATTCCTCGCCTTAGCAAAAGAAACGTGCAGCTGGACTCTGGAAATAACAACCTCCTGGCTGTCTTGTCATGGCCCCTGTTAGTCTGGATACACTGTACAGCCTTCCAGCCAGCTTCCTAATAGCTCTGTTATTAAAATAAACCAACGTTTACACACAGTAATCTCCACTGCCTTATTCTTAGAGATTTACAGGGCATCCTCCTGTATCCTCCACCAGATAGTCCAGTCATAATGATCTGACTTGAAGGCCATGGGACCTAGCATATCACCACTGACTCTCTTCTGTAGAGGTGGATTCATCTGACATTAATCATCTAAACCTGAGGCTCCTTCACTGAATTATGCCTCTCAGAGTCATTAGGGAGAGACCTGCAACGGATGACTCATCTTGAGCCTGTATCTCAGAAAGGAGCCTCAGAACAGGCATTGGCAGGCAGGCAGGCATGGGAGGTTGCTTCAGGGCTGAAGCAGGATGACCAGGAGAAGCTCACCTTAGCCTGCACTGTTTCACACTGAATGTGGACTAAGCATTCTTGAGCCAATAAGAGGAAGTCACTAGGCTTTTTTCAAGCAAACCTAAAAGGGTGAACCTGTAATACCTGGTGTCTCTTATATAATAGACTGTTCCACATTAGCTTGCTGCTGTGTAAAAGGAAAAGCAGGTACTGAAGAATGAATAAGCAATCAGAAGTTTCACCAATATATAAACCTCTACAGAGGAATCCTGCTCTAAATGTCCTGGTCTGTGAATGATTCCGTGCCCTGACTTGGTGTCAGTTTGTCTCCCAGCCAGCCCAAGGGTTAGAGAAACATAGTATGGCCTAGGACTTCGTTTGGCCCCCAGCCACACAGAGGAGTTGAGAATCAGCCTAATGGCACTGAGCTCTGAGTGGCTCTTCACAGATAAGCAGCCAGCAACAAAAAAAAAACCAACAAAAACAGAAGAGATCTTTTTGTGGTGGTAGCTGAGTACTTGTGAAGGGTTAATGGGGAAAGGTAACATTAAAAAATAAAATAAAATGAATGAGCTGGATCTTCAAGTCTTCTCAACTATGGAGAGGTAAAAATCTCCTCATTTTTCATGTAATAAGCCTGTTTTGCAGAACTGTCCTTCTCTTACACAAACACTTACTGTGGTCCATACCCTTTATTCCTTCATTGTCATAAATTATCTCCTAAAGGCTCCCTGTCAAGATGCTGACTGTACTTTTGCTATTAATCTTGGCTTTAGTTTTTCTAGAGTTTACCTCCTTGCTGATCCATCTTAGGCAAGCAAGACAGTGCTTTGGACAGGGGTTTACTCCCCCCAGGGAGCATCACTCTTGTTAGCTGTAGAGCCTCCGTAACAGTGCACCTTTTAATGATGCTCCCCTTTGGCTTTTACCATGCTCCTAGCAAGACTTGTACTCCATTTTCCTGTAATAACTCAAGTGCCACCATGTTGGTGCTCCTGACAGTTACATCCTTACCAAGAGTTTCCTGACTCTCTCCAGCTGGAGCAGGGCGATGCAAAGTGACTGCTGTGCTCTGGGGAAGCGATAAGGGTTCACCTCTTCAGTGACCTGGAGCATTTTCAGTGGGGATACAAGAGACAGCAGGCAGCAGAGGAGCACATGAATTAATGCTCCCTGCACCTCCCTCGGGTGCTGTTATTCACTCTTTTTCCACACATCTTTCTGCAGATTTGCACCCATATATGGCTTGTACCTTGTTTATCACCTTACCCTCCTCCTTTAGTGGACTCAAGTCAAAGAAAAATTGTTCCCTATACTAGAAGCTCAGACAAATAGGAGAGCTCTTCAGCTGTGTAATTTCAGATTGTAAAATAATTGGTGTAACTATACGCAGGATAACTATAGACATGCAGAAAGCAATCACAGCATTTATGCCCTTTACCTCCAAAGGATGCATTTCTAACCAGCAATCTACCAGCATTTTCACAGGCTCAGCCAGTGGAAAGAATTTATAAACACTTGAGCGGGTCTCATGTATGTTTCATCTGGTAGGCAGGGGTGAGGGGTGTGCACACACACACCAGCCAGAACCTAACATTCCTGTAGATCTATATATAACACCTCTGATATCTCTTTAAATATTACAGCCTATACGAGCATCTTTCTGCCTTGAGAATTGGAAAAGGAGACATAACATGACAAGAGCACATGTAAAAAGGTAACGTCTATTTTATTTCTCCAAGTTTGTACCTGATTTTGTTAAAATATGTTTTGAGTTTAGTGTCTTCTCAAACCCAAATGAACTCAGATGTTTGTTTCAGAAACAAACATGATGCCTGCAGAGTGTTGTGGAACTCAAAAACAGCCACACCAAGAACAGGATTTTGCTGAGAACAAAATGAAAAATACCCTTCTCTTAATAGCAGAACCTAGAAATGTGAGAACACTCCTTCCTAGAAGCATTCTGTTTGTTGAGTCCAGGGCTCTGCTTCACATCCTGAAAACTCCTGAATCTACTCCTTTTTCTTTCTCTCTGTCCCTATTTAAAAAAATAAACTACCTATAATGCAAGGCATGTTGTACCTGCCATGATGGTATTTTGCAGGCTGGATCACACAGATGTTCCACACCTTGAATACAAGCACTTCTAACATCTTGAGGATGAGAGAGGTGTGGTAAGAATGAAGGAGCACAGCGGCTGGCAGAGAAGCCCTGTGGGTGGCAGCCAGCCTTTCACCAGAATAATCTCTCACAGACTCCCTCGCAAGGCCCAGACACCTGCACTCTGCAAAGCAAGGTCAAGAAAAAGTTGAATCTACAGATTAAATACTTAGGACAGAACACTATTTGTACTGGGGATACTGTCTGTGATCTTGAGTTCCTGCTGGGAGAGAAGGGTATTCCTGGACCAAAATGAGACTCCTCCTTGGGATGTGGTCAGTAGAAGAATGGCCCTTGTGAAATTTTCTCACTGGCCCTGATGATTTTGTCAGCCCATCATGCCTAAAGAAGGACTGTAGTATTTCCTGACCTGTGAATGGTTACAATTCTTAAGATTTACAAGCCTGAGGATAAAATTTTCCACTACTAACAAATGATATCCAATTGGTAGCCTTCAGAATGAAGGCTGTGCATCCCTTCCAGAAGGACTCAGTCGGCAGCCACAGAGGCAAGGTCCAAATTTAAGGGAATTTCTCCCCAGAAGATATAGGAAAAAAATGCACTATAGAAAAAAAAATTAGAAAAAAACTGACATTATAGAGTAGCAATACCTAATTGTTAAAATATAAGCACAGCTCAAAAAATGTCAGTCTACTGTGGAAGTTGGTAGCTTGCTTTTCCCTTCATGCTGTAACCTTCCCTTTCTGTCTGAAATTATTAATTTTTGAAAAGTAGCAAGGCCTAATTTAGGCAGATCTGTGTGATGGGGTGACCTATTTCTCTTACCTGCTCCCTCTCTCCTCCTGCTGCTCGCCTCTGATGGCCACTCTGGCTCACTCCCACGGTTCTGCTAACAGCTTTTGTTATTTCAGCTCTTGGAAGAGTACCCATCATGGTGAGAGCGGAGCATGGTTTCTCAGCTCACAGGAATTTTTAAAGCCATCTCACACACCTCACAGAAAGATCTTACATAAAATCTTTTGCTTTTCTCCTAGGCTTTCACCTTCTCACACTGAAGGCTGGAAGGTACTTCTGTTGATTCAATAATAAACCCATGAACAGTTGGGTGGCATTAGCTGGGCTAGACTTTCACATGCTATTCTAGCAGTCACTTTTTCTCCTCTTATTGCTCTCACTTCCATTTGGCGGAAATGCCCCTCAAAAAAGAAACCCAGTCTGTGCCAAATAATTTCTGGTGCTCATCCTTTCTCTCCCACTGTGAGATCCTTTCCCACTATGGGAAGGAACATGGGATGGGAGAATTGCCTTCACTCTGAGCTTGGATCATGGCATTCTGCATGCATCTGGGAAGGGGATTTTCAGAAGGAGCATGCAGCATCCTGCCAGGTTATGAAGTTGTGGCTTGCTGTGAGAAACAACTTAAAATCTCCAGAATTTTTGTATTTGTGAAAATTCTCTCTCTCTCTCTCTCTTTTTTTTTTTTATCTCCTTGGGATTAATCTCCTTTTATTGGTGTTTTTTTTTTTTCTCCACTCTGCAAGCTGCTGCCCTTTTCAAGCTGCTTGACAGAACAGTGCTCTGTGTCACCGTGCTGACAAGCAAAATATTGAATGGTTAAGTGCTATTTTCTTAAACAACATGGGAGAGCTTACCAACAGAAAATGGTCCAGGACTACAGGCACTGGAAGAAACACCACCTCTGTTTAATGCTGGCAGTCCATATAATGTATCTGCACTTAGAGGGCTAAGTATCTTAAAGCAGTACTTGGAGTTCTAAGAGATGTAATGAAAAGGTTTGGATTTTTACTTCTAGTTTTGATACTAGGGCAAGGTGAAAAAACTCTAACTTTTGTTATTGATTCTGACCTAATGTGAATATTGATATGAATTTTAAACACTGCGTGTAGATAGAGAGCTTTCAATGATCAGATCAAATATAGTCTATTAATGCTAGTCCAAGCAATTTTGTATTGTATAATATAATAAAAATTGGACAAGACCTTACTTGGTTCCTGTATGTGAAGCTCTAGCAGGTATGTGCTTTTTATGTTCTCCTAATCAATACATCTTGGGTGGAGGGTTTTTTTGTTGTTGTTGTTTTGTGTTTTTTTTTTTTTTTGTATTGGTCACAGAGCCACTGCCTAAGAACTGATGAAGTTTAAACGCTGTGACTTTACTTCACACTGATTTTTTCCCTTCCATTTTTGTATAATCACTATCATTCTGGAGGGATTAGGTATTGTATATTGAGGAACATATTCAGAGAGCTTTTGTGTTTGCCTTCATAATAATAGCAGTAACAAAAGTACTGGTGGTAGCAATAGTACAAGCAGTAATAAAAATCTAAATACTTGTCTTGAATAGCATCCTATTGTGTTTTGGCTCTAATCTTTGTAAATGCTGATCATCTTTTGTCTTCCTAGAGCTAGAAGATGCTTTACTCTTTCAAGCTTTATCTTCCGATAAACTGCTTTCAAGGTTGAGGCATTGTTGGAAGCTAACAACAGTGGCTTTGAAATATATCATTTAAGCCGGAGAGCAACAAATATCCTTCCCAGCTCCTGGGAGAGTAGCTGTGCATTCACTTAATGAGGTAACTGAAGACGTCTCTGGTTCTTTCCCCACTTTGAGTCCAAATGCCAGAGGCAAAATGTTGAACTTTTCTTGCATTTGTGTGAAGATTTCAAGTGCTGTGTCTCCATGCCCTTACAGCTGTTGTCACCTTTCTGGAAGGGTCATACTGACTTGCACAGTTATTAAATCTCATTTTCTTTGTTCTACTCAGAACAATCCTAGGCCAATGCACTGAAGGAGCAATGCATATGTAGAGAAGTGCTTCTTTGTTAAATGGAGTATGACAATGAAAATTGTTGGTAGCAAAGGCAATATAGGCTTGACCATACTGTGGTTCCTCTGGACAGCTCCTGATGAGAGGGTATCTGGGTCTCCGCGACCATTATGCTGTTACTGTTAGTGCAGAGTGACAATGACAGCACTGGCTGTACCAGTTAGGATTGGCACTGACAGGGGCTGAGAGAAAACTCCCTGGAGTGCTGCATCCAGTTCTGGGGCCCCCAACATAAGAATGTTGAGCTGTTGGAGTGGGTCCAGAGAAGAGCACAAAGATGATTAGATGGCTGAAGCACCTCTCATGTGGGACCAGGCTGAGAGAGTTGAGGTTGTTCAGTCTAGAGAAGAGAAAGCTGCAAGGGGACCTTACAGTGGCCTTCCAGTACCTGAAGGGGGCCTGCAGGAAAGCTAGGGAGGGACTTTTTACAAGGGCATGTAGTGATAGGATGAGGGGTAATGGGTATAAACTGGAAGAAGGTAGGTTTAGACTAGATATAAGGAAGAAATTCTTCACTTACAGTGAAGGTGGTGAGACAATGAAACATGTTAACCACTGAAGTTGTGGGTGCCACTTCCCTGGAAGTGTTCAAGGCCAGGCTGAATGGGGCTCTGACCAACCTGGTCTAGCGGGAGGTATCTCTGCCCATGGCAGGGGGATTGGAACAAGGTCCATTCTAGTTCAAACCATTCAATAATTCTACAATCACTTAGTGATCTTTACATGTAAGCTGCTTCAGACAAGGAACAAGGAACACTACATCTATCCCAGAAGATATCTTCACCTGAAAAGCTCAATTGCTTCATAACCACAGATGTGTCTTATGTACTACATTCTTTATAATACACTCTTCATATATTTACTTCAGACAGACTCCTGGAAGGGAAAAGCTCTGTACCACCTTTGCAGGTTATATTTGGAGCATATGCTTGAAGAGAATTCTTGCGGTCTTCTTGTTCATGTATCCCTTGGATAATGAGTATGCTTGAAATTCTAAATATAGGGTAACATGCACAGGGAAGGATTCATCCATGAGATAAGTTACAGATTTATGATGCACAGCTCATTAGGTTTTGTTATCTGATTCACCAAGGTTTCAATGAAGACAGATTGCCAAACAGGAAAAGATGCAAAGAAAATCCAGCCAATTTATTTTGAAGGATCCATTCTTTCCATATGACACTGTGTTGGGGCAAGCCTGCTTTAAATCAAGGCAATTGCAATTGGTTTATGGCACAGTTTGATCTGATGGTATTTAGAGGTCTTCAACAAATAGTATTTATTTCATCAGCGCAAGGAAAACAGAAACTTGTCCATAAATTGGAAGCCTCACTCATTAATCTAATGAGAGCTGTATGTTCTTCCTATTTCACTTTCATGCCCATTGGGGACAAGAAGAAGGCTCTTCCTTTTATCATCATTGTCCATACAGCTGCAGAATCCATGATGACTGCATTTTCTAAAAGTATCTCCCCAGGGACTGTAATTATTCATCTTTCAGGAGACACAAGATCTATAATACACAAGTGCTGCAGACAAGAACTAGTTTACAGGTTTATCTCATGACTGAAAGTATAATCCATCTTCACTGGCATGATTTAGGAGGTGCCATGTAAGAAAAGAATGAAAGTGGGTCAAACCCATTTCAACTTGTATTCCATTGTTCAAATTGATCCTATTCTTTTAATTTCTCATTGATGAGAGTTAACACTTGAGTAAGCAGAAGAAATGGGCCCTATTTCCTGTATTCTGCTTCACACGTTGTAGCCACTAGGACTGTGTTTGTACCAGATTTGGACGCCCTGAGAGCTTTCTTTCCTCAGGAGCAATGTGGCTTGTCATCACCTGTGCCAGCAGTAGGCAATAGAAGGAAGCTCTGCTTCTAATGGAAGTAGTGGCTTGAATTCTGATCACATAGACATCTCTGTGGGATAAGAATGAAGCTATTAATAGAGAACTTGGCTGCATTCATGGGATTTTCCTAATGCTTAAATGATATTACTAAGCCTATGAAGGGAGATTCCCAAACTTCCCATATTTCCTGTAGTTTTAAGACTCTTTCTGGTGTCTCATCTTCTGTCTTTTCCCAGCAAGACAATTCATCTCTCACTACCACCACAGAACAGCTACAGTTACAGTAGCAATTACTGCAACTCTTCTCCCAGGAATGTTCACCCCGAAGATGGGTATTAATGTATTGTAAGTTCTTGGGAAGTTATTCATCCTCTAAAGACATGATGTCAGTATCTCTCCATGCATCTCAGGTCAGAGGGCCAGGTTGAGTGTTTAAAAGATAATCTGAATGAATGTGGCTTCAAACTTTTTTCCTAAAGAATAAACATAGATTGTCTTTTTCACTTTGAGACATAAAATGTTATTCATAACCCCCCAAAGTGTGCTTTTTTTTAATATACAGATCTTTCTAAAATCTATTTTCTGTGGTCTTATGCCCAGACTTGCTTGCTTAGAGAAGAACTCAAGTGCTACCTAGAAATGCTAATAAACATTGGTCAACATCAAGAGCACAGCATCTCTAACATCAGATATATTAGAAAGGAGGCATCATTCAACGTCCTTTCTAACTCAAGCCATTCTTGGAAGTGTTTTGAATAACCAGAAGAGCCAGACAGGCAGGAGCAGATAAAATTTACCCTAGACA
The DNA here is from genome assembly GCA_037305975.1 of Chrysolophus pictus. NCBI lineage: Eukaryota > Metazoa > Chordata > Aves > Galliformes > Phasianidae > Chrysolophus > Chrysolophus pictus. The sequence continues at coordinate 35,143,506 of CM074578.1, forward strand.
CCTAGATTCAAAGATCTGTGTTTCTGCTGGTACGGCGGCCAAGAATATTGATACTGAAAGCAGTAGAAGTCACAGAGCTCTCTGCCTTGCTTTTGGCATTAAATCAGTTCAGTGGAGTCTCTGCAGGTTAAAGGAGATGAAAAAGCTCCAAACATACCAGTAGAAAATTGCAAACAGCAAACTTACTTAAAGTGCCTAAACCCAACCACTGCAACATTATCTATCTGAAGCTGGAGTCTGTAAATACCCTGAAGATATAATGAGATGGATGGAAAACTTAAGCGTGGCAGCTTTGAACTTGTAAATCCAAATGTAAATGTTGCTTCTTGAGGATGTCTCTGATTTGGAGCCTTTTCCCTGATTAAAGACATTCCAGATAGACAGTGCAGATACATCAAACAACCAGCCATTTTGTAGGCAGAATTATGCACTGATTTTAGCATGGGGTCACATTTAAAAATCAATCTCATAATGTGGCCAATATTTAGGGAAAATACTCTCATCTCTAATATATAGCTTGTTCAATCTAGACCATCTAAAATGAGCTAAGTTCAAAATAAATCTTATTTATTTTTCACTATTTCATATCAGCCATTGAGCTGGTTGATTTATAGGATCATTTGTATCACTGTAGTGTCTGGAAGCAGTTGCTCACTGTAACTGCCTCCATTTTCCCAGCTCAAGTGCACTACCATGCTATTGGAGTTTACAAAATCTATGAGGAAATAATAACAATCAAAAAATACATACAAATGAAGAAGATCATTTGCATGAATCCCAGGCCTTGCAAGACAAAAAAATCATCCCACGACTAAATGAAAATGTGGGCCTAATCTACTCAGTGCGTAGTCCTTAAGTGATGTAGTCCTCCCAGAGACACAACTCATTTCCTTATTCTAAAAGCCTTTCAGGTTTTCAGCTCACCTTCATTTCCATGCAATTACAGGATGGCAAATTGTGGCAGGAATTGATTTGTCTGGACTCATACATTGCTAGTTCTCTGCATCTGCCTCCCATGTTACTATAGTTTCTCCCTGACACCTACCCTTCTCTGACATTTTTCTAGGAGGCTGACCACTGTGCTTTAATTTATTACATTCTCCCCATGAAGATATCAATTGCCTCCTGGCAACAGGACATTGTATGTCTTTGGGGGGAATGAGATACACCACTTGCTGTTATGTCTTTAGAAAGGAGGAGAATATTTACCCTTTCTTCTATCAAAATTATACAAAGGTAGAAATACTCTTTTCTGTCGAAGCAGTTGCCCACAGAGAAGTGAAGAGCCAGCTGTAGAACAAACATGCACAATAGATGTGGCCTGGCTTTTCAGAGCAAAAAAATTCTGTTGAAGAGGAAAAGCATGCATGACTGGTACTCAGGTACTTCACAGCTTTGTTGTGAAACTTGCTGGAAGCCCTCACGCAACCATGGTCTCCTGACGCCCAGGGCATGCTCCCTGGATTGTACATAATGTCCTTTGTTTATATGGAGGAGAATAGCAAACCCAGTCTCGACAATGACTTCAAAGAGCTGATCAGGGCAACCCAGGACAATATTAAAGATACTAACTCACAGATAAACATGTTCATAATTCAAACTTACTAGTGACAAGGCATTGCAACCATTGCAGTGCTGATTGTATGCATTCAGTTGACTGTGGAGTTACAAAAACCATGTTTTTAAGCACATATGTCATAAAATTATAAAAGTGTTACAAACTGAAGACCTCAGTTGCTAGCAGCAGGATGTAGAACGAGAAATTAATGTGCACAAAGGAAACAGGGAAGTTCAGTAACAAGGCAAAATAATGTGGCACAGCATCCAAAGGTCTGGATGCAGTTCTGGAGTCACAGAAGAGCTTAAATATAGAGTGAAAGCTGAGGCAGAAAATCCCCTGACAGATGTTAACTCATGAAGCCACAAGTTTGCCTATGCCAATACTACATGTCCCACTCCTTTAGGACCACTTGCACAAAACCCCTACATTGAAGCTACCCCCACTGTCCCCTTATGGCCCTGATGGCTAGTGAGGACCTTCATAGGGAGCCTAGCTCCTTTGTGCAGAGTGCTGCTGAGCTGCAGGTTCCTCCAGTCCTGTGCAGCTTGCAAACTAGTTTGTAAAGAAATGCAAGTAATTATAATGAAGAACAGTGGGGAAGATGGAGAAAGCAAAGGTAAAGTGGAATAAAACCCTTGGTTTTGGTGCCAGCTAGAGCTCTTTATACTGAGAGTTTCTTCCCATTGTGTGTTACCACTGATCAGGATGGGGTCTGGGATGAGGACAGGACATGCTAAGGAGGCTGTGACAGTGGGTGGTAGCACGGTGGGAGCTTGTACTTGCTGCCAGATGAAGTGAAACCTCTGAAGAAGTTACAAGAGGAAGACATTGGTTCTCCCCAGCAGCAGTGTGACATGGCTCAGAGCACATCAAAGTACCAAATCCCAGTACAGACCAAGATAAGCCTAGGAAGAGAAGAAGGCCATGCAGAAAGAAACTAAGTCCATATCAGGCTTTTGGAGTAGTAGAAGAATGGAGACATCCTTAGGAATATGCAGAGGATCATGAGGAATGCATAGATCCTGGGAAGCAATTGAAAGAGTCCTGAATAGGAGAGTAAAGAGCAGGCAACCAAGAGTCCAGGAACACCTTTGACTTCAAACCTCTTCTTTAATCTGTCTGACCCATCAGTGTCTTGCTTTGTTTTGCTCCTGTTTGTGGTTTAAGTTGCTGTTGTTTCCAAACTATTTGTATACATTTGTGTAATAATGGACAGCTTTGAACCTCAGAAACCTTTGCTTTCTTTTAACATACTCACTTCAAGGAAAATGAGAGGTGAATCCTTTTTAAAGTGTTAGCTGATTTCTTGGGCCAACTTGATACAAATGATGGAACAAAAAATAAAGCCAAATCAAATGGATTTTGCAAGGCCATACATCAAAGAGCATGTGGCAAGTGATGTGTAAGGCTTTTCAGTAGTCTGCCACTATGAGTTAACCAGGTAATATACTAAATCTAGAAATACCACCCATTTCACAGGCTATTGGATCTGCTTTAAATGTCAGGTTAAATAAAAAATAAGATGGGATGGAAGAAATGTGTTGAGGTGCTCCATTCACGTATTTTTGAAGTGGTGCTGGGTACAGAGAGCAGTAGAAAAATACTGGGCAACCCTTGGACATCAAGTCAAAGGCTCTACGGCGGGTGGCACTGAGAAAATTATTACTTTAGACAAAATATGGGCTTAAATACCTTGCTGACCGCCCATTTGTGGCTAAGTGAAAGGACATACATCACTGGGAAATATTAATAGTTCATCTTCAGGGAAAAACAGTGGAATATAGTCAGCATTAATCACACCCCTGACTCTATCTCAGGAGCCAAAAAGAGGTCATTTTTTTTTTCCATCGGGAACATCTTGGTACTTAAGGGAAAAAAAATGCATTCACACTTAAAGGTTTCTGTGGTGTAACCATAGAGATGTGTTAATGTAATAATCACGCACAGCCATGTAGGGGCTTGTGCTGTTTTGTGTAAAGAGAGTTAGCAAAGTCCAGCCATTCTTTAGGCAAACAGCAAACACACCTTTTTGAAAGAAAAGATAAGCAAATCCATAAGTTTTCCAAAATCAGAGTTTTCATTTAATACTTTATATGCTTGATTCCTTTGAAAATGATTTTGCTTGTGGTCTAATTCCATGCCAGAGCGTGCCACACAGTGCAAACCAGTGCATCCAGCACATCTCTGGGGACCTGCTCCAGCAAAGCATCCATTCCATCACTTACACAGGGTTCTGACATTTTAAAGACTATGCTATGACACATGCAGCAATTTATCACTACTTTACCCCACTTTATCACTACGTGATACACTGAACACTGTAACAAAGCTCTGTTCTCCGTGCATGTGCAACGTATATTTCAGCACATAAGTTTATGTTCTTGCAAGGACAGTTTGCCTCCTTCTCTAATTTTGCCACTGAGTGATAGTTGCTCAGCAAACTGTTTTGTTACAACTTCTGGATGGGATCAACATTCATTACTCTAATCAGCTCCTTTGATAATTCTGTAGAGTACTGCTCTCAAGCACTGTGCAGAGCCTAAAATACAAACATTCTTAGTGTCCAATAGCTTTATACTGTGGTGAGATATCTTAATTGGCAGCACCTTTGCTGATGTGTACACATGCAATACTGACATTACAGTGAGCCATAAAACTGAAGGAGTAGGCCTAGCAAAACTCAGCAAAATGTGCTGTTTTCTGTATTTGTAATGAGTAAGCCCACTTCTATGGGAGACAATCCCCAGCACAGCAGAGACACATCTGGTAGTTAACAGCCATGCCACAAATCATCTCTTAACCCACCCAAACAAAGCAGCAGCTGATCTGATCTAGTGCTGGAAACTGCTCTGCACAAAGCAGGTTGCTCTAGGTGGCCCCGAGAAAGCAGTAGGAAAAAACAATCTTTTGGGTCTTGAAATTAAATGAACAGAGGTTATTGGGGTGGGGGAACTGTGAAGAGTTTAAGGGAAAAATGACAGAAACATTTCTCACTCACCCTGGAATCCGTCTCCTTTAATCTTAAAATACAGTTCATTTCTGCTCTCTGACAATTTCAAAATCATTATTTCTATAAAAAGTGAGATGATAATAATTACTTGTCTGTGCATGAAAAAGTACTGTGCTACCTTTAGTTGGTTTCCATTCCATTTATCCACGTAATTCCTGTGAGTTCAAGATTGCTTCTACACACAGAGAATAGCAACAATATGTTAACTTGTTTTTCTGTTTCTAAAGTTGTTGATTGTTTCTTTCCTGAGCTGTGGCACCACAAAATATATATTATTCACTGGCAGGCAGTCCTCTGATCGCCCAGTTTCCAGCTTCCAGCAGCACTGCTGGCTTACATCTGTATTTCATCCTTGAAAATTTGTGCATTATTGGGCACTGAGCCCTGTGTGTGCTTCTACATGGCTCCAGCTTCTTTGTTTTGCCAGCCAATGCCCCATGGCTCTGAAGTTTGTTAGGGTTATGCTCACCCTGTTACAGCTGCAGGATAAAAATCTGGAAGATTCTCCGGAGAAACTCTTACGTAGGGATCTGCATAGATAATCCCCTCTATGCATGGTTGCTAGGTCCTCTCTGGAATCTTCATTCCCCCAAGAGAAGCTGATATAAATGCCAGGGAACAATAAGAGCTCTTCTCTGACTGAGCTTCAATACCAATGTGTGCCACAAATAGTCAAGGCCACTAGAGAAGATCTGATTCATGGCTTTACAAAGGGAAGGTCATGCCTGACCAATCTGGTTGCCTTCTATGATGGAGTGACAACATCGGTGGACAAAGGGAAGGAGACCTATGTCATCAAATGGACTTCTGCAAAGCCTTTGACATGGTCCCCTACCATATCCTTATCTCTAAATTGGAGAAGTATGGATTTGAGGGGTGGACTATTTGGTGGATAGGGAATTGGTTGGAAAGCAGCAGACAGAGGGTTGTGCTGAGTGGCACAATGTCCAGATGAAAGCTGGTGATGAGCAGTGTCCCCCAAGGGTGTGTCTTGGGACCAGTGCTTTTCAACATCTTCATCAATGACATCGATGATGGCCTTGACTGCATCCTCAGCAAGTTTGCCGATGACACCAAGCTGAGCGGTGCGGTTGACACATTAGAAGGAAGAGGTGCCATCTAGAGAGACCTCAACTGAGCAAACAGGTGGGCCTGTATGAATGTAAAGAGGTTCAACGTAGCAAAGTGCAAGATTTAGCATTTGGGTCAGAGTAATCCCAGATACATATACAGAATGGGAGAATTCCTTGAGAGTAGCCCTACAGAGAAGGACTTGGGGGTCCTGGTAGATGAAAAACTGAACATGAGTCAGAAGCATGCTCTAGCAGCTTGGAATGCCAATGGCATCCTAGGCCACTGCAGCCTCAGATGAGCCTGAGATGCCTCATTGCAACTTTCCAGTATTTAAAAGGAGATTATAAACAGGAGGGAAATCAACTTTTTACAAAAGTAGACAATGATAGGATGAGGGGAAATAATTTTAAGGTCAGGGAGGAAAGGTTTAGCTTGAATGTCAGGGAGAAGTTCTTTACAGAGAGAGTGGTGAGATGCAGGAACAAGCTGCCCAGAGGGTCCGTGGATGCCCCATCCCCAGAGGTGTTCAAGACTAGGCTGGTTGTTCTGCCTGCAGCAAAGAGTTGGAACTTGATGACCCTTGGGGTCCCCTCCAACAAGCCATTCTATGATTCTATGGTTCTATGATTCTATGATTCTATGATTCTATGATAGCATGTCTGCACTTGAACAAATAAGTAAATTTCTTCAAAATGTATGTTTATGTATAACACGAGCAGCTCTGAAAAACTGAAGAGCAGAGAAGTTGCTTCAAATGCAGGCATACTTGGGAACTTCATATAGACGTGTTATTTCAAAAGAACTGTTTGACAAAGGATTGTATGGAGAGTTCTGAACAAAGGCGATCTGTTAAAATAACATGGCAGCATGAAAGAAAACACCGCTCTCAGCACCAGTCAAGTGTGCGTCCGTCACAGCCAACAGCTTGTGTCAGTCCCCGGGAGTGACAAGCCAAGTGCTTTGAGGCAGGTGGAACCGCCCAGCCCAGCCACCATGCCTCGAGCACCAGCTGGGACACTCCAGCTGGATGTGGGCTGCCACAGCCCTGGGGTGAGCAGCAGTCAGAAGCACAAGGCTAGTAAAGTGCCCTTGGGAACACAGGTCACAAGTCAATGCAAATCAGCCACCCAGTCATCCCTTCCTGATGGTGGGGTTGTGTCTTTTCAATACAGACATTCCCTGAGGACATGCATCCACCATCATTGCTGAGCCCCGTAACTTCAGACAACTGTGACCTAGACTAATACGAGGAACCAGTTTATTTATCATTTGACAGCTGAAGTGGGTGATGTTGGACAAGACCAGAGCTACTGTCCTTGAAGAACTTGTGCTGCTGCTTTCCTCCACAGCAATGATCATGACAACAAAGTAAGTGATGTCAAGTAACTGCTCTGCAAGTCTGGTGATTTTCATAAAACAAAACAAACAAAAACTTTAGCTGAAAAGGGTGAAGTGGGAGAGCTGTGAATTTCCTTCTTTCTCTTAGTTGGAGTCATGTCCAGTTCAAATTACAGGAATACAAGTATCTTCAATCTGTAAGGAATTTGTTGTGGTTACCAGGAAAATAGAATGGAGTGACTGACTGTGCTGGTGATTCTTTTTCTAATATGAAATAAGGGTTAAATGACTAGAAAAGATAAGTGACTTGTACAGAAGATACGTGAAATTTTTCTTCCTTTTCTAAATTATTGTCCCCTTAATAATATAATCAATTGAGCAGAGACTACAGCCTCCCTTACAATCCCTCTTCAAGGCACTTAGAAAGGATGAGAACTCTTTTTGTCTCTTTTGCAGGAAACCTTGCATTCTGAAATTTCCTATCCCAGAAAATCAGATTTATGAGATAAAACATCCACAGAGGCAACATCAGTCTGATAGGGGAAGGAGGGAGAGAAGGCTGACGAGGTTAATGTTGTGTCCACAGCATTAACCGTGTTTAAACTGAGATCCATGAAGAGCAGAGTGTCCTCACCAGGTTTCCCTGATCTCTCCCTGTTGAAGGAAAGTGGAAAGGAATGGAAAAGAGAAATTCAAAGAAAGAATATGGTAGAAATAAGGCAGAGCAAGGCAGAGAAAGAAAGAAGCAGAGGAACAGAACAGAGGAAGAATAAATGTTGTACAAAAAGCAAGCAATGAGTGGCCCTTGTAACACGGATTAGTCAGTCCAGATCCTGGTTTGTTCTGCTCTTCACAGCTGCACAGTGTGTCTGTTCACGTGTTAAAAAATAAGACATGTTTCTTTATTTGAGGAGGATTTCTCAAGTTCAAAACACCTTAAAAGTGTATTAGCAGTCCTTTAACAATGAACAGAGAGGAGAGGCCAAGTACAGTTCTTCCTCCCCGATACGCCCGGTATTCAGTGCCTTACTCTGCCCCAAAAATACATAGCAAGAATGCCATTCTAATCTCTGTGGACCATTGACTTCAATGGGCATTGGACTGCTTGAGCCATTCTCCTTCATATTTTAAAGAAACCAAGAGAAAGTGCACAGAGATCAGAGGCAGTCAAACGTCTTTGTGTGTAAAATGACTTGAAAGGATGGGCTCAACCCTGCAAAAGGGAGAGAAATTCACAGTCCACCTACTCAGCTGTTAGTTAATAATTGTGTCATTTCTGATAAAACTAAAAGAAAAAAAAGTTAGAATTACATGGAAAAAGGGAAGGGGCAGTGCGACAAGTCTGAACTAGAAGCCTGAAAAAATAATTTTAGGACTTATCTGTCCCTACTGATTTCCTTACAAGACTGACAGCATGTGGCATTATCTCACACTCTAATTTTCTCCAGAGGAAAAGTTTAACACTGTATTAATATTAAATTAATTAAATAAAGAGGAGTCAAATATATCCATATGCACACCATATCTGCATCCATCTCAGAAAAGTTTCTACCCCAACTGAGACCAGCTGGAAGAGAAATTCTTGCAGGAGCCCTTTCAGTTTAATCCCTTAATCTTCTCAACATCCTCAAACAGTAGGGCTTCTCTCTCAAACACGGCTGGAAAGTAACATCTGCACTGTTGAAAGAGAGGAAGCAGCAGACGGCAACCCACTGAGGTGTCGGCTCCCTCTCTCCCTCTCAGTAGTTTCCTCTTGAAGATACCTGCTAAGGATGGTTTCTGTCTAATGGCCATGACACAAACGAGGCAAAAGCCAGGGGCAGAAATATTTTCTGTGTCTCAGCAGTTATGTCTCGCCATTCTTATGACACAACAAAGGCAGGGGAGGTTTAAATGCAGCCAACACCAGGAGATGCATTAACCCATAAACGTTGCTATGCCCTGAGAGCTATTAGCTTTTCTCCCTTCAGCCATCACTTCTTCTTATTCCCATTTAGCATTTTAACAGCTTAAAGCACTGTAATGTTCCTCTCCAGGACTTGTTCTGCTGTTAGTCCCAGGAATTACTTTGGGCTGCAGCGCATCCTCTAGTTTTCTGTTTGATTAATCTGGTAACACTGAGTAGATAAGAGACTGCCTCCCAGATGCTAGACCCCAACTTCATTGGTCTTCTGCTTAGCCCAGCCTTTAAAAAGTAAGGTGAGAAGTAAAGGATGGAGCTCATATCCTGTCTAAGTTTTTTGCAGTCTAGTAGAAAGGAAAAAGTGTTCCCTTCCTAATTATAATTAGATAGAGAATGAGCATTAATGTATAGAATTCCTATTATTAATGTGCTCTAAATCCTGAATCACCGCAATCTTGAATGACCAGAGGGGTCACAAATGTCACTGATTTCATTCTGGTACCCCTTTCAATATCTATCTTGTTCCCATTCTGTTCCTTTTCCCCCTTTTTCAATTCTCATAATACTGCAGTACAAGTGCCTATTGCAGAAAGGAGAGGTGACTGTAACTAGCTTTATGCTGTTAGGCTGGTCCACTTCTGAAATGGTACCCACTGCCAATTAAGGCAAACTTTTTACCAGTGCCCAAGAAAAAACTCACAGGAATTTTCCACAATTCCTCCTTTAATGACCCTCCAACTTTACAACTATAACCACTTCCTCTAGAGAACAGAGCCTGACCCATGTAATACCTTAGAGTAAAAGCTGCTTTTTGGAAGAAATATGAGATTGGGTGCCAAAATCAGGCACATGCTGAAAAGAACAGGTGTTGCAGTGATAAGAATGTATGTTTTTGGTCTCTGGCACTTGCATTCTTACATCTGAAGCGTGTAACTTACCATAGGATACACAGGATATACTGTGACTTCTAGTGAGGAATGAACATTCTGAATGCTCTAGTTTAGCTTTCTGAGCTCAGAACTGGTGACTGGTTTCATGGTTGAAGTACAATTGACTCATCAGCAGAGAATTTCTTCCAGTCTTGGCTGGTAAGCTTCTAGCTCCATAGTGAGGTAGATCCAGGCTGGAACCAGTGAGTCTCTTAACTGCGGCACTCCAGACATTCTTATGCCTAGAAGAAACCTTGGATCCCCATGAGCCTCCAGAGGACACAGTACCTGTGGGTATTCTCCTCATTCAAGCGATGCAAAAGTCTTCTCTAAGGAACAGATTCCATTTTGCAGGTTGTGTGTGCCCAAAACAGTCCACAGCCTTGAGGTAAAGTTTGTTATCTCATCTCTCTTCCAGCTGAACTCATTACTCAAAAGACACCAGACTATCCCAAATCAGACATTATTAAAATATACGAATAGTATCGAAGATAGGTAAGTTATTTCAACGGAGAAAATTCAGGTTGAGCAGGTGAAACAGATTAACTAGTATGGCTGGTAAGCACTGTTTCCTCTCACTGGATCTTGGAAAGGTTAGGTCCATTTCTTCAATCCCTGTTCAAATTTCAGTGTCTTCCTCAGCCAAAACAACTCTATCAAAGTCTGGCAGTGAGGCAGTTCCCCTGTCAGACGGGCCTCCTCCTTCTTTTGAGTGCTTCCCAGTCTGCTCCCTGCTTTGCCTGCTTCCCCTTTAGCCTGATGGCTTATTTGGAAAAGTTGTATCAAAATGTACAATATACGGTAGTGGGCAGCAAGCAAATTAGACAAGGAATACCTGTGTTGCAAGACCATGGTATGTGTTTTATGTCTGGTTTTAAGTCTGCGGTATTTTCAGGGCGGTTCTTTAGAAAGCCGGAGTTAATGCAACAGTTCATGAGAAAAGCAGTGCAATTAGCGAAGGCTCCAGGAAGCATGCAAGGCAGCAAAATCGATCCTTGAAAACCTTGGCCTTAGCCTGCAATAAAATGGTTTATGGTCATGATGCTTTCTGACCTGTCAGCATCGTGGTAGTGTATAACAAAGGCTGCTGCCTTTCCACCCTGAAGCTGCACTGGAAACAGAAAAAGGAAAGGGGCAGAGGGCTCTGTATTGCCTCCTGAGCCATGCAAATGCAAAAAGAGTTACAGTGCATGGCAAAGACGAATTTGTAAAACAACGGATCAGCTCTGTTGTCACAGCAGCCCAGCAAGAGTCCCCATACTATCACATTCAGGTCAAAGAACTTCCTTTACTGTATCTTAACAAGAAGGCTCTGTGGTGAACTCTGATTTGTGATCAGCATATTTTCATTTGTGTCCTGACCCGTATCCTGAGTCCTTGTTCCAAACCCACATGAGAGTGGATGGTTTAGAGGCCACTTTGCTCTATTGTTGGAAACCAGGGGGGAAGGCTGGCTGGGAAGAGGTGAGGGAGTTGCAAAAAGATATGCTTGAAAAACTGATACCTTTGTCTGGAAAATCCTAAACTGCTGCTGTATAACATGATGATACTAGTGCCATACAATTCACTGCCTTTAAGAGCTCTGTTCTGCTTAGGACTTTAGTGGAATGCCGGTCAGGCAGTGTTACAAGCCTATGCACATCTTGCATGCAGTTCTCTTTATCCCATTGTTTTGATTTCCACATTCAGTACTTTTAGGTTGAGGACAGAAAACAAAGAGTTGTGAGAATGCATATATTTTTTTCTTTTTTTTTTTTTAATAATTTAATCAAAATCTCTTCAAGTGAGTTGTGAATGGGTAGGGGGTTCTGCTGCACTATTATTGAGATCACTTGTGACACTTTCTCATTAGCCTGTGTAAAGCGAAGCAAATCTGAGGCTCAGGAAGCAGTACTGTGAATGATTTTCAGCCACAGATGACGCAGCATGGCTTTGAACAGCTTAGGCCTTGCTATAACCGAAGCACTAGCAATATTCACTTTATGCACGCTGACCTTTCCCTAACCCAGGCAGCAGCTCTGACTTATCACCATCTGATTTTCTGTAAAGGTTTCTGTTTGGCGGACTACAAGGAAGAAAATATTAAAATCTCTCTGAAGAGTCTAATAATGCAGAGTTTACTTAGTTTCATTTCAGCATGGTGAGGGGGGAGATGCATGCTTGTTTATTGTACTCCTGTAGATATGCTGAGGACACACAACAACTTCTGAGCCTTAACAGGTAGTGATATGGGGTGAGGGCAGAGATATATATTTGAATAATGACTGTCTCCAGGGCATTAAAATTATCTGTTCCCCACCTCTTTTAATGCTACAGGAGGCTCACATAGCTTTTATTCATTAGGAAACCCGTCTCACACAGGATGAAGCTGAGGAGAGCAGGGAGTTTCTGAATGTAGAGAAATACATTGAGTCTCATACTTTGAACACTAAACTTTCTGATCTGGCTTCCGTCTCATCTTCCTCTGTTCTGAAGCTGATATCATTTGTATGCATAGAGTTCCTTTTTGTTTCCATGTCCTGTCTCAGCATGGGAGAAATAAAGATATGCCATGATGTGTGTTCCCTGACCCCTTACATACTACACAGCAGTGGGCCAGCACTGCTATGGGACCCAATGAATCAAAATTTGAGCATCCACAACAAAATCCTAAATGAGGAAAAGGGGAAACATCAGGTAGATGTGTATGATAGGGTGTGAAGAGAACATGTCTTCCATGCAAACCAACCAGAACTCAAGGAAAGAAATCATGAAGGAGCAGAACAGAAGATATAAGAAACATACTGCTCTGTCAATAGCAGAAGACCTCATACTTCAGTTGGATAAGCCTTTGCTGATAATATCATGCAACCACCACAGTCCCCAGCTGGGCTGACCATGTCTCAAGACCATAGTTTTATCTCAGTTGGCATTAAAAGGTCACCTGTGCCCCATTTAGTCCCACTCCATCTTGCTTTATGGATTAATCTGCAAGTTGAGAAAAACACACTGCAGCTTCAGTTGCCTCACTGCAAGAAGTCGTTATACTTCCGTTTCTAACCAGCCTTTCTTGATTCTCTGGTCAGCTGGGTTGCTGACTTACTCATGTGGCCTTTGTTTTGATGTCCGCACTATAGCTTGAGAGAACTCACTGAAGGAGCAAATAGGCATTTGCCAGAAATATCTATGGAAAGAAAAAGCTGGGTGGAGCCAGCAGTGTCTCAGAGAGCTTGCCCTGGATGCAAAATGGTTGTGCTGTTTCCAAATGTTGAACTGCTCTGTCATCAGTTGTCACCTTGGCTGATCATGCAAAGCAAGTGCTGGATTGTTGCCCACTGCAAAGGAGCTGAGAAAAAAGGTCTCACTTTTCCTCAGTGCTGGCCGATTAGCTGCAAGGCTGTGAACTGTCCCACTAATATATGTGCACAAACTGCGAGATTTAAAAGGTGTAAGGGTTTCATTCCAGATATTTATGTAGAATCAGAAACTAGGAAAAAGTGAGCTAAATGTGTTTCTGGCCATAAGTAAACTAAAACAAATTGCAGTCACAAGAAGGACAAAGCCCAGGAGGGGACAATACTGGGGCCAACTGCACTCACCTGCTAACCCTGGCACCTCTCAGTGCTACTACCAGATGCTCTTTTGGACAGTCAGCTTGAGTGTTTACGTAATACAAGTATTTGTAGCATTAATTTCTGGGCTTGGTACTTCTGGCCTTTTCATGGTATTTTTCTTCCAGTGTGCAGAAAGCCCCCCAGTGATGTACAGGCTTCAAGTCTGATCAGATCGCTATAATCTCTGCCCTCTGTTCTGAGATCTCCTCATGGGTTCTTGCCCCAGTTTGAGATCAATGAATCTGAACATACACTCTGTCAAAGTGACTATACCCAATCTCGGCACACTCTTGATCCACATTCTGCTAAGTTGATTATAGAGCTAATTGGATATGCAGAACAAAGCCATTTAACTTCTCTAGAAGATGACAGAAATGAAATGCCAGAGCTGCTGAGAGTAGCTCTGTGCAGGAGCCAATTTTTCCACCTCGCTTACTACAGGCAGCCTTCATGCACTGGAAGTTTTAGGGCAACATTTTTGATCAAGAAGCAACAAAAGTGCCCAGGAACATGCTCCACCAGCCCACAACATTAACTTGCTCATTCTCTAATCTATGCTGAGGCATGCTCCAAATGACCCTTTTCACCACCAGAAAACCTGAGAGCCAGCAATGTTATACATCCTAAGAAGAATGATACTTCTATCTAAAGATGAAAGAGAAAAGTGGGTGAAGAATAAAAAAGAAGGAAAAGATAGAGCATTTGGAGAAAAATAAGCAGTGGAACTGAGGAAAAAGAAAAGGAACACAAGAGAAAAGGACTTTCCTTCACTAGTGTTGCTCTTTCCCAGGCACAGCAATGGCACTGAACAATTCTGTAAGGAGCTTCCTGGTCACCTGAACAAGAGGAGAGCTGAAGGCTGCTATTCAAGCACAACCCTTACTTACTGAACCCTTTCAAAGGACTTGCTTGCTCCTGGTTCTCAACAATGCTGGTTCTCCTTGGGTGTAATAGAGAGGGTGAACCTTCTAAAAAGTCTAAGCCTCTTGAAGGTCAACTCAACTCTGGAGAAAATGATAGATGGCCATCACAGCACCAAGAAAGCTGACCCTTGTAAAAATAGGAGGGCCAAACACAAAATGCTTCAGCGAGTATATAATGTGACCTGACTCCTGCCAGATGCCTAAGCCATATTCGTATGCATACTCTCACAGTGGATGCAGGGCTCTGCAGGAAAGGGAAAAGTGCTGCTGTAGGAAATGCAACCTGTTGTGCATCAGCATCTCTCTCCCCTTCCCAAACAAAGAGCAGCTGGGAGAAAACCTCTATCCTAAATGTAGATTTATTAACACTCAGCACCAGGAAGGCCAAGGTCAAGGGTTAAAGCTCGCCTTTATCCATCACTTCTTGATATGACCTTGGTGGGGCTTTTTGCAAAGGGCAGGGACAGTTGATGCCATAATGAGTTGCTCTTCCCAGGGGACCCAGCATGATGAAAAAGTGCAAAACATCCACCTTCATGTACTGGGGCAAGAATACAGGTTTGATTGGTAATAAGTTTTCCATTAAAAATACATGAGAACTTACCTCAGAGAGAGAGAGTAGACCCCACAGGATAAAGTCTGTTCAGACAGCTTTTAATGAAGGCAATTACATCCATTTATTTGAGACTTTCCTTCCCCATTCTTCTCCAAAGAATACAGGCTCATTTCACAGAGGAAAACTAGAATGAAAAATAAATTTACAACTATTGTTCTTTAACCGAGTAGATTATATTTTTATATTTGAATGGCAGTATTTTAATACAACTAAGTTGGTGCATATTTAATATTAGCTTACGTAAAGATATAATAGCCACTTTTCAGAACAAAACTTTTTTTAGATTCTGAGGAAAGCAGTCACTTCTAAAGAAGCAATGAAGATACAACTTGGGTGGTCATTGAGACCATTAATTTTAATTAGTTAGCCAATATATACAGGAAGGATCTAATCTGTTTCATTCTGAGGAACTAATGAGATATTTATTCATCTCTCAGTCAAGACTGGATGGCACAGGTTTTGTCGTTTGCTTGAACTTAGCTTCAAAACACAGTAAACAGAGTTTGCTCTTAGTTCAGTGCTCTGTCCTCCTCCACACATATGGAGAACCTGTGGTAGTCTGATCAGTAGACCTATGGAGTTTGCTCAGTAGATCTGCATTTCTGAACTCAAACTCCGATTTCATATTCACAACTGATGCAATTTGAAGCAGGGGAATTCACCACAGACAGTAAAACTCTCTCCATTTCTCCATTCTGACTGACACCGACACTCCAAGCCCTTGTATTTTTGCAGGTAAGGATGGGAGACAGGAACAGGCATCACCACTCCAGGTAGGATGATGTCAGAAAATACTGTCGTATAACGTGAGATGAAAGTATAAAGACTGGGCACACAAATGAGCTTACACACCTGTTTGTGAACAAAGCTAAATCATCCAGATTAAATCATGTGTGATCATTGCACGTTGTACTGTGCAGTACTGAGCAGCTTTCTCTCAGGTGAAGTTAAGGATGTAGATAAAGTTCAAGCATCAACTTCAAAAAGCAGATGTGTCTTGTTGCCTTGGAGTACTCATCTCATGATACCTCTAACAGTGCCCTGTAAGTTCAGAGCAGGCACTGTAAAACCCAGCTCTTTTAAAGTTGCCTCCAACTGGGGACCAAAAGACAGAGGAGCCATAGTCATTACCATGACTGAAAAATTCGGCCTTGGTTTAAAGAACTGAACTGAGAGCACTTCATCTTGTGAACTACAGCAGTCTCATAGCCTGAAGCAAATGTGGACCTGCAAGAAGCCTAGAGAACAGCCAGAATTACAGGGCCGGCCACTTCCCCACCCACCTCCAGCAGCAGCACTGGTGAGAGCAGAGGCACAGAACATCTGCCACAACATGCACATGCTCCCAACCTGGGGACCGACACACCAGATGGTACAAAAAGCCATTAAAGACAACTCAGGCAGGAGCCCTGGGCCAGTAGGGACTGAAGCTAACCCTAAAGCTGGAGTGATTTGGATAAATGGCTCTCTGTTTTTCTTCCCTCGGTTTGCCCTGCCTTGGGCACAGCTCCCTTGTTGTGGCTCCTAGAGCTGCCAGCCACTGGGACACCACTGCAGGACCTCATCACACACTGGACTGCATCCCCTAACCCAGGAGCTGTGGGGACTCTGGAGGCAGCACCAGCCCTGCCAGCCCTACTAGTATGGGCTTGGGGTTCAAAGGGCTTTCTGCTGCAAAAGCCACTGATTTTTCCCTGGGGACCTACTCGATGATTCTATGATTCTATTCTGCCATCCAGGCAAAGCAGTTCTCTCAGAGCACACTGTCCTTTCTTTACAAGATGAATTTCCTTACCCAGAATCAGCAGATATTCCTCTGGCTCTACCCCTGCTTTTCTCTCTCCTTGCCCCCATAAAATCATCTTTTAAAAACAGGAAAAGAATACTCTGGCAAAGAACCTTCCCTCCACCCTCCCTGCTATCTGTTTAAATATCCTTGACTGCAAGACATCCAGTACAGAACAGTCATCAATTTTTAATTCGTTTAATCTCTTGGTAACAGTGTTCTCATGAACTGAAGGGCCTCTGAGGAAGCTTCAGAGGAACCTCAGACTAGCATATTTCCCTGGATCCAGGGATGAGGCCTTGTGGATGCAGTGGATTCCGCATATATAAACATATGGGTTAATAGGGTAAAAATATTTAAACATGAGTACCCTTCACTGCCAGCATACTGAAGCACTGTGTAAGCTGGAGCACTGTACCCTACCACAGCACAAAGTGAGGCATGCACAAGTGAGAGAATTCCTTGCATCAGAGCTGTTCATGATTCAGCAAACTCGAGAAGGAGCCCTCCGAGTAAATACGTGGGCTGCTCATGCTCCTGGTCCCTCTGCTGCTCCGTTCTTGTTCCAAGGATCTTGGAGAACATCGTGCTACACTGGCAGTAATTAAATTCTACCTGCTTAGATGCCCTGGAATTCTCAGGAGGGGATAGTTTTTCTCCTCAAGCCTGTAAGTGTGTGATGAGCTAATACAGTATATGTACGGTTCTCAAAAAAACCTGTATTTTAGGAATGAGCAAAATGGTATCTGCGTACAGTGTGGACATTAACTGACTCTGAAGATGCTGCAGGACAGGGAGAAAGAGGATTCTTAGCCATCTTCAAATATGCCATACAATGGTAGCACCCAAAGACCCCAGTGGGAAGTGCATTCCATTGTGCTGGGGTGTTGCATAAAAAGAGGGAGAAAGCAAATCCCCGTCCCCAGTATCCTGTGCTCTAATGAGACAGGTTTAAAAATAACCTACAGCTCCAGTTTGTTGGCAGCTGGAAATTAACCATTTTATATGAACCCAGACTCTCTCATCTTGGACTGTTTAAGGACTTTTGTTCTCCATAGAGGTTTTTGGGAGGGGCTGCAGGTCTGATTGCACTGGTTCTGAACTGAATTCATACGGCCACATCAATGGCATCTGAGCAGTGCTGCCAAAATATGCATGCACATGTAACTCTGAATATCCAAAGCTACTGCCATGTCCCACTGCATATCACAGGCAAACACAATGCTAACAAAAGTGATAAGGAGAAAAAGGTCTAAATCCTTCAGACACTCTCATCTCCCCTGGAGTCTTCTCCAACAGAAGCCCCTCTCCAGTAGCTCTGACTGTCATTACTCCAAAACCACCCAAGCAACGAGGTTTCCTGGCAAGCTGCTCTATAGAGACAGGCCATTGTCTCAGTCCTGTTTTGCTTCTAGAGGTCAGCACTGAAAGGCTAACTCAACAGACTCAGTTGCAAAGAGACTGAATTTTTCACGGTTACATTAAACCACACTAAATAATTTCCCATCTTTCCATGTGCACCTTCACGTATCAGGCAGTCTCCTACTTCGCTGACAGGCAGCACAAGGAGATGAGGCAGCACTCTAGAGAGCTACTCAGAAAATGAATGTATTTTTCTCAGGCTCCTCGGGGTTATGCAATGGAGAGGATATTTGGGGGTCTATTTTTCCTAAGATGATGACTACAAAACCGTGATGCAACATGTGGCCTCATTATTTAGTGCTAAAGCCTTTGTCACGATGCCCTGCGGTAGTGCTGCAGTTCAGCCAGACGTGTGGATGCTGGGACAATGTGCACAGTTACTATTTCTTGCAGAGACTTCCCCTAATCTCTGATGCCTTTTTCTAACCAGGTTATTTGTCATTTGCCCGCAGCAACCTCTGATTCTTTGCCTGTGAACCTCCTGCTCTGTTTCACACTATTAAGAACATTATTTTCCATTCTCCTGTCAGTGGAGAGTGCTGGTGATTAGCACTGCAATATCTGGTCCCCTTTATTGAAAATGTTAATCCTTCCTTTTTGCAGGGTTTCTTTAGCCAGGGGTGTTAATACTCGGTTAATAGAATCAGGCTGCCTTTTTCTTCATCTTTTGTGTGCATGTGTGTTGGGGAGGGATTTTTTTTTTATCTTTTGGTCAGAATTTATTATAGTCTCCCTTTTTATTCCTTTTTTTTTTTTCCCCCTCCAGAGGGGCTGCTTTGAGTTTCCTTGTTTTTTTTTTTTTGTTGTTGTTTTGTTTTGTTTTGTTTTTTTTTTTTTTGCCATGATTATCTTAATGCTTTTCTAGCATTTAGCACTCGGAACTCTCCTTGTGTCTAATTGTTCTCTGGACTTTCTGGTTTCTGCAGTCTTTAAAGAGGGCATAAGAGGAGTTACTGATGTTGCTCACCACTTCTCCACACTTCAGTAGGAAGAGGACTGAGAGCTGGGAGGCCTCCCATCATCTGCTGGACAGATAAGGCTTTCTTTGCTATTCCATAAGCCTCCATTCAATTTGAAGATCCTTTCAGCATTCAAATGTTAAATGGCATCAAAGATCTCCAGCCACAGCCAATAAGACATGAAGAGAAGTCATGATGTGGAGTCTGTGGTAACTTCAGGGATCACAGGTTCCAGATGGGCAGGTGAGTCAGCTGAATTCCACGTGGAGGACAAAGAAGGCTGCAGATGAAGCATAGGGAGTTTGATGTTGTGTTGCAGTGATACAGTCTTCTAGTACTAATCAGTAGTAGTTTGGTGAAAGCTCCTGTTGTTTTGATGTGAAGAGCATAGGTCCTATCTATCTCCCACAAATTACTGTTGTGATGACTTCTTCAAAAGAAAAGGCATCACCCAGAGAAAAGCAATCACTGAAGGAAGAAAAGTGCCAGGTTATCTGAAGCTTTGTCTCTGCTGATTGCAATCATATCGTATTCTCAGGTAAGGAGAAGCTTCCATAGCAATGGAGGTAAGAAGCAGTGGCTGTTCAGCATCTTTCTGTTGTGGTTTCTTGGACTCTGAGATCATTTTCAGGGTATCCCTAGTACACAGATGCTGCCCCACAGGGATGGTTTCAGCAGGCAGACCTTGAGCTGGATGCAGCTACAGGAACTGGCCAACTCCCTCTTATCTCCCAGACCAAGGAGCCAGCCAGCTAGCTGAGGTGCACAGAAGCAGTGGGAAGACAGTAGGGCCTTCATCACCTCTTCTACAAAGAGCACAAAGTTGTCAGAATTCTCAGTCTAGTCCTTTCATTTAAACCCCCACTAAAATAAGCCTGTGTTAAACATACGACACCTCCACACATGGAAACGTGGGAAGGTGTTGCTCACAGAAGTGCGTAGTTCCCCGTGTACGACCCAATTAGAAAAGCAACAAGCCCTTTAAGACCCCTACCAAGCATGATGGCACTTCAGGAGCCTGCAGAAGATGCCATCCAGTGGCTGGAAGATATCACTACAAGAGCAAGCAATGCAATCGGCTTTGGGCAACACCATCTTTGAGAAAGTTGTATCTGGTCGTGACTTAACTACATAATCAAAATAACCAGGATGTCTGTGGGCCGTGGTGAAGATTTGAGTGACATCCATCTCTAATTATGTTAATTACTGCTGTTTTTTGGTGTTTTTTTTTTTTCCTTCCAGAAACCCTTAGGCTTTTGTTTGCAGGGAATAAATAAAGAGGGATTAGTTACATTTATCTGTGTTTTCCTAAGTCTTTACAGAATAAGTGCTATGTGTAATTAAGTAATTTGACTGTCCTTGACCAAGCTGATAGCAAATTACCAGTGTAGGGTAAAGCATTGCTTACAAGGTCCCATTCCATTTTACGAATAGATTACATGGATCTAGGATTTATTGATTTTTATTTATTTTTTGACAGGAAGAACTGGAAATAATGGTCTTATGAAGGCAAAAACCCAATCTGCTTTGACAAGCTGCTTTTGTCTAGCAGCATGGCTTGTCTATCTGTCTGTCTTCCCCACAAAGACTGCACTGAGGCAGCTGCACAGCAAGTCTTTTCATTCACAGCTTTCCCCTGGCCAGTGTCAAACATACACTGGTGGGACATATTCAGGTAACCTTTGCTAAGCAATATCATCCTGGGTTTCCTGTCTGTGATCCAGTTAACTGATATATAAATAATTCACACTCTTCTAGAATCCAGCTTAGCTGCTTCCCCCATGCTTTGCTGCTTCTCAAATCACTAATCCATACAAGCTTTAAAAAAAGAAATCTGCTTTCAGTGAGGTTTCCCATATAATTGTCACCACGGATTGATGGGCTTCTCTTCAGGAACCAAGGAGCGCTGATGTGCAGAGAGAACATAATACTCTCCTGCCTCAAAATATATTCCCTTGTCCAAGATACAGAAACCATTTCATTTACTTACCTTGAAGATACTTTACTGAGCATAGCAGACTACTACAGATTCCCAGGGCATGCATTCTCCTTACAACAGAGACAGGAAACCCTGTCTTAAAACTTAGAAATCTCATTCTACTGTGTTGTTTTTTTAGGTTACATTAAGATAATACGATCGCATAAATGTGCTTCATACTATGTATTCTCAGCACTCAGCCAACAGAAGGCTGGGGAGTATATCCATATCTCCTGACAAATGGCAAAAAGAAAACAAAATCTTCCAAAGGAACACTGCACTGCTACATGTTCTGAGAGAGCTGGCCAGAACTGGTAACAGCCAACACTGTGATGTTGAAAAAGTGGTATCAGGGTTAGGTCATCAAAGGTGAAAGGCAGCAACTAATTGCAATTAAGGGGTTTGGGTTTTTTTGTTGTTGTTGATGTTCATTTTGTTTTTTTCTCCCCCTCTTGAAACTAGCACTCAGGGCAGAAAACAAAACTCTTTCATAAACCCCACTGTGTGGCTTTGTCTTCCAAATACTCTGGGGAAAATAAGGGGAGGAGATTGAGTGAGTGCATCCAGGAGAAACCTGGGATACAGCCAAGAGTCGTGATCTGGACAGTGCCAAGAGGACAGGAGCCCAGAGAGGAGGGAGGGAAATTTTGTTGAGATTTTATCCCTGCCAGTTCTACCCCCTAGCCTGATTAGTAAGCACTGATGGCTATGTTATTTTTAGTACATGCAAACCCTTTGTTCTAATAATGTGGTCGTGATATTTCTGTTTCTCAAGGAAACCAACATGGGTTTCCTCAGGAAAGTAAACTCCACACAACCATACCTGTGCTGGAGAAAAATGAGCACTAGAGCAGGGAGGGGCAGAGCAGCAGGGGCCGTAGAGTCATTTCTTCTGGCTGTCCACACAGCCAGCTTTGACCAGTCCTGCTCCTCAGCTCTAACATGGAGTGAGAAGTTGGCAGGATCTCTGTGTGGACCACCTTCTTTGAGGCTGTGTGCCATGTCCCCTGTGCCCTGGCAGCAGCCCCTAGGAAACTTCACCTGGCTCTACCTACCAGACCTACCCCACCTACCTACCTTCCAGGCCATAACTTTGGCATGCAAGCCTTCCTCTCCTCATCTCCCACGTGTAACATCACCAGTCCCCACAGTTTGCTGGAACTCCACAAACAGCAGCAATAGCTGTGCTGTCTTACTCTGAGAAGAAATTTCCCAAGAAGTTTTATTCCTGCTGAGCTGTAACAGAGTTTCATACACACCCCTGAGAAAGGTTACTAATTATTCTGCTTACTTTGTGAGTTTCTGCAACACTGTCAAAACCCTAGATTCCACAGTCAAGAACACAGGATCCATTGTCTTTTCTTAGCTAAAGGGAGCTCAAACTTAGTTGTTTCCTTTTTCTCTGACATGAGAAGACTCAAAACTTCTTTCTCCAGTAGCACAGAAGAGCACCTGGCTTTCCTCCTTTAGGAGATGGGATTGTTGCAGCCCCACCACATAAACTTTCTCTCCTCAGTTGTCTCGGTTGTCTGAGAGAACTCAGAGGCAGACTTAAGTTGGTCCTCGTGCCTCCACACGTTCCCTGAAAAGCTCCTGAGCTGGGAAGATGCTGTAGAGAGAAGCTCTTTCTCTCCAGACACCTTGGTCTGTTGACCTCACTAGCAGTAGAATAGAGGCCATCTATAACAGATTTTTCTTTCATCTGATTCCTGATTGTGTAGAAACTCTTGCTGCAATACCTACTCCCTGCTCAATTTTTAACAGACTTGGACTCAAATCTACCGTATTCAGGGATGCATCATCACTCCTTATGAAATCCTGGAGTGTTTGAGAACAGCTTTTTTATTTGGAGGGCTGCAGAGAGCATTGGCTTTCTCCTGGTTCCAGGCTTTCAGCTGTTGTAGGGATCAGGAGCAAACAAAATGGATTAACACTGAGTTGTGTGCTTGCTGACAAAGTCTCTCTCCTATTCAGAAGCAGTTCCATCTGGAGATTTAACACGGGGAAAGGAGACGATGCCCTGAACTGGTGATGAAGATCAAATATTTGTACTCTCCTAAAAACAGAAAACCTTTTTTAGTTCTCCACTCTTATATGACAGCACCCGTTCTGTTTTACATGGTGCCAGCAAGACACTTAAAAATTTCCTGTACATAATAACCCCTTCTACCTTGGCAGCCCAGCAAGAACAGCTTTCTCAGAAACCTCCCTAATCAATTGACTTCGCCAAGCCTTCGCTTAACAAATCCTGCAATAGCTTCCAGCATTTTCCCATAAGTGATAGCAAATTAATGGGTTTGTATTTTCCTGGTCAGTGTCTTGGTCTTTCCTTGTCTCATTAGGCACATGCTGGCCCGCTGGGAGAAATGTGCTGCACTGATAAAGATGCGGGATGAGGTTCATTTTATGTCCCAGTTTCCTTTTACATTCTTGGACTCGCTCATCAAAATGTTGCAATGAATGTGGTTAAGATAAAAAGATCAGCATCCCTCAGTATGGGCACTTTTTACTTTATGTTTAATCCAGTGCCCTACATTGTCCCACAAAGTCAATGCATGCTATTCCAAAAGTGCCTTGCACTTCTGATCTTAGCCCAAATTCAAATGAGCATATTCTTAAAATATATTTGAGTGCTTCATTGTACTTGCAAATAAAATGTTCATAAAAGAAGTTTAAGGACCTAGCAAATCTAACTTTTTATGACTCTGTCAAGTGATTCAAGCCAAAACAGTACATGAAATCACTGCATTTTTAAGCAGTGCTACTTGGAGCACACAATGCTATTTTCTCTGTCATATGTTTAGTCTCTGCCCTTAAACAACAGACTTTTCTTGGAAAGAACAGCAACAAACAAGATTTTGTTCTTTTTCTAAACAGTTTCAATTCTCTTCCTGCCTTTTACTAAAATTATTTCTTTTACAAATATCTCTGCAAAGCCCATAAATAGCTAATGGTTGCACTTCATTACATATGCAAATGCTCATGCTTCACTTTCCACACTCCTCTTTTGGCCATCAGTTATGCAGCGTATGTGACAGAGTTAATCTTTTCTTCCTTCAGAGAAATGCTTCAGTAAATCAAAATACCAAGTTAAGCCCCTACTCACACCCACAGAGAAAAGTTGTTGTTTTTGTGTTTTTTTTGTTTTTTTGTTTTTTTTTTTTTTGTTTTTTGTTTTTGTTTTTTCACAGAATCTAAGTTCATATTGCTACTAATTCCACTTGATTTAAGTATCCAACTTAATTGCTCCCCTAGTACAGGTTGGTGGTGGTGGCCCCAGGCTTCTTCAAGGACAGGCATTGGTGTGGCGTTGAGAAGGTGCTCTAGGAGTTCTGAAAGCAACTTCTTTTTCAGCATCCTTGGACACCACCAAGCCCTCACACTCACTGAGCAGGAAAGCTTCCAACGCTGTCTTGTGGCACTGAGCCACTGCACATCCAGAAACACAGCTACAACAGAGTGAGAAGGAAGAGACTTTGGTCAGGCTTGATGTCAAGATACTAACCTAAAGGGAAGTGATCCAAGTGTCTCATGCTGTTTCTGTTTGATTTCTTAGTTGAATACACACAGAAGTGCAGCAACTAGAACTTCAGTACTACTCCTTGGTATGGTTGTTGCCTGCTCAGGACAAGATAAGATGGAAGCTCTAAATCATGAGGGTTTGGTTGCATCAATCATACGTTCACAGACTGTAGTCCCTGATTTTAACAGTGCTGTCTCCAGTGTTCTTCAATCAGCAGTAAATTACTCGTTACCTCATAACTCATTAGACAGGAGAAGAGAGGGATTTGAAGAAAAACAGCTAAGCCTTTATCTCACTGCACAAGGTCGCATATACATTCCCCTACTGATAAAATATATTTGATTTGCACGGTCACCATAAATGATAATACCAAGTACCTCAGGAAAATGAGAATAATACTTGGAGACAACAAGATAATGTATTTCATTGAAAAGCCAATTTATGCCTGTTTTACCTTGAGTACCCTTTTTTTTCTTCTTTTCTTTTTTTCCTGTTGGCCTATGCTTTTGGTTGGTATTGCACCTTCTAACATTTTACATTAAATCAGCACACTGTCCCCACATATTCCTAAAGAGGCTGATAGCCAGCTCTTGCCTGTTCCTGGATGCACAGATGCTTCAGTGTCTGTTTCTGACCAGAATGCAGTGGGAGATCAGCATGGACGCCTCCTTCAGAGGGACCATGGTCAACTTTTTCTGAACTTACTGCTATAACCTCTGAATCATGCATCCATTAATTAGTGCCTTCTCTTACTCAGGCCCCTGAGCAAACTGCAAGCTATGTCCATGGTGCATTTTTTGCTCAACAACACTCAGGTTACAGTTGCAGGCAGCATATCTGAAGTAAAAGTCCCAAACTAGTCAACAACAGCCATGAACCTCAGCACACTTTTTTTCTTCTGGTGGTTGGTAGCAGTGTTGTATACCAGCATCCTTTGATGTTGCTTTCAATTTTTTTTCAGAAGGAAAAATAAAAAGAGGAAAATCTTATTTCTACTCTTCCTCCACCAGTGCACTCGCCTCTCCCATGTACATTATCTATAGGTAACTTTTACTGAATGGAATTCCACGGTATTCTCACCACTTTATCTAATAATGAGCAGTTGGATAAACGGTGCTGTATAGTCTGGAAGATGTTCTGGAAGATGTCCCCCAGCAATATTGACTCTTGAGAGGCACTCAATGCTTGACATATTTTATCTCTAACTGCTATCATCAGTGTATCTCTTACAGTTCATAACTCACTTGTTACACACATCTCATATATTCTCTCAGTGAGTATAAAGCTTCTTCTTTCTGACAGTGCTTTTGAAAATCCCTCTCTGCCAGTAGCACCATCTCTGACAGCCTGTGTTGCTGTCCATCAATTCTTCCAGCAATGTATATGTATCCCCCACTGTTGCATTTCAGCATGCAGGATACTGGGTTTTCCTTCTGGCATGAGGGCAAAAGGAAACAGGTTCACCAGAAACCTCTCCTCCTTCCTCACATATGTAAAGAAGTAAGGAAAGGGCAGAGCAAAAGGGACCCTACTGAAGGCATGAAAATGCTCTTTCTGTGTTTGCAACAGCTATTGCCTGCAGGTTCTGGCAAGACAGGGAAGTCATTGCAGCTCCTGGATATTTCTCCTCTATGGCTATTGTCATGCATTGTGCTTTTTTCCATACTTCAGACAGCTCCACGGTCTGTCTCTATGGATTCTAGTTTTGTGACTCGTTTTTTTTCATTTCTGCCTCCAGACTCACTCCCTAAGATATTTCAGATGCTCTGTAATTATAGCCAGCATTATGGAAGTACTTGCATTTGCCCTAAGGTTCAATATGAGTTAGGCAGATGCCCTTTGCCCAAGAACTGTTTATTTTATTTTCAAGGGTTAATTAGCTGTACAATAATCCTTTATCTCTCACTGTCTTGGAAATATAAGGATTTTTGCTGTTACAGATTATAGCCTGCTGTTTCATCAGTTCTGAAACTGCAAGACTAACACAGAAACCTTAGATCAATCACAAACAATGTTAGGTCTTCATCTTCTCTCCACACTGTCCATATAACGACATACTGACATACTGCTCATTTCAAGGGCAGTTCAACACTTCTTAAATATCTATAATAATTTTATAGATAACCACTTCGGTTTGAGAGGATAGAAAATGATTAAAAATATTAAGCTCCTCAGAACCACCTATTGTCAAAAATAAAGCTGCCTTGTGTCTTCTCATGACCTTTGCAGAGATGGCATAAAGCTGTCTTCATACTACCATGAATCTGGAAAACTCGGCACTGCCAGTGTTCTCCTCTGTGTTCTAATTTCAGGAGTTCTGGCCCAGAGCAGCTTCCCTATGGTGTGCTGTGGTGTCTGGCTGGCACTCAGAGCCATGGAGTGTCCAGAGCTGGGTTTCCTCTGGTATCTCCAGCTCTAGGCAATCAGCATGGGGCTAGCCAGAGCCTCTGAAACACACCACAGCTTGTTCCAGCTGGTTCTTGGCAAACTCCCTCAAAGCTACCTTCCCTTTTTGCCTTTTGTGATCATTTGCTGGTCAGATCTGCTTTTCTGATAACTGCCTCTGGGCCAGACCTTGGGTGATAACATTAACAATTATGTCAGGGATCTGTGGTGGAGCAAGCTGGCTGATTCGTGGCACTGGAGGAGACCAGGATAATGGAGATCTTCCTGGAGAAGATCCTCAGTCTATAGAACTGTTGTCTGCATCAATCTAAAGCTACCAGCCGTATTCTCACATCTGAGATTTGCAGTTGAAGATCTCCTGGCATTTATTTGCCTTGTCCATATTCTTTGATCCAAGGGATAGAAAATCTTTGTGTGTGTCCATTGACTCCAGATTCAGTCACATTTTTAGCCTGGCTACAGGCAGCCTTTGGTTCAGCAGTGTCCAAAAAATACATTTGTCATTTACATTTGGTATATCTATAGGTGTCTGTTCTGGTTTTCCGTTCCAAACAGAGAAAGCTATAAGTAGATGTTACAGTTGGTGAAGAAATTTGAGACCATTTTGCTCATTCCCAGTTAGAGGTGCACACACACACACCCCACAGTGCCACTTATTCTGTCACCATCACAGAAAGGACTGGGAGAACACCACTAGGCTGGAGGAAACCATAATATTTTGAAGCATTACAGGAGCCTTCCTGGGTAAGAACTGGACTTTCAGGTGTCATCTCTCCCCTTATTTAAACCATCCTGAAATAGACAGTGGCCATACTGGATCATATGACAAAGGCCATGTCCTGGAACAGTGCCTCTAAACAGAATGCTTTGCCAGGAGTCAAGCTCCCCGTCAGGAAGGTCCTGTCATAGGCTCTACTCTGTTCTAACTTCCATGTGAGGCTGATCAATAAATGACCCAGAGCAGTGAAAAGCCTCAGGATCTGGCTGCAGGTTTGCCTGATATCCAGCACAGAATTGTAATGCTCAAGAGATTTGCCAAATTACTGAAGGAGAAAAGTGGTGCATTAGTTCAGTGGGCCTCTGAAGAGGAGAACCAAAAGCATTTGAGGTTGGGTCAGCTCAGTGGGGAAAGTACTTCTACACAAAACACCCACTGGAATGTCATTGAGAGTGTTTGTTTACCTGCCCAAATTTCTGAGAATTCATTTGCATTGTTTCTTTGCTGCTCCAGGGAGACCCAACAGCAGAAAGATGCTGCACAAGTGCATCACAGTTTTACGGTTTTTTCTCTCAAGTGCCAGCTGAAGAAATCAGAAAACTTCCAAATCTAATTACTTACCCAGTTCAGCTGGCAACTGCCAGCAAAGTAAATGAAAAATCCAGCCCCTTCCCATATTCTTTACTAAGCACTGTAACAGAGCACCTCCTCCTGTAAATGTCTGATGTTGCCAAGTCTCATCTATCAGAAGAGCATACTTGGAATAATACTACAGCTTCTTCTAATGTTACTTTTGTGTATTTAGCAAACTCCGATATCAGGAAGTATTTTTCAAGTGTGTCATGAAAAATACATTTCTTACCATATCCTTAATTGAATTGCACTTTAACTGACCACTTAAGTGTTAATGGGAGACACTTACATTTTGAGATTTTCTGCTTCAAAAACAACTCCTCATAAATCCCACTTTAACCCATAGACATGAATCATGACATCACAGCCATTTCCATGGAAAGAAACTTGCATCACAACCTTTGTTGCGTTATCAAACAGAAGCAGCTGGGTAATGTGGGTGAATAATCCTGTTCTGTATATTCAGCAATAGCAAAATGAATACTGAAAATTACTAGCAAACTAAATAGCTACTTCTATAAATACTCTCTTTTCAAAAGTTCACCCTGTTTTAAAATCCACTTGTTAAACGCTATTTAGTATATATTTAAAAGCTGTTGGGTGAAGACCAAAGTCCTTGAAGCAGACATAGGAAAAATACCTATCAAAGCCAAGAGTAATGCAAACTTTCCCAAGTTTATCTTATTGGTAAATGGGGGCTGTATTTTCTCCCCCTCCCCTTCACCCCATCAGCCATGAGAAGGCAGCTTGATCTCTACCACTACCAACTTCTTGGGTACTTTGTTTAAAATAAGTGCAAGACAAGTGTCCTGTGCATCAGTTACCCCAGCACTTTCCACCACTGACTTCCATTCCTCTCCATGCTGAGAGGTGACATTAAGCCCCCACCAAGACTTAGAGCTGCCTATTTTCACCAAAAGTAGATAAGTGATGATCAAGCCAGTCTAACAGGGGCCAAACGCAAAGCTGATACCAGTGGGTATAACACCATGATAGGAAACAAACACCCTTCCTGATCAGAGCTGCTTGCTAAGTCAGCAAAGATACTCAATCAGCATGTTGTTATTGACGATAGCCCTATCAACAAGAGAGCTCAACAGCATCTGGGCACCACGATACTACTCATTCTTAAAAAAGGTATCTTGCCAACAAGTGGAAAAACTGTGCTACTGAGGCATGTCCCTTCTTTGTGCCTAGATTATGAGGTAATTTGTTCCAGGAATTAAGGCGTACCATGCATATTAGATGCAAAATCTAAGCCATAGCCAAATGATTTGTCACTGAAAGCAAATCTGTCTGCACATGGAGAGAAAACGTGCACCAAGTAGCACTGACAGCTTTGGAGAAGATTTTGGGTAATAGAGCTATTTCCCTTCCCTCACACTGAAATAATCGAAAGGGATCTTTTTCCCCTCATCTCTCTTGAAAATATTAGAAATCATTACCAAAGGTTGGTTGCTGCACTCCATGTGCTTAAGTGCCCTGATTTCTTCTTTTATGAAAAGAGCGCTGAATGCATCACATTTGCTGCTGAACAAATGCATTTGCCAGTTCTCTGAAACACCAGCACAATTACTTTAGCAGTGTTAATAAGGAGGGTGGTAATCTGAACAGCCTTATTTTTGTCTTCAGCATTCACCCCAAAAGGAAACGTGTTTCTTACTATTATTAGTGTATGTGACAGAAAATACCAAGTACACGCAACTGTTCCCATTCACTTGCCAACACGGATAATTCACATCAGGCTTAAAAAAATAAAACAAAATAAACAGAACAACACCCCAAGTAAATAAATTAACCCTTCCTCTTCTACAAGCAATTCCTCTGAACCTGAAGCTTGAATCTAAATTATTTTGCCAGTGACCGGATGGTGAGTTAAAAGGAAGAACAGAGCTCATGTTTATATTCCTTGAGGACCATGTAAGAAACCATCCTGTCTGTCACATTTTTCTCTCCAGTCAACCGTTAAGTGCACCCTGCCAGTGTAAACCAGACCTGTGGAAGAAACAGCTTATTCACACTCAATTTTTTTTTTTCTTTTTTTGCCATCCATTTTTGTAGTGGCCAGTACAATTCTGACAGGCTCAAACACTCAGCAGCTGTAAACCCACCATCCTCCTGCTTACCCTCCCAAGAAATCATGTAATTGGGCTTGAAAACAGGGAGACTTAAATGAAATTATTAATAAGTGCTGTAGTTATTTGTTTTGGCATCTCATTTCTGAAGCTAGATGATGTACTCACAGTTACTCTTCCAGGGTTCTCTGTAAGCTGCAATGACAATAAATGACGTTCTTTACACCCCCTATTTCCAGGGGATGAAGCCATAGGGAGGAAAACAAAAATGATTCAGTATCATACAGCTCCAGTCAGTGCTGCTGCCATACTAGTTCAAGCCCAGTGTGTCTAAATCACACACAAAAAAAAAATAGAGCCTTCAAGGGTGCTGAAAGTGATTGCCACAACTAATTCAAGGGAGCAAATGAGAGTCTGTGCCTGTGTCTCATTATTAACATCTTGTTAGCAGCAAATTCCCAGAGAAAAGTCTTCTGCTGAAAGTTTAACAGACAGCATTCCCTTTGCTACTTAACTGGTTCTTTCTTCACCTCACTGGGCAGATGTCTCCTCACCAGAACTGAGCAGACAGAAAGCAGCAAAGGGACCTGTGCCTGCGTTTGTGGCCCCACTGCCAGTGATGAGGCTTTCATGGAGAGCTGGTTCTGGCAGGCACCTGGCTGTGCTGTCTGGTAGGGCACACCAGGGATGAGGTTCTCCCTCACCCACCTTCTCTGTGATGCCAAACGCAGCCTCCAGACAGACAGCTGCATATTTCCAAATTTACTAAGTACGCTCACTGAGAAGAGCCACGTCTAATCTCTGGCTGTGGAAACAGTGAGGATACTTATGGCACCACCAACCTGAGCCTTTTCCTGACACACTCAGGGACTCTCCAGGGGTATTTGGTTTACCCCAGGAGGGGCAACATGTCCAAGGCCATGGGCAGGGTGGGGGCAGCCCTAGGGAGACTGGGCAGAGGCAGGAAGGCCTGGCTGTGGGCTCGCAGCCATGATGGAGTCTGGGATGGTCCAGCAGTGGGACTTCTCTCAAAGACTCTTTTCCCTTCAGTAGAAAGAATATAGACACATTTCTGTGTTTCACCAAGTGCACACAGATATCTAAAGATACATGAAGCCTTTCACCTGTGCAACTATAGATAGCCCTGCATGACAGAGAATTACTTTCTAAACATATCATGCATTTAAAGAGAACAGGCACGGGTGGCTTGTAACAGGTACCAAAATCCTCTACCAAAGTCCACACTTATGGTAGAGGAAAGTCTCTCTATCTTACCTGTTTTGCCACCAGGTCACACAGAGGTAATGTAGTTCTTGCTGTGATGATTTTCCTCAATAGAGGAAAACCCTCATGAGATTCTGGTTGAATCAATCCCCCTAATACCAACCAGTAGCTTAGCAGGCAGCTCCTAAAAGTCCAGTTTTGACATCCCAGAACATAAGAGAACTTTTTCCTTTTCCTCTCGGTGCTTTTTAGAGACCAGTAAGGCTTCTACTTGATGTATTCAGGACTTCGCTGCGACAGGTTCACAGCCAGGTCCAGGCCTATTTCTCTGCTCTCTGTTTAGCAGTTGGTCACTGATTTCACACTATTTTCATCAAAAGTTCATTTTATTTGTGCAGCAGGACCTCATGGAGTGATCATGGCACCAGTCTGGAGCCTTTCTGGTCTCTGATTCTGACAATATAATCCCAATAGGAACTCTGCTTTCTAGTTGAATCTTCAAGGAAGAACATACCAAAATAATACAAGTAAGTGCTTATTAAATAAAACTCTGTCACATAAATAAAACCCTTGTCACATTAATCTTCATTAGTAGAAAACATTATCAAAAAATGGTGGGAAAAGAGATCGTCAAAATCCTTCCTTCTTTCCCTGCTTGGAAGGTTTGGGCAGTGTTCAAGCCTCCTCTTCTCTCCAGACCACTTTAAAAGCACTTTGCTGGGATTTACTAATGTTTTCCTTTAAGCCTTTCCCTGTTCTACAACTGCCTTGAAAAGCAAGTTGCTTCAAGCTTTGACATGCTTGGATCTACTCTTCTACAAGACTGAAAAGGCCACCAGCAGGCATTCTAAGGCAATGATTTGTAATGGTGTCCTAGCTCTGAGATCTCTTTGGGACATCCCATACCTCAGATTGAGGCACGGGACAAAGGACAAAGTAATCTGATGCCATCTAGACGTTGTAACACCAAGGCATGGGTAGCTGTGCACACTGAACATTGCTCTCAAAATTTCCCTTCATTGTCTGACTGAGAAATATCTCCCCTCTGTCACAGATGGACTGCCTTATTCATGCACTCTTCAGTAGGCTCCAAGCATTAACAAAAACAGGTTAATCTCTACAGCTGACTAGATTTTGGGATAGGTGGCAAGGATTTGGTTATTTACAGATACAGATACAGGCAAAATCCTAAGTACTGGGGCCATTGCTAGCCTTTTTAGCCTTGTTAGTTTCATGGTCATTCCCAATGTATATGTAATGCTCATATGTATACATTGCTAGCTAATCTTATAATTTTCATTGTCAACTATAGTATTCAAAGCCATGTTCTTGTTTAGAGTTTAAAAAAAAAAAAAAACAACTGCTAAGGGGAAAAAAACAACACATAAAAGAGAAATAAAATTAAAGATCTGCAACTTTTGTTTTTAGTTTTGTTTTGATATCTTTCAGTTGCCAGAGATATTTTAGACTCTCTTCATCTTCTTTTCCTTTCAAAGAGAAGTCTGCTTTTTGCTGTGTTTTAAAGACATTTGTTCGATGTGAAGCAGTGTGGTTCCCTGGGCGGAGAGCTGTCAGCAAAGCCAAAGAGCTGCCATGCAAACCAGACCCCGCATGAAGACTTGCCTCATGTCATGGGGAGCTGTCTCAGGGAGCAGCCATGTTCTGAGAGGAAAGTTTCCTCCTTTCCCCATTTCCTTCACCATCCATATTTTGAAGGGAGCCCTTTTAGCACAGTACTTATTTCTGACTCACACAAATCTGCTCCAAAGCTCGAGTAATGCCAAAAATGGGCTATTCATATTCATTCACGCTCTTGTACGCATCTCTGCTCTCATAAAATGGAACACGTGTCTGATGAGCTTATTTACTTTCTAAATGTGTGGCTAGGAAGGATAGAGTGTGCAAGATATAATGGTAGGAATACTGGAATAACATCACTAAGGCAGCTGCAAATATAACTTCCCAGTTTGCATGACCACAGCCAAGCTCTGCGCAGCCTGGTCATAATGGTATGTAAGGAGTACTTTAGTGTAGATTTTATTATTATGCCCTTTATAATATACGCACACGTGCTCCCTTGGTTAATTCCCAAAATAACAATGCTGCTTGGTACAGATGACTCATTCCTAAGATGCTATTTGACTCACTGCTCTTCACTTCTTACAGGGAAGAAGACAGTTCAAGTCACTACCTGGGCAGCCAGGGAGAGTCCCTCAGGGTTGGGGGCTGCTTGCAGAGCCCCATACAAAGCAGGCTGAGTTTTCTGTGCCAGGCTGCAGAGCTTTCTCAGATGCCTGAGACAAAGACACCTGGGAGGTGTACTTAGCTGACTTGGTGTGTCAATGCAGTGCCACATCTGCAGGGCACTGAAGAGATGCATGCATTAGGTTGCTCTGCAAAATAACAATCTGTCTTCCCTTTGTTCCTTTTATCTGTTCATTTTTCCTTTTTCCACTGAAGTGACAGCATTATACAAAATCCTGGTTGTTCTCTTTGTAAAAAAAACATGTCAAGCTAGGAAAAATTTCCTTCTTCCTCCCCCTTTCTCTTCCCCTCTCTCTTTTCCACTTTCTTCCCCTCCTCTTCTTTAGGACACAAATAGAAAATATTGCACAATCCCAATCAAAGATGAGGAGAAACCCAAATGAGCAAAAGTCTGCTTTCTACATTGCTGTGATCTGTCAGGAAATTTGTGTAGGATATGAGACACGCGGCCACATTATCATGCTTGCAGAACATGAGGGCAGCCCAGCAGGCTGAGTCCCAGGGCTTGGGTAATGACACCCATACCTGTCTGTCTCTACTCTGATTTATTTAAAATACAAAAAGAAAAAGGGTCCAGAAGATTCCAACAACCTCCTGACACAAATGATTGGTAAAGTAATGGCAGAGAAAGGGCACCATAAGATATGCAACAAAGTATTATACATACTTTTTGCGTCTTCTTATGCCTCACAAACCTCTCAGCATTCATACATTGTTTTCAACTAACCTTCAAGTTCATTTCTACATATAAAGAAAACCACTGATACTTATAAAAGTTGTGGTTATTATAATCATCTTCTCCTTGCCTGAGCTCATAAAAATACCAGAACAAAATCATCAGGTGGCACTGCAGACCCCTCTGTGCAGACATGGTATAACTGTGAGATGTGTACGTGAGATACTGTGTTATCTGCTCAATCCTGGGACATTCCTCTGAGTTGTCTCCTTGGCAGTGAGCGAGCATCCTAGGTAAGCCACTGATCACCAAGACATCGCTGCAAAAACCAGAACCCCTCTTCTTGTTCCAAAAATAAGGAACATGCTATTTCCCATATTGTTGGCATGTTGCCCCCAGTATCACAGGGATATTTATATTTCTGCTAAAAGTTCGTTGGAATTAAAGGGCAGGATTCAGGAATATCCTCACAAAATTATTTTGCAAATATGTATTCAGTACTACGTGTCTACTTCAAAGGTAAAAAATTTAAAAAAAAGGAAAAGAGAATCATCTCTTCAGAAGTATTTTTATGAACCTTGTGGATGAGTCATCTCTGGCAGAGGAGATTTAACAGGATGCAAAGAGGGGCTGACTCCACACCAAAGCAGGGAAATCACTGCTCCTTCAGTATGACGGCTGTTTTTTAAGAGATTTTCCCCATATCACCATAATGGGCCCCAGTATGTAATGGACAGATAGCTCTCTTTGGTGCCAAGTGCGGCATGGCCAGCCTTGCTCATGAGATGGGCTAGGAGGGTGAAAGGAACAGTGACAGAGAAATTCTCTGCTACTTTGCAAAAGATTCAGAAAGGGTTTTTATTTATTTATTTATTCAGAAAAATTCCACTCCTCTGAAAAGAACCCTCACCTTTTTTTATCAGGCATGGGAATTCAGTAGTAAACAGAGCCATCTCTAAGCTCTCAAGTACCTCTCAATCTGCTTGCTACAAGGGCACTAAGATTCCCCTCTACCTCTGTGGCAGATAAAATAGCTCTGAGTTGTGCGTTCAGAGGGGTGGGTCAGTCCCCAGATATATCAGACAGAAGCCTATAATCACTTGAGTTTTTGTCTGAGAGAGAGCTGAGAACATGCTGCATTTCTTAAATCGACTTATTAACATGATAACTAATCTAATGGATGACTTGAGATGTTTGAAAGCTAATGGCAGGAGCAAGTGTGCATTCACATCAGGACAGCTTCTACATTTTTAAGTCAATTTGCTACTTGTCTAGAATTAAAAAGAGAATGACAAATCTAACTCTGCAGAGTTTAATAAGAGATAGCAAACTATAACCACAGCAAGCAGGGCAGGGAGTGGGAGGGATGGTGTCTTTACTACTGCACATAGGATTTTCTGTCATACTCTTAAATCCACTGACTGTATTCTTTAAATAACGTATTACTGCGCGCCATTTTAATGTTAGTATAGAGTTTTCTGTGGCAGATTCACAAGAACCTATTCTGGTTCATTTTTCAATCAACAGTTAAAAGGAAAACAAACGTTTTCCCAGATACTCTTTCAATGCATTTAGCATTTGTAGTTGAAGAATGCATACTGTAGTAAATGCCTTTGTTTTGAGACGTACTCAACAAAATCATCCAGTTGCTAACTCCATATCTACGGTGTGAAGGAGTGTCCTCAGAGGCCCTCAAGCCTTATCATAGAATCATAGAATCATAGAATGGCTGGGGTTGGAAGAGACCTTAAAGCCCACACTGTTTCAACCATCTGCTGGTCAGGCTACCCCCCACCAGCTCAGGCTGCCCAGGGCCCCATTCAACCCAGCCTTGAGCTCCTCCAGAGATGGGGCACCCACAGCCTCTCTGGGTAGCCTGTGCCAGTGCCTCACTGTTCTATGAAGAATTTCTTCCTAACATCTAACCTAAATCTTCCCTATTTTAGTTTAAAACCATTCCCCCTTGTCCTATCAATTTTAGATCAAATTTCAAACCCGTGATCATCTTTCTGTCATAAGTACTCTTTCAGCTTGAGTCTTGACCCCTAAATATACACAAATATATTAAAATGATTGACTTTATGCAAATAGCCCTATGAAGATTTAAATATTCACAGAATCAGGGCCATACACTGCAGTAGAAGCAATGTTTTTTCTGCCCGAGGCACAGCTGTACAGTGCCGTATGAATAAACAATAAAGCAAAGCGTCAGATCAGAGAAGTATAACAGTGCTCTGGCACCTTAGGTTTGGATTGCTTAAAACCACATCTATTCTTGGCAAGGCTGACCTAACTCATGATCCTGAGAGCTCAATAAATTGAGTTTCACAGAGTTCACCATGCACTGGTTTTCTGATGAAAACTTTAGAAATCAAGGATTTGTTTGCTCTCCACCACAGTCTCGTTCTGACAGTGTTGTATAAGCACCATGATTTCTCTTGTTGCTCTGAGCTAGCTTTCTTTCCATGCCCTGAACACACTATGCACCAAGATTTCCTTGTTTTTCACTCTCCACCCAGAGGAAGCTGTGTTTTCACAATGTATTATTAACATGTGTATGTTGTTTGTGAACTATTCCGGCACCCTTCAGCAGAGAAACATAATCTAAATGTAAAACAGCATTACTGTGATAAATAAGGAGTCATCAAAACTCTGGCGTCTTTACTGTATGCATGAGATGTGCTTGGATGCTAAAAGTGATCCTCCTTGGCACATAAAACATTGGTAGCTTGTAATTTCTTCACTGAGATCTGGAAGTACAGGAGCAAAGTCTGACTTCTAAATAACTCATGCACGCAACTTCCCTGCAGGCCTGAAGAGTTCATAACAAAATCAACCTGAAAATGATGACTGACTCTTAGTAAACAGTACTATATAATAAGAAGAAATGCCCAAATTAGGAAGGAATGCTGCCCCATCAGGTATTTTGTTGACTTGTAGGATGCCAATGTGAAATCTAGGGGCACAAAGCCTGGAGTGCTTCCTTGGCATGAACCCAGCATCTCACGGTGAGGTGGGTGCAATTCCCCCTCAGGGGAGCTACTGGAGGAAAGCAACCATGGTCCCGCTCTGCCATGCTCTTCTGGCTTAATGGGAACAGCTGGTCAGTGAAGTAGTGTCTGCTAGACATTTCACTGTGAGAAGCACCTGCCAGTAAATCAAAAGGAAGTGCATAGCTAAATGAGGCTCCATTTAAATTCACACCTAGGGCTGACAGATGAGACCTTCACTACTCTTTCACGTTGCTCAATCTGCTGCCCCCAGCCTAACGAGTAGCCATGTCAGGAAAGGCTGTCGTCATGAGGGAGTGCCTCTGCAGTGACAGCCAGGGACAGAGAGGAGGAACATCGCTTGATATTTTTCTTTCCTTGCCTGAAGAACCCTAACAACTAATTGCAAAAGGCCAAAGAGCTCCATCACTGCAATGGCGGCTGCATCCGGCCACACTGTGCGTCCAATCCTGAGGGAGGGAGCACTCACTGCCAACCCTGGCCTGCCTCTTATAGGCATAAGGGGAATTGAATTATGAGAGCAGCAGCAGCTTCCAGTCTGCCAGAAGGCCTCAGGGTGTGATCAATAGGAAAAAAATCACTTTTCAGGCCACTGGGGTAATGCAAGGCACCAGTCAAAGCCTTGTGAACAAGGATACCAAGCAGGATTGTACTGTTAAGATTAATGGCAATGTGGGGGTCACCAGTGTCCTGGTGGCTGCCTCTGATCCCCTTCCCATCTGTGTGGAGGGGAATGGTTGGTGGATGGGCCCAGGTGAATCTCTGCAGGCCGAGCTGTCCCTGCATTAAGCATGGCTGCTCTTGCCATGGACAGGAGAATCAGTTTTGAAAATTACATTTATCCAAAGCATGTCATGCCCCACCAAGTGTAGCAGAGGGCATATTTGGTGTATACACAAATCCAGATAAACGCATCTTTAAGGAAAGCTGTAAGATTGGTGTAAGCCTAGTGACCCTTGTGGTGTAAGATTGGTGAGCCTTGCCTCAGTTTCCCAATTACCCACCTCCTGATGGGAAGAAACCTTGAGCACCTCCTCACTTAGAAGGCTTTCCAGAAGTTTCAAAGCTGAAAATAGCACACAAAATGCCAGTACAAACAAGGAATTGGGAATAACTTACTTTTTACAGATATGCAAGTATATTAACATTCCAGTTCGCTTTTTATATAAAAATACACACTTGTATGCATGCACATGCACATATGCATACATAAAATGGATTGGATTCGTTCTGAAGCTTCTGATAACAGCAGCGACACTCTTTACAAGTTGCAGGCAGCCATATTCCCTCCAGAAGTCATCTGGTAGGAAAATATCAAAAGCAGAATGTGCAGGCTTTTAAAGAAATGTGTAGGAGAAAAACAAGCTTATTTCTGTTTTAATCCAAACTGAATCATATGTCTTATGTCAAAGTTATAAAAAACAAGGAAGGTAAAAGAGGTAATTCTTGTACTCCAAACTTTTTTTTAATCCTGAATTTTTAATATTGAAGTATTTCCTTCTCTTAGTAGAAAAGAAGCAAAGAATGGTCAGTTTCTGGCAAGGTAATTTTACCACTTTCCTATCATTAAGAAGAAGCTAAGGAGGCACATCCTCTCCTGGCGGAGGCTGTCACAGCTCCTCAGGCTTCAGAGCAACTAGGACGATTTCCAACAGTGGAGGACACGATCGTCAGATCTTTACTGAGTGAAAACACATCCTGCCTGAAACTATTTGGGAGAGGAAGTTTCTCTGGAGACAGCTAATAAAATACTTTCAGAGGTCTGTGAAGAAGATCAGTTGATCCCGTTTTCCTGACAAGAAGAGGAGGGGCTCAGCACCAGCCGCTGCCATTACTGCCCTGCAGGAGAAGCACTCAAGCCCGTGGCCCTGTTCCCAAAGCCCCAGGGGAGCGGCAATGTGGGTCAGATGAGACCTTCTGTGGGCAGTAGCTGCCATCTGTCCCCTTGGCCACTTCTGACATTACGTAATGGCACCTATCTGGCCAGCTGACCAGGAGGCTCCGGAGAAGGAGGGCTCCCAGATGGCGGTTCGCTGCCATCACAGACCTTAAACTACTGCTCCCTCTACAGGGCTGGGGGGCATAAGGGTAGTACGGTGTCCAGAGCTGGGCTGAGACATACAACACACTCCTCATGCATATTATGTCCATAACAGGCTCAACATACAGCTCACAATGGATGGAAGACGCTACCTGCTCTTCCTTGGCATGGAAAAACACTTGAGGTCTGACCAGCCATCTTGGTCAGACATCACAACACTGAGGGTGAGACTGTACCCGTAGACAAAGAAGGTAAAAGACCTAAGAACCTCTAACAAGCTGAAAAGCTTCCAGTAGCCTTGGAGCTGTATTCAGATAAATGACCTTAGACACTGATGCATCAAAAGGAAGAAATTCAGTGCAGAGAGGATTTAGAGAGCATAAATTAGGACATGTAGCCCCAGTGATGTGATAGAACTCTTCAGAGCACCTCCAGGGGTCTAGAAGGCCCCTGCTCTCCAATAGGGAGGCATATCCATCCAGACTCATACAAAACTCCTGGAACACCCTGTTATCTGCTCAGAAGTTACAGTCCTAAGGCATGACACGTAATTTCTCCCTCCACTGCTACAAATCAGAGTGAATCCACCCATTTCCCTTGACACTGTGCGATAGAAAATGAGAACGACTTCCAAAGAGGCAGGTATTGTTGTTTTAATGGCATCAGTGTTTTTCACCCAGCCTACCTCCATTGTCAGAGCACTGAGAGCTTCTTGCAGCATGATTTCTCTCTGTGGAGCCTGGTCTGTGATAGGGAATCCTAGATGCAAGAGCAGAAATAAATAAAATATTTTTTAAAGTCACACACAAAAAAGCACAACCAAACAGTGCTTGCAATTATTTCATCCAGCTTCTTCCTTTCCCAGACCTCTCACTTTTCCATTCCGCAGCAGTAACAGCAGCAGAACTGAACAGTGAACAGAATAATACTGAGAAATCCAGGCTATGTTCCTAGAACAGCCTGAAGTGGCCACACGGTTTTAGAGAAGGTGGAGGATGTCACCTTTACTCCAAGACCAGGACTAATTGCTGGGCTGGGCCGGATCCATTAACCCTATCTGAGCTGCACAGGTCTCCAGTTCTCTCTCTTCTGTGACCATTAAAATAATATCAAATCCATACAAAAACTGTCATCACTCCAAGCTATGTTCATCAAATGTTGGAAAACTATCACATGCCTTTGCACTAATTATGTTGGCTCCTTACCCTACCGAAATAGACTTTGTTAAAGAGATTTAACCAGGTTCAGAACAAGCGAGAGATCATTTGGCAGACCAGAAAACCGTATAAAATTGCTACCATAAGGAGGAAGACATTTCTGTATTTATTTCTTTGCATATGGAATCAGTCATTTTGTATGCTTGGTAAAATCAAGGACAATTAAACTAAATCGAGCTTTAATTTCAAACTGAGGCATATGTCTACAGCTGAGTGTTTCCTCCTGCAATGCCTGGCATTACTAACCAGCAGCACCAATATCCAATATCAGGCAAGGTGGGAACAAGTTCACCGCTGATCAAAAAACAGACAATGATAAAGGTGTAGGAATACTTTGTGTTACCCTCTGAAGAGTTCAGACAAGATCTAGATTGTAGTCCAGCATATATTTACAATGAGAAGCAGAACAATAAATGTTTCAGGAGTTGAGGAGGGACAAGATCAAAAAGAAAGCACCCAGCTGATGAGAGGAATGCTACCGTTCTGTGCAGGAGGATAAATAAGCCCCATCAGGGCCAAGTCCTCAGTGCTCATGAACATCAACGCTACCTGCAGCTGCATGTTCAGCATCGTTCCTCTGAGCTGTGCCACTCTATGGATCCTTTATTTGCAAATGCACAACTGCAACAATTATTTTTAATCAAATCCAACATCCAAGTCTTTAAAATACTGAAAACTCTTTTCTCTGCTTTTAAAAGCGAGTGTATTTGCCTTTTGCAAGGCCTGGTTCTTTTCCTCCAAGCATCTGATGTTTCCGGACTGTCAATTTTTCTGTAAAGTCTGCTTGGGCAGCGGGCTTTATTTCCATCCTGCATCAACCCTCCTTTGGACTCCAGTTCAGAAAGGTTCCTGCTCCTGCTTCTCTGCTAGCAGGCCTGGCCTGACTGCTAGTCGTGTACCAAGTGCTGTGTCGCAATGCTTTGGATCTTGTACCTTCCTCCAAAATCCTCACATGACCTACGAGAAGAACAAAGCTTTCCTGAACTGAGCAGATGGTTTGCAAGGGGATACTTGCTCAGGAAGGGCAGGCTGTGCTAATGACTTTTCCAAAGGCCTGCTGTCTAGTTGCCAAGAAAACGTCACTTCCAAAAACTGAATCCTCCTGAAAGACAGCAAGGAAAGGTGGTTTTAACAGCGCAGTACTAGCCTTAGTCAACGTGAAAAACTATAAAATCTTTAAGCCTATACAAACTCTGATAAATTTGAGTTTTCTAGAGATTCTGATTGGATGAGTCCTACCAAATGGGGCTGAAGGGAGCTGACTTACATTTTATGGAAAAGGCAAATCGGTTGAGGCCGATAAATTTAAGTGAATCTTTTAATTAGAGACCACACAGAGTCAGGAAATGATTTTGATTCCATCCAAGGCTTCTCTTATCACAGGAAGCTACAGAATAGGCTATTACACAGTTCAGGGGAAAAAATTAATATATCAAACTCTATTCTCTCCCTTATTTCTGAAAAATCCATCCAGCTCACTCTCTAAGGCACAATAGCTGGCCTCTCAGCACGTTGCTATTCACATCCTCCTGATCCAGTGGCAGTTGTACCACAGCAGAGGAGGTGTTAGCTGTCTTACTAGAGTTTAGCAGGACAGCTTACACAGGGAACTGTGTAAGCCATTTGTTGGCCATCTCTAATGAATGCTCACGTCTAGAGCAATAAAGTCTCCTCCTGTTAGAGATCACTTTGAAAGAAAAATCAGCTGTTAAGATGATTAAGATACAGCTCATGTACAGTAAAACCTCCTGATGTCTATTTCCATTTAGCTTTGAAACTGAGACTGCTACACAGAGGCAACCAAGCATCCTGGCTTAACCTCTTGTACAAACAAAAAAGAAGAACAGTGAGAAATGCAGCAAAGCCGAGGCTTTGCAAGAAGGCTTGGGGACATCAAAACAGCCTCTTCCCACATCCAGTCCTCATGCAAGAGAACAGGTAGGGAGGAAGCCATTTGTTCAGGCCTTTACTCAGTTTAGGACTTACTCCTATCAGCTTCTGACAGCTTCTTCTGATATTATACAATTTGACCCACTTCACAGCTGTGACTTATTACCGGTTCTGTTTACTGGCATAAAGTGCCAAGCAAATTCCTCCACACCCAGAGATCAGCTTCCTTCAGTCAGCAAGAGCCCAGGCTACCAACTCCGTTCTCTTGAGAGAAGGAATCTTTTCTTCTGTTATTAGTTTTTAGAAGGAGATGAGATACTATTTGAATGATTAGCTGCCCAATTAATTCAGTGAATGGAATACTAATAGGATTCACTTGGAAAATGGGGGTAGAACAAGGCGCCTGAAGTATGCAGAAAGGGGGTTTAATTTTGCTCTGTTTTTAAGAAGTGACAAAATCATGCCAGTGAAATTTATAACCCAAGTATCACAGAAATTCACAACTCTGTGAAGTTGTCAAAAATATTAAATTATACAGTGTGCGCAGATGTGGCTGAGAAATTACCCAAAGATTTGTTTAAGAAACATCAAAGCAGTTGAATTCAATCACATTTTGCCTGGTCCAGTATTCCCTTTCATTTTCAGCAAGTGCAGGGAATTAACAGCAATATTGGCAAACATTTATTCAGATAAGTCGCTCTGCAGCACTGCTAGTTACAGCATGAAGACTTACTGGATCCCAGCTTATACATTAGCCTGTCTGCCCAGCAGCATTTGCAAACAGATCTATGTGCTGAGACAGGTACAGCAGCAGAAATGCTAGCTGTCCTATCATGTGGACATCATGAAGCTGAAATCCTGTTTATTCAGAGAAAAGGATGATGAAGCAAAGTGAGATCAGTTCTTTTTCATGTCTGGAATGGCCCTCTAATGTATCACACCCAGATCTTTCCTAAATGATCTTCCTTTCAAGAGGAGCCTTGACAACCACCTTGCTGGTGACAGCCTCAGAATTGTAGAATCATTAAGGTTGAATAAAACACTAAGATAATCTACTCCTACCACCATATCACTAAATCGTGTCATCATCCAGTGGTAACATTTACCCTTTTCCTGAACATCTCCAGGGACGGTGACTCCACCACTTCCCTGGTCAGCCTGCGCCAGCACCTCACCATTCCTTCAAAGAAATTTTTCCTAATACCAACCTGAACCTCCCCTGGTGCAACTTGAGGCCATCACCTCTAATCTATCACTGTTACCTCAGAGAA
Organism: Chrysolophus pictus; assembly: GCA_037305975.1. Classification (NCBI taxonomy): domain Eukaryota; kingdom Metazoa; phylum Chordata; class Aves; order Galliformes; family Phasianidae; genus Chrysolophus; species Chrysolophus pictus. Next base: position 35,187,548 of record CM074578.1, read on the forward strand.
GAGCCAACACATACCTTGCCACAACCTCCTTTCAGGTCACTGTAGAGAGCAATAAGGTCTCCCTTGAGTGTCCTCTTCTCCAGACTGAACAACCTCAGCCGCTCCAGACCCTTCACAGCTTCATTGCCCTGCTCTGGACTCACTTTGGGGTCTCAATATTTTTCTTGTATTAGCCTTACCTCAGTCATCAAAGCCCTGGTCCAAAATATGGCAATAGAAGGTCTCACAATCACTTCACTGTTTTGGATCGTCTAACGATGTCTGGAACAACTAAGTTTCCTCAGTATCACACAGAACAAACACAGGCAGCCTGATGAGCCACCAGGTTGCTGGAGTTCCTATTTAGGGACCAGCAGACATGTAAATGAAGCAGGCATCCCAGATTTGAAGAAGTGAGCTTGGATTCCTATTTGACAAAGCACAGCATTTTAAATATAAGGCTGAGAATGGAGACATTTTTAGTAAGACTACTTTCAAAATATGTCAGGCTCTGCATCTTTATGTCCTTCCGCCTTTGTGACCTTGGGAAAATGCAGGGAAAGGTTCTGGTTTGTCACAGGGGGATCTTGTGCTGTGTCACAGGAGCAGAGCTGTGCAGAGAAGGGCTGCAGGTTTTGCTATCCTGGTGGCCTTTGGAGCACTACTTACAACAGCTTCTCTGGCCTTGTATCCCCACCTGAAAAACAGGACAAGAACTTCACTGCCTCTCAGGAACACAACCCACTGCCCGTGGCCGTGAGTGGCTTTGTGGCCCTACGATGAGAGGCACTCCAGAAGCATGTTATTTTCTTTTAGGCGTTATTGCTGATGAATGCATTGGTGGCCATGAATGCATTGTTCAAGGCCAGATTGGATGGGGCCCTGGGCAGCCTGGTCTAGCATTAAATGAGGAGGTTGGTGGCCCTGCATGTGGCAGGGGGTTGGAGACTCATGATCCTTGAGGTCCCTTCCAACCCTGGCCATTCTGTGTGATCCTGTGGCACCAATTAAAGTTTTCAAAAGGATCACTCTGAGCTGCTGTGTATTCACATCGAGTTCACACAGACCCCATCTCTCAGCTGGGATGTGTGCACGTACAGACAGCCCACACTGCACTGTGGGCTCCGGCCCTGCCCCAGCACGACCGCCACTCCCTTCTGATAGGAGGTAATTGTGGTCTCCTGGATGATGATTTGTTGATTAGTTAATGGCTGTCACTGAGCACGCTGTACATTAGCTGTCCCATTTTAATGAGGAACAGAACTCCTTAATATGCCTCTTCTGCCATTTTTTCATTTTTAATACGCAATTAAAAAGTGACAAATGCACTCCTCAGAAGGGGTTGGGCGAGACAGTCTCTGGAGGTCTCTTCCAGCCTCATCTATCATGTGATTCTGTGCAAATATCTCGGAGTCCATAAAAGGCTTCATGGGGCTTGTTGCAACGTGCACACAGGCAGCCATCACTGTGACCAGAAGCACAAACCTCCTATCTCACACAGCAGCAGAGGGGCTTCGCTGCGTTTGTTGCAGGATGTGAATGCTTGTGTTCACTGGGTGCTGCTTCAGAGATGCTTGTTTCATGTAACTCGTTACAATTTCACCCCGAAAGCAGGTGGAAAACACCACTACAGACCGGCTGCATTTCAGCCAGTCCCCATTCTTTCCGAGCCATACCAGCACACTGGTTCAAAACAGCCCAGATGACATCCCATAGCCCAGTGGAACATGTGCAGCCCTGTGCTGTACGCCACCCTTGCTGGGGTCATGGCACCCATCCACTGCCTGAATGTCAGAACAGTTCTTTCCACTAAGTGCTTGCAGGCAGGTAGCAAGGGCCTGATATCAGCTCCTATAATATACAACAAGAGTGCTTTGGATGTGAATTGATTTCCATTGCCACTTAGGAGCTGTCCAGGAACTTGAAAACAAGAGTCTTAACACTTATAGCACCTGCACTCAGGTAATTTACATGGAATATCACTAGCCATTTTGAAGGAGCACCTACTGAATCTGAAAAAACATGGCTTATTTAAAGCACAGGAAAGGTTTTCTGGATTCTACCTATGCAAAGGTAGTTGACTGTTGCCATCAAAGAAAAGCCGATGCTTGTGCGTAAGCTTGATGTTGCATTGCCATTCCCTGCCTGCATCCACTAACCATCACTCACCCTGCAGACTGCCTGGCCAACAAGCAGTTAGCAAGCAGTCCTCACAAAGGACATGGATTTTTGCAGGAAAAACCATTCCATGACCACATATTAGGCAACGTGAAGATTAAGTTCCAGTTCTTTTCAAATAAGGGAAACTGGAAACTGGTGCTTCTAATACATGACTTTATCTGTAGACCCCACTTTGTGGTGAGCGTTGCCCTGAGCCAGGATGTGTTCCTGAGAGCAGAGATATAGACACACCAGTCAGATCCCATGTTTCCACTATGACCAGCAGCAGGCACAACAAACATCCTGCAATTGCGCACTGGCTGGTACTTTCAGGTAGGATGAGCTGACCTTGAACACAGCCATTGCTATAGCTGTACTGAAGACATCATCAGTTCACGTCCTCGGGGGTGTGGACCATCCTATAGCCAATTACTTTTTGTAAAGGCAGGCAAAGCCCAGATGGCTTCGAACCTCTCCAGAAAGCAGCTGTGCTCAATGTGATGGTGAGAATCTGAGCTTATCAAAAGGCAGACAGGCCTTGCAGCAGTAGATCACGCTGATCTACTTGTCTCTGTTCACCAGACTGGGAAGGCACAGTCAAGGAGCACCATAGGAGGGGATGATCCTTCTGGCTGTCAGTCCCTTGGCTAAAGCCAGATGTAATGCACTGGAGAGGGGGTGAAGGACGAGCTCACTCAGGGCAGGAAGCCCTGCTGCTCTGGGAGGGAGGAATCCATAGTAAGAAATGACTTTTCGATAAACGAGCATTATTGCGAGACATTTTGTAGTTGCAATGCCTTGAGGATAGATTTACATTTGCATATCACACGCTAACCAGTCCCTTGTGCATCATTTAAACTCTCTGTGCACAGGCACTGCTCTGTCAGTTTCCATCACCCAGCTGCCTGGGCAGGAATTGTTCTGTTCTGCCTCTCAAAGCTGTGTGTGAAAGCAGAAACATTCTGTGCTCACAACTGGCTTTAGGGAACGGGTAATTTTGTCAAATCTCCATGAACTCAGAAAATATTTTGCCAGTCAATTTAACAGGAGCTGCTACATAGCACAGCCAGTCTTGCATTTTACATTAGTAAGAGTTGTTCTTTTTCCCTCTTTGCAGCTATCATCAGTAAATGTTTCAGGCTTTTGATATCCATTGCACAGTTCTCAGCAAAGGCATGGGTATACATGCCAAACTCTTTTGTCCATGAATGAAATAAGGATGTTGCAGATTGCTGTTCTCATTCCATTTCTTTGAGTCTCACCATCACTCCCTGTTCTTTAGCAGTTCCAGGCCAGCATAGCCAAGAATTAATGTGTTTGTCTGTAATTTTCTGTAAAGCATCAAGAAGCCTCAGTGGCACAGCCAGGTGCAAAAAGGACAGCGGTTATTATACACTGATACATAGAGCTTTAGTGCTGTGCACTGTGCTGTAGCAGAGGGTTTGTGGCTCACACCTACAAAGTTGTAGCTAACAATGACCTCCCCTTCCCTCAGACCCATGTGCATGCATGTGTGTTATGATGGACTGGTTGGTGCCTATTGCCACTGGTCAGAAAGGCACGGTGCTCAGCTGGCCATGTCCAGGCTCCACCTTGAGTTTAGTATCATCTTTAGTACTGTGAAACTGGAAACTTCTCAGAAGGGACATGAAGAGCTTGTGTGCAGCCATAGCATGGCATGGAAGGCTCTGCAGCCCTTCTCTGTACTCCACGCTGGAGACAATGCTGTGGGGAATGCAGGGGAGGACCTGTACAGTCAATGGTACAAGGCCAGCCGCATGAAGGGAGGCTTCAGGGCACTTCTCATTTTGCTACTAGTGCTGGAGGGAGATGGGCTGGAGAAGAACTTCCCTTCAGATGTCAAAAGATTTGCTCCGAACACTTGAGGAAAGGAAGATGAAACATCAGCCTTTGCTGTAGGCACTTCTGGATCAATTATCACTATGATGCTGGAATCTGAGGAGGGTGTGTTTTTCTGCACGACGTTTATAAGAGAAGGCAAATGGGCAGCCACCAACCAAACTGGCACCGGCTGCTCGTAGTTCCAGGGACACAACACACAGCTTTGTGGAAGCAGAAATGGTGAAAAGTGCAATTCCAAACACAACAGCTTCAAACTCCAGCGTCTGGCTGCCACAGGTTATTTGTGCATGGGTCACTCACTCACAGGTCAGTATTACCTGGCAGCAGAATTATCATTGATTTAACACACAGCAGTAACATAATAAATCTTTTCTTTTTAAGGAGCAAACTGTTGTGGCAGGTGAAAGTAAATTATGCCAGGAGCCCGCTGCTCTAAAGACTGTAAATCCTTTCAGAAATGTGAGTTTTCCACTTCCTGATAGAGAAAAGGGATTTTTTTTTGCTCTGTAGTGCTTTCCTGGCACTTATTTTATGGGTCTCAGACCACCATGTTGTCAAATCAGAATTCTTCCTTAGAAAGATCTTGCATAATATTGTCTGTAAACTGAACCAGAGGAGAAGGTTGTAAGTACTAAAATACCCAACAAACAGCACCAGCTGCCAAACAAGCTGATGGGGAATTCAAACTCAGATTATTTTTCTATTCTTATTTTACCTCATTAGGCATCAGGGTGTGCACTGGAGGGAGACACATCTCTGCTTCCCCATGCCTGTCATGCCATTCACACCGTCCCTATGTCCCTCACTACCGGGCTCTCAGCAGACATGCTGCTCTCATCACCCATGTGCACACTGGCAAAACCTGTGTATTCCTCTTGGCAGGGTATGATGTGCGAGGAAAGTGGTATGCACTGACCTCAAAAGATGCCCTATTTGCCCTATGCATGGGTTGTTTGCACATCACTGATTTGCCCACAGGGCTCAGAGGTGCCCCCATGGCCCTATGATACGATGCAGGGACATGACCCGCTGCAACTCATTGCTCTCTGACCCCCACAAAACTCATTGCTGTGTGTGCAAGCATGTCCCAGAGCTTCCAGAGCTTCCAGAGCTGAGGATAAGAGTTACCACCAGGAGAGAGAAACAGTTTACTCTCTGCTCTGCTGTTAGGACCTGGTGCTTCTCCCTCTTTGCTATCAGCCACCTCGAGAGGCAGCTGCTCTGAGCCTCCTGGTGAGGAAGGGCCTTCCTCCCTGACCCCACTGTCTCAATGTTAGAAGCCACCTCTTAATGTCGCTGAGGCCTGCTCTTCCCTGGTCTTCTGATGAGCATTCATGATGATGCTCTGCGGAGAGGGACCTGGATGTCCTGGTGGACGACAGGTTGGCCATGAGCCAGCAGTGTGCCCTTGTGGCCAAAAAGGCCAATGGCATTCTGGGGTGCATTAAAAAGAGCGTGGCCAGCAGGTCGAGGGAGGTGATCCTCCCCCTCTACTCTGCCCTGGTAAGGCCTCATCTGGAGTACTGTGTCCAGTTCTGGGCTCCCCAGTACAAAAAAGACAGGGATCTCTTGGAAAGAGTCCAGCGGAGAGCCACAAAGATGGTGAAGGGCCTGGAACATCTCCCCTATGAAGAAAGGCTAAGAGAACTGGGTCTGTTCAGCCTTGAGAAGAGAAGACTGAGAGGGGACCTGATCCAGGTCTATAAATATCTAAGGTGTGGGGGGCAAAGTGGCGAGGCCGGACTCTTTTCAGCAGTGTGGGGAGACAGGACAAGGGGAAATGGCCAGAAGCTGGAGCACAGGAAGTTCCGCACCAATGTGCGCAAGAACTTCTTTACGGTGAGGGTGACGGAGCACTGGAACAGGCTGCCCAGGGAGGTTGTGGAGTCTCCTTCTCTGGAGATATTCAAGACCTGCCTGGACGCCTACCTGTGCGACCTGGTGTAGGGAGCCTGCTTTGGCAGGGGGGTTGGACTCAATGATCTCTGGAGGTCCCTTCCAACCCCTACAATTCTGTGATTCTGTGATTCTGTGATTCTCCATTCTGAGAGCCACCTCATGGTCACAGAACCACAGATAGCCAAGTTGGAATAGACCTGCAAGGATCATTCATCTTACCTCTTCCCTTCCTTGGCAGCATACAAGATGTCACAGCTCTGGTTGCCTTCTGGGCCTCCCTTCCATCACACCCCACTTGCAGCCATGCATGGCTGCCCATCGAAGTTTGTGCTCTTCTTCTCTGAGTTTTTTCCTATTGAACAATGCTACTTTTTTTTGAAAGGATTTTTTTTTTTAATTTGGATTAAAATTTCCCCTCTTGTGATAATCAAATTAGTTGAGAAACTCTTTGAAGTACGTCTTGATAATAACAAAATTCTGTTCCTTCAGTGTTACACACAGCATTTATACAGACCCATTTAATACGATAACCTTATCGCCTCCTCAGCATTACAGAAAATTCTGAGCAGAAGAGTTAATCAAAATTTAATTTTCTCCAAGTATGATAGATGAATGCTTCTGAACCCAAATTGTGTGCATTCTGCTAGTCAAACAGACACAAAGATACTGAGGGAGGAGAGAGGGGAGGGAGAAAGGGGCATGAACAGTATTTCTCATTAAATAAATTCCTATCATGGGAGTCAACTTGACTGTGATTTGATTTGTTTTTTTCTTACTTTTACTCCAGTGTTTTCCAAATGAAGTGCAAATGGTTTGCACTTACATTTTATTTTTTGCCTCAGCGGAACACAAGCTTATTCTCCTCCAAGAGTCCATTGAGCATCTTGAGCACCCCTCTGTACCCATGGATGCACCACCGCCATTGGAATTTTCTCACTTGTGTTCATTACAGCATGTTCAAGTACTCTCCGACTGCTGCCTATGGATTGAAATAAACCAGATTAACATGAGCCTGAGTAGAGGAAATGTCTGAAGCAATCTCCAGTCTCCGCTGCATTCAGCTTGTTGAGGTGGCCAGTGGGATCTCACCAGAGAAAGCAGAAAGAATGCCAGCCTCTGTTCCCACTGCTCACATTAACTCATCAATCCAGAAGTCAGTGCATGGAATATGACCTACCTTTGTACATGAAACAGGGAGGCCAGGGTCATGAGGGACGGAAGGAGGGAAGAGTCCTTACTCCTATTATAGATACTGTCCCAACTGGTAGATGTGGCTTTGATTTCCTTGTGCAAGCACGATTGGAGGCACTGTGCTATCCCTCAAACGTTTAATATTCAATCTGGCATGGTGTGAGGATGAGCACACAGGGGCCAAGCACAGTAATGCCCTTGTGGAATGTAGATATGGTCTCATGGCCTCATATATGGCAACAGGCCAACTTGAAAAGCAGGCAGTGGGCACAACACAGAGGTTGAAGGGCAACCTCTATGAGCGGACCATAGAAATTTGACAGTGGAAACAATATAAGTAAATCTAAACTCCATTGGGTTTGTGATTCTTGGACTGCAAGGAGCCTCCAAACAAGACTCACAGGGCAGACCCTGTGCCACTGCAGAGAGGGGCGGAAGCAATCTGCCCATTTCAGGCATTTCAGCCAAACAGTCTCATGCAAGTTAACAGAATTTCTGGGATTAAGGATTTGACTAAAGATGTCCCAATGGACACAATAGCATCTATGGAAAATAAGTAGCTCTTGACCAAATAGTTCAATACTTTTAATGAGATTATAAATTTGATTGAACACTGCAGTAATTTTGATGCCTCAAAATTTACTCTCAGTAAAATTTTTAATTCTGTGCTCAGAAAATCCTAATAGTACAGGGGGGTAACGTGAAAAGGATACAGAGTATATCAATTCAAAAAAGAATTGCTGGGGGAGGCTCTGCAGAGACACCAGACATTGCAGGAGGCACAAACTGAAGTTCTGCTCTCATTCTCTCTCCACTGCCTGCAGATGAATCCTAGGAGATTAACGTTCTGTGCCAGAGCATTTGTAAATACTCCTGGGTCATGAGATACAATTATGCATTACACATTATGCAAATACAAGTCACATCTCAGAGGCAGAAAACTGATGAATCGTTGCACTGATGAGTGGGGATGCTGAAGGACCGCTCGTATGAACAAGTAAGCGAACACAAACCGTGACGTGCTGGCCAGGCATGGAAACCTATCTCCTTAATGCAAACAGAGAGGAGCGCTGAACAGGGACTGAAACAGTGATAGTATTCTTCAGGTGCGTTCAAATGTCGGATGCGGTTTGGGATTCACACTCCAACACCAGAGAACCAGAAATGGTTGAGAGGTACCACAGGAAGTGCAAAAGTAACACATCCATTAGCAGAGCAGCATATCAGTAGTGGAAGCAGAACCTTAATTAAAAGGCAAGTTCAAACACCAAGATGGCATTTCTAGTTCCTGAAAGAAGAATGCTGAATCAGAAACCAGCCCTTTTACAACACAGGTCCAGGAGCTGTCCAAGCAGGTGAGCTATAAGCTTCAAGGCCATGTTGGTGACAAACAACCAAGGAAGACTGCTCCTGCTGCCTCTTGCACAACTTCTCATCCAGTTGCATTCTTAACACTGACTTGGTGAAGCTACATAATGTTAGCTTGTCATAAAGTATGTACTTCATGCATCTTCTGGTCTTCTTCTGGTTCCAGCAGCAGGGAAAGCAAATTGTACTTAAAAATGGCATAACAGATTGTGGCCACCACTGAGATGCTTGAGAGGCTCCTACCTAAGAGAAGGGCCACTGAGCTCTGAAAAACATGAAGAACTGTCTTGTGGAGGACTGAAGAGTAATAACACCACAGTATTCTGGTGCTTGAACCAGTACTGGGACAGCACAAGGCATCAAAAGTAAACACATCCTTAGCACAAATATTTTAAACCATTGACTTTATTAAAATACTTAATACAGTTTGTAGAGGAATGTACTTACATTTTTTGGAAACTTCACTGAAACCAAATTTTAATTATATATTTAACAAATGACGAAACAGTGGATGGAAACATGCTGTACACCAAAGAATAGACAAGTTAGGTTTTTTTAAAAAAATTATTATTATTTTCCTGGAACAGACTCTTCTTTGCTTCAGTCTTAAATTTCTAGTAGCAGACAAAGGAAGTTTGCACTTTTCATAGCATGAAACCCAACTGGTCCAAGTGAAATTCCATTTGTTTTCATCAGGTTCTTCATTCAACCCTTGCTCAGTAGATTCCTCTTCCCAAAAAGCAAAGCAAATTGACCTCTCTAAAATGCTACAGGTCGTAGTGCAAGGATAGTTCTATAATCGAATATGAATGCGGAGCTCTGAACTTCCTCAGTCACCGCTCTTTCAAAACATCCATTTCAAGAGGAGTGCGAAAAAAGACACAGTCCAAACACAAGGGCCACAGCAGATTCACGAGCTTGGCGGAATGCACATGGAGGAGAGCTGCAGCTTGATTCCTGCAGTTCTAACGTAAAAGGAAAACCAGAAGCTAGGTCTTGTCAAAATACAAGAAGCCAATGCTGAGAAGGAGAAAGAAGGAGACAGCTTGGACAAACCTTAAAAGAATGAAATGCAATAACTCATTTAAAAGGCTGCAATCATCTTATAAGTTAGAATTGCCGTAGAACCATGAAGATTGGTGACAAGAAGTTTGTTATGACAATCTTAATGATGAGTTTCATGGAGGGGGAAATCTTTTTACTACGTGAAGAAATATTTAACTGTGTGTTTCAATGCAAGATGCGCAGAGGATGCATAGGTTTTCACATCGACTTCATAAGGCTCTTCTTAGGAGATCATTTTGCAACCTTGCATAGGTGATATTATATATTTTCTATAGACAATATGCATAAACTATGTACAGAGCTTTGATGAACACATTTTTTCCCCTCAAGTTTTACCACAGTAAAAAAAAGTAGCTTATTATCTCCTTCAGTTTTCTGAGACATGTGTAGAATATCCCAGAAAGAGATGCTAGGAATGCCATCTGAGCGATGCCATGTGCATTTACACAACGGATTGAAACAGTGAAGCAACCACAACGCATAGTCCTAAAGTTTTCCTATGGAAAAAAATAAACTGAAGGAGTTAATTTTGCTTCCAAAGATTAAAACTCATTGAATATATTTTAGCTGTAACAAAGCAATGGTCTTTACAGATCTTGCTGGATGAATGGATGACTTGTCCTGACATGCTCAGTGAACTACAGAAACAACCAATCAGATCCCTGTTTGTTAAATTCACAGTAAACTTTAAAATCTGTGATCGTTTGGTTTCAGCTCAGACCAGCTCCTCCATGAGACAACCAGAACACAGCTCCTCACAATCAGTGCTATGGATAGCTGCCAGGAGAGCCACTGGGTACCAATAATACGGCTACTTCAGGCCGTATGAAGGGAAGTCAGCCAGTGGCTTTACACAGTGTCACAGGACAGCCAACCCCATCCACACCATGCAGGGTTCATCTTTGCCCTGCAACCATCTCAGCCAGGACATTTGCCTTAAGGCATGGGTCTCTCACATGGAACTGCCTTCTCCCTCATGAGGGAGCTGTCTGGCGTTTCTTTTGCCATAGTATGCCTGGATCTGAGACATCATTATTAGCACTGGTTATTACTCTTGCATATCACAGCAAAGTGTACTTTTTAGTAATATTTACAATGGTATCACTGTGGAGAACTAAGCCCTGTACTAGAAACGGTCTTGGAACAGAGATCTTAATACTAAAGATTTAATGATTTTCTTATCTACAGAGGAACTTCAAGGCGAAGCTAAAATCAGCTCACTATACATTTGGTGTGTTAGGTTCAAACAGCAAAAAAAAAAAAAAAAAACAAACCAAAAAACAAACAAACAAAAAAACAACAAAACACTCAAAACACTTCTTTTCAAAAGGATGCTATTTACAAGAGGGATTCACCTCTTTAATATTTCAACAACAAAAACCCAGCTGATTTTAAAATTAGTGGATTTTAGCCTAAGAAGGCTTAGTTGTCAGCCAACACAGCGCAGAAACAACATTGCTGTTTGCTGTTAAACACAAGTCTCAGAAATGCAGGGAAACTATGATAAATTATACTATGGGTGACAAACCGCAACCAGTTGAATAACGATCATCGTTAAGAAAAAAGCAACACTTTTTCTTTTTTTAAACACAGCTTCTAAAAAGTACAGCATTCCAGTATTTTCGCAGTTCCAGGTTGCTGACATTATAAATTAAAGGTGAAAAGATATCCATATATAAACAAGGCAGCCTTCCCTTGATTCCACTGTACTGTTCTTGTCTATACCTTTGGAAATTTCATCTTCAAATATCAGAAGGTAAGGTTGAACTTCTCAGTTACGAAACAATGTCCATCCATGATGTGGAATTTGGAAAAACAAAACCAAAGAAACCACACCTAGATATTTACAGCAATTCAGGTGTTTCTTTTCCCAGCCCTCGTGCTTGCACTTCACCTTCTGCAGCAGCGTAAATGCCACCCACTGTGCCTGAGGCCTATGTGATGGTGCGGGGCCTTTTGGGTGGTGGGGGTGGCATCAGTTCAGTGTCGGGGTCGAGGTGGTGCTTCCGCGTCTGTCCCTGAGAAGCTGCCATACACCTGTCGATGAACTCAAATAGTATCTCCTTTGTGACGGGGTTCTGGATGCTATTGCATACAGCTGGGAACAAAGAATATGTTGTGAATTTACTGAACTGATTTGGAACAGTATTCATTGCGCTTCAATATTTTGAACCCCTCTGTTCAAAATAAACAATGTAATTTGGCTTGAGCAGTCAGCCACTTAAACACCTACTTGCACAAGCCTGCTCTGTCAGGAGTCAGGCTGTGTCCCAGACAGCAAAGCACTGCTGCCACAGTGGGCATCCATCTCTTTTGAAACAAAAATGGGCATGTGTATGTGCCTGTGTGCATGTAATACTGCTGCATGCAGCAACTATACAATGGCCAGGAAACGGCCACGGCCTCAAGCTGCTGGAGTTCAAGAAGCATCTGGACAAAGCTCTCAAACGTATTGTCTGGTTTTTGGGTGGTACTGTCTGGAGCCAGGAATTGGACTCAGTGATCCATATGGGTCCCTTCTAACTTGGGATATTCTCTGATTCTATGACCAAATTTCCCAGTGAGGCAAGCAACAAGTAAAACAGCAGCAACAAACGCCTTGTGAGACCTGGCCTTAAAACACCAACCAAATTCTAACATTTTAAAACAAGATTGGCTTAATATTGAATTGGTGATGTTGGAAGGTCTTTTTCAACCCAGATGATTCTGTGAGTATTTTCAGTGCTTTTTGTATGCAACTTTATACTCCTCTGATTAGTCCTCCCTAGAGACTGGGGAAGTAGCCCAGAAAACAGAACAAAAAGAGAGAAGCACAAATACTGTAATTCTCTTGGAAATATACATAACGTTGAGAAGATAATGTATGGCATATAAGGACAAGACATAGTATGTATGCAACTTCATGGAAAAAAAATATCTGTTGGCTTTTTCATTACTAAACAACACTAAGACTCCCTGAAATTTACTTCTAATGTTTGTTTTTTTTTTTTTTTTTTTTTTTTTTTTTTACAAATAACAATTAGTATACAATTTCCTGACTCTGAAAGATTTTTTCTTGCAGAATTTCAGAATCATTGACAGCATTTACAATTAGTAAGACATCATACTGTAAGTATTTTTTATTATGCTTATTTCTGGTGAAAAGGTATTTCAGAAGTTTCACAGTATGAGACCTCAGCTGTCAAAAAGTATTGTGATGGTGGGATGATTTCCATGATTGGAGTGTGGCTATCGATGGCTACAAGCTGTTCAGAAGGGACAGGCGAGGAAGAAGAGGAGTAGGTCTTGCTATCTACATCAGGAAAGGAATAGAATGTGAAGAGCTGTCCTTAAAGAACAGACATAAGCTAGTTGAAAGCTTATGGGTGCTGGTTAGAGATCAAGATAGCAAAGGAAACCTTGTGATTGGTGTCTAATAAAGGCCACCAATCAAGCAAAGCCTATCAGTGAGGCCTTCTACCTCCAGCTACAGGAGGCATTGCAAATGCAAACGCTTGTCCTGCTGGGGGACTTCAACCACTCAGACATCTGCTGGGAAAGTAGCACAGCGAGGTGTAGGCAATCCAAGAGGCTCCTGGAATTCATTAAGGATAACTTCCTTGGTCAAGTAATTGAAGGCCCCACCAGGGGGGATGCAAAACTGGACCTGCTCACCAATGCAAGTGAACAGATTGGTTACATTGGGGGCTGCCTGGGCCGTAGTGACCATGCTATGGTAGAGTTCATGCTCCAGAGGGATATGAGACAGGCAAAGAGTAAAATTAGGATGCTACATTTTAGGAAAGCTAACTTCCACCTCTTCAGGGAGTTAGCAAAACACCCTGGGAAACTGTCCTCATGGATAAGGGACAGAGCACATCTAACAAATCTTTAAGGAAGCTTTCCTTAGCATGCAAGAGCTCTCCATCCCCACGTGTAGCAAGTCAGGAAATGAAGACAAGAGACCAGCATGGCCAAACCAGGAACAAACTGGTCAAACTGAAAAACAAGAGGAGAAGGCACAGGCAGTGGAAACAGAGACAGGTAGTGTGGGAAGAGTACAAGGAAGCTGCTAGGCTGTGTAGGGATGGGGTCAAGAAAGCCAAGGCCCAGCTTGAACTAAACTTGGCATGGGATGACAAGAAGAAAAAGAATGACTTCTACAGGTACCTCAAACAGAAAAAGAAAGTCCAGGACACCTTTCCTCCTTGAACTAGAACAGAATTAAGAAATCAAAATTTGAGCCTGAGAATGTTTTGAAGTGTATTATTCCACTCACCCATGGCAGTGCTGTAGGCATTTGGAAAGCTTTTGTCTATTCTCTGTCTCATGAAGACCCAGCTGTTGTTCTCAAACTTGCACTCTATGATTTTGTTGTCATACTGTTTCAGTTCTTTTGTCACCTGTTTAAAAAAAAAACCACACAATAAAACAACAGGCGGAAATAAACATGTATTTCACTTTTGCCCTTCGTTTTTTAGTAACATCTTACACAGAAAACCTGTAGACTCCACCTCTGTTACACACAGACTCAGCTACTCAACATTTTAAAAACACTTTTCAAATCTGCTGTCAATATACAGCAATTATATTATACTAAAACATCAGCACCTCTAACAGAGGCAAAAAAAAGTCAGTTCTGGCCCAAATGCAAATAGGTTTCTATGGGAATAAACTGCTTCCAGTGTAAGCACTACTGCCAGCTGAAGTGCACAAAATATATTATCCATGTTTCGTCAGCCTTCTTCGTTGAATGTCCCAAAGCCAAATGTCAGATTTCAGTATGAGGAAAAGCTTGTGGAAAATCATTCTACTCTTAACTTTACTAAGGATTTTTCTTTTATCTTCATTTGCATTTAAAAATTAAAATCTTAACTCCAAAGTACTGCATGACTTCAAATCATACAGGCTCTGACTATTTTTCAGGCCTCGTTGCACTGATTCTTAGAATTGTCAGTAATCAACACCCTGAGCTCTCTGTCTTTCTATTTGGCAATGCTGTGTGATCTGGAAATGTGGTTTACATGCTCTGGCCTTCCTGTTTGTTTTGACTACTTCATCCTATGCATTCTAATCTATGACACAATGCAAAAAATTTCAAGTAACCATGGTAACCAGAGAACCCTATCTAATGCTTTAACAACTTTACCCATATATTTCACTTTGTTTCAAAGAGCCTCTTCGTAAGTATAGAGTTGTATTCAACTGCTAGCTGTGCTTAGTTTGCTGGCGTTTACCAACTGAAAGCTCTACAGTGTAATACAACACTTTGGATTCTGCATCTTCACTTAAGTGCAGTGGTTATTTCAATTCGTTAGCATAATTCCTCACCTCTGTGGTCTCCTTGCAGTGATATGGGGATTTACTACTGTCAAGGATGCAGGTTTGAAAAAGGCAGTAACTGTCTGCAGGCAGCTTAATAGCACATACAGTGGAACAGCCCATGAACTTGTTTTCCATTAATTTTCGGATAAAGGCAATTAATTAATGAAAGGTCCTTTGCATGAACTGAGTCCTCCTACACTGCACAGTACAGGTCTTGTCCTTAATTTGATAAGGAGAACCATAACATTTTGCTTGGCATTTACGCTGAGTATTTCTGTTCAGTCCTGGACAGAAAACTCTGGAATTTTACTTGTCAAGTAAAAATCACACTGGAAGACAATTTTGTTAAACCTGCTTACAGCTGAGGCCTTTTACATTATAGGATTTGCAGAGCTAGGTTTCCAAATCATGAATTATTCGTTTCTTCATTCCATCACTTGTAAAGAGCTTTCTTCTAAAACCATTTATTCCTTAAGTGAAATCTGCTGATGATCACCTGGATAAAGTTACCCAATGACCCAGGTTGCCAGTCTTTGTAGCACTCTCTGCACAGCACCTTAGTTCTTCACACCCGTGCTGAAAAGCCACATGCAGTCCAGACATTTGACTGATACATGCTCACAGGACATACTCCCGTTCCATATTCAGGAAAACACACCATTCTTTTCTAGCACACGGTATATACACACTTGGCTGCGTGATAACTTGGGAAGGTATATTACTTTGAAAGTAGCTGCCCAGTGGCAATGGGGACAGTAGGGGGTATGGCTATGCAACTGATTTTCTGCCAAAGCAGGAAAATGTTAGAAGGATCACCTGCCAGGGAGAGAAATATACAAAACTGCAGGCAATTACTTCAACTAAATAACAATCTCTATGGCTTTCTCATGGTTTATCATTCTTCTAGTGTTTGGATGCTTAGAATAGCAATAAATTAGATGGCAGCTCTATTTGACTGTAGCAATTAAGCAGTATTATTAACTATCTAGATATTTGCTTGGCCATTCATTAGCAATCTAGGAGACAGATCTTTCTACAAAAAATGAACACCTGCCAAAGCACTGACTTGAATATGGAGATCATAGTCTTTAACAATTGCAAGCTATAGTCATTATTTTACAAAGAAAGAAATACAGCACATACTGATCCCTGTATTTTAAGCAATCTTAGTCTTATAGAATTACATATAAATTTCAGCAAATTCCAGACATTTGATCAAGACTGCAAGTGCTCTGAGCATAGCACATTTTTCAGCATTAAAAATACTTTTCTACTAAATTCAGCTATTGTTGTATCTTAGTAGACTTCTACATTGTACTTTCTATGCACTGGACTAAACAAGCGCACAATGATCCTTGTATCTAAAATTCACACTCTACATCTACTATCACCTGGATGCTGCTTTCTGGTATTTTAGCTTTAAAATGGAACTGTCTTGAATTTCCTTCTCTTTTGAAATTCACTCTGAGCTGCTCAGAACGGTGCCTTCTCAGTTCTTCCTTTGCGTAGGCTCAGCTCTTTTTCCCCTTAAGTAATAAAGCCTGTAGGAGCAACTAAATAATGCATTATAATTTCTCTTCCTGGAAAGCATTTCCTCCAGCTTCAGAGAAATGGGAGAAGCATCTCAGGAAGGATGGCAGTTCTTAGTCTTAGGATATGAGGCTGATGAAGGTGGGGTGCATCAGGACCAGAGGTCAGGGCCACAAATGTGTCATGGTATGGACAGTCACCAGCTTACACATGGATTGCCTTCCTCCCCAGAAGAGCAGAATACTTGCTGTTGCTGCTTGCATTTACTCAGGTTATCTGGAACCAGCCTGCTTGCCCAACAGAAATTACTTGCCAAAAATACAGATTAGTTTCCTCTTGGATGGTGATTCACTATCCCACTGCTAGATTTTCAGATGTGATAGGAAAAAGTGAGCAAGAGCTGCACCTCCTCTTTATCAACAGCTCTGCAAGTTAGGCTAGATACAACACAGACCATCCTTCAGCTATCTGCCTGTCCCTGCCAAGAAAGGCTTCCCACTACCACCATCATTTGTGCTGTTCGAGTATGAAAAATTTTGGTTTTTTTTTCCCTTACTCTCCCTCTGTTCCCTATTTTCAGAGAAAAATCAAGATATATTAAAAAAGTGAAATATCTAACATACTAAATCACCTCCCTGAGCAGACTAACCAAACCATTTTGAGATGAATCACAGCACCATTTTTACATGCAGCCATGTTTTATATTAACTTAGGGCAAGATGTGAAAAAAACAATATATCCAGCTGAAAAAGAGGAAAAAATCATTTACAGTGAATATAGCTAACTCTAGTCCTGTAAAAATGGCAGCATGTTATGATGCTGCCAATAGACGAGGTTTTCCTGTGCATCTCCACACTGTACTTGTTGATCAGATTGAGCCATAATTTAACCTGCTGAGCCAGTCTTTCTTTTAATTAACACATGTGCATTTTCTTTTAAAACTGCACTCACACATCTGCTTCTATTTAACATCTTTATTAACGATCTTGATGAGGGGACTGAGTGCACCTTCAGTATGTTTGCAGAGGACACCAAGTTGGGAGGGAGTGCTGATCTGCCTGACGGGGGAAAGGCATTACAAAAGGACCTGGATAGATTGGATCGATGGGCCAAGGTTAACTGTATGACCTCCAATAGGGCCAAGCGTCCGGTCCTGCCTTTTGGTCACAACAACCCCAGGCAACCCTACAGGCTTGGGGAGGTGTGGAAAGCTGCCTGATGGAAAGGGACCTTGGTGTACTGATGGACAGTCAGCTGAACATGAGCCAGCAGTGTGCCCAGGTAGCCAAGAAGGTCAATGGCATCTTGGCTTGTATCAGGAATGGTGGTGAGCAGGACTAGGGAAGTGATCCTGCCCCTGTACTTGGCACTGGTGAGGCCTCACCTCAAGTACTGTGTTCAGTTTTGGGCACCTCAGTACAAAAGGGACATGGAGGTGCTGGAGCAGGTCCAAAGAAAGGCAACAAGGTTTGTGAAGGGCTTGGAGAATATGGCCTACAAGGAGAGACTGAAGGAACTTGGGATGTTTAGTCTGGGGGAGAGGAGGCTGAGGGGAGACGTTATTGCTCTCTTCCAATATCTGAAGGATGATTACAGCGAGAGCAGGGTGGTTTCCTCTCACTGGTGACAGGATGAGGGAAAATGGCCTCAAGTTGCACCAGGGTAAGTTTAAGTTGGATATCAGGAAAAACTTCTTTACAGAAAGGAACAGGTTCCCCAGGGAGGTGGTTGAGTCACCATCCTTGGATGTGTTCAGAAACCATTTAGTTGTGGTGTTCAGGGACATGATTTAGCGGAAGGTTGTGGTTGGACTTGATGATCTTGAAGGTCTTTTCCAACCTGAGCTATTCTACGATTCTATGCTCAGTTTCATCATCCTTACTTCCTAAGGAGCATAAACTTCCTGGGCAAGCTGCTACATTGCATAAGGGTTATCAATGAGAATTTGAGACAGTTAATATTACAGAAACTGTTTTAACAATGGATAATCTTTACAAATTCATCTACTTTCCTCATATTCGAGTTCTTTTGAAAGAAAAAAAAAGTCAGTTTCTAGATAAATGGAAACTTGACTGAAAGAAGGCTTGTTTCTATATACATGTTTTTTATGAAGCAATTGAAATGATTTCATCTCAGTAAATTGTCCACTTAAAAGATAGTGATGTTTGTAAGCAAAATGTGAACATATTCTATTTCCAATCTTTTCTCTCTTTAAATGCCTTTTTGTTGCACTTTCCCCTCTATTACCAAACATTTATAGAAAGAAAATTGTTCTTTGATGCACCTATTTCTATTGCTTATTCCACATGCAAAATTATCAGCCTGTTTGTGAGATCCCAGAAGAAAAGATCATAACAGTACACACAGAAAATGTTAACTTTCATGAGAGAATAAGTGAGAAAAAGCAGCAATTGAAATACTAAGAAATTAAAAAGAACTTTATTTCTAAACAGAAAATTAAATAAGGAATTAGAACATATACACAAGATAGATCCTACATGCATTCTATTGAATCTGCTTTTTCTTTCTTTCTTTCTTTCTTTTTTTTTTTTTTCTTTTTTGAAGAGCTAAGTGTGCAGTGGAGGAAATCTTTTTCAATTATGCTCAAATATACCATCTGTCTGTTTCAAAAGAAGTTCAGAGTTGCCAAATAAGGTCCAGAGAGTAATTCTTCCTCCCTGATAAGTAACTTTTCTCCATTAAGATCCATTCTCAGAGCTGAAGCCAAAGAAGCACATCCCAAAAGAAATGGTTGGCTTTATGTACACAAGGGACAAACTCTTGGGTTGCTTCCCATCCTTGCCTTCTCCTGCAGGAGAACTGGAGCCCACCTTTCTCTAAGCAGCCATTCTGCAAATGCTATACCACATTTTTCTAACAACTGTCCAAGAACATGAGATTCACAAGCTTCACTATCCTGAGGGTATTGAGGTACATCCAGCCAGAGATTACAGCTTAGGAAATAAAACCTTGCTAGCAGAATAGCATGTCTGAAATCCTGACTTCTCTTTTACTCTCAAGAGCTGTAACTGCCTGGTATAGTATTGCAGACACTGTTTCTAAACTTGTCAAGCAATGTGGTATGACCTAGACAACAGAATTAACTAGTCCATGGTTCCTGTGACTCCATAGCAGTGGGGGCATCATCTGAAGGCGAGGAAGAAGCAGTGA
Organism: Chrysolophus pictus; assembly: GCA_037305975.1. Classification (NCBI taxonomy): domain Eukaryota; kingdom Metazoa; phylum Chordata; class Aves; order Galliformes; family Phasianidae; genus Chrysolophus; species Chrysolophus pictus. The sequence continues at coordinate 35,207,078 of CM074578.1, forward strand.
CAACACTCAGTGAACAAAAGGAACAATTACATGGGGACTGGATGAAATGAAGAGAGGTCACAACATCTTGAAGAAACAGGATGAGACAGAATGAGAAAGAGAGAGAGAAGCAACAGTAACAAAATGAAGAGCTTCTGACTGTGTAACTAAAAGCCAAACCCAAAATGAAGCATTTCTGAAAGCCGAAGACTGGAAGTTGTTCCTTCAGAACTTCTTCCTAATGCTTGGACAGCTTGTTCAGATGCTTCTAAAGAACTTTTTTCCCCTTTCATGTGAAGTTTCCCACGTTCTCCACAGTTAAATTAAGCATTCTCTAAGAATTATAAAAATACAAGAGATGGTAACTAAGTGCCTGTTCATACCATTAATGTACACAACAATATTAGCACTGTCAACTGGCAGAAATTCATCAGTTAAGTAAACCGCCTCATTTTTGTTCATGCCAGAACAGACTTCATAACATAATTTAATATCCATTTCTTAATGTGATTCAAGAGATTGTTTTATCAAAACCATAGATGCGTCAAAAGTAAAACAACAGCACTGGTAACTCAATTCTTTTGCTAAATTAAAAGGACACACAATCACTATGTTTAAGTAATATACTACCCAACAAATTAGTTATCAGCTTGGGTAAACACAATGCAGTTGATATATTTATTTAATATTAAAAAAGTCTTCAAAGCGTAACTAGACTGTTTCTTGTGTACATAGGGAATGGAAACGCTCCAGTTTTGAGATCTCATTCCTGGAAAGGAACATTAAGAAATATAAAAAATTTAATGTTTTTGTTCACACCACATTAAATCACACCGCCAACATCAAGTGCTGGAAAATCAAGAAATATACCAAAGAGAAAATTCATTCAAAAATCACAAGAGCGTGGCTTTGCTGAGTTGTAGAATTTATTTCTTATTGGCTTCCAATGTCTGTTACTCAGTTTATGATTTACTCCTTTCTCTTAACATATAAGAGATTATTTGGGAAAATACTGTATGTAATTTCAAACATAGATACCATTATCTGCCACATAACGGGTTGGAGCCTGGGGTTTTCCTGGTAACTGATTGATGGAAACATCAGGAATAAGAAAACTTCCTCTTATCAGAGATATTACAAGCTTAATGATTTCTGTGCCAGCTGGTAATAGATTTTTTAATGTATCCTGGAAGGTCTCCTGTACATCTGACCCTCTAACACATCTGAACTATCTGTAAGACACCAATGAGCTTTGTTTGGGACTCTCAGAGAAATATGGGTACTACAACAAAGCAGACCCTCCTTGTAGCTGCTAAGACCATGATGTGGGAGTACATCCGCACAAATGTTTTGCTTCTCAGTGATATATACTTCAAGATGTGGACCTTTTTGTATACTTTCTATTTAACTCAATGGAAAAACCTGGTCAGCCATAGCAAACCTATAAACTGTCCACAGCTTCAGGCATTATAACTCAGGAATCTCACAGAGCTGCTGACCTTCCTCCACCTAAGTCCTGAGGGAACTTTAAAGCTTTCAGAAACCTATTTTCTTTTAATTATTGCCATGAATGGGAAGCAGTGATCTGAGTGTCCGCAGGTGCTGAAGAGTTAAATGAAATAAAGTAATAAGTAGTAGGCTTCCCAGACAAATAGCCAATGGCCCTTGCTCCAGCACCCTCATCAGCAGAGGTTTCTGCATTAAAGAAAAAATAGATGTCTCTGTATGTCTTCTGTAGAAACTGAGAAACAGAAGAATTCTGTTCTAAAGACTCATGAACTTGGCGTACCTCCACTGTGATGAGTCCATAACTACAGTTATGGAAGTTATTAAAGCAGCAAGTGGAAGTCTGCACTGACAGAACAGGAAAACCCCCTAGGAGACTGAGGAACTGAAGTGAACACCCAGGCAGTGTGAAAGCAGTAATGGAGCTCTCAAGGAAAACCTCAATGTGAACGTACTCACAGAGGATGCATACTTTCTGCAAACAGAACCTCATCTGCTCTATAGCTCATGAATTTGGAGAAAGAGGTAAAAAGAATGCTCCACCACAAACACTTGGAAGAACTTCATGGAGGCCAGAGACAACCAGCTTGGATATGGTGTACTAGGAATAATAATAATAAACCATCAGCCCATCATCAATGCTGAAACTAGGGGACAGTTGCCTAAGTATCTAAAAAAAACAGGCAGTTGCACACAAAGAGGTAGAAAAAACCCCAGCAAATCACAGAATTGTTGAGCATGTTCACAGAAAAAAAAAAAAAAAAGAAAAAAAAACCAACCAAAAAACACTGAAAGATAAGGAATCCTCTCCATGTTTCTGAAAAAAACTATCCCCACAAGGATGGTAAGAGGAGAAGACACAGTTGGCTAAACCAGCATGTGTATGTGCAAGTTGACTGAAAAGCTGTAATTGCGTGCAGCAATGATTCCAGAAGGAAATATTTCACCCACAGCCTGGAATATTTAGAGGACTGTATTCCTGTTTGATGTGAGCTAATTTGTGAACACCAGCCTTAGCCTTGATTTGTGTTTTACACACACAAACTGATTTTGCAAAAAGGAGACAGCTCCAAGCAAAGAGCTCTGCATGCTAAGAAACAAAGATCCAGACACGAGTTACGCACTGATCATAAAGAATATACTTTGAAAACAACACTTACCTCATTCATAAATTATTAATTTCATAATGCTTACTATTCTCAGCTTGGAAATGGGGAAACAGAGAGATGGCTTGCAGTCACACACCAGGGAAAGCATTTACCCCCCATTTGGTTCTCTAAACCTTACTGTAATTATCCCTCAGGTACTTACAGTCATGCTACCAAGAAATCCTGCAACACAAGAGCAGCTGAGATTGCTTTAATAATTTATTATTTAAAAAACCCATAACATATCTTCCAGAGGCAAAGCTATGCTTTCACTGTCGTACAGTCTTTGGCAACATTATTTCTGTCCTTCAGAATAAGACAGAGAACCGAGGTGACAGTGTCGGGATGAAGAAGTTTATTCTGACATTTTTCTCTTTTGCATGTTGGACTCTAATCACAGCTCTCTTAGCAAATGTTTGTGTTTATCATACCTAGATTTTACAGCACACTTTCTCGTATGACTGTTTTTCATCTTTTCTCGGTATCCAAGTTGTTAAGTACTGCAGGAGCTGATTTTAATCTCATTCTATCTGCACATCTCCCTCTACAAGGAGCTCCGTGGCTTGTTGCTGTACCCCCCGTGGATGGGTCTGCACAGAGAAGCCCCACAGTTGTGCTATCAGAAGCTTCCAATCAGCCTGTGCCATCGGCAGAAAAACTACTTTTCTGAGTCAGATAGCATCTTTTGCTATTCATTTGCACCCAGGCTCTACAAACTTATCCTTCTAAGTCATGTACCTCTGAGCAGTTTCATAAGCTCAATTAACTCATGCCAGCATTATCAGGATCTGGCCCTAGATCTAATTCTAGTCATTGCTTATCTGGGTTCTGAAACATTCTTAGAAATGATATTTCTTCTGCTTTTTCTGAAAAATGCCAAATGATATCAGAATAAACCAAAAGAAACTGAAACTAGAGTCCAAGGTAGCAAGTAATTGCAAGTGAGTCTTTCAAATCCACTTTTAACAACATGGAGCTTTCAAAAGACAGCCATTATGAACCACATGCTTTTCTTCCATTTAGCTCCCAAACATCTAGTTTCATATGCTTAAAGATGTTTTTTCCCCCCCATAAACCAAAATTCACCACTGAGAACAATTGTGTTAACACTACAAGGAAATCTGTTTGCTTCGTTAAATTGAGCCTCAAAAGCACCAATTGAGCATACATTTGTGATTGTCAAGAAATGTCTATTCATATATCCATTCAAAGAGTTTATTTTATTACAGCTTATTATAAATGTACTGTCTAAAATGCAGCAGCATGACTGTTCAATTTCCAGGCCATAATTTTATGATAATCATATGTAATATATTCATGTGCCTATCCACAGCCTAACAAAGCCCAAACTGGTTTGTTAGCAGATCTGCTTTCTTCACGTTTCAAATTTCTTTGCCTCAGAACATTAGTGAATAATAACATAAAAAAAGATATAACTGAAACTTTAATTTATATTTTCACTACAGTAGTCACGTGCAGAAACATACAACATTGGAAGCTGAATTGGGCATACTGACATTATCAGATGCTGGCATCTAAGTGATATGTAAATTATTAAAGATACTATGAAAGCATTATTAGAAAGGTGGGGGGAAGGGAGCAAGATTATAAATTTATAAATGTTTTCAACATCTAGAAATCTAATTAATACTTGAAAATGTTGAGATGGTACAGAGAGAATGGAGAATGTGCCCATGAACTAAGTCCAGAAATAAGTAAACTTACTTTTAATCTCCTATATTTAATGTGCTGTAGTTTTGCCCAGGAAATATTTACAAAAACTAATCAATCTTTTTATTTCATACATTTCTAACTGTTTGCAGATATGGAACTAGAACATACAGAAGCTTAAGAGACTTGCAGGAAATAAAAATTCAGACAATCCCCATCCACTTCACTAGTTTGAACAGCTTGTCATCAACCAAGTCTCCTAAGAACCAGAGGGTCAAGCCAAAGAGTACAGCTCAGCCTTGCTCATTGGAGCTTTAATACAGTTCATGTAATATAGAGCATCTGCAAGAGATCTGCCAGATCTTGAGATCAGTTTCTTACAGAAGAAGTACATTTTATTATATACTTTCTGAGAAGAAAGTTCTCAGTTTCTACACGTGTCTGAAAGAAAGCATGAGCTTTGTATTTTCAATTAATAGGACGACAAAAACAGTCAAGCTAAAGCCATTTTTTTAAATCGTGCCATTTTGTGGAGGCAGGCTTACCCCAAACACCGAGCATGGAGTTTGTAACTCTGCCAACTCAACCTTCATTTTTGTAGTAACAACACAGGGTAAATTTCAGATGACTGCTACAACCACTTAAGTGAGGGAGCTGATAAATGCCTTAATGAAACACTGCGATAATAAAAACGAAAAAGTAAAAAAGAGTCAAACAGTAACAATAGAAATATCTATCAGCAGTACTATAAAATCCAAATAATAAAGCAAAGATTTGGTGGGAGAAAAAAAGCCGTGAAAGGGATTTTTTATCGTGTTTTTCATCTGAGATTTCAATTAGAAGGAAAACAAGCTTTTAGCTTTGTTCATTACTGATACTGCATCACAACATAAACAGATGAATGGCTGCAGACTTAACGCAGACTTTCAAAAATTAGCTTTGATCAAAGCAGCTGCTGTAGCCTGAGTCCTCTGCTGCCCCAAAACGCTTCTTGACTGCCTTTATAGTGCTGAGGTGGTTTGAACTCCCTCCCTTTCTAGAATAGTCTACCTTAAACTTCAAAGCCTTTGAGGCTGAAATCATGGAAAGCTTTTTCCTTCTTCTTCAAAAGCAATTAAAGATGTTCAGTATAATCTGGCTTATTATCTCAAATTTAAGCAGGAAGGTCCTCTTGATCATCGTGGGATTACAGAATGGAAGGGGCTAGTTAGGGAAGTTAATGGTGGCTGAGACACAACAAATGGTTTGATAGTGCCTGCCAGCTGATGAGGTCAGTGCTCTAAAAGAAAGCTAAGCAAGGGCTAATCTATCAATGGCACAAATTTCTTGGTAAATGAGGCAACTGAGGGGTTCTTCCTGCTTTACCGTTCATTGCAAGCCACTCTTTTGCACTTCTTATTAATGAATCTGCAGATTTCAGAAGCCAGATTTCCCAAGACACCACAATGATGGATGTGGGGAGGGTGACAGGCTGAAGTCATCGTGATATGGAGAAGGGCACAGGGACACGCAATATTCACGGCCTTGGGAGAGTCTCAATTGGCTTCAGAGGATTTTATCAGATGTGGTAAAAGAGAAAATTCTGAATTTTCTGTATGGGTAGCAGCACTGCTAGACAAATTAGGGTGTGGTTTTTGTTGTTGTTTTTTGAGTTTTAAGATCAACTAAACAAGATAACAATTTTGAGTGGCAAACACTGACAAAATTCACATTTGGAAGTTGATTCTCCTGCAACTCTGAAAGTCAGGGAAATTGGAAAAATCAACTGTAATGAGCATGCTTGTCACGGCTTTGCTCACCAACTTTGTTTTCATCTAGTTCACCTGCAGGAGCTCGCTAAGGCATGCCAATCCAAGAAAAGTTGCTTGGGTTTTCCAACCAGATGAGCTTTCCAAATAAAAAATCTGCTCAGAAAGCTCTGGTCTGCAAAGACTTCTGCGTGGGCTGACTCTTAAACCCTCCAGAAGTCAGAGAAATCAGAGTCTGAGCTGAAATTTTGTTTGAGTGGCCATTCACCTCAGACCCAAGACTGAAACAGATTTAGTTCTATAAAAAACACAGCTTAAAAAATTTGATTTGCTTCTCATATGATGTAACAGCATTACAAGTAACATCATAAACCTATTTTAGAGATGGCCAGTGTCACAACTAATCATTTAATAGTCCAGTCAGGAAAAACTCATTGTAAAAAAATAAATTTCTATGTGTTCTCTACAAGAACAGGCAGTGCTGGAAAGAGGTAAGAGAGAAAGAAAAAAACAAACAAAAAAGACAAGTTACAGCACTGCAACTACGTAACCTTTTGCCTGATCTTCTCAAAGTGTGTTTTTCTATGTTCATCTAACTTGATTAGTTTTCTTCAGATAAAAGATCTTTACATCCATAACTCTGCAGTTGAAAAGCCCGAAATAAAAAGGAGTTGATTTGTCAGACCAGAGAGCACACACTGGGGAAACCCCGAAATGAAAGTGAAAGCCTTGTTTTGTAGTTTCCTGCAATAACTACCGACAGTAACGACAAATTACAGACTTTTTCCTCAAAGCACTGAATGAAACATTAACAAGCCAGTAATTAAGCTTTTACTCAGAGTCTCTTTGCTTTAGTGTTAACTTCAGTGATCTGAGTCCGAAACCTCTGACTCGCTGATCTATAAATGTCCTTTTAAATAATTCAGAGATATCCTTTGTTTTCCTCTGTCGAAGTTCAGCTACGTTGAAACCTCTTTCTATGCATTAATGACAACCAAGTGTAATCAGTGGAAAGAGAATGTAATGATGTAGAAAAATACAGCAAGTAGGATCTTGATTACTGCGTAAAAGAAACAAAATGTTCTTGTCTCTGGTTTTGCTTTTACATATTCCTGTACACTGCTTCTGCTACAGGCTAGCCTTTCCTCCACATCCCACACTGGTTTCTTTTGTTTATATGAAAGAAATGGTATCACCTTAGGTAATGCGCTGCTACAATAGTCAGCAACCAAGCACAGCTAACTATGACCCACTAATGAAACGAAGCAGAAGCTGAGCTGCACTTGCCTGTATTACCATTAAATTACAATCGGACAGGTTAACATATGACACTAATTGGGCACCTATTCCTCGTGCAATGCAGCATTAACATGTAGGCAGTAAGCAGCACCCAAGGCAGAGCAAGCCATGATTGATGTAAGCACCCCATGGTGCTTGCAGACTTGGGCCCAGGGGCCTTTCAGTGCCATTTTGTTACAGGCTCGTGCCCTCCCACTGGGACTTGGACGGCCCAGTAAAAAACACTTGCTGAGATCTTAACAGCAAGCACTGCCCCCCAGCAGAACCAAGGTATTTATTTCCCTTCTGTACCACTGCTGGCTTCCCTGCTTCATGCATGAGGAATAAATAAAAATCCATCACCAGTGCCTGCACAGAAACCAGCCCAGCATCCCATGAATCTATCAACTGAGAACATACTTGAGTATTTTTTATTACAACACATTAAGCTAAAAATCAATAGATTCACTTACAGAAGCAAATTTAATATTTCAACTAATCAAGAGAAAGTAAAATTTTTCTGAAAAGAAATGACATTTCATTATAGAATTCAGTTGTAAAGCCACTGGCAGAAATTTTTCAATGCACCAATTAAACAGTAACTCAGTGAAGCTGCAACATAAAAAGCAATATTGCATATTTCCAGTTTCCTCGCCCATAAATGAAAACATCTATAAGTCCTTAGCAGTACAAACAGAGCATCCACACAATGGCTCTAACAATACCGCCACATCTTTGATCTTTCCTTTTCAAACACCTTTACATTATTTTTCCCAAAGATATAACGTGCTATTTTCTCCACAATCAACAGCTTTTTTTTCTCCTTCGGAGAGAAACAGAAGTGGCATTTTGAAAACTTCAATTTGCTGAAACATAATAGCACCACAGAGCTCTGTTGTTCTTCACATTTATTCCCACTTACGGTAGAAAGATGGAACTGCAGTAGTTTCACTGTTGTCAATCAAAAAGTAAATAAACAATGTGTCCGTTAGCTATTATATAATAAAATATGGCATCTCTATTATTGAACTGATTTTTAGTACACATTTCTCTCTCAGATTTGAAACTTTACAAATATTTTAATCACTTTGGAATACCAGCATGCAATCATATATGCAAGCCTTGCAATGGCAAACGCATCGGATAATTTGATAAAAAAAATTAATAAAGCATTTCACTGTACATTATACACACAGAGGACTGAATTACTGCCAGAGTGTGTAATGACAGAACCAGGGCTGATGGTTTTAAACTAAGAAGAAAGACTTAGATTAGACACCAGGAAGGTGTTCTACACTACAAGGGCAGTAAGGCACTGGCATAGCTGCCCAGAGAGCTGTGGGTGCCCCATCCCTGGAGGTGTTCAAGGCCAGGCTGGACAGAGCCCTGGGCAGTTTAAGCTGGTGAAAGACACCCCGCCCGTGGCATGGGGCAGGAAACAGGTTATCTTTAAGGTCACTTTCAGCTTCAACCATTCTGTAATTCTACGAATGCAAAAAAGAAACAATTGTACCTGATTTGCTGTCTATGTACAGTTTTTTCTTTCCTGAGGAATACCACTTTCCAGGCATTCTTTAGATTGTAAATGTGGTAGTTACCAGTTTTCTCTGCAGGAGATAAACACCCTTTTATTTGTATTTGTATGGAATCCCATCTTCTTACAGACATGCCAGCCTTTCATTGGCACAATCTAGTTTCATCCCATCTTCCTCTTAACTCACTAACCTTGTATAACAAACTCCGACTTTCTGATCAGAGGTCTAATAGAGCCTAAGCTTGCAGGATATACCTCATTATACGGATTATATTTGAGCATGTAAAACAGTTGGAGAAAAAAAAAATTGATATCTAGAAATCTATTAGCAGTAGTGGAAGTGACATTTAAGCTTGTCTGTGAGAAACACTATACTGGAAATGCTCACTTGCAGTTAAAACAGCTGTACATTAAGAATTTGTTCTTATTCAAGCCTTTGATCTTGTAACTGGAAATATCCACAGAGATAAGCCAGACAGGTACCTGCACCATTACCTCAGTTACTTAAAATTTAGGACACTGCTTCTGTATGCAATCCACTGGCACCCTTAGAGCAATTTAAAGACCCAGTGAGGCACCTGCCAGGCTCCACTCACAGAGGTTCTCAGATTGCCCCTGTGGAATGAGCTGTCTTCCACAATCTATACAGGGAGCCTGTGGGGCATACGATGGCTGAAATTACCCTCTTTTATGGGTATTATAATCAGACAGGATATTACCCACAACCCTTTTTCCTTTGTAAACTGATATCCTGCATAATTATCTCATTTGATATTTCTTCTACCTTCTGTGTTATTGTTTGCAGGCCTATTCTTTTTCATTTATCTAAATTTAATCTGCATTTGCCTTTTACTAGCCCTAAAGCAGCACAGCACCTCTCAATACAAGGATTTTTGCCAACTGCTTTTCTCCAATCTTATCAGTATCTGACATTTAAAATATTTCTCATTCGTGATGCTTACTATGTGCCTTCTATATATTATAAAGAAAGGTCTCCAAGACAATTTCCTCGTCGAAGAATTACCCCGCTATATCATCTCTCACCCTTTGCAACTTCAACATCTTGATTTATTCATAAGTAATTTATTTTAAAGAGATTATCTTCTGCATTTTGCAAAAGTACTACAAGTTCAAGCTCATTTATCAAGTTCAACTTCATTTGTTCAGTTTAGACTCAAAATCACTCACCTCTAAAAATCTTCACAAATTTAGATCTATTCAGCCTATAAATTGTTAAAAGCAATTTGCTTTCTCTATCCCCTCAAGCCTTATCTTGGCTGTTCTTATGACACTTTTAACCAATGAACTACTAAGAAATGCTTCAAGACTACCTAAAAGAGTTTGCACAAATACCTTTACATCATTTCATTCAATTTGAACTAATTTTAATATGGTATGGTTTTTATAATTTTATCTAGAAATCATTTTTTATATGTACTCTTGACTATTATCTGTTCTACTCCCTTTATTTCAAAAGCCTCTGGTTTCATGCAGAAAAAAAAAGACAAAAAACCCATTTCAAAAATGAGAACAGCTTAATCAATGACAAATATGACATGAAAAGAGTTTTTGAAGGAAATAATAAAGATCCACAGATATAGGGCAGTGCTTTCTCTGAGAAGACAGTATCTACAACAATTTTCCTAAATTGCCTAAAACTCTGGGAAGCCTGAGCACATTAGTTATACTGTTTAAGTACTGTATTGTAGTCAAAAGAAAATGCAAATGCATTGATGGAAACCAAGCATTAGCTTGTCTGCATCCAAGGAAAAACAGTCTCTGCTTCAACTTAAGCACAGGACCTGGTCCCATAAAGAGATGTTAGCAAAGTATCCTCAATTACTCACAGGAAAGTTTATACTCTTTGTATGGAGAGGCACATACAAAACAGGTTTCACAATGTAGTTATAACACATTAACAGCTGCAGCAACAAATTACCACATTCAAGATTTTAAAAGCATCATGGACAAATTATCCCTTTCCTGCAAGACAATTTTTTGTGGAAGATAAGAAAGCAAAACAAAAAATACTGCCAGCCTCAAATCACTCATGTATTGGAGCCAGAATATTCTCAGACATACAAGCCTGGAAAAGAAAAACATGAGCAAGATGATGAGGACTACAACAAAATATGACTTGCACCACAACACGGTAAATTTGGCAGCTTTATACTGACTTGTTTTGTTGCTTCACCATGATAAGTACGGGGGGGGGGTGTAAGGGGAGAGGAACAGTGCAATGCAGATGAGAAATATCTACAAGGTCTGTGCTTCTGTGCTCACTTACTGCTAAGATGAACCTCTCATTCCGAGAATCTTTCCCCGCAGTTTTTAGTTGGTAGTGAGCAATAACTTTGAGGTCCAGAGACAGACCTTAACCCTTCTGTTTCACAGTCTCTTCAATATGGAGCTATTTGCATATTAACACATGTAATTTTAATAATGACACAAGCTGCATGTCCCAATGTTTACATTATCATTGTTTATTTCCATACCACTGGGCACAGGAAAGCTGCTGTAAGCACAATCTGCACATCACTTTGAAAATCTGATTTTCTGTATGACTGTACTTCCCAGAAGAGCATCTTGTACATGGTCAGTTGAGTATAGTAAAACATAAAATAATCCAGAGAAGTAAGAAAGTAAATGAATTTAGTATGAAGGAATGCTGGAAAAACAAACAAACAAGCAACAACAACAACAAAAAAACAGAAAATCATGAAAACTAAGCTGTGATGACATATACTAGCTACTGCTGGTTTCAAATCTCATTATTTATCAATTGAAACAGAAGCAGAAAGTTCAAACAGACCACCCTTAATGTGATAAAGAATAGCTGGTTGGCTTAATTTCACACATATAATGACAGAAGTACTTCAACCAAAAGAAGTGAGGATGAAGTCATGCTGGTTCTCCAGTATCACCTCCATGTCTTCCAGTGTGCCTTAGCATAGTTTCCAGGAGGATCTGCTCCATGATCTTTCCTGGCACAGAGGTGAGACTGACAGGTCGGTAGTTTCTAGGGTCATTCTTTTTATCCTTCTTAAAAATGGGTGTGATGCTGCCTTTTTCCTAGTCAACAGCAACTTCATCTGATTGCCACAACTTTTCAAATATCATTGAGAATGGCTTGGCAACTACATCACCTAATTTCCTCAGGACTCTGGGATGCGTCACATTGGGACCCACAGACTTGTGGATGTTCAGATTCCTCAGGAGGTTACAAACCTGATCTTCACTTACAGCGAAAGGGATGTTGTTTCCCCAGTCCTGTCCTACCAAATCATACATCCGAGGACTGTGCAGTGAACAGTTATCAGAGAAGACCGAGGCAAAAATGCTGTTAAGTGCCTCAGCCTTTTCCCTGTCTGTTGTTTCCAGCTTCCCAGTACCACTCACTAGGGGATGTATGCCCTCCTGAACTTTTCTTTTCTGTTTGAAGTACCTGTAGAAGTCATTCTTTTTCTTCTTGTCATCCCATGCCAAGTTTAGTTCAAGCTGGGCCTTGGCTTTCTTGACCCCATCCCTACACAGCCTAACAACTTCCTTATACTCTTCCCACACTACCTGTCTCTGTTTCCACTGCCTGTGCATTTTTCTCTTGCTTTTCAGTTTGACCAGTTTGTTCCTGGTTTGGCCATGCTGGTCTCTTGTCTTCATTTCCTGACTTGCTACACGTGGGGATGGAGAGCTCTTGCATGCTAAGGAAAGCTTCCTTAAAGATTTGCTAGATCTGCTCTGCACCCTTATCCATGAGGACAGTTTCCCAGGGTGTTTTGCTGACTAACTCTGAAGAGGTGGAAGTTAGCTTTCTTAATGCTTAGCTTCCTCTTTTAATCTCTTACTCTGAACCTTTGCAATTCACATATTCAGTTTTGTTGATTTTCTTCTTCGCTCTCTTTAAATTTGAATAAATGACTCAGAATAATCTATAAACGTCTTACATTTTATAGACATTCCTGAGAACTCTAGTGTTTCTCAGTTTGTTACACTCACAGATGTTTAGTTTAAGCCAACGATGGCATTTTATTCTCAATATATACCATACACTCTATTAAAAAAAATCCATACTGTCTCATTACATGAAAACTGCTGCAAAATGACTTCAAAGAAAAAAAAACAACAACAAACCATTCTTCTAAATAAATATTTTAGTGGCAAAAAATGTTTTCTGAAAGAGGACTCAAATCCCTGGAAAGTAATGCAATCCTAGGCCTTAATGGAAAGAAAGACGTTTTGCCATATTTTTGGTATTATGAGGAAATCGGTCATTTACAAAAGTAAACATTTAACAGGAAATAAGTAAATAAATAAAAGATACTGAGAGTGGAGTATAAAAAAGTGTTGAATAATGCAGTAAGGTTGCAGCCATGGGAAAAGATAGGGAGGAAGAACTAACTGGTACACTGAATATTAATATTACTGACTGAAATTAAGCTGTATTCAATCAGCAACAGCGGAGGCTCTGAAGCATCCAACTGTACAATTTCCTGATGAACACAATATATGATGCAGTTTTATATATCTTTGAGAACCAGCTGTATTTCACAGTGCTGACTGCCTTTACTATACAATGGCAGAAACCAGATAAATTCAGGTTAGATAGGACTTCCACCAACCCATCTAGTCCAAACTCTTGCTCAAGGCAGGGGTCAATTCAAGGATGAGCCAGGCTGCTCAAGGTCTTTTCCAATTAAATTCTGAGAATCTCCACCTCACAATCTCTCTGGGCAATCTGCTACTGCTGTGCCCAAACAACCTCACTCTGACACTGTTTCCCACATATCCAACTGGAATTTTTCCCCTTCTGCTTCACTGTGCAGATCGGAGATGTTTATTCATCTGTTTTTTTCTGAAACCTCACTTGAAGTGATAGAAGACAGCAATTCAACCACCCCATTGTCTTCTCTTCTTCAGACCAATCAGACCCACCTTCTTCAACCTTTCCAAATACAGCAGATGACTGATCCTTCCTCACAACCCCTGCCTCTTGCACTGAGGACGCAGTGTGCAAGTTGTGGTCTTAAAAATGCTTGATGTGACAGCTAGGCTGTAGCTAACACAAGCCAGGCTATGGTTGATCTTTAACTTTGTTTGCCGCCAGGACTCTAAGGCCCTTTCCTGCAGAGCTGCTGCATGGAAAGGCCAGGGAGATCTCTGTCCCAATAGCAAAACCAGCATCTCGCTTCTCTTAAATTTCATGAGCTTCCTTTGTCAGCACTTGTTTTTCTAAGCTTTTAGAGAAATGAGGCATTATCATACTAATTTTCTATGACTAGGATAGAAATCACAAGAAATAGAAGGCTTTAAAATTTGCAATGTGTTCAATTTTTACAATACTCATTAAAAGCACTTGATTTTTTTTTTCTTAAACAGTTGATATAGAAGTAAATAGAAAGCTTAAAAATATATAATCTACAATCAATTCGTTATTATTTTAACCTTTCCAGAAGGCTTAATTTATCCTATGTTTAGCAAGAAAAAACTTGGATTGATTTTCTAAAAAAACGACTACAAGCTGATGTAACAAAAGATGTCCAAAAAAACCAACAACCCGACAGTCCAAAACAAAGCATCAATTATTCTATCTTACTGGCAGTAACAACAGAAAACTGCAGAGGTAATCTTCTTAATTCTGTGAACTTCTATGGAACGCTCCAGACTTCAGAAAGAACAAATTTGCTAACTGAATTCATGGGCATAATCACGAGAAAAAGCAAAACGGGGACTATTTGATCCAGGAGAACACAATGAATTTGTAAAATTATAGCTCATTAACATTTTGTTCTTATGGACAACAACTGTGGCAGCATACAAAATCACCACTTCATTTTCACAATGCTCATGCAGATTTCTTAGTTGGTATTCTTTCTCTGTTTACATCACCAGTTCTCAAGCTTACTGTTAGTTAATATTTTTTACTATGTTGCAATGCATCTAGAGAGAGTAAATGTGCCCACTGTACGCTGGCATTTGTACGTTCTATAAACACACACACAAAATATATTAATTTACATTATTAGCGTCTACCATTCCCAGGCGGGACTTAGGACTCTACACAGGGATAGAAGAACACACAGTCAGGACTCCTTACCCCTAACCCTTAGCAACTACCTTTGAGAAAAGCTGCCAGCACAGAATGTCAAGATGTAGTGAAGTGAAAGAAGGTACAGAGACTTTTTGTTTCTTAATTAATTTTTGAACTAATAGTTCAAAAGGAGCCTCTTTTCAAAAAGCAGCTAAATTTGCTACCTTTAACAAACACAGAACTTAGGAATCAGTAGAGGATGATTTCTTGCCAGCACCTTACATCATTTTCTAACTTTCAATTAGTTCAGTGAACTCTCTTCTCCAGCACCTCCCTCATCTTCACAGTTACCAGCTGAGCACTTAGGGCAGTTTGCTACTTTCTAGTTTTTCTTACTGCTGTCACTAGTCCAGAATTTTGTTAATGAATATATTCACATTATTGCTTAAGAGACCAAGTCAAAGGAAAGAAGACAGTGAGATGCATTATTACTCCAGGTTCTGTGGGGATCACTTCAAATGCTAACCTGCCCTCCTGAAAATTCTATTGCTGCAGAGAATTAACTTGCATTTCTAAGGACAGCAAACACAGCCCAAAATCCTGCATCAGATAACTTTTCATATATCCCACAGCAGTCTTATGAGGAGTGGCTAAGGAAACTGGGATTTTCTGTCTGGAGAAGAGGAGATTCAGGGGAGACGTTATTGCTCTCTGCAACTACCTGAAGGAAAGTTGTGGTGAGGTGGGAGTCAGCTTCTTCTCCCACATAACTAGCAACAGGACTAGAGGGAATGCCCTCAAGTTGAACCAAGGGAGGCTCAGGTTGGATGTCAGAAAAAACTCCGAAGTATTTCAAGAGACATTGGAAAGGGCTGCCCAGAAAGGTAGTGGAATTACTGTCCCTGGAGGTGTTCTGTTCAGATGTTGTACTGAGGGACATGGTTTAATGGGAAATACTAGTGACAGGAGAATCATAGAATCATAGAATCACAGAATCACAAGGTTGGAAACGACCTATAAGATCATCCAGTCCAACCGTCTTCTCATTACCACTGCTACCACTAACTAAACCATATCTCGTAGCTCCTCATCCAGGCGCCTCTTGAACACTGCCAGGGATGGCGATTCCACCACCTCTCTGAGCAAGCCACTCCAGTGCCTGACCACTCTCTGAGAGAAAAGGTTTTTCCTCACATCCAACCTAAACCTCCTCTGGTACAACTTGCAGCCATTTCCCCGGGTCCTGTTTGTTACCTGGTAGAAGAGGCCAAACCTCTCATTACAACCTCCCTTCAGGAAGTTGTAGAGTGCAATGAGGTCTCCTCTGAGCCTCCTCTTCTCCAGACTAAACAATCCCAGCTCCCTCAGCCGCTCCTCATAAGACTTGTGCTCCAGACCCCTCACCAGTTTCATTGCTCTTCTCTGGACACGTTCCAGGGCCTCAATGTCTTTCCTGTAGTGAGGAGCCCAAAACTGAACACAACTATTGAGGTGTGGCCTCACCTCATGTTGAGCCAAGCATCAACCAACACCCCCAGGTCCCTTTCCTCTTCGCAGTCATCCAGCCACTCGTCCCCAAGCCTGTAGCACTGCATGGGGTTGTTGTGGCCAAAGTGCAGGACCCGGCACTTGGCCTTGTTGAACCTCATCCCGTTCACCTCAGCCCAGAGATCCAGCTTATCTAGATCCCTCTGAAGGGCCTCCCTACCCTCAGGCAGATCCACACCACCTCCCAGCTTGGCGTCATCTGCAAACTTACTGAGGGTACACTCAATCCCTCGTCTGGGTCATTAATAAAGATATTAAACAAGATGGGCCCCAGTAGCGACCCCTGGGAGACACCACTTGAAACAGGTCGCCAGCTGGACTTAACTCTATTAACCACTACCTGCTGGGCATGGACCTCTAGCCAGTTCCTTACCCAAAGAAGGGTATACCTGTCCAGGCCACAGGCAGCCAGTTTCCGCAGGAGAACACTGTGAGAAAACTGTGAGAATACTGTGAGGACAGTTGGACTGCATGATCTTGGAGGTCTTTTCCAACCTTGGTGATTCTACGATTCTATGAGAGTACATTGCAGATAAAAACTAAGATGTTGAATTTGACACAGCCCTTTATGTAAAATCTGTGTAGAGGAGAGGATTGAGTGGAAAACGAGGATAGGTTCAGGCACCAGAAGGCATGATCGCAGCAATATAGGAAATCCCATGAGGAAACTGCACATCATCTTCTTGTACCAATAAACATGAGGAACAAAGCTTAAATTCTCATTCTGAGAAATTCACTTCAGATTTCCTATCAGTCTTACTTTTTAATGTTGGTGTTCCCATTTATAGACTTCTGCATAACACAGAAATATAGGATGTTCCTGAGAAAGAAACAAAATAAGGAAGAAAGAATTCCTTACTTGGCTTCTCAACTTGCAACAATGCCAATTCCAGCAATGCTTAAAGTGAGTTCCCTTTCCATTAAGAGAATGTGAAAAAAAACTGCTGTAATGGACCCTATAAAATATTAGATCCACCAGTTCTGTTTGGATACTATTAACAATAATAAATATGTATTAATGTTTATTATATTTATTAATATTTCTGACTATCCTAAAGATATAGTTTGAACTCAAGTAGAATATGGCACAGTTTTATCATAGGTTTCTGTGTTTTGATTCAGAGCAACTATGTTTAATGAAACATAGCAACTCAGATTATCAGTTTTACCTTCCTCTTTCAGAGTCATCGAATCATATAATTGTTATACTCCTTAACACTGCCTGTTCCTAGTGGAAGCTGAATCTTCAGTTTTCAGAATAAAATTATTTCTGTCAGGGAAAACCCTTTTGATCTTATACTATTACTTTGCTATAGTTTAAAAAATCATTTTCTCCCATCAGTATTCCCCTCATTGCCCATGCTAATTCTGCTAATATATTTGGAGATGAAACAATCTTTCTCTTACACTGTATCTTGTAAGGTAAGCAAAGAACTTACCACTATTTTGTTTTATTTTATATGCCTTTGCTCAATCCAATAACTGTCACTTTCAGTTTGAAATAATTCGTCTTCAGTGTGATCAACCAGAACCATCCACCGACTGGCAAAAGCTTCCTTCTCCTCAGGAATGTATCTCTCCAGAGGTTCTAGGGCTGTGTCTGCCTTTTTCATGGTTGCACCCAACCCATTTCTCCTACAAACAACTGTTGTTTTTTTTCTGAGATACATCACCGTTAAATAAGGAAGCTTCAGAAGATGGCAGATGTGCTTGTTTCTGTGCCTGCACATTTGAGCTTTTGTTATGTTCTGTCCTATTTTATAACCTACAGCCAAAGCTCAGTCAGTCTTTCCTGTGCTGGTTCTCTTTTATCTTTTTCCTGCCATCGAACTGTCATCGTCAGTACATAAATCCTCAACCACAGTAAAATCATCAATAAAACTATTAATATTAACTAAGCATCTTCTCAAGATTGGTCGTGGAGCAGCTCCACCAGCACTATGCTGCCAACCCAACAGAACACCATGCCCCAGGACCCCACTAATCACTGAAAACAATGGTTAAACTGTATTGACAATTTATTTTCTGGATAATGATGTCGAGAGAACTGCAAAGACGCTACCAGGTAAGTCACTATTTTCTTCATGCTGAAGGCATGATATCCGTATGTTTTACTCAGTTGCATTTCTTTTCACATAAACAGGACAAGAAATACAAAGAGGAGATCAGCAGCAGAAGCAACACTCAGTTTATTTCTTCACTAGCTGTAGTCGCGAAAGCAAGAATCTCTGTGAATATTTAGGAAAGTCCAACAGGTAGAGCTTTGGACTTTCCAGTGTAACTGGAGCACCAGTATGCTGTTTCTGCCTGTCAGCAGGGACAGAAAGAAATGTTTTACATGTATTTTGCAAAAAGATCATACATAGTGCATTGCTGGTGGGAGATAAGTCAGGATAGCAATTGAGTGGATGGAGAAAGTTGGACCAACCCTGCTCTTAAACTGCAAAGACTCTGAAGAGCTGTATTCAAACAATGAGATTCATGACTGTACTTTGTCATCAGATGAGAAAGCAGCAGACGTTCAGCTTTGAGATCACCAACTGGTAGTAGGTGTCATTATCATCCAGGAAGAAAGACATGCCAGCTTCAGTGAAAAAGCTACCAGCTTCTTCTAACTTAAATAGTGGTCTACAAAAAGCATCTCTTTCACCAATTCACGTTTTTGCGCTCTCTTTTTCAAAAACACTACTTTTGTAAATTGTGGCCATTCCCTTCAGTCATCACTTGCAGAGATTTATCTTGCTGAAGGAGTCATAAGTGAGGTCCAACCTGCTTCTTAGACATGATTTCATCCCCTATGTCTTGACAAGGGCCAACCGGCCCATAAATTCTCTGATAAGCTGACTGCATTTCTAAAAGTGAAAGTGGGTAGATTTGTATCTGGAGGGTCTACTGGTTTAGATGTGATCAGTGAAATTATTCTGGGACAATTACCCACTGCAGGGCCTCTGCCTGGTAGGACTCTGCTCTGCTTCCTCATGTTCTAAGTTAAAAGCATATTTGCTGAGGGAAAATAACACAGTTGGGCAAATAATAGCTTAGAATCAAAGTACAGTCCCAGAGCGTGGGCGGTAAGTTTAGCAACCTCAGCAATCAGCAATACTGTTCTCAGGTTTAATAAAATCACAGGTAATGGCTACAGAGCTGCAGATCAGAGTACAGAGCTTGATTTTTGCTTGACAGAAAGACTGCTTTAACCACAGCAGCAAATTCCTCATAAGCAAACTTTAAACTTTCAGGAATTTTCCACTGCGCTTACAGCATAGAAACAAAATAGTAAGAACGCTATTTCCAAAGTACTCTTTCCAAAGTACTCTTGTAATCATTAAGTATATTCTATTAAATAGAACAATTCTATTTTGAACAAAGTAGTATTTATTATGCAACTTTTTAATAGCTACTCTTAAAATACTAAAAATAAAAGGGCAGTAATTAATCTTTATTTAAATGGTAATTAAATGTGTTAAGAACACAACATGAAACTAGTCATTAGCGCTACAGTAAAGGCTGTCAGAAGCTTCATTACTGATTAATAATGGAGAACACAATGTACTGAACAGCCTCCCCTCATCCTAGAAGCAAGTAGGAACTGATCTACAAAAACTTTCAATCCTAATAAATTGATGAAACAATATCACGGAATTTATAATTACAGGTTAGAGCATAACTAAGCTTTTGTTTTGACCTACGCTGAACAAATTCTATTTCAAAAGCAACAGATCATGTATGTAATGAAGACTTCCCATTCTGGAAACAGGTTTAAAACACTTTGCAGGTGGCTGTTATGTATGCTGAACAATGAAATTAGTAACTTCTATTAAACACAACCTTTGCATGATATATTTTCTTGCTTAACTTCATTCTTACCAAAAGAATACAAACAATAGCTAACAAAAATAGATTTAACAAAGTCTGCCAGCCAATTTCAACTAATGTCAAAACTTTATTTTACTGATCAAGACAGTCGCACCTACAGAAACCTTCATAAAATATGTTTTTTTTTTAAGAGATATTTAATAAACATAACCAATTAAGATCCAAAGAAAGGTGGAAATCATAAATGCAGACATATATGACAGCAACTACCAAGATAGCTACTTAAATGGTTAAAGATTAAAAAAAGTAAGCAAATGTATTGTGAAACTGTTCTATAACATCTTTGAACCAAAGCTATATTTAAGCAGTAAATTAAAATAATTTAATTTAGAAACAAAAAACAATTATAAGAACTATCCTACATGAAAATAATTCCTTCAACACATCGTTAAAGAGCAGTCCTGTGGAAATAAAGAGAGACTTCATTGCTAAAGCGTATTTGACTTTCAAATCACTAATTCATCACCAGCTAACCGGAATAGCCATCATTTCATGAGCTACTGAGCGTACCAAAACTCACTGTTAGTCCAGAACAAGAGCAAACTTACTGCAGTAACTTAAAGATTCTGCATCCTGAACTCTGTTCAAAGTGGCAACACACAAAATCTTTAACATCTATGAACAGGCACAGAATATTAAATTACTGGAGAAGAAAAATTCAACGCAGGTCCCTCTAGCCAGGAAAACACTCTTTTTTCCATTTCTTCTAATCTAACCACTACCAGATACAGAGTTCAAAAACTTCAGGAGTGAATGTTTCTCGTTCCTTTTGTATAATGAAGCACAGAGATCAAACATCTATCAAGCACTACCACTGACATCAGTGAAAGCAAGACAGGAGGAGGAAGATAGGTAATTTCAGTTAATCTTACCAGTTCATCTATGTCTCAGAAACATTATAAATATTAATATATATAAATATTAATGAATTACTGCATATGAGGAAGAAAGACATAGAATAATAATCTTGAGAAGAGACATCAGTATTGCAGAATCTTTTCCCAGACTTGCCATCCACAGTCTTCATCATCAAAGACACTGCACAATCATCGTCCTGTATAGTTCTGGAAAATCAAAACTTGTTTGCTATTGCAAATGTACACTTTGATAAGGAGCTTTTCTCTGCAGTTTTTTAAATGTACGTAAATTGAAACATGAATTTATGAGGACTAACGTGGCAGTTTATATGTTTATTATGAATATTTCAAAGACCTGATAACATTCCTATTCATCCTACTGAAAGCGCACTAAAAATGCATTAGAAGTAATGCTGTAAAATAATGGCTCACTTTGAGTAATAAGTCTTCACTGACACAGGAATGTAGTGGTTTGGGGCATTCCTTAATGCACATGTTTGGCAAGTAATGCCATATCTTAAAAGAAGACCTCAACAGTTCGGATCTTTGCAAGTGGGTCATTTATGTAACAAGAGAGACCAATTTATCACATATCTAAACTAAAAAGGTTACCAAGATTCTGCCTTATATATGTTCCATGACAAAGTTTGGTTCACAGTTCTTTTAACTTATGAGATCATTAGCAGCAGTGTATGAAAGACTGCTGGAGGAACAACAAAAGAAACCTGTGTCAACAGTTCTAGAAGACTATGGTATACCTTCAGAATACATAAATTTTCTTTAGCAATACCAGTTCTTAATGTGAATCATTACTCCTTGCTATTGGTGCTGAAGATCTCTAAGAAGTTGCATCAATTCCTCTGCTGTCAGGCAGCTGACATTTTCTAGAATCTCCAAGGGATCAGATAGGAGTCTCAATTTAAGAAGTTTATTGTTCTTGTTAACTGTGCATCATTTCCTAATTGAGAACCACGGAAGAGATTACTCTGAGACAAAGGAGCTTGCTACTTCAAGATTACGTTTATTTCTAAAAAAGAAACTAAGCAGTGGTGTGCAAATATATGCCCATATATACACCTATAGCTCCAGAAATAAGCATTATTTTTGAGAGATTACAGCCATGTGGAGTTAGCTCATTTAAATATGCTTATATATAATCTATACTCATTTAGTGGATAATAAGGTTTGTTTTCCCTAGGTGGTAACTGAAAGTTATTTCGAATATCCAGATTGCCAATTCTTAGGCAAATTTAACATTTAAAATGAGAGCACAGCAGCAATATAAACTAGAAGGTCTAATATTAGCATATTCAAATTAAATTTACATCAGATATTTATCAAGCACTGTACCACATATACACTATGAACAGCAAATATTAAGGAAAACATTACTTATATCTTGAACAGCACTTATATCTTGAACACTGAGCCAATCTCTACATTATAGGAGGCAAGAGTAAAAACGCAAGAGGATATATAACAGGTGTAAAGAGTGTTCACTGGAGATACTGAATGCTTGGATACATGGAGCAATTAAATAGATTAACTCTTTGTAGCTCGGCATATGCAAGATTGGTATTATATGAAAGTGGATAAAGTTGTGAATAGAGAATGACTGCTCACCCTCTCCTGATGTAAGGGTGAAAAAAAATCAAATTATTAGGCAGTGGGTTTAAAAGAAACAAAATAATACTGTGACTCATGGTGATAGTAAGGCTTTGTATGCTGGAAATTTAGTGGATGATCACTAAGGAATGTTCAGAGAGGAAGGTCCAAAGAACCTGCACAAACATGCAGCTGCAACTTGTAGCAGCAAAGCCCATGAATGCAAAGCGCAGGAAATTGAATGCATACTTTGTATTTGTTCTGTTTTTGCACTCAGTCCTGCAGTTTGATCCTGTCCCATGCACGACATCACTCATTTTTCAGTGGAAGGATGAAAATTTTCCATTGCTGTCTGGCAGTACAGGCTCTGCCTCCTCTCCTCAGGCTAGCAATCAAATGTGCATAGTAACCAGAAATGAAATGCAGCCAAATCTTGGAGTACACCTACCATCAGTCATTCAAGGCAAGGTTAAGCTCCCTGATTATCCCTGGGAAAGGAAACTGAGGGAAGCATCTCCTAAAAGATAACACTGAGTGGGGCCAGCTCTAATGCTCAGCAAAAACAAAATAATCATTAGGCCCCTAAGGCTTCTTCACACTCCTTAAATGTTTATAGAAATATAGGGTCTTATCAATAATACCAAGACCACAATAAAGAGATGGAACCTAATAGCAGCCTCCACACTGATGACAAAAATGACATCTCAAAGGAGGAGTGATCTTCACTGGGTGGGCAATTGCCATGTTACCCAGAGGCATTGTAGAGGTGTAATTTATTAAAACAGATCATCCTCAATCATAAAGACAACAAGGAGATTACATTTAGTCTTGCAGACCATGTGAATTCAGAGTTCCAGGGTATCATTCTGTATTCCAGATAAATGGTTTAGTAGCTTGTGGTAGCAATGGTAATGGGAGGATGGTTGGACTCCTGTAGGTCCTTTCCAATCTTGTGATTCTATAATTCTATGATTCTTTATACGTTTGTACATTTTATTTACTTACACAAAGCATTTCAGGAGGCATGATTATGAATTGTTATCACCAAAAATATACAAGCTTTTTTGGGATGAAATTTCTTGCAATGCAAGGTATTGTGCCAGAAAGATCTTAAATTGTTTGATTATTAACCAAACTGAATAATATATATATGTTGGTACTGGGAAGATGAAAAGCAAGTATCTGTTCTTTTGAAGCCATTTGAAAACAGTACAAAGGTACTAGGTAGAAAAAGCAAGTATTTGCTAGGTACAGTTGGGAATACTGTTCTTTAGTAATATAATTAGGGATGGCACAGCAACACATTTGAGTTTTAGAAATTAAGTTTCATTTTGATGTAAAACAAGAGTAAGGCTTTTAAAATTGAGAGAAAGAAGAAAATGAACACCCTGGAGGATTCAGTGTTGCCAAGAGCGCAGGATATATAATAATTACAAGTATCATTCAGAACATTTCAGCATTCCAAAACAAACACTGCATTTCCACATCCCATTGTAAAGAATGACATGCTTATGTCTAGCTTTCTTTGTCATAAGTGAAATCCCAATGACACTCACCAAAAATCAATGCATATATTTTTGTAAGACATTTTTGTTTGCAGGTGACATGATGATAACTAATTGCAAACTGATTATTAGAAATGTTAAACTACTATAGTTCAACTAAAATCAAAGAAACTGACGTAAAAGACAGATGATTTTCCAGCAATTTATGATCTTTTTATAACAAATCCAGTAACTCCGGGAAAACAATCTGTGCTTTTTACTTCAGTATCTCCCTTGTCAAGGTTTACCTAAAGAATTACAGAGTTCTAAAAATGGCTTTGTTTTGAAATGTCAGTGATAAGGTAACCTAAAAAAAAAAAGAACATTTTGGTTCTGATAATTAAACCAGGATTAAAATTAATCAAAAGACTACTGGAAAAACAAAACTTCTTTGAAAAGTACGCAAACGTAACTAGAAACAAACCCAGAATATTGCAAACAACAAAAAAATGCACTATTTCCAATTAGTTTTGCTGGAATTGTATTGATACACTTTAAGTTCTCTACATTGAGACTTGAAGCATACAGAATAAAACTACACAGAACTGAATTAGCTTAAAAAGCCTCTCCGCCCTACTTGTTAGTCCTACCTTAATCTGTGCAAAAGGTCTGTCAAAGTTTCCAACGTAAAGAAGACCAACATTCTGGGTGAGAAGCCTAAAAGAAAAGGAAAAAAATATTTTAAGATATCACTTTACATCCACAAGCTTTTCGCATCTCCAACAGTTATTACTGAACTCTAGCAAAGGGACCGGGCTTGTTGCAATGGCAAGAGCAATCCTCTGCAAACACGATTACACAATCCTATGTGAAACAGTACAAAACCGAAAGATGTGCCGTGCATTGTACTTTGTTCATTGATTGGTAGCTTGCTTTTTCTTGTCCAAAAAACCCTTCAACAGAATAATTTCACAGACTCCTTTGTGATGAATGTCACCCAATAAGACACAAAAATGGCATGTGTCCCCCATTTCTATTTATTAGATACCTTAGACACAACAATACAGTCAGACTAATAAACACGCACCCAGAGCAGTAGGCTTAAGAGTCAACCAGATCAGGACAAATAAAAGCATTCACAGTGATATGAAAGCATCACTACAAGAAGAGAAATAATAGAGAATCTCTGTTATATTGTGTAATGGCTTCCTAAATAGAAAGTGTCAGACATAGTTTGTGCTGATTGTTCTCTTCAACTTTTTAGGGTCATTATGTGCACTACCATGATTCAGAGGAATGGTAGGATAAGTTGACTCAAAGAAACGTTGGTGCTTCTGAATAAGTTAGCCTGATTTCTGCAGTTATTGGACAAGTCAGAATTTTTACTACACGAGCTCCAAATACCCAAAGGAAGCAACTTTAAAGAACAGGGAAAAAAGACCACTGCTGTAGGAAGGCAGTCAGCTAAAGTTGTATGAGCTGGGCAGGCTGGGCAATCACTACATCCCCCTTGCTAAACAAAGGCAAAGAACTCATCCCCTTCAGGTAAGAGGCTCCAGAAGCATTATGCTGATGTAGACAGACATCTTTAAGGAAAATTCTTTGACTTCAGAACACTGAAATGGTTTTTGGTTTGAT
Organism: Chrysolophus pictus; assembly: GCA_037305975.1. Lineage (NCBI taxonomy): Eukaryota > Metazoa > Chordata > Aves > Galliformes > Phasianidae > Chrysolophus > Chrysolophus pictus. Next base: position 35,232,978 of record CM074578.1, read on the forward strand.
TAAAAGGGAAATTCATCATATTCGTCAGTAGTCCCAAATTTTCATATAGTGCTTGCTATTAAGCATTTTTTTGTTTGATTTTATATTCTGTTCCCTTTAATAAGAAGACCTCACACAGTCTAAATTCTCTCCCTCCACCTACCAAGAAATTGTCAGTAATTAAATAAGGGTGTATGCATTGTTTTGGTAAAGTGTGAATTCGAACGCATCTCTTTCTTAGAAAATTTATATTTTAAGTATACATATGATGCATATATATATATATACACACATACACACCTGTAATTCACAGTGAATTACACGCTCTTTCTATATATACTCTGGTTGTCTTTTCCAACCAATTTCTCACCATCTCCAGCTCTATTTTTAAAAACAAAAGAAAACAGAAACTTTGATAGCAGCAAATAATTGTTTTGACCTTCAATACACAACAAATGCCTCATAGTATGATTTTGAGTCTTTCCAGTTCTGATGGCAATGTACATGACCTCAAACTGGCTCACTAACAGTGAGAATTATTGGAACTCAACAAAATGGCAAAGTCAAAACATTCAAGTATTTAATACCATAAGTAAGAAGTGGTGTCAAGTTATGTGTCATCATCAAATTTCTCTTGTAATTAGATTATGTATACAGAAATGTCCTAGCTCTTGATAGAAATACTCAAAGGAAGGAAAGAGTAGAAAGGAACAGAGCAAACCAGTCATAGTACACACAATTAGTAGTTTTCTCACTTTGTTCATCAACACACCTGGCTCAGGCTGGAAGAGCTTTACTGATTTGCAATGGATCTGCAGTACTGAAACAAAGTCAGGATGAATACGTCAAATTCACTTTTACCCACAATAAATTAAATTCATTTGGAACACAGGTCTCTGGAGTCGAAAAAGTCAGTGTATTGATCAAACCTCCTAGGAGTATAAAGCAAATTCAGAAAATATTTAAGGCTTTTCTAAATTAAAAGAAACATATGGGAAGTAATTAGTAGAAAAGGTTAAAAGAGAATCCATGAAAAGAATTCACGGTATGTAACCATGTTAGAGAGAGGCAGCTTAAAGCACCTTAAAAAGAACTGCATATAATTTTTGTCAGGCAAAAGAATTAAAAAAAAATTTAAAAATTGCCAGCTGCATTTCTAATAAGGAACCTAAAAAAAAAAAAAAAGAAAAGATAGACAGTTAATTATTCTCACTTGGTCAGTCTTCATGATCCTTGCTTTATCAGAAAGGAGCATTACAAAGCTGAGTCTTTAGGATAGCTTTATTTTTAAGTAATGAACATTGAAGGAACCTTAAGACTGGTCTTTCCTGAAGACAGCATTGCCGTCTATGCTACTTAATTTCCTACCCATATTGTACATTCAAAGTTCTCATAGTTGAAATCAGCATCCCAATATGGTCATAATTTCACATCCTGAAATATTCTGGGCTCCTCCTCTCCCCACCAAACAGCTTGAGCAATCAAAAAAAAAAAATAAAAAAAAAATCTCAGTTTCATGACTAGTATAAATTCTTCTACTTCAAAGTGATTCTGGCCAGCACAATTTCCTTATTTCAGGGACTGAACTCACACAGCAGCATGCAGAGGCAGGTGGGCTGCAACAAGAGTTGCTGCTGAAGCTTTAGATAAGCCAAACTATGGCAGGAGTGCTCTCTATGCCTCAGCTGCCTCCAGTGGAGGAATTAAAGAAACCGTGTGCCAGTGAGGAGATCAGTGAGGCAGAGGAGCATGTGCCAATTCTCACTTCTCCCATCACACTGAAAATATATTTAAATTACTTAAAATTAACATTATACCATGAAACTTCAACATGTGTAAATTGATACGGATATTCTCTCTTAATGCTCTCAACTAATGACCCTGTTAAGTTAAGCAACATTTACCTTCAAAGACTTTCAACAGTGGTCAGGGTTACTTATAAGCACTTGAATGTTTTCTTATGACAGTGTCTTCTTAAAATTTAAATAGTCTGTTTCTTACCTAATTTCACATTTGCACAATTCTGTACTCCAAACTCCACTGACAATACTCAAGCCTTGCCAGCAGCTGACAGCATTGACTGAAATCAACACCAAGCTACGAAATAGTGGTGATGGTTTCACAGTGCAATTGTCATGTTTGAATTTCACATCCAAATAATTACCTTAAAATTATGAGAAACAATCATAAAAAATGCAAACGCCTACAGGCATTTCACATATAAGTACTTAGAGTTTAAAATACATAGCAATATCCAAAGTTGTCTAAACTAATCGTTGTTTATAGATTGCAACATATTTTATTTGTAGCATATTTCATTCAATTCATTATCAATATGATTTTTCTTTTTTTCTTTTTTTTTTTTTCCCAGAAGTAATTAAAAAAAAAAAACAGAACCAAGGTAGGAAACAACACTCCAAGGAGCAGTACTTCTTTAGGACAAACTGTCCATGCATAAAACTACAATCCCCATACTCCTTCCCATACACCAAATTGAGCAACCATCTCCCTAGACGTGCCTATCAGGGCTGTAGCATTACGTTTCATAAAAACATCATAACAAAAAATTATTAGGACCAATTATTTCTGATTTTGGGCAATGTAATATCAAAGTCATAAAGACCTTGCCAGTACCAAGAAAACACTGCCAAATGCCTTCTTTTCTACATTCAACATCCTAGATTTGGCCCTTTTCTGTGATCAAAAGAGTAACCATTTTCAAAATCCCAGCTGCAGGAGGCAGTCTGCAAGGGATGGTGACTGCAGGAGTAGGTATGGTCAAGTACAGAAATATAAAAAGGAGGTTGCAGTAGAAGGGGGGTAAAATGCAAATAAATATGGCACAAGATTAAGGGCTGGGTGAGAGGAAACTTAGAATGAGGAAGAGTAAGGCAGCAGGGAATCTGGCAAACAAGAGTAATAATGAGAGACACAAGAATATGACAAGGCAGCCCTCTGGACTGAAAACTACTGGAAAAGAGGGGAAAGCTAGATGGGTTATGGCTATGAGAGCACAGGGACTGAGTGACCACAGAGCTCACCCTCCTGAGCACAACTGACCTTGTTCTGGGAGCTGGGACAGTCCCATGTCCTTGTCCCAGCTGGGACATCCCACTGCCTTTGGCCATGGAAACCCTTGGGCCCTTGGCAAGGAACTTAATCAGGATAGCTCATTTCAATGAAGTCTGACTGCATTCACTTCTCTGCGTGTCTATTCTGGTAACTCACCAATAGCTGTCAGATAGGATGAAATGGCTGCTTCAAGATATTCTCAGCAAAGACTCAGGCACATCTCACTGCCATACAAATGCTTCAGCCACCAAGTAGCACCGCGCAAAGGTGGAAAGTTGGCATCAAATAGTCCCCACATCCTATTGGCAGCGTGGCCTCAAGGACATGGCTTGAACAGGAGAGGAGGAGAACCATCAGGGCCGCCTGTCATACTGCAAGGCTGCTCTGACTACCTAACGGGGCCACACAACACGTCGATCTGAATAATCTGACCAGTTCATGCATGAACCACCTGTGAGATTCCCTCTGGACTATGCAGCGTGGGAGGCTTCCGCACAGGAGCACGCACAGAGGTAGGGGAGCAAGGGGAACCAGGAGCCGCTGCCTCTCACAGCAGCGAGTTACGGCAGGCGAGCTGAACGCGGTAACTTGCTCCTGTGCGAGGCAGCAGCTCCTGTGCTTGCTCTGTTGCAACATCATAGTGTTATCATGCAGGAACGCAGTGCTGAGATGTGTGGCCCCAGCCAGCAGCGCACAGGTCAGACAGGGTGGGAGTGGGAGGCAGGGTGTGAAAAATGCAACGTGTGCAGTAGAGGGGCTGAGGAGATGTAAGGGAAATGGCAGCAGAAGGGTGGGGAGTGCTGCGAGAAAACAATGAAAAATGAGCAGGCTTGAGACATTTGTTTTTTCCAAGATGAAAAGCTGCGTGAAACAGGCAGCAGGAAGCATGCAGAGCCGCCTGCAGCCATGCTTCAGTTATTCACTATCCCTCTGAAAGAGAAAATGCAACTTCTTTCTTATATTTCAAAAATAACTCTCATCAAAATCCAAGAAATTAGAGCAATTTATCAAATGGTATCTTGTAGCATCTCTGTTTGGCAATTCTCAAATTCAACTTCATGGACATTGTGGTTGATGAGTAGTTCATTATTTCACATAAGTCACTAGATTCAGTTTCTCTGGTTTTGTTCTTGACTGTTGCTTGCTCTTTTCACTAGCTCTTGCAAACACCAAAAAGCCTGACCTCAGAAGAGCAATGGTCTTATGCATTCTATTCTTTTCTCCTCTTGTTAAGCTTGTTAAGCGCTACAGCATACCAGCAAAGCTCTGTTGGATCTAACATGGCTTTCTTACATTGTACAATCAGACAACTATTTGAGAGTATCCAAGACTGCAGAAACTTCTGAAACTCAGCTACATGCTACACATATTTGTTTGCACCTCCAGTGCTGGTGTAGCTGGAATTCACTGCTGTCATCAAGGGACCAGGGGCAGCATCTATAGGTGTGATCTGATCTGCTCCTGGAAAGAAGTCTCTTCAGGCCAGAGAGAGCATTTTCTGGTTGATGAGAATGGCAGATGATACCTCAAACATTTCTGGGGTCTGCAAGGAAGAGACTTCACTCTAGCAGATATGATTAACAGGAATATTGACTCCACTGATGAGACAACAGGGTTAAGATGCACGCACTAATTCCATTTTGCAGCCAGAAGCAGTACCAAGTGGCTAAATGTGTCTGACGGTCTGACCTAACAACTTCATCCTGCACATGCTGCCAAAAGACATTTGCAGTCTTCACAGAGTTCACTGGTAAAAAGATTTCAGTCCTGAAAAGACGTGTATCAAGTGTGCATTAGGTGTGAAGCAAAACCGAATGAAAAACCAATCCTGACAGCAGTGCTGCTGACCCTTGTGCACATCCCTATCTTTATTGCTAGGATCCTCTCTGCATATGCATTAGTGAATGATTAAGGCTGGAATGGGGAAAAAAAAAAACTGCTTAAAATATAAATTGGACAGTCAAATACAATTTTAGGAAAATCACCATGGCTGCTTTCTCATGCTGAAACTCCACATTTAAAATAACTATATAATGGAAGGTTAATATTAGTTATTATCCAAAAGACTTCACATTTCATTTTAAAGTATGCCTTCTCCATCATGAGCAAAAAAAAAAAACCATCGCTATGCTCTGTGTATGCTTTTAACTACATATAAAAATCTTTCTTGATGCATTTTCACATTTCAGGCAGGAATGACGTAAGTTAAAATTAAAAATGAACAACTGCCCTGAGAACAGAAGGAACATCGCTACGAGTTCAATAAATGTATTTTCAAACATTATTTGAATGACTTCAATATATATCCTCGAAGATAAAGGTAACTTTTACATAAGTTTACAAATTTGGTATTCCTTTATACAAAGATAGAGCATCATTACTGCATACTGTGACACAAGCGTAAATAAAGCATAATGGCACAGCAGAAAGGATGCCATATTCACACAGCCCTGCTAATGTCTTATTAATAAATATTCCGTATTTATCCTGTGTTCACTTGAAGTGTGAGGGAAAATAGTACATTGTGCTGCAGTACCTTAACCGTGGAAAGAGAAGCAGTTTTTTAAAGTTTATTAAACTGTAACTTGTATTCTATTATGGCAGTACTGCAACTATAGTTTGCTTCTTCCTTAGGACAAACATTTCCCATTGCTTTTCAACTCTTGGAATAATAAAATGAAGGAATTGCAAGAAAAAAATAATCAGAAAAGCATCCGTGATACTGTATAGAATTAACTTCATTCAACTTAGAAAATAATTATTTTAGTATTTTATTTCATAGACTAGCATAACAATAGCATAGTGAAAATATACCACTAGATTTTTTAAGATATAGAAGTACATATAAAAGGATCCAATAAATATCTGAAAAAGGCCAGTATCAGTGCATGCATAAGCTTGTGAATTTCAACTGAGATACATATATGGTTAGCAAACAGCGTGCATCTAATGTTGGTTGAAAAGTATAAAGTGCCATTGAGAGTATGAAGTACACATATTGAGAGTTCGTTTAAGCAGTAATGTATCTCACATGCAGAATACTGAAAATGGAAAAGCAGGGGCTTCACATACAAGACAGAAGAGCTTTTCCCAGCACTCTACAGTGCATTTATGAAATCCCTTTCTTAGGTAATGGAAATATTCTGACACAATTTTTTTTTTACTCATCACTCATGCACGAAGAGGAAAATTTTGACGGACAAGTATAAGCCATTTCAATGTAATCCTCCTGGGAAATAGCAGACAAATAGATTGTGTATTCAATTTAGGACATTTTCCCTCAAATCAGAGTACATACCAAAAAAACAACCATCTATGAGGCAACTAGAGAAGGCACTAAACACAGCTAGTTACATAGTAAAGGTGCAAAATAATTGTGTTTGGACTCAGAGAAGAAAAAGGTTGGGAAGGGATGCATGTGTTAAAAAAAAAAGGGGGGGGGGGGGAGATTGTAAATAATTTTACAATGTTAAATTCATCTCCACAAGAAAACTCCCAAGGGAATTTAAGCACGATCATTTCACTATACAATTTCAGAACTTGCAGAATATCCCAAGCCAAGCTAATGGTGACAGCAATTAACATAATATCAAAGCAATATTCATAGGGAAAAAAATGCAGTGGGTAGATCAACTCAGAAATGAATCCAACACCCTCAGCTTTTCACACTATGGAATTCCAACAGTGTAGGTTATTAGTTGTATTAATACCCATGCTGCTTTCTGAACTAAATGCAACTTAGGCAAAAATATCAATGTTACATGTTAATAGCCCTTCATAGGAAGAGCTCCTATGCTTATCACTTGAAAGGCTTCAAGGAATTACATCACTACCTACAGTAAATCACTGTCTGTCATTGACTATTGATGGCAGTAATCTAGGAAGTGACTGAACCCTGAAAGGCATACTGCCACTGAACAACCTCACCACTGCTACGTACCAAACCCAATAAAAATGACATTTACAGAGCCTGAAACGGCAGAACAGTGACCTCATATTTGAGATAATGGTCTGTAAGTTATCCTGTTATCATGATCAAAAAGAATGAACAGAACAATATCAAGGTTTACATTGATTTAGGAGACTTTAATAAGCATTACTCTTTCTTGATTTTTTTTTTTTAAGTTTTATTTTGTTTGGGGTGAGATTGTATTTGAATGCTTTGCTAGAGACAGGGAGAATAAAAGCATAACATCCAACATTTCCAAAAGCCCTTCTTTTTGCTTGCTGCACTTATGCCTACTGTTGATTATATTTTAATGTTTGTCCAAGCTTTGCCTTGCAAGCAAATCACATAAAGAAGCATTTTGATAAGTTATCCATAAAAAGTAGAAAAGACAAGTAAATAGAAACAAAAAGTACCCATTAAATAATCATGCCCATTCCTCCACCATTACTCCCTGTAGTATAATGAGCAATTTGGCCACGCTGGCCATAAATTATCTGAAAAATGAGGCTGCTTGCCTTTTCCTTTGGGAGGTTATTACATAGTCTGAGAGATTTCACTAATAGAATCTATTTCTGATGGTAAACCTCAATTTTTCTTACTGAATATTATGCCTCTCATCTCATGAAATATAGGACAGAGTTAGGAACTATTCCCAACTTGCTGAAAGACTTCCTGTGCAGTGTAGCGGCTCTGCCCACACTGATCCACATCTTGCACAAGAGCAGACACGTATCTCAGCAGCGAATCATGCTGCAGTAGTGCAAATATACTTTCTAGTTTATTCCATAGCGTTCTTTCAGCCTGGCCATCTTTTAACAGGGATCACAACACTACCAGATTCAACACAGACTTTGGTTAAAAACTGACACCGCAATGCTAAATTCTGCAATAGGAAATTTCAATATATTCCAAAGTCAAAATAAAGACACCTCAAGCGTCTCAGGAGCTACTTAAGAATAACAGACTTCTAATAAAAACTAGGAGAAATAATGGAGATAAAGGTGACAAAATCTCAAGCATATCCAAGTACAAATCCTGTAAAAAATGTGAGATTCACTTGATCAAGTGAAAACAGAAGGAGCTACTAAGGAAGAAAGAGATGCTGCTGAAAAGTTGCTGATTTGTTTGTTCTTACTGAAAAACAAACAAAAACACCACCAAGCCAGGGATGCTACAGTTTTTAACTTACCAAAATGCAGAAATAGAGGTACTAAAAAAAATGCTCTAAGGATAATTTGATAATCAAGGTGAAATAAACCACCAATCCCAGATGCAATTTATCCAAGCTTTCTGACATTTCTTAATATGAAGGGCCTGAATCACTAGTAACAAGCAAAGAAACCAACATCAATCTAGCATCTAACTGGGCTAATTTCTGCAGCCTTCTTGGAGTCGTGCCCTTTAGCTCAGCTTTGTTCAGCATGCCCACCTTGGCTATGTCTGACTGCACTGCCGACAAGGTTGCACATCCCCTGCCCTCACACTGTGGCTGCATCTGCTTCTCTTTTGATCTTCTTAATGAAAGAGTGCTTAAAAAGGAGTGGGGGACAGGAGAGGCACCACACTGGCATAATCGATTCAGACAGCCAAAAGGCTTCTGTTACAGTCTCTCACAGTAATTTACTATTAAAAAAAAAATAAAACTAGACAGAAAGTACTCTTATACGGAAAAGGCTACTTACTATTACGGATCAAACCTTGATTAAGAGACCGGAGAGGCAGAATAAATGGTCAGTTTTCATCTCAGCAAAGGCCAAGTAACTATTCAATTTGCGTAACAGACTGTTTAATATATTTATTAGAAATGTGAAAAAGTCATGAACAGAGAAAGTCTGCTGATGAAGCAAGTCATGGAGCAAAGGCAGGCAACTTTAGCTAAATTGCAAAGTTCATCACTTTGAGAGGAAGCTAATGCCGTATTTACAGTCACCCACATAATCTTAGTATTACTCTCCTCTGCAGTGAAAAATATGTGCTCCTGCACATACAAATTAGAGAATTAAATCAATTCCTTAGGATTAATTAAGGAAGGTATCATAATGTATATAAACCTGGCAACCAGAATTCTCCTATCTCTCTCACTCTCCAACATTCTGAGGCTCAACTCTGAAGCCCAGTGAACTTTTTTCTATGTAAGGTTTTGACATTCCTTTGTCCTTGGCCTTTCTGTTTGTCACTGAAAAACAAAAACAAAAAACCACAGAACTTAACACTAAATCACTGCAGCAGAGCTGGAAATGGATATATGCAGCCATTTTAACACAAGATGTTACTGCTGAAAGACCATATTTTGGCAGGAAAGCTATGATGGGCTGATCTCATCCAGGTGTAATCTCTTCCACTCTGCCCTTCACCTGGCAGTGCAACTGCTACAGAAGTTCCCTGATTTTTCCAATCCAGGTGTGGCACAACCTCGTGGCAGTCCCAGACGTTGGCAGTTAATGGTTCTGAGGGAAACAACCAGGTCTTTCTGCACATCAGCTGCATTTAGAGAGAACTCTTCCAAAATAAGGAAAAGGCACTTCTATATCCCAGGGAGGTGACTCTTACTGTACATCAAAACACTGAGGAATTACCGATGCAAAAGTTCTTCAGAAAATGAATTGTAAACCATTCTGAATCAAAGCAGAGGGTATCCTAAATAAATTAGTTGGCAGCAGTATCTTTTTGCTAATACAGGGCAAAACAAAGATGGATCATGTGATTTGCACTTTCTTTCTCATAACAGAGAAGGGGTATCTGAATCATGTCAAATAAGGGAGAATTCAAACCTGATAAATACTTGATCACAAAACACATCATTAGAAGGCAGCTCATTGATGATGCCCTGGTGTACAAAAGTAGCAAGAGCAAAACATGTAGATGCATAATGAAAAATATCTGGAAGATCATTTTCTTAAAAAAAAAAAAAAAAATTGGTAAAGAATATAAAATTCACTTGGCTACCTGGATCACAGATATGACTATTATGAGAATTCCCACCTTCCTATTGAAGATTCTGAGGTAAAGGCATCACAAAACAGCATTCTTAGCCATAAGAACACGTACTGCCAGACCACTCTAAGCAATTTCTTTTTCTTCCTGTTTCCCCACACCACTTTAATGACTTATTCAGAATACTTTATTAATTAATCATGCACAACCACAAAATGATTGACTTGCAGTCTACAAACCATTTAGGTACCAGCCCATGTGGGACTACACAGATTACAGACACAAAGTGAAGCACGCAAAAGACAAAGAACTCCTTGTTTGGAATGGGTGTGACCCACACACAGCTCCCATCCACCCAGGCACAAGTGCCACCAGCAGTGTGAACAAAACCCCATATGTTACAAGCAAACCTACCACCCAAAGTGAGGCAGGAAGGCTGTCATGAACTCTGCTGGCTGCTTCCCTCTCATTTCTGAAACCGCATGGATGGTATAAGACTGAGCTGCTCCATTTATTATAAATCAAGTTCCACGGCATACTCACTGTATGAGTTTTTTATGAACTCCTTCTCTTTTACAGAAATTCTTCAGGAAATAAGAATACTTCATTCTGCATTCCCCAGTATGAAGAAACACAGCTGAAGTGCTTTCCTTGCGGTGACAAAATGGTCTGACTATTCTCCTGCTCAAATATTGCTATCCTTACCTGTAAGGCTGCTTTCTCAACAAGGGAAACCTCTGCTCTGCTATCAGGGTGACCCCACTCTCCTCTTTGCTTTTCTTCCTTTACTTCTGACTTTTAACAGTCAGCATGCTGCTCTCCTAACCCTCTGCCCCTTGGTTTTGTTTTGCCTTTTAAGGTGCCTATCTCCCTCCAGCATATTTTGTGCTCTAATTCCCCTTTCTCCAAATTTCAGCACCTCTTCTCCTAAGGTTCCTAAGCATACTCTCCATGGAGCCCCCAGACAGGAAATGGGAACAGGCTGAGTAATGCATTGGTAAGAGGGCAGCTTGGGCTGTGCTGAGAAACAGAAGGCTACAACCCATCAGAATAGGAACAAGAATCCTTCCATGGTACCTCTGCTCCACAAACAGCGTTTGCCTCACTGCAACAGCTCCCAAGTTGAGAATGCTGTTCCAGTCTCTCCTCAGCCTCCACAGAATTACAGACTGGGGCAGCCCAGCTATTAACAGCCCAATGTCACCCCAGTGCCCCAGCACTTGCAGCTCCATCACATCAGAGCTTCCCTCTGCCACCATCAGAAGTCTGACCTAGACAGGTCCACTTGCTTGCCTGGGCCAAGAGAGAAGACCAGAAAGCAGCACAGCCTTTTCCTTGCAGCCCAATCTTACCTGTGAGTGAGTGCCGCATAAGAAGTGGAGACAAACAGCTTTACTGGGTCACCTCCAAAGTCCTCCTCCCACTACATGCATTGTAATTTTATATTCCTAAATGAAGTCACAAACAATCAACTCAAATCAGTAAAAAACCCTGCCTTTCAGATACAGGTGGAAATTAAAAAACAAGCATTACTAAAGGTTACTGCAGCAAACAAAGATGAAGAAAGAAAGAAGATACAGTCAAAGCAAAGGAAAGCAAGCGTGTAACAGGCACATGCTTCCACAGATTTTTTGGTCCAACATAGCCATTTCCTAAGCATTTTGTGTGCAGTCAGTAGTCCTAGTCCCTCTTTTTCAATGGCAATTTTTTAGAATTAAAACAATTAACCTGTTTTGTGACATGCTCTCCATAATGTCAAAGAAGCTGGGGCCTGGGTGACAAGAACTCTGCAGAAACATATCCTTCTTATAAAAGGGAAGAGAAAAAATAATTGAATCCTTCATAAATACAGCTATATTATTATTACAGAAAGAGAGTGTCTTTTCACTTACTGTCCTTAATCATGAATTTTTATTATGTAGGGCACAAGTGAAAGAGCAGTTGTGATTAAAAGCTAACTGCACAGAACAAAAAATTGGTTACTTTCAGTCCCTGGCTGATAACTACTGATTTAACTGGTATCAGGATGACCTATCTCTTTTTTCATCTACTGCTGAAAAGATGTATGTAACATAAATTATTAAGATATTAATTAATAAATGTACAGTACAGGAGGTTTTTGTGTTCTTTTTTCTTTTTCTTTTTTTCCTTTTTGCCTCCAAGAAATCATTTTTACTGCAAGCAATTTTGCATGTCGTTTTGGACTATATTTTATCCTTGCTAAAAAAAGTCTGCGAGAAAATCAGTGCAACATTGTTCAGCATATTTTGACTTTCCAAATAGATGATACTCAAGGCAGTATTATAGGCTACCTGCATGGATAGTAAGCCTTTTTAGGCAATACAGTTAACTGCAATTAATATCTGGTATTGCAGAAAAATGCAATTCACACTATTATAAACACCATGACCTTAAACTCAGGTCTGATTTAAGGTAAGACAAAGCGTCTAGGAAGACTAACTGGTGTTGCTGAAAAGAAAAAGGACTGAAGCACACATTTGCAAGTCAGGAGAAAGGTTTTGATGCAAAATTTGTCCTTTTTTTTAATATATCATATGAGCATAATAAAAAACACTGGCTTTTCCCATATCTTACCTACATCTTCAGATCATTAGAGAGAGAAATCTATCAGTATATGCTGATATGTAATGTAATTTCAGTTGTTTCATTAATATCCTGTGCATTTTAACCAGGATTTTAATCACTCCGGGGTAGGAACTGAGAACAAATAAAATGTAATCATCTGTACGATGAAGACAACCCTGAAGACTTGCACACAAGAGGAAGAAAGGTGAAAAAATAAAACTTTAACAGTAACACAAAACTGAATCTATATAGGAACAGTATCCTATAAAAAGACAAAAAAGGAGAAGCTTGTAGAGCACATACTCCCGTAACAGAGTACATGAAACCTACTATTAACACGTCCCTGCTGTCAAGTTTTCTAACAGCTAAGAAAACCAACACCAAAGTGTCTCTTATCTCCTTTTACAACCCCGTTTCCTGAGAGAAATGCAATTTAGGAGTGGTAGGAGTTACTCCACTTACCCAGCTACTACAAGTCTGTGTTTCAGCACACAGCCCCTGGGGTCCATTTCCTTTGAATGCTAGACTTCTCTGCTACATTTTAAAGATAGAGGCTAGTGACAATGACATTACTTTGATAATTCCTACCATTCTACATTTTTTTTGTTTAATATATTAAATTTCACTCTCAGACTATTGCTTTGATTTTTCATATCCAGCACTTGCCCAGGAAGAAGACTTATCCGTGATTGACATAAATTGCGCAGAAAAAGAATTAACTGCATGAGCACACATTTCTTTTCTTGAACCGATAAAAGAACATCCACCAGACAAAAAATCCATTTGAAAACTAAAAAATCAAGAAACCCTTTAACCACTTTAGAATTAAATAGATCGTTCCATTCTTTGGACCCACTTTCAAGACTACCTTTTTATTACTGGACAACAAACTGTTGCTTCTTTCAAGCATGAATCACTCAGGATGACGACAGAAAGCAATTTGATATTTGAAAATGAAAAGGGAGGAAAAGAAAGCATTTTCCTCAGGACCACAATGCAAGAAGAGAGCTTTTTAGATGAGCTAGGGAACTGGCAAGTTGTTCTGAAGATACCCAAGCTAAAGATTTCTGAGTGAGGAAAGAGTGCAGTCTCCCACTTGAGAGCTTGAATAAGTTGCAAAATTTTCCCTTATCCAACTTTTCCAAGCTTGCATACGCACAAAGCACAAACAGATGTCCTTCAACTGTCCCAGTCAATCATAGAATCATATAATAGTTTGGCTTGGAAGGAATCTTTAAGATCATTTAGTTCCAACCCCCTGCTATAGGCAGGGACCTCCAGACCAGGTTGCTCAAAGCCCCACCCAGATAAGGAGAGCCAGCCTAGGTGCACTTTTCATTCCATTTGAAATAATAGTTATTCTTCTCAATATAGATTATCCTTTCTCCACTTAGCAGTTTAAATAAAACCCACTTTGGTGTAAGTTTGTCGGTGGTATCCCCTTACATAAAATGTGGTAGATTTCTACATAACCTCAGTGTTCATGTTTCATTAAGTACAGCAAATATGAATAGAAAGCTGCTGTAGCTACTAGTAAACATTATTTCAAATGAAAGCAAGGAGAGAAGCTCTCTAGAATTAAAATCTGGAAGGTTTCTCCCATTCCATCTCCTCCCCCAGCTCATCCAATCTCACCACTAATAACAGTCCATAACTTTTTTACTTCTATCTTTGTAGGCCCCTTGGCAATTCAACTTGTTTTTTTGTTAAAAAACAACTTCTCTTCCTGTTCTCGAGCACAATATAGCCATTTTAAGTTAAAAACCTATCTGTGGACTTGGAGCTATTACAGCGGAAGCATTAACTTTAAGTGGCCACGATATTCCCGCACTTCTCTCATATTCATCTCTGGCTTTGTTAGAAAAATCCTTTCTGTGCTTTTACACATTGTAATAAATTTATATCACTTCAAATCTTCAGGAATCAAAGGAATAATTTAGGTAGAGCAATCACAAAGGTATATTTTTTTTGCATTAAACTGAAGTACATAACTAGGTTGCACTAAAGATATTCCTTTCATAAGAAGACTGCAACAGAAAAGGGACTCTGCAAAGTCTACCTCTGTAGTGTCTTATGTGTGTTTCTGTATCAGCTTTCACTTAAAAGAAACATCAGTTTCATAACACAGCTTTCAGTGGCAAAATCAAACATTTGACCAAATGCTATAAAAAATCCTTTGGGAAATGAATGATTCTCAGTCTACCTAATGAAAAGCAACAGAATAGACAAGGCTGTGTAGATCCTTAAAAGAAGGATTTTTCTGTACTAGTTAGGGCTCATTCCTGTTCCTCAGGCTTGGCAAGTAAAAACCTACTTTGTCAAGGAGTTTAAGCTTCCCATGTGTCTGAAGCCTAGCATAGCCTGTAACCATTTAATTTTATTCAAGTAAAAGTTTTTTTTTACTGGAGTAAAGCACTGGATGCTCATCTTGTCACAGACTGGATGCAAGCATTCCTCTTGCCTACACAAGCTCCATCAAACCACAAAAATTCATCAGAGAAAAAAAAACAACATCAAAGAACCTTAACTTTATCTCCAAAAAAGGCAGGATATTACCTTCAGACATTTGGAGTGTGCATGTCTCTGAATATTACAAAAGGAAACAAGTGGTGTATCATACATGAAAGACTCTCTAAGATGTTTAATGTAAAATAGATACTGAAGTGAAAAAACAGAAATTATCAGTCTGAAAAAAACATTCATCACTTCCTATTATAAGGCTGAGTAACAGAAAAAAATGCACAGTTTTAAACATTCAGTTTTAATGACATAATTTAAATAACAGAGGCTTAATACCTCTGCTGTTATAATACTTCCAGTTATTTTTGATCTGTCTCAGCTGGATGAAAGTATTTGCATGTCTCTGATACTCAAATCATATTCCAAAACACTTCTCTTAACATTCAAGTAAAGTGTGGATACTTTTATCAAAGTGACTGTAGTGCAGAACTGTAAGTACAAAGACCTTGGGCAGTGAAGACTGAGTTCTCCTCTGCTTCTCTTGAACGAGTTTAGAAAGAACAATAGCGACTTCTGCATACAGATCATTGTCATCATAAATTAGTAAGTCAGAAGAATTATTAGTTGAGAAGGCTTAATCGTGCCCGTAATGATTGTTTCCTCCTGAAGGGGAGAGGACAGAACAGAGCCTTTACTGGGTGACACCCACTTCATTTCTGAGTTTGTTTGCTCTGCTCTACTCCCCACATCCACTGATCTCCTACATTTGAATACCCACTATTTGGCAGAATTTTGCACTGCTTAATAAAAAGATTAGAAAACTGAGCATATGAGATTTGATGGTTTAACACTCACCAAAGGAACGAAGTGCTTTTATAAACGTTGGTCAGACAGTGGTTTGATAGGCGAATTTGAGGGGATAAAAACACAAGTTCACTATGCTACTACACTTTTCTCATTCCAATTTCCTCTATCCTGTAAGTAGAGGTATATACATTATATTTCACTTCTAAATTGCCAAATATTTGCCCACAGTGCAATCTTTTAATTCTTTGTGAAAAGAAAGGTTTTAAGTATGAAAATATCATAGCTCTGAGAATATTTCGTACTTATAAGGGGAAAAAATGCCATCTGCTGGGTACAGCTGAGGACTGAGAGGTTTTTTTTGTCTTTCCTCGCTAACATACTATGCACCCTGGGAGAGTTCTCTGCACTTTGGATGTCATTTTTCCCCACTTTAAAAACTGATACAAATATCTGCAGTCCTTCTGAGAAGTACTGTAATAGCTGCCTCATTAAAACAATGTCCAAAGCTTCTTATTCTCCTATTTCGTCAACAGCAAGAGGTCTGACAGCGATGGACAAGATGACCAGCATACCAGTAAGAGTACTTTTAATCCTTGTATTAGACATTAGGATTATCTTTACAATCTCCACTACTTCACAAGCTTTTCTATCTCCACGTATCTAAATGTTATGGTTAGAGAATTGAATTTATCCAGCTTACACAAAGCAGAACAAGACACCACTACCTGTTTCCCTGTGCAGCAACACACAACTTTGCTACCATTCAAAAGCCAGCAATGGAACACTGGTTGCTACAGTACAGGTGCAGAATAGGTTGGTGATCTGGCCTTAAACAAGGAAAACACGGCACTGAAAATTAGAGTGCAAAAAATGTCCAAATAACCAAAAGAAGTCCAGAACGTCCAGTATAGAAATATATGAAAAGATCCAAGTGTGATATAATAAAATGGATTACTTTTAAAATTGACAAAAGCTACGAGGACAGAGTTTCATCCTCCATGGTTACATATGGGAAAGAGAATTTTGTTTTGACTCATAAAAGCCAAGGGAAACGTTTTCATTGTTGTTGCCGTATTTACAACACAAAGAAGCAGCTGTCACCTGTTGTGTGTGTACATACACACAATTCACACTGAGGCACGTATATTTACAAATAAAATAACATGATTCATTTCAAGTGAAGCCGAAGCAACATACAGTATTGAAAATTTGGGTTTCAAAATGAAAATAAAGGCTGATTTCTCACATATAGAGTGATGCTAAAATCGAAGTGGGTCTTATGAAAGAACATAGCTTCCTTCCACGTGTTTAAGATAAAAACACTGAGGTTGATTTCAAAATAGAATTCAGTATAAAACCATGCTTGTACTTCACAATTGCTGTCAAAAGACTGTTTGGTAAAAAGCGAGCAAGCATAAAAAGTATGAAAATATGGAATTTTGGCCTTTATAGGATCCTCCTGTAGGAACATGCTTATATATGTTACCAGATGGAACCAAATATCTACTGAAAACTATTAATGGCTTCTGCATGGCTTATTCCCTGTCAAAGTGCACAATGCGCCTAAGCTTGACATCCAGCAGTCACTGTTCTTTTCCATACTGCTTATATAAATAACAAAATGGATTCTGCATTGCCATTGAATCATCACGCCTTGATTATGCAAATTGATCTCCTACAGACAGATACATGTACCTATAGTCTCAATGACTGTAATGTGTTTGTACAGGATAAGCATCTTTTCTCGGGGGGGGAAGCAAAAAAAAAAAAAAAGCTGGGTGCTTGCCAAAAAGATGCTATGTGAATTACCAAAACCATGGCAGATCCTAAGTCATTACAGTAACAGATATTAAAAATACAATGCACTTCCTCAGAATGCAAATGTCCTTTCAAATGTTAATTTAAAAAAATTCATAATAGGCAATTACTTTCTTTTAATCAAATCATCCCAGCTTGAATACCTATAAAACAGGAGAATACTGGATCATTCTTCTAAAAATGATGATATAGGTTTCTTTTCTAATGTCTCTAAGGCTTTAAGATAAGTGAATGTACCAACAGTTTCTCTTGGTTATCAGAGAAAGTGGAACTGCTGATAATTGGCTAGTGTTCTAGAACGCCATCACTGCATGCATACAGTACCGATAACACTGACGTGGTAGAAAAGCAAACAACCTGTATCAAGGCCATTTATTTTGTTGACGTGTTTTGCTGATTCCAAAATACTTGTGAAAGCAGACAGACACAAAAAGCTGGACTTCTATTTTCTAACCCAATTCCAAAACATTTTTTGATGGTATCAAAGCAAACTGCATTGTATTCCTGGAGTTAGGACTATCATGTATTACTTTTTATCTTTAATACATTCATTATTTAGCACTTAAATTGGTTCCTTTATGATTTGTGAGTTTGGTATTATCAGAGAATTACATAATAAATTGTTCAGAGTGAGACTGATGAAGAGTACAAAAACACATACAATATCTTTTGCTGTCCAGCTTGTTTGACCAACTCTTGCTGTGATAACTTTTTTTTTCTCTCTCACTTTGCTTTATTCTTCTTTGAAATACACCACAGCATGCAAGGAAGTAAGCTCACTGAACTTTCTTTCCTTAAACAAAAGGTTCTTCAGTTCAAATACCGTGGAAAAACACTTTGTATTCTTACATTAGAGATCTGTAGCAATTTTACGCTAATGCTCTTTTCCAAACATGTTTTTAAATGTACCAATCTGTAAAGTAAAAAATAACAATAAAAATCTCCAATTAAACAACACACTGAAACAAAAACAAACAAACAAACAAAACAAAACCTAATTGAACATTAATTAATACCTCAGGCAGTTCATGAAGGGAAAACATTCTGGATTAAGTTATCATTTGCAGCACACTCACAGAATCTAACAAATACTCCTTGCCTGAAGATCACAGTTACTACGTGCAAAAATACAAGCCAAACAAGCTCATAACACTTCATACTGAGCAGCATGTTCAGTAATATTGTCTCTTGACTCCCATACTTTAAAAGTTAAATTATACTAGTACAAAAGAAAAATAAGTTCACAGATGAACTTCATTACGTTGAAGATGTGTATCTATTGCTCGTAACTTTAACAAAAGGAAGATGAGCATTTCCTTTACTTAAATTATATAGCCTTTAAATTATGCATTATTTAAAAATATGGCAAACCACCTGGATCAGACTGCATGGGATATCATCCAAACCGGCCTTGAATGCCTCCAAAGTTGGGGCATCCACAGCATCTCTGAGCAACCTGTGCCACTGTCTCACCACTCTCCTAATATGAACTTAAACCTCCCATCTTTATGTTTAAAGCCATTTCCCAATGTCCTGTCAATACATATGATGTAAAAAGTCAGTCTCCCTCCTGCTTATAAACTCTGTTAAGTACTAGAAAGCTGCAATGAGGTCTCCCCTCATGATGCTCCTCTGGACCCACTCCAACAATTCCGCATCCTTCCAGAACTGGAGGCTCCAGGCTTGGATGCAGTAGTCCAGATTGCAGCCTCACAGGGGCAGTGTAGAGGGGGATAATAACCTCCCTCACCTGCTGGACACCCCTCTTTTGATGCAGTCAAATATACTGTTGGCCTTCCAGGCTGCAATAGCACTCTGCTGGCTCATGTCCAGCTCTTCACCCACTAGAATCTCCAGTTCTTCTCTGCAAGAGTGAGAATTAACACATATCTGGGATTGGCCTGGCCCAATGGCAACATTTCGCACTTGGCCTCCTTGAATCTCACTAGGTTCACAGGGACGCACTTTACAAGCCTGTCTGGGTCCTTCTGGGTGGCACCCTTTCATTCTACTTTATCAAGTGCACTGTTCAGCTTGGTGTCATCAGCAAATTTGCTGAAGGTACACTGGATCCCTCTGTCTATGGCACTGATAAAGATGCTTAAGAGTACTTGTAACCAAGATGGACCCCTGGGGGACAGCACTCATGACTGGTCTCCACCTGAACAACCCTTCAGCAGGAACCATCCAACCAACTCTTATCCACTGAACAGTCCAGTTTTCAAATCCATCTCTCTCCAATTCAGAGATAAGGATACCGTGTCAACAGACTTGCACAAGAAGTTCAGGTAGATAAGAACAGTTGCCCTTCCAGCTGTTTGTTATACCCACTTGTCTTATCCAATGCTGGAGAAGTGTGTTCTTATGCATTTTGAAGAAGCTGTCCTTGAAGGTAAGTCAGCTCTCAGGCACCACTCTGTGCTTCAGGGGAAGCTGCCACTGGATATTATCTATTTGTTTTCTGAAAAAGCCAATACCAGCTAACCTGAAGTCTGAGATTATTTCTCCATTTTCTACCATCTTAGATTTGTTTAACAAGGGATGGCATCAGTTCTTTTCTGACTTGTTCTTTCTGATACATGAGTAGTAAGAAGTCTAAGCTACAAGGCTGAACTTTAGAATAAAATTCAAATCCAAAGGTAAAATAAGACAGAGTATTCAAGACACACGATAAGCAAATTTTAGAGGAATAATATGAAACTTGGGAGCTTTTCTTGATCTCATTTACAGATAGAAATGGATCAAACAGAATGGTTAATCATTATGATAGCTGACACAAACCACAGCAAAGTCTACATTAAGAAAAAAACAAGTTCAAGAAAAAGAAAAAGGGTCTACAAAACACACAGAGCTACATTTACATTCCATTTAGCAAGCATATAAATAATCTTTGGATTATACGAGGCAAAGCTTTAAAAATCTGGAGAAATGAGTATCTAAAGTAGAATAATTATCTGACAGATGGAGATTGCCCAAGGCTGCCACTTCAACATATAAAAAAATGAGGCTGAGTTCATTTTTGAAATCCAACATTTGAAATTCCAAGAGCATTCTGTGTATTAGTTTTGGAAGGTATGACATTATGTTCAGTATACCAGGGTATAAAAACAAGTTAGATTCAAATACTTACTTTGAAAATTACTTTAAAACCTCATCGAGAAAATATTTTAAACACCCTCATCTGAGTGGTACAGCATAAATATACATCTAGGTACTTTGGGTTTACAGTACAGCAAAATCTATATGCTTTTATATCTTCCACTGCAATGCCAAAGGTGAAAATTGCACATGCATATTTCTACCACAGTACTACCTGTGCTTCCACTTCCCATACAGCCAGACTCTTCTTTCCACGTATAATATTCTCTTTCAACCTCCTTGCACAATCCTACCCCTAAATTTGTCCGGATCTAGTAAGACCAATAGTTGAATGCCTGAAGATAACAGCTTAGCAAATTACTCATTTACTTTCATTTGCAAATTTTAAATTCCATAAAAAGCAAGCAACTTCGAAGCACACACTTGCTTTAACAACAGTATGACTATAAATGTAGTTAATATATTCTGACCTGCACTCCTCCTGCTGTCATCCCAACGTTGTGCATCTTTGCATCTATTTGCAACATCTTGTCCTTATTTGTTCCATAATTGCTGTGGGACATCATCTGCATTCTGCCTCATAACTCCACTGTACGTAAATGCAGCCCTAATCTAGATGGATCTCCAGAGGCTAGAGCAATATGGGATTATTATTTTCATCACTAAGGTACTAGTTGTAAAGCTCCCATTCTGTGATGGATGACATGTAAGAACAAGTTTGTGTTCTTTGGCAACCAGCATTCTGCAATCCAGTATGACTGAAAAGAGCTCGCAGCTCTAACTGGTCATTTATTGACCAAATAAAAGGAGGAACAGAAAGAGAGGAGGAAGCACAAAACACAGGTCAAACAAACCATACTGTCACCTCAGCAGATCCTGGCTGTTAGTTAACTCTTACCATTTTTCAGTTAGGATTTTTTTTTTTTTTTCAAAATAGAACTGTGAGGAAGACTGGCTCGTAAGGTGAATAAGTCATCTTGTGACAGACAACATATCTATATGACAGCAAATCAACAACAGCATGGTTCTTTTGAACCAGCTTTTTATTTTTCAGATGCTCTAATTTACAGAACAAAAAGGACAACATGACATCTAACAAAACGAAAACATTCACTTGCCGATAGCTATGATATCTATATTTGGTTGTTGATCTGCAATTGCCAGTATAGCCACTGAGACCCCTGCTGTCCTCAAACACACTGTATTTCATCTTCCATTTTTCATTACTCAACAATTTCCAAGCAAAAAAAGCTTTGCCTAAAACATGTTCCCTACCCTCCCACCCCACACACCCATTCCCAATGTGGTACAATTTCTCTTGGTTACAATTAAAAAAAAAAAGATTACTAACAGAGTTGATGACTCCTTCAGATTTTATATATATATTTATATATTTTATATAGATATATATGTATATATATACACACACATTAAAAGTGTGTATATATATCAGTATTTCTCTCCTAGAAGATGAGTAAAATTCCTGACTCCTTCTCATACCTCAAGATTCTAGACAGATCTTTGATTATTCTGTGATATGAAATCATCTAATCCATTGACCCAGTAAGATATTTACTCAAAACCAATAGAGACAAAACTTCACTTTTCACTTGACTTCAGCATGTCTGATTCAGATAAAATTTGAAAGAATTGCACAGGCTAATTAAAAGTCTGGAAAAGGGAGCACGGACGTCCTTGTAAGCTACCACAAAACTGGCACCGTGTAGACATTTTCAGATGATATTTGTGACATTTAAAGAAGGTTCAGAATCAGCTTGGGGGTTTTATCTTTTTTAAGAAATATTTTTAAAGTCAGACATTTTGGGGGGGAAAAAAAGAATCTCTACCTTTTAAAAAACAACCTTCTCTATAACTGAGACGTTGCACACAGCAATTATATATATTTCCTTCTGACAAGGTCATTTAACTCAGAGGCCGTCTGTAAACAGTTGGTGAGCTTATGTCCCCATAATTTTATGTTCCACGAGTATCACCATAATTTCAGAAAAACGCAAGGTACTGTTACACGATTAAAGGGCTTCACTTCACATTGCTGATGAGAGACAATTATCTTAGTAAGCCTGAAGTGATACAGAAGTGCTGGCAAGTGGGCTTACCACTTTAAAGCATGTGAAATGTGAGGGCTTTACAGTTCAACTGCTGTGTTTCACCACAGAACAAGAACACCTTACTCCTTCACTGAACTAATTTATTAGGATGTTGCATTTTTTTGTTTGTTTTCAATAAAAATAACTATTTTGATGTGATCAAAAGAGATCGAAACCATAAACTGGAATCCTTGCAAAAGCAACAGAAGAAGAGTTAATGTAAACCATCACAGTGACGCTTGGATGGGCTGCTCTATGAGAATACACAGGGGACAATTACTGTGGCTCAGCTGATAAGATGTAACTCGCCAAGGTGCAATGACACAATTTCTTTCAAATATATGTGCTGAACAGGAGTGTCAAGATTAGGTCACTGAGATTACCAAGACCCTGTCTTTCCTCGGATGCAATAGTACTTTTTCTTTATTTTCATTCTTTGTTATGGAATCTTCATCTTAATAGTGCAGCTTATTCTAAAAGTACTTCATAAACCATAAGCCTGACCCTTCTTTTTAATTCAAAGGCAAAACTGCCCAATATCAATACTGAAATAACTGAACCCTATACAAAAACAAATGAGTGATCCATCCAGAACGGAACTACATCTGGAGTGAAACGTGGCAGCTATTTTGCAGTTAGCATTACTATTACAGACTGATCTATGGATGGAAATGCACAACTGAAAGCACAGGGGAATTTTAGGTAGATGGAAAAATAATCACACCGACTAAAATCAAGCAAATTCCCTGGAGAACTCCCTCATTCATAGGAAAAATGCACAAGATTGTTTACAATTGATCAGGATCTCAATTACACATGCCATGCCAAAGACAGGCCTAACAGCTGACTGTGCTCTAGTCTCATGCTTTTGAATAAATAATGACCCCATGTGTTTTTTTCCCCCCACTATTTAATTGAACACGGAACTATAAATACATGGGCAGTGTGGCTGGAGTTTATTAACGCAGGTTCAACCTAAAAGACCACACACAACAGCAGCACAGATTTAGATGTCTGCATTTTAGGGTTTAAAGATGAGGCTGTAAATCAGAACAGAGGACTTGAGAATTATAGGCGATCCCCATCCTCACTATTTCAAGCTGTCACGTATTTGAGATCAATACTTTGAGTTCAGCTCCGCAGTCAGTAAAAGATCAATACAAAGTCATACAATCCTTTCTCATAAATATTACTGCTTAACTATCGAAATAACACACACGCTTTTATAATAGTATTTTAAACACATTTGCACAACTCTGCTGTCAAACACGTGCCAAATTTCTTCGTGGATTGTTGAAGGAAAACTATTTTACCTAAAGCACTGAAACCACTATGAATCCTGGCTTTTAATCTCAGTGGGGCTAGGGAGAGGCAGGATGCCCAACACTGCCATATTAGAACTGCCAGTAGCAAGACATTCTGTTCATCAAAATAGAATTGTTAGGTTGTTGGGTTTTTTTTTTTCAGAAATCAACCTAACAGGCCTTCTTCAAAGTGAGTTTAATATGGCAGTGATCAGAACTCTGGAATTGCCTTTTTAAAGTCTAAAACTAAGTATGTTTCTTTTAAAACAACTTTGAAGTTGGTACAGTTTGGATGCTTCCATTAAAAACTTCATATTTTACCAAGCAGTTAATCAGACAACCAAATTAACAAGTAAAGCAATTAAGCCTGCAATATTTTATTCACAATATTTTATTATGTTTAACTGAATAGAAGCTACAGTTTCATTGGTCATTACTTAATACGAATCTCTCTCTTCCAGTAATGAAAGTACTTCATTAAATTTTCTTTTTGTTAGTTGAATGTACCTGGACTTGTGCTACAAACAGCAGTCAACTGTCATATGAGTTAGAGTAAAATGTATTTGGAATAATTATACTTTATTGTATTTGGAATAATTATACTTTATTTCTCTAATGCCAAGTTTCTAGGATTTTTTTTTTTCTTAAGCATGTGAGAGGAACATAAACATGAGCTTACTTAAGTATTACAGCATTCAGAGACTATTCCAGGCACTTATATCCATCCTGATAAGCAATATACACATTTTCACATAGCTGAAGTATGGTAGAACTTTTCTAAATGTCAGGAAATATTTCTGATTTAACAATGGAATACTCCTTCAATAATTTACTGCTAAGTGTCCAACTTTTTAGCAACAGTTTTGCTGGCTAATTTTTATTACATTCATTTTCTGATAAAATTATCATCTTTTTCTTTAAATGCAATGCAATAACACTAAGATTTTTCTATTTGAAATTGGTGTTAACTAATCAAGCAAATACTTTGTTTTTGTTTTTTTTTTTTTACTGTGAAAAATAGTTTTATTTTGCTTCTGAGTTACAGGCTCCTACTATGAATTTGTAAGTTTCAGCTGAAATCAAAAGAATCCTATAATAAAAGTAGCATTCCTGCCAGACACCAGGTAATTTTTTCAGTAGAAATCTTTCCTGTTACACTTTTCAGTGGTATAAATAACAGCCAAACAAATGTGAAACATTTGTCTGAATCTGAAATCAAACATAAAATATTCCTGTATATTCTCTAAAGCAGCTGTGTTGCTTCTGAAGACTTAATATACCACTTTCAACCACAAAAATATAACAGATGTTTCTGACCTTATGAAATACTCAGAAGTCAGTAGCCAAGTATATTTGGTTGAGTAAACCTGATATTCTCAAGATATCATACATTCACCAAATATGTTCACTAATACTAGCTAAATTTAGATGAACCATTACTGGCACTCTGGACTAAGCAAGCAGTCTGTGTATTAACTGTTTAACCATCCTGGGTTACCTAGGGCATGCACAAAAAAAATACAAGCTTAACATCAGTACTCAAAGTCGTAGTGAGACCCAGATGTTAAAACAAGCAACTTAAAAAAAAAAAAAAAAAATTGACGATCTCAGCCCTAAACAAAATTATTTCCAAGGCAAGCTTTAATTCAGTGACTCAATCTTCAACCTTCCCTCCCTGTTCAATATGTGCAGTGTCTGAATTGGGCAAAAAGTATGTAGAATTGCTGAAAAGATTTACATGTCTCTTGCTTCTGGAGCTTACCATTTCTGAAAAAAACTGATGGCTTTATAGACAACACCAAGAAAATTTATCAAAAAATGTGAAGTTCAGGCTTTTCTTTAAAAAAAACAAGTGTCATTTCTTGATTATGCAGAATTCTAAAATGGAAGAAAGCTGATGTTGGCACTGTTTTGCTTAATAGCAATAGAAAATAGTTATTTTATATAAGAATTTTAGCTAGCATAGCCTGTCTGTTTTCTGCATCCACAAAGGGCAATGCCAAAGCCAAAGACGAGATTAGCCTCTGTTTTTTGTGTTTTTAATGTTATGAAACAATATAAGAACAAGTAGTTTTACATTATAAGCATCTGCTGTTGTTTTCAGTACTGCATTGATTACAACAGCTTCTAACACTTTCAGTGAACAAATTCTACAGCATACAGAGAGGCTTAGCCCCAGAAAATGTCAAGAAATATCAGAGGGGAGATTAAACTGCTAAGGGACATTCACTTGTGCGTTATACATTTAAAAAGGGGAGAGATTACATACCCTTCTCCACCAATCCTCGTTATCTTCAGACGAAAATCAACAGAGTTCAGGCTGGGTGGCTTCCATTTCAGAATATCGTCACATCGACCAGGCTTGTATTTCTGAAGCAAATTAAAAAGTGGTTTAATTATGCTTGTTGGTTTTCACTGGTTTTAAAAGAAAAACTCAGCATTTCAGACTATATTAGATGTCTCTAATGAATTACAACACTTAGTGATTGAAGCAATGAATTTCATTACCACAGAGGTAGTTGTGCTTCACTACTTTATTTGCTGCTCCCTTTTAAAACTGCTTAGCAGCCAAGCCACTGCATATAATACAAAACTCAGAATGGAAATAAAAATTAACATATTTCATTGTCTCTCTCTGACTGATGGAACATTTCAAAAAAGAAAATAAGACAGCGCAGTTTTAATAAATGATAACATTGGTAGGACATGCATAAAATACACGTTTAAGATAACCTCAACATTTTGAACAATTTTATGAACAATGTGTTTGTTACCCATACTGTTGGCTGACACAATGTGAAAAAGTCAGCAGTCATCATACTGACAACTCTCAGAAAGGCCCATCAGAAACATGTACTTTGGTATCAAAAGAATTTAAGTTATGTAGCAATTGAAAAAGCGTCGTGACATGCTGAAACATAAATTAAGGGAGCATCTGTTGCTTCAGAGAGCTGAACCAGAAGTTGCCATATTTATCATAAAAGAGCAATTTTCCCTTAAATTAAGACCTTTGCTTTAGCATGGTCTCTTTTATCATCCACTTCGGTTAATTAAGCTGTCATGCTGTTCATCCTCAGCTAATAGTGACAGTCAAGGCAGCTAAACTTTTCCTTACTTGGTTATCTTTCATGGCAATGGAGTAAATCAGAATTAGCATGGACAGGGAAAAAAATGGATATGTACAAGATGAGAAATTTTAGTTTTAGATTCTTTGTAATTCTCAATGAGAAAGACCATTTTAGTTTACCTCATAAAAACAAACCTACAAAACCAAGAATGCCAGGTGTCTTTTGGTAGGTACCGCAGTGACCACCATTCATGCACTGCACCCAGATCTTGTTAAATATTTACAAAATATTCAATTTACTGATGATAAATGTAACAGGTCTAGACCAAAAGTGACAAAAGCAGATGAAGAATTTTCTTTCTTTTTTTTTTTCTGATAAAAGAATGGACACTTATCTTTTCCAAAATAAATGCATTGTATCTTCCTCATTACTTCTTCATAAAACGGCTGTGTGATGTTTGCTAGACAATAGTAAGGCAAGCTTTACTTCCCCAAGCTGAAACCAAAATCAGCTCCAAACAGTGTTAGTCATGCATAGCAGAAACATGACAAAAATAACTGACTGAAAGCTCTTTCTGAAAACTGAACGTGGCTGTCTAAACTCCATTTACTAATTTTTTTGACCACAGACCCAGACTATCCAAGACTGATGACTTCAGGTTTTCTGTTTGGGTTGCTATTCAGGATACTAGAGACATCTTTCAGATGTTGGTACTGGAGTTGCCTACCCAACTTACTATTCTAATCTTTTGTAGCTCTGAAGTGAATTTCTCCAAAACCGCTCCCTCAAACTCTGAATAGAATTTAAATCACTTATCTTGGACATTAGGAAAATATGCAGAAGTTTCTCACACCTTTTATCTATGCCTGTTCTCCTTTGATGTCTTTTATTTTATTCTTTCCCAGCCAACTTCTATTTGAAAATTGTCTACTGGAAAGCAACTTTCCCCAGTCATCCCTCATGTCCAGAACAGCTGCCAAACCAAATCAAACATCCCTGTTTCACTTGAATCAGAAAAACAGTAAGATGAAGTGCTATACTTAAATTACGTCTGTTTTCAAACTTCTTCTCTTCCCACTTTATTCCCCTTTATATGATTTCTGGCCTGTAACATCAGTAGCTATTTGAGAAGAGTTGGTTGACTACATATATTTACAAAAAATGTGGATTTAAAAAAGGTACAGTTTAAGAACGTTAAAAAAAAAAAAAAATCTTTCAGTAGCCCTTTAGTTTTCTCCATCCTGCTGGCCTCAATCAGCTCTCCCTCATTTCTCTGTCTGTTCTCCATGCGCCAGTAATGAAATTCGTTTAGCTCTTTAATTTTTTTTTTCACTTAAATTTGCAAATCAAAGTCTTATACAATGCAGGTATGAAGATTTAAAACTCATGCCGTATGTTCTTATTGATATTAAATGGATAAGGCAACAGAATACACAAAACAAAAAATCTCAATTTTGAAACCACTTAATCATTTCAGATAATCATTTTTATACACAGATTGTATATTCAAATATATTTTAAATAGCTTACATTCCATTTTAGGGAAAAGATGACTATTTAAAATATATTCAACTGGTTGCATGCACTGAAAATGAAAATTATGTTGGAGGTGAATGGCACTGAGATCTCTCTGTAAGTCAAATTTTTCTGCACTTTTCTTATACCTGATATTAGAAGAATACGGAATTGAATTTTAAGGTATGTTCTGGGAATAATAACACTGCATACAAAGCTTGCGAAGAAATTATTGTTGTTCTCACTTGTCTTCTGATTTGGCAAAAGACCATTCTTACTACTAGGTATTCATTACTTAGTTTGAATAAAAACTGTGAGGAACATTTCCATTTATGAGAAATTTCTCCACAGGGCGAAAATTTAATTTATGAAGCAAATTTTAGAGCAAGCACCAAGGAACACAGAGTACAGCTGAGCAGCCAAACAGGTGCTGGTTTTGCCGTGCAAAAGATTTTTCTCGGTGGTTGTTCATCTGACTTTTTAAACACGACTGAGGTCTTCAATCACTCCATAAAAGTGTCATCTGTCAATCACATCTAAACACTAAAACCTTTTATTAAGCCTCTGAGTGGCATAGCTTCTAGGTTATCGACATGCAATAATCTTCCAAGCAAGATTACTGGAGCATTTGCCTTGATGGATTTATTAATATATACTCAAGTAATCAATTTCTATTTAAGCTACAGGTCATATTTTTGAGACCTTATGAGTTGTTAAGACTAGAGCCAGTCTAATTGAGTCTAGAAAACAATCCCAGCTGATTTAATGTATCAGTCCAAACCATCTCTTTACATATCACTGCTTTTAAGAGAAGCTAACAGTCTTCAGGACTACCAGTCTCAATTGAAAAACTTCCCATATTTTATGCAAAAGATCAATTCGGACTGCCTTGCATTCAAGATTACTAAACATTTTCTCCTAGTCATAAACAGGAGGATTTGTTTCTGCCTGGAATGTAAATCTTGTAAAAGTTTGACATACCTAGGATATGAATTCTCCTTAACACAAAAGAACATAAACTGTCCTCTCAGAGTCCCGGCACTGAAATCCTAAGAAACATTTGAAAACTGTGGTCAGAGGATCTTTGATCAGGTGGAGGCCAGCTATGCATGGTGTCCTCTAGGAGTCCTCTTTAATATCTTTATCAATGACAATGAGATCAAGTGCACCCTCAGCAAGTTTGCTGATTTGCTATGAGCCAGCAGTGTGCCCAGGTGGCCAAGAAGGACAATGGCATCCTGGCTTGTATCAGGAATGGTATGGTGGGCAGGACTAGGGAAGTGGTCCTGCCCCTGTACTTGGCACTGGTGAGGCCTCACCTCGAGTACTGTGTTCAGTTTTGGGCACCTCACTACAGAAAAGACATTGAGGTGCTGGAGCAGGTCCAAAGAAGGGCAACAAGGCTTGCGAAAGGCTTGGAGAATATGGCCTACGAGGAGACACTGAAAGAACTGGGGCTGTTTAGTCCAGGGAAGAGGAGGCTGAGGGGAGATCTTATTGCTCTCTTCAGATTGCAGTGAGAGCGGGGTTGGTCTCCTCTCACTGGAGACAGGTGACAGAACACAGGGAAATGGCCTCAAGTTGCGCCAGGGTAAGTTTAGGTTTGATATCAGGAAACACTTATTTACAGAAAGGGTTGTTAACACTGGGATAGGCTCCCCAGGGAGGCGGTTTAAAACGCATCCCTGGATGTGTTTAAAAACCATCTGGATGTGGTGCTCAGGGACATGATTTAGTGGAGGGCTGTTAGGGTAGTTTGGTTAGGTTGTGTTTGGACTTGATGATCTTTAAGGTCTTTTCCAACCTGAGCAATTCTATGATTCTATGACGCTAAGCCATGAGTGTCCAATCTTTTGCCTTGCCTTGATCACACTGAATGAAGAGGAATTGTCTTGGGCCACATATACACGATTGCTTTTAAAGCAATACCTCCTGTTTATTTCCATGGAAACTACAACAGATGTAATGAGCACAGTAACTCTGCTTGATAGAGCAAATTTCCAGAAACAAAGCACTCAACATAGTTGTCAACATTAGCTACACATTGTCACCAGAGATGAACAAAGGCCTGCATACCATGTTCATCAAAACCTGCACCAGCACAGGTGATTCACTGTTGCTGTCACCACTGCTGAAGTGCACTACAGTGTTCACACATTCACTGTTTGGTCTCCAGAAATGTTTGGCAAGTGTCAGTAAATGACAATGGGTGCAATTCTTCTTTTTTGAATAGAGGAATTCAATGACACACCTTTGCTTCATACACACTTCCATGTCAGACACCATTTTGTCAGATTGCTCTTCTGTTGCCATCTGTTGCAAGGCAACAAAATGCAACAGGATCTTGGTGGAAAAGTTCAGTCTCTACTGCCATACCACCAACACCCGCCTCTGATGTCATAAGCCAATACAATAAAATAGCAGGCACTACTTTTGGCGTAGCCCTTGTTAAATAACTAGTGGGTTATTTGATCTTGTTTTTGTGAAATTAATGCATCAGTCTGGTTCAGTGGCAGTAATTCTGTGAGTTCTTAAGGTGCTCACCAGAGATTTTTTGTGAAGTTTTACTCTTCCTGTACTTCATCCTTGACAACAGTTACCCACAAATGTGCGTACTGCCAGAAGTGATGACATGATCAAGGCTTGACTGTGAAGCGAGGGATATTTTTCTCTCTTAAGAGAGGTCTTATAGAAGTCAAGGAAAGAGACATGATCAAAATTTTGAGCTGAATATCTGATTACAACTCTACACATTACATTTGAAAATCTGCAAGTAATGTATTTACGTCAACTGAAAATGGAGTTGCAAACATAAACTGATGATTTTTTTTTTACAATCTTGAAGCTTCTTCTCAAATTCCTGTACCAAAAACCAGAAAGTACAGCTGCACAATTTTGGCTATTCACAGGACTGTGTGCATTAAAAGGCATACATTTGCCATAACTTGAGTTAGCACTGTACTGCATCCTCCCCATGACCTGGCTTGAGCCCAAACAGTGCTGATTACACACCAATTTTTGGCTGTTGTGAGCAATGGGTGTGTATGTGGTCACTGGTTAAGGAAGAGCTGTCACAAGGAGGTGGGCCAAACTGCTGGGTCCCAGGATGGATGTGCCTGCACTAGGTTGAGTGGTGTAGTTGACACAGAAGAAGCAAGGGATGAAATTAGAGGGACCTGAATAGGTTTGAAAAGTGAGCCTACACGAACCCTGCTAAAACTCAAATACAAAACCTGCTTCAGAATAGACAAGAAATTTTTTCCATGATCACTAATGAAAAACAATGTTTTGACAGGATGTATCTGTGTACCTGTAATTGCACTTCCATATCCACAATTTCAACTCAAGTTTAATTAAAAAATTAATTGGCTGGCATGCCTGAAGGAGAATTGAGGGGAATTTGTTATTTAAGATAGAGTTACATTTCTTGCCTTTGCCACTTGAACCAGCATAACATAAAACAAGTCTCAGCTAAACTTTTTGTTCTGTTATTTAAATATACTCAAGACCAATCTCTGCCATTGTTCAAATTAGCCAGAGACCTTTCCTAGAAAAAGAATATCTTATGACCATTACACTTGGTATCAACAACTGACAAATAATGTTTCTTACTTCATAGTAGAATTGCTAACATCGAATACCTGATAAAGGTGACAAGTAATTTACAAGTATTTTTCTGTAACATTTACACAGATGAGCAATCAGATTTCAAGAACAGCTTATACAGTCTTCTGACTTCTACTACTGGATCAAGAAAAGCAGAAATTCACAAAAATCCAGCTTAAAATGAGAATTCATGCAAAGGCCAAAATGAATGCCCTTCCCAGAATTTATTTTTGTAGTGATTGAGTTCATACACGCAATATAGCAGTAGTAAGCTCTTGAATTTGAATGTTAAATGCTAAATCAACTTCTTCAAATAGGAGCCAGAGCCAAACAAGAATTCTGCTTGTTAAGTATGTGAAAACTTCACCTTAGATGAATCATTGCATACTGCAGACCTGTACTGCCTGAAGTTATTCTGTATTCCATTTCCAAAACAAAATGTGAAGCAATCTGTCTGAGATCAAACTACTCCCTAGCATTTTAAATATAGCATTCATAGCAAGATATCCTCCACACCACCCCCCAAATACGCATGTACACGACTACTTTTAAAACTTATCAGGTCACGTATCATTTCAAACACAAAGCTCTCAGTTCAGTCTAACTTTTCGATCTAGTCTAACCATAAAAATTAGAATTCCACATCCAAAAATATACATTAATAAATCAGAAACTAACTAAAAAAGCTTCATAGGACTGGACTATTAGGTCTCCTGCAGTCCTTTCAAAGTCACGGTGACTGAGCCTTCCAGCTGGCTATCAACCACAAATCCTCAAATTTTTGCAACTCTGCTACTCACTCAGCATCACCCAATGTTACTTCCACCTTCATAATATTTTTATTATTTTTACAATTAAGATCTCTGCAGAATGCGGGTTTCTCCCAGAAGAACACCAGTCCCTTTCTTTTCATCATTTCACAACCTCCCATTCTAACGTCACCCACCTCCATTTCCTACAAACTGAACTGGCCAGTTAGGAGTTGTCAGTCTGTGCTACTGAGAGAAAAGCTTATCTGGCATCAGGATAACTGACAGAATCAAAAGACTTCCTAATTCCATATTCTCAGGTAGGTCCACACAAGTCACATGGAATAAGTTTTTGTTAGTATCCAGTGATCCACATAAACACAAACCGGTGGCTTCTTTGTCACGTTGAACCTCAAGTCCCTTCCCTGTTCCAAGAATAATTAGTCCTATTTGTACTGTTCCTCCATAGGTGTACACAGAGGAGGTAACTCTTTTTTCCCCTCCCTGCAAGTTATGAGAAAGCCTGACCCTCAGAGAATACAGTTATCCAAATTACTTTTGCTGACACATTTCTCATTAGCTACAGATATTCTTCCCACTCAATTTTAGGTTTTGCCTAAAGCTGTGCATTGTCCCAGCATTTGTATTCAATGGATGGTTCAGCAGAAAGATGAAAGCCTGGGGAATGGAGATGTTAAATGCCCATAGCGCGGATGAAGTTTCTCTTGAGGCAGCTGCTTTCAGCTACCACATAGTATAGACTTTCCTGCTTAGTATTCCGTAGGAGGAAGAGTGGAGTTAATCTCTGGGACTGCATTATGGGCAGGCAGTCTGGGCTGTGAGGTGTTGGTGACTCACCATGAAGACATACACCTCAGAGACAGAATAACTTCAGCCAGAAGTCTGAACAAGAAAAAATGGATCAGTTCTCCTAGCGACGGAAAAGGAAGAAGTGGTGGCATGACCAAATGAAAGGTTGGACCAATGATAGCCACTGTCACTCCGGTCTTCAAAAAGGGCAAGAAGGAAGATCCAGGTAATTACAGGCCAGTCAGCCTCACCTCTGTCCCTGGAAAGGTAATGGAACAGATTGTGCTGGATGCCATCACCAGACAACTGGAAGAAAAGGAGGTTATCAGGAGTAGTCAGCATGGGTTCACCAGGGGGAGGTCGTGCTTGACCAACCTGGTAGCCTTCTATGATATTGTCTCTGGCTGGGTGGATGGGGGGAGAGCAGTGGATGTAGTCTATCTTGATTTCAGCAAGGCGTTTGACACTGTCTCCCACGACATCCTTATAACAAAGCTGAGGAAGTGCGGGATAGATGAGTGGACAGTGAGGTGGGTTGAGAACTGGCTGACTGCCAGAGCGCAGAGGGTTGTTGGCGGTGCAGAGTCTGGTTGGAGGCCTGTAACCAGCGGTGTTCCCCAGGGGTCGGTGCTGGGTCCGGTCTTGTTCAACATCTTCATCAATGACTTTGATGAGGGGATAGTGGCCACCCTCAGCAAGTTTGCTGATGATACGAAGTTGGGAGGATTGGCTGACACACCCGATGGCTGTGCTGCCATTCAGCAAGACCTGGACAGGCTGGAGAGCTGGGCAGTAAGAAACCAGATGAGGTTTAACAAAAGCAAGTGTAGAGTCTTGCACCTAGGGAGGAATAATTGCATGCACCAGTACAGGCTGGGGGATGACCTGCTGGAGAGGAGCTCTGCGGAGAGGGACCTGGGTGTCCTGGTGGACGACAGGTTGGCCATGAGCCAGCAGTGTGCCCTTGTGGCCAAAAAGGCCAATGGCATTCTGGGGTGCATTAAAAAGAGCGTGGCCAGCAGGTCGAGGGAGGTGATCCTCCCCCTCTACTCTGCCCTGGTAAGGCCTCATCTGGAGTACTGTGTCCAGTTCTGGGCTCCCCAGTACAAAAAAGACAGGGATCTCTTAGAAAGAGTCCAGCAGAGAGCCACAAAGATGGTGAAGGGCCTGGAGCATCTCCCCTATGAAGAAAGGCTAAGTGAACTGAGTCTGTTCAGCCTTGAGAAGAGAAGACTGAGAGGGGACCTGATCCAGGTCTATAAATATCTAAGGTGTGGGGGGCAAAGTGGCGAGGCCGGACTCTTTTCAGCAGTGTGCGGAGACAGGACAAGGGGAAATGGCCAGAAGCTGGAGCACAGGAAGTTCCGCACCAATGTGCGCAAGAACTTCTTTACGGTGAGGGTGACGGAGCACTGGAACAGGCTGCCCAGGGAGGTTGTGGAGTCTCCTTCTCTGGAGATATTCAAGACCCGCCTGGACGCCTACTTGTGCGACCTGGTGTAGGGAGCCTGCTTTGGCAGGGGGGTTGGACTCGATGATCTCTGGAGGTCCCTTCCAACCCCTACAATTCTGTGATTCTGTGATTCTGGACAGGTACAATCTTGGCTGGATAAGGAACTGGCTGGGAGGCCAGGCCCAGAGAGTGGTGGTGAATGGAGCTAAATCCAGCTGGTGACCTGCCACAAGTGGTGTTCCCCACTGTCCTCTTCAGTATCTTTATTGATGACCTGGATGACGGCATTCAGTGCACCCTCAGCAAGTTTGCAGATGACACCAAGTTGGCTGGAAGTGTCGATCTGCCTGGGGGCAGTGAGGCCCTACAGAGGGATCTGGACAGGCTGGGTAGCTGGGCTGAAGCCAATGGGACAAGGTTCAACAAGACCAAATGCCAGGTCCTGCACTTTGGCCACAACAACCCCAGGCAACACTACAGGCTTGGGGCAGAATGGCTGGAAGACTGTAGAGGAAATGGACCTGGGGGTATTGATTGATGCTCGGCTGAACATGAGCCAGCTGTGTGCTCAGGTGGCCATGAAGGCCAATGGCATCCTGGCTGGCATCAGAAACGGTGTTGCCAGCAGGAGCAGGGAGGTGATCATCCCCCTGTACTCAGCTCTGGTGAGGCCACACCTTGAGTAATGTGTCCAGTTTTGGGCCCCTCACTGCAAGAAAGACATTGAGGCCCTGGAGTGGGTTCAAAGAAGGGCGACAAAGCTGGTGAGGGGTCTGGAGCACAGGCCTTATGAGGAGCGGCTGAAGGAGCTGGGATTGTTCAGTCTGGAGAGGAGGAGGCTCAGGGGAGACCTTACTGCTCTCTATAACTACCTAAAGGGAGGTTATAGTGAGCTGGAGGTCAGCCTCTTCTCTCGTGTAATTGGTGATAGAACTAGAGGGAATGGCTTCATGCTGCATCGGGGAGATTTAGGCTGGACGTTAGGAAATACTACTTTTTTGAAAGAGTGGTCAGGCACTGGAATGGGCTGCCTGGGGAGGTGGTGGAGTCACCAACCCTGAAGGCGTTCAAAGGATGTTTGGATTTTGTGTTGAGGGATATGGTTTAGAGAGAACTATTGGTGATAGGTGGATGGTTGGACTGGATGATCTTGTAGGTCTTTTCCAACCTTGGAGATCCTGTGACATTCTGATTCTGTTCTTGTCTTATCAAGAAAAGGTTTCTTTGATAAGGGTGCCTTACTATCTAACAAAGCCTAAGAAGTCAGCTCTATCTCTCAAATCCTTATTAAATGGCATTCACCTTAAGTGTAGCAGGAGCATCTAGCATAGGCTTTTTCAGCCTTCCACCTCCAAATGACAGGAAGCAAGCAAATAACCCAGCTCTTGTCATTTTACCAAACAGCACAGTGCTGACATTTGTCATCTATGCTTCCCCCCTGTATACCATTCAGAACCAGCCCTACAAGAAATCCAGAGGGTACAGCAGCATCAGGGAAGATTTATTTGAAAATCCATCCCTGCCACCAAGAGGTAAGGGCATACCAACGATTGGGAAGTAAGGGACAACAGGACCAGAAGGGAATGGGGTTAACCAAGGCATCCATTGAAGTTCTTGTAAATCATCAAATGTCATTTGCCATGCTGCACATGACATCAGCACTTAACCACACTGAAGATACATTATAATTAATGCCTCTCAAATATGAAACATAAATCTTTATGTATCTGATAATTTAAATTTCAAAAAAGTTACCCTCCTAGTTCATATTTTAACACCAAGAAGAAACTACCATGATTAAATAAATGTTATTCTGATACTTAGTCAGTCTTACCAGGATAAAGACACTAAACGTATTTTAAAAACATACTAGAATACTTCCAAGTTCACAAACAGTAAGGCATTTTTATGTTGTGAAATCTACCCATTTCTGTCACCAATATTTTTCTATGTTTTAACTAAGCAGTTTGCAAACAGTTTGGTATTCAACATGATGTGAAGGCTTTCACTTGAATGGAAAAAGTTAAGTATTGCAAACCAATAACACCAACAAATCTGCTCCTCAAACTCCCTCAAAAATGCTTTTTCTGAAAAGCTCTATTTTATTCTCACACTTTTTAATATTCACATGGTAGCCACTGCCCTACCCAATCCAATAGTTTGCATATAGCTATGTATAATATAAAGACTGAACAATTACAAAAAATGTATATCTATTTTCTTGCACTGAAGACCCTGCATCATTTTAAAGAACCAAAGGGATCAATTATAATCGATTGTTTCAGGCCAGATCTGATTGAGAGATGAGCTGAAGAAAGAGAAGTTGCTAGTATTGGCAGAATGTGTGAATAAGTCACTTCAGTGAATCAAGAAACCACAAGATGAAAGACAGCCATTAATTCAATTGCATATTCGTAGACTTTTAGGACAAAAGTATCACTGGAATCACTGCGTCATCTCTGTTGCATACAGGACTTGAAAATCCTATACAAGATTTTGTTACAAGAGGAACTTGAAAATCATGCTTATAATTCCTATTTAAATTACATCACATCTTTCTGACATATACTAAGAATGAAGAAACAACATGTACTTAGGGAGGTCACCATGATCATTTATTACAGTTGAGGTTAAAAACGTATGCCAGTTTCTACAGTAAATGCCTCCGCCTCTTGTAATGCCTTAGCTTAGGCTGAAGACAAGCTCTCCATCTAATTACTTCCCTTTGTGAAGACAAAATGATTAAGCCTGACTGCCACTGCATAGGTAATTTTCAATTTGGTTAATGTATGCATGCATTTTCATTGCATAATTTTGTCAGCATTTGAAGAGTAGGCAACAGAACTGAACCTACTATGTTCCAATGTTATTTTCACTGCGTAAGTATATAGAAATATTTTTAAAAAAACAAACAACACAACAACAAAGATATTTAAGTATTTCGTATTTGCACTGCATTAAAATACAAGTTGTCAGAGTGATAACCTCAGCTGTGTAGTTAGTTAGTACAGTTGCTTTTAGATACAGACCATAACAAGCTGTATTTAAGCACTGTCTCAAGATTAAATGACCCAGATTAGCCTATATTACTGACCTTTTGGGAACCGGGACAAGATTACTGAAGAAGTTAGAAATTATAACATGGCTACAGACATACACACAAAAATGTGCACATACACAAACATGCACAAAACCCCATATACAGAAGTTAAAAATAATCCAAAATATGTCCAAATCATTCATTTTAACATATCCTTTTTGTCAACCTTCCACAAAAACAGAAAGGAAAAAAAAAACAAAACACAATGAAATACGCTAACATCTACATGAGGAAATAAGTTATTCCACTGGCAGCTAATCTGTGACTCAGCCTCCAAAAGTATTTGTATTCTGTCCCTTCTAGCCTCCTATTGCAGTTCCAACTCCTCCTGTCTTTCAGTGCACCCACACAAATAACTTACATCTTCATATTCCTCATAGTCTATCACTGTGATGTCCCACTCTTCCCCATACATCCTATTTCATCTGGTAAAAAGATAGACAAAAGGGCACCAGAAGTATCTTGATTACTGACAGCTAAATGTGATCAATACTTTTTCCTGTTGCATATTGAACAGGACGTTCAGAACTGGATGAAAGAAATATAAATACCAGGCTGATCACCACGAGGTGAGAAGTCCTGCTTCTCTTAATAATGTCTAAAGCAAACAGATTTTACAAGGACACTGCTTCCAGAATATGAAATTCATTCCTAACTCATATCCTTGAAGGTGAAGGCAAACTACATTATATGCTATAGCATTCATGGTGTTTGGTGGTGATCAACTGGTGATCAGTGAACCACCTGCAAGGGTTATCCCTCACACAACAGGAACAGCTACCTTGCTTGTTGACAGTCTAGGAGACAAAGAATAAGGTCTTTCATGAAGACGTTCGACATCGTATCTATCTAATCTCTTGAAATTTTAGAGCAGGCAGGCTTCTGTTGTTGTTGTTGTTGTTTTGGAGAGGTTTTTTGGAGTGCTTTTTCTCCCTCTATAAATATGACTCACTTGTCCCTGTAGTTATAAAGGAAAGACTCTAAGATGACATTTCTGAGTACTCTTAAGAGCGATCAGGTGGGGCAAAAACTGTTGGGTAAACACCAGTACTTTCTGAACATCTGTCACTTTGTGAAAGGCATTTTCATGGTCAAGACAACATAGAAAAATTTAAACACTGAAAGGAAAATACAGGGACACACACAATGGATACAAAATTTATACCACTATAAAAAATGATCCCTTTCCAGCTTCATGTAAACACTTCAATACCCCTGCATCAAACCCATCACCCACCACAACCTGTGTCTAAGCACAGACAGATGGCTGTGAGGCTCTATCTGAAGATGATAACAAAAGTAAATTGCTCTTTCAAAAACAAGAATAGCAAAAGAAAATACCAACCCAAAAACCAAAACCCTCTTAGCTACAAATCACAGAAAATTAAAAATGCTTCTTTTAATGATCAGTGTTTTAAATTACTGATTCCAGCCACCTTAAAAGTCAGCGCACATCCTCTCTAAACTTCAGCTTTTTTTCTGTTCAGTAAATTGAACAGAATACAGAGACATGCTGATGCTCCATAAATATTTGATCAGCTTTAATATAAGGTTGTTAATGAATTCCAAACATTTTACAATATACTGTTGTCACATAATAGAAAGCAAATTTGTAGACCATAACTTTTGAAGCTCATAAAAAAGATGAAAAAACAGCTTCGTTGGCTAAGCTCAAATCATTTAACATCCACAACTAAGCCAAAAGGATGACAGAGCCAACCGATGATAACAAAGTTTTAAATGACTCAGTACTTGACAATGAAGTCATAACACTGCTTTAACTCCATGTACTCAAGGAGATCTGTGTATACTCTTTCACTCCTCCCTTTAAAAGTAAAATAAATAAGAAAATAACGTGTTCTAAGACACACTAACTTAGGCATGTTCCAGAAATTTTTCCATTAGAAAACTGAAATACTAACTAGGAATGATATTTCTTAATTCATGAACATTGGTTAGTCAGAAGTAACAAGTCCTACTGTGAAAAAGTTTTTGTCTCCCATGAAATTGTGAACTGCAGCTATATGAAGCAGAAAGAAAAAGGCTATAATCAAAATGACTTCTAAAATATTAAGCCTGACTGTCAGAGCGTACTGAAAAGGAAAATGCACTACT
Organism: Chrysolophus pictus; assembly: GCA_037305975.1. NCBI lineage: Eukaryota > Metazoa > Chordata > Aves > Galliformes > Phasianidae > Chrysolophus > Chrysolophus pictus. The sequence continues at coordinate 35,273,510 of CM074578.1, forward strand.
AATATGCATTCATTTAAATAGTGTTAGATTATGTTTTGCACTAAGGATTTTAGCACTTGAATGCAAATAAGGTTCAGAAAGGTAACCTGTATGCAGAAATTATACCGTTAATATTTTAGCAGTTTTTTTCAATTACTCTTTTCAGAGGTGCCTCTCAATATCAAGTTAATGCAATATTTATATTGGACATTTTGGTCATTACTGGGCTAGATGTCCCCTACTCTTACACTTTAATTCAGCTTTATACTCAAGCTCCATTAAACATCTTGTTTCATAACTATACTAATAGCTTTTCTTAATATTCCATTAAGCAAAAAGAAAAATGTGATCAAATTTTCTTCATAACTAACTTCATTTACATATTAATCCTTTTAATATTTGATAAATTAAGTTCCGTTAACAGCCAAAAATACATGTTTACAGCAGCTACAAAATTACTCACTGCTCGTGGCTTTTTTTTTGTCAGCACATCACTGCAAGCAGCAGAAACCTATTCTCATACACTCCCATTTGTAGTCATCCTTCCACTTAATATTATGAACTCAAACTAGAAACATCAACATTTTGCCTGAAGCAAAACAGAACAAATAAACAACTTCAAATATTTGTGACCCACAGTGGACCAAATGGTGTCTGCCATTCTGCCATCAATTCTAAATTCAGTATTTTGAACACAGGGAAATTAAAGTAACTGTAGAAAGTTACATTCTCCTACCATTGTGATAACAGAAATGCACTGACAGTATACTTCTCTTGGTCGAAGGAACTCATCATTTTCCATATCTGCTGCACAAGGTAGTTTTAGGTTGCTACTAATCATTTTTTATATAATTTTCTTAACCTTCACCACCTACAACTTACTATCTCTTTAAATATAGGCTGTGCAAGTCTCCTGGAAAAATTAAGGCAGTAATGCAAACACAGAGATGCTTGACTTCGTTTTCTGCAGCTTTCTTTACCTCATTCTGCTGATTTTACTTTGCATCACTTGAACTGAGGTGACATCAAGTTGTAGCCAATGCGACTACAGCATTTACTTCTCCTGATGTTTTTTTTTTTCTTCAAACTAAGCTGCACAAATCACCAATAGATTTATGCTGAAATTAATATAACAAAAAAAAGGATCAAATCTACATAATTTTGCACTCAGCCTTATATTTTCAGTATTTCTTCCCTCTAGATAACTGAAAGACTGTGACAAGGTGGGGATCAGCCTCTTCTCCCATGTAACTACTGATGGGACTAGAGGGAATGGCCTCAAGCTGAGCTAGGGAAGATGCAGGTCAGAAATTATGAAAAATTTCTTCCCCAAAAGAGTAGTCAAGTGCTGGAACAGATTGCCCAGGGAGGTGGTGGAGTCACCAGCTCTGGACGTGTTCAAGAAACGTTTATATGTTGTACTGAGGGACATGGTTTAGTGGGATATATTGGTGGTGGACGGTTGGTTGCTTGTTTGGAGTAGATCTTAGAGTTCTTTCCCAACCGTGGTGATGCTATGATTCTATAAACACAACCTAGAAATAAAAATCTAAATAATTTGAAACAACTGTCCAGAACTGGTGAGAGATGGGCTAAAGTTTCACCCTTATGTCAAAGATTTTATGAAATTTGGACTGAAATTTTCTTCATTTCTATCCACTTTTTCTCCTTAAAGAATAAGACACTTCTCTCAAGCCATCAGGAAACCATTTCTTTCTGAAAACTTTAATGCAATTATTGCTAAAAAATACAAGAGTTCACTTGGTACTAAGATTATAATTACTTTTACCTTCAGGTATTTTTTTAAGCAGATGATAAGAAGTAAAACTTGGTCTAACCTAGGCGCAACAGAGACAGTGGAGTTCTAGGTGCTTAGTGAAGAAGCTCCCTATTGTCAAATCCCTGTGTCTCTCCCAGCATAGAAAGGCGAGTATACAAAGCTCCCTACATGTTTACATGCTTAACTTCAGAGGACAGGACTCCCTGTCATTTGCCCACCCTCACTGAACACAGGTAGTATTCAGGTACTTCGTTTGCAAAAACTAAATCATGCCTTGCTCTCTATATTTAAGAAGAGTAACTGAGTATGAAAAGCCAATGTATTAGTACATATTTATAAGACACAACTGTTTTTTAAATAAGAGCACTTGCTATCACTAATACTGCTTATTTTTTTGCTATTCTTTCAGGCTTAATTAGGTATAGTAGAAACGCAGTGTTTCAACTGACATGCCACAGCTTGGAGAGTGAAACAAAAGAGAAAACCCTTTTGTCAGATACATTCCTAGGAATCACAGCAAGGCTGAGCTGATACATTTTTGGTGTACAAACAATAATCTCATAAAAAATATTGCATTTGTTTATAATTCTTCAAATTTTAAATATTAATAATCTCTTTCCATTTTCTGTTTAACATGACTCTATTCATCTTCATCTACTGAGGTCTGTTTGAGACATTATCTCTTAACTCACAGATAGAGAAACTGAATTCAAGGGAAGTCTGGAGGATGTGGCTCTGGGCAGCCTGGTCTAGCAGTTGGCAACTCTGCCCATGTCAAGGGGGTTGAAACTAGATGATCTTTGAGGTCCTTTTCAACCCGGGCCATTCTATGATTCTATGATTATAAAGACGAAGGGATAAGTGAAGAAAACTGTTGGAAAAGCCAAGATAACATAGAAGAACTCCTAGCCCCATTCCAATTTTTTTTCCCTTTTCTTTCTAGTCTAGAAGCAGCAATTCTCCTTTTCCCAGTGAAATAACCTATGAAAGAGTCTCAGAAACATCATCTTCCCTCCTATTCTTCATACCACAATACTTGTGAAAAAAAACTTGAATGAAACCAGTGATACAAGAGAATACATTAATTTTCATCCCATAAATTGCTAAGGCTGCTTTCTTCATTACATCAATAGTTTCATAAACCTTACTGTTTTCATTTTCACATGGATGGATTTTGTGATGCATCAGCCTAAAACTCCTCTCATTTCTTAAAGGCTGATGGTTCCAATCTCCCTTCACCTTCAGTCCATTCATTACGTTTGCCCCAACTCAACGTTCAATGCAGCCACTTGAATTTACAGCAGACAGAGAGAAGTCCATCTCTCAGAGGACGCAGGAATTGATTTGTTTGTGGATGGCTAGGTTGTGAATAAAGGTTCCTGGAAACCTCACTAACACCAGATTCAATCAGCAGGAAGCATTCACTGTTTGACATCTTCCAACAAAAGCATCCTTGTTGTAACAGAAGAATCTCCATGAAATAAAACCCAGTATTCTTGGAGGGCTCACTATGATAACCTGATTTGTAAGTTGGATAGTTATTAGAGACCACATTTGCAGCAGCTACAACCTGCGAATTTAAGGCTTCATCAGAATATCAGTTTTGATAATGTTTTTCTGAAGCTACAGTGAGCATTAGAATACTAGGAATGTTTTAGGAAGTCACCTTAGAGAGCTCATGAAGATGAATGAAAATTACCAACGCTAAACAGAAGATGCAAACATATATTTCAAGCTACTTCGTCAGGAATGTCAATCTTGGAAAAGAAGCAGCCTTACATCAAGAGGCAGACAGTAAGCTAATCTGAACATAAGGAGAGACGTACAAGTACAAACTAAGAAATTGCAGCATGCTGATCTCAGACACAGTCTAATTTCTCTTCTTTAATTCCAAAGCGAAAAAGTCCCTAGAGCAGAACAGACATGCATGAAAGATGATACACAGAATTGCCAGCAGCGTTTTTTCTACATGTTGCCAAACGTACATTACGCAAAATTGTCATTAAGAGTTAGCTTATTACATTTTACAAGGCTACAAATCTCCTTGAATTAAATATTCATAAGTCTTGCTTAGAATACTGAATAGTGCAGTGTTTTAAAAGAAACAACAGAAATTTGCCTTCTAAACTACATATTCTAATACATAAATTATAAAATGATGAGTTTTAATTGCACAGAATTCATCATTATGTATCTAGATTAAAATAGAAAGAAGTGTATTTTATATCCTTGGTTTCACAAGGAAATATTTATACAATTTTCTCAAGATCAAAAGAGTAAATCTAACCAGTGGAACACAGCATGTACTCCACAATCCTTTGGCTTTCCTAGTAGCAGGCTGAAATGCTTGGAGTTGAAAAACAGCAAAAAAAAAAAAAAAGATACACTTAAATACACTAGCACGTATATTCTCTTTTAAGTGGTCTGCTACAAAACTAATACAATTAAAAATTGCATTTTGAGGAGAGTAATTTGGATAATGAGAAAGGAAAACTCCTCCTACAGGGGGAAGAAAGCACACTATAGGAGAAAATGGAAGGGGCCTGCCCACTCTTGGTGAGAAATTAATCCTTGCAATTTTGACTTAGGAACAAGAAAGTCAGCAGCTCTAGAAAACTGCCAAGAATTTGTATGGCAGAGCTATTTTCTGAGCACTGCAAGTAGATGGAAAAGAAGTGTAGGCAGCATTAAAAGAAGCCACTTAGAGAACTCAATTAGTTGCTGTTCACAGAGAGGGGTATTCTCACATTAAAAGTAGGGGTTCTGACATTGGTTGTTCATCTTGTCCCATAACCAGTTTGAAAACACTACAAAACAACAGATTTGGCCACATAAGACTTTTCACCCCTTTACTAATGAGCACGACCACACAAATATTGGTTGGACACGTAACACAAGTTTGGCTCTGAAGAGTGGGACTGAGCAACTGCAAAGAACCTTGTCCAGCTTCTCTGCAGCTGGCAGGCATCTTCCATTCTGTCACTGACAGAACAGTTTCAGATGGTTCCCAACATCAGCCACTTTTTCCCCTATCCTAACTGTCTCCTCTCCCTTAATTATACCACATATCAAACTGTTCATGTAGCTATGCTCTCAGCAGGCAAACAGCTGAAGTTGCAGAGAATTAGAGAAGAGGCAGATGAAATGATCGGCAAACCACAATGGTAACAAGTTTAGCAGTTTTAACATTGCTACAAGTAGTGATGGGGAACAGAGAGATTCAACACAGCTATTTTATGAGCAGAAGTATAATGCATTTAAAAGACAGAATTGTGTTTGTTAAGCAAGTGAACTGTTCTTCATAGGGTGAATTTACCTATATCCATCAAGTGAACACTGAAACGTTCAGTGAGTGGTCAATGAGCAACTCTAGTAGAAGCAGACAAACTGGAACAGCCTTACAAACAGCTGTGTTCTTATCTGATAGATCTCTAAGAGGTTTTTCAGCTTACTTATTTTCCCATATATCCTTTTTGCAACTGTCTTAAAAAGACTGAGTCCTTCCTCTAGAACATAAGGCTGAGTAGCTCTGTTACAGCTGAGAACAATGTAGAAAACATCATTGTTGATTCAAGTAGGAATCAACAACAATGTTTGGAACATACTTTACAAACTCTGTCACCTTCAAGATCAATCAAATTTAACATTAAGGAGTACCTGTCACCAATATCTTTCCAACGCAACTGCTAGCAAAATGCAAGGGGATGACAGTGAGCATGTTTGTATGAACTCTGAGCCTGTAAGTTGGATTTCTGTGAGAAAGCATCACATTTGTGAAATAACTTTAATGGAATCCCTCAAGAATGTCCTTAGAATAGTGAGAGAGGAAAGGTACAGCCATGGCAGCAAAGTGAACAGATATACCTGTCACCAATTCAGCAGGCATTCAACAAAAGGATAACACACTCACATTTAGCCATACCTCTCTGCTGACACTGGGAACAGTACCTGCTCATTTTATAAGCTGTCTCATGAAAGTCATTTCTGTTGTCTACAGAAGTATATTCCTCCTCAAAGAATTCAGAAAACTTTTTTCTTGATGTAAAATAAATTTAAAGTCTGGAAAAGAACTTGAACCTTATGGTTAGCTGATGTGGAGTCAGAGGTAATGGTTTTGGCATAGAAGATCCAGAAGTTACACTCAAGAGGAAACCAAAGACATCTTGGCTTTAAAAAACAAAACAACAAACCTATTACAATGACTGTGATAAAAGCTGAGGGAGATACTACATGAAGTACCAATGCCTATTTACCAAAATCATAATAGAGTTGGACCACACTGTGGTTGCATTAGACAGACAATTCCTAGATGTTTACGCTGATTAGATTATTCAGCCCTTGGCTGCACGTGGATTTGTGCTTCAAAAATGTGAAACAGGGAAAACATCTGAAAAGAATGGAGATTCAGAGGGATATTGGCTCAGGTGTTGACATTCATTTATAAGTTTTGCAAACAGTCATATGACAGAATAATCTGCCCCAAGAAGGTATCACAAAGGATCCAACTCTCACTTGTAACTGGAAAAAAAATAAATTAATTAAAAAGACTTCTAGGATGCTAGGAACTGATTAGAAACAGAATAGTGGTATACAAAGGGAAAAACACTCAACTGTTCATCAGGAACAGAAGATAAGTGATTTTGTGTTAGTGATGGCCAAAGAATATTGAATAGACCGAACAGTGTTTAACTCTCCGCATCCTTTGTGCAAAAGAGCATAGGATATGCAGCAGCATTCAGCAACCAATACCACTGCCTAGCTCCCTATATTCAAGCACCCACGGATTAGACCCACCTGTATTTAAGTCTGTGCAATCTTGTAATTGTAACTACGTATGTGACTGCAGTCAGAAATTTTCAATAGAGGAGAAACGGAAAAGCTGCTGGCAGATTACAGTGATATTACCATAATTACTGTTCTGAGAAAAAGCACTAAGGAAACCATTTCCCTTATGCATAGCTACCAAACATTTCACACTTAAAATCGCTTTTCCTTCACCCTAAGGAAAAAGGCTTTTGCAATTCACTTCTCAGCCAATAACTGATTCTTAAATAGTAAACTACGTCACAACTTGATTTAAAATTTTACTGCTCTTCAAAACTCTTTTAGATGGATGCTAAAAGTTTTAATAACTTTTTTCCTCCTTTTTTTTTTTTTCTGATCAGTCCAGTCACCATCAATCTTCCTAAGAAGTCAGTTCATTTAGTTCACTAGTATGTTTGCAGAGAGACACTGAAGATCATTGCAAACAATGGAATAATCTACCAAACATGACAGAGAACAAAACCATATTTCTTTTAAAGGCCTAGCAAAATATGCAAGCAAATGTCATGGAAACAGAAGCTTTCTCCATGGTAACATCATCCCTGGTATGGCAGCTAACCACCCTCATTTCAAGCATGCTCCAATATGTGGTATTAGCTTAGTACCAGTTTTCATTTTAGTGGATTTCTGCAACATTCCATATATCCAGTAGCTGCAAAGTATTGATAAAAACAGTATTAGTTCAGAAGCATTTAATGTTAAAACCAAAGCAGAATACAAGGGCGAACCGATTAACTGCAATAAGGCAAGTCTCAGTAAAGAACAATTATAGTACAGCTGTTTCCCATTATACCATCTGACTCACACTACAGTCGTCAGATATGCAAATATCTTGCACGAATTGCACAGAAGGAACCATAGCATAGAAGGGCACAGTTCATAATTGCAGCTAAGTAATCCACGTTACCTGCCTTATATAGAAGTTCCAATCTTTACCAACCAACTTCAGCAACCAAAACTCTCAAAACTTACTGAAGACTCTTAGGTCCAACTGCAGCTGCTCTCCACAGAGGTGGACCAGCTTCATGCACAGAAAGCAGAGCCACACAAATTATTTCCAATGAATAATTTATTTGACAAATTAGGTCCACTTCATGAAGCATCTGTATGCAGCTCAAGACTGACAGAACCTACTACCCAAATTTATCCTGCACCAGAGCTTGCCAAGCATTTTCCAATCTGACCGACACTAAAAGTTTCACTTCTGATTGTTACTAGATAAAAGTCAGATGACATTACATGCCCATACGTTCAAGAAACTGAAGTGGATCAGCTGTAGAAGCATGTGAAAAAAGAAATACATTTCCCATAATATTTTTGGAAGTAAAACACTAGGTCTTACATAAACATTTAAGGTAAGCATAGAAAATGCAGTGCATCTTGCAGAAGTTTTGAACAAATATTCACAAAAATAGTCTACCTGGTTGTTCTGGTCCATGTATACAAGTTATGAGAAGCAGAGTCATATCTCTTTTCAGGTTCAAATATTTCAATGAAATGTAAAGCTTAAATCAAAATCTCTAACAACAAGGAAAGCATCAAGACTGTATTACTTAAGTTTCTGAAAATATAAAAAAATGTAACTGCATCTGTCATCTGAAAAATTACGTAAAAAATTATTAGTTTGCAGCTAATTCAGCTGGTAAGACTATTGCATAAGAACATACTGCCTAAAAACTGGCAAAAATTGACATCTGCCACTTCTCTCCAAGTAAACTTTGTACCCACCCTTTCTGCTTATCACAAAATGCAGACACATCATTTATAACATATTTAGATAGAAACTGCGAGCTTTACATTTTATGTATCAGGACACAAAAGGAACAACCCTGAGATACTGCTGATACTATATGTAGGATCCTGTACGTAGTAAATCTTTCTCACCTATTCTGAGCTCATCCTATCACTGCTGAATCCCGTGATTAATTTACCATTAACAATGAAATATTTCCAAAACTACTTTGCATTATCTTTTATTCTCCTGTTGTTTTATTTCTTCACTGCTAGCAGAAGAAGCCACGTTTTCACTTAATAATGGCAACATCAATTTACAGTCTGACAAATCCCTAAGACACATATTTTAATTGCTTTCACAAGTTGATAGTTCTCTCTAGAGAACCCCATTTTGCATAAAATACGTTTTGTTTCAGTGGTTGGATCTTCTTGGGATTTCCAGTGATCACTGTTTGGAAACAAACTAACTTCGTCAGTTCAAACTTGTCAAAACTTCCTAATAGCATCTTGCAAGTGTTCTAATTGCTTCTTTTAATAGGCAATTCAAAGTACGCAGAACATCCTCATTTCTGAAGTCCAGGATGCTACCAGCTAAGATTTTTACTTTTACCCTTTCAGAATGAACCAGCAGATAGATCCCAGCTGTACATTCCTTCGTCTTGGTGGAAAGCTTCCACATGAAGAAGAAGATAATTTCATTTCAGAAACACAACTATCAGCATTAAGAGAAAATAAGACTATGTTTATCTGTAATAAACGTGGTGGTAGTAGTGCTCATTGGCTTTGTATACCTGAATTCTATAGTTCTGGCATGAAGCCCAGCAGTGCCCTTCCAGCTCTATACTTAGAAGCGCATAACCTGCATGATACAATCATATCTAAATTATTGAGTGAAAGACTGAATGGAATTTTCTTGAAAAACAACTGACAGCTTTCATATTAAGCTCAAGATTTGTACTTTTCAAATGCTCCACTTTAATGGGCCTTTCTATTATTCTGGAAGTGTTGAAGACTAAAACAGCTGACAAATTGAATTACAAAGGAAATTAAAAATACTAGAAGCCAAAATGAGATCAAATTATCACAACACTGTTCTGTTGTACCTCCTTAATAGAATATAATTCAGCAGACATCTCAGCCTTGCACAGCTTTCTGTGAGCTATGAGGAGCATAGCATGTTCTGCACAGTACGCAATCTAAATATGTTATCAAATACACACAGCTACATTTCAAGATTTATCTGATAATACATGTTAGAAACAAAAAGATGTATTTCAATAACTGCAAAAATTCAGTTACTTGTTTTGGATATTGATCCTCCATTTTCAAAATTACTATGTATAAGAATAGAGAGAGTAAACTCTTCAAATTATGAGCGAGAGGAATGCAAAATACATCATTCTGATTTTTAAAGACTGTGTCTTACATTAACAGCACTTTGACCATCCAGATACCTAAATGTAAGTGTCAACATTTCTCTGAAAACAAGCCTGCTTCCCAAATCTCAGGTTTATAGATAATCTTACTGATATATTAGGATACTACCCACTCTGAAAACAGCAGGATGGATGTCTACCTAAATATTCTGCCTTAGCCTGATACAAACCACTGTTTTTACTACACCTTTATGCCCCAACAAAGAAAAAATAAGAACATTTTATTAAGGATCTTCATCAAACTGTAAGAAACCTGTTGGCTGTCTTGTTCTAGCATGCACAGGAGAAAGTTATGGGAGAAAACAACTGCAACGAGGTAGGTCTTCCAATGAATTGTACATGCGGTATTCTATTTGTTGATAGCTATTCAAGCATGTGAAGAAAAGAGACTGTTGCTGAAATACTTTCCACTGTGCATTCCAGTTTGCAAGTCACTACTACTCTATCAACTTCTCAGCAGTGATAAGATTCTGTAAGATACAGGATGAGTAGGAGCACTGCCATGGAGACAACCAATCTTCCATGGCTGCCTATGTCAAGGATCAAGAGTTGAACTGAACTTCTAAGATGATTTAATAAAGAATTCTCACTGATTCAAAGCAGATTATTTCCTAGACTTCTCTTTCCAGTGATAAAACTGAGTTTTATTTTTCAAAGCTGATCCATAATAATTTGTGTAATACAAGCTTATTCTCTTAATTCAGGTATGTTTTGTTAAGGGTGAATAATTGCTTCGGTATTCTCACCTGAGCATCTTGTTCATGATACATACACCTAACGTTTATTTCTTGTAGCTACAAAATGTGCAACCTGACACAGCGGGGAGTGTGAAGGAAGTGTGCTCCACAAGCTCCTTGGAAGGACTTCAAGACAAGGAAGCTATGCAAAAAATCAAATTTGAAAGCCTTCGCAATTAATGATTCTGCTTATCCCAACAAAATACATCTTTCTCAACATCTAGCAGCATTTAGAAAGAGAGTATTTAAGACAATCTCTCAAATGATACATACAGACATCATTATATTGTGATATTTTGGCAATCCTAAGGTTGACCAGTACACATAACATAAAGTATAAGAAATAGATCTTTCCTGCCTAGTGCTGTTGTTAGGCACAGTGGTTAAACTGCACAACAGAAGTTCAAGAACCTGTTTAGATGGCTACTGAAAATTAGATTAATCACTTGGGAAATCAGAGAATATCAGGTGCCGTAGGTCTTAAGCAAACAAATGAGATAACATATCAATTAGAATTAACACTTCCCTTAGGTAATCAGACTTAAGTCACTGACATCTACTCAAACATTAAAAAAAAAAAAGGAAGTCGGGTTAAACAATTTTGGCAAATAGCATATACATTTGCTTCTCTAAATGTACCAGCAAACCAACAGAAGAAATTTAAGCAGAGAAAACCTCACTATGGCATTTTCTTACTCTATTCAGAACTAAAAATGACTCAGTATCTGCTCCTCTCTGGTCATGTTTTGACAAATGTGGATGCTGTGAGTTTGTATTAGAAAGAAATCATCAAGTTTCTTGAGGAGTCAATTACCTCAGGAAATCATGGAAGTTTACTGTGTTGGAAAATCACAGCACTTTTATCTAGGATTCTAACAATTCAACTGAATGAGGCTTAATTAGTTTAATTAGATACTACTCATTAACATTTCCATTGCTACTTTTCCTTAATTTTCTAGTTTTTCTAATTTTCTAGTTTTTCAATTTTCAAAAAAGGTATAAAACGAATCACCTCAAGAAAGCAAAGCAGAACTGAATTGGTATAAAAATATTTCTTGTATGATCTTGTATAGCCACAGAAAAAATAAAAGAAATAGTGTATTGCCAATACATTTTAGTACATTCATAAAGCATATGATAGGATGGTATATTTGCAATATGACTAGCAATTTAAGAGACAAACTGCTATGAACATTGCCATGGAAATTGAGTATAACAACTATTCATAGGCAGAAAGGAGTTGTAAAGCTCAGTGGTATTTCAGGAGATTGACAGCAAATTCTCTGTGAAAGGAAAACCTGCAGCAGCACAAAAAGTGCAAAAACATATGTTACGATTGTTCTTAAATCTTTATACACCAACACTGATACACCAAGACTACATGTGGGTCTATCTGAAGTCATTACTTGTACTATAGTAGAAATACTTAACAATAACTGATGCCCTATCACTTGTAGACATGATGTTCAATCTTCAAATATAGGTCAACAACTGACTTGGTATACATTTAAAAATTAGCAGAGGATCCAACAAAACATATATTGTGGAAGGAAACGCTTACCAATTATACAGGATTTTTTTTTTTTTTTTTTTTTTTTTTTTTAGGAGAAACTGGCATTGCTTAATGAAACAAAACATGGCGTTTAAGAGGGATTTCATTTGGTGGTGTCTTGCTGATAGTTCATTTAATGTCAGCTTCAGAGATGTCTGGGTAAACTTTTATAAGGACAGATAAGAATAACAGCTACTATACAATCATAATAGGACAAATAATTAACAGGCAACCAAGCACTTCAGACCACCATGAAGTCTTCCAAGGGAAGGGAAGGAAGATGTATTGAAAACTCATTCAGTGTTAGCCAGTAATAAAAATCTGTTCATTATTCTTCTTTCATTTTCAAGGCTAAGCTTTTTCTTAGTATTCAATATTGAGAGTTATGAGTTAAATAATTCAACCATTCTTTAAAGTAATCTTTATCTTAAAACAAAGTTCAGTAGCTGTCCTTCTTCCTTCACTGAAGTCACCCTGAACTCACACAACCGGATCTCATCCCTCATCCAAAATAAGAATGCACTGAAGTACAAAACAGAAATCAGCCTGAGCCAAAACAATCAGTGAGCTCAGGAGGCAAAAAGGTGAAAAAGACAGTAAGTTCTGATACGAGCTTTCCACAATCACTCAACTTCTTCAGGCCTTCCTAATTGACAGCCACCTAGCCTCCTTTTAGGCTGCTGAAGTAATAAAATAATTCCTATATCCTCTTACCAAGCAAGGTAAAGTAATAGTTCTAGCCAGCAAAAGATCAGTTATTAAGAGATTGTTAGCAGAAAAATTAGATAGTTGCAGGCAGATACCTGGCTGAAAGCATGATTTATAAGGCAGATAACAGAAGTAATTTCACTGATGAGTGGGCAAAGGTCAGAGCTGATTCTACCATCAAAAGATAAGAGGCAATTTTTGATATTTTCAATAAAACCACACAGTTGGCAAACTACAAGCTTTCTAAAACGTGTGTGGTCTTGATTGCTGTTTTGAAGCAATCTTTCAGAAACAATGGTTGAAAGTTTCCGATCTTATTCACAACTTATGAATTGTTCTATAAGTTGTTTGGTTTTTGCTTGCAATCTAATCCGCTCATTGTCTGGGGCACAATTATTGGGCAACATACCTGTCCATGAAGTTTCCTGCTGGCCTGTTTCACTCCTCCTAATTAGCACTTAGCTTCGGTCCCTGCTCTGCCAACCTGTTACATGTAAAGGGATCAGAAAGCTGATCAAATGGAATGGAGCTGAATTAACTGTACAGGAGTTATATCAGGAGCATCTTAAATGGATAGAACATGATGCAAGGAAAAGGAGTGTTATGAAGTAAGGACATAAAAGGGAAACCAAAAGAAATGTGGGAAACAGGCTACTGGATAAAGAAGATGCATGGAAAGGAAACAGAGGAAAGGAAGATGAATACAAAGGGAAGAAGAGAAACAATAGTAAGAAAACATTGTCTTATATTTGTCTTTCATCATGGAGTTATTAGAGAATGGTTGGTATGACGGGCACGTGGGGTTTACTGTGATGCACACATCGCATCAAATCACCTACAAAGCATTCCTAAGTTATAAACCAGAAAGAAAATCTCCATCACTTGCACTAAACATATGCTCTTCTCATGATCTGTGAAAGCTGTGAAGAAGATGGGAGGCTTCTGTCACTGTCTTTTAATTGTCATCGTGAAACTAAAGCCCTTCTCATACCCTGGGTAATATACAAGATGAATAACAACTCAAGCAGTGAATTAACTGGGAAAAATAATGCACTATAGTATGATCATGCAAAATAAACTAAACTGCACAGACAGAAAATGACCTCTTTTCTCCTTAGTGCTGTTTCTACCATCACCAGACACAACACAAAACAAATTTCTGCTTCAGTATAAGAAACTCACTATTCATAACAACTTTACACAGAAAGACTAACAAAAGATAACAAACTACATTATAACTAACTGAAACCATAAATTTGGTAGTAAAACATTTTCACGAATCTCTTTTCATCAAAGCATGACAGTTTCTCAAAACTGAACCAATTCACAAGTACTTTGATGAGAAATCTCTTCAAACCCAGAGCTCTTAGAGGCTGCTGAAATCACTCCTATTAAGAAATCACTTCAGGTATTCTGATTTTTATCATAAGACATAATTAAACCAAAAAGTAACAAAGTATTTTTCTCCACCTGTTTCTACTCCCAGTACCAGTGTTGCCTATGTCAGTGAGAAATACATCCATATTCTCTGATCTGGAAACAAGCACCTACAACCAGAGATGAAGAGAAGCTTTTCTGACTGAACACTGAAAAGATGTTCAAGCAGACAACAAATAAGATCCACACTCTTTATATTAAATAATGAGTTAATTTCTGTACTCTCACTTAACTACTAAAGGTATGGAAAGTGTTTTAGTGTTTTTCCCCCCAATTTTTCCTGTCTGTAAATGGCCACCTACCACTCTCCGCTGCTTCTTTATCCTTCTTTCGTGATCTTGTAATTGACACTGACTTTTGCATTCTTCTTCCTCAGAACGCACATGAGACTTCAGGAGCTCTCAGATGACGTTCCCTAAACTTCCCTGTCTTCCTGTGGATATGCCATGGTCTCTTCACTTGAGACAAACTGGTTTTTATCAAGTTCTCTAAGCCTCGCCATGACAAAAATTCAGGCCTCTACCTCACTCAACAATAGGTGTCTTTCTCTTAAAAGTAGTATAACACATCACACAACTGCAATTATAATACAAAAAGAAAAATATTTTCAATTATTATTATCAAAGAATCATTTATGCATTTATTATATTGTTGCCCTTGTGTTACTGCCTATTGTATTTCCTACCACATAGAATCATAGAATCACCAAGGCAGGAAAAGATGTGCAAGATCATCCAAGTCCAACCTTCCTACCACCACTATTTTCCACTGAACCATGTCCCTTAGTACAACATCTAAATGTTTCTTGAACACCTCCAGGTATGGTGACTCCACCACCTCCCTGTGCAGCCCATTCCAGCACTGACCACTCTTTTGGACAAGTTTTTCCTAATGTCCAACCTGAATCTTCCCTGGTACAACTTGAGGCCATTCCCTCTAGTTCTACTGCCAGTCACATGGGAAAAGAGGCCAACACCCACCTCACCACAATCTCCCTTCAGGTAGTTCAGAGCACGATAAGGTCTCCCCTGATCCTTCTCTTCTCCACACTCAATAATCCCAGTTCCCATTAAAAATAAAATAAAAAAGCAGTATCAGCTATCTATATCAGTTTAAACCTTTCCAATTAATCAGTTTTAGCACTTATTTTACAACGAGTGTGCAATAATTTCTCTTACACTGAATATGTAATTTGCATTTTCTCAGCTACAGAAACCACGAGAAAACTGCACATTGCTTAATCTAGGAAAACCACTTTAATAACAAATGCAATGAACTTATATTTCATAAAACCTGAAATAATGCTGAAATTTGAACACTGTATTGGACTAAACAAGTATAACCCATATTTTAAAGATGAAAAACTTTTACAAGCATTTATGCAAGCAAACTGTTGTTTTATTGGGTTATAAATTTCTCAGTATGCTAAATCACAAAACAAGTTCTAGAAATACAAAACATATCAGATATTACTTTACTGCAGCAGCAAGAATAAAAAACACACATTCTTCAGTAATGTCATTTCAAATAGAAAATATCATTTCAAAATTAACTACTGTAAATCTCCATAGTTTAACCTCTAATACTCAGAAAACTGGTTCTGAGAAGCCTTTACAATTGCTTTGGGTTTTATAACAGTATTCTAAGACATTATCAGGATTTCCTATGCAAGTATGAATTTTCTTTCTCCTACTAGCTTTGCTTTGAATTTGAAATAACTATATATAAAAAGAAAGTAAGTTTGTGGTCTAGTTATCATTCATTTTGTGGTTAGTTGATGTAGAACTTGCAATAAAGAGTTAAATCTTATTTCCAGATGAACACGTCATTAGCATTGCTTGCTGAGATCAGCAATATGTGAAGTTTGTCAGAAGAAAAGTTTTATCTGGAAAACTGAATACAGATATTTTCTGTGAGTAATATGAAGGGTAGATTCTCTGTCAAACTGCCAGTGGTCAAAATCAATTCCTTGTTTTGCAAGCTAAGAAAAGATGTTAATGTGGATGATGTTACAGTCACAGTCTAAACCAACATAAAGTACATGCTGCAGTGTGACACTGTACCTACATCAGCAGTAGCAGGGAGAGGTTGGAAGAGGTCCTGCTACTGAATTCCTTTAAAGCCATTTTTCCTGCTTGAGAACTATTTACAATGTTGTTTCTGAATGTCTGCATTCTGAATGTACTTTTGATGACTTCCCCACTACAGTCACACATCATTATACTGCCTAAACCTTTTACTAAAATTTTAATGTGTGAAGCATACTTAAGAAAAACAATGCAAGAGCTCAAACCAACGGGTCATGCAGTCAGAAAAAATTCCTCACTTAGTAGAATATTGTATTACAAACGCACAAAAACGTGAGCTGATTGCTGAAATTTCTGAAAGTTATTGCCATGAATTTATCTGTGAATTAACGGTCACACATACTATAACTTGAATTGCAATTAAGTGAACTTAAGTGGTCTGAGGAACTGGAAAAATTAGAACCAACTTCGAAAAGTTGTCCTGACAAATTAAAGATTAAGCAGTAGATGGGAGGATGAAAGGTGAGGGAGGAGGAGAATTTTGGGGTGCAGGGGAGAAAAATCAGTTATTGCGCTACTTACTCCTGTAGGCTGAAATATCAATCCATCCACTTCATGGCTAACTTCTCTAGCAAAGCTTCCTTCCAGGAGCTACAAAATAAAAGAGATTTTATTTTATTTTTTCAATTTTCCAGAAAGAAACATTTTAAGTATTCCACATGAAAGAAGATTATTTCAGGGCATTTTCAAAAATTCTTGTTTTGCAGACTGCTCAACTGTAGCATACCACAGTAACACGACAACACTACTGCAAAACAACCATCTGAATCAACGTGGATCTCCCATGTTCCATTTTACATTCTGAAAAATTCTGAATTCTGTATGGATGTGACTACATCCCTTGAGATGCATTTACCATAGGAAAAAAAGTTTGCATATCTCCATATGCAAACTAATGAAACTAGCTAGCTAACGGTTAGGAAAATGGATCATATACTTCCATGCTAAATTATGACCTGCTTAGGGAAAAATAAGTAACTAGTGAGTGCTACAATCAATAGATAATAGCAAAAATAACAACTACCAAAATGTAGTTATTACTTTATGTTTTATCGTACAGATGAAGAATTTGTCTGAGTTTCAAGTGCTATTAGTAACAATTGATAAACTCTGAATGTAAGTTACCACACTGTCATGAAACATAGCAAATACAGACATCTGACAATCACAAGCAGTTATAAAAGCAACATTCTGGCCTAGATCGTTAGCTTTGTACCATTGCCTTTGTACAGTCAAAGAGCCACTGACTGAATTATTCAAATTAAATAACAACCTCTGCCTTCAGTAAAGGGCAAAAATATAAAAAGAGTCAAGAAACAGCATTTGTGTCTTACTGGGGGTTGCAAAAGTCAATGCAGTGCAGTTAAACACTTAACAAATCAAAAGCTTAAATATTTAAAAAATATATGGCCATTAAAGTAATAATAAAACATGCTATTTCATCTAAAACCAAAGCTATTTGTACAGAATAAGTGATCTGTTTGTTATGAAAACTGTTCACTTTTTTCCTTATCCACAGTTACTGGCATACTTGCACCTGTAACTGCATAAACAAGTACAGCCTTCATGATGACTGAAAAACGCACTTGATGAAAAGTACACCCATGTGATAAAGAACCTACAAATATTTGCTCTGAGTAAGAAGTCTGCCCATGAAACGATGGTTCTCAATGTACAGAACAGATATTTGGAATCTGTAGTTTTAGCACACCTTGATCCATCATTTGAAATTTACAAGCGAGGCTCACAATTGAATAAATTATCCAACGTTACTCAGATCTTCCATAAGTTCATTGTTAATCTTTGCTTCAGCACAATACATTGAAAAATATTTAAATAAATACTCCCGGGACATTTTAAAAACCACAATTTTAAAAAATTCTAAACCAGCTAAGTCTTCCGGAGATAACTTTCAATGTTACTGAGTGATACAGTGCAGTTCCAAAATTTACCGGCCCATGGGAAGTCTGTAATAGGAATTTACTTGACATTTAAAAAAAACATATGGTAAAGATTTCATTAAATTCAAGCACCAAAAAACCCTCACTCCAAGTAATTCAGAAAGAAAATCACTGAAAATAAGATACAAATTTAAAATTAGCTACTGCTATACTTTATTAGGTACATTTCCAAAGAAGGGCAACAAGGCTTGTGAAGAGCTTGGAGAACATGCCTTACGAGGAGAGACTGAAGGAACTGGGGCTGTTTAGTCTGGGGGAAAAGGAGGTGGAGGGGAGACCTTATTGCTCTCTTCCAATATCTGAAAAGCGCTTACAGTGAGAGCAGGGTTGGTCCCTTCTCACTGGTGACAGGATGAGGTTGCGCCAGGGTAAGTTTAGGCTAGATATCAGGAAACACTTCTTTACAGAAAGGGTTGTTAAGCACTGGAATAGGCTCCCCAGGGAGGTGGTTGAGTCACATGTTTAAAACTGTTTGGATGTGGTGCTCAGGGACATGATTTAGCAGAGGCTTGTTAGAGTTAGAGTACTATGGTTAGGTTGGGGTGGACTTGATGATCTTCAAGGTCCTTTTCCAACCTGAGCTATTGTATGATTTTATTTCTACCCAGCTCATTAAAAGACATTAACCAAAGCAGCAAAGCAAACCCCTTCACCTGTTTTTGCTTATAATTTCTTAAAGGAACTATAATGTGAGGACATGTTTACTTTGGTGTTGGATCTTACATGAAACTGTATCACTTAGTCTTTCCCAAAATACAATTTCAGAACATAGAAACACTTTTTCTTTTGGAGTTTGCAGCAATCTAAGGTATAGAATTACTATAATGAACTGTTTTATCTGTAGCTCTCTTCACTCTGGTCTAACTGAAGTTCTAGGGAATTACATTAAAGCACTATTACAAGTTCATAAAAGAGGTGAAAAGTGCAATTCTAAAAAAAAAAAAAAAAAAATCTGTATGTAACATTTTGAAATTACACTCCAGTATTCCTTTTTATTCACCACTCCAACAGAATTAGGAAACAAGTGATTGCTTTTTATCAACTTGACATCCAGTTTCAGGAACTGAACCCATTCTCTTCATTTCAGAGTTCCTCAGTAATCTTAATAATACATCTTTTCTGAAATGTCAGTTAGGATCAAAGACGAAAGAATTTTAAAACCAGAATAGATAATTAAAGCCCTTTGTGCTCCTGGCTACTTTTCCATTCTCATTATGTCAATTACAGGTATTTCTATTACAGGATTCTAGAAACAATTTTTTATTAAAAAGAATTAGGAAGAAGGGAACAGAAATTTTATCTCAGCTTTTTCCTATATACTATTTCTCAGAATTAAACTTTTTGGAGGCTATCTATGAAAAGCAGGACACAAAATCTACTGAATATTGCAGAAAGTTTAAACTGACAGGATAACAAGCAGAGAAGGAACGCATGACATATAAGCAAATATTTTTGACACCAGAAATATAATTGGTGTAAGGCTTTCATATTTATGAACTTTAAATGCAGTTATCTCAGTTTATCTTATACAAAATGATGTACAATTTTCCACACATATTAAAATTCCTAATTAAAGTTGAACAAAACAGTCTTTAATCGGCACCATGATAAATGGCACACCTGCCTGACTGGGATTACTGCCAGGGATCAGATAAAACGCAGTGCATCTCAGTGGCATTTTATAAAAGATGGGTAAATGATGCATGCAAGCCAATTCCTCTGGCATGCTATTCCTCATGGTCTCATGATACACATTTCCACCTGTGAAACTCTTTCTTCACTACTTGCAGCTTACAGTGAATGTGGTAATGAACCATTTATTCATCTTACAGTTTATTATTTAAAGCTGAATCCAGTTAAAAATAATTGCTATACCTAGTGACAGCCATATAATAAAAAGAATGGTAGAATCCCATGAAATGACTGGAGCTTTATGAAGAGTAAAAGGATTTCTCTTTGCTCTTTAAGGTCAGAGGCAGCCATACGTCATTAAAAGCATTGCTAACAACGGGTGATGCTGATTTTGCTAGATCACTGAGCCAGTCATAGAATTTCTTGAGTGGATAACTGAAGAATTACACTTTAGAGATCTCTCTGCAAATAACAATAAAGAAATCACTTGGCTCCTCCAGCAGGAAGAGGAGAAAAACAACAAAAAAAAGCAACTGTATGAATAAATTCCACATAATCCTGGCATTTTCTTTATTAATGTTGGTGTAATTCTGAGACAAGCCATGTAATTCTTTGGAGTTTCCAGATGTAATTGTATTTATATGTTCAATAAGTACTATGCCTTCTCTTCCCCCTAGAAAAAAAAAAATCTCATGGCAACTCAACATATTGAGAGTTATGCAGGTTCCAAATCACAGTACTGTATCCAGGCCTGAGGCCCCCAAGTACAGGAAGGATGTGACACTGTTGGAATGGGTACAGAGGAGGGTCATGAAGACGATCAAAGGACCGGAGCACCACTCTTACGATGGAAGGTTGAGGGAGTTGGGCTTGTTTCTTTTGGAGAAAAGACGACTTCAGGGAGACCTCACTGCAACCTTCCAGCAGAAAAAGGGGGGATGACTTTTACATGGTCTGGTAATGACAACACAAGGGGTAATGGCTTTAAACTAAAAGAGGAGAGATTTAGGTTAGATGTTAGGAAGAAATATTTTATTCAGAGGGCAGTGAGGTGCTGGCACAGCTGCTCAGAGAAACTGTGAGTGCCCCATCCCTGTAGGTGCTCAAGGTCAGCTTGAATGGGTCCCTGGGCAGCCTGAGCTGGTGGGGGGCAGCTCTGCCCATGGCAGGGGGCTGGATCTGGGTGGGTTTTAAGGTCCTCTCCCACCTAAGCCATTCTGTGATTTTATGATATTAACATTTCTGCTAAGTTGTATCAACTTCCTGCAATGCAATTTGCCTTGGGTCCTTGCACACAGTTATTATGGATATACTATGTCACAAAATGGAAATATTAACAATTTTGTCTGTGTTTCTGGCTCAAAACTGATACAGCTTATTCAACCTAGTGAAATACTTGGTGATGCAGAAAAGAATCGCTTTGGATTTTGTAATACAAGACAAAATACATGCTGATTTGAATGTTTGTTTGTTTGTTTTTCCATCTCAGAGTTGCTCTTTGCTTCATTCAGTTTTCAGTCAAGCTACAGCAATTCAGCATGCAGCTGTCCTGACACAGTTTTTCACAGCCACCTTCAAGCTGTTGGTCATCTACCTGCTCACTTCATTGGGAAAGCTGGGAAAGGGAATGTAACTTATTCCAAAGACTTAGACACAAATAAACCACCAATTGAACTGTCAGTTAACTAGAATTTAAAATGCCTTCAAGCACAAGCATCCTGTCATGCCTTGCTTCCCACAGGCAACATCTTAACTGAGGCAAGGTTCAGCCCAACTCAAAGGATGAGCTCTTCATCTGATGATTACAGCCTTCAGCAAGAGACTACAAAATAATTGGCACATCCCGAGAACTGTCAGGTTTTACAGACATGGGTTCATAAATAGTAAATGTCTGTAAAGACACTGCAGATTTTTTTTTTCAAACATATTATACAGACTTCAGAAAATATCCCGTTGTTACTAGCACCTTATCTGAAAGGAAACAATTATCTTGTCTATACTCTAGAAGAGATGGACCACTCTGCTTATAAATGTGAACATTACTTCTGGTTTATTTTACCCTGACACATTACATGTTTGCCAGTTTCTGTATTTTTCTGATTTATCAACTCCTTTTTAAATGGCAATTTTCTCAGTAGCCCTCAAAAGTATAATCCTAGAATACTCTTTAATGAGGCTTCAATTTTCCAAGTTCAAAATAATAATTAATTACTTAAATGTTGGTATTTGGTGAATATAAGTCATCCCAGAAAGTTCTACATCCAAAGAGGAATGCTTCCAAATGTATTCATTTAACAACATTCAATAAAACAGATAAATATATGTGAATTAATGTAATGCATATTGCTACTAAGTATATACATTTTGCTAACTCACAAGATAAAAAGATTTTATGTCTATTACTACATTACAGCTGAAGAAAGAATCTTTGAATCACAAATTCAGTTAAAGATTTGTAAAACAAAAATTAACGTTTCCATTGGGTAGCATTCCTGGATTTAACTGAAAAGTAAACCAAAATAAAAATACTGAAAACTTGCTTCACAAAACTATTCAGCTTAAAAAATAGGACAGAAATCTGAATCTTCCTTGTTTAGGGCAAAAGAAAACTGTATCAAGAATAACCTGCACATTTCAGAAATCCTGGCTTTGAATAACATCAGAAATTCTACAGAATATGTTATACAACAAATTCAGTTTAAATGAAAATGACAAAAACCAGTTGCTCAGATTCATCCCAATGACGACACTTCCAGAACTAATCAATATAACAGAATAATGATGAAGCCATGATTTAAATTATTTACATTAAAAACTCCAGCTTTCTAACATTATATTTTGAAAAGGAAGCCTCCTGAATATGTTTGGTGGTGAGGTGTAAGCTTTAAGATGATACCAAGGCTACCCTGCAGTGCTGTAAAATATTTCCAATTGCAGCTTCATAATAGAGGAGCAGAATCATCTCTACACATTAAGGTGAGCTTTAGCTACACTTTCTTCCTTTCTACTCTGAATCTTTCTAGTTCCCCATTCCGTAGCAGTAATTTCTTTTTTATTAAAAATAAAATTAGAGGCAGTATCAAGAATTAAACAGGCAGCTTCAATGCCAAAGTGAAAAAGTACCCAATAATAGCAAGTACCCATACACTGGGATGAGGATGGGGTAGCTTGGTATGTTATTTAATACATATAAACTCAATTTCAAACCTTACACGTACTAAAAAATAATTTTAAAAAGTTGTCTACTTCCTATTTTAAGAGATTTCGAACTCAAAACAAAGTGTTTAGAGAAGCTTTGGTTTTGGTTCTTTGATGAAGTCAGCATCTGCTGGCACCAAAATTTCTACAAATACATGACAAAGCTTTCCAATCAGTCTTTAATGACTCAGAGGTATGTACAGCTTTGGGAGTTAAAGGGAGTGCATATTTTCTGAAATAAATAAATAAAAATCTCAGGCTGTGTATTTCCTTTATTTGGCATACCATTCCCCCCACCTTATTTTAGGATTTCAAGTGAAACAGCTGACCCAAAGAAACCCAGTGAAAATTAACAGAAAGGAGAGAGGGGAAGAAGGATCAAAGACTCTGGCACTGCTTTCTTCCCTCCCTGTCCCAAAGACGACATAGCTTAGATCATCAGTTTAGATCAACTTTCAGATAGCTAGGAGGAGGAGGAGGAAAAAACCTTTCTTCTCATGCATATTAATATGACTCTTCAAGTGATACGCTCCAGCCCCAAGTAATCTTTTGGAAAACTGTTCGGTCTCGAGTTACAGCATGCAGAGATGGAGAACTTCTGTTAAGTTGCTCCTACTGACTACTACAATTAAAAAAATTCCTCAGCTATCTTTTTTTTTGCTTCAACTTTCCTTCCTTGTTCCTCTGCAGGTACTTAGAGAGCGACTAAATCACCCCTCAGGTCTTCTTTTGTGCAGAGAAATCAACATCACTTTCCAAACACTTCACAAGGAGGCAGATGCACCTCTTCAAATACCTTCTTCTCTAAACACAGTTATCATTTTTAAACCACTCAGCTACACTACACAGAATATCCCATAAGAGCCATATTAGCAAGAAAAGAAATGCACACCCCGTTTCCTATTGGAAGCCTCCTTTGAAGAACATTTCAGAATGTATCAACGCTTGCCAGAGAAACCATGGCACACTGCATCTGGCTTGCTTGACTCTAAGAGGTTCCTCCTCAGCAACTGGGAAAGTCCCAAAGACACAGTACTGATGCAAACACCAGTAGTACCTCATGTGTACGATTTCATGCTTTTCTCCAAATTGCATATGAAAATGTTCAGTAGTGGGTTTTCAATCACCTTAACATGACCTGGTTCATCCTGCATCATTCTCATTACCCAATCAAAATATGATATGCTACTTAAGGTAAGAACAGTGATGTATTAATTGACAGGTAATTTTACAGAAGGGTAAAGTCCAATTTCTCAAATACTCACTGAATTTGCTTATCTTAGACACTACGAATTTTGATTTTCTGGGAAACCAGAAATAGGAATGCAAGAAAGGAAATGCAGAATGTTAATCAAGACTATAGTCAAAAAACCCCACCACAGTTCATTCTTACACTAATATTCTAAAATAAACAAACAAAAATAATTTATAAACTATTTCTTGGCTTATGCTAATAGTTTAAAAACACGCAAAAGGAAGGGTAGGATCAAAAATATATATAAACTACCTGAAAAGCTTAAAGCTCTACAAAACAATTACCTAAAGAAGTTTTATATGCTCTTCAAAAAACAAAGAATATTGAAGAATAACTGCTTCATTTTTGTTAAACCAGGAAAACGATCTACTTTGCCCTAACTGCAAAAGGACCTCAAGAATGAACATTTCAGTTGCTCATTACTTACTTAAAAGTAAATTTCATGCTCCTCGGCCATAAAATCAGCATATTACACAAATTACATGGAAATCCTTTAAAAAAGAATTATGCTTAAAGCTCAAATTCTAGTTCTCATGCAGCCATTCTCTCAAGGTTAATTCAAGTTCTAAACAGAGAAAAGCTGCATATATATATATATACACACATATATATGTGTATATATGTATATAGTCTGTATAAAAGTGTGTTTAAAGCAATTTATGTTAACTAATAACTCTGTACTGAACAGGAAGAATAAAAGTAAACTCCAAAGGCTCATCCGTTCAAAAAAGCCAAACTGTTTTGAACTGTAATCTATGGTAATAGTTCAAACATATTAAGATGAAAATTATACCAGATGATTGTAAAGAAACATGGGAATATTCATTTTATAAGATTAATAAATACATACTTTTTATAAAACACTATGTTTTTGGGGGAGCCTTCCAGTTTGCTAATTTACTAGTAGCTCTGAATCCAATCCTGCTGCAAGACTAAAAAACTAAAAATAACCTCTTTGCCAAGTTAATCATACAGAACATTTTGGCTCAAAAGACATTAAAAACACCTAATTACTGAAATTGATTTGTTCCCTATAAGAATGAAAGCAGATAATAGGAGCAATGTGAGACTGATGTTCACTAATATGATCAAGAGACTAATTATTATCCATGAATCATTTGTAGCATTCAAAACTTGATTAATGTCAGGTCAAGTTTAACATGTGATAGGTTTTATTAGTAATGCTCCGCTATCCCACAGCTTGTCAGTTTAAGCGAATGCCATCTGTTACATAGAGGAATAGCCAAGAGTCCAAACAAAAGCACAGTGGATACAACTGGTCATTGAAGAGATTTTAATAATTCCGTAAGGGAGCCATGCTAATAATTTGTAGTGCAGTCGACAAGAATCCAAACAAAAGCACCTGGTAAAGATAGGACGTTAATCACCCACAGAGCTGGTCTGTACAGTACACTTTGATCATTTTAAAGCTTGACCAAAGGAATGTCACAATTTGATCAATCTCCAGTAGCAACAATTCTGTTGCAAGTGGAAAAAATTCTGTTGTGAGAGCACGCACACCTTCAATAGTCTATTGTCCCCCTCGGAGTGCATTCTTGCATGGAATACAGTATGCTATCCTTTAAATCATCAGTCATGATATTCATAGAATCATAGAATATTCCAAGTTGGAAAGCACTCACAAAGAGCATTGAGTCCAACTCCTGGCTCCACGTAGGACCACCCAAAATTCAAACCCTATAGATACTGGACATACCATCCAGAAGGATAGTGTGAGAAACAGTATTGAAAGCTTTGATGAACTCCAAAAAGATAACACCAATTGGCTTCCTTCCCTTGGTCAACTAGGTAGATAACTGTCATAAAAAGACATCAAGTTTGTTAAATATTCACCTTGTGAACCTGTGCTAGCTGTGAGCAATGACTGCATAGTCTTTCAGGTGTTGTTGAGTATAACTCCTAGAATAACCTTTTCTACAATTTTGCCACGAACCAAAGTAAGACTGACGGGCCTGCCCTCTGAAGGATTAACCAGCTCCTGGAGTGATATGCTGGCATCTACACCGACCGATCTGCAGCTCCTGCTTGCTTCAATGACCCAGTGCCCAAAGATCAATAGCCCCCTAGACTCAGGGTTTTCAAACACGCCTGTAGAGGTGACAGAGGCACAGAGAACATAGCGATCTAAGGTGTGGGTAGCACTCCTGCCTACTGCACACTCTGTTCACTTACAAGAGGCTGTATTAAACACTGAGTGCAGTCATCAAGGAGGTTACATCTTGCAATTGCTTTTCTTTTTGTACCTCTCAAGCTTTAAGGTATTGGGATGGGATTTTTGTTTGTGATTTTCAGTGTGTTTGTTTGTTTTTACCAAAAACGTGCTATAAAGAACTCCTCTGCATCCAGCTCAGATGCACCCTTTGCATTGCAACAAGTGACACATATCATCACTGCAGCTGGACTTTGACCAAGTACCTATTTTAAAGTCAGCTGGGCTCTCCACCGACCAGTAATCAGGACTGGCTTTTTACCCCTCCACTTCTAGCACTTTGGAAAGGCAACAGGATGGCACAGGTTGTCATCAGACAGGTACGACAGTTAGCTGCCCACAGCCTGACGTAATGAAAAACCCAAATGGGTGAACTGCCAAAGATGGGTGAGAGCTGCACTGTCCTGGAAACTGAAGGAAAGAGACCTCAATGCACTTCCAAATGAAGATTTTTCTGCTTCAGTTACATCTGATTCCTTTTCATATAGGCTGCTTTAAGGCAGGGGAAGGGCGTAGATGGTCTATCGCGTGCCACTTGCCGTAATCAGCTGCTAACCTCACTGAAACTAATGGATTCACTGGGCACAGCATGTGAGTATACATAAAAATAGAGAAGACATGACTAAAAGGACGAGAACTTGCATATGCCTCATCTGCTATAAGGCACTCAACCCTGCTCAGTTCCAGCAGATCTATGAGGAAACACAAGCTGGATGAACTGGGTCCGGTTAGCCATACATTGACTCTTTGATGTCTTCCTTTGAACCAACCACCGAAAAATTAGTCAAACACAGATGGAGACAATAAACAAAACTATCTTACAGTATTATTTCCTCCCACTCTCATTCTTCTCAGACTTAATAAAGAGATATCAGATTTATAGGATCGTCTCTCCTTCCTATGCATCAATGCAAGTGTAATTCAAGTACCCTAACTAACAGCTCATGTAGTGACAAAATGCTAGGAGACAATGAAACAAATTCACGTTCCACAAAAAATACATATGAACAGTTACCTATGTGTTGTGATTATTAATAACTGCAAGAAGAAACCTATTGCAATAGGCTCACTTTTTGGGTTTCCCCGCACTTTATGGGTAGGGAGCTTTATCAGCAGTCATTTCCCCTGTGTACAGCACATTCACAGCTCCTGCAGCATGACAGGAGCTGATCTGTTATAAATCTCACCTGGTCACTCCATGAAACCTTCACAAGCTCTTCACTACTAATAGCAGGAGCAGCAAGGCTGAAGTAACATGAAGAGGCAGTGGGCAGGTGCATGCACAGAGAGAAAGGAGAGTGACCTCATTCCATCTGGGTTTGCTCTTGCACCTGCGTACTCTCCTCTAATCTAGTTATAATTTTAGCAGGAGAATTGACAGAAACATTTATTTACCACACAGCTACAACAGCCCTTTCAGATGTATAAATATGTTCTCCTCTGATGGCTCTCTTGTACTCAAAGTGGATGAAGCTGAAAAGACAGGATTCAGGCTGCCACTAGCATGATCTGTACTTCAAGCCTGTTTTAGCTGTTTTCTGACTAGAGCAGGGATTTCAAAGATTACTTGATGTCTTCACACATAAGCTAAGTGTTCTGAAGATTTGATGCTAGTAGGCTACAAAAAACATTGTAATTTAAAAAAAACACACATAGCTGCTATACAACTTTTTACATCATCATTTGCACATGTAATTTCATAGCTTATGACTTAAAGCTACCCAAAGTAACAATGCCAGTGCATTTGCATTCTAACTAATGACATGACTCTTCACTGACTGTCTTTCAGAAGAGCAGTTCTGGCAGGAAAGTCTCTACCAGAACCTAGCTATTCATTCAAGAACAGGAAGGCAACAAACATTACTGTTGATATTCATGTGACAGGGAAAGAGCAGCACCCACAAACCAGAAAGTCAGAGACTGATCCCTGTCTACAGCCTGCTTTATGTCCATCGAGGCAACCCCCCAGCAAAAACAAGCACCACCTCCCTTTCCTCCCCTCCACTGGATGCTTAGTACCTTCCCAGCCCCCATTTGAACTGTTGCTAGTTTCACAAAAGAGTGTTATCTGCTTCTTTCACAAAGGACTTAAGAGAAATCACACATATCATTGGAAACCTGCTTCTTAATCTTCTCTAGCAGCTCTCTAAAAAGATGTAAGGAAAAGCCACTTTCAGATAGAAAATTAGCTAAATGTTACTGCAGTCTGCGATGGGATGCAACCTCTGACAGTGAAAAGGTGCAACCACCACATTATATTGAGTTCATTATCAACCTGCATGGGAAAAAATGCTGCAGTGAACAACACTAAAACAAACGGCAGTGGGGGAAGGGAACCAAGTTTGATGGTTTTATCTGTTTTTTAATCCGGTTTTGGTTTTACAACTAATTTATTAACTGTCATCTGCAAAGATGCTACTAATGGTGGCTGTATGCTTTGTTCCTTACTATTTGAACATGGACATTCTGCAAAGAGGTAGAGAGAACACCACAAGAAGTGTCCCACTGAGCTATCAGCAGTTTGCTGCTTCTGCTTGAGCAAATCCAAAGGTCATGCACCTAATATATTCAAAACAATACCCAAGAATAACAAGAGTGCTATGCGTGTTAATGCTTGATTTGACAGCACATCTGCATTACTGAATTCAAAATAAGCATTAAGCATTTCTTGCTGTCAATCTCTTCTCAGAAGCACAATTGAGAAATTGACATCAATTACCTAAGATGTTTTCAAATGCTTCTTTCAAATAAGAGAAATAGGCTGCTACAAGAAAGTTTAATTGACTTTTGTGGTAGCCTCAAAATGGGATAAACATGGATTTTTCAAGGCTAAGAAGGAATACTATGGCTAAAGAGTAATAAGCTTTCATGTTTATTTTACCTGATGAAGACACAGAGCACAGCATAACTGTTTAATTTACTGCGCTCTTTCCAGTTTTCTATTCCGACTTGCAGCGTACCATCAGTTTCTTCTTTTAGGAATTGGGACTTTGTCCATATCCTTTTCCCCTCCAATCACCATCATCCCTAAGTGATAACAGTGCCAGGAATCGTACTTATACCTGCCTGAAACTAGAATCCCATTGGAGCTAGAAGGTGCCATCAGCAAATTCTTAGACCTATTTATAAATATGTTACTGAATGGATGGCAGAGACACTATAAAGTCTTCATAATCCTATGTTCTCTACAGAACAAGATTCTACCCATTAACGCCACGAAGCTCCTCTCTGGTTTTGATCAAATATAACACAGATCAAAAGTTCTTCTGACATCAAAAGACATTGAGCTGAGTAGGAGACCTTACAAATATGGAGAAGTACATTCATTCTCTAAATGATTTTCAAATGTTATAAGTCTGACAGCATTCAGTTGTTACCTAGCCCCTGCATAAACTGCTATAGCATAATCCGGTCTCTGGTTGTCAAGGACTTACATAGGCATGTTTTAATTAAATCAGATAATTAAGGATCATGTTTTATTAGGCATTTCCACTAAGATTCACGAACAATGCCAATTATGCGAGTATGTACACACAATAATTCAATTAGCTATAAAACGGATACTCAAGAATACAAAGTCTGTGTACATCTACTACTATAATACCTGATTCAAACCCAGATACTGTATTCCACCAGGCCTCAACACAGTGATTTTAACACAAAATATCGTTACTACTGTATCTCAGATATTTAAAAACAACTGATCTTTCTGCTATGCAATGGCACTTGAGGGCTTAGTTTGCTATGAAGTTGAATTAAGACTTGCCATGTTATGGCCTTAAGAATAAAACACCACGATTTAGTAGTTCTTAATATTAAGAAAAAAGATAAATTTCATACAGGATTTTTTTTTCCCCTGAAACTGGGCATACCACAAGAAATGAAAGAGCTAGCAGGGATGTCTTACAATCTTATATCACATAAAATTGTTTTAAATTTCACCCCCAGCTTACAAATTTCTTTGTGCTTTCAATCATTTTATCCAAATTAAGCACACGTCCCTTGAAAATCCTTCCAATACAAGAAGGCTGATGGCTTCCCTGTGGAGTGCTATTGCCAGGAGGCAGTTTGGAAAGTGACAGGCTGTGAAGAGGTACAACGGGCAATATTAAACAGTTGCCCTTCAATTAATGTGTAGAGTGACCCACTTAGTCACCACAGCTGAGTCCTCTAATTCAGAAGATTTCAAATGCACCAATTCAATTGCCCATACTGGGATACCAACTGGCAATTAGGTCCAAACAGATTTGCATTTTTTTCTGTTTCAGAATAAAACACAAAACTGAAAATAGAAGTGAGTGTTAAAAACCCGTAGGTATTTTTTCTTCTTAGAAAGGTATATGATTTTCCATTGCCCAAAATACAGAAAAAAATCATAAAAATGTTAAGCCTTTTAAAGTTGATGCTAAAATATCAAAAACTGAGCATGTCCTACTATGACATTTAAGCTTACAATGTGCAAAAAGTATAATGCTTCATCCATATGTGTTTACTTTTCTGTAAATTTTGTTTTCTTTCCCACACAACAGCTTGAAAAGCCAGAATTTAATTATATATTTCACATCTGAATTATGCTATATTAGTTTAATTTGTACCACTAGCATGGACTACTTTTTATGAAAGTGATCCTTCATGAAAATGTTTAAGACTGTTTGTTTTAACTTCACCAGGTCATTTCCTGGAAAAATATAACTAATGAACAATTTCTTAAATCAAAAGCAAAAACCTATTTCACCTTTTCTCCAACCCACATGATTCTGTGCTGAAATATTATATTTAATCTTCAACATCACAAATAATAATAATAATCCAAAGCAAGTAGCCTAATCCTTCTGTTAACTCCAGGAAATGAACACAGATTCTTGTTCATAAATAGGTCTCCTTAAATGACTCCATCAGAACAAGAAGGCTAAAAGTTAGTCAGTCATACATTAATAATATTTTTTTTGGATGATGGAGCACCTTTTGGTGTAAACCTGGAAGGCCTGGCTCCGGATAGTGGCATTCCTTGAGCAAAGAGATCACAGTTAATCATCTACCAGGGAAGCCAAGCTTCTGGAGGTACACAAACCTCTAAGAGAAGCCTTTCCCTCAGCTCAACCTTCACGGAAGTATTTGCCTGGACTAAGGAGGTTTCCTAGGGGAGATATAACCCACAAGCTTCTACATGAACCGACGTCCAAAACTACAAAAAGTAGCACAGATAGCACTGGATAATGAGCTATTTGCTCACTGTCCCAAATGAAACATGTAGAAGTGGTACTAAGGAATATGGTTTAGTGGGTAGTACTGGTGGCAGGTGTACGGTTGTTCAGATGATCTCAGAGGTTTTTTTCCAACTTTAATGATTCTACGATTCTATTCTATGATTCTATAAACAAACAGTTCATCATGTAAAACAACGTCTGCCTGACCAACTTCCTTCATCTAATTCAGGATCAGTAAATATGTCTACACTCAATATCACCAGAGGTAGTCTAAATCAGCTATGCAGAGTTAATGAATTCTCAAGCACTGGTGACAAAGCCCTAAACTGTAGGCTCATGCAATCTGAAACAGAAAAAACAGCAGCTTCCCTGCACCACAGAGAGTGGAGAAACCCTCAGAGGCAGCTGGGCACCCCACCAATCCAATTGTTCCTGCTTACCCTCATGCTCTTACAGCCAGAAATGACATTTACCAAGCAGTGCCCACATCATCCCAGTGCTGCAGCTGGTTGCATGAAATATCTCAGTTCAAGCTCTAAACTGGAAGTGCTAGCAATCTGCATCCAAGCTCAAGAGTAATTGCACAATCATTTATTTCATTTTTACAATTTACTAAGCTTTCATTTCATCTGGTTCATTGCCCTTACCTTCAATATTCACAGGACAGATCATTTTGAAAAATATGCTGGGATTCAGGAACAGCTGCCAACTGAAGACTCTGTATCCTAATACAGGTACATAATTCAAGCTTCTTACTCATTACTTGTGTACCAGGTTTATCAGGTCAGTCGTTACTTGCATTTACAGGAAGAACAGCGCTGTGATGATTTCAGTGAGAATGACCACCAGCACAAAATCAACTATGGGTGGAGTAAGGCAACGCTACAGGAGATGTAAAAGGACAAAGTGATGAAGAAATTACAGAGTAAAGAAATAAAAGCAGATACAAACAAAGCAATAAAAGTGAGAGGGTTTAGAAGATCATTTAAAGGAGACGAGATGATAACCAGGCCAGAAAGCTAGAACCAAACAGATGGAGAAAGGACTATGGTGTAGGCCAGACATCGACGAGCGACTGCTAGCTCTAGATGAGGAAGCACAGGACTGAAAGTTGAGCTGAACATGCTACTCCTGAAGGCATAGAAAATAAAAACAAAACCAGAGGAAATAAGTCTTTTTGGCATAAAAAATGCTCCAGATGGAAACATTCTCCCTCCACCCAGATACAGGATTCAAAGTCTCCAATACAGATACAATATCCACTTCAGCCACAGCCATTCCTACCCACTGAGTCCCTACGGATTCTACCCCATGTCTGCAGACCTTCACCAGTTTTTTGTCCAAGGCCACTTGGTGACAATAGACAGGGTTCTGTGGTCATTTACAGTCAGTTTTGAGTTAACTTATTCCGGTCTGAACACAGAGCTGATATGTCCACATATTCTGCCCTTTTCAGTACTGCATCCAATCAATTTTAAGCTCACACATGCTAGCTTATCACTGTCTCACTTGCCTGTAAAATATTTCTCACCAACATCAGCAAGTCATGCACTTAATTTTCTTTTTCATAAAGAAGGTTATACAACCTCCTGGTTTTCTGAAGCACACCACCTCAACAGTGGCTACACGCTTATTCGTACATTTTTAAACAGTCTGCTTTTTCTAACTACAGCAGTGTCAGTTTACAAAGATAAATAAAAATCCAAATGTTGAAGGAAAAAAAAAAAGGAAACTCTACAAAAAACAGCACAAAACAAGAAGAACCGGGGATACAAAGTGAGTGATCTGTCAGTTCACAGGTTTGACTGAAAACTTTCAGAAAGAAATCTTCTAACAGTGATTACTCACCTTCATTTTAATCCCTCTAGGACCAGCTGTCATTTTAAGATCAGATAATTGTCTGAGAACTGACAAGTCCTTGATATACAGCATGCTAGCATTTGGAAAAGGTTGTTCATTTGACCTGTATCATTGTTTAACCTTTAGCCCTATTGTTCCATTGAGAACGATCAGCACAATTCTCCATGGGACCACAAAAAAGGAAACTTTTTTTTTCCAGCCACACCAGAAAGCACAGACACCAGACATGAGGCTCCAGTAATGATCCAGACTGTGCCTGCCCACACAGAAGAGCTTTGCAAAAGAATTGCAGATTGGCTTAGGGAATGGAAACCAAACATTCACATCATTTCTAAGAACTTAATTCTTTCTTCGCTGTGTAACTGTACTTCCTCTCCTGAAAAAATGAAGATAAACTCCCTGCTGAAAAGTCCTAAAATATTTGTACAAATAGAAGGCTAAGCGAAGGCTCAAAGACTAAGAATATACAGCAAAAAAAGCATTAATCTTTTTGATACTTCAATATTTTAACATCAAGGAAATCTTAAACTCAGTTTCTTCCACCAACTGCTGTCATCCTTACGTGATGGGAGGAAGAGTTGGTGGAATGGGACATATATTACACACTAATATACACCAGGAACACAAGCTGGACAACCAAAGTGACAAACGATGCAAGTGTCAGGACAAACAGTAAATAGGCAAAATTGCTCATAAATACCTTATTAAAAGAATCTGGAAGTTTCGTCGTACAATAAAAGGCCAAAGTGCCCACAGATTGTATCTGTTCCCAGCTAACACTAAAAAAGTAAACTGTTCAATGATTCTTTGTTTATAAAAGCATACACAAATCTAGCAATATTATTTCCATCAATATCAAAGTTCAGCAACGTAACATTTTCAGAGATTTGGAGAACCTATAGCATACCCCCAGGTGACTGCCCCTCTCTTTTTTTACTCTTATCCAACTTCAATCTCACTAAAAATCAGAAGTCCATCGAAGCCTCTTAAAATAACTTCAAGATAACATTGTAGAGATCTAGCCCTTAATTCCAAAACCTAGTACTAACAACAAAGGGAAAGGCAAAAGGATAAACGTTGCTATAGTACTTTATCATAGTACTTTACAATTGCAACTTTACAAGTGCTTTTCACTTCACAGACAATTGATTTTCAGACTGGGAAAAGAGAGCCATTACTCTTAAATCTGGTTAATACCAGATTCGACTCCATAACTTTAATATCTACTTCATTATTTGAGAAATTATATAACACAAGAAGATTCACTGCTGTTTCAAGTGATTCCTTCACTGAAAATAACTAAACCCACGCAGACAGAAGTCCGTGTTGGTATAATTAATAGCAGAGTAAGCAGCTAGAACTTCCAAATACAGTGCTGAGACTCCTGGCCTTATTCAGTATTCTTCCTCCAACCCACCCAGACAAACACCCATTTATTCATACGTAATACTGTTAAGAACAGTTGACATCAGCTTTCAATTAGGGACACTACCTGCTAACTCTGTTCACAGAAAGGACTGAGGGAGTGAGCCCCTGAAAAGAAAGTACACAGTGTTTATTTTTGAGTGATTCAAACTGAGATCAGGGAACATATTTCAGAAGTCTCTTAAAGACCTCTGATCAAGAAAGGATTCTGCTAGATCCTTTCTAAAAATAATAATAATAATAATAATAAAAAATGGAAAAAGGACCCCACTGTTCTTAAAGAAGAACGAGCAAAATGGCAAATTAAGTATAAGAAAAAGATCTACCTGAGTAAGTCCTATTCATCTGTCCTTTAGCGTTCATTTTATTGGCATCATCTCTGGAGATGGATTGATGTATTCAGAGTCAATCCAAACATGATCAAACTTAGAAGCCAGGAAGGATTCCCTGGCTCTCTCCAGACCCTTGCTGCGCTGCACACACAGTTAGTAAACCCTATCAAGACATCTGTCGCTGATGCAGAAGAAACCCAGCCTGTTCTCTCCATTTCACTAATGAGGTGTTCAAAGCTATGAGTACACTTGTTGCTATAGTTGCAGAGATGACTGAAAAAACATAGTAAAAAGGTCTCCAGCAACGCAATACTATTTTTTAAGTATTTCTTTTTCAGGGCAGGGCAACAATTCTAACCAATAGTCTACTCTAACCATACGTAATTAAAAATTCTTTTTGCAAAGCTGTCATGAGTACAAAAATCTCATCTTTGCATCACTATCCCAAGGAGCATTAGAGCAGTCAGATAACTCATCAAGTTCACAGAACAAATGAGATGAAAATTGTATTTTTGATCTAAGTAAGAGCAGCAATAATTATTAGTCTAAATAATAATAGTCTAAATATTTTGAGAACATATTATTATAAATGCAATTATTTTGAACAGGTACGGATTTGAAATAAATTCTGAATCTGTTAAGTTTTCCCTTAAACATTTCAACTCCACACCAATGCTGGCAGTGCTACCTCAGATTCCCTACAGTTATCACAGGGCATATAAACAATACATAGATAATGACAAAAAACTTCTTTCTTACTAAAAATAAAAGTCATATTTAAAGCCTCGTTAGCAGGTTTTCAGTTGTATCACTAAGACAGTTAACGTATTTCACTATACAGCAGTCACTTTAAATCAGGACAAGACTGTTTAAAACTTATTAAGTATATTGCACAAAAAATAAGATACAAAAGTCTATGGTTATTTCAAACCCAAAATGCAGAAAGCAAAACAGTGCTCCATCGCCATCTTTAAAGATGACTTTAAAGGTGATTATAATTTGCTCACTGAGCTGCACAGGAACCTCAAACGCACATAACCACGTCCTTACAGTTTTACCTCGTACCACAGACTTACTGCTATCTTCAGGTAACACATTTTGAAAGTTTCAATTAAGTCATAAAAACTAAAGAGGTATCCGTGCCTTGCACTTTCAGATGCCCTGCTCTCAGACTGCCAAGTCACCACCATCTCTGTTTCAAGGTATATTTATTGCTTACAAAAAGCATCAGAACTCCTAGAGAAAAAAAGGAAGCACCAGGGAAAGAAAAAAATGCCACATAACCCCAGTGTGTAAAGCAGTTACTGAATTTTATGGAGACTAATAGGAGTGGGGATTATAAGTGACACAAAAAAAAAAAGATTTATTTTTTTAACCCAGGATATTACTTGCCTTATTTTCTTACCAACTTGATCTACAATGTGCATAGAGTAGGTAAATCATAGATGTTTGAAATAATTAAAATAAGAGAAAAATAACTGACTCGCTCTGCAGTGCTGGGTAACTCTACCCCTGCTGCTCCCTCTGTATATGTATAATGTAGCAACATTTTAAAAAAATATTTAAGAACTAGCCAGGAAACTTCTTCATCCCATAATTCACAAGTTAATCAAACCTTGTGTCAAAGACAAGGATACAAGAAAAAAACAAATACTGCAATAATGTCCAAACACTGATGTCAAATGCAATTATAAATCTACCACGAAGCAAATTCTAGTCCTGTGAATTTTATTTTCCTCATCAATACTGTCCAACAGTAAAGCATCAAATATAAGACCTTCACTATCTTAAAGAATTTATATGGAAAATTTGCCTGAGAAAGGCCAGTAAACACAACAGCCCCAGTTCTGACTGAAAAATGCTGTAGTCAGAACTGTTAAAATCCAATACATGGACAATTCAGAAACCTCATTTAGACAGGAAAATAAAACAGTTGAACCTAATTTTCTTTTCCTAGTTTTTGGGAAGGAGGTGACATTTTCAATAGTCATCTTCTGGTTGGTTCTAAGCTGTACTGCACAAAGCTACAGTACAAAGTATATTTTGATGATTGTTGAAATTTACCTCCTGACAGCAATCGGCTCTTAGCAGATAGGCTGCCAGCAGTCAACAATTTCATGTGTCAAATAATGATTAGATATAACTTGCCAGAGATTTGTTTATAGATGCGTTGTACCCAGAAAGTTTCCTAGGAATGTTTCCATGCATGTTTTCCCTGTGATTTTTAAATAATCTGGAACTCCAGTTTAAGAAACAGGTTCAAGAAACAATTAATAGAAGAAACCAATTTTCCCTTCGTACAAGTTCCTTCCAATTGCAAGCTCAAAATTCCATGTCTCAAACAGACTTCTACCTCCAAGAAAAGTTTACATTAAATTAATAATGGTGACAATATTATTTACATAAATGATCCAGAAAACAACACTACACATCAGAGAAGTGGTCAAAACACTTACAATGCTTTATGCACACAACCTTCTGACAGAACTGTTCATGATTCAAGTTTCCCTGAGACTGTCACTTCTTGAAAGTCCAACTTATGTTCATCACTTTATTGAATTTTCAGCCACCTCCTGGCTACTGCTCCTGTCAGGGCAAGACTTACTGCCTGCTAAAAGCTTTAGGTAATGACAAAAGCAAACGGAAGCTACCAATTGGATATTCACTGTGTTGGTTACATATGGGACCCCTTCTAACAGCAGCACTAACAAAAAAGGGTTACTCCAGACAAAAGTATTATTGAGTTAATACACAGAATAAAACTCTTTTACAGAATATTATGATACTACTTTACTGAAGAACAGAGCGTACAATGAAATGCAGAAACTCACATATATATTTGTCACATGCTCTAATTCAGAAGATCTGGAGCAGCATTTTAATAAGCAAGATGTGGAGGTGCTAACCAACATGGGCTCAGTAATCACTGCTGAAGAGCATGTGGGAGTTCAGGCACAACTCATGATTCTTATACCAGCCCCAGATGAGGACTGGAAGCAGAAAAGGAAGTTATATTCTTACATACAAAAGAGGACAGTGTGAACAGTGTAACTCTCTAGGTTCCCATAGGCTATGAGCCATTTCAGACTGATGATTCTGTATCTTCATTTGATACTACCAAATAAAAGAACTACATTTTACCAACACAGGTTTTAAATATGGGAAAAGAGGAAATCAGAAGTAATAGGTAGAACCAAAATTGCCCTTTACCACCAAAAAAAAAAAAGAAGTTCAACACTTGGTTAGCAGAGGAACTTGCAGAGAGCTAGGAAAAAAACCATTAAGAAAAAGGAAAAAAGTGTAGGGAAAACCTACAATGAACACTGCATTGTTACCCTCTGTACCTTAACATAAAAACCTAAAATTGAGTTTACCTTTCTTGAAGCATAGATGTCAAAAAATGGTTTGTTTCGAACACTGAATGGTTCCTGTGCTTTGTCAATGTGACCGGTCTTCATTTTTTCATGCCGTGGAAATATAATCTCTTTTTCTATACATGAAAGTCGAACATTAAAATCACAGTCTCCAACTGGCTGTCCCTGTCAAATTAACAAAATCAGTATTAAAACCAGACACTTAGCAAATTATTGGAACAGTAAGTATTCCTTACACCACATTTAGAATCATACAGACACAAAAAACATTCAAATCAAATCACTACCACACATTTTTTGCCATGTATTTGGTTTCCAAGCCTTTGTCTCAGGTTGTGAGAAGTTTAATGAAATCAAAGTTCATAGAAGGATAAAAACCCACAATATGCATTCAAGTATATATGAATTAAACTAAACACTTGCAAATTCAGCTAAAAAGTCTTAAATAATTGGATAGCCTTGGTTATATAGCAATTCCATACTTTTCTACATTTTTCTTCTGAAATCATTCACCTCATTTTATTCTTAATAAAGTCAAAACAACAATGCATTTCACATAGTTAAGCAAAACCCTGCTTAAAGGTACCACAGTGTTATTTAGAAAGAAGAATAATTACATAAATGTTAGCTTTTCTGTCATAGGAAAGAGGAAACTATAGCTGCCGTTGGAAAATATGCCAATAAATAGTGGCTGCAGAAACACGCAGAATACATGATGGTTCAGTCCTACTGATACAAACCAGCAATTTCACATCACTCTTTGCACACTGATGCAGTGAACCAGTCGGTACGAGCATTCTAAATATGCACGTTGGATTAGTAGTTGCTTATAATGGAGTTTAATGTGTTTTGAACATTAGATGGTGACAAGAACATACTGTGGATGTCATTTAGTGAAAATGAGCAAAAATTCTGAAGTCTGTTTCAATGCAATGAGTCCCTTTCAAAGAACTAAGGCATATAATTCATACATCAGCATTAGTGCAAAGGATACCCAGCACAGGAAGTTATTTATATGAAATCATCCCTCATTTTGCCACCTCATTCACATACACAAAAAAACTTGGGAAAACCACCTCTTTCACTGTCTGCAGAGAATAAGCCCAGAGAGCTTCAGCTTCAATACCATAATTTTTCAAAAAGCTGAAGGCAGTGAGCACAGAAAGGGATGTGTGCACCCTGAGCATAGGAGGAGATCACAGCCACCAGAGGGATGAGCAGAAAACTAGAAACCAAGCCACACAAAACACAGTGAGAGGAGAAAGGGAAGGAGAATCTACAAGACAGAAAGCTCCACTAGAGCATGTGACAAATAGAACCTGAATTCTGAAAGAACAGCAAGCAGGTAAATGTAAAAAACCAACCGGGCAACCTGATCTTGTGCCTGATTTAGCAGCGAGCAACCCTGCCCACAGAACAGCAATTGGAACTAGATGGTCTCTGCAGTCCCTTCCAACCCAAGCCTATGACATCCTGAAGGAGTATGCAAAGATAAGAGAGAGAATGATTATGTTCTGGGCAAGTCTCTCAAGTCAAAGTGAACACCTGTGTTAGAGTCAGGTGAGTTTAATCAAGCCCTTTCCAAATTCAAAAGGAAACACCATCACCCTGACCCTTTGTAACAAGTTGAAGAATGCACATCTTTTTCCTGGAAAATATGTGATTTTACATAACTTGTTATCACTTTTTCCAATTTCATTATTATTAACCGCTCCCTAAGTTTTAGCAAAATCTAACAGACATGCTCCCTTCCCTAAGGCAGCTTTCCCACACAGCCATGTTTCATGAGGTCTGAAAGAGCAAACAAGCTAATTAACTCCAAATATTTGAGCTTTGATAAGTTTCTTAAGAGAGTTTCTTTACAATGATTCATTCAGAAATGTTTTAGCGCAGTGACTTCATTTCAATTCCTTCATAGTTAAATTAAAAGCCAAGATGATTTCATATGTTCCATGAAAGAGCTATATCACTTTCTTTTCCCTTAAATAATCCTTTCACTTCTCACAGCTATTTGAAACTAATTATTTCCTGCAGCTCTGTCAATCATGTATTTTTATTCCAAAGCTTGTTAAGTAGAAGGTCTATCACATAAAGGTCAGAGCTAGGCTGACACAAGATTACACGAGATGGGAAAACACAGATAATGCTGCCAAGCAATTGCTTCATCAGTCAAGTAAATTAAGAATTAAGAAGTTAAGGAATATTTCATTCCCACCTAAGTATAGCATATTAGTGGTAAGAAAACGGAACGTTGAATTTAAATCAAGGACATGCTGAATAAAAAGAAGACTGGGAGAGGAAGGCTTTTACTGATATTCACAACTCTCATAATCACAAGAAATGTTAATATGTAACAGATGCATTACAGTCAGATCCAAAACCTTCAAGTGGTATAATCTACTTATAAGCAAGTAAGCAGGAGAGCAATACAGACCACAATAAATAATTTGTAGATCTTGACAAAAGAGGATGAGAATATTTAGTGTATAAAGTACGTTTAGAAGTTCCCAAAAACAACACATCAGTGCTTTCCTAATTTTTCATAGAACCCAAGGCTAGAAAACACCTCAAAGATCATCCAAGTCCAACCATCCATCACCAGTATTTCCCCCTAAACCACGTCCCTCATGGGACGTGTTTCTTGAATGTTTCTTGAACATTGAACACCACCAGGATGACTCCACCACCTCCCTGGGCAGCCCGTTCCAGTGCCTGACCCTGATTCTAAGCAATACAGAATCACAGAATTGCCAGGGTTGGAAGGGACCTCAAGGATCATGAATCTCCAACCCCCCTGCCACATGCAGGGCCACCAATCATCCCACCTAATGCTAGACCAGGCTGCCCAGGGCCCCATCCAATCTGGCCTTGAACACCTCCAGGGATGGGGCATCCACAACCTCTCTGGGCAGTCTGTTCCAGCGCCTCACCACTCTCTCTGTAAAGAATTTCCCCCTGACGTTCAACCTAAATCTCCCTTCCCTCAACTTAAAACCATTTCCCCTTGTCCTGCTGTCACTCACCCTTTCAAAGAGTTGATTCCCCTCCTGTTTGTAGGCTCCCTTTAGGTACTGGAAGGCTGCAATGAGGTCACCCCGCAGCCTTCTTTTCTCCAGGCTGAACAAGCCCAGCTCCTTCAGCCTGTCCTCATAGGGGAGGTGCTCCAGTCCCCTGATCATCTTTGTGGCCCTCCTCTGGACCCTCTCCAACAGCTCCCTGTCTTTCTTGTACTGCGGGCTCCAGACTTGGACGCAGTACTCCAGATGGGGCCTCACGAGAGCAGAGTAGAGGGGAACTATCACCTCCCTGTCCCTGCTGGCTACCCCTCTCTTGATGGAGCCCAGGATACCATTTGCCTTCCGAGCTGCAAGGGCACACTGCTGGCTCATATTAAGTTTTTCATCTATCAGAATCCCCAGGTCCTTCTCCCCAGGGCTGCTCTCAAGGACCGCTCCTCCCAGTCTGTATGGATGCCTGGGATTCCTCCGGCCCAAGTGCAAAACTCTGCACTTTGCCGTGTTGAACCTCATCAGGTTCACCCGGGCCCACCTTTCTAGCCTCTCGAGGTCCCTCTGAATGGCATCCCTTCCTTCAACCGTGTCAACCGCACCACTCAGCTTGGCGTCGTCAGCAAACTTACTGAGGGTACACTCAATTCCATCATCGATGTCATTGATAAAGATGTTAAAGAGCACCGGTCCCAAGACAGACCCCTGGGGGACGCCACTCGTTACCGGCCTCCACCTGGACATAGAGCCATTGATGACCACCCTCTGTCTGCAGCCTTTCAACCAGTTTCTTATCCATTGACTGGTCCACCCATCAAATCCACATCCCTCCAATTTGGAGATAAGGATGTGGTGGGGGACCATGTCAAAGGCCTTGCTCAAGTCCAGGTAAATGACATCGGTCGCCTTTCCCTTGTCCACCAATGCCGTCACTCCATCATAAAAGGCCACCAGATTGGTCAAGCATGATCTTCCTCTACATAGATGTTTTATTACTCTGAGCGTTCAGACATTTGAGATTGAATTTCAGTGTGCAAATTTCTATTTTTTTTTTGAGAAGGATGAGGGTCAGCAGTGCCTAACAGCACAGTTACTGAAGCGTGAGATGGCGATTCCTGTTCTACACTTTTTCATCCTAAAGTAAGTGTGGAGTAAAGCACAATTAACAAGTAGCATGTGTTTCCCATCTATGCAAGAAAGTTACACTTCCCCCTCACAGAGATTAAAATGCATTCCAGAGCAAAGTATCATTCAGAAGAGCCTCAGGAAAGAGTCATCCTTTGACCCAATCTCTCTTCTGAGATTTTTTTTTTCCACCTGTTTAACTTCACACATAACACTACAAGGTCGCTCATAGCGTAAAGTGGGCTTGCAGTAGATGTGACACATAAAAAGACTGTTTCAACTTTAAAACACAATCCTCCACACAATCTCAAGAATGTAAAACAATAACTCTAATGACCTTTGAAAGCTACATGATTGAACTTTTCAATTTAAATTTACAGTATTTCAGATAAACTTATCAACTGAATCCACACCTATTAATCACACAAGAACCTAGTGTACCAAAGAGAAGTATGTCAAAATATATGAATAAAAATTGAGTGTGCAGCTCATTTAATCTCTCTCGTCTTAGGGGGTTGGGGAAAGGTGATGTATTTGCTGAAAGGAGCTAAAAGAAAAGTATTACAGGTCCAACAGGATCCCTCTATATAGATACTGAGAGGATGAATTTGGTCATACGTCAGGTTCTGTCCTGATGCATTAGAAGCAGACAAATTGTAGCTCCTGTGCTCCATCAGGATCACAGAGGCTCTCATGTTGAAGTTACAATCTGCTGGCTCTATGGCTATGAAAGTTGGTGAGTAACATAGATTCCAGGTCAACACAGACAGGAAGATGGCAGGTAGCACCGAGAGGGATACAAAAGGATAACAGGACTTCTGCTGTATGTCCCTCTGGGGAACCTCTCTCTCGGGAAGAAGCATAGCACCCCTGAGCAGCTGCTGAAGCAGACAGGAGACAAGTCTCCGTTTTGCCTTGAAAGCTGACCTTGTGGCAACTAAAATTTCGTAAATTAGGTGAGCTGCATGGCGCAAGTCCTTCACCTAGCTGAATGGAGTACAGATAACAGGAGCACAGGTGATAAATCCCACAAAAATACTTTCTATTAGAATTTGATGTTTATCTGGCTTCTGCAACACAACTGTAGTAGAAAGAAAAATAACGTGAATACTGTTGATAAGCAGCTCGGTCCAAGATAAACCGAGAATATTTGCTCTCTTTGCCTATGAGATATGGTTCAAAGCTACCTGCCAGCACAGTCCGTTCCATTTGCCTCTCCAAAGAAACACCTTGAAGATGAATAATTCAGCACACGCGTGCATATACGTTCCATGCACGTCTTCACTTATCGAGCCATAGCAGAACACATGTCACAACTGTCTCAGCTTTAATGATTTTGAGAGAAGAATAAAGAACAAGCAGGCTGAAATCCTACCCTGTGTTTAGCATTATTGTTGATAATTCAAGGCACCCACAGCTGACATCTGCATTTCCAACTAAAGCCCATTATTAGTTTTCCCATTTTCTGAAGACCTCACCAGTCAAACATCTTGCATTTAATACTTGTACTAATGCTCTGGCATGGATTGCTTCTGATTATGCTTTCATAGATGTGGCCTTTTTTTTTTCATATACAGATAGATACCTATGCATAGCTTATACATAAAAACAAATCTGAAGGAATCTGAAGGTGCTGTTTCATTCTCCAAATAAGATTATTACTGTATTCAATCATATAACTTTTTTCTTTTTTTTTTGCATTTTTCAAGTCCTCTTTTCAAAACAGGACAAAAAAAAGTATTAGAGAACTAAAACGTACTGAAGAATCACAACGTTTCCATTTTTCTTCTCTAACACACAATAAGAGACAACTATTATAATCTGAAAATTGAATTTGAAATGTGTTTTTTCTAAATTTACCCACCAAATATCAAGAATAGCTACATTAATGGCAAGGAATTAAGCCGCTTCAAAATGGTTTCTAAAATTTATATTGGCAATGAGGTACAGTATGCGAAGCACTGTTTCAATTTTAACAACTCAAGCAATGCGCCG
The DNA here is from genome assembly GCA_037305975.1 of Chrysolophus pictus. Taxonomy (NCBI): domain Eukaryota; kingdom Metazoa; phylum Chordata; class Aves; order Galliformes; family Phasianidae; genus Chrysolophus; species Chrysolophus pictus. Next base: position 35,318,386 of record CM074578.1, read on the forward strand.
CACAAACATAATTACTATTTATATGTTGCCAGCTTAGACAATGAAATATTGCTTCGATTTACCACAGAACAAAAATGGTTTGGGAATCAGATCTATTAAAAGGATTACTTAAGACATGTATTTAACTACTTGAATTCCTTTTTCAGAAAAACACGGGGATACATTTTGGAATGAATCAACAAAGGAAGGAAGTTCATTTCCATGAGTAAACATCAAGGCCTAACAGTTCACACTTTTTATTGTCAGCATACATAACTTCAACAAAACAGCAGGACTGCCAAAACAAGGACAAACACCTAACCCATCTCTTTTGAGAAAACAGCTGGAAGATAGGCACTGAAAGCTTAGGAGCAGCTTTTGGGGAACACAGACAACTCAGTCCAATTCATTGTTTGACTGCATGTACAGTGGTTTCATTCAGCATCTTTATAATCCTTATAAATCCTTCTGAGCCTTCAAAACAAAACTCAAACCAGCAGATTTTACTGGGATGTAACTGACTAAAATCTGAAGGAATGATGTTCTAGTCTAGACTGGCTGCCTCCCTCAAGTATTTCAAGGAGTTGATGAACTTCCAATTTTTAATTACAGAATTAAAAAACAGAATTCTAATAACTCACAGCTATAAAATAGATTCTCCATCATCATCATAGGGATATTTACACTCAAGAAGATCTCACACTGTCCTCCCTCGGGAATCTAAATTTTGAATAATTTATTTAGCATTGAATGTAGGCTATCTGCAAAATAAAATATTGAACACAAGGCTTTACTGCTTCTACTTCTTTCATATGACTTCTGCTAGCGCTGTTGATGCATGTAATATGTAGGCATCTTAACTGTGACAGCTACTACATGGCACAGACAATATTTTGTTTCTGCCCCTACTCTCCCCTTACATTCTCTTCCTTTTCACCAGCAATTCACATGACTCTTCTTAGGGTTAATTATTGATGGCTTTTACACTGATGTCTTTATGAAGAAGCACTATTCCCATGAGTTAAGGAACCATGGGAAAATTTCTAAATCTTAAGAGATATTGTTCAGAGTGTTTCGTACTTAAAAAAACGTAAAACTCATTTTTAGGACAAAAATTTGTTTTTCTTTAAAATAAGATTACTCATTACAGTAAGCATAATTCCCCTAAAAATAATTTATATTAAAAAAAATTCTACCTACAATTATCACTGGTTCACAAGTGTTTTCTTAGAAAGGGAACTACCTGCTTTTCCTAAATCATGACAGAACTAAAAATTAAGCATCTGCTTATAATAGATTTTATACTCCTAAAGATTTGCAAAAGATCTGTAACTTAAGTACAGGAGAAGGAAGGGGAGAGAATCTTCAGCAGGATCTGTTGTGATAGAACAAGGGAAAATGGTTTCAAACTAAAAGATGAGAGATTTATTGGATATGAAGAAGTTTTTTTTTTTATGGCAAAGGTAGTGAGACACTGGAAGAGGTTGTCCAGAGAGGTGGTGGATGCCCCATCCTTGGAGACACTCAAGGTCAGGCTGGATGCAGCTCTGAGCAACCTGACCTAGCTGTAGGTGTCCCTGTTCACTGAAGAGGAGCTGGACTAGATGACTGTTAAGAGTCCCTTCCAACTCAAAAAATTCTATGATTCTGTGATTCCAATCTTTATAAGATACCTCGTCCATTACATGTATAGTTATGCTTACTAACAATAGGAATACTGATTAACTGCTATTATACTTATTTCAAAAAATAAGTGGTTTTCTTCATATTTGTTTTAAACAAAAGAAATATACTAACCGGGATGAAATACAGCCTACAGGTTATTCAAACATACTGAAAATGGAACAGAAGACATTTGAGAGATCTTGATTTCACCCTCAGAAGCCCTATTTTGTATTATTTTAGATCTGGTACACCCTTCTGACTAACAACTTTTTTTCCTCTTCAGTTCCTCTTACATAAAAGCAGGAAGAAGGGAAGGCAGGAGACAGGGAAGAAGCCGAATATACCAAGTATGAGTACCAGATAAAGTATAGAGAAGGAGAAATTAAAACTAAGTTAAGGAAATAAGACAAAGTTTGAATACAATCCGACTGATTCCATTTAGTATAGGCAAAAAAAGGAAAAACATTTCCTTTTTTGAAAGAAAATAATTAATGTTCACTCGCAACAATAATACAATTGGAAGACTTGCCCAACTGTAATGTTTTTCAGCACTTTCAGTTGTGATCATTCTCAGGTTCCTGAGAGATGTGAATATTTGCCTAAGCCAGAAGTTGGGTCCAAGTCCACTTGACAGTTCTCACTGTAACAGCTATTACGAACGGCAAGGTGAGGCAGACAATTTTTCTATTTAGTGTTACAGTTTCTAACACAAGATGTTAAAAAAAAAATATTGCAAATAAAAAGTGAGGGTTTTTTTAAAGGTGAAAATGTGACAGACAAAACAGTTCAGAAAAAATACTACAAGAAGCTCTTTAAAGAGACCTTCAAACAAACAAGAAAAAAATCTGCCCGTGGACTTTATTCCCTGTAAAGAAAGTTTGAAGTATTTCAGAAATATTTTCATTTAAATGCAACATTCAGGTCTCACACTGTAATTGCCTTAGCAAGTATTACAGCTTGCTCAAGAGCTGTCACATCTGGGTAAATAGGAATAAAACCTACACAACCCAAACACCTGAAAAATATAAAGGACTCAATACCATAGCAACTTCTACAGCTGCTTTTGGAGAACTACTTGTCCCCATCTCTCCCAGGAGCAACACTTCATGCCTCTTCTACTGACAATTATAGCAGCGGTAATCTGCTATTCAAAAGGTTCTCGTGAGGCATGCTCCACAGGAAGGTATGGAAACAGCTACCTTCGGGAAAAAAACAAGACATGACAAAATTTAATACAGTCTCTTTGCTTCTGTATAATATTCCACCGAGCATTCTCTATTCTGGCAATCGTGGAAAACAAACTACCTTACCTGCAATTTGTAGTGCCCCTAGGGTTGGGAAAAGGAGCAACTAACTCACAGACACAGGGGAAAGGAAAAAATCAAATGCATTTTTCACAAAATCTAACCAGAATGTAAAACAGTCACCTGTCAAATTAATCACAATGAAGAAAAAAACAAAAAACAAACAACACACACGCTCCCTCATAGTAAGCAGCTTATCAGATAAAAAGTACAAAATGAGGAACAGAAAAACATGAAAAATATCCTGGTCAGCACTCTTCAGCAATAACTTACTTTTTGTAGGCAATACAGAAAAAAGTTTTAAAGAGGGATGTAAGAACATGTAAAAATGCTACTTCTCAGTTGCACATCTACCTTTGTCAAACACAAAGAACAATAGGAAAAAAAAGCACAAACTACGAGAGGTTTACAAAAAAAGTAAAAAGATTTTCACTTTTTGCTGCTGAGACATAGATGTCATTGTTTAATAATGAAAAGGATGAACAGGGAACAGGGCTGAGATAGGAAAGACTATGAAAAAGACAAGTAGTTATATACATTCCTGTTCATCCATCTCCACAGACCCAAAAGCTTCTGCCCCAGCATTATCTTATCATATTGATGCTTCACTTTCCAAGGCCTCCTAAGCCACCACCAGTTGCTCTCCCTATTCTGTAACATCATCCTACTCGTATATCCTAAGAAATACTCAAGAATATAACAACTTGTGGCTTCATCTGGCCAAGCTGTCCCTGCTCATCATTCAATACGCTACAGTCTCTGCTCATCATCCAATAAACTATGTTTCAAAACACAGAGGAGTAGTTGCACTACCAGCTACATGATTTTGCAAATCAAGGAGGAGACCAGGGAATCAGAGAGAAGCTCTAGAGGTACCAGAACGTTGCAAGTTACAAGGCAACCTTAATGCATCTGTCTTGCGTTACACCAGACTGCAACACAAGGGAAGACCAAGAAGATGCTCTGCGCTCTATTTACCAGAAAACCTCTTCGCTGGGATAGAATGAGGACGTTCATACAAATTTTTAGAACATAATGTAAAGACCACTGTTGCAGGGGCCTGGGCAAGAATAAGTACATGAACAGCCTTCCTATTTTCAAGGGTACCAATAGCAACATAAGTATTTCAAACCTGTATTTTCAACTTAAACAATTTCAGATATAACTGAGGAATTAAAACTAATAGTGGGAAAGTCATTGGCTGTCAGGTGCATTTGTAAACAGAAAAGATTATGCAAGTAAATGCTTGCATCTCTGAATTATGCTCTCAGAATTTTCACTTTGTATTTTTCAGATAAGGTTACTTGACTAATAAAGGACAGACAGCCTCTTCTGTGAGCTTTACATCACTTTAAAATTAGGTTTATAATGGAAAGTTCCGACATGGTAATATTTTACAAGGATTTAAAACAAAAAAAAAAATTTCATGCATGAATTCAATGAAGAATGATTTATGGTCCCAGTATCTGTTTACAGTGATACATTTAATCTAACAGCTACAACATTATTATGCATAATGATAGCAAAGTTTTGCTCTTGACTTGATTCAATGCATAGAATTTTCAAAAATTTATTAAAATTCTTTATCTCCTTTTTAAACATTAAAATAATTATTCCTTTTTCAAGCACTTGATCTATTCTTACCACTGCAATCTGGTCTCAAGAAAACTTGGCTAGAATTTTAAAAATTAAAGGCCAGGGCTGGAAAGGAAAAGTACTACTCATTTTCAGTATCTTTGCTAAGAATTCATTAATTAGAACCCTACATTATGCCAGCATTACTTTTTATTACTGAACTAAGTTAGGAAATAAAATAGTTGCTTGGGTTTAGTGTTTATACATCTAGACTTAGCTATTGAGTACGATCTAAGAAAAAGCCTGTCAAAACATGGTCTCTCAGGAAGAGCTGTCTCAAAGATGACTGGAGAATGAAGACATTTTCTATTATAAATAGTTCTGATGAGAAATTTGGATTTATTTGTATTTAGTCTGGGACTGCTAATTTTTCTGTTGTCACCATCCTTCAGTACATTAGAGCTACCCATCCAATTTGAAATTTTTTTTTTTTTTACTAACTATTCAGGTATTCAGGAAGAGGTAATACTGTACAACTACAGCTACCTAATAATGTGTTCATCTACATAAAGCCACAAATCAGGAAGCTGAAAATAACAGGCATTGCAGGGATTTCACTTTGTACTCATTAAGACTAACCACTGCAATGATTGTTAGGTTCCATCAGATTGGATATAAGAAAAAATCCTTTTTTTTTTTTTTAAATATACAATAAGGGCAGTGAGGCACTGGAACAGGTTGCCCAGAGGTGGTGGATGGCCCATCACTGGAGACACTCCAGGTCAGGCTGGACAGGGCTCTGAGCTGATGGGTGTCCCTGCTCACTGCATGGGTGTAGGACTAGATGACCTTTAAGGGTCCCTTCCAACTCAAACGATTCTATGATTCCATTAGCCTCTTACGTTCAGAGGACCATGAAAAAAGAATCCTGATTTCATTTATACAGAGTCCACACATAACCAGTGACATAAATGTGGAGAAAAAAAATCTCAGAATTTGAAAAGCTAAATAAACATACGCATTCTAAAGAAAGTGGATTATGATTCTTAGAAAAAAAGTACTTTTTCATGCAACCTAAACGGTAATTGATTGCTAGTTGTAAAAACTCTTCACATGCCCAACACAACTTGACATGATAACACCATCTTTCCCACACTGGTGCCACAGACAAGAAGTAGAATATTAGTTTTGATGCCTCTTCAATCTTTCTTTATCCCCTGTAACAGGACTCTATGATATACTATTATGTTTTATTCCACCTTACTTCCTCTCATCCTCTATTGTAGGCTCCTAAATTAACAGCAGAACACCTGACATTTCAAAAGCAGCACTTTCTGAAATTCAGTGAAGCAACACCAACATTTGTTAACTAGAAGACAGACTGGGAACACGTGCATTGAAAAACTAATGCTGCAAAGCCTTATCCCTGGTGCTGAAGCCACTGACTGGCTGACCGTGCTCACCCATTTTTGTTTTCCAAAAGAGGATGACAATATCTGGAGACAGCTGCTAAGAACCATCCTTTAACAACATTAAATCTTAGACTATTTCTGCGAATCACTCAAGAACACTGTAGCCAACCAGGAATGAAAGTCTGCCAGGGACCATTTTAAGTACTTACAGAGAAGATGGAAGTTTCAGTACCAACTATCCAGACAGCCATATGCAGTTTCATTTATTATTATAGAGGTATGTAGCCTTTAAGAAAAGGGGGTTTTGAGAGATTTTATACATATATTGGGGTTTTATTTGGTTTGTGTTTTTTGTTGGAAAGAACCAAGCAAAGCAGAAAAAAATGCAGGGATTGCTGTTTCCTCAAAGAGTTGTGGCTGAGAGGTTGGTTTATTTCATTTGCATACATCTTCCTTTCTATGAGCTTGCATTCAGCACGTGGGATGAAAGCAGTGATACAGCAATGTCATATTTTCTGTCTCTATTACTAATAATTAGCATTATGTTTCAGACGGAAGAAAATGACAACAAAATAATCTTTTGAAATTTCCTGAATAATGATTTGCTTTTCCTGGCATTGGCATGTCTTGTAACAAAATAGGCATTACCACAAGCTTACGGAAGCTACAAAGGTTGCTCCAAAAGTAATACCTCCTATTTATTTCCACAGAAACTACAACAGCTACAGAGAGTAACATAATACCATAGAGCAAATGCTCAGCTACAAAACACTACTTTTCAAGATAGTCACCACCATTACCCACTTTTGCCAGCAAGAAACAAGAGCCTGCATATCATGCTCATAACAATCTGCACCAGCGGATGTCACCCACCATCAACAAATGTCAACAAAGTGTCAACAAATGTCAGTGGGTGCCATTTTTCCTAAGTGGAGGAATTCAATGCCATACCTTACCTCCATACACACTTCCATGTCAGGTGCTATTTTGTCAGACTGCCCCTCCGCTGCCATTTCTCGCATCAAACAAAAATGTAACAGAATAAGGGGGAGAAGGTACAGCCTCTACTGCCATACCACCAACATCTGCCTCTGATGTCGTGGGCCAACATAAAATAGGAGGCATTAATTTCAAAGCAGCCCATGTACATGCCACAGAAATGAGGAAAAAGAAATGAAATCAAAGCATTCCATTATGAACTCTGAAAAGTGACTTTTTCAGCAATTACAGGTGACAAGCAGAGTTCATTAAAAAAATTAATCTGAACATAAATTATTTCTATGCTTTCTCTAAGAACTCAAATATACATCTCTCCCAATCATTGAAACCCAGTTTTTCCTTCTTCCTAAGACTTCTCTTCTCTAGATATCTAGACTGAAATGCTCAGTATATATTTCAATCACAGCCTATTTTCTCAGTTTCTTTCACCTCTTTCTATAAGGCCACTGAAGTTTGTTTCTGATCTATCCCAGTAAAATTGAAAACCTAAGTAACAAACAGCCTCACTGATAAAAATTTGATTAAAATTCTAAGAGGTAGGTGGTCTTTTTTCTCATTCTTCTTCTTTGCCATTCTCTTTCATTTCATATTCTCCCTGCTCACCACTAAGTTTCTGTTGCCCTTCTCTCCCGATAATCACATCATCCTGCTTTCAGTGATTTCCTCATCTTCTCTGTGTCAAGCATAGATGAAATGCTAAGTCTGAAGAAAGATTCTGTGATGTACTCAGACACTGCACTCCATAATTCCACGACTTTCTCCCAAATCACAGTATTGCTTGTTAAATACATTCCTTTTATTCCCATCTGATCCACAACTAGCAGACCACTGCTGCTCTTAGATCTCAAATTGATACTTGTCTGTCAAACAGGTAACTTTTCTAAATTCCGTCTTAGACAGGTTGCCTTGTCTCTGCTGCTACATTACACTTGCAAACACTAGTTTTAAGAATAATTAGTCCCCTGAAAACAAGAGAACACAATTAAAATAAATACAAGAATGAAATATAGTTTAATTCTGAAGCACAACAACAGTGCTGGATGAAAATACTGAGAAGAGTTCAAACTGATATTACAGTAAGATACATTTGGAAATTATCAATTATATGACGCTATTTTGCCATAACCTGGAATTCAAATTCCATGATTTTCCTGTACATGTTAGCAGCCTTCCCTATGCTATTTATAGCCATTCTGAGAGGCACAACGATGGAATTTTTGCTATTAATGCAAATTAATTAATGTATCATGCATTCTGCAGAACTATATATCACCTTACTTCAGCACTAACCTCTGCATTTTTGTGTTGGCATTGGTCATCCTAACACACAAATACTCAGCATCATTAATAGCATACATAAGCCTTTGGGACCTGCTGCAGAATTTGTGAATTCTGTAGTTCAGAAAGAATCCTCTGACAAAGCCAGCAAACTTTGAAACATTAACCTAGTTTAGAATGGTATATGTGCAAAATGGGTTGAGCATTTGAGAATAAGGTCAGCCAAAAGTATTCCTGATTTGCAGACCTGACTTAAAATGATGTTCGCCTGATCAGACAAAGGTGTTCACCAGCAGAGTTTGAATTCACATTTCCTCCACCACAGTGCAGCACCTTTAACAGCAGAGCATGAAGAAGATGAGATAGGGGATGCGTCAGAAATGCTGTACTACGCACAATGGCCAAGCAGTACAGTACTCCTACTACAGTACTGACCTTTAGAGCAGATTATGAACGTAGGTTCACGATCAAAGTGTGACACGGTATTCCTGAGCAATCCCAGCAGCTCTCTACTGGGGACAGGACTTTTGGAATGAGAGTTGGTTGTAATTATTAGATTTGAAACTACTAGAAAAAATACACAATCTAACTTACACAACCTTACAAAAAAAAGAACTTATCCTTCCCTGCCAATTAGAAGTTTTCAATGCTTTTACCTCTCTTGGTGATAAAACTCTGTTGACCACTTCTTGCCAAAACAAACATGCTCAGGTGCCCAGTTTTGTAATTAAGCTTCTAAAATTAACCTAAAAACTGCTGTGCTTTTTAATCTTTGTGGTAGGATCACTGCTAATCAATTCTAGCAGCTGAAGCCCTGCTTGTACTCATACTGATAACACTGTCTTAATTTGCCCTTGACATTAAAACTGTGTTACATAAACATTGGGAATAAGAGTGGAATTTGTTTTTAAGTAAAAAAACAACTGACCACCAAAACACATTTAAGCATTTACAACTCTGCCCAGAAGCAGACTTTCCTTAAACTTTAAAAATCCTCTGAAAGCCCTCTTATCATTTTTGCTGTTTGCCAGGTTTGATTCTTCAGATTAAGTTTGGACACTTTGCTCCAAACATTTCACCATGGCTTTTAGAAAGCCTTATTTTGATAAGACAGCATATGCATATCCCAAACTGAGGGGAGATTGTTCATTTTGTACCTTGTGATTCATTTTTAAAGGGAAAATAACAGCAGTGAGTGACAGGCTGGACAGAGCAAGAGCGGAGACAAAGAACTACATGAAGAAAACAAACACTGAATCACAGGTGGAAGAACAAGTCAGAATACAGAAAAAATGAGAAGATCATGTTTTTCAGAAGCGTGCAAGGAATTTTTATGTACCAAAAAATCCTAACCATAGGAAAGATCCAGAAAACTAACATCTATCACAGTGACTACACTTTTCAGTATACCAACATCTTTTTCTGTGACCGGTACCATGGCTCAACTTCCAATTCCCCTATGTGCCAGGTGGCCCATTCAGGCAGAACAGCATCTTATCCAAGTCTCGAAGAGTAAACAGCAACTTAAGAAGTCTGAAATGTCTTGCATTTTAGTAATACTGTTTGCCCTGTTGGGAAAACTAAAAGGATTTTGTATTTTCAGAAGCATTAACAGATATGAGACTGTTTTTTCATGGGCTGAGAGGATCAAAAGAGCAAAAGTGATGAAACTCTGAGTTGAGAGAAAGATAGTTAACAGGGAGAGCAAAAGATGTTTGCATAAGCAAAGCAGCATTAAGGCATTCATTCATTCACTACTTCCCATCATCAGGCCCACGTTCAACCACTTCCAGGAAAGGAGGCTCCTTCATACATAATAGTTCCTTGGGAAGATAAATGCCACAACTGTGAATGCCCTCCCATCCTCCTCCTTTTTCCCCATCTCTTATTACTGAGTACAAAAAGCATGTGGTAGGCTAGGATATCCATTCAGTCAGTCAAGGCCAGCTGTCCAGGTTCTATCCTTTCCCAGCTCCTTGTGCACCCTCAGCTCCTGGCTGGAAGGGCAGCACGAGAAGCAGAAAAGGCCCCAACAAGCAGATGCTACTCCAACAGCTGAAACATTGGTGGATGCTGTTTTGGTCACAAATTCAAAGTGCAGCACAGTAAGACTTACTACAAAAAACAAAGCCTATCCCAGCCAAAGAGAGCAGACATATTCTGTATTCACTACATTATTTTAAACGCCAATTCGTAAACATATATATGGTTACATTGATCTTGCTCAAACTACATTTTCTCTTCCTTACACATAATGGAGAAATAATAGAAAATTTATTTCATATGAAACATATGGTCAAGGTTAGTTCTTAAATATATGCTTCAATAGGAGAGCCTTTTGTAAGACTAACTTCATATTTCATGTATATCATCTCTTTCAGGGGAAAAATATACAAAATAAAAAAAAAGAAAATCTACAAAGGTAACGAGCAGAAATCCTATGGTGACTTTCAAACACTTACATATTTAAAATAACAAACAGAAACAAGTTTCTTGTTCTCTGTATTTTAATAAGTCTCTCCTGTGACCACAGAACTTCTGGCTGTCAAAAAAGCCTTCTTTTCCACAACGTTTTTCTTTCTCACATATTTGCCCTACAGCCAGTATAAACAGGAGAGTCGGTTTATCGAGCTATCAGAACCTACAAGTCTGACTGCAAAGATAAATACGAGAAAGAGGTGTTGGAGTAGCTTAGTAAGGGAGCACTGTAATGCTCTCATAAAATATAAGCCTCTAATAGGCCAACTTCTCCATCCCTTATCCATGTTCACTCTCTCTGTAGTTCAGGAACGCTTTAGAAATGGGAAATTTTCCACTGTGTTTACTAGACCATTTCAAACCACCACCATGTGAAAATAAATCAATGTCTATTAGAAGGCCGCTTTCAATCTTAATTCTGATGCAGTGCTTTTTACTGAACTACAAAATAACCTGATACTTTTGGTGCTGAAGTTTATACTCAGGCTCTTAATTATACAAATAAGATTAAATTAGAAATGAGAATCAATAACTAATAATAAAACCAGAAGTACTTACATTAAACTTAATAATGTCATATATCAAGTACCGAGGAACAACCTGTCCATTAACCTTGTCGACGATCATTTCCTTAAAAAAAGAAGAGATGACATTTACATTTACTTCATGACTACAAGAAAAAAAAGTCAACACATTTATAATTAGTGAATAAGCCTGGGAGTGTGATGTAATCAAATAACTGGCACATTCTTACTGCCAAAAAAAATTTTTACAATATGTCAGCATTATAAAAATATTATGGTCCTAAATGTCTCATGAAGCATCCAGTAAGAAGGCAGAAATCTGTCCCAATGCTCCACATTCATATCTGAAACATTTCTATGTTAGGTTCTCCACAACTTTTAAAATCATTACCTTTCTTGCAAGAACGAGGCCTTAAAAAACACAGTCAGAACTGCAACCCTAACTAGCCACTTTTGGAAATCCCACCTACAACAAGAACTTCAACAGCAGAAAAGTAAAGAGCAAGCTCTTTTATCCATTTTCTATGTTCGCTTTGGTCACTTTCATGTTAGCCGTGTTCTAAGCAGCAGTGACAAATGCAATTTGTTTGAATGCACTGTGACTAAGCACAAGGACTCTTTCAAATGGAAATGCAATGTCTGTATCACATGAAATTGGTTTCAATTCAATACATATTGGTAATCTATCTTGAAAATGTCAGCAAGGAGAAAATCTGTTAATGATGAACAAACATGAACATGCACACCTTTCATGCTGGTACCTATATCTATAGCTCAGATTTGTGATATGAAGCAGACCAGTCCATTAGTTTGATAAATTAATAAAAAAAATATTTAATCACATGCAACTTTTTCCATCCTGCTCTCTACCACCCAATTCTTAGCTAATAAAACAGTTCTACCAGCAAAGGGTTTTTTTGCAGCCAATATCAAATTACAACTCCAAAGCCATACATAGGAGATGAAACAGTGGGAAAGGGTAAAAAAAGCAGTTCACTGTAACATTATGAAAACGTAACTATGAGCTCAAGAATTAATCCAAAATAACATCCTACATCAAATTAATTCTTGATGAGTCACTAGAATTTTTGTTATACAACCTTTTAACTTCTCCTAGAATCTGTAACTTTCACAAAATAAACCCCAACAAGATTTTCGAAGATTTTCAGTCTGTATACGTACCAAACTATTTGAATTATACTTAGTAATTAATCACATAAGGCTTTTAAAAAATAAGCAAGTAGTTTTAAATACCGATTTGTTTTCAAGTAAATACAAAGTTGGAGGCATTTAAAGATAAAATAGAATATGTAAACCTATTGTTTCAAATAACAATAGGCACCAGAAATTCCCTACTTCATATTTTGCAATCTCATCTTCTATAAACCGAATACAGAGATGGAGATCATATTTTCACAGCCAAGAGTGAATCATCATACACATCTTTCCATAAAGGAAAAAAAAGACTGAGCCAAAAATACTCCTTCATAATACTACAATACCTTATTCTTAATTCTAGAAATCACTTATCCATAGTTACTGTCAAATAACATTTGCAAAAGTCTATGTAGAACTGGTGTAATGAAACGCTCTTCTTGTCACCTTCCAATATTGTAAGACACTGGCAAGCTATGAATGGAGATGCAACACTCAAATGCATTCTTTGATAATAAATTTCATTATTAGCTACACGAGTTGATGGAGCAGGTAGAGAGAAAGAATGCATTGTGTTCAAATGTGGAAGAGTTTTCATAGATGCAATAGAACAAAAAATAGAACAGGAGTAAAGTAAAAGTGAAATACAAAAATGCTACTACCCTGTTTCAAAGTTTCAACTGCATTAGCAAGCAAAACTAAAACTAAAACATTTCAGTGAACACAGATTTAAAGTTTAAGGAATCATTTCTTCAACACGAATATCTAGAGACCACGCTCTTATGCAAAGCTAGCATTTATATGCAAAACCTTGAAAACAATTTGATGCCCAGTCTAAAAGGATTTTAAACCTAACTGTATCTCTAGATATTCTGTTTACGACTATTATAAGATACAGACAAGAAAGTCATGTACTTTCTTGAAATTTTCTTTGGAATGTTTAGATTTAACCCAGAATTAAACTGTATATCAAAACTTTTTCACTACTTCACACATGTATAAACCTTTTCAACTCTATTACAGTGCAGGTTGCCTCTTTTGTCACATCTCCTTTTCTTTTTTTTTCTTCCTCCCTCCTGCCTCTCATTCTTTTCCAGATCCTGACTTAAATCCCAGGGCAAACACACAGTAAGACAATATGCCTTAGAGTAGAAAAGACAAATTTCTGTGCTGCTCATCACCATTATGACACTGGCATTCACTGCTCCATTAGCTACGCCAATACAGCTGTCATAAGGCAACAGGTGTAAAGCAATCATAAGAACGATTCAATTAATCTAACACATCATTATTTAAGATTCTGATCTCAGAGTCTTTCTTGAAATTATTAGAATTGAAAAATACCTCCAGAATTAGATCTCAAATGCAGATTCATAGCAGTAGACAGTTGGAAAAATGTACTACTTGAGGAACTCAAACTCACTTATTCCAATAATCTGATACTGTAAGGCTATACTTAAGACAATTTCTAGATATCACGTGGCTATATAATACAACACAGCAGTACGCACAAGTAATACCTGCAGATATATCTTATCTTTTATATATTCCATGTAGGCTTACAGCTGCTATAACATGTTTTAATATTGCCATTGCTAGGAAATATGGTTTTTATCCCTTGCCCATTATCCACCACTTTAATAGTAACTTAACCTGCAGGTTTGCAGAACAAGGTCCATTTGCCAGTTTCTTCAACGTAATCTGGAAAACTGGTGTTAATCTTTGCTGGTGCTGCAGAGCATACGCTTACAGCATACTAGAAACAGCAACTGTGCTACGAGCTTTAAGCTGGACAAGTAGCAAAAGGAAAGATGTTGGCCTGACAGCTCAGGGACTTGGTTTTTTTCCACCTTGAATCACAGGTCTAAGTTTTTGCTGGATATAAAATAATCCAGAATTTAATTACAATTCACGGAATCTCATTTTCCCAGTAACTTGTAGAATGCAAGTTCTGGTTCTAGCTGAACCAGAGCATGGAATTGGACCTAATCGTACATCTGTTCATCGTTCCTTTTCCTCCTACCTCTAGTCTTTCCTTTATCCCTTTATTTTCAAAGCAATTCTAGCCAGTGCTGTATTTCAGGAATACAAATAGCTTAAAAAAACCCAACTACATGCACAAAGTGTCAGTCTTTGCAAACTACAACAGTTGTAAGCTGCACCATTTCTGACAGAGCTTACAAATATGTGAGCTCTGTACTGACACAAAAGTGCAATAGGTTCTCACTCTCCACTGACCACAGTTCTGTGGGATGCCTTTGTCAGTGTGAATGTCTCTCTGCACTCATGTGCCCAGTAAATTCTAAATTCAAGCTCTAGGAGGGCCGCCTTCACCTAGGACCTCACATGTCAGGTAGTCCACCAAAGCAGCATAAAGGGCAGAGCGACTGCAACCTTCCATCCAGCTTGAAGACAAAGCTGGCCAAGGATGCCAAAACTGGGGACTGAAATCAATAAACGTTTATAATACATGACAACATTCCACTCAAACTTTTTTTTAAATTTAAGTTAAAAATCGTGACAGTCTTAAATGCTCGGAAAAAATGAGAAGTGCATCTGTTTTATTTTAGTACTGAGTTACTAAGGAAGCCCTCACACAGCTGAATTTTAGAGGCTGTTCTTGTGAGAAGTTCTGGACACTAGATATATTTTGCTTACAAACACAGATAAACAACAATTAGTTTTAGTTGCAGTCTATCCCATTAGTTTAAAAAAATCACTTTTTTATAAATTTAGATGCTGTATATTTACAATGAGTCTTTCTTTACACAAATATTAAGCAGCAAATCAAACACAGTATATTTCTGCATTTTCTACTCACTTGTTCCAAAGCTAAGCAGAAACTTCCTGAAAATAACTAACTAGTTTTCTGAACAACAGCCAAAACACTTGAACAAAGATTTATGCATTCCCTCAGATACTGCTACGGAGGCAAAACACTAGGCTTCCAAAGGAATGCTTAATGTTATGCTAGTCACCTGTAGGTAGTGTTCAAATTAGTTTTAATGAGATTTGCAGAAAACTTTCTTCCATGCCAGAAGAACAAACACAACCAAAAAGCTCAAGATGAAGACAGAATATTGCAGAAAACTTCTTATCAAGAAGATGTAATTGATCGTGGTAAGAACTGTTTACAAGTAATTTCAGCCTGAAGTGAACCTTCAATGCATTTGAGATTCTCAAAGAACACTGCATGAAAGGCTTACATCAGAAGCTTTGAAGCATGTTAAGAAATCACTGAATTCGTGGCAATTACCTTTATTAAAGTTTTATACATTCCCATTCTAAATAACCTTGCAGGGACTACTTAATCTTTGGTATTCTGATCACATGCAATTGTTTCACCACATTGAACTGACAGAATTCATCTGTTTTCTTCCTCGTACTTTTAAGATCAATGTAAAGTAAGGCCAGTTGGACCCCTTCATTCACTAACTTCATTCCCTGGAAGCAAAAAAGCTACTTCAAGGGCAGTAGTGTGAATTACTTCAATCTGTAATTAATGAATTAACTTCAACAGCCTTTTTGCACTAATTGGCAAAATACATTAATGCAAAAAAAAAAAGCCAAACTTTCCTTCGTGTAGATTAAAAAAATGAAATCATGCATATATTCTGAGTGACAGAACAGTTATGGAAATTATTATTTGACACGAACACTGAAGAAATAGCAAATTACAAAAGTTAAGCTGTTGTGATGCTTCAAGCAATAGCCAAGCTCCAGTCTCAAGTCTCCTGAAAGGAATTGCAATGAAATACAATCAAGGTGTTGGTTTTTTTGTTTTTTGTTTTTTTTTTAAACAGATTAAACAAATTTATGTTGAAATCTGAGCTATAGAAGTATTTATCCATCAGAAGATTTCAGTTTTATCCCAAGGTATATTACTCAATCAAGTTTTCATATTTTGCTTTCTACTTCGTGAAAAAACTGCAAGGAAAAAACAAATCATTATGCCATACAGTTAAATACTGAAATGTACTGTAATAACCATACTTCTACAGAACAACAAATTAGGTAAAGTTACTATGTGATACAATCAGTGACTTGATTGTTAATTCTTCCAATTTAATTTATTTTTAAGAGTCAAAAAGCCAGAAGAGAGCCCCTCT
Source organism: Chrysolophus pictus (assembly GCA_037305975.1). Taxonomy (NCBI): domain Eukaryota; kingdom Metazoa; phylum Chordata; class Aves; order Galliformes; family Phasianidae; genus Chrysolophus; species Chrysolophus pictus. Next base: position 35,334,864 of record CM074578.1, read on the forward strand.
CCCATGCCCAACAGCCACTGCCACATTCACACACACATATCAATATGTGCTTTCCTGTCCTCCACGTATGCATTTTAGCCAACCTTAGTAAATCACCTGTTTTGAAACACAGAGAAGAGAAGCAGTCTCCCTGAAGAACTTCTGTTTAAGTAATGCTTTCCAAAGACTTCCCTGTAAAACCATTGCTACAAAAGCATGACAGCAAGGTATCTGCTCCTTCACAATTCTCTGGTAAGTGACAATGAAAGCAAAGACAACGTATAAACTCACTCAGAGATAGATGACTTGCCTAACCTCAGCCTAAGGACTTCAATCTATCTTTGGTTTTTACCAAGCAAAAGTGACAGTAAGGTAGAACAATTTCAATGCTACCAAAACATGACAGGGAAATGCATTTACACTGGCATTCATTTACACTGACAGGTTTTTAGTATAAGAGCTAATGAAGTCATTCAGCTAAAATAGAAGGGTCAAGAAATGCATTCTCTCTTCTCATGACTACTGTTCTGAAAAGCTCAGCAAGTAATATTACTAGAGGTCAGCTTTGGAACCACAAATGCAGATGTTATAAAGCTTGTTTTGCAACTGGTTCACAAAGTCCATTAGGAGATTTACATAGTTTAAATTAGCACAAATACTTAGACATGTTTCAATCAAAAAAATCAAACTAAACCCTTTCTAAATCAGTTAGTAATTCAAATTAGCTGAAAATAAAGATGACAGAAGCAAAAGACATCAAGTCACAGAAGTCAAACATCAAAATCTCAATTTTATCAAGTTTTACAAACACTTAGATCAACTGTGTATTTTCTATGTCTACTGTATCAAAACACAAAAGCTACAGCAAGAGATGAGATTCTACATTTATTTCTCTAGGTTCTCTTCAAACTTTCTCATGCTTAGAGAATGTCATCTCAATACCTTGATTTATTTCAAAGACAAGTAAACAGCTCCCCCCAGAGCAGTTATCATTACTTTTCTGTAGGTAAGAAGTGACTTATGAATGGTGTGATTCCCAGTGTTCAGCCAGTGACTGCATCTATTATTCCTAAATCCCATGACTCAAGCCTAAGAAACTTGGTCCTGTTTCTGAACAAAAATAAATTGTTGACACTGTTACAATTATTATACAGAATGCTCCTTACCCCATCTAGAAGAGTGTTTGTTAGATGCATGCGAAGATCTTTACGAAATGGAAATTCCAGATTAGATACATGAAATATGGAGTTGTCTCTATCAATCATATATACTTCATTCTTGCCATCAATCAGCATCATGTACCTGCAAAGGCAACGTTAAGAAGTTAAAGATGCACCCTCTAAATCTCAACACTTTGTCTTGTGTTAAAAAAAATAATCCTGATGTGTTATAAAAGAGCATTTAAAAAGGAACTTTTTATAGTTGAAAAATTGAAGCCTCTTGTTTCATAAAAGCAGTTTAGTTTGATGTAACTATAACCAAGGAAATATTTCAAAACTAGAAGTTTAGAACATACCTAGAAAAACATCACTGTGTACAGACAAAATGATAAAAAGATCTCAACACTGAAAGGAACACATGAGGCTAATTCAGTCAGACTTTGCTAAAAAAAAATCTTTGACTCCAATTTTTCTTTAAGTGGGCAAGAACTTTACCTGATATAAATCTGCAGAATTTAATTCACAAGAAACACTACTTCTATCAGAGGCTGTCCAACCCTGCAATACTGCAAATCTCAACAAGAGACTGAGTCTCTTTCCATTAAAACACTAAGAAATTTAGACAAGGAACATTCTTCTGTCACAGTACACATAAAGAATGCTAACCACAGCATCACAAATAATTTGTGAGCTTGGTTCAGTTGCAAACAACTGATTTTTCTAAAATAAATAACTAAATAAATTATTTACAGTAAGGCAGCACTAGGTGCCCAAATCAAAAAGTAAAGTTTCTTCGTGCTAAAGACAAAGACGACTGTTCTAATTCTACAGAGTTTACATCCTGTACAGAATGAAAAACAGTGAATTAAAGGTAAATGATTGGAGTTTCACCATCCACACCAGAATACTCTGAAACAGAGGAAATATATTTTGAAGACGCTCAGAAAAGAACTTTTCATACTTGTAGAAGTCCTCAAATACAATAGACATACTGGGGGAAAAAACAGATCTTTTCATAATTCATCCAATTCTTCTTGGGAAGTCTTGGTTCTGAAGAAATAATGAGTTACCAGTAGCCTTTTCTAATATTCACCACTGCTCTTAAAAGCAATGCCCATAGAATCCCTGCTGTCAAAAGCAAACCAGCCCCCGGAACTCCTTCAGGCATTTGGTCTACACAGGCAGCTCAACTGCTGCCTTTACATATCCCACACTTCCAGAAATCAGTAAGCTTACAAAATCAGAAATCAGGCTGCTTACAAGGGCATAGCATCACACGTGCAACTTAAATAAATACTTTCTTCCAGCATTATAATTCCAATCACAGTACACACCATATATCATCTTAACTAATAGGCATCCACAAACAACATGTGTACTTCAAGGTGTCATGTACAAATCGTGCAAAAGTAAAGACATGTAGGAGTAGAAGAACTGAAGTCTTCAAGAGGGCTGGGAGTAGATTAAGTTAATGCAACATTAGGAGAGCTGAAAGTCGCATGAGGTAATTCAACCTACATTCAACTGGATGACTTCACACGAGTTTTTTAAGAGATAAAATAATCTGCACACAAAATTAGTTTTTCAAATCACACACATTTGCTCAAAACTGAAACCAATTACAAAGAGTATGTTGTGTTTTTCCCAAAAATGAAGAAAATCACGTGAAGGAGAAAGAGGTATATAAAGTGGGTAAAAAATACTGTACACTTTTTATTTCAAGCAACCTTATCTATGCACTCACATATTCTTCACTGTTTTAAGTACTTGCTTTCTTGCAAGTACTTGCAATTTGTCTCAATCAGAAAATAGCACCAGAAACAATCTCTAATGCTTCAAAAGATGTAGAACGTAAAAAACAATACGTGTTACCACTACAAATGCAATGCAGTATGAGGTCTTCTAACAGCTTTGAAAAACAAAACCAAAACATCCAAAAATCTTTGTTTTCAGCCACCTATAATACCTACAAGTTCAGAAGACTTACAGAAGGCTTCAAAATCTTTTATTTGAATGTCAGAAGATAGATCAACACCACCACTTTTTCTAAGTCATTTACTCAAAATCTACAGAGATTTACTTAAAAATTGGTAGCTCGATAATTCCCCACCGGAATTAGCCAGTGAGATTCCTGTCCTTCTCTCATGATTTCTTTCTCACTCTTTTCCCAGCATTTCATGGTTAGGTTTTATATTGCATATTCTAAACCTCAGGAAAAAATCCAGGTCTTAAGGATTGCATACGTGGTATTTCTAATTAATGATTACCAGGAATCGCATATCAAAAAATTTTGGTCTCATGACAATGCAGACCCACTATCTTAATGATAACATTTTTGCTTATTTTACTTTATATACAAAAGTCATCTGCATGAGCAAGGCATATGACTGACTCATATACGAGTTCTGAAAAGTTTTTGTTTGTAGGTTTTTTTGTTTTGTTGCTGGTTGTTTTTTTTGTTTGTTTGTTTGTTTACTAACTAAGAGCAAGTGCAAAGTCCTGCACCTGAGGAAGAATAACTGTGTGCATCAGTACAGGTTAGGAGCTGACCTCCTAGAAAGGAGCTCTGCAGAGAAAGACCTGGGTGTTCTGGTGGACAACAAGTTGACCCATGAGTCAACAGTGTGGCCCTGGTGGCCGAGAAGGCAAACTGTATCCTGAGGTGCATTAAAAAAAAAAGAGCATGGCCAGCAGGTCAAGGGAGGTGATCTTCCCTCTTCTACTCTGCCACAGTGAGGACACATCTGGAGTACTGTGACCAGTTCTGGGCTCCTCAGATGAGAAAGCTGGAACTTCTAAAGAGTCCATCAGAAGGCCGAAAAGATGACTGAGGGGCCTAGAGCATCTCCTGAGTGAGGAAAGGCTGAGAGACCTGGGACTGTTCAGCCTGGAGAAGACCGAGAAAAGATTTTATCAACGCTTATAAGTGTGGGAGTAAACAGGATGGGGCCAGACTTTTTTGGTGGTGCACAGCTACTGGATAAGGGGCACTGGGCACAGACTGGAACACAGGAAGTTAGATCTGACCATGAGGAAAAACTTCTTTACTTTGAGAGTGACAGAGCACTGGAACAGGCTGCCCAGAGAGGCCATGGAGTCTCCTCCTCCAGAGATATTCAAAACCCACCCACTGTAGGGAATGCCCTTTAGCAGAGGGTTGGACTCAATGATCTCTAGAGGTCCCTTCCAACCCCCGTGATTCTATAAAAGATTGAAAATATTTCCCTCCCAGTTTAATAAAGTATTTCATTTATGGATTTAATATATGCAGTTGTAGCAAGAAAACACAGGCATATACTACACAGAGGTGTTTTACTTACTGTAAACTGAAAGCAAATTAAGGAAATCAATTGCATTATCTAATCCATCACCTTGACCAAGAATGTCTCCAAATTACACATCCGTGCTGTACTATATCTTTGAACAGTTTTCCACAACTGCTTTTGCAAACACCTTGTTTCAAACATGTCAAACATCTATATCCTCCCACTGAATTTCTCTTAGTGACAACAGCTAAGCACAGCCACTCAGTCAGAACAAGGAGTATATAAACAGTCACTGAACTTGCATTTCCTCTGTACAGAATATAATATTTATCACAACGTATTTATTTTGACTATCAGAACTTTCTCAAAACAGAAAAAGACGCAGTTATTTCAAACAGTAAGAGGAAATTAGCAATGCTAGCAAATCAGCTTGTAGTTCTGAGGGCAAGCTGTGCCATTCGTACTCACACTGTGACTGCTCAGCACCACACAACCTTTTGCTCACTACCCTCCAAGGTGGGATGGGAGAGAGAACTGGAAACAAACTAGAACTTGCGGGTGAGATCAAAACTAAGACAGAAGAGGAAAATGGAAACAATAACGCAATAATAACAATACATATAGCTGCAGTGCATTCACTCATCAACCAGCACCAGGCTCTCTGCCAACTGACCTCTCATAACCCCCGAGCAGTGGGGTTGGCCAACTGTCCACAACTTAATGGGCTTCCATTGGTGTCACCTGGTATGGAGCAGCCTAGTTCAAGCACCTGTCCCGACCCCACACCCTGCTCTGTGCTATCACAGCAGCAGCTCTGCCCTGGACCCAGGCACACTCCCATTACTTACAACAAACAAACATCAGCGTGCTTCAGTTTAAGCTGAAGCTAGGAGAACAATTTCAAGCACTCTTAGCACACAGAGGGCATGCATGCTTGTGCATTTTCCCCCCAAAACTATGATTTCAAACCTGATTTTAATTCTACCTCAATGTCAATAACGCAGCCCCATCTTTAAATGTCTCAGTAAGAGACCTTAATAATCATACAGACCATCCACTGCCCCATGTGCAACACATGTGAAAATGAGCAGCAAGGCCGCCAAGAGGCAGATATAAAACATACCTGTGCTTTTAGGAAATTGTCACGTTTAGGCAACCTGCAGTAATGCTGACAGCAATTATCCAAATGCAAGTCCAAAATTAGAATTCACATTTGCAACAAGACTTCGTATTTCTCAGATTAGAACCGAGCTGTGGAATTACCAATTTAAGTCTCTCTTCAGCCTCAAATCCATCCAATCTGATTGCAAGTCTGCATGAAAACAAGCAACCTAACCCTGTACCGAAAAACTGCAAAGGATTCAGTGGTTGGCATGGCAGGAGTGTTCTTAAACAAGACATTATTAAAGGCTTAGTGATCCTAAAGCAAAGCTAGGTTAAGGAGACAGGCTCTTCAAGATGCATTATACACATCCAGCATGTGCAAACATGTTAAGCCTACAGTATTTATGCGGCCCACATGTGCTTTCATACCCATGGGTAATTTGGCTGGTAAACATCAGTATTTTATTCAAACAATTACCAAAACAAAGCTAGATAGTTCCTTGGGCCTCTCATTAAGACTTACAAGAACTTGGGTACTTCAAATACCCAGAGCACAAAGTTCAGTTTCACTGTGTTTACAGAAAGCATGACTTGAGAGAAGTGGGAATATCTCAACATAAGTGAAAGACAAATTTGTCAAATTATGAATTACCAACGTTAGACAGAAGAAATGCGCTTAAGGAGGGACTGACAAGTCAGAAGTGTTCTATGAGCAGCTGATAGCCAGAAGCATGCAAGAAGAAAAGGAGTTAAACAACCATGCCACAGGTTTGGTTACTGAATTTATTAATGAGTTTTTTCTATTCTTTATTTTCTAAGTGAACAAGCATAGCTTACTTGCTTAATGTCAGACTTTTCTCCACACCACGCTATAAGCCTTCTTAAGGAAGTCTTGTAGACTGCTGATCAGTGCATTTCTGAATGCTCTCTGGATGCGCCCTGACAGCTTATATTTAAAGAAGTTAATTAAGGCATTAGCATCACAAGCACTTACACTAGAATACAGAGCAAGCCTCTGGGCAACACCACATTGGCAAAGAAAGAATAATGCCGATTTCTCTAATGCTTTCAGTAGGAACTAACACAACATATAGGAGCTTAACTGTCGTGCATTGTATTGCTTACTGTGAACACTACTTGCTATTACAGCTGTACATTTATTACTAATTATCTCTATTGTGTTAACACCCAAAAAGCTCCAATGAGCCAGGCCCCATTGTGTTAGATTCCCTGCGAGTACACAGGATGACACGGTCTGTATCAGACAGCTCAATCTGAATTTAAAACGAGACAAGTGAATAAAATAGCAGGAGTGGAGCAGCAATGTAAGTGTCAGAAATTTACCTTCTGTAACAATACATAAAACTGGAGAATCACTTTGAAAGTTCTCGGCAGACATCAACGAACACATTCAAATAAAAGCAACTGTTTCAAAGGCTCAGGTTTGCCTTCATGCAGAAGGCAGTGCAGCTGGCATAAAACACATTTCAAGAGTGATTTTATTAAAATTCTTTTTTGTTGTTGTTTTTGTGGTTTTTACAGTTTCATTGCTGACTTGGGCTATATTGAAAATGATCAGTTAAAAAAACCTCAGGTTTCTACTTTATATGAATGTTAAATAATTCTCATCATTAAGTTTTTAAATACCTTTCAGAAAAATATTATTTAAATAAAACAAGGCCAATTACTTCATTTCCCCTCAGTCTACAGTCAGTCAGGAATAAGAGCAAAACTGCATCTCCCCAACTCCAGATCCAATACTGCACTGACCAGAGCATGCAGCCTCATTCCTCTTCCCAGTTTATTTTCAAAGTCATATCTTCATTAGTGCTAATACTCTTTAACACAGTTCCCAACATTGAGCATAGCATTTGCCAATGTGTCTATTCATTGTGAAACCAGTCTCCTAGAAGTTCAAAGGAGCTCTGCCACGGACATCATCTTAGACTGTGCTTTACCTACAATCAACATCTTTCTCCAGTCAAAGTCTTAACTGAAGAATTAGAAATAATAGAAAAAATACTGCACAACTCTCTCAGACTTTTGAGATCTCCTGTGTTTTTGATTTCAACACAAAATGAATTTTCTGAGAAAACACTATGGCTAGCAAGTGGATTAGTACTAATTTTTAAAGGATGCTTAAAGAATTCAGCTCATACTGCAGCTTCCTTTGTTCTGCATTATCTACTTAGATGGACTTTATCAATCTATACTAATTATTTTGACAGAGCACTGTTGATGTTGCCTTTTTTCTTTTTCTTTTTGCATATGCTTCTGTCTACACTGTCACATTGAAGAATGCAAAATGTAAGGAATTCCATCATCAACTCTAAGTGCAAAAGCATGACAGTTCCTCATTCCCACAGGAGTTCATTACACAGGATAGAATTCAGCCTAGTGAAAGCTTTGCCTTCCCACACAAACAAGCCTTACTCAACTCGATAAAGCAATTAGTATTGCTAAAATGTTTGCTGATACACAGACAAAAACAAAATCTTGTTGTAGATATCATTTTTAGTTTCTTAAATTCCTTGTATGACTGTCAGCACTTCAAAATCATAAGCATGCTGCCACCCTTCAGATTCATCACCTAGAACGAGGCTCATCCACTCCAGCACTTCACTTAGGCCCCTGCCCCTCCTTTCTGACAAGACAGCATCAATTTCTGGCCAGACCATCAAACGCTGTAGAAAGGGCCAGGGGAATAAAAATTAATCACTGCCCTTTATCCACCGACAGTAGGCGAGCCTCTATCTGTGTCATTGAAGCATTTTGGTTCCACATCCTGGCCTCAATCCAGATAATGCTGGATCCAGAGTAGCAGTCTAAATGAGATGAGTCTGCAGTTGGCCTGTGGCAGATGGAGCAATACATCCTCAAGTCCCAGTAAACAGGCAAGGCTCAGCTTGCTTTCTTCTCTTACATTAATTGCTGCTGGCAATGGTCACTGCTTCCAACTATCTCCTGAAGGATAAGAAAACCTGGACACATGCACGGCATTATTTTCATGGTAAAAACAAAAGGAAAACAGTAACTACTTAATCAGCACACTAACAGCACTGTCACAAATACAACTTCCATGCCATACTCAAATTTTTCATCTGCACAAGCAAACAGTATCAGACAGCATGAAGCAGCCACACAAGAACAGCTGTGAAATTACATACTTGCAGGTATCATTCAAATTCTGAAGGGAAAAAAATAGAAAACCACACACATGCCCACTGGAAGTCAGCCCACTCTAAATACATTGACACTTTATATTTGTGTCACCTTCCTAGGTTAAATTCTATCATCAACCAATATTTCATACAGAAAAAATAACTATATTCTGACTCTCACTTCCAATTAACAGCCTCAGCTCCAATATTCCATATTCATGACAACGCATTCAAGTGCAGCGACACGTCTCCCTTATCTGTTTGTCAGAAACTGTTCTGTTTCCATTTCAAAATTCTTAATGGCAGTATGCAACTCGTCCTAACATCCAATATTCAAGACTTCCCCTTGTGGCTTTCTATACCCATTCTTCCCAAACTACCCATTGCCTTTTTTTTTTTTTTTCCTCCAATCCTTTATCTGTCTTACAATTCTGGGAAACTTCATTAGACTTAGTATCTATAATAAATCAAAATTTTGATAGTTTTGATAGAAGTCCACAGACATGAGATTTACCACTACTCCTTCCCTTCTCAAATATATTATTTTCCCTTTAAATAGTAAATAAACTGCGACCAAAATGGTTGAAAGAAGTGTCATTCCTCATCAGTACTGGAGACTGAATTCCTCATTCCTTGCCCACTCCTTAGTTTATCCAAATATATTCATCTAGAAGGAGAATCCACATTACTGAGCTATTGTTACCTCTCATTGCAATCACAATGCTTTAAATTCAAAGCAAAGCCTTTTCATCAGTGAACCAAGTTTACCCTCGACAATTGGGAATAAAAAAAAACAACACTTTAAATTCAAATATTTTTGAATTGAAACTTTACTAGGTTGCTAATTAGTAAAATAAATGTATCTCATTTACAATCAGAAACACCCTGATGTGTTAATGATCAGCATTCTCTACTAATGAATACCTGGAAAGAGAAGGTGGAATTCAACTTCTGATCAAGCTTATTTGTGAAGCATCATCAGGGTGAAATAAATAGCTCCATAGACTTCAATAATTGCATTGCCTAAACTCTTATTACACCAGAGAAGATTTGGACACCAACTTGCACTGAAGTATGTTCACAGTGGCAATTCTGTGTCTTCAGCAAATTCAGCAGTAACTCAGAATTTTATCTTAATCACCCAATAGTGACATTTTAAAAACACAATTCCACAATATTTTCCATCCTTCAGCTGTCATGAAAACGAAGTGTTATCACTCAAATTTTATTTTGCATCTTCTCCAAAAAATGAAGTTTCCAATATTCACGTTAGTCAAGAAAGCTACCCTAGCCCATCTAAATGCTGAGATTCCAAATATCCAGCTTCATGTTCTGAATCACTCATTCAGACTCCTCCATCTGGCTACCCTGATTTGATAGGGGAAAAAATAATTGTCTTATTGACCCCCTGGTATTACAATGACAGTGCTGTGTCTGATTTTGATAATGTACTGTAGTCTTGAGTAAGCAGGTTGAACAAACTTCCATTATGCAGAACTCTCCAAGATGCTATTCCTTGTATACACACACATTGCACAAGTAACCACTGTAGGACGACAGAAGTGCCAGAGCTTGTACAGGCTATCGGTCTTCAGACTTTACTAATCATACACTAAAGTGTATTCTGCTGTTACCTCACTCAACACCATATTCCTTTTCTTATTCTTGCCTGTCACCGCTCCCCTTTCAACTCTGAATTCAAGTCTCCCTTCTCATTTGCTCCCTTTGACAACTTGAGGTCCAGAGCAGGTGGACCTCAGAAGATACTGTGACCCAGAAAATCATGAATGATGAAGTAGACATGAAGTAGACAATCTGCAGATTACACCATTTGCAACAGAAACCTTTATGTCCCACACCACAATCATGAAATATGCAGATTTCAACATCCAGAAGGTACAAAAACACAGGCAGGAAGAGGCAGATGCAACAATACACTCCCCCTTATAACCTTTTAAATTAACTCTGTTGACAGAGAAAGCCGATACAGCAGCTACTTTTCAAAGGTCAGCAAGAGCACAAAAACACACCTGCATTAAAAAAAAACAAACAGCTAACAAACCCTTAGGTCACACAACTATTAAGACAGCACATAACACAGGAACAATGTTGCACCATCATACAATTCACTGGAATACTCTCAACTGGAATACACTGTGCCAGCATTAATAGGGAAGTTCATTTTTGAATATAAGGAAGGATAACAATAACAATGGAGCATGGAAAAATGCAGAAGCACGGAAGCTGGTATCATTTCTACTAATGAAGTATTATAGCTTAGTCTAAGTTCAAACTTTAGCTTTTCCCGTTTTATAAATTAAGAATAAAAATGCCTTCAGTTAACAGATGGCAAATTAAAAAACGATGTAGAACTATATTTTCTATCTAAAGTATTATTAGATTGTGAAACTGCAGCAGGGCTGGTAAAACCAAGAATTTAACAAGATTTTAAAAAAAAAAGACTATCCAGTTACAGCATTTTCTTGACAGCCTTCCAGAGTTTTAATTAAGTTAAAGAAACAAAATATATATATCCACAGCATTCTATTTCTTCTTCTGGGTTAAATTGAAGTCATCTTGTTATCATGATTTGACCTACTGCAAAGAGTAAATTTACCTACAACTAAGAAATATTGAAGAATACTTCTAGTTTATGTAGTATATGGTGTTCAAAAGAAAAGAAAGATGGTTAATGAGCTTGAGAATATGAGAACCAGTAACAGAATTTGTATACTAGCAGACTTATTTTAAATAGTAGATTCTCTTTGCTTTGCTAAAACTCTAGCGCTGGTAAGTGATCAGGTACATATTAAAGTACATTAAAGTACATTTCTATATTAGATGGAAGAACACTATTGGAAAATAACTGTACAGTATAATGCTCTGACTCCTTTTTTAAAAATTTACCATTTGTTTCAATAATCTCATGTCAAAAGCTTAACTACCAAATTCTTACATTAAACATCCATTTTATTACTCATTGCAAATATTCAGCTTCAAGCTAGTTTGAACTTGTTAGATTGCAATTTTCCTCCATACATTTTAGGAAGATGTTACCCATGCAGCCCAGCCTTCAGTGTGCTCACATCCATTGCTCGGTCTCCATAAACGTTCAGCAAGTGTCAATGAACATCACTGGGTGCCACTGTTTCTGTGAGGAGGAATTCAGTGACACTTCTTTCCTTCATCTGCACTTCCATGTCAGACATTACTTTGTCAGACCCTTTTGTTGTCACAAAACATAATGGAGAACTGGAGGGAAGGTTCAGCCTCTACTGCCATCCCACCAACATCTGCCTCTGATGTCGTGCATCAACATATTAAAATAGGAGGTATTACTATTGGAACAGGCTTTGTTTAAGGGGAAACCTGTGCCTGAATGAAGTAACAGGCTCAAAAAAAAATGCAAAGAAGGAGTGACATAAATATATTTAGATGACAAACAAAAAAAATCCCACCACCTTAACGTCAGACGACAAGTAATTACTTTCCTCCTTCCCCAAGAAAGAGAACCGCGTTTCCCATGGAGCTCCACAATTAAAGAAAAGAGTATTTTCAGCTTTGAAAAAGAAAGTTCCCCTGACTTTGAAATGATTTATGCCAGAACACATGCTGGGTCAATTCTGTCTACTTCACAGGCAGCAGCTTCAGAAGCTACAACTGTCATTTGTGCCCACAGATTAGAGGACTAGTTTGAAAGGAAAACATGCCCTAGATATTTGTATAGTTGCACTCTATAGCCTCAATATCATTCTTCCCCGAATAAGCTTAATCCATTACACTTCATGAAATGTGCCCATGCTGCTCCCAAGAGAATCAGCAGCACAGGACACACTGTTTCACTATCAAAAGTGGTCTACGAGAATGATTAATGATTTATTTATTAATTTTTCTCTGGTACTCATGGCTTGAACATCAGGTACACACACAAGCATACCATTTATCTTGGTCTAATTAGAACATTCTAGGACTACAGTTGAATACTCTAAAATTAGTATTCATAGCACAAGCTACCTAATAAGCATTTTAATACATTAACTCTTTATAAATAAACAAAAGAGCTTGCTTCGAAGACAGTCTGTCCAAATATTCAAATAGTTTCATATGAATAATTGTTAAGCAGCACTTTTCAAAGGGCTCTGAATTTTAAGCATTTAAACTTGTATGCTCCCAGAACGCTCCGGATCTGTGAAACATCAAGCTTGGTATTCTGCAAAACATACCTTCCTACGGCAAGGTAATACACTGCTAGGACTTTATAACCCCTAAGAAGGAAACAAAGAAGCAACAGCTTCCTTCTGTGATATCATTTCAGAGTTGTGACAGTTTCAGACACACAAATGAGACCACAATATAGAGTAAGAATGTATTCTTTGGACATTCATATCAACTTGGATCCAGACTGGAGACAACGTGACCTGTCAGACCTACTATTCATTTCTCTATACCGACTCAAAAGTTGTTTAAAAGACAGACTTCAGGAGAGAGATAAGAAGCAAAATGGAATCAATGTGCTTTAGCAATAAATAAATACACACATACAGTCACACCCCACTCCAAATGCAGCATGAAGATTTAAAAAACAACCACCAATTGCAACCTAGCCCAAGAGCTGTGAAACTGCTAGATCTGGTCTGTAACATTTATTGCCATTTAAAATAATACTGCCTTGAGCAAACTTCTTAAGAGTAACAATATTTATACACAACATTTCCAGATACCAGCCTAATACCTTAAGATACTCCGTGCTGCTTACCGATATAGTTAAGCAGAACTAATGAGTTATCACATCTCCTCAGGGCAGCTAACAAAAATCTACCTCTGGGAAGTGTAAGTGTGCTCTCGTAACATGGACAATGGGTAAAGAGTGAGAAAAAGTTGATATTTGTCCTTTGCGAACACATCAACTGGTGAAGATGATGGAGATGATGAAGGCAATCTTGTGCTAGTTCTTCTTTATCATGATCTACAGGACACACGTGTAAAGTGCCTTTAACTCAGTATGCAAAGGAGCTTTCTGCACTCTCAGATAAAAACTCAAGTAGGAATGCAATTTTCACTCTAATGCTTTGGTAAACATGCTGATATCAGTTTTGTTATCCTAAGGTCAGTGCCCAATGCAAACACACAAAGTAACTATTAAGTTGTAGAATGATTAAAGACACACATCTCTGCTATCAGAACTCTATCTCTGTAATCCAAAACCACATCTTTTCTGCTTCCCTGTCTCATTTTCTCTTACCCTCCTACCTAAATACACAAAATAAAGCTATGAATTAGGCATTTGTTTTTTCAGAAAGTTAAGAGGAATGCTGTTTACGGTGCTATAAAACATCTACGAGTTGTTCTCCTTAGTGACCATTAGAAAGGCATTTTATATAATTTTCTGTTCTAGAAAGTCATAAATCAAGTAGGCTTAACCTTAAAAAACCCACCTCACTCTAATCCTTAATCATAGCTGTGCCTTTATGTACTGTTGGACAGCTTGACATTACATTACTACTACACACTTCAGAGCTCAACTGCAGGTGCTCAACAGCTGATTAGTACTGAAGTTTACAAAAGCTATTTATAGCTTTTAACCTTGTTTGGAAGGGGGGAGAGGTGGGGAGGAGAATGCTTTAGTGCAACTATTCTTATGAACTTCACAACTTCAGTTTTCCAGCCAAAATACGTACTGTTTCCAACTAAATATCTTCTTCAAAATAAAGTCAGGAATAGAAATCCTATGTGGATCCCAGATTCATCATCAATCAAGGTTCTTCCAAAAGTAGAAGGAAGAACCTTCTACTTACATAATTAGTTTAAAAATAAGCAGGTTTGTCCTCTCTTAAAGAGCTAGTTAAAGTAATTACAAAGCAGGAACACTGGGATCTATATCATAATAAATAAAAACTGCATTTCCCTTCTAAAGAACTTAAAAGCATAGCATGCAACAAAACAGTGCAGGTAGGAATAAGGGAACAGCAACAGTTACTCTTCCCTTTTAAGTAAGGTTTCTACTACATGTCTTTTTAAATATCATCCTATTTTGATGCAGCTTCACAGCAGTAACAGAAAAATCCTTACTGCTCCTATTTTCAGACAGTTATTAAAAATAAGCACAAGAGACTGATCAGAAACTTTCTTACACACACATGAACTATGTCAGCATTCATACAATTAGCATTCCAGAGCTGAGGCTTTGCCTGCTGCTGACCATCACAAAAGCACACGCTATCACCAGAGCTTATTTAACTCTGAATCAAACCACTTGAGTTAAGCCCACTTGTTCACAAAATCTGTCATTCCTTTAATGAATTCATTTATTCCTGAAAAGCCTGCTCAATACCGGGCCAAACCCAAAATCCTGAGCACTTCTGGTCTTCAAAATTTCAGTGCCTCGACAAAGGAATGGATACACAGCATTACCAATCAATGGTGCAAAATTGATAAATATTTTAAGTGTATATATAAGTATATATATATATTTTTTTTTTTAAACCAAGGAAAGGAAGAAGAGGAAGGTGCAGTTTAAAAATGCCACGAAAATTCTAGAGTGTTCTGTATCCCATCACAATATTAACAAGCAACTGTCCCTTCCTGACTCCAAGAATGGCAAATGTATAACACTAAATACAAGGAAATAATCAGACACCCAAGATACAACATTAATTGATTTATTTGTTAGCCATCTAGGGTCAGAACATAAGGCCACCAAGAAATGATGTATCCATACCTAGAGAAAAGCTCTATGCTCATAAATGCTTTTCAGCAATGAACGGCCCTAAATCTTCCTGTTAGAATTATTCCTGATGCCAGCTGGCTAACCTCAGCAGCCAACCTTATTGTCCTCCTCCTCCACACCAGGAAAGAATACGCTAACAAATTGTGTAATGCTCCAGTTCAGGTATTTTCCACCACTGGCATAAATCTCCATGTCTATAAGAACCTGCTCATCATTTTTTATCAATCTGAAAATTAATCTGTGTCTTCTTTCTCCTTCCCAATAGAGTCTCCTTCAAGTTTAATCCCATCTTAATATCTTCACTCTCAGTAGACAATCTTTCTGTTCTTTAAATTTACACTCAAGATAAGTTGGTCTCTCATTCTAAATAATGAGTTCTCAATTCCATTATTTGTTTTTTCAATTGGATTAGTGTAACACTCCAATCTTCCCCATCCTCCTTCATTCAGTTTTGTTATCTCATCTTTCTCTATAACATTGTCCTGCCTCTCTGAGATGACAGTTGGGTGCTGTATGGTAACTGTTGAGTCACAGACTGAACCACTGATTGAGCACCTGGGGAAAGGACCAGGTCAGCCCTGGGAGCACAGGTGAAACCAACTCAGCTGTGTGACATGAAGGGGTGGAGCCTGGTTGCACCTCTTAGACCCCATTTAAGGACTGACTGCCATAGGGGAAAGTTCTCTTTCTGGACATCCCTCCTTGGTGGAACTTTCCCCTGCAAACCTAGAATCTTCTGATACAAGTGGGTTCTTCCCTTCCTTTATAGCATCTTTCTATTCTGCTGGTCCTTCCATTAGCACACCTTTGTTGTAACACCTTTCCCATTGCACTGATCAGTCCAATTGCTACAGACGCGTTCATGGAAAACTCTCTCTTCTTCAGCCTTATGCAAACAGGTGATCTTTTTTCTTCCCTGCCACGTTATTTTGTATTACCTCCTTTTATCTTGTTATTTCTAAAACAGAAGATCTGTTTCTCAGTTTTTTTTCATTTTTCTCAAGCTGACCTTCAGCAATGACCACCTTTTCACATGCTACTCTCAACTCAAAAGACTTCTGGACAATTTTTCATATTAGGAAGCTGATATTTCTCAGTTGTGTGCACAAGCTTCATCTCACCAGCCAAAGGATCACTGGACAGCAAAACGAAAGTATTGAGGCAAATTCAGGGGGAAAATTTTTTGCCCCCATATTCATTACCTTTAAAAAGCAAGCATGAAAAGTACTCCCAGTAGGTATCCTTCATCCTTCAAGTCTTAAGTATGGTTTTGGAAAGACTATAGTTGGCAATAACTTTGAACTTCACAAAAATAGAAAAATTCTTCACTTTATATCTGTAAAGCTGAACTGGAGACACCTAGGATGCTATTACAGGTCTTAACCATCATTCTGAGTTATCCAAAGCACATAAGTTACTATTATTTGGTTAACAAACAGTTTAAAAACTTTGGCCACCGATTTTACCATACACTTAAGTGCAGCCTCACTATGTTTATTTTCTACTGATACTATTAAAATGAGAATTACGTAGGCAGCAGGCCTTTTTCAAACATGCAATTTTCTAATTATGTAAAAATTACTAGCTTCATAGATATTACTAGATATTTTATTATGAATGCTTTTTAAACAATTAGTAGCGATTCTCATAGAGGCTTAACATGCTGTACCCAGTTGTTCACAGTTAGGTACCTGTGAGCCACCAAGTTTATATGGATATTTCTCAGATGTAATAGCCTTTGGCAAGAACTATCTGTTCTGTATTTCTTCTAAATAGAAGATTTACCATAATTAAACTGCCACTGCATTAGTAAAAAATAATAAAATCAATCCTAAAACTACATGCATACAGACATGAAAAATAAAAAGGTACTCACACAAATGTAAGACAGTAGCTCACATCCATTAATGGCTTGTATTTTGTTCAAGTCACATTTTACCATTATAAAACCCAGTCCTCTTTGATTGGATTAATACGAATTATTCTATGGACATTTTAAAGCTTTTAATTATTCTTAGTGGTAAGAGTTTTTTTTTTTTTTTTCAAAACTGGCATCTCATTACTTTACAGACCCTACTTCTGTCTGAACATTCAGCTCCACTCATTAGAACAAACATCTGCTACAAACATTATTAATGAGACCTGTATCATGGGATACAGCGAGCCGCTAACCACCTGGGCTAATGACTTTACAGTACGAAGTTGATAACAGTCATCCAGCATGCCTTGTACATACTATAACAATTATCTTATTCAGATAGCATCTACTATTTCAGCAATCTCAGCCCTACGAAACTGGATGCGCTTATGAAGCCATACATACCTTGTAGCTACTGCTATCCTACAATGTGTATTTTCTACTTAAAAAGCCACAAGGCAGGACTTCAATAGTGGAAAATTTGTCCTTTGGATTTTGATTTCTTATGAATAGATTACCATAAAAATTATTTTTAAGACACCAGAGGTTTGACAACTGTTTCAATAAGCATACAGAATAGAGTTCATGTCAAACCAGGCAAGATAACTGCAAACTTAAGTAATTTTGTCAATAATAATGCAATGTGACTTTAGAAATGTTTCTCCCAAAACAGAATGACTTCCAAGTAATATTTACATACACATACACACATAAAGAGCTGCCACAAAGGAAGTACTTTTCCCAAAGAGAGCCTCAATCTGAGACAAGCATGGATCTGGGTTTTCACATAGGCCCTTATAAAAATGTTTGCTAAGTTCCTAGACCACAACCTCTCATTAACTCAGAAAGGAAACACTGAGTGATTTGGTAGACCAAACACACAGCACCTGCTGTAGGCCTTGCTGAATGGCTGCACAGAACATTCTGACTGCACTGGGAGTTGGGCATCTCTCATGTCTGCTCACAGGCACTGTGCTTTATGGAGTGCTGCATAGCATAGTACTGTCCACCCAGGAAGGAAAAAGAGAACATGAGATCAGAACATTAACAGCCATTATGACAGTATGTCAGTTTATGAACATATAAAATAAAAAGCAGCTGCACTGTCATTTAGCAGTGTCTTTATAGCAGTTCTGTGGGTACATACGCTCCCACAGGCAATGCAGGAGTAAATTTAGGAGTGTTTGAGAACACAAGATCAAAACTGAAGAACCATCCTGGGTAAGAGGGGAAAACACACTGTGTTTCCCTTGGGAGAAAGCACATTGGTTTGTTCCAGAAGGTAGCATGGAGCAAGAACAAGACGTGCACTTTGTGATGCTCACAGAAGTACTCAAAGTGAGGCACTGAACAAGCAGGGCCACTGGTGTAGGCACAACCTCTGAGAACCAGGATGAAGTAAGCAAGGGTAAATCAGAAGATTTTGAATTCCAGGATCTGTTGTAACAGGGGAGTTTTGACCAAAAAAAGAAACTCAGAACCCATACGTTTACGTAAGCATGTAAGACGCTACTCCAGTAATTTCCCAAAAATGTTTTACAGAATCACTGTTAACTAACTTAACTAATTAAATCACATTATTTAGTCATTGCCAGGTGGTAATTATCTTTTAATAAATACTTTAATATTTTTTATTTTCACTATAGTTAGAAAAATATAGCAATACTTAGAAAGCAAGAACATTCAGCTCCAGTTAAAATCAATAGGAAGAAGAGATGTATTTGGAGAAAAGTAAACGTCCTCATGAAATTACTGATACTATATGTCAGGTAAGGCAACCTAAAAATAAGGGCTTCAACTATGAAAACATCTAGAGAAAACTACCACTGAAGGAATAAAATGCAAATATTTAACAATGGTGAAATATAAGTTTGCCTAGGCTGAGAAAATACTGCTATTGACCCACATGAGCAAGTTATATTTCAGTGAGAAAGTGTAAAATAATATTATTAGTTAAGCATCTACTTTTCTGTAAGTCTAGCCAGTCTGATGAAACAGTAGCACTCTTTTAATCAAAAAGGCAGAAAAACAACTAGAACAAAACTGTGCAAGCCAAAAAAACATTGAAATAAACAGACCATAGACTGCTGCAGCTGCAATACATTTGACAGAATAGGTTCAGAGACGTGACAACAGGGGTTTCATTTCCAGATAAAGTGAACCAGGTATCTGTAAATACATCTCCAGTAACAAATGTCTTAATATTAAATTCAGGAAGGTCACGCTTGTCAACACAAGCACTCAGAACAATTAATGAAAATGTGTTTAATTACATCTGGAGTCCGGATCATTGAAGAACAGCAAAATAATAAGCGTGTCCAATATAAAAATTGCCAGACATTTTTCATTGTTGATTAGCGTAGCTGTTATTATATGGTGTTTAAACGTCCGAATAATAGCTCAGGTTTCTGTCTTTTATCTCTTTCACAGCATTCCCTCAGTTGAATTTCATTAACACTAGGTCTGCGTAACACCGTTTTCTTCTCTGAGTAGAGCTACCAGTTTGTGCATCTCCACAACCAACTGTAAGTTAATACGTTTTGAGAAAATTCAACAGAACTATTCAGTTTCCTATTCTTCTTTATTCATTCTGAATTTTAAAAACACGGGATAAAATACCCCAAATACTTTAAATTCCCCTTAAGAAACTATATGCATTCTCTAATTTCTTTCACAAAAGGCAGTCTTCAAGGTGTACTACTATTTCACATGCAACTACTCCAAACGCACAATATGTCCTCTATGGTTGCATAAGAGTATTCCATAAGACTTCAATTTTCCAAATGAATACAGTGTGATAAAGAAAAGCTTTTCATATCGAAAAAACAAACATGACGTGAAAAATAGCTTACAACCCTACAGAGCAGCACTGATTTTAATATGGCATCTTACTGCTTGTTCTAAATCAATTTGCACTAGTCAATGATCCACAGCTTTGGAGGGATTATTGTTCAGTGGCAAAGCATACAAGAGATACTGCAGACAAAGCTATTTCTTTTTTCCTTAATGTAAAATAGATTTCAGTAAAGAAATTATTTTAGAGTAACATTTTCTGTTATCACTATTTCTAGAAGGCCTAGATTATTCAAAAACATATCCACAAAATGTCTTTAATGCATATTAAAATATTAATGTAAATCAATCCTGGAAACAAAGACTTGCTTAAGGATCAACATGTCAGAAAAGGCAAGAACCACCAATAACAATATCTGAGCTGTGTGTGTTAATACTTCACAAATGTTTTCACAGCTGTAGAAGTCAACTTCATAGATAGTATAACTAGAATGTGGATTAAAAGCACAATTAATGCAAAGAATCCCATCTAGTTCTTTGCACAGTCAGTTTTGTTGGCTGAGTTTATTTGCTCAGGCTCAGCAGCACTTGAATGCACGGTACTGCTCTGAGAATAAGCCTGGATCTCCCAACACAATGTTTCTGTAACCTCGTGTTCTCAGAATGCCTGCATCACATTAATACTGGCCAACTGTGCTCAAGCCCTGAGGTGATAAGGCCAACACACTTCTTAATGCTTGGATGTCATATGGAGTGTGAGCTTTGTATTTTCACACCGTGCTCTGCCCAACCTAATAAAACCCCAAAGTACAAACAACGAAGATGAAAAACATTTGAGAGACCTTTTGTGTGGAAGACAGCTTAGTTCTGGCTGAATTGTGCTGAATCCTGATGGAGTCCAAGTGGAACCTCTTGGTAATTTGCATAAGACATTAAATTTCCCACATTTTCAAGGCTTTTTATTATCTAGAATATTCCATTCTAAAACTGAAGATAACAAATCTAACAAAGTAATGAAAGTGAGAAAAGTCTTTAGAAGATAGCCTATAAGATCCTATTAGTGAGACACACTTGAATAAAATGCAAGAAATGTTATTACTATCTACCTCAAGAGAGTGCTCACAACAACATGGAAGACTGTTGTATAATCAATGAATATAAAGATGTTATAATTATGAAATAAACCAGAGAGTTTAGCTAAGCAGGTTATAATAACAAAAAGAGAATAGATAGAATGCTTACCCACGTACTGGGCTCACTGCAAAACTCCAGAGGAGGGATCTCCAGAAGAGATCATTCCCCACTGGTAGTCAGCTCTTAAATTGGTCTAGGAGAGGCGGAGCCAGGCTCCACCCCTTCCAGCAGCACAGATGAATTGCCTTCACCTGTGCCCCTGTGGCTGACTCATTGCTTGTCTCAGGTGGTCAATCAGAGGTTCAGGTCGTGATTCAGCAGTTCCCATACAACTGTGATCTGAATGCTATGAGTGGCAGAGACTAAGATTATTTCCATTAGTATCTGGCATTCCTGACTTCAGTTTTGAAACCAGAAACACTGAAGAAAAACAGAAGGTTACAGTATCAATTCCCAATGAAGATTCCAAGCACTCAAGAAAACTGTCGTAATTTCACAAATGTTCCAAACTTACAAATATTCTCTTATTTTCATAAAATATCATTTTGGAATTTCAGAATTCAAATTAAGAAAGATGTGCATGTATGAAGAGCCACAATACCTGTTTGCAAGAGTGCAAAGACAATGGGGCACCTAACACTTGGGGTTTTATTTCAACGTGATTAATAAATACTCTATATATCTCCTCTTAGCTGCTGGGAGTAGAGGGAAGATACTCTGTGACACACAGGTTTTTCATACACATCAGAAAGAAACAAAAGGATATCTTGCATATGATGTGCAAATCAGAATCTCACCAATCTAGTCACCTTGAGAACCTGTCCTAGGCAATGCATCACAAACGATGTTCTCATCATGCTGGAGCATGCTAATGCTGGATGCATTTGCTGCACTTGTAAACATCAACTGACCTGTGCTAGCAACAGCATTCAATGAACAAACAACTGGCAGAGCACGTTTCTTCGCACTTCTCACAAAGCTGTAAAGTGATTTTGACCAAGAGCATTAGGTTTTGTTAATATCAAAAATTAAACTAAGTACTTCGATATTAAATTTGCAAAAAAGGCAACTGCAGCTGTTAGTGACACAGACAGCAGGGTCAATGCACCCTCTTCAAATTTATGGACAATATCAAGCTGAGTGGCGCAGCTGTCTCTCTGGAGAGAAGCAATGCCATCCAGAGGAACCTTGACACACTCAGGTGAGCCCGTATGAACCACATGAAGTTCAACAAGGCCAAGTGCAAAGTCTTGAACCTGCATCAGGACAAACCCAAACAGAAATACAGGCTGGGCAGAGAATGGACTGAGAGCAGCCCTACAAAAAAGGACTTGGAGGTTGAGGAGGACAAAAAGCTGAGCATATGCTATCAGCAGGAACTTGTAGCCCAGAAAGCCCACTTCATGCTGCATCAAAATAATTGCGACCAGCAGGGTGGGGGAGGCGATTCTCTCCCTTGCTCTTGTGAAATTCCACCTAGACTGTGTTCAGCTCCAGGTTCCCAGCATAAGAATGACATGGAGCTGTTGGAACAGGTTCAGAAAAGGGTTATAAGGATGATCAGAAGGCTGAAGCACCTTCACGTAAAGAAAGACTGAGGGAGTTAGGGTTGTCTAGCCTGGAGAACAGAAGACTCCGAGGAGGCCTCAGTGCAGACTTCTAGCAAATAATGAGGCCTACAACAAAAAAGAAAGAAGGGAAGAGACTCTTTGCCAGGCAGCGTAGTGAAAGGACAAGCTTTAAACTAAAAGAGGAGAGATTTACATCAGGTATCAGAAAGAAATATTTACTCAGCAGGTAGTGAGGAACTGGCACAGGCTGCCGAAAGAAACTGTGGATGCCTCATCCCTGGATGTGTTCAAAGCTGGGGTGGATGGGGCCCTGGGCAGCCTGGCCTAGTGAAAAGTGTCCCTGTCTATAGCAGAGGGAGAAGAAAAAGCAAACTTCCTCCACTGGATGTGCGCTGCAGCTCCAGAACAAATTACTCAAAGGCTATATAAACCCCATCCTGGGAGTTCTCAAGATTTGACAAGATGAAGCCAAATTAAATTTCTGAAGCATTGGCAATAATTCTGCTTCAAGTAAAATAACAGCAGAATTCTTCCCAACAGAATGGAATTTTTTTATGCAATGCCTCAGAATTTTTGCCTTAAAAGCAAAATATTTCTATTTTGCAAGATATATTGTGGAAAAATAAGTCAAATAAATTCATGCTTGGGATTCCATTGTATGTATTTTATATACTCATATTTATCTCGTCTGTGTGTGTGTAACAATCAGTCACAACGGAGCATGCTTGACTACCAAAGCACAGACCTATAGCACAATCTGAAATACCACACAATAGCTCAAATACTCAAAATAAGGCAAAATAGAACAAAACTTGTATGAAACCCACACTATTCTGCATTGGCAATTGTAGACAAGACAGAGTATTGTACCGCATCTAAAAATCATAGCAAGTGCCTGGACAAATGAAAAAAAAAAACAACAAGAAATTGCACGTAAGGATGCATTTCAAACTAGCAATCATAACACTGAATAGGTTCAAAAGATCAATGTAATGAAGTTGTAGTCTGTTTCCAAAGGGAGGAAAAAAGTCCCCCTTACAATGAAAGCAAGAGAACTGATAAGGGAAGATGAAACTATTGACCCTTTGGCCAGTATGAACCACAAGTCTGAATAAAGGATCACAGTGTGAAGAAAAACAAAAACCATGACATTTCTAACATTAATTTACTTCTGAAGGCTCAAATACAAATTTTAATTTCGCTTTTATAAACAAATTCTTTAGCTTAACAAACTCTTACTGTTATCTAAGATTATTCTAAGACCTTATTGGCAAATCCTAGCTGACAGACAGACAAGGGTCACGGAGAAGAATAAAAGTACACACAGCCAGCCTGCAGAGCAGCTGCTAAAATGAAATTCAGCCACAAACATCAACAAATGTTGGGTACCAAGAAAAAAAAAACTTTGGAGTCAGTTTTGTTGTTAGAATATGCTTTGTCTGTTGCAGATGTTAGTTCACTTTCCTGGGAAAATACAACCTTCCATCCAGTTTACGGGGTATTTTTTTTTCATTTAAAATGAGCTTACCGTGTGCCGTCTGCTTTCCAGCTAACTTTGTATGGTTTCTGTTCCAGAAATTTAATATTTTGCTTGTCCATGGAAACAGGCTGTGCTCCGGGGAATCCAGACCTAAAAAGAGAAATATGTTTATTAATGTTCTGCAGTGAGCAGTCACACAAGGCAATGCATTTTTTAACATCACGTGACTGAAGTCACATCTTGTTCTAGACTTGCTGCAAGGTTAACCTTGATTTAGAACATCTTCCCAACTGGGTATTTTGCAAGAGGAATCAAATGTTTTTCTGATAGTAACAAGGGTACTTGTCCATGACAAAATAATGAATTATGCAGAACTTCAAAATTTTAATTTTAGAAGAAGAGAATTTGCATTTAAAACCAGAAGCACTGGAAAAACTGTAAGCTTCAGACTGTTTGGAAGCACTGCAAGCTACTCCCTTGAGCTCCAGCTTTACAAAAGAGAAGTTCAGAATCTGAGACATTAAAACCAACGCTCATTAATGCTGGACATAAAACCAAGTTGGCCCCCAAAAACGAGTATTATATTGTACAACTGAAGTATAAATCCTCACTTGTTTGAGTTTTGAGGAGTTTTTGGAGGCATTTTTTTTTTCTTTAAGTCCATCTAAACCAACCACTCTTTTTGACTACTTCCTCCTACAAAACTAGAAACGCAACATTTCTAGACAGTATAAATGAGAAAGTTCTAAATATTCTCATACCCTTCCCATCCACAGAATTGCTGACACTTTTGCTGTATTCCTCCCAACTTTGGTTGTGTTGTCACCTGGTTCACATATTTAACTGTTACACCTTCCAAGAAAACTGCACCCTAAATAAAAATAAAATTAACAAAAAAAAAATCAGTACATAAGCTTTCATAAAAGCAGATCAGAACATCAATACAAGATTCAGGCTGCTATAACAACATATGATCTTAACAAGCAGTACTAGCTTAGAGACTTCTTCCAGTCCTCTTCTCGCTGGTGACAGGATGAGGGAAAATGGCCTCAAGTTGCACCAGGGTAAGTTTAAGTTGGATATCAGGAAAAACTTCTTTACAGAAAGGGTTGTTAAGCACTGGAATAGGCTCCCCAGGGATGTGGTTGAGTCACCATCCCTGGATGTGTTTAAAAACTATTTGGATGTGGTGCTCAGGGACATGATTTAGCAGAGGGTTGTTAGTTAGGGTAGTATGGTTAGGTTGTGATTGGACTTGATGATCTTTAAGGCCTTTTCCAACCTGAGCAATTCTACAATACTATGATTCTATTTCTCCCCCAAATACCATGATCAGTTCAGCTTTGTCAGTAAAGTCAAATATGTGGGCCACATAATGAACCCAAGAACTGAAATGAGTTATTTCTGGAAATAAAAAAGTGTCAAAAGAAAATATAACCTCAAAACAAGTAAACTGTAAACTAATGACAAAATTAAACTAGGAAATGTTAAAAAAAATACATAAATTGTATTCTTCTACCAAAAATTCGTTTCCATTCATGGAAAATAAGAGCTGCTTACAAGCAGCAGAGACAAAGTTCAGCAGCACAGAAATTAATGAAGTCACAAAAACATCTTTGGACAATTTGTTCTTTTTTTTTTTTTTTTAAACAAAAAAAGCACCTCAATGGATGAAGCAGTTAAGTCCCTTTTCTCTCCCTCCAAATCTCTGACATACATGTTTTCAATTGACTATGTTAACTGCATTCAGACCCCGATGGTAATTCCAGTACAAGAAGTTAAAATCCACGTTTTTAACTTCCACTTAGGTGATGTAGCATGTTTTGTGTTTCAAAACTCAAACTTACGCAGCGGGGGAAAAAAGTGTACTTATGCAGCACCAAACTTAGAGGGTTCTTGGCTGATCTAGGACAAACGTCTTAACAAAAGAGAAAATAAACAGCTGGTTTGTAACAAAAACATGTATGAAAGTACACTGATAATTTTGTTACCAATCTAAACCAGGTTACCAAAATTTAGAGGCTATTCTGAATGCCCCAGATAAGCCTAAGCAGACATCAGTAAAGAATATGGAAAATAAAACTCAAATAATCTTTGTATTCTAGAAAAGATTTGATGCTGAGTAGAATAAAATTCTGCACAATGGAACCCAATAAGGCCATCGGGTTGAGAAAGCTACAGAACTGAATGTTTCTATGGAGATTCCAAATCTATCAGACTTATTTTAGCAGCATCACAAAATCTCAAATGTAGACTAAAAAGATCAAAGCACGAAGCTTCACCTGTTGAACTGCATATCCTGCATATGATTACAGAAGTATTTTCTACCTGCTCTCTAAAAAGCCTGAAACTTGCTTTAACAAATCTAGCTACATACTACTTATGAAAGGAGCCTTTATACTCTCTTCCCCTTCCACACACCATTGCACTCATCTGTTCCACTCTTGAGCAAGTCGAAGAACTAAGATGGCAAAAATAACAACATGAATTAGTAATATTCTTCCAAATTGGTATCCTGAATTAGCTCACCATTGGATGAGTCAGTGCTGGTGCCTGCACAGTGGAAGCAAAAAGAACACAAAGAGTGAAAGGAAAGCAGAACCCAAGTTTAAGATAGGCTCAGCTGTGCCACCAAATCCATATTCCGAGAGCAGTACATCCTGAAGCAATAAGCTAGTTCACAACCTTAATTACCTTAAGCTCCACAGACTTTCAGAGATTCGCTTATCCCATGCTATTTCTGCTTGCACCAGTAGGTGAAGCAGCACACAGGTGACTCAGTAAGGGAGGCAGAGCTTCATAAGCCTGGCTAGCATGCTGTTTGGGTTCTCAATAAAGGGTTAACAGCACTAGGAAATAAAAGATTGTGACTTCGTTGTAACCTCCTACTCTGAATAACATCAGAGTGCAGCAGCATTAGGGACCGCTAAGATGAAAGCAAAAAGCAGACAAAAGCAAATATCTTCCAAAAAATAAAGTCATAAACAAGAAACTGGTGCTGGTGCTTACCACTTTAAATTGTCTCCTGCAGACTGATTAAGAGAATTGTGCACTTACACAACTGATTTTGGAGCTGCTGACATCAGAGTGCATAGCACTATCAAATTATGCCATGAACTAAAAACAGCTGCACATGCTTTCACACTTGACATCACAAGCATGATTCTGCATTACTACAATTGAAAAATTCTCTGCACGGTAAGAAAAGCATGGAGTTAATTATTCAAAATTACAGAGGCATCAGATTTCCAGCACATAGGAAGTATGCATCCTCATTTAGTTCCAGTCACTTTGTTTGGTCTGTTTGTTTACTGTAAGAGCTTTTAACTGTAAATACCTGTCAACAGGTTCTCTTGCATAAGCAGCATGTGCTTGATTTACATGATTACATACATGTACGTATATATACACACACACACACACACACACACACAAACACACAGTTACAATTTCAGGGTGGAGAGATGCAAGTATGAAAGAATTAAGGAAAAAACTACAGCTTATAATTGGACAAAGAAGTCAAGCTTTTGCTTTTCCACGCTGGCTTCTCCATTCCCCTGATAGGTACACTGTAACCCCTCACTGCAATATACTGTCAATCTGAAACAAGAAGAGGACTGGGGGGAGTGAGGAGCAAAGTGCTGACATCATAGGGCGAAGACAAGGTTGTACAATAGTAAGATAGACAACACAGAGACTATTTCACTCAATTACTGCAGCCTAGGAATATAATCAACTCAGGTAGCCAGACACTTCATCCAGGATGCTAGTGTTAATAGAGCCATAGCAGCAGACAGACAAGATGATGCTTTTACAGAATAAAGTCAGGCCTCAGACATACTCTGTAGCTAAGCCAGAGCAGTAGGAAAAACAGGTGATCCATCTGCATATTGATACTTGGTAAGCTCAGTGCTCCGTGTTTCACACGAATAGTTCCTGCAACAAGGTGCCAGAACTGAGCCAGACTCATCTACTTTCTGCACTGTTGTTGAGCTAACAACAATCTCATGGGAAAGGGTTGAACATGGTGCAGAGATGCTAGAGTAGTCAGCTTAGCAGGATTACCTCAAGATCCCAGGTAACTACGTACTTCTAGCAGCTACACTCTGCACAGCCCTTCATATCATCTGCAGTCCTGAAATTCTTCACCCTTGCCACTGCATCCCTACATCCATTGCTTCAGCTGAAGGAAAAGTGGCAGTGCATCATCATGTCTTCGGTCAGATTTAGAACAGCAGCTGGAGGAGAGTGTAGGGTTGGAGCCATGCCCTCCCACACCTCCCCAATCCCAACAGCTATCACCAGGCCTGGGTGATGATCATCTTCAGCTACTCAGAGACTTGATCAAGTGCAAAATGTTTAAAGAAAGCTCTCCAGAGAAGAAACATAACAGAAAAAGAGAGTACTTTCTGAAAGAGAGGAAGCAAGCAATCCTTAGAAATGAGGAGGGGGAAAATACCTTCCACATTTAATAAGAAATAATACATATACACACACACATAGAAGATAAGAGAAAAAGGAGGCAGATATAGACCATGTGCTGAATTAGCATTAGTCCATCTTCTAAAAGGCAATTATACTGAGACATATAAGCAGAAGTATTAGCCTTAAGACGTACGAAATTAATTCCTTCCTGTTATGCACCGAGGTGGCTTCAGCTAGAGGCTTGTGTTCATTTACAGGCACTAAAGCCTCAGAAAAAATGTGGGTGAACATGACAGAATATAAAGAATGTCAAGAATAGTCAGTACTAAACAGACTATACGGGTAAACTACATAAGAAAACACTGCTGCAAAAAAATGAGAACGTGACATTTTTTTCTGTATCGAAAGCATGCTCACAAGTATAGTACAGGGGTTAAATGTTGGCTAAAAAAAAAAGGTAGATTAGAAAATCACTAACATTTACAATCAATATACTTTGATACTTAAATATTACTGTGGCTAACTATATCAATTGAAGGTTATGAAGGTTAATGGTTTCCTTCGGTCTCACAAGACAGCTCCCCTCAAAATCACAAAGGAAATCACTAGTAGTAACCACCACTTCCAGGCTGGTTGAGACATAACCACCCATTTTAGAAGCACTGCATGTTACACCCTGTACTTCCTGTGAAATGCACGACTTACATAGGAATAGAACAGATGGTACTTCTTAATAAAGATTAAAAGATCTGTTTGACCCATGAAAAGTTTGAAAGTTTTGGCTCAGAAGTATAACTCACTGTCCTATTTGCAAAACACTTGGGAGATTTTTTCCCCCAAAGTGAGATTTTAAGTATTAGCTAACTAACCCACTGTTACCTGTCAGCTACATTCAGATGTTGATGAAGGAAACTAATGTTCTAACTGTTGCAACAGCTTATATACGGCAGGGGAAAAAAAAAATAAGGGGGGGGGGGGCTCTGAAGACTTTTTGACATAACAGTAAAGTTTCTCCAGTCCAAGATAGAATTTGTGTAATGGGCAGTATGCTTATATCTCTCCATGAGCTATCTGGACAGTTGCTTTGGACTATTCACTGTTCTAGGAAGACCCCTGGGAGGTATCTCCTCTACCCCCAGAACTTTTCTTCTATTCCCTCAAAGATTTGGGTCAAATGAAAACATTTCAGAACATTGCTATCATAACAGTCCTGTTTAGTTTGACATTACATATCCTCTGTCTTTCGAGGAGTCAGATTAGAAACCTGAAAACATCTGCTATGAGAAATCAACAGTAACAATGAACATTTAGCCCTTTAGATAGTATGAAAATAACTGGTTATACGTACAGAGTGGAGAACAGCACCACTGAAAGAGCTCTAGGGGTCTTGGTCGACAGTAAATTGAACATGAGTCAACAGTGTGCCCAGGCAGCCAGGAAGACAAACCATACCCAGGAGTGCATCAAACACAGCACTGCCAGTGGGCAGGGGAAGGGGTTGTCCTACTCTGCTCTGTGCTGTGCTCACCTTATGTACCATGCATGGTTTGTGTGCCATAATATAAAGATGTAAAACTATCAGAGCGTCCAAAAGAGGGCTATAAAGATGGTAAAGAGTGTAGAGAAGACATATGAGGAGTGGCTGAGGTCCCTTGCTCTGTTCAGCCCAGAGAGAAGGCCTCATGGCCCTCTACAGCTCTTCACGAGGTGAGTGGAGGGGCAGCACTGGGCTCTGCTCTCTGGTGACAGCAGCTGGACCCAAGGAAACAGCATGGAGCTGTGTCAGAGGAGGGGCAGGTGGGGATTAGGGACAGGTTCTGCATCAGAAGGCAGTGGGCATGGAACAGACTGCCCAGGGCAGTGGTTGTGGCCTTGAGCTTGTCAGAGTTCAAGATATACCTGGACAACACTCTCAGTCATATGGTCTGATTTTTGAGTGGTGCTGTGTGGAGTAATGAGCTGGACTTAATGATCCTTGTGGGTCTCTTCCAACTCAGAACATCCTATGATTCTATACGAGAAAATCTAAGCAAGAGGTATTTACCTGATAATAATTCTCCCTGTAGATTGCATATTTATAAGGAATCACAAATAGACTGTATCCATCTCTACTCAGTTAAGATGCAGTCCAATCTGCCAGCCAAGTATCATGGTAAAGAATTCTCCCCGTTCCTCCTCTTCATGCCAAAGACTGTTCCTCCAGAGCTGCAAAACTGAATTATACGAATATGCATATTAACTAAATGATTCTGTCTTTCACAAATTCTCTAATTCTTAATTAAGTTTTAGTTATTAATATGCTTATTCGTATAATTTAGCTTTCAGCTTTCAAAAAAAATCTATGCTGGCAGATAAGAAAAAGCCTATGAAAACAGTATGGCGATTCCTTGTAAACACATCAATTTAGTTTTATACCTGTGGAAAAATGGCTGTCTTCAGCCTCACCACACACCTCAGTTGCTAATGCATCAAAACACAAGTCAAAAAAAAATCAGTTTGGCAGTTCCAACCTAAAGAAAAGTTCTTATCATTCTATAGTTCAAAAAGCTTTGGAAAAAAAGTGATTTCAGAATTGCGTTGGGTTTCTAAAAATCACATTGCTTCTTGCTAATCCCAGTCTCAATCCTCTCAGGTTTTCAAATTAATTATATTCACCAAAATGAGCACTGAATTTAAAAGACTGAACTTTGATCCACATGGCTACAAAAAAAAATAACTAGAAATTGTTTTACACCCCCATACACCTCCAGAACATTTCACCTCTAACAATAGATCAGAACTATGAATAAATTTTGTATCTCAACTCAAACTTAAAAAAGGTAGTATTTGAAAAATTTAAGTCATTGTTACCACTGAAATAGTTAAGATTTTGAACATCAGTGTTCAGTGTTCATATAGGAAACATTAAAAAAATGTTTCCCCTGGTCAGAGACAATACTACTAGTTCCCAACTTGCAAGAGCACTTGTCTAGCACTTACAGTGTAGTAACAGATGACCATGAGTTTATGTAAGTACATTCAGCAATTAGAATTTTAAGTACTTAATCAAAAATACCAGTTTTAGGTGTTCTTTTCTCCTCTTGCCAAAGGAAGAGCTTGATGATCCAGGTTCTGATTCTTGGCCTCCTGTTTTACCATTGTCATCATCTTCCTCTTCATCATCCTCAAAGCACCATTCTGGTAGCTCAGGTGGTGATGGTGCATCATCTTCATCTCCATAACGACGAAATAATTCCTTCAAATAGTCACCTTTATAAATACCTGGTGGTCTAGCCTGAGCAAAGGTAGCCACAGCTGCCTCAATACTGTCAAACAAAAAATGGAAATTACTCTGTATGCTTTATTTGTTAAGGTCTACTATAACTAAAATGTACTCAAAAGTTATCAGTACCAAGAATTCAGAAAAAATCCTAAAGCGATAATTCCAAAAACATTCATGATATTCAAAGCATCATGCTTCAATTGTGTTGATCTTGCACTGCGTACATTCACAAAATCTGCAGCTTGGCCTGTTTCATCTCTGGCTGCAGCAAAGAACAGTCTGCTGGTCATTTAGGTAAAACTTTCATTATAATTTTTATTATTGCTATAGAAAAATGAACGAGTGACACATAGGTGAGTACTTACAGACCAAATCACAGACCACAGATCAAAATTTAGAAATCTTGCTATATAGGTTGGATACTGGGAAAATTTTTTTTCTCTGAAAGAGTGGTCAGGTGCTGGAATGGGCTGTCCAGGGAGGCAGTTGAAGTCACCATCCCTGGAAGTGTTCAAGAAACATTTAGATGTTTTACTGAGGGAAGTGGTTTAAGAGGGAAATATTGGCGGTAGGTGGATGGTTGGACTGGATCATCTTGATGGTCTTTTCCAACCTTGGTGATTCTATGTAAAAGAGTAGAGAGATACCACAAAAGGTAAATCCCTTAGTTAGGCTTCTTGACAAGCACGAATCTTTAAGCTGGAACAAAAGCACATACTACTTGCTGCAAATTTTTTACTTTTTTTTTTAAATATGAAAATAGCCTACCACTGGAACAAGGAAATCACGTAGCTAAAATTGGAAAAAATACAGAAGGCATTTTTTGCCTGATCTGTCCAGTGTGAGACAGTGCCTGAGAACTCTGAGACAAGTATCCCAGTATAGAGAAAGTCACTTCCCAAGAACCAGATAAGTTTGGTTCTCTCTTTGATTAAGAGTGGAGAACAAAGCAATTTCAGAAGTCAGGCTACCAGATGGTCATCAAATCTCAGAAATGACAGCTTAATAACCTGAGTTGTTTAGAAAAGATCTATCTTCCTCTTTCTGTTTCTTATGACTCCTAATTTCTTACATACGAGACAATTCTTATTTTGGTAACACTCTTAAATTGTTTTACACCTTCCAAAATCAACATCATTGCAAGTCCAAAACCATCAAAAGAGACAGGGCCTGAAACATGTACAGATTCATCCTGCATTGTATCACAAGAACTCTACACGACTGTGGAGCATATGGTAACAAAAGTCAAAAGATCCAGTGCTAGGTTTCTGAGCTTGAAATCTGCTGAGGGAAAACATGCTCTGCAAGTTCTAGAAACAGAGTAGACTTTGGGGAAAAACTTATAGAAAAGAAAACTAAGGTTTCTGATAACTAGCTGGAGGGCTTTCATTCTAGATGACCTTTCTTTAAACTAACTATAAAATACATCTCAGAATTCACAATGCATCAGCAGTACTCTTGTACCATACACTTCAGAAATGAATATGGATGGATTTTTCCATCAGGAAAGCCTTATTTCCTCTTCAGCAAACAGCAGTGACTTATTTTAAAGGATGATACAGCAAACTGGCTTTATCTTAATACAATGCTTAGCACTAACTTCCACCTTGCAGAAATCTTCTTTTGCAGTGGACATTTTTATTAAGTGACATCAGGACACTCTGTTAAAATAATTTGACAGAGAAGAGCAAATTTACACGATCAGCTATTTGAACAAAGTGAACAAACAAAAATATATGGCTGCTAAGTTTTAAGGCCTTTCCCACAGAGGTTTAGAAGTAAAAAGCTGCATAAAAGCAGTTTCAAATAGATTTAAGTGCATTTCCTCCTCAGAACAAACGACCAATATCGAATCTGATTACTGCATGCTGCTTTTAAGTTGTTAGATTAAAAGCAAACCGATTTTCTACTTTGTAAAAGTAACTATAATCACACTATAACAATCTTTGTATCTTCCTGCAGTCAGCTAAGATTCTGCCAAGATTCAGCCACCCACCATTAATGGCATTCTGTCTCCATTACTCCAGTGTCTTTACTCCAAGTTTACTAACAGAAGACAACAACCTACTTCTTTGCAAACTGCTTGCATATACATGTTAATCACCAAATAAATTCTGTGTCCAGAGATATATCACAGGAACATGCAAGAACAGGAGTGTGTTTCTCTTCACTTAAAGGACCGTACAAGAAATACCATCAAAATGCTGAAGGGACTTGGTAAGTAAAACACTCTGCAAGTGATCCAGCCATCACAGAAACAGCGTTTCATGAACACTACTAAACATGCAAAATCAAGCTTATCAGCATGGTATGGCCTATTTTTTTTCTCCCTTTTAACTAGTAATATTTGGAAAAGATCTCTGGTATGCATGAAGGCACCAAAGTTTAATATCACTCAAACAGGTGCTTTCGTAGAAATACGCTGCAGACTTCAGTCAAACAGCAAGCTGGAAACAGCTTTGCCTTCCCACCATCCCTTCACAAGGGAACTTGTCACTCTGTTGTTTCTCCAGCTAATGGCATCTTCCTGGAAGTCAAGAAACTAAAAAAGCCTACATGCAAACCTACGTGAAATAGAAGAAATAATACTTCAGGTTTCCCTGAACTCTACGTTTTCACTCAAAGCGTGGGGCATACCACTGGAGAGGGACCCAGCACAATCCATACATTTCTAGAAGCCCTCACACAGCAGGTACAGCTGACTTTCACTTACCAGAACTGAAAAGCTTGACTCACCAAGGCTAAGCTACCAAAGTATGATATGAATAATGCTAACATAGCCTGTTTGCTCAAAATTAGTAGGAAGTTTTAATTTAAACAGTGAATATACAAGGATAGCTGCCAGGACAACGAGTGAAACATACTGAAGATTCTTTAGCTCCACAAAGCCCTAAGAATTAAAATTCAAAGTTACCTCCAGTCCAGCTTCTCAACCAAGAAGGCACAGATGAGAAATCCAGTTCTATTGAACCCATGTGTGCAATGGACACCTAGATGAAACAAGAGAAGAGCGTGATCATTTGAAAGTATTTCCAACATACATAGTTAAGTTTCACAAGTGAGTTTTCTAATCATTCGACCCTCACCAATAACAAGTTACCTTCCCTCCTATCAAGACAGCACAGATTACATAATGCACAAAAGCCTAAGAACAATTTATTATATTCTTCCTGCAAATTATCAGCAACAAGAATATAGAACACTTCAGATTATTTCAGATCAAGACCACTAACTTAATCCAACTCAAATATGGCTAGCGCAGATGAGATCCAAAGTTGTTTAGTTTGTTTTTTTTTCTTTTTTTTTTTTTTTTTAAATGACTGCTCAAATGTTTACTAGGAGACAATGCAGTCAAATTTGATAGCTGTGCTTTTAATGGATTCAACAAGCACTACATTATCTCACATGATCAGGCATAAAAATCATACTCAGATTTTCCTATTTCAAACTTGAATGCAGTGTCAGTCTAAAATTTTAAGTCAGATTTATAATTACCATACTAAGGGTGAGGGAAAAAAAAAAAGAAAACCATACAACACTACAATAACCTTGAAATACTTAAAATACTTATTACATTTTAAGAAAAACACAAATTTTTCCTCTATTTTACAGTGAAAGGAAGGGAGAGTCAAAGGCATCGAAATTCCTTTTTCCTTTTTCCTATTCTTTTCTCCCATTTCAAGGCAACAGCACCATCTAGTGATAAACAAACCAAGCCTGAAACTTGTGCTACTAAAAGGCTATGAAGAATTCAAGCAAGACGACTCTTCCTCCTACTGCATTTTTTTTTTAAACAGCAAACACCACACCACTAAAACCAAGTGCAATTATTAACTGATTAATAATGTTTTTCAGCTGTGACTACAAAGCAAGGTTTTATTAATTCACTTATTTCTCTGCCACAGTTAGGAGACTAAGTCAACAATAATTCACTTCATGCTTATCCAGATCAAATTTCAGCATCTATCTTCTCTTCCTACACCCTACATCCACACTACAAGCAATTTATTGATTTTAAACTGGAGATCCAAGATCAAATAGCTACGAAGAGCAGAAACTTTACACAAGTACACAGACCTCAACTGCATCAGAGTTGGTTTTGTGACTCACTCCCCTTTCACTCCAACCTTCCTTTCTTAATAAAGCAACACAAAATCTGCTAGGAATTTCTTGGATTCACACTTTCTAATCATTAATAGCCATAAAAACCATAACTTGCATCAAATGAAATTAATTTTAGCTTCCTTATAGAATTTGTTCCCAGTAATCATTTCTCTTTTGTTTCTGGCTTAAGCAAAATCTTTGCATTTTGTTTCCTTGAAGTTGGCAGGCATGCTGCAGTCCTTCAAGTTGCAAAAATATAGCTTCCATCCTATAGTGTTCTAGTTGAATAGAAAATTTTGTTCACTTATCATTCGCATTTGAGCCTTTTTCGTATCAGGCACACAATTACTATCAATAAGCCCTGCAGCTGTTACTTCTACCAAGAAGGTTAAGTCAATAATTTTACACGCACAACAAAGATAAGTAGCATTTCAGCAATGAGACCAATGGCTTGGAAAGGAATGATTGCAGAGGGTGCAGTACTATCACTGCTGCAGATTGCTTTCACTTCTGATAAAAACATCCTCCACTCTTAGTCCTCTGGAGCTCTTTCAAAAGAGGAAACAAAGCATTCAGACCCAGAAACAACTTTTCTGTAACTCATGGAAGGAAAATGGAAAATCCCAACATTTCACAAAACAGGTTATTTAAGAGATTATTAATTTATTTTTTTTTTTTTCCCTCACAGAAGTGAACCAAAGGGAAGTGATCGCCCCTCTGTATTCAGCCCTGGTGAGGCCACACCTCAAGTACTGTTCAGTTTTGGTCCCCTCACTGCAAGACAGACATCGAGGCCCTGGAACGTGTCCAGAGAGGGCAGTGAAGCTGTGAGGACTCTGGAGCACAAGTCTTATGGGTAGTGGCTGAGGGAGCGGGGATTGTTCAGTCTGGAACAGAGGAGGCTCAAGGGTGAGTTTATCGCTCTCCAGAACTTCCTGAGGGGAGGCTGTACTGAGCTGGGGGGTGGAGGGGTCAGCCTCTTCTCCCATTTAACTAACAATAGGACTAGAGGGAATAGCCTTAAGATGCACAAGGGGAGATTCAGGTTGAACATTAGGAAATACCTCTTTGAGAGAGCAATCAGGCACTGGAATGGGCTGCCCAGAGAGGTGCGTGAGTCATCAACCCCAGAGGTGTTCAAAAAACATTTCATTGTTGTACTGAGAGACATGGTTCAGTATGGAAATATTGGTGATAGGGGTACAGCTGCACTGGATGACCTTAGAGATCTTTTCCAACCTTGGTGATTTTATAGTTCGAAAGTCCTGACCTTGGTGCCAGGGAAGGTTATGGAGCAGATTGTCTTGAGGGAGATCACATAGCACGTGCAGGACAACTGGGGGAAATCAGGCCTAGCC
Organism: Chrysolophus pictus; assembly: GCA_037305975.1. NCBI lineage: Eukaryota > Metazoa > Chordata > Aves > Galliformes > Phasianidae > Chrysolophus > Chrysolophus pictus. The sequence goes on from CM074578.1 coordinate 35,372,306, forward strand.
AGCATGGGTTCATGAAAGGCAGGTCCTGCTTAACCAACCTGATCTCCTTCTATGATCTAGTGACCGGCCTGGTGGACAAGGAAAAGGCTGTTGATGTAGTTTACCTAGACTTCAGCAAGGCCTTTGACACTGTCACTCACAGTATTCTCCTGCAGAAGCTGGAAGCCTGTGGCTTGGACAGGTATGCTCTTGGCTGGAAGGCTGGGCCCAGAGAGCAGTGATGAATGGAGCTAAATCCAGCTGGTGACCTGCCACCGTGGTGTTCCCCACGGGTCAGTGCTGGGGCCTGTGCTCTTCAATATCTTTATTGATGACCTGGATGAGGGCATTGAGTGCACCCTCAGTAAGTTTGCAGATGACATCAAGTTGGCTGGAAGTGTCTATCTGCCTGGGGGGAGCGAGGCCCTACAAAGGGATCTGGAAGGCCGGATAGCTGGGCTGAAGCCAATGGGATGAGGTTCAACAAGACCAAATGCTGGGTTCTGCACTTTGGCCACAACAACCCCAGGCAACACTACAGGCTTGGGGCAGAGTGGCTGGAAGACTGCATATAGGAAATGAACCTGGGGGTATTGATTGATGCTCGGCTGAACACCAGCCAGCTGCGTGCCCGGCTGGCCAAGAAGGCCAATGGCATCCTGGCTGGCACCAGAAACAGTGTTGCCAGCAGGAGCAGGGAGGTGATTGTCCCCCTGTACTCAGCTCTGGTGAGGCCGCACCTCAAGTACTGTGTCCAGTTTTGGGCCCCTCACTGCAAGAAAGACATTGAGGCCCTGGAGTGGGTTCAAAGAAGGGCGACAAAGCTGGTGAGGGGTCTGGAGCACAGGCCTTATGAGGAGCAGCTGAAGGAGCTGGGATTGTTCAGTCTGGAGAGGAGGAGGCTCAGGGGAGACCTTATTGCTCTCTATAACTACCTGAGGGAGGTTGTAGTGAGCTGGGGGTCGGCCTCTTCTCTCATGATAGGACTAGAGGGAATGGCTTCAAGCTGTGCCAGGGGAGATTCAGGCTGGACATTAGGAAATACTACTTCTCTAAAAGAGTGGTCAGGCACTGGAATGGGCTGCCTGGGGAAGTGGTAGAGTCACCAACCCTGGAGGTGTTCAAGGGACGTTTGAATTTTGTGTTGAGGGATATGGTTTAGAGAGAACTATTGGTGATAGGTGGATGGTTGGACTGGGTGATCCTGTGAGTCTCTTTCAACCTTGGTGACTCTATGATTCAATTAGAGTCAAGACACAGTCTAAATAATAGAACATTCCAAAACTCATGCAAGTCAAAAAGTAAATGGCTCAACACTAAAAATGGTCTTTTAGAAGTTAAATGGGTTTGTTACTTAATACATATCACTACACTACCCCTATTTCTTAGAAGTCCCAATTTCTGAAATATTTTTTGATGGCTGATCCCACTTACTCTCATTTAGTAGTTTCTCATTTTTCATGAGATACTTCTGCTTGTTCAAGGAAAAAAATACAAGTCTTAAATTGAAATTTCTTTCTATGTGAAACAAAGAAAGCATCTAAAACTAAGTTGTGTGAAAAAGTTAATTACGTGCCCCAAGTATATCTCTCAGGCATTAACAAAATAAGATTCTCAATGGTATCCAGTGACAAGAAGAAATAGGCACAAACTGAAATACAAGAAATGCTGTTAAACACTAGGAAAAAGCACTTCTCATTGTAAAAGTCAAACACTTAATTATGTTGCCAGAAGATATTGTGGAGTCCCTGTCCTTGGAAAATATCAAAAGTGGGCACCATCCTGAGCAATCTGCTTCAGCTGACTCTGCTCTGCAGAGGGATGATAAGCTAGATGACTTCCAGAGGTCCCTTCCAACTTCTTCTGTTCTAAGACTCTATACAAATCCTAAATTGTGTGAACATATAAGCTTAGTTTACCAAGCTCTTATCAATGGCGCCTATGCAAACAACTGTTCTATGTACTAAGTCAGACAGACATTCCTATTCAGTAAAGATACAGAATTATCACCAAAGATGCCCAATGACGAAATTCCTCCCACCTCTGGAAACTCAGCTGCACAGTAATTTCTCATCTCTGACAGTCTGCAGACAGAGTTAAGCATAGAAGTGCTTAACAGAAATCAGAATAAAATGGTCTTAACTAAAACTGAAAGCCAATCAAAATTGATTTTTTTTTTTTTGCTCTGAAGGAAAAAGTCTTATGAACATTCAAATATTTACTATGAGACAATACATCACTGAAGAAACACTTAGTGAAATATCTACTACCAATTTCTACCAATTAATCAGCTGCTTTGTGAAATCTGCTGAAGAGTCTCTGATCAGTCAGCTATTGAAAATATTGAAAATGACAACAAGTAAGCCAAACCACTGAGTGTCAAAACAACACTTAGGCAATGCATGATCTTTTCTATCAGCAGAAGTTTCAAAAACATAATGCAGACAGCTTATAGACGGTTCTTGTACATTTCTTCTGCATAAAGTAAACAGCTGTATTCAAATAGATGCATATGGAAACATACAGGTTTCTGTAAAAAGACAATGCTACTCCGGAGTTAAAAAAATAATAATCTAATCTATTACATGCATAAACGCTGTACTGCAGAAATTCCTTTGACACTGTCAAGAATAACAGACTGTATAGGAATAAATTAACAGCAAAAACTAATGAAAATAGATTAAGCATACCTATGAGTTCTGTGGGATTCTTTTCACTGAAGTGTTCACATACACGGATAAATGTTTCTGTATTCTCAGGCGTAGGGCACTCACCATGACTGATAAAAAAAAACAAGATAGGAATCAGTGGTGGGAGAAGGAAAAAAATCGAAGTGAAAAAGCAGCAATTAATCCAGAGTTATCTTTCAAGTTAAAAAAATAAAAAGAATACAGACAACTTACCCCTTACACTGAAGCTTTATATATTTAATCCCCTCTTTCTGTATATCGTTCCTATCATAGAATCTATTGGTGTTGGTCAAGTCTACCAGCAAACCCATTTTAACCTAAAAAGATAAATATAATTATATATTCAGTTCAAGTATTAGTGCATAAATATTAATTTGTTAATAACAACCAAATTTAAAATTATAGCAAACCACTATTGCAAGTTCAAAATCTTTCAAATATTGTGTCCAGGAAACATCTATAAAAGTTTCATTCTACTACCAGTCATTCTTTGGGAAAGCTTATGCCTGAATCAGCTTCAGTCACCAATTCAAAAACCTCAGTTTGTTTCTTCCAGTATTTCCAAGCAAGAAAAATTTGCTAATACAAAAAATATCAGCTGAAGAACTACCTAAACATGTTAAAAGACATAACTTTATTACCTAAAGTCATATCAACTTTACATAAAACAACACAGTGACAGCACAATAAGAAAAATTACCTACTGAAATTTATAAGTATCCACTCACAAGAAAAAGCTTTACCTCAGTTTACCTATTTAGTAGAGTACAAAACAAATGAACACATTTTCAAGTTTAAAATAAAAATTCCCTTTATTTCCTAGAAATCTTCTATTCAGACATGAAACATAAAACAATTTAAAATCTTGCAAGGTGCTGCAGGTGACTGAGCTGGCAGTTTTAACCACACAGATGTTAGGTGTACCTGAATTAAGGTTGCTTTATCCATTATCCTAATGCATCCTTTGAGCTTTATGGAAGTTACCATTTCAAAATTCAAGACAGAAAGCAGGAGCTCCTCTGGGTGACACCTTGCACACAGTACACCAGCAACACGCGTTCTACTGACTCCTCATTTAAGTTAACAAGGGAAATTAAACCCCTCAAATTTCATTAAGATTTTGTAACAGTGGTGGAAAACACTTCACTCCAAGTTCTGGGGAAATGCATTCCTTTAGGTGACAGATACAGGAAATTACAGAAAAACAGAACAGGAAAACAAAGTTGCATGGCAACCTGTTGACTGAATGCTAGCCTTCTTCATTCTGCAGAATTTCATCCTTAGTTCAGTAAAACTTCTTCCAACCACGAACCTCGCTTATGACTGCACAAAAACAGCTCACTAATACACCTGTTTGCTGAATGCATTCCTGGCTTCCTATTTGCAGAACATCATGCTTTCAGTTAGGATCCTCACCATGAAATCAGATGCCTATTTAAAGACTGTTTTATGAGCAGATTTAACAAAATCCTCATTCTGTCGTCTTTTTAAAAAGACATCAATAGTGCACTTAAGAGTACATTATCACTGAGCATGTTACATGTGCAAAAACATAGAAGAACAGCACATCTTCAATATATTTAAAACTCCAGCACATATTCTTAACATAATTTTGATCAGTTTTTATTTACCTTGCAGTCAGACTGGCAATAGTTTAGAACAGCAGTAGGAAAAATTACAACTTAAAACACTGCTTTCAGACAATTCACAGAAAATAAATTCCCATCAACTAGAATACAGTTCAGACACAGTAGTTTCACACAGATACATTGATCTGAAGACTTCAAAGGCAAATTTCCAATTACCTACAGAGCTTGTCATTCATGACATTTAAAGGTCTTATGATACACTTTCATAATACTTTTATTTATTGGATGTTAAAAAGCATCATAATGTTGTGTCAGCAGCACTAAGTATTCCAATATCCAAATTAGTTCTAAATTTCTCCTCTCCTTCATTGTTTACCAACGCTGTGTATATTATTCTGAATGGTTTACTGTGAGCATACTGCAAAAACACAAGCACTTTGATAGCGGCTCACCTGAAAACAATGTCACATCATCTGAAATTTCAAATATTTTGTGTCAGCTGAGCTGCTACACACACGGATAGACAGCAGCATATTACGCAGTGATTTATTTCGCAGGGAGCACACAAAAAGCAATAAATTACTTTCCCTCTACTTTCAACAACGTTTAGCAAACATCTCAAGGATTATTTAATTCACAAGTGAGGCCACACAAAATTTCCTGGTGCTACACTGTAGGCCCCTAACCCTGATCTAAACCAATTAAAAACTATTCAGAGTAGAATAACATGTTCTCACATCGGTACCTTTAGGTGAACATACTGGACAGCAAGCTACGAAAAAATAAGTAAAATGGTGAAAGATGCAGGGAATCATAGAATCAACAAGGTCAGAAAAGACCTCCCAGATCACCCAGCCCAATCAGCCATCAATATTTCCCTCTGAACCATGTTCCTCAGTGCAACATCTAAACATTACTTGAACACCTCCAGAGATGGTGACTCCACCATCTCCCTGGGCAACTTGTTCCAGTGCCTGACTACTCTTTTAGAGAAGAAATTTTTCCTAATATCCAACCTGAATCACTTCAGGCACAACTCAAGGCCATTCCCTCTCATCTTGTCACTAGTTACGCAGGAGAAGAAGCGGACCTCCACTCTGCCACAACCTCCCTTCAGGAAGTTGTAGAGAGCAATAAGGTTACCCCCGAGCCTCTCCTTCTCCAGACTAAATAATCCCAGTTCCTTCAGCTGCTCCCCATAAGACTTGTGCTCCAGACTCCTCACAGCTTTGTTGCCGTTCCCTGGACATGTTCCAGGGCCTTGATGTCTGTCTTGCAGTGAGGGGCCCAACATTGAACGCAGCACTTGAGGTGTGACCTCACCAGAGCTGAGTACAGAGGGATGATCACTTCCCTGCTCCTGCTTGCAACACTGTTTCTGATACAAGCCAGGATGCCCTTGGCGTTCTTGACCACCTGGGCACAATTCTGGCTCATTCAGCCGAGCATCAACCAACACCTCCAGATATGTTTCTTCCACACAGTCTTCCAGCCACTCTGCCCCTGACCTGTAGCACCACCTGGGGTTGTTGTGGCTAAAGTGCAGAATCCAGCACTTGGTCTTGTTGCAGTTCATCCTATTGGCCTCGGCTCAGTGATCCAGTCTGTACAGATCCCTTTGTAGGGCCTTGCTAACCCCAGACATACTGACACTCCCTGCCAGCCTGGTCATCTGCAAACTTACTGAGGGCGCAGTCAGTGCCCTCATCCAGGTCATCAATAAAGATACTGGACAGGACAGAACCACACAGAATCTTCTAGTAGCATGACCTGACAAAAAAAAAGACACAATAACCTTCTTCCATGTTCTGCATCCTATCAGTAGCATGGTTAGAGTAGGCAAAAAGACTGATACAAGAACCAGCTGTATATTCCCTGAAGAGCTCTACCCTACAAAGCAACACAAGTGGCCCCGTAACTACCCTCCTCCTTGGATTCTGCACAGCTCAGTTGGATAAACTGTTCTTTTATTTAAAATATGAAGTTTAGGTATAGTATTTCCAAGACATCCCCAGCTAAGGAGAAAGATTATTTTTGAAATAAGATTAAGATTTAATGAAAACGATTTTAAAGCAGAGGATCTTTCATCCAGTTGCAGCATAGTAAGAAAGATATTCCAAAATGAGAATTAGTTCTGAAGAAAATGCTGCATCATCCAACAGCCTCAACAGAAGGAAAAAGAGTTGTTAGGAAAATGAGCTGTTTAATAAAAGCAGGAAGTTAAAACGTAACACCATTTAATATCACAGGTTATTAACAGAGAGCTAAAATAAGTGCAAGTGATTTGTAAAGCACAGATTAACATTCTCCCCTTTCAAAGTAGGGGATACAATTCCACTTTAGTACTGAAAACTCAAAGCCAGTTCCCAACTCCACTGTTCTCAAATAGCAGCAGCTTCAAAGGCTCCCACCAGAAGCCTCCAAACTTCCCCAAACCGCTCCTGCAGTGAAGAGTTACCACTGAGATGTATGAAAGCACAAAAATTAATTTCATATCAAAATATTTAAGCTCAAAGAATACTCGCACATTTTTCCTTTAACTTTTAGAGATTATTCTTCTGAACATATTCATTTATAGATTTCAGTCTCCTGATTGATACAGAGGAGTGAGGAGAACACTACAACATATTTCAGACCTAAATTATCACTAAGCACTTGGGGATATTGCATTTAATTTCAACAGGAGGATGAAATACAGCGAAGTGTTTGGGAGGAAACTCAGAACTACAGAACTTCTGTCCAGCTGATGCTTTATAGTTATTACAAATCATTCACATGTAAATGAAGATCCTGTGAAGTGGCTGTTTCTCACACAGTTCATGGAGCAGTACACCACACAGGTATCTGGTATAATTCAGCCACAGCTATGAAGCACGTATGACATATGCATGCACGTATGTGTACGCATGGCATACAGAGCATAAGGCCTGAAATCAAAGTATCCAGCTACAATATTCCAAAATCCACTCAAAGAAATATTGGTACCACAGAAACTGAAGCATTTCAGTCACCAAGCTGAGGTTGAACTGTGCCTGCATATGGTCTCGTCAATCACAACTACTACATATAGGAAATATTCTGATACCTGTATGCTCATCACACCTGCTTTGCTGCGCTCCCAAACACTGACATCACAGCAGCTACCACAGTCATTCTGTCAGCCATGCTCTCATAGGTTTGATCCTACAAAATTCTTAGCAGAAGCTGATTTTTGAAGAACTACCAAACTAAACTAGTAACCCATTAGAAAAAAAACTGTATTTCCATCCAACATTTTACATAAATCTCATTTTTTAGTCTACCACACCCCACCATCATTAAATGACATGGCTTTGGAAGAGAGTACATTGTTGAGCAACTTCTCACTAAGGCACGTATATTTTTCTCACAAGAATTGTTGCAACACTAAAATTTTATTGCATTGCAACACAATGAAACTGGGGTTTTTTTGGTTTTTTGTTTTTTTGTTTTTTTTTTTTGCTTGCAATTGTAAAAGATGACTGAAGAGATTAAATAAAGCTGATCTGTAGCTTGAAATTGTCACCTTCCACATACAATAAAACCGCAATCTTCATACCATCTCCACTCAGCCATACTTTGGCTGGTGAGCCCACGATCTCCTGCGTTTACAAAAGCCTTCTTCCTCTGTTTCTCACTCCAGCTATCTCACACATAGAATGCCTTATGCATGCACTCTTTTGTTGCTATGCAAATAAATAGGCTCAGCTAGATTCCCTTTACATGACCCCAGAAGTCTCTCATCAAACATCCTCCTCCTCAGAAGGGTGAAAACACACCACAACACACTGAATTCTCTTTGGTTCCCAGACATCTTTTTTGCATTTTTCATTTGAGGAAAGCAGTTTAAAAATCAGTGATTAAATTGATCTGTGAAACCAACAACGTGGCTAAGAACTGGTAACCAGTTTTCTTAATAAGAATACTGTAGCTTGAATTTATTAACTGCAGAATAGATCTTGTGAGTCCTAGCTCTTCATAACAGAAATAAAATTAACTTTTATGAAGCATAAATATTACTAATTTACCTATTCAAGAAAGAAAGAAAGAAATTATTAACAGTGTCACCAATTGCTTGTGCAATTTTTTTTTTTAAATGAGAACATTAAGTTATTGTTTCAGTACTGGCATTTGTTAAAAAAAAAAAGAATTGCTATCCTTTATTAAAAGAATGTCTAACATTGAGGTTTTCAGCAACCAGTTCTGAGAGAGAAAAGGAAAACACAGAGGAAGCGTGTTAAGGAAAGTTCCATCTTATCTTAAATGCTCAACCTGTACCTTCAAGTACGTGTTAACAGAAGTATCTAATGACCAAAATCCTCATGGAAGTTTCTGATGAAATTTCTAGTGTGGGAGGTAAGTTATACGGACATACATAATAAAGCTCCAGAAGGAATTCGTTCTACAAAGTATTAGCATTTAACCTACTGAAGTAAAATGAAGACAACCATATCCAATGAGTTACTTTTCTCTTACAAAAATCCTCTTTTCTAGGTTTCCTCAACTGCACGTCCATCTCATTTTGCTAGATTGTTGGTAAATTGCTGCTGTAGAAATACAGCACTCTGGTAACACATTGCTCACCTTGGCAAATCAAAAAACGTTTAGTAGATTTTTTGAAACTAGAGAGTTTGAAAATTAAACTGCTAATTAAAATTAGGAGAACATTAGTTTAGATTCTCATGCTAATAACTGCTTTATCAGACTAATCGTCTAAAGTCACAAAACAGATGAACTTGTAGCATTGCAAAACAACTGATGTGCCTGGTAGAAAGGCCATGAAGGCTCACCCCCCATGTTTTGTTAAGGTTTTTTAAGTGATAAATCAGTAGCAACAACTCAAATTCTGAGAAAGTCTTTTAGGTTCTCTACAACTTTAAAACACTTGCACAATTTTATATTACTTTAAACCATGAATAAGCTAGCTTTTGGAAAATTTCTAAGTACGCCCACTAAAGCTGAGTGGAGTAAAAAACCACAATACATAAAAGAGGAGCCCCAGCAGAACGTAGATGCATAGATCATAGCACTGAAGCAAGGTAAACCCTACCACTTTCAGGGCATACGCTTCATGTTTGCCCACTAACACCTCTATCACCGCTGCATCGAGTAGCTCACCACCATACCAAAGCTCAAATAAGATCCACAAAATAGAGGCTCTTATATTTTAGCCACATGACTCTTCTAGTGCTTAAGCTATGATATTATTAGACTAGTTCTGAACTTGTTTAACTTAGATCAACAGCAAAAATTTTAAAAGGTAAAAAGAGGTAAAAAAAAAAAAAAAAAAGGTAAAGAGGTAAAAAAACCTACTATTGGTTTTATAAACAACACAATCTAAACAAGCAGTGTCCATCTTCTATATAATAGTTCAACAAACAGATTAAAAGAATTAGGTTGTGTGCCTTTCTGTCTGGGAGGTTCAAAACCCCCTCTTCTACATCTCTGAATGCACCCAACCCTACAGAGACCTCTGCACAGCACAAAAGGCTGGAAGGGTCTTCTCTTGTCAGAACTGTGCAGTAGTGCACTGTTACATCCTGGCTGAATGAGACAAACTGAAATGGGGTAAACAGAGACAATGAACAGGAGTTCTGTGAAATATGCCTATCATTTTTAAACTCATTCCTATGAGTGAAAATGCAGCTTAGCATAGCTATACAAGGATCACCTGTAAAACTACAAACTCAAAGGACCTGAACTTTGATAACACCAACTTATTAGACTGTGACGGTAATAACAGAAAAATATAAGGTTCTTGATGATAACACAGTGAATAAGCTGGAGAATTCTGAACAAGTCTTGCCTATAATCAAGTATTTTAGAAACAAAGGAGTTACAGAAAAAAACTAAAAATGTAAATAAGATATATACATAGTGTAATGCTATAATGCAATTGAAAGCACAGCAATGGCAGCAAAATAGTAAAGTCAAAGGCTGCAGCAAATGAGGATATGCTCAGTGCAGCAGCCATGGACACAGAAACAAAGGAAAAAAAGCTGCTTACTCTTAGAAGGCCTCAGGTAGGCAGAGCTCTTCAATGAGATACCCTTGCCTCCACTGCCAACCCTTTAATGAGGTCTGGGAAGGGGCAGATCCTGCCTCCACCCCTTATCAGTAAGGTGCATTGCTTGCACCTGAGCTCTCTTGGGTTGGCCTTGCCTTCCCACCAGGTGCTCAATCACTGATTCAAGCTGTGATTTAGCATTTCTGCTACACATACATATTAAATTTTTCTGTACCAGTGTCCCCAGAAAAGCCATCAACAACATTTTTCTTAAACCTAAAAAGCAATATCTGAATAAATGTTAGTAACAAAAGTAACATTTCAATAATTAGAAAATTTAACTTTACCTTGAGACTCTTCAAGTAGTTGGACAACATACTTGGGTGAAAACGATTTTCTTCAGCAACCTGATCATCGTATCTTGGTCCTAACATTGTCTTCAAAGGTAAAAACTTCCCTATGAAACACAAATGTGGCAGTATTGTATGCATACTGATGTACATACGTGCACTTGCAACTTAGTGATTTCAAAGCAATATACCAAGCAGTTTTATAGGTTCTTCTACAATGAAATCTGCTAACTGGAAACTTTTCTTAGCTCTGAGTTCGCAGAATGCCCCACGTGTAAGTCAACAGGGAAACAGACCAGATCATCAAGAAGCAGTACTCTCAATGTTTCAGCTAGTTTTTAGCATGGGTCAAGCTGCAGAGCTACAGCACACAACATTTATACTCAGTACAGTAGAAAACACAAAAAACCAATCTGAAAGGTCGATTTGCCACCCAACATGCCTGGCCCAGAGGAGCTGTTGGGGCCCTGAGGAGGAATACAGTCATCCCTCCAAAGCACTGTGTGCAGCTCAGATGTGTTTGTGACAGAACTGTAACAAAAACTATGGGGGAATTGGAACTTATTCATCAGTCTCTAAGAACCCAAGATTTTTCAGTATTGCTTTTATCTTTCCATCCATCCTACCTATCATAGAACACCTGAAATAACCCACTGGGATGCCTGGTGCTTTCTGCCCAGCTCCAGAGAGCTGCAGGCAGGCCCCTTCCCCAAACAAAAGCACGTGGAATGAAAACAGTGATGGAGTCATTGCATTCAGATAGAAATCAACTTCGGGGACAGAAGCTCATTAATCCTCATGAAAATGGAAAAATGCATACCAATCTCACTAAAAGAGCATGCAAGTGATTGCTGAGAGCTCTTTAAACAATAAAATTCATACCGTTCTCTGTAGCCTCAAATTCTAACAAAACATCCTGCGTAGTTTCAAATAAGTATATAACTTTTAGGAAAGAGCCACTGAAAAAAAGCAAAGATGGAGAGAAGACTGAGAGAAGCTTTGTGTGATTTGCTGGTCAGCATCATGCAGGAACTGGCAATGAGAGAAGCATCCTCACTGTTAACTGAGAAAAGTCATTCAGTCACACAGTGAGCATACACCTCATATGTCTCAAAGTCCCTAGCCACTTTCAACTCACTTAGCTGGCAGAAACACATTTACCTACTTCCCTCTGCCTTTCCATTCCATCCCCCTTGGCCACAGTGTGAAGGTTGGCTGCCCTTCTTCATTTCCTCATGGTTTGACCTACCTACTTTAATTCTGATGGTTTGTTGCATCTCCTGTCACTTTCAACATTCCTATTCAGCTTCTCACACTGTTAACCTTTCCTTCCACATTAACTCATAGCTTATACTGTTCAGACTGATTCTCCAAATCCTGACTATGGGTGATCCTTGAGGTCCCTTCCAACCCTGGCCATTCTGTGATTCTGTGTGATCTTAATGCAGAAATCTATCTTTGCGTGAATCCAACAAAACATCAAGCACACTTGGAACTGTTCTAATTCACTTCACTACTCCTCATTGCCATCCAAACACACCTATTCACTCTGTGGAAGCGCTGAGTATTTTAACAGGCTCCATTTAATACTACTTGGGAACATACTGAAACCCTGATCCTTGGAACTATTTAGGTGCCCAACTTCTACAAACTGAAGTTTGGCATCACCGTGTAGAAACAGAACTTGCGTGGCAGCGATCAAGTTGTCTGCCAGCATTAGAAGACAGCAGGGAATTCAAGTAATTGCATTCCAAGTTGGGGAAATTTTCCAATCAGGTTATGAAAGCAATGGCTTTAGAAGTTTAGGGTTGTTTTATTTTTTTTTTAAACAGATGTTTTTAATAACATCTGACAACTTTGCATGCAGTGTGCAAGACTAGAAGAAGATTAACTAATATGAACCAACAGCAGACTGAAGGACATTGCTGAAACACTTCTCATGTCTTTTCCTCAATATCTTGCTAAGATTCTCTATAGCAAAAACAAACAGACGTGATTTCAGGCGGTTATAAAGGGTAGGTACTTGCAGAGACAGACATGCCAAGGCAGCAAGGCTGAAGCAATCCAGTAACTTCAGTTCCAAGTGTTCAGAGAAAGCTCTTTTTGTTAAACGTGCGACTGAGCTGCTACCACAATGCAATACAACATGGAAACGTTGCATAAAACCAGTGGCAGCACACTACAACTTAAAGAATGACAGCCCTGTTAGCCTGAATGAACTCAACCTCACAGAGAGCTCCAGACCTCCCCGGTTCTTGTATGAGGTCACCTAGAACTTAGAGATGCCACTAGCATAAGAGGGATACAATCAAACACGTGATGCCTGTTAGCCCACAGAAGCCACACAAGCTTTGCTGAATGACAGTATTACTGACACACTATTAGAAGGGAATGAAGCCATGCACAGAAACACACAAATTTGTTTGAAAAGCTGATCCAAATTGGAATATAAAGTATCTGGGAGACAGCAGCAACAGCAGGGAAGTCTAAAAATTATAACTCACTAAAATAGATGGTTTGAATTCAGAATAACAAATAAAAAGGTAAGACTGATGGTTCATTATGATTTCTGGTAACTGTACACATGCACAAAATCCCTAAAAATTAAGTGAAGCATTGTGATAATGCAGCCAAAGAAACAAACCAAGCACTTTCCCTTTTTTTTTTTTAGTACTAATTTCTTGTGTCTGAGCGCACAGAGCAGAACAGCCACCTTGCAGTTCCTGAACAAGCACAGACCGTGCATTCAGTGCTCAGCAGATGACATGCTGATGAACTACATTCATGCTTACTCTGTCCATTTTTTTTTTTAGCAGCCCTGGCTTAAAAAAAACAAAACAAAAAAACAACAACACACAAACAAAACTAACAACTTCTAGAGATTAAGAACTTGCTGAGAAGAAAAACAAAGAGTAAAGATTCATGGGGATATTTTTGTCGTGGCCAAAGGCTGACAACTTACGCTATCAAATTTCTAATAGATACAAAGCAAAATATTTGGCAAGTGATCAGAAAAGAGAAGAGATAAGAGAGATGAGCAATATGATAATGCTGCTTAATTAAGTTAAGCTCAGGGAAGTAGAACTTTGAGGGAAAACAGTAACCTACATGATGAGCAGCTGAAATGACATGCCGGTAATGGCAAGAAACGCACGTTGCTGGGAAAACTGAGGCTCCTGAGATGTCTGAGCAAGCTCTAAATAAGTTTGTAAGAAACCATCTACCTCTGCAGCCCCACAACCAACGGCAGGCACAGAAATGGAAAGAGATGATGCGGAAATGTGGCACAGAGAAGGCAGGCACCAAACTACTGCCTGGCTCACAGCACACAGAGTAGCAAACACTATGATGCAGACGAGTACCTCGAAATTATCACAGACAGGGAGATGGGTGAGTGAAAACTGGAAGGTATTACAGAAAAAAAATAAGCGTTTTCTGATCGCTTGCCTGATAAAGGTAGCAAGCGCGAGCAAACAGCCTGTTTGCTCTATCTCATGCTAGGGGGACATTCACCTCAAAGCACTGTGGCGGTGAGTTCCCAACCCAAAAGTGTTTCCGTGACACCCACCCCGCGCCCCAGCGGGTGCGCACAGACCGGGCCGGCACTGCCGGCAGCGCCTCAGGCGCACGCGGAGCCGCGGCCGTGCGCGGCGCCCAGCTCGGGAGCGCTGCCCGGGAAGAGACGAGAGGCACGCGGCCCCCGCCGGACCCGGGACGGGCTGCCGGCGCCCTGAGCCGCCCCGTTCCATCCAGCCGTGACGCGAGGCAGAAGTTTCAGCCCCGAACTTCGTCGCGGAGAGGAAGCGCAGCGCTGAGCGCTCCGGGAGGCCCGGGAGGGAGCGGGCGGCACCGCCCCGGTATTCCCTTCTCCGCCGACGCAGCGTCTCCGCCCGGGACTCCGCGCGGCCCACGCGGTGCCGCGGTCCCGGGACAAAGCGCCCGGCGGGGCCGGAGAACGGAGGGCGGGCGGGCCGGGGGGGAACGGAAGGGAGCGGGCACGGCGGGGGCCGCCGCCGCCACGCAGCCGCGCCGGGGCCGGGCCGGGCGCTCACCTGCCACGGGCTGTCCCCTCCTGGGGCAGTGGAGCCAGCGCGGCGGAATCTTGTTGTAAGACATGGCCGGGCCCGGGGCGAGGGCAGAGGGGGAGGGAGGGAGGAAGGGGCGAGCGGGAGCGGCCCCTCGGCGCTCAGACGCGCCCGCGGCCCCGGGCCCGCGGCGCCTTCATTCAGACCCAGCTCCGCCTCGGCCGCCGGCCCGCAGTGCTCCGCGGCCGCTTCCGCTTCCGGGTGCGCGCTGCCGGCGCCGCCATGCCGGGTCCGCCGGGCGGTCCGGAGCCGGGGCGGCGAGCGGGGCCGGCCCGAACGGGGCCCGAGCCAGTTAACGACAGCCTGTCGAGACTGAGGGGATGTGAAGCGCCCTCCTCCCCGAGCCGTCCCGTGGTCCTGCGGTTCTACGGGCGCCTCGTCTCTCTTATTTTCCCCAGCTGCTCGGAGCAGCGCCATAGAACGCGGCGCTCCGGGCGCGGATCGGGCAGCAGCCGGCCGCCAGGGGGCGCCAGAGGCGGCCGAACAGAAAGTGAAACCGCGGCGCCTGCGGGCGGGGAGGGGCGCGGGCGGCGTGAGGGGCATCCGCGGGCTGCTCCGAAAGTAATGCCTCCCGTTTATTTCCACAGAGACTGCAACAGCTACGAAGAGCGTTATGACACTGTTCGATAGACCAAATTCGCAGCTACAAAAAACTATTTTCCGACACAATCTCCGCCGCTAGCTATGCGGTTTTGCCAGCAATGAACAAGAGACTGCATGCTGTGCTCGTCAACAACTGCACCGGCACTGGTGGCCCTGTGTCACTGCTGTCACCGCTGAAACGCCGCACCCACCGCCTCACTGCGCTCACACCCAGCCTTTGGGCTCCACCCAGGTTTTAATGGTGAACATGCTGTAAACATGACATCAAGAGGTGGTACATAGAAAGGGAGCATGGAAAAAGAGGATAAACCTTTTTGCTCTTATCAGTGTTCAGTGTATTCCTGGGAATTTTACATGGGAAAAACTGAAGCACACAGAGGATCAGTATTGTCTAGCAAAGAGTATTCACACTTTGGAGAATCACTGAATCATAGAATTGCTCAGGTTGGAAAAGACCTCAACATTGAGTCCAACTACAACCTAACCATACTACCCAACTCTAACAGCCCTCCTCTAAATCATGTCCTTGAGCACCACATCCAAACAGTTTTTGAACATATCCAGGGATGGTGACTCAACCACCTCCCTGTGGAGCCTATTCCAGTGCTTAACAACCCTTTCTGTAAAGAAGTGTTTCCTGATATCCAACTTAAACTTACCCTGGTGCAACTTGAGGCCATTTCCCTGCATTCTGTCACCTGTCACCAGCGAGAAGAAATCAACCCCACTCTTTCTGTAAGCACCTTTTAGATATTTGAAGAGAGCAATAAGGTCTTCCCTCACCCTCCTTTTCCCCAGACTAAACATCCCCAGTTCCTTCAGTCACTTCTCTGCACTGCCAGACTGCTGCATTGACCCCTCCCAGAAACAGCCCACATGTCAAGTGCTTCCTCTTACATTGCTGTGGTTCTGCCTGTGTTGCTTTCAGGTCTGGAACACTTGGTGACTTACAGCTCATAGGCCCATCTGTATGTTCTGCATATGTAGTTCACTCTGAGCTTTGCCATGTTAGACACTCAGAAAGAATTTACAGACATAGGATGACAGTTCTTGTGTTACATCTTAGCAAACAGGCACTTTTCTGTTCGGCTCAATCGTTAAGATTACTTCTCCTGTTGTACCAGCAGAGAGCACCCAGTTCCCACATTCTTAACATGGCTTTTAGAAGTGTGCACTTGCTGTTTGAACAAGAAAAACACAGGTGCACGGTGTAGCAATGGCTGTGCAATGCTTTGAGAAAACAACTGCAAATGTTTTAACAGTCCATGGTATAGAATTCCCTCTTCTCTTCTCTGTATGCTGCTTATCTTTTATCTACATGCATTCAAACTCCTGTATCCTCACCCTGGTTTCTGTTTGCCAGTTATAATTGTTCTCTCAGAGGAAACACAACAATCAGTAAGTTATTTTCCTAGGATAAGGTTCATTCCTTCTATCACAGCTTTGTTGGCTTCTCTGATTTCAGTCTATCTGCAATGTTTCTGGTAGTGGAGAGCCGCATTTGTGTTTTACTTTGACTCGAAAAAAGAAAAAAAAAACAACACATGAACATGAAAAAAATGTGAGAAAAACACAATTTATATCTTTTTTCCTCATTACAGACTGAACATTTATTCAAACTACTGCTGGTGAATAACCTCACACTTTTCATTTTATTAATATTAACTTTTATTAATTGAATATAGTATACTAATAATGACTTTTATTACTATTGTAACTAACTAGCTCATTCAGGTATGCTAGCCCTGATATATGTTCAAGGCAAAGGAAACCAACCAGCTGTTGTTTTAATAAAGATTATGAGGTTCTATACTGATGCGTCAACAACCCTATGCTCAGGAGGCATGAAGCTTTTGCAGGGGGAAGAAAGGGGAAGTGCTGTTTAAATCTGAATAAGTACTAAGACTTCTTTGATACTGTAGTTGTACCTTATTCCAATAGTGCTTAAATCCTAACAGCATCAGAAACAATAATAATAATCGTAATAATAATAATAATAATAATAATAATAATAATAATATAATCCAGTACCTTGAAAACATACTTATATTTAACATTATGGTCATTTATGCTAATAAAAGAATCTAAACATGCAGGCATTTAAACATGCTGAGCATTCACCAGCTCTTCCATAAGTCAAAAGAAAATGCTAATGGCTTAACAGTTTTAAAACCATGTCCACCTGTTTGGTGTCAGGAAATAATTAAGAAACTGACTTTTAAAACAAATCAATTATTCTTCTACGTTTGAAAATGAAAATAAGACTTTAGAAGGAATTATTTTAATGCTTGTGCATATAAAATAACAAAAAGGGATGTTCAAACTATTTTCCAAGTTCTCCAATATATTGGAGAAAACGTCATTTACAGTGTTCTTCCAGCAGAGAGCTTTGAGAGTTCAGCAACAAAATTACCGATCTGTAATCTTCGAAACATTAGGGGGCACCACAGCCTCACAGACTTAACATGATGTAAGCTAAATACAGTTATTTTTCCTATCCAAAGTAAACAGGAAACAGCATGAAGCCAGCTAAATCAGCTCCTGGAGTTGTTCCATAATGCAAGACTATGATACAGTTCCTAACACAAATTTCATCAGGAGACAAGCCAGATATCTAGTACACCCTACTTTTTGTAGCAGTAATAAAACCCTCCTTTTTGTAACAGTAATAAAACCCACAGACTAATGGATGCAATAAAAGCAACCTGCTTTCAAGTCTTCATGTGAATCTTAAATTTCCCATCAGGGTTTCATTCTGGGAAAATGTGTTTTTAGCACAAGCCTATAAGGTATTACAATGTTTGTAGAATAAAGCTCTGTATAGGCAGGAGCTTCAGATGGAGCTACTTTAAATCCCAGTCCCTGAACTGGGTATTGGAGCTGCTGTTATTGAAGGACAACAAGTGTGACTGCACAAACTGACTTGCAGGTCCTAAAAACAAGATGCCTTCCTCTTGTTCCTCTGCAACAGAATTCCTCTGCAACTGAACTGATAGCGTGCTTGATGTAATAGAAGTAAGCAGCTGGACAACAGGATCATGAGCAAAACAGCTGTCATTCCCAGTGGGCTGACACCCACCTCCCCAGTGTTCTTGCAGTTTGACCTCAGCACTGGTGGCCTTGCATCAGGTGTGAGGAACAATTTTCAGTGAAATCTTATACCTTGAAAAGTATCCAGATGTAACATTCAAGAACATATTATCCATTGCATAACGTGAAATCACACAATAACAGTGTGCTTTCAGTATGGCGTGGAATTTTAGTCAATCAACAGGAATTTCATGATGAGTAGCGGTAGGGAGAAGTGTGACATAATATAGAGAAACAAACTCTAATTAAAGTAAGTGGAAAGCGTGACTCATAATCTTTGGAGCTGATCTGGTGAGATCACACAGTAAAACAGCACATCTGATGCTATGCTTTCTAGTTTCTGCACTAAGGATGGATACCTTCACAAAATCCTGCCCTGAGCGGAGGCTGTAGTTGAAGCTGCGTTGTGGGAATACAAGAAAAACTGTTCAGAACAGCAGCTGGTAAAGCTGTTCAGAGCAGCAGCTGGAAAAACTATTCAGAGCAGCAGCTATGGAACAAGATAAGCAGCATGAGAACCAAGGACACCTTTAGAAGAAGAAAGAACATCTCACAGCTCTGATTGGATAAGCGCCTGTGTGAACGGTTGAAGAGTGTTTTGTAGAATGCTCTGTTAACGTGTATAAATAGAATAGTGCTTAACAATAAAGTAGACTAACAGCTTTTAACCATGTTGGTGTGCTGTTGTGTCTCCAGCGTGTCCTGAGAGTCCAGAGACTTCCCCACATTTGGCGCCCGAGCAGGGACAGCGTGGAACGGTTCAGGGAAGTGGACAACAGCAGGACGGTCACGACAGAGGTTGGCACCGACAGAAGTGTTGTGATAGCTGGAAGTTGGCGCCGATGTAAGTGTTGCGGTTAGCTGGAAGCGGGGTCGCGACCTGCCCTCTGTATCCACGATGGAGTGGGAAGCTGCGGAGAAACTGCTGTTAAGTATACTCTCTAAGAGAGGGGAGCAGTCATCTCCTAAAGGCATGACCGAGCTGGTGAATTGGGCTCGGAAGAATGGACATTTGTCGGAAGTTGTGCTGATATTCAGCGTTGATGAATGGCGGGATATTGGGGACCACATGTGGGACTCAGTCATCAGTGGTGGAAAGGAAGAAAAGTTGTTGCGGACCCTTGGTCCCTTGTGGAGGTCTATTATTAATACTTTAAAAACTATGCAAGCTGAGCGACAGGTAGCTGCTGCAGCTATACAGGCACTGGCCGGTACAACAACTAATTCGGCTTCAGAGTTTGACGTGCCTGTTCAGGATATCACACACCCTCTGTGTTCCTCAGCAGGTCAGGTAAAAGCGTCGGTAGAGGCAGCAGCCCCTGATCTCTCGAATGACATTGCTACTGAGTCGTCTGCAGTATTGCAGCAAGGAAAAGGGGCTATACCTGACATCACCCCTGATGTACACTGCAAGGAGCAGTCTTCTGCAGAATCAGAGAGCGACGATGGGGGTGAGGGGTTGGAAAAACTGGATTGCAAGGTTAAAATATTAAAAGAGCGATTACGTAGCCTGGAAATCTGTATACAGCAAAAAAGAGATACAGGGTCTGACCGAAGTTCTCAACCAGTGCCTTCTACGGGTCCTGTCCTACCGATAGCGCCTGTTGCTCTACCGACTCACCCAGCAGCAGCTGCTCCCTCACGGTGGTCGGGGGTAATCCGTGATGCTATATTGGAGGGGCAATGGGAAACGGTTTCTCAAATTGCATGCCCAGTGTTATATAATCAGCAGGGTGCGCAACGGGAATCCCATGATTGGAAATTGTTACAACAAGCGCAGAAAATAGTTACGGAGTACGGTCTTAAAGACGAGGCATCTAAACAAATTATTCAATGGATTTTAACTGCTGATGTGAATATACCAAACAATATAAGAAATTTGGGTAGATTGTCATCAACACCATCAGAAAATTTGTTGTTTCTCCAAGAGTGGTCCAATAGAGCACACCGCGAGGCTGCAACAGCTCAGCAGCCTGCCGATTCACTGTACGGCATTACAGCAGAAATGCTGACAGGGACAAGTCCCTATGCCTCCTCTGACACACAGGTTTCTTTTCCAGCAGCTTTTCATCGCTTGTTGACTAGACTGGCATTGGAGGCAATTTTTGCCATTCCTTCTGGGAAAAAGGAATTGACTTTTGCCAGTGTGCGCCAGGGGGTTACAGAACCATTTGCTAGTTATGTGGATCGAATGTGGGTAGCAGTTCAGGATAGTGATTTGCCTGAAGAAACTAAACAGCAGCTATTTCGGGTTATGGTGCATGATAATGCCAATAACCATACTAAGGGTATACTAGCTACGTTCCCACAAGGGGCCACAGTCGAAAGCATGTTGCAACGCGTAGCCCGAGTTGAGCAAAGTCAACAGGTTTCACAAATTGCCACCGCTGTGCAAGTGGCTATGGCTACACCGTCACCAAGAAGGGGCAGGAATGAGAAGTTTACATGCTATCGTTGTGGTCTCAGTGGTCATATGCGGCACAGTTGCACTAAAAAGGTATGGTGTGATCACTGTCAACAGCCCACTCATTCTGCCCAGGTTTGCCGCAAGGCAGGAAATGGCCAGCAGAGCACGAAAGTTCGGCGTGCCCCGATACAAGTACCGAGCAGCAACTCAGAGGCTACCTTGATCAATATGTCCCTGGCACCCGAGGTAGTCTCAGAGTGGACATGGCAACCACAGTAGATGCCTATTTACATGATACTGTGGTTCACCGGGTGAAATTAGTTTCCCACAGACCATTGTCTCAACATCAGCCTTTGCACGCTTTGCTGATGGGTAAATCTTCATTGGGCCTATCCAGTGTGATGTTAATTCCGGGGCTGATAGATTCAGATTATGTCAGACCTATATATGCCTTATTATATACTATCACTCCTCCTGTATTTATTCCAGCTGGATCAAGAATCGCACAGTTAATTCCTATACCGGCCCAAACTCCTGCAATGGACAGTCCTACTAGGATAGGGAGTTTTGGGTCGCCTGGCCCTCTAGCCTGTCTAACAACTTATTTAGGGAAACAGCCAATGATACAAGTAACATTGACTTCTTGAGACATCACTGAATCAGTAAAAGCCTTATTAGACTCAGGCACTGATGTCTCTACTGTATCTACTGCTGTTTGGCCTGCACAATGGCTGGCCTCCCCTGTCACAAACATTAGTGGTGTTGGCAATTTTTCTGCTACAAAACGTTCTACGCACCTAGTGCAAGTTCAGCTTAAGGGAGAAAGAGTAATTTCTCTCCTATTACATGTTGCGGTGTTGCCCAATGGTTTGCAAATGCTAGTTGATCGTGATATTCTGTCCCAAATTGGAATTAGGTTCACTAATAGGGATTTAGTCTAATGGTCACTGCGGCACCGCCACCTATTCCTATCAGCTGGAAAACAGATGAGGCAATATGGGTGGAGCAGTGGCTACTGTCAAAGGGGCATCTAGAAACTGCACAAGCGTTAGTAAAGGAACAACTTTGAGCAGGTCATATTCGACCTTCCACTAGCCCTTGGAATACACCAATCTTTGTTATTCCAAAGAAATCTGGCAAATGGAGCCTGCTGCATCCTCCAGAAAATCAGTGATCAAATGGAAGCGATGGATGCCTTACAACCTGGCCTACCTTCACCTGCTATGGTACTGCGAGTTCAGTATATATTGGTTATAGACCTTAAGGATTGTTTTTTCACGATTCCTATTGCTGAACAAGACTGTAAGCGTTTTGCTTTCTCTGTGCCATCTGTTAATAAAGCGGAGCCAGCCTCTCGGTATGAATGGGTTGTACTGCTTCAAGGCATGAAGAATTCTCTGACTGTGTGTCAGCTATTCGTAGCCACTGCCTTGCCACCCATTCGTAAAGCAAACCCTCATATGATCATTTATCATTACATGGATGACATACTGTGCTGTCAGGAACAGCCTTTTGATAATAGCTGAGAAGTGCAATTAATCTCCCATCTCTCTCAATTTGGCCTTACGGTGGCACCGGAGAAAGTGCAACGCACCTTTCCTATGTTATATCTGGGTTGGAAATTGTCAGATGCTATTATATACCCTCGGACTGCAGAATTGAAAATTGACATTTCTACATTTACCAACTTACAAACTCTTTTAGGTCACTTACAATGGCTACGGCCATCGGTTGGCATTTCTAACGCTCAACTAGAACTGTTGTTACAATTGTTAAGGGGGAGAGGTGCTAATGATGCGATCGTATTGACACCTGAGGCTAAGCAGGCTCTAGTTCAGATTACCGCCCAAATTCAATCAGCAGCTAGCCATCGTCAATCCCTACTTCACAACATTTCTCTTGTTGTGTATGTCCAGGAGAAGCATGCTTTCGCAGTCATCTGTCAATGGAAAAAAAGGCACACTTCTCCTCAAAACAGGCCTACTAAACAATCTTCTCCTTCTGTGTTTTTTTTGCTGGAATGGCTTTTACCCCCTGCTCAGCCTCGGTCGTCCTTGGTGACTCGTATTGATACAGCAGCTGAACTGATTTGTATGGGCAGAGACAGAGTTCTCTGCACAGCAGGGCAAGAACCTGACGATATTATTTTATCCTTTACCTCGCTGTGGGCAGAGTGGGTGTACCATCACTCCCTCTCCTTACAGTTGGCTTTAGAAGTATACCCTGGTCATTTGCATACACAACGCCCAGATCAGCGAGTAGCGCAGTTCCTGGAAAAAACAGACTGGATTGAAATACCTCGGTATTCAAGACAACCGGTGAATGGTCGCACAGTATATACTGACACTGGACGAAGGAGCCACAAAGCTGTTTGTGTGTGGTAGGACAATAGCTGGAAGCATCAGTTTATGCCAATGGAGCCGCAAGACAGCTTACAAACTATGGAACTAAAAGCGATTTTATGGGTCTTTACTGCATGGCCAAATAAACCTCTAAATGTTGTAACCGATTCCCTCTACGCGGCTGGTGTATGTCAAAGAATTGAGGACGCCCACATTAGAGACAACAAGAATATGTGGCTTATCTCTATGTTTTTACGTCTTAAACATATGTTACGGCAAAGAAAGGAACCAGTTGTGTCATCCATATTTGCAGCCACCTAAATACTTGGTTTAGGGGAGGGTAATGCTGTAGCTGATAAATTGGTTATGGTGACCCCTGTTAATCTGTTTGATGCTGCTTGTAGCTCTCAGGAGATGTTTCATCAAAATGCCCGTGGTTTACATAGACAGTTTAATATTGGTGTGAACGATGCAAGGTTAATAGTACTAACATGTCCACAGTACAGTCACCATAACGGTGGCTTTGGGTTGGGGACAAATCCTCGAGGCTTACGAGCATTGGAAGTGTGGCAAACAGATATCACCCATATTGCAGAGTTTGGTTGACTGAGGTATGTTCATGTCACTGTCGACACTTACTCTGGGTTTACATGGGCCTCTCCTTTAGCGGGCGAATCTGCTAAGCATGTCATTAAACATTGGATTGCATGTTTTGCTATCCTAGGAGTTCCAAAACAAATTAAAACGGATAATGGGCCGGCCTATAAGTCGCAGTTAGTACAGTCTTTTTGCAAAAGTGGGGAGTTCAACATAAGTTTGGGATCCCACATACTCTTACAGGTCAGGCTATTATAGAACATGCGCATGCTACACTAAAAGCGCAACTAAACTGAATGGGTAATATACGTGATGTGCCAGATCGCCTCATGAGCACTCTTTTCTCCCTTAACTTCCTTTCTGTTTGAGGAGGCTCATCAGTACCTGCTATAACCTTGCATCATTCAGGCACTAGTATGAGAGTACTAACTGAGTCTGCAAAAGTATCTTACAAAGATCCTTTGACTGGAGATTGGAAGGGCCCATGTACTGTCATATTTGTAGGAAGAGTTTATTTTTTCTTTCCACAGATGACGGCCCTATTTGGATTCCTGCTCGCAGTGTTCGCCCTTGGCGCAGAAGTGCTACCTGAACCATCCCAAATCAACCCGCAGCAAAACATTGTGGGTCACCTGGCCTAAATCAACAGGCTGGATCAACTTCTGCTTAGCGCTTGCTTCTGCCACTGACCCTTTTCAAACTTGTTTAATAGGAATGCCATCTCTAAATGATTCTGACTTTTTTGCTGACTCCACAGGTAGTTGCAATGTATTAGACACTCCAGCTGATTGTTCTTTCATGCTTCTTACGGGTCACAATACCACTATAGCCTGGGACCCACAGGATTTGAATCTTCTTGGAGCTCAACAGATCAGTAACACATCTACGGGATGGAAGAAAACATGTTTCATGTTTGGCAATTATACACGCTCAGTATGGCAACAGGCTATTAGGAGTTACTCGCTTCGAATCCCTTTCCCTGGAAACCAAACATGGACAATAGTTTCTCCTAAGCAAGTAGACTATTCAGTACAGGCATGGTGCGGGTATGGTTGACCGGTTTATCGGTCCAATACTATGGTACCAACCACACTAGAAGCAGTTGAGTTTGGATGGAACACCACACAAATTTTGATCGGCTCATAGAAACCAAAAGTGCTACCCCCTGGGTATTTTCTAATATGTGGGGAGAGTGCCTGGCAGGGTATACCAGGAAATGCCTTTGGGGGTCCATGTTACATTAGTAAACTCACTATTTTTTCTCTCACTTTCCAGGAAACGTATGTCATCCACTCTAAACGTAGCGTAGGTATACTGCCAGATTGCAACGACAGTGTGGAATTATTATCCATGGCTGCATGAGTGGCTTTAGCTGTCTTTATACTGGGGGCTGTTGCTCAGAATGCACAAAAAATGATAGCTCGCTTAGCATGCTGGGCAGAAAAACAAGCTAATGTAATCACTGGTATTTTAGAGCAATTATTATTAGATCAAAGTAGCTTACGCCATGCCTTGCTGCAAAATAGAGCTGCCATTGACTTTTTGCTATTAGCACAGGGACACAGATGCGAGGATTTTGATGGTATGTGCTGCTTCGATTTCAGTGACCATAGTGAGTCAATTCACAAGGCCATCACATATTTGAAAGGACATGCACATAAGATACAGCAAGATGTCAGTCTGCTGGACAAATGGCTAAAGGGATGGGGTATTACCAGGTGGCTGCAAGGTTTGGTAAAAGAAGGCTTTCACGTTCTTCTAATGATTGTTTTAGGTATTATAATTATTAGTATAGCTATCGGAATTGTAAAACACTTGCTCAACAAAATGTCCGCTGCAGTCTTGCTTGCACAAAAAGAAAAAGGGGAAATTGTGGAGGAGTGGTTGACGT
Organism: Chrysolophus pictus; assembly: GCA_037305975.1. Classification (NCBI taxonomy): domain Eukaryota; kingdom Metazoa; phylum Chordata; class Aves; order Galliformes; family Phasianidae; genus Chrysolophus; species Chrysolophus pictus. The sequence goes on from CM074578.1 coordinate 35,397,954, forward strand.
AGCTCGGCCATGTTTACCCCTCTTTGGAACATTGCGAGCAAGCAGCCCACAAAAGGGACGGCGCCAAGATGTGAGACGACCATGAGAAATAGTCTGATACCAGACTTAAAACGACTGGTTTGTGCTTCTTATTGTTTGATATTGACTTGTAGCTTGTTGGTACAATAATGGTATAATATAGGGGGTGATTTTCCTGTATTTTAATGCAGTTGAGTACTTCTTTTATTTTAGTAGTAGATTGAATGTGAATTAAACAGGATTTAATGTTACTAGTGCCGGAATCTAGGGGAATAGCTATTCTAATGTATTAGTAACGTTTGGTTATGATACTATCAGCCTATCAAATAGCCTTTCTTGATTTGCAAAGGCAAAATCTGGAAAGGAATCCCAGGCAAAGGGATAACCCTGTATTATAGAAAGATTAATCTTCTTTCATCCCACTTACCAGGAATTTTTAAAATATGACCATGCATCACCTGAGGCAAAGATGCATGCTCAGAAAGCTAACCTTGATAGTTTATTATGTTCTCAGGTAACTGTTCCACTTGGGCTCTGTATCACGACTGGCCATGTGGATACAGTGTACAAATGGAAAATACCCTTCAGACCCTGAGAAGAATAAAAACAAGAGACAATCTGTGATGGGTGGGAGAGGAAAAGTGCACCTTGAAGCAGGGGATGCCCTGCTGGCACTGCCTATCGCATTCACCACCGCCATGTATTTTCTCTCTCTTTTTCTGCAGGTTGTTGTTTCTCGAGGGTCAGTAAGTAATAATGTCCCTAGTTCTATCTGGCACACAAAAGTTGTACGACTATTAGTTCTCTATTAGCCCAAAGGCATAATCACGAGTACTCTAAAAGCATCTGTTGGATAAATCTTAGTGATCTTTCAAAATCGATATATCAGAATATATTAAAGTTGAAGACCTTTTTCAAAGCAGTTAGAGATTAACACAGAATGGGGCCCTCAGGGATTTATTTCCAGGTTGCAGAAAGTTGGGCTGCAGGCCAAACATGTGTTTGTTCTTTTTAGTAGGTTAACAGTATTTCTTGTCATTATGCTATGTTTGCCTTGTCTCCTTTCTCACAGTTAGAGTACTGTCAATCGAGGCCTTGATTGAGTTATAATTATTTTAGTGTTACTGTTTCATAGTATGGTAGTAGTTTTGCGAATAAACAAAAAAGGGGGAATTGTAGGAATAGAAGAAAAACTGTTCAGAGCAGCAGCTGGAAAAACTATTCAGAGCAGCAGCTATGGAACAAGATAAGCAGCATGAGAACCAAGGACACCTTTAGAAGAAGAAAGAACGTCTCACGGCTCTGATTGGATAAGCGCCTGTGTGAACGGTTGAAGAGTGTTTTGTAGAATGCTCTGTTAACGTGTATAAATAGAATAGTGCTTAACAATAAAGTAGACTAACAGCTTTTAACCATGTTGGTGTGCTGTTGTGTCTCCAGTGCGTCCTGAGAGTCCAGAGACTTCCTCACACTGCGTAACTGAGGCCTTGGACCATGTGAGAAGCAGAGCAGAGAGTCTGTTGCTACTGGGGGTGATCACTTCTTTACTGCCTGAAATAGCCAGAGGGGCTCAGCATTTATGCCTGTAAACCTGTGTATGTGATGACTGAGTTCTGGGTTGCTATACAGGTAGAAATATTTTTCTCATGTGATCAGTCATACAAAGTAAAGATTATTATCCACAGACACTCTCTGACTTTCTGCATTTTAAGTTTGAGCCTATGGATATATATTATGGTTATATGTGTTTATAAAGCCTGTGAAGAATAACACATGTATGAGCTATATAATACAGTAGATGAGAAAATACGTACAGACTTATTTTTACTTATATGTCTGTAAGATTCAAAGCATACAAATATAAATGAAAACCATAGTCTCTGTCTTGAGGTGTTTCAGTCCTAAAAATGCCTCAAGGAACCGGTTAAAGGAAAAGGAAAAGAATACATAACAAGCAAAAGTGATCAGCGTGGCAGCCATACTGGCTTTTTTTTTACTTTTTTTTTTTTTTTTAAATTGTCTACAACTTATATTTATGTATGGAATTATATATAGAAAATAAGATGATCGAACATTGTCCTTGTGAAGTTAGTTTTGCTTTCTGTCTGTATTCATTGTGGAACAAGCTTTACAAGAACACATCCTACTCTTTCCTGCAAAAGTTTCCCTCAAAACCAAGAACAGAGCAAGAGGAATATCTTAGCACATGTGTCTGCAGTATCACTGATCTCGCAAACCTTAGGAATAAGCTGGCAAATGTCATTTTAAACAATGAAATTATATGGGCTGTAAATCTGCCTCTTCCAAGCATTCCTTAGAGAAAGAAACAGAAATTTGTTTTCATTAGGCACATGTCTGGAATTCCCTAGAAATACTCTTCCTCATGTTTTCTCCACTTTAGGCTACATCACACAGTAACAACCTGGGGCAGACATTACGGAATGGGCTTTTCCTCAGGCAGTGTGATACCCGTGGTCTACAGCTGGTCACAAAGTCACATAAAGACCATGCCATTTCTTTCTACTGCTGATTTTGCCTTCTGTAGTTATGTGAAGAACACAAATAAGCCTACTGTCTTCATACTCAAACCTTCACTTGGTATGGGTATAAAGCTGTCTTTCTCCAGATGGACTTCAAGGGAATTAGAAAGAGAAAGGGAAGGAGGTGTAAAGATGACTACACTTGCCTGAGATGAGTTTCCTGGCCTTTGAGGTTCACAATGTGTTCCAGCAGTAGGAAGTTTTGGAGTTTGGCTAAGTAGTTTTTACACACCGAAAGAGTGTAGGCTTTTCCTGTGAAATCTTAACTCTTCTGTGGAAAGTCATTTTGTGGATTCCCTTATCTACTTCTGCTGTTCAGAAACTGTTCTTCAAAAATCCCTTTCGGGGAGAAAAATCTCCACATATCCTTCCACGCGCTGAGTTAGATGTGCTAAAATGAGTTCAGTATTTGATTTTTTGCTACAATTGGATGATGATTTTTTTTTCAGAGACCCACTGTGGAGCACATTCTAAGCTTTCTGAAGTCTTCTACGAGTTTCAGTGGATTGTGAATCAAACCCTGCCTATCTGTATTCTCTAGCATGGAGAATTAAAAAAAATGTGTCAGAAAACATTTGTACACAACAGTGGAGAGTCATGAGCAGAACTAAAACACATAATTAATGGATTACTGAACCATAACACAGAGATAGAGGGTCTCAAAAGAGTATGAACAGTATGGACATAATCCTGATTGTACACAAGGGTATGCTAATTTAAACTGAGAAGCCCGTTTCAATTGTTTGTATTTTAGATGCGAGTTTTGCTTATCACAAAGGGAATGGTCAGAATGAAAAGACAAGGCATTTTGTCCCAGATCACAACCCCTTTAATTATTCTCCATTCTTCTCTCCACTGCAGTTTGTAGCAGTGTCAAAAAGGGCAGCTGTTGCTAGGTAATCTTTACCAGTTTGGCAGCTGAAGTTCCAGACAGACAGAAAGGAGTTTTTATGTATCAAACTGTATATCATTCAAACCTAAAGGATTAGTTCTAAATGCTCCTAGTTAAAGGTTTCTTTTCAGGAGTAACCCGGCTCCAGGCTGAGCAGCGCAGCTCTGCAGGCCATGGGTCAGCAGGACTGAGTTGCTGCAAGCCCTTCCTGGGCACTTTGCTGATCTCTGCAGTGAACATCGGGCTCACACACCCCTCTGACCCTCTTAAGCTAATGGTCTATGATCACAGGGTCAACAAAGCCAGGAGCTGATGAAGCTCGGAGTGAGCAGACCTCTCTCCTTCACAGCTGGGTGCCATTGGGTCAAGCTCCTCTTTTCGTTACATCTAGGGGCTGGACACAGAACATGGTCTCCTTTTATCTCAGTTTTGTGATCTACCAAGCATCCTAAGGAATCTGGGATCCTTTTAATGCGTGAAGCAGAACTAACAGAAGTACAAAACTGACATTATTACTCTAATGTATAAAAATTCTTGAAACAAACATTTTACTCATACTTTAATAGAATAATCACAAAGGAATTTTATTGCTATATCTTCTAAGAATTCTGATATGGAAGAAACCAAGAGTTAAATGTGGGATAATCACAGTCAGCGCATTATGGTCACATCTGCTGTTGTTCCCACCCAGCTATGTTCTTTAGCACCTGACACCCACTGACACCATAACAGTCTTTTTTTGTTTAATTTTGTTACCTATGAATGATAAAAAAGCAAGAATTGGACTTGCTTTCTCTTTTTTAGGGGCTGTGGGCTACAAAGGGTGGTTCAATTGCACTCATCATCTTTTTACATTAAAGTGTTCTCTTCCATATGAACTATGGCATCCAAATGCATCCAAATTGGATGTGTATCCAGTTCTGAGGGTATTAATCACTCCAGTGCTACAGTAATTCCTGACGCTGAGGAAGTAGTGCCAGTCCCACAGGCCTGAGCTGGCAGACTGAGGAGCAGCCAGGCACTCCCACACCTCATTGACCTACTTCTCCATTCTTGTTTCTTCTAATGAAGCAACCTGGAGCTGCCCTGCAGATCCCCATGGGATCTCAGGTGTTTTTCTGCCCCAGGGGCACACCACATGAGCACTGACTCACCACAGTGCTGCTCTCCAGCGCTGACAATTCACCAGTGTCAAGTATTGAACAGATCTCCAAAAGACTTCAGGACTCTCTGCCACACTAGCTGTGCCAACATAACGTATGCACAAAGTCTATTTGTTGATTTACTTTGTTAGAGGTAGTTTAAAACAGGAGTTCTGCCTAGGGCTCAGCCGTGGCTGAGAAGAAAGCAGAACCAGACAGAAATGAAACAGGAACAGAAGGAAAAATCCTCCTAAGTGCAAAGATGAAACAGATAAGCCTTTTGGTAAGACTTACTCATGTTTGCATCAGCCAGCTGCCATGTTACATTTTGTTAAAGATAGGCTACCTAATAGGCAGAGGTGACAAGTCGTGCCACTGAGGATACACTCTGTAACAACAAGTTGATCATCTGTGTTGGACCAGGAAACTTTTGTTCCCCAAGTGTTAAGCAAATCACTAGCAGAAAGATATTTGTAACAAATTGGCTCATACATTTGCAGTGAAATATGCAGTTTTGTCCCAGCGGTTGTTTTGTCTGCTAACAAGGTCCAGTTCTGAGACAGAACATTAGTCTCTATCTCAAAACATAGCTCATAAATAGTCAAGGACAGACACTAAGTACATTTGATTTCACAACCACAAATGATGATGAATGAACACTGCAACCTGAAGTTTCTACAGCTCTGTGTAAATCCCAGTAGTCATCAACATGTTTCACAATTTTTCTGGTTTATATTAACACATACAGGAAATATGTTCCATGGCTCCCATTTTACATAACGTCTAAATCAGTTACCTCACTTAAGATTCGGGCAGAGTGTAAGAGACAGACCCTGGCATTCAGTTGGACTGAAGTTTTTGTAATTGTTGGTGATATGTATTTTAATAAAAAAGATTGTACATACAAAGAACAGCCTAAAGGAGCATTAATAAAACTTGAATTTTTGCACCCTAAAAGTGTGACTTTTTATATGAGCTGTTCAACTCAGTAGAGCTCAACATTTTGTTTGTTTTAAAACAGACATTGTAACTCTTACTGAGAATTAGTCCTTTGGCTATGAATTGCATTTGACAGCTGACCATGGATCACTACACTAAGGGAAGAACAGTCTTGTTCTAGAGGAGTTTATTTGTTTTACTAAAGCACGTATGAGTTGAATCTTGGTGAACAGATGTCAGGTTCTGACTTGGCATATCCTGTACTCATAATATTCAAGCCCGTTCTTTTTTACCACTGCCCATTTGTGAGGTGTGCTGCAATTAATAGATGTAACACACCTTAAGTCTCACAGCTTTCACATAAATATATACTGCTCTTATTAATATCAGTGAGAGCCCTAAGTATGTACGTGCCAAAAAAAAAAAAAGAAAAAAAAGACAGGGAGACCAGCATTCCATTGAGCAGTAGTTTTACTCTAGTATTCACTTAATCTTTCTATGGTTGAAAGGAAAAACAACACAGTTTGCTTTCGGGACTTGAATGTATATTGCATCACTTCACCATGCCACTCGGTCTTTGGTATTCTATAATCCAGTTCTCAAGAGGAAATGTAAGAAGAGGCTGATTGATTTTCCTGCATCTTAAAAGATACATCCCATCATACAGTTATGGCAGTATTATTTTGCAATTAGTTCAGTTTCATTTGTATTTGTTGGCATATTATTAAAATAGAATCCTAGAATCCTTAGAGTTGGACAGGACCTTTAAAGGCCATGTAGTCCAACTCCCGTGCATTGAACAGGGACATCCACAGCTGGATCAGGTTGCCTAGGGCCTGATCCAGACTTGATAGTCTCCAGGGATGGGGCATCCACCACATCTCTGGGCAACCTCTCCCAATAGATTAGAACCAAGTAGTAAGACCTAATCTTTTCTACTACAGATGTGTAATTTTCCTGTAGTGACCTTGCTTAGAACAATAAGTAGAAATTGGTATCTGTGTCATTTCTGACTTGTCTGCTCCTAAGGGTTGATTTAAAAACCAGACAATTTATGCAGTCGTTCTAGATACAAGGAGCACTGTAGAAAACACAGCAAGGAAGAAATAGCAAAAGATGCTAAGAAGGAACTGAGTGAGACATTGCCAAGAACAAAGGAACACGTGGTGTCAAAAGGGAGCATATCAGGTAGGCAGCAGAAGCTAGCCTATGCCAAGATGTGTAGATGAACATTTTAAACTTAAGGCAGAAAGTGAATGAAAGACAACAAGGGTAGCTGAAAGAGAACGTAACTGAAGAGTAAGAAATAATGTTGTTACTGTGTTGTGTGATAGCAAGACTAAAGTAGTAAGCTACACGGCTGAAGCCAGAAGATGAATGGGATGAAATATTAACGCCGAGAACTAATAAGGCCCAAAACAAGGATTTTTCAGGGAAAATGATGTACAACTGGTGTGCTATGGAAAATGGTAAAGAAAGTGGATACCATAATAAGTTTCAAAAAACTTTCTCAAAAGCTGATGACACTGGAGCAGAAGAGATGAAAGGCTTGCAGTTACAAATCCCTTTCTCTGAAGAAAGAAATAAAACCACACTAGATCCCTATCATCAAGGGGAAGAGGCTGGGAAAATGGAAAATCCCAATTTTGTTCAGCAGTGAAGAACTCTGCTCTCTTTCCAGCTGAGGAAACGTCACTGGAAAGTCCCAGCCTGAAAAAAAAAAACCAGCAAGTAAACAAATTGCTTAGGCAGTGAAAACAGAAAGAGGAACAAAGTCAAATGATACTTAGACTTTAAAGGATCTTATTTTCAAGTTAGCATTTCCTTGATGGCAGCGGTTCAAATTCAGACAAGAAAAATCTCATTACAGTGAATCTGGCCAGAAGCTTCACTAATGGTGTGAGGTTACAGAATGAAAAGTCATTTATTAAATATGTAAGGCTTCAACTTAGGATCTTTTTTATTTTCTGCTACAGAGTACAGTCCAACAACCCCCGTGACAAACCAGACATTATTATTAGATCACTCCAAAGTTATAAATAATTGTCTGACAACCTCGTGGATTTTTTTTCTCCTGGGTTTATATGTATTTCCAGACAAGGAAGCTTTCCTTAAAAATGTATTTCCTAACTCACTGGGCATGGCTGTTTGCATTATAAGCAAGTTTAATGATGGGAACTTTTCCAGCATTGTCCATCAAGAAAATAAGGAAAAGGCATGGCTGGTCACACTTAAAGAAGAAATACAGTGTTGGGTAAAATTCTGGGATTGTCTCAACACTGCTTTTCTGCTTTCCCAATTAATTAGCGTTGATGCATTCTGAGCCTGTGTGCACGATAGCAGAACCCTGCTAGCAAAAAACAGATAGCAGTTATGGAAGTGTTGCACAGACTGTCATACACCCAACCTTATCAATATTAAACTAAAAACATAGGATTTTATTTTCTTTACACTCATGTTCTCTTCTCACCAGGGTTTAACACAGCTGCAGAGAACCAGCTCTCACGCGTTATCCTTGATAGCCAAAACTATGATTCTTTATGAAGTTGCCAACCTAGTGACATCCTCACAGACAGGGAAAGAAGATCGGTTATCAGACTTTGGGTCAGGGGGTTATGTTTGGTTTTTGTTGTTAGCTTTTGTTTTCTTCATTGCTTCTCATGTGTGTAGACAGTAGGAGAGAAACAGCTGCAAGAAGGTGTGAGATGTTGATTCTTTACCATTCTTCCCGTTACTAGATAAGGGCATAATTCTACCATTGTCATGGCAAGGGGTAGGAAGATCCTAACTTCCAAAGTGGAAGCCCAGAGCCAGGCCCACTTCTGCTACTTGAGCTTTAAACAATGTGGAGCAATGATTTTGACAGTTTTCATCAGCCACCAAGCTGGAGCAGCAATGTGAAACCCAGTGAATTTCAGTTCCTGTAGCTGATGCTATAACAGTCTTAGCTTTCTAAAGGAGAAATGGAAAGAAACTCCCTCTCATGTGTGCTTTTACATACGCAGCAGAAAGGATAATCAATGATACCTTTCCTGGAAGAGGTGAGGGTGGGGACAGTAGGGACAATCTTCACAGAAATCATTCTAACTTGAATCTTTTTCATAGACTCACAGAACGTACCAAGTTGGAAGGGATCCACAAAGATCAACAAGTTCAATCCCTGGCTCTGCACGGACTATGGCTTTTATAGGAATGTCTCTTTCTCAAAGCAATTTCCTAGCATTAAAAGTAAGCTGTGGCAGGAACACGATGAACATGCCAATATTGACCAAGATGGCATGCTGTGCAGTCTGACAGTAAGTCATGCCTTACGTTCAATAATGCCTATTGCAAAAGCCTCTATATAAGACTGCTTTCAGTTTCAGATAACACAGTTTGCTACAATAGCTAATCTAGAACCCTTCTGTAAAAATGCTGGTAATTTTGAAGCATTAAAACTAATTTTTCTGTCTTCTGATAGCACAGCCATGCTATCTAAAATCATTTCAAAATGGATGCATCTTTGATACTGAGACATATTTTCTTCAGTTCAACTAATATGCTGCTCCCAACTTCAGTTCCACATACAGAATCACAGACTCACAGAAACACCAAGGTTGGAAAAGACCTACAAGATCATCCAGTCCAACCATCCACCAACCAATAGTTCTCTCTAAACCATATTCCTCAACACAAAATCCAAATGTTCCTTGAACACCTCCAGGGTCGGTGACTCCACCACCTCCCCAGGCAGCCCATTCCAGTGCCTGACCACTCTTTCAGAAAAATAGTATTTCCTAATGTCCAGCCTAAATCTCTCCTGGCACAGCTTGAAGCCATTCCCTCTAGTCCTATCACCAGTTACACGAGAGAAGAAGCTGACCCCCAGCTCACTACAACCTCCCTTCAGGTAGTTATAGAGAGCTATAAGATCTCCCCTGTGCTTCCTTTTCTCCAGACTGAACAATCCCAGCTCCTTCAACTGCTCCTCATAAGGCCTGTGCTCCAGACCCCTCACCAGTTTTGTAATTCAGTCAGGAATAGGAGTAAGTACAACTGTGAATCTAAAAACTCCAGGCAGAAGACTTTAGGTCTAGAAAAAGTGCTTTGTATTTCAGTATACAGTCGGCAGCAAGATACACAAAATATTTATATATATTTACTTACTGAACACATGGTACAACTAAGTAACGTTGGAAATCTGCCTCAAAAGTGAAATGTCTGTGATATTCATTTCTGCTTCAGAGGAGTCGGGGGGGTGGGGGTGTTCTGATGTAGTGAGGCTTTATCTGGTAAAACTCCTCTGAATAGCATGCATTTGGGATCAGTCAAGAGTCTGATTTCAACAATGAAAGAACAAAAAGATCTGAATAAAGGAGAAACAAGCACAATTTTCTTAGGAAAAAAAAATAATAAAGGATTTCCTTAGTCAACTCTGAGTTGTCCTGAACGAAAAGAAGTTAACAAACTAACCTAATTTCTAGTGGAGTCAGTGGCAGTTATCAGAACAGGGAAGTAAATTCTAGAACAGCCAATTCTGTACCTGGCTTTGCTCAGTGTTTGGCACGTCATTTTGTTGTTTTTCTTCTCTGACCTTGTCTGTCTTGTCAGAACAGCAGTTCATTTGGCAGCTGATAAGGAACGCAAGGTCAACTGTAAAGCTGACTTGATTAAGCAAGAAAATATATGCAAATGTGTGTTAAATCTTGGTAAATCCAAACACGGCTCTATCTGCTCAGTGACAGGTTAAGAAAAAAGGCTCGAATAACTTCAAAGCTAAGCTCAACATCCAAAAGCTGGAGAACGGCAGGATTAACACAGAAGAGGCACAAGAAAGCCTGGCCTAGGATCAAAAAGGCGCTGTAGCAATCTCCAGCTGCAGCAGCATCAGGTTCACCGATGGCTTCCAAGCTGCACGTAGCTCACGAGCAGTCCAAATATGATTTCAAGGGCAGGGCTGGCATCAGAGCAGCACTGATATGAATGCTGCCAAGTGACACAGTTCTGCAGAAAAGGAAGCCAGGATTGAGAGGAGGGCTGCAAAACACAGCAGCTCTGCATTAACATTCCAGTTCTGACTCTCATGGCTCAGAACAAATGCCTTGGTACTCACTGTGGTGGCACAGAACAGGCTGGTTTCATTTAGCCATGCTTGCCACAGAGACAGTGAATGTGTGGTGCATGGAGAAGACAGGCACCTGGGAACGAGAGCCACTTTGCCTAGCTCAGCTGAGTCTGATGCTCGTACAAGTTGAAGCCTTCACACTGACATGAAAGAAGCAAAATACACAGGCTAATTACCACTGCCTTCATGCGTGTGATTCACTAGTCAGCTCTTTTTCATCCCATGAATGACATCACTGTTAGAAATTACTGCCTGGGGACCCAGACTGAAACTGGCCCTGCAATCATATTAATAGGTCTCCATGCAGGTACAAGAACGGAGTTTAAATTAGCTTCAAATTATTTTACCAAATAAGAAAAGGAATAATTAAGATGTGAAACACTTCAACAACAACTAATCAGTAACAATTTCAAACATAAAAGTAATTATTTTATTTCACAGACATAACAACTTTAGCAGAGAATTGGCATTTAACATAAACGACTTTAAATGAAAAGCTATTGAAAACCAATAGTATACAAAAATGTGTTTACTTTAAAAGCTTAACATTTGAATGAATAGAATGTAGCTGTGCATGTGACTATACAAACAAGTCAGGTACCTCTCATCAATACTTGTAAAACAAGATCAAAAATTTGGTCTTAAATCCTAATATTAAAAAAAAAAAAACCCAAACCAAAACAAAACAAAAAACCCACACTGAACAAAATGACTGCACCTCCATGATAAACAATATAATTTTAAACCTTCCCAAGAATAATACCCCAAAACTATGCAGATTACTGTTGTTCCCCTGGTGTGATGTGACCTCTGATATCTGCTAGGCCCCACGTTCTCCTTTCTCTCTCCACTAACCTCTATTCTTTAACTGATAAGCCTCTTTCTGGAGCCACAGCTACTCTCTAGCAGACACCACAGAGTGAGCAGGGCCTGGCCCACTTCCAGCATCCTCCCACTGTGCAGGCAGGAAGGCTGCATACAGAACACATTCCCTGTGCCAAGGGGGAGGCCACACTGAGAGGCACAAAGTTGGTTACGGATTGCAAACCAGGGCAGTGTAAAAAGCTCATTGTTTTGTTACAATTTAGTATCATGCGTATTTAGAAGCACTGTGCATCATCAGTGTTTTGGATGAGCTTGCAGTGGGGTGAGAGCTGTACCCACTACAAACTTAGGTATAGGACTTGTGGTATTTCTGGATACCTTTCCCCCAGGACCTTTAGGGGACACTGCTCACACCAGCGACACCATTATACAGACTACAAATCACAGTGATCATTTCTATGGTGAATCTTGTTTCAAGGATATTTGTAACCTAAACGGACTGCTGAAATCTACCTGCATCAGAACCACAGCCAGCAGAGAACTTCTCTTAGGCCTCAGTGAAAATACTGGCAGAACAACAAAGTAACTTCTGCATACAGCAATGCACGAGCAAAAGCTTTGAGTTCACTATTCTACTAAAGGGCTTACGTCAATCACACACTTGTGTAACGCAGTGATGTAGTTGTATTTCTCATCTCTTTTCAGTGGTGTGCAGAGACAGGACAAGGGGCAAAGGGCCCAAACTGGAATGTATGAAGTTCCATCTGAACTCGAGGAAAAACCTCCTTTACAGTGAGGGTTAGGGAGCACAGGAACAGGCTGCCAGGGAGGTGGTGGGGTGCCCTACTCTACAGATATTCAAGACCCACCTGGACACCTTCTCATGCGATCTGCTGTAGGAAACCTGCTTTAGTAGGGGGTTGCATGCAATGACTTCCAGAGGTTTCCCCCAGCCCCTACGATTCTGTGATTCCAATTAGAGACATTTAACAATGATACCGCTTGAACTTCCTTGCTGTGAAAACCAGACAGTAACAGACGCAAAGCATCTGAAGGCCTTTATTTAGAACTTTGCATTTGGCTTTTCTTAGCTGAATCTCAGCTCTGCTCCATGGGTTTGGTGTTTGGCTACATACTTGACTTCTCTCGTTTCCATCACCTTATAGCTGTGTGCTGCGACAGAAAGCGAGCAGTAAGAACTGTTCCACCTACCAGGCACCGAGTCAGCTGCAAAGCAGCACGTATGCCCGTAAACATCAAAAAACTATTCACAACGACTTCAAAGTTGGTCAGGCAGAAACACCAACGGTCGCTTTTAATGGAGCTCGGCCAGTTTTTCCTAGCCCTCAATAAATAGAAAGCGTAAGGCATGAGGAGTCCAAATTCTTTAATGGAGTTAAGCCGGGAAGCGCCGCGAGCGATGTGCCGCGCTTCAGCTCGGCGCTCTCCCTCCAACCGCAGCTTGGGCCGCCCGGCCCGCCGACAGCTCCGCGGCGCTGAGGGACGCGCGCCGGCCGCCATTTGGCGCCGAGAGCTACTTGCACAGCCCCTCGAGGCGCTCCAGCGTGCCCTTCATGTCGCGGATGCGCTTGGCCAGGGCGGGCACGGGCTGCATGGCGCGGTCCAGCTCCTCGCAACGCGCCACCAGCGCGTACATGGCGCGGATGCTGAGGTCGGCCGCCTCGCCCAGGCTCTCCACGCCGTCGCGGTAGGTCTGGATGCAGCCGACGCTGAGCGCCGTCAGCGCCTGCAGCCCGCAGTGCACGTTGCGCAGCAGCTCGTCCACCTGCGCCGCCACCTGCCCGGCCAGCGCCACCACGTCCTGCAGCGCCCCGGGATCGATGGCGGGGATGGAGCTGCCGCCGGCCGCCGCCGCCGCCGGCTCGCCCCGCGGCACGCCGCTCAGCCGGATCCGCCGCTCCAGGTTGTTGGCCACGAACTGCGTGAGCCGCCCCTCGCGCAGCACCGTCCCCTCCAGCTCCAGGGCGCTCGCCAGAGTCGCCCGCCGCCCCTCCGGCAGCTGCCGCCCCTCCGGCAGCGAACGCCCTGCCACCGCTCCGCCGCCGGCGGCCAGGCTCAACGCCTCCAAGCTGCGTTCGTCCCGGCTCTCTCCCTCCTCGGCCAGGGGACCGGCAGCGGCAGCAGGCCGCGGCGCCGGCTCCTCCATGGCAGGCCCAGCCGGCTACGCGCCTCCACCTCCGGGGGGGGAGGAGGGGGGGTGCTTCGCCGCCTGTTTACGTCCCCTCCGATTAGCTGAGCGGCTCGAGGGGGCGGGACGGATGCTGCTTGCGCTGCGCGAGATTGGCCGGTGGTGGTGCCGTCCGTTCGCTTCGCATTTCGAGCCCGTGACTCGGAGACTGGGGCGTGCCCGTTGTTTGTGTCTGCCCGGATTGGGCGGCCTGCGGAAGCGGGCGGAGCCGCAAGTGTTTGTGTCGCTTCCGATTGGCTGGGGCGGGGCCAGAGCGGCCGCCGGTTCGCTGGGATTGGCGGTGCCCGGCGGAGAGGCACGTCGCTCTCTCCGTTCTCGCACGCCGATTGGCGGGAGGGCGGAAGGGGGCGTGCCCATCCCGTGTAACAACACAGGGCGCTGCTGGCTGCTCCTCTCACTCCCCCGCCATGTTCTCCTAGCAGCCGATCCAACCGTGCTACCATCTCAGCCTATAAAGCCCGGGCAAACAATCCCCAGCGACCCGAGCCGCTCATCCCTGCCTGGGCTCGACCCCTCTTCCCTTTACAGCTCTGGGTACCCACGTCCCACCATGGTCACCACCACGGCGCCGCCGCCCTTCCTGACTCGAATCTCGGCGGGCACCGAAGACCCCCGGCGGCTGCCCTCGACGCTCCTCCAGCACCTCAGGCGAGGGGACAACAACTGTGAGAACCAGCCCAGCTGCTGCCTGGCGGGTCCGGGGGGCAGCGCGCGGCCCGCGCTGAAGAGAGTGAGGCGGAGGAAGGGCAAGATCCGGCCGGGCCCCGCAGGGCTCCTGCCGAGCCGTTACCAGCAGTTCCAGCAGCACCGCGCCGGCCTGGGCAGAAGGACGCCGCTGGGAGCGCACGGCCCGGCCGAACTCGGCGCTCCCGTCGCGTCAACTGTCTCGGCCGCTCCCGGCTTCGCGGCGACCCCCGCCGAGGAGTCCCTCGCACCCACCCCCTCCAGACCCGCGCCCAGCAGACCCCTCAGGAAGGAGGTAAGAAGGGGCTCCGAGACTTAGTGACTTTTTTCCCTTTTCACGGCGCTCCGTTCCCCCCCTCGGATGGGGGGGGGGGGAGGGGGGAAGGCGGGGGGACAGCGGGTGGCTTACCCCCTCCCTTCCCCCTGTGTGTGCGTGTGAGGGGCGGGGGGAGGAGAGTTTCCGTTACGTTCGTTGTGTTGGGGGGGGGAGGGGGGAGACGAGTGAAGTCGCGGTCGGCGATTGGCTGCCCGCCTCCACCAATGGGCGACCGCCGCTGTGCCCAGCAACAGCCGGATTTAGCCTGCTGGCTGCGCGCCAGCAGCCACTGCGCGCGCAGGCGGGACGTGCGGGGGGCGCAGCGCCCCATGGCGGCCGAGCAGGGACGGTGAGGGGTCCTCGGGGGCTGTGGCGGTTCCGCGTCCCGGAGCGCGCTTAGTAACGGACGAGTTGTAAAGACGTGGGGTGGCCAGGAGGGAGACGGCTCGTTGCCGCCGCGTCCGTTGCCACAGGCGCCTCTGGAATCCGGAGAGGGATCGTGTGCTGACGCGAATTCTTTGTCTCTTCAGTTCTTGAAGAACAAGATGGGAAAGACTGAGAAGGCTGCCACTCCCCACGGCCAGCCCGTTCACGGTTTACATCTGTGTGAACAACCAAAGATTAACAGGCAGAAGAGTAAATGTAACGTGCCGCTGACAAAGATCGCCTCGGCAAAAAAGATAGAGAACTTTTGGCAAGATTCGGTACCACCAGAAATCATTCAGAAGCAGGAGAAAAAGCCACTTAAAAACACAGAGAACTTCAGAAATGCCAAGTCCAAGAAACCCATCACCCTCACAGACGTGAACCAAAAAGAAAATTATGCTGGGGCGAAATTCAGTGACCCACCATCTCCTAGTGTCCTCCCAAAGCCCCCCAGCCACTGGGTGGGGGGCACAGCTGAGCTGTCTGACCAAAACAGGGAGTTGATGGCAGTCCATCTGAAAACTCTCCTCAAAGTTCAGGTGTAGTTTCCAAGCTCTCTGAATAGCTGCGAAGCAAACTCCATCCAGGAAACTTACACATGCCTTGTTGCAAACAAAAAATTTAAAAAAAAAAAAAAATTAAAAAAAAAAAACACAAACGAAAGACTGTCAAGTCTTATACTCGCATACAAAATTCCTTGTATTATATTTTTTATGGTTGTG
Source organism: Chrysolophus pictus (assembly GCA_037305975.1). Lineage (NCBI taxonomy): Eukaryota > Metazoa > Chordata > Aves > Galliformes > Phasianidae > Chrysolophus > Chrysolophus pictus. The sequence goes on from CM074578.1 coordinate 35,413,771, forward strand.
TAAATAGTGTACATCATGTATTATGTGTATATTCTTGTTCATACTTTGAGAGGTACATTTTAGTTTTGTTATGAAAGGATGTATTTTGCACTGCCTGATTGGTAGATGTCTTGTATATACAACATGGACAGTTTTAAGTGTGCGCTTGACACATGAAGACTTGACTTGATTTGCACAAGGTAAAGAAAATTCTGAACGGAGAGTACAGCTTTCTGATGTTAAGGTTCCAGATCAAATGTGAATGGTTTATTCATGCACTGCTGACAATAGTTCTATGTTCTGTGTCCCAATCAAGTACAAACATGGAATTTTCGTACAAATGTGAATTTCTGCTCTGGAAACAGTATCTGGAATTCCTGTTTATCTGTTTGTAACAAAATTAACTGGAATTCGAGTAGAATTCCAACCCATCATGTTGAGCACTGCTGATTTCTTTTAAGAGAACAAAAAAGAAAAGAGCAGAGCTTTCTGCCATAAATTTAATTGGTCACTAAAAAAATTAAATAAAACAATTTGGCCTCCCCTAAGTCATGTCTCTGTTTTTCTTGTGTGTGTGTGTCTTCAAGCATTTGAACTTAAATTGCTGCATTACTGCTTTTTTTGTGTGCGTAACTGATATTTTTTTGTCCTTGTCAGCCTTTAGTTATCCAAGTAATGAAGAGATCCAATAGCTTACAGAACATCAGTTGAGATTCCATATCCTTGTTGAGATCCCATATCCTTTTGTTTCTTTAAAACTGGGATTTTGAGACGGTTGGAGAATTACATTCAAATTCATGCTGCAGTGCTCCTTAACAACTTCCATAGTAAGCAGTCATTAAATTCGTTGCTACTGAAAGGCAGCAGTGGCTGAAAGAGTGCAAATGGAGCTTCCTGTTCGGCACTGATACTGTCTCCTGCTGGTGGCTGTGCTGGAAATTGCATTCCTCTGATCTAAAATTCTTAAGGAATTGGGCTACAGATTAGTGTGACAGGGGTGCTGACAGAATGAAGATTTGTGACTACTTTCAGTATTTAAATTAGATGAATAAGTCATGAGACGAAAAAGCTTTCTTGAACTTTCACATCCACTGGAAAAAAAAGAATCTTTGGGCATTAGTTTATGAGGAAGGTTACATGAAAGGAAAACAACCAGTGGGGTCCTAGGCAAAGCATTCCTTTTCTTAGCATGCTCAACAGAGATTCAGTGACCAACATTAGCTACATTTGTATCGAGTGTGATGCTAGTTCTGATGCATGTGCTCACCTTGTAGAGCTTGTATGAACTGGTGATATTGATTAACCACTAGTTCCAAACTCCACTGCTTGAAAAGTAACGGAGATCATCTTTGCATTATATTCATCTTTGCATTATATATTTGAAAAAAAAAATTCATTGTAATGCCATTAAGCTCCATAAGTACTGTGCTCTGAACCAGAAGTTCATACAAAATCTTAGGAATGTCCCAGATGCTTCTGTTTCACTAACTTTTAAAACATACCTGCATTAATTAATAGCATTACGTTCTTGAGGAAAATGTATGGGCTCCATAATTTAGTGAGTCTTTTGGCAATAAAAATCTCCCTTTTTAAATTATCACTAACAGTACTAAGACCAAGAGAAATGCCAGTGGAATCTCATGTGTTTAGTATACATTAAGTCCAAAGTTTACCACTTTTGGTACATTAGGGGTTTGTCTAGGTTTTTTTCTTCTTTTTGCCTAATGCCACTGAGTGTGAAGGAAAATGCCTTTAAGAACTCCCCATAGTTTTTGCTAGTGCTTAATTTTGTTGGCTGAACTCATGATCTTACTGAATCTTGATAACTAGCTTGACAAGATCCAGTTCCAGAAGATGTGGGTGGGCGTTAATTAAAATACAGCAAAGCTCTTCAGGGCTTTGGATTGAATCCTGGTCAGTGTGCTGAAATATAAAACTGTGCTTACATACAATATAACGCTTTCCACGATTCCCTGGAAAATCAGGTCATAGTCATTGCATGGGACTGCATATCGTGTATTCTTTATTTCTCACTTTGTGATGTTCTTAACAGGGATTTGCAATTTCAGCATTCCCTCAGATTTGACGGATATCTCATCCTGATTCCCTGAAAGCCAGGCACTGTATTAGATGAGTATACTGTTGTTTGATTTCAGACTTCGTGAAGAAAAACATGACTGGTTTCTGTAAGACTTTGTAGTAACATAGCCTGAAGTCTTCTTGAAGTGAACAGCCTTTAAAGAAGAAAGCAATCAGCCTTAGTGTGTGTGTTGTGATCAGCTGGTCATGTGGCTGCTGTGTGCAAACTAAACGAAATGTTTATTAAATTTTCTGAGTTCAGACAGAATAGGGAATCCAAGCTTACTGCATTTTAAATAGATAAAATCTTTTCTGTTTAAAATCTTTTGTGCAATGCCATGCAAAACCATAGGGGAATCAACTGCAAGCTGGATACTTGTCGTGTGGTGGTGGTCCTGAAAATTAGCTTTCACGGAATGTATTTGTTGCAGGATTTTCATGCATGGCTAAATTTCAAACCAGCAGACACAGCTTCATTAATAATGGCTGACTTGGTGCTCTACTACAGCTAAAATGTCTCTGTCTCCTAATGCAACAGGAGCTATAAATCCTCCATGACTGGCTCCCTTACACTAGTACCCTTTCAAAGAGGCTGCTAAATCCTTAGGTAGCCTATATAGGAGACTGCAACTGTTTCCATAAATTGTCTTCTAATCCAGCTGTATTTTCTCTATGTACTGCCATTTGCAGCAGTTCTTGTAAGTACTATCAGAGCTTTTGCTTTACAAAGCATTTGATGCGTGCAACACTTCTGGTTTGTTTGTTTGTTTGTTTTTTTCCTGCTTTACCCAGTTTTGAAGTCATACGTAAAGGCTAGTTTATAGATTGATTTTCTTTGTAATTTTGGAGACGAATTTGAGTTTATTTCTGCACAGAGTGTCTTGGCACTCTTCCAACAAGCAGTTCTCTTATTTTCATTTACAACTTCATTCCTCCTATTTTTTCATGCAACTTCTAGTTCTCTTAGAATTTTGATTTCACAAAGCATTCCTTCATGCTATTCTCATCATGTATGTTTGTCTAACAACTGTTTAAGGGGAATTATTTTCTGTTGTGATCTCTAAGGTTTTACGTTATGGCTGATCCTTATCCTAAAAGGTCAAGGAGTTAAGCAAATATGAGATGAATGCTGTAAAATGTTAACATTTCCTGTGGGGGAAAAAAAAAAAGGATACTACTTTGTTGAATAGGAATCACACTCTATTTTTAATAAGCTTGCTGATTTGATAGAAAATATTAATGAAAGGCACATCTATCAATTAAGAAGAAATACATTACCTAATTAAAGGACCTTAGCTGAAGTTATCAGCTATGTAGAGGCTGTTAACTTTTTGTTTTGCATTTAGAGTGCGGAAGAATGTTATCAGAGCTAGGACAGAAAGGTGAGGAATTCAGCTAAATTTGAAACAACAGAAAAAAAACACCTCAGGTATTAATGTGCAGAATGAACTCAGCCTAGCAGAGTAGCATTTCTGAAGTCAACATTCTTCCATATCTACTTTCCCATGAGACAATAAAATCGCATTTATTTAACACCCAGAAAACAGGTCTTTAGATTTTGCTAAGATGTAACTGTCCTAAAAAAGCTGCATGGATACTTTTGTTTAAAGTTAGCTGCATGCGACACATATTAGGCTTAAGTGTGACAGGCACAGTCTTTATTTTGAGTGGTTTACAAACACTTTTCTTCCATTTGAGAATTACACTGGTTATGTGTACTTACAGAATATGTTGCTACTGCTGAGTGAACTTGTGTGAATTCTGTAGTTTGTACCAGAAAGAGTTACTATTTTGGATTCAAGGGCTTTTCTTGTATTTATAGGACTTAGAATAAGTACTTACAGGGTTGTAGTTGAGTATATGGTTGTATACATGTCAAACAGTAGTGTAAAGGTCATAGCCATGTTGTCATTCTTCAGATCACGAAGCATAAAGTACTGAGGACATGCTAGTTCTATGAACCCTGTCATTTGCTCCTGTGTAACAAAGTGCTGTACCTTCATCAGGTGAGTCTATAAACCTTAATTTTCATGCATGATTTACAAGTGATAATAACGGCCATCAAAATATAAATGACATCATCTTTTATTCTCTGAAACAGGACCTAGAGCTATATTCAGTAAAAGGACTTAATGTAGAGAGACAGACAAGCCACCTTCTTCCTTTCTCTCATCACTTGAATCTTGTGTTCTTTATTGCCTGCTGACATGAGAAAGAAAGAGGTGTGCTATGGTCTAAAATAGCAGATAGCTTGATCTATGTGATTCACATTTCTATAGCATGAAACTTATGCAAGTTGCATTTCTAGCATCGGATTATTCAGAAATTGCATGTTAGCATATTACAAATATCAACTGATGATTTTAGGAATTGATGCAGTAGTAAATCAATAGGCTGCATCCAAACTCTAGGCATTCTTTCAATGTCAGCAGTAAGGACAGTGCTGATACTTTTTTTTTCCCCTCTGCTGGAAGTGATAAGGAAAAAATATCTGATGAGAAGTAAAAAAACACCCTGAAAAACAAGGTCAACCAGGAGATAAGAAAGAAGCTACATAGATGTTGCCATTGAACTGCGTGGAAATGAAAGATACAGTGAGAAAAAATTCCCTCCAAAGGTATCTTATGTTACTGCAGCTCTATGGTATTTGACTGAAGTGGAATGCAATTTGCTTCCAGTGCTGTGGAAGGCAACATCAGCTGACAAGTCTTGTGACCGACTGTCTGATCAGTACCTCCTATTCATGACTACTAACTGCCTCTAAGTGTGGTGTTCTTAATGGCTAGCACCATTTTAAGTATCACAGGATGCTCTGCAATAAAAATGTACTGCTCCCAGGTTTCCATGGTTTTTTAGATTAATTTTAGAAGTGGTCAGAGAAGCCATTGACTTCAGATGCTGTGTTCTTTGGCAGCCATCTCATGCCACATTCTTTGTAAGAGGAGGCATGCTACCTGGAAAAGCAGCACGTGTTTGTGGTATTTTGGCTCATGGTTTTAAGACACAAGGACTCCACTGTTCAGAGTAGGATCACTTGACTAATCACTGTAGAACAGTGCAAGGCTTCACATACAATTTTTACTCTTTTTTTTTTTTTTTAATGATGATTTAAGGGAAAGAATGTGGCTTTTTTGGTTTATATTGCAATTTTGATTTTCCAGTTATTTTAACAGAAAGAGATGAGTCAGATATTTAGACTGCTGCACTATCATGTGAGTTTACAGTTGAAGTATATATGTGGGTGACAGCAGCCTTCGTGTTTTACAGATGGAAAAACAGTTGTAAAGAAATGAATGTTTTGCTGAAGATCATTCAGTTCACTAAGCCAGGAGTAGGAACAGTGTCTGAAGCTCAACTCAGGGTTTTTCTTTGCTAGAATGCCTGGTTGCTGTGTGATATGCAAGTCTCTTTACCCCACTGTGTAGTATGTTACAATGCAGTGAATGTAATACTCTGCTTTGAAATGTTTGACATGTAGTCACTGGTAGGGCTGGTGAGATAAAATGGGCTGTGTTTATGGTTTGTGTGGTGGAGAGTTATGTTACATGACAGTTTTACTAACGTGCACTTGAAAGATTACTTTTATTTTCTGCACTCCTATTTTTGATGTTTTGATACAATATCTAATCCATACACACCATTGTCATTTCCAGCTTATCCTCTATGTTCTCTTCCCACAGCCACCAGTGGAAGGCTGATGTCAAATCAGAAGTTTCTGCATGTTGGCTGCTGCCCTTCCATTGCCTTTACATGCACAACATCCACGTCATTTCTTGACTTTACATCTGAGCTATGCTTAGACTGCCAGTTGGTCCCAGGAAACTGAAGGAGACCCATACTTTCCCAAGAGGTTGGATCTTAACAGAGGAGTACAGGGTGAAGATTGAGGCACCCAGTCTCTAATGCCAGACCTTCATCCTTCCCATTACTTTCCCTGACTGTTTTCTTTGGTCTTCTGGTAGTTTCTTGTTCTTTGCATTTTCTTCTGTTTCCCACATTCCAACATTCCCACATTCCAATTTTCAGTTTCCCTCACCTTGCCACAGATCTATACTTTATTTGCCTGAAAAATCAGACAATTGAGAGAGTGCCACATTTACCTGTTACGTTCAGGCTACATTTCCTCCAACAGACTGTATATTTCTAAAGAAGGCGCGGTAATCCTCCTGAGATTTGTCCCATCAAAGAGGTATGAGTTGAGCAGGCAAGCATGTAGCACAATCTCAGTAACTGTAACATGCTCCAATTGATACTCTGGAGGGCTAGAAACATTCTAACGAGCAGATACCTAGGCCCCATCCATAGTCCTCATTCGTGCTGTGTAAATAACCTCTCTTCTCTCACTGAAGCAAATTGTTCTCTTGCAATGCATTCTGCTGGTTTTCTACCACACATCCATCCATATGCATTTAATTCATTTCAGAAATATTCCCAACATCACTGCTGTACTAAAACTATGTTTTCTCTGCGTAAATGAGAGTAAATATCCCAAAGGCTTTAATATAGAACCTGCAGACTTTTTTCTCCAGCTTAGCCCAGGGTAGAATTTCAAATTAATAGTACTGGAGATCAAATTCAATAGCTTTTGTATGATTTCTTACTATACGTAAGTGATCTTCCAGAAAGTAAATGGCAACACTTCATTCTGTCACAGTTAAGTGTGATCAACTATCTTTACCTGTGCGGAACTAAATCACTAGTTTCATGACTTCTTATTTTCACTGTTTTTCAAAGGTGTAGCTGGTGACTACCATGTTCTTTGGGACAAAGGTCGAAGTTTTGGAGGGACACAGCTGGGTACACAGAAATGAACAAGCAGCGCAATAACTGAGATTTCCACCCTAAGGAAGTGCTGGAGTGCAGGGAGGGGTCAGTTCTGAATCACTTAATCACCATGCTCTGCAATCCTGTGAATCATTCCCAATTGTTTGGCAACTCAGTGTTTTAGAGTGCCTGGAGAAGGCAGCCTTCCTGCACAAAGGGGTTTTCCCATCCTGCAGAGCCAGGAAGGCCCTCAGCAGAAGCACCACGTGGCAGGACATCCTGCTGTCATACTGCTGAAATGAAATCGAAACTTCTGTATGGAAGAGAGAGCCTGGTTTTATTTCTTCCCTCTCTAGTAATGCTGAAGAGCCAATCTATACCAATACACTTACTGATTACTTGCACTCCTCCAAAATGTTGCATTTCAATATAATATTTATACAGACATGTCCTAGTTTTCAAATGCCGTGGGGACATGGTATGTGTGGTGAAAAGTCATTATGATCCTGTCTTACCATCTTGACCCAAAGGCCAGTTTAGTCATGGTTTTCTTTAGGAAGGACTTTGCTTACTTCTGACACGACTGAGATGGTTACATGGGCTGAGCCCTAAGGAAGACGAAGAGCAGTGCTTTCTCACCGGGCAAAGAAAGAACTGAAGGAGCAGAAAGCAGATGTCTTAGTAGCACATACATAATGTTTTAGGTATGTTTATGCATAAAGCTTCACGTCCTGGCCATTGAGTGTTGTGGGACCCGGTGAGGAGCAGCGGAGCTCCCTCTAGTGGCTCGTGGGGACGTTTCATAGGGGTACCCCGACGGGAGCAGCTGGGGGCAGGAGGCATAAGGACCCACCGCCGCAATGCTCTGAGCCCATACTTGTGCTCTGCGGCTGAGCAGTGTAATCACAGAATCGTAGAATCACAGGATCGTTGATGTTGGAAAAGACCTCCAAGATCCTAGTCCAACCATTGACATATTCCCACCATGTCCATTAACCCTGTCCCTCAGTGCCACATCCACAAAGTTCTTGAACACCTACAGAGATGGTGACTGCATCACCTATCTGGGCAGCCTGTGCCACTGCCTCACCACTCAGCTGGAGGAAGAATTGTTCCTGATATCCAATCTGAACCTTCCTTGGCACAACGTAAGACCATTAAGTCTCATCTTACTGCTGTTACCTGGGAAAGGAAGCTGACCCCCACCTTTCTACAATCTAGTGGAGGCCTAAGTGCGGGTTAGGTAGTGAAGGGTCTGGAGGGGAAGATATGCGAGGAGCAGTTGAAGTCTCTTGGTTTGTTCAGCTCAGAGCAGAGGAGGCTGAGGGGAGACCTCACAGCAGCCTGCAGTCCCACATGTTAGGAGTGGCCAGATTGGATGGAGCCCTGGACAGCCTGGTCTAGTATTAAATGAGGAGGTTGGTGGCCCTGCATGTGGCAGGGGGGTTGGAGATTCATGATCCTTGATGTCCCTTCCAACCCTGGCCATTCTGTGATTCTGTGATTCTGTGATTCTGTGAGTGGAGAGGCAGCACTGAGCTCTGCTCTCTGGTGACAGTGACTGGACACGAGGAAATAACATGGAATGGTGTCAGGGGAGAGTCAGGCTGGGGACTAGGAAACCATTCTTCAGCAGAGGGTGGTCAGGTCCTGGAAGAGGCTGCCCAGGACAGTGGGCACCACCCCAAGTTGCCGGGGTTCAAGGAACTCTCAGACATAGGATTTGAGTTTTGGGTGGTGTTGTGTGGAGCTAGGAGTTGGACTCAATGATTCTTGTGGGTCCACTTCCAACTTGGGATACTCTGTGGTTCTAGGAGAAACTCTGTGATGCCACAGTAAGACAGAATATGCTGTGGGGTGTCTTCAGGTGGTTTTGGAGTTAAATGGGCACTAGGCAGTGATTTTTTGGTCAAAATTTTGTTCTAAGGAAAACAACAACAACAAAAAAAACATTACCTCCAGGGTCTGCATAGTTCCAGGTGGGCAGTGAGGGCTGTGTTCTGCTGCCATTGGCTGTAGCAGTGCATCCCCCTGGGTATAACACTGTGGTGCCAACTGGCACTTCTCCTCTAGTACACCCCCAGGTGATGTCATCCTGCAGCAGGAGTTTCAAGCATAAAAACACAGCCTATAGTACACTAATTTCATGTATAGATACCCTGTCTATCATCATTCAGAAGGTCATTGAAGACTGTTAGCACTGGGAAAAAAAAAAAAAAAAGGCAAGCAAGAAAGAAGTTAAAGTGTGCAAAAAAGGAAGTTAATGTTTTTTGTTTTCTTCAGCTGATATTTTACCAAAAGGGCAGCTGGAAGGTTAAGGCAAAATGAATTAGGCAGGAAGCCTCCATTTCTTAAAGAAAACATCCGGTGCACTTTTGGCAGATGGTGTTTTTGTAAAACACGAACTTACAACATATTAATTACAGTGTCCCTGGTGTTTCAAAAATATAGAAGAACAGATTTCCTTCAGTGAACTTATGAACTTAGGAAAAAAATGGTCATAACTAGCTATAAAATTGTGTTCTTTCTATCCTGTGTTGCATGCCTGTATTTTTATCGGAGGATATGCAGGCTAGTATATGCCATCGCTCAGGTGCCTAGAAGGTAGACACCTATGTCTAACCTCATCCTCAGCAGTCAGCCAACAGAAAGGGGCCCTTTCAATTATGGCAACAATTTTTACAGTGTCTCAAAATTCCACGCTAGATTATCGAGGCTGGTACCTGTCATTACCCCACTAACCTAATCACAGGAAAGAAGAGATAGTTACCAGGTCATTTGCTTCCAAAAAAATCTCTAAGCTCCTAGAGAGTACTATAAAAAAAATCTGCTGCTTTCTCTTACCTCCTTCAAACTTTTTATTTCTTGTGTTTGTAATAAATTTTGTTAATTCTGGTATTCATTTAAAAAAATAGTAATATAAATAAATTGCAGTACTCAGACCTGCTGGATTTTACATTTGGTGATAATTTATAGCAGTAAATTCCATAGACTAGATGCCCATTAAGTGACAGATTTATTTTAAGAAACATTAGCAGCTGCATCAGTGTACAAACAACCTGTATGTCATAAACAAGGCTATGACTCACTGAAACCCTGGACTTTCTGCCAACCTGAAAAGCAATGCTGCTAGAGACCCTTATGTTAGAGGCACCTGCTGCTGGGGGCCCAGATTAGTACCGCCGTGCAGGGTGCCAAGCATTTGGCATGTTGTGGCAATGCCCAAGCTGCAGGACAGCTGGCAGCCACCAGACACCCATTGTCACTCCCCACACCCACTGTCACCGCCGCTTTCCAGTACTGGTACAGGCACTTGCTGCCAGGGCAACTTCAGCCCTTTTTTAATTTATTTATACCAAATAAGATCACTTTGTGCTGTCTGTGGACACTTAAGAGCTACTGAAGATCCCCTATTCTACAATTTTATATGTAGGTTGCTCTGAAAGTAATGCCTCCTATTTATTTCCATGGAAACTGATACAAAGAGCACAATAGCATTATTTGGTAGAACAATTTCCCTGCTACAGAACACTATTTTTCAACACAGTCCCCACCATTAACATTTGCATTTTCACCAGCAATGAACAGGAGCGTGCATACTGTGCCCATAAATATCTGCACGACACAGATGACTCACTGTTGCACAGCTGCTACGATGGTGGTGTTGTTAAGAAAATGTTGCCCGTGCAGCTCATCTTTCATTGGCCCAAAGAGATGCTTGTTATCTCCATGCAGACTCTAGAAGGGCTCCTCTCCATATCAGTGAAATACAGGGTAACTCATTGGCATCACACACAAGTCCTTACCAGTGAACAGCTTTGGTATGTGATACAATAAGCATTAACAAGGAATGGGGAGGTCATGTGCATTGGATACAAAGGATACATGCCACAGAGCACACAGATGCCTGTCAGTGCACAAACACTGTGCATGAGAACGCAGGAGATGGTGAATATTTTAATTACAGTAACCACCCGTAGTCATTTTTCCACTAACTGGATGCTGATAGGACAGGAGGAATGGTTTTAAACTGAGACAGGGGAGGTTTAGGTTTGATATTAGGAGGAAGTTTTTCACACAGAGGGTGGTGACACACTGGAACAGGTTGCCCAAGGAGGTTGTGGATGCCCCATCCCTGGAGGCATTCAAGGCCAGGCTGGATGTGGCTCTGGGCAGCCTGGTCTGGTGGTTGGTGACCCTGCACATAGCAGGGGGGTTGAAACTAGATGATCATTGTGGTCCTTTTCAGCCCAGGCCATTCTATGATTCTGTGATTCTATGATTCTATGATTCTATATCTGTATCCCATCTGCTGACACTGAGCCACCTTTGTCCCTGTCTCTCTCTCGTTGCCCCTGGCCATGTACATCTGTGTCCCTCAGACAAAGGATTTCACAACCCTTGCCCAGGACTTGTCCATCAAACTTCTCCAGACAAAGGATTTCTCAACCCCTGCCCAGGACTTGCCTGGACTTGTTTATCTGTGTCCCCAGCAGGCTTTGAGACAATGATGTGAAATAATAATCTCTTACAACCCCCCATTTTGTGAAAGGATTAGGGACAGTAGGAGAGTCCCTCATCCCTATCTGGCACAAATGCACTGACCAGATTTGATATTGATAACAAACTGTGAAAAGTAATATGGTGATGGAGTACCTGGACAATTTGCAACTCAGTGGCTCCGTGTTCAAAAACTGAAGAAATACGTTCACTCCGGGGAATGACAAACAGGGTAGGGTTCATTCCGCTCTACTGGATCAGAAACAACGAGAACACATGAGCAAAATTTGCCAGATGTCATTGAGCAATGCATGACTTCAGCTGAAAATTATTTTAACCATTAGTTGAGACCAGTGTGGATTGGACTAGCTTGTCCAGCCATACAGCTTGATCACAATTGCTTACAATTTCCATACTTTTTTAATTTCTGAACATACTGGATGCCTTAGTTTTCCCAGATTTAAAAAATACAAAATCGCACATGTTTCATTTCACTGGGATGTTCACAGCTGCATGTCTTCAAATGGCACCAAGGCTCTCACAGAGTTCTGCACATGTGTTACACTGACCTCAGCAAATCCAACTGAGCTCTCGGGAGTTATTCCTATACACACGATCAGCAAACTTCCTAGAAACTCACAGCACAGAAAATTAGAAAGCATGATTCCTTTGAAGACCCCTGCAGGCAAACATGTATTTCCTTTTTTACTTACCTGCTTGTTTTATGAAGATAAACAGTGTAAAACTGAACAAATCTATGAATGTGTTACATCTGTAAACCTCTTCCTGCTGCAGTAAGCCCAGGAGTACACGCAGTGAGTGCAAACATATCATATAAGTGTTTTTTAACCTTGAGATACCACATAAATTAAATAAAGACTGAAAGACTGCAGTGTGTCATAATGGCTATTACCAGCACTTTCTTGCTTTGTTAATTCCCACTGTGCATAAAGTCGGATTATGGAAACATTTATTTTTAAATGAATAACTTAAGCAAATAATTCTTGTTAAATAAACACACATAAAGCTTATCTTGTTTGCATTTGAATGATTGGTAAAAAACCGTTCAGTAACAGGAGCAAAAATAATGACTCCTTTAAATGTAATTTCCCAGGGTATCGTGGAAAACATCAACATAATACAACTGTAGTTGTGCAATCTGTTGTACCTTAGTTAAAAAAAACAAAAAACAAAAAACAAAACAAAACAAAAAAAAAAACACAACTCTAATAGAAAAGAAACCAGAGCTTCAGGGATAACAGGGATTTGCAATTAGACACAGTAAGCCGCCTTCTTGCTGTCTCAATAACCCCTCAGTATCACTAAATCCACAACAAAGTCCTTAGCAGTAATATTGTGAGGCCTAACAGAAGTAATCCATTTTAAAATTCTGAGGATTGTAAATATATCATATTTTTGTTAACTGCAAAGCAGTGTACTAATACACAACCACATAAAGCTTTCACACGTGGTACTGTGTGAGATACAAAACTCTACATTTAAATTGGAATTAAAAAATAGAAAATTGAATATTTAATTATTCGGTTATTCGTCCTCTGTCTGCTTAACCCACAAAAAGAGATTGCCTATGAACAAACAGCTGTAGTACTTTGAAGAGTGAATGGATTAAAAATGGAGATCTGTCCATTTTTTCTCCAAGGGGCTGGAAGTGATGGGGGCCTGCCTGCAGCTGTGTTTGAATCAATAGCAGTTACTCTTTACTTCTTACAGAATGAAGCTAACTCCAGTAAGTAATTGGAGGCATAGATATGTTAGTAAACAGGTTGTTTAACATCAAGAAAGATCAGAATTTTTTGCATTACTTTGAAAAAATTAGCACAGTCTGTATCACATTTTTTCACTTACATTTGCAGCGTTATTAATATTAATAACATTACCAATCATTTTAAAATTTGGTAGAGGAGAGAAGCAATTAAATTGTGAAGACTGGTGTAACATTTAGTCGTTTCTTTTTAGCTGCGTGAAGATTTAAGAGGGAAAACACTTGGCCTCATGAATCCATGCAATCCTTGGCCATTCTACGTCTGCATATTTTCTGCACACCTGCTTATGGTGCTATCACAACATAAGTGGTCTTTGAATAAGTCAGTGAACTGACAGTAGGAAAACTGTCAAGTAATGGTTGATGCTCAAGCTCTTTGTTGGGGTAAGATGGCTTGTTTCTCAAACTCTAAAGAGGTTTTTGCAGCAATGCAGTCTTAAGCCATTTGTATCTTATGGCCATTTTTTCCTTCCCCTCTTGACTGTTCATGTTTACAGCCCAGTTAATAGATCATGCTACTCAATCAATCTCTGAATTTATCTGACTTCAAATGAACAAAACCCGCCTTTCGGAGGTAGAAAGGAGTTAAACAGCTAAGATGCAATCAAATAGTAACAAAGTCAACAATGGAACTGTTTAAGCATCTTGGTGGAACATCTATGTGATCTTTGTAATTTTCATCACAGATCTTCTCAAGGTTTGGTAGCACTGTGACCGTAGCTATGCTGCTGCTACAGAAATGGTACAAAAAATGATACAAAAGTAACATCTGACCTATGTGACATATGCAGTCATATATCTTAAAATGGATCAGCAAATTTAACAGTGTAAGAAATAAAAGGGGATATTTGAAGCAGGATTTTCTACTGGAGCAGTGGGAAAGTTTCAATACATTTTTCTTCAAGGTGAAATTTTTGATATTTCATAGAATCATAGAATCATAGAATTGCAAGGTTGGAAATGACCTGCAAGATCATCTAGTCCAACTGTCCTCCCATTACCATCGCTACCACAAGCCTCTAAACCCCTTGCCACTTTTCTTGCAGTTACAGAACTAAGGAAGGTTGAATATGGAATAGAGAACAAGAGTCAGTATGTTCTGTGCATTATGATAATTGACCGTCAGGAAATCTAGAGATTTAATTCTGTTTATATTCTACTGTACAGACTTCAAGGAGCCCCATAGCAGCTGATAAGCTTTATGTAACCAAAGAAAGAAATGAGAGTTTATCCAGCCCTGTCTTTCAAACAGATACCTTCCCTAGCTGGCAATACTTAACTTGGGTGGTTTTTGAACTGTTCCTTAGGTTAGCTAATGTTTTCTTGTAAAAAAATCACAGTCTAGATGGGAAAGAAAAGCAGCAAAAATATAGAATACAGCTAAATCCACTCTGCAGCCACACAACTTTCTGAGTGCAGATGAAAATCTTCACTAGATACAAGAGCATTGTTTCATTATACCAGTCCAAAGCCAGCAAAGCTTACACCAGTCTCTGTGGTTAATGGTACATGAAAGCGATTGTTATGAAAATAACTGTGTCCGTTTACAATATTACTGCCTCTGTCCCAATGGGTACCACCCACACAGCAGAGTCAGCAGATTGAAAATGCAGATAATTCTAAGCTGCTTCAGGATAAAGTCCAGTGTTTAAAGCATACAATGCCAAGGGGGCTACGAATAGCTGGAGTTAAGCTCCTGGACTTTGAAACTGCTCCCAGACATTCACGTCTTTCACTGTGCCACCAGAGCTGGGGCAGGCATCCCTGGCAGTTACAAAGAGCTTGGGGGCAGTGACAGCCCAAATAGCCACAGCTGTTTTCTGAGTGAATGTATCCAAGCTCCAAGCACAGTTTTTGCATTATCCTTTTGAGTAGAGGTTCGTGGCATTTGGACAATTGGTGAGGTTGTAACTGTTAAGTCAAATAGCTAACACATGGGGGACTGGGAAAGGAATATGAAAAAAGTCTTGAGGAATAAAAGTGCTATGTGAGGAATTTCACATTTAGTTCCAAGTACATGATGTAACCAAATCCGAACATTAAGGGAAATATTAGGTTCGTATTTTCTGACACAGTCTGCTCTAGCTAATAAAATACTGACCTCACTATGGTGAGGTCCCTCTTAAGTGGTGGACATGAGGTCTCTAAAGGGAGAGGGCTTTGTTTTTCTGAATCCAACCCATCCTGCATTTGTTTTCCCTTCATAAGCAATGTAGAAAATGTAGCAGCATTTTAGATTCATTAACGATGTGCTTCAGTGACTTAAGACCTTTCTTTTCAGAATGTCTTAATATCTTAAAAAATTATCTTTAAAGATCTCTTTCAGATCTTTAAAAGTCTGCTCTATTGTGATAATGATATCTCAATCTGACCAAAGACCCTCCTCCACCACACTTACTTTGTAAACACACAGTTCACTTTCATAACATTGTATGTTTTGACAAGTACTTACTAATACAAAGCTATTTGTAAACAAGACTGGAATGTTATTTTAGGTAAGTCAGCGTATAGATCCTACTCCCAGCATCAACATGCTTTTGTTTTTACTACATACTGTTTTTATAGCTTTGGATTTTGGCTTGAAATCCAGGCCACTCTGAATTTAATAACAGCACTTCCATTGAGTTCAGTCAGAACTGGATTTCAACCTAAATGCCTAATGTTGCTAATGTGGGATAAGGTAAACTTGATCGTCAAGTTTTTTTTTATGGCCACAACAGATGTTCCTTCTTTTAGACCAATGGAAAGGTCCAGAACCTCATCCACCCTCTAAAACAAAAATACAAGCATTTATTTACAGCTTGCTTCCAGGAATATGAGTTGGCTGATCTGCTGCAAAGTTTCTTCTTGTTTACTTGAAAATAAATATATACACAGTTCTTGCTTTATCCAAACAGTGATGATGTCTGGATTGTATTTCACCTGTATAGTAATGGTATTTTTAGCAAGCTAATATTGCATTATAATTAGCTTAACACAACAGAAATATCAGCGTAATATTTTATATCTTGTTTTTAAAAAATGCATACATGTACATCCAGTAAATCGCAACATGTTTGGGGTATAAGTTTTGCATTCTGTAGATTTATTATTTTAGATCAACTACAATGCAACATTCTTATGATCATAAGCCAAGGTACAACCTATGAAAAGTGAAATCAGTAAACAGAAATGTTTTCTTCCTACTGTTGTCACTCAGTGAACTTTCAAATTTGCATGAAACACTGAAGGTCTGGTGTCTTCTCTGAAAATAGGAAAAAAATTGTGATAGTGTAACAACTGTAATCTGAAGTTTTCTTTCATGAAGTGTGCAAAAACATTATTGCTTGATTTGATTGGTACCATCACATCTCTGGTGTAAATATCCAAAAGTTCTTCCACACAAACAATTAATACACGCTGAGGAAAAGACATGAGATCCCTTCCAACCCTGGCCATTCTGAGATTCTGTGATTCTGTCTTTGACAGGATGAAGGGAAATGGCCTCAAGTTGCACCAGGGGAGATTTAGGTTGGATATCAGGAGAAACTTCTTTACAGAAAGGGTTGTAAGAAGTAGAATAGGCTCCCCAGGGATCACACATCCGTGGATGTGTTTAAATACCGTTTGGATGTGGTGCTCAGGGACATGATTTAGTGGAGGGTTGTTAGAGTTAGGGTAGTATGGTTAGGTTGTGGTTGGACTCGTTGATCTTTAAGGTCTTTTCCAACCTGAGCAATTCTATGATCCTAAGGCAAGAGCTTTGTATGAAGGGAATAGAGGCCTCGCTTAGCATGCATACATTGCTTACAGAGAAAAACACACCTTATCCTTTGTTTTTCCACCCCACTCCCAGCTCCGGCTCTTTTTGGACCTTTGCTCAAACCAGTTTAACGCAAAGAAACAGCAGGAAATTACAAAACTTTTTGAATATTTTTTTTCCTGTTATTTTGGTGATTTGCATTCATTCAAGTAAAGGTCCAACAGATGCCAAACACAGCATGGCATGTGGCACGAGTTTTTGACTAGGAGAGGGAAAATCCTGGTGGAATCAGGAAGACCCACAGGCATCAGAGGGCCATTATATGCCTTGTGAAACAGTACTCAGCTGAAAAGACATATTCTGAGTTGCTTCTCACTGGCTTAATTAGATGTAAAGGTTGCCAGGCCCAGACAAGAGAAGCAGCAGAAGCAGGGTTCTGGGCATGCTGAGGCACGGAGCCCAGCAAAGCCCTCTAAAGGAACGGCACCCTCAGGCATGCTTTGCTTGGCGGCTTCATCTGCTTCCTTCTTGTAGAGAAAAGAGACACTTCTCAGAGTGGTTGTTTCTAAAGCATGCTGGCAACAGGCTGCCTGCTTCAAATGGTTCCCAGCCCTTGAAATCACTGGGAAAGCAGAACTTATGTGACTCTTCTGCTGTGTATGGGCAGCCTCTGCTACTGACTATATGCACAGATGACACAGTTGGAAGTCCAGTGCATATTTCTTGGAGAGATTTGTTCTGCCTGGAAGTATTTGGAGGAAAGAACAGACCACAGTATTTGCTGGACTGTGTTACGAGAGCAAAAATAGCTCGTGACAAATATTTGTGTCAGGGGCACAGGAGCATGAGCTCTGCTTGGAGTGACCAAGGGTCATGCAGGGCTTGGGTGGCACCAGGGAAAGAGAAGGGAAATCTGGTGTTCAGTGGGACAGAGCATTCCTGCAGGTGACAGAAACATCGTGGATATAGAGTACAGTTGTAAACAGTTGATAAGCAGCCCGGAGAAAAATTTTGTTCAGTTTGAATGAAGTAATTCAATAAATACGGGGGGGGAAATAATTTTTGTTTCTGCTGACTTCACCTTTGTCTGGCACAGATTGGTTAGGTAGGCAAGGTCCCTGCTGCCCAGCTTGTATCAAATATTAATCCATAATGAGAACTTCAAACCCATTCCAACTACTGATAAGCCCTCATTAGTAATACATGCATAAAGGATTTTAAACAATTGGTATGTTGCAAACAGCTCCAGAAAAAGAAAACAAATAAACCCTGTGCACCTGATCATCAAGATTTCATTACAAAAGTCAGTAAGTAAGTTCTTTACAGAGAGAGTGGTGAGGTGCTGGAACAGGCTGCCCAGAGAGGTTGTGGATGCCCCATCCCTGGAGGTGTTCAAGGCCAGATTGAATGGGGCCCTGGGCAGCCTGGTCTAGCATTAAATGTGGAGGTTGGTGGTCCTACATGAGGCGGGGGGGTTGGAGATCCGTGATCCTTGAGGTCCTTTCCAACTCTGGCCATTCTGTGATTCTGTGATTCTGTGTCAGCAAGGCCACAGACTGTCACAGGTTGTTGTGGCAACAGCACGGTGCAGGCAGGCTGCACAGCATACTGCTAGCAAAGCCAGTGCTTCTCAAAATCATCATATTTTTTGTGTTCAGGCTATGCAGATGCTTCACCCACACACCTGGGCTGCAGCGGGTTTACAAGGAGAGTGCGAGTGAATATCTATTTACTGACAAAATAATTGAAAGCAAACGAGGGTTGAAACTGGTTGGTCTTTGAGGTCCTTTCCAACCCAAGGCTATTCCATACTGGTGTTGCTATAGGTTTAGGTGTGCAGCTGCACGTTGCCTTTGGCCCAAAGGAGCAGGAAATTCACATGGCAAGGAAGAGATTGAGACACTGGAATCTCAGCAGTGTTCATAAATACCCAAAGAGAGGGTGCAAAGGGGACTCTTTTCAGTGTTTCCCATTGCCAGGGTCAGAGGCAGTGGGCACAGACTGAGCAGAGGAGATTCTCCCTGAATGCTGGGAAGGAGTTCTGTGCTGTGTGGTCTCTGAGCACTGGCACAGATTGCCCAAAGGCCATGGAGTCTCCTTTGCCTATTTCCACATCAGAAAAACATTTGTTGTTTCCTTCCCTGCTTGGCTGAAGACTGCAAACACATAAGTGATCAAAATAGAGACTGCTGGGCTGATGATGGCTAATAGCAGGTGTCAAAGCGCAGGCATTCCCCCATGGACAAAATCCATCATGGTTGGGCTGATGCCCAACTCATAGGAGGGAACACGAGTCTTTCACATGGAAAGGGAGATAAATTGCATCTAAACTCTCTAATAATGACAATGCAGAGAAACAGATGAGGTAACTGTTAGAATCCCTCCATACGCTCTTCTGTTATGCAATCGCATTATGTACTATTGACTAGCACAAGCCAGATGCAAAAGCCGAATGTTGTTTGAGTTCATCCTTTGGATTTCTCCAGGGGGAGAAATGGTGGAGATCTTCACGAAGAGGGGAAATGGCCTGAAGCTGTACCAGAGGAGGTTCAGATGGCACGTTGGGAAGAATTACTTCTCAGAAGGAGCGGTGAGGCAGCGGCACCGGCTGCCCGTGGAGGCGGTAGAGTCACCGCCGCCGTCGGGGCTCAAGAACCGCGTGCACGCGGCACTGAGACGCAACGAGCTGAGGCGGGGCGCCGCCCGCAGGCCACGCCGGGGCTCGGAACTACATTTCCCAGCGCGCCCTGCGGCGCGGCGGAGGCAATAAAAGGAGGCGGCGCGGCGCCTCCCGGTTTACACGCCGGCTGTCAGGTGCGGGTGGAGTAGTCGCCGTGGTCGGTTAGCGCGCAGGTCGGCAGGTGACTCTCGGGCCGCCCCGCCATGGGACCGCAGGACCCGGTGCTGGAGGAGCTGAAGCGGCGGGCGTGCGAGAGCGTGGAGCTGAACGCGGCGCGGCTGGGCGAGCTGAGCCGCAGCATCTGGCGGCGGCCCGAGCTGGCCTACCAGGAGCACCACGCGCACGACGCCATGACCGGCTTCTTCTCCGGCGGGGAACTGCCGGGCGCCGCCTGGGCCGTGCGGCCCCGCTACAAGCTGGACACGGCCTTCCGCGCCGAGTGGGGCACGGCCGACCCCCCGCGGGGCCCCCGCCCGCTCCGCGTCGCCTTCCTGTGCGAGTACGACGCGCTGCCCGGCATCGGCCACGCGTGCGGCCACAACCTCATCGCCGAGGTGGGGGCGGCCGCCGCGCTGGGTCTCAAGGCCGCCCTGGAGAGCCTGCCGCAGCCCGCGCCCGTCGCCGTGCAGGTGGGAGCCCTCTCCTGGGCGGGGGTCCGGCCCTGCGGCGAGCGGGGCCCTGAGCGTTTGTGCGTTTGTGCCGCAGGTGACGGTGCTGGGGACCCCCGCCGAGGAGCAGGGAGGAGGCAAGATAGACCTGATCAACGCCGGGGCGTTTGACGACTTGGACGTGGTCTTCATGGCTCACCCCTCGCAGGAGAACGCGGCTTATCTGCCCGATGTGGCTGAGCACGAGTGAGTGAGCGGGCGAGCTCGCGTGGAAAGGCTCGCCTCGCTGTTGTCCTTCGTTCCCCTCCCCGAGTTGCTGCTTGGCGGAGGCTGAGGTTAGGCCGGGACCTTGCAGGTGCCCTCCAGAGGAGGAATTTGCGGTCAGTGGACTGTAGTCAGCAGGTCGCTGTTGGGCACGCTGCTCTTCCAAGGGCAGCGCTTAAAGAACCTGGATCTTGTTTGTCCTCAGAATCCATTTTTTCTTCCAATATCTTTAGGTGTTTCTTTCTCCATGTGCATCTAATAATCTACTCTCTCTTAAAAAAAAAAAAAAAGTTTCATTTATAAAGCACCTCTTTTTTTCTATTTCAGAACATACAGTGGGGGGACATCTCATTAATTATAATTTCTTGCATTTCTGGGCACCAGACCATGGAATTCTTATTTTAATCAGTTTTGAAAGTGCTTGTTTTTACCTATTGCCTTTGGAAACAGCTGACAACCAGCTGAGTCTGAGTGCTGTTTGGGTCCTTAATAATTTCCAGCCTAAATTTAATTATGGCTATTCTGTATCTATTAACTCTAATATCAGCTTTGTCTTTAGATTCAGATTATTTCCTGTCATTCTCTCATGTGTACCATCACTATATGTACAGATAGCAGTTGTGCCATCATTGCACCTTTTTCCAGTCAGCTGGCAGCACAGTTCTTTGGCAGTACTGCCTTGTCATCTCTTGATTAGCTCACATGTTCATTTTCTACACTTGTTCTGTACTTGTACTTGCAGAGTCTTCTTGACTTGTTCCTTGCTGGATGTGTAACTAGAGCTGTACACTTCGGGTGGAATTGCATTGCTGAGCTAATGCTGGAGCCACAGTGTCTCATTTCCTTGAAATTTCAACATATAGGCAATCTTAGAGTGATTTGGCTTTCAGTAAACTGATACTTTCCTTTGTAGGCAGCTAGCATCAATGAGGCTTTCCTCTTCAGTTATTTTCAAGCAAGCGGCTTCTACAGAGAAATGCTTAGTCTAATTTTAAGTATTTTTAAGTTGAATTCTTTTCCTGCTATATTAGTCCTCAGAATCATGCTGTTCTTCTTTTAGTGTTATAAACCTCTTCACTGTTTTAGTGTCTTAGCAGTATTCTGTCAGTAGCCTTTTAATAGCAAGTACCTTTTATGTCAGAGTTACCAATGGTACTTGATCCGACGGACTTGCCCTGCAGGGTCTTTGCTAGTAACCTCTTTCTAGTGATTTTTTTTTTCCACATGTACTGAAATTAGCACTCTTAAATTCTGTAACAACTGTCCAGCCATCTGACTTGAGTACTGAGTGCTGTTTTCATCTTGGCTGTGTTACTTCCCAGCCTCATGTGTGCTTGATTTTATTGGCCTTTTTTTTTCTTTGCAGTGTTGCTCCTGGAGGATAATTTATCCAGGTACTGCTTAGCTTTATGGTTAAAATTGACAAGATTGGCAAGAAGACCTAGTCTTCATTCTGTAGCTAGCCCTCTGATAGATTTCTTCATCATGTGAAGAATCTGAACTGTTTAATCTGAAGTGTTTGATTTTTTGACACTTAGCTCAGCTAGACTTTCAGTTGCTGTTTCTTAAGACTGTGTTTGTAGTCTTTATTGGCAGTTCTTTCTCCATTTCATCTTTTGTAATGGCCCCTTGAGATTGATACAGTAAGATTTGGGAATCCCCTTTCTGAGTTGATATCCTGTTGTAGGGTACACATCTCAGCTAGCCTTTAAAGCTTGAAGGTGGAGGAGACATGGAATTGAAGTACTGAGTGGAAACAGCTTGCTACCTCCAACAGCTTGAAATACTCAGCTTATGCCATGTTTGAAATAATGAGATTTCAAATGTACAAAGACTGCTTTCATGCTTTGTATTTGGTCTTTCGGTGGTTTCTAAGGAATTTTAGAATTAACAATCACTAAATTATTAGGGCATCTATTTGCAAACTCAGGCTGACTTGTGCCTCAGGTAAATTCAACACCCTGGGATAACTGTTGTGAATGCATGCCATAATGTGGTGATTCTTATTCACTTTTCACCAGATTAGCCTGGGGTTTTTGTTGTTGGTTGAACAAAAACTTGAGGATTGCATTATCCACCAAAATCTGTTTTTATTCTGGATGTGACGTTTGTGTTGCAATAGAGGCCCCAAGAGAAGGAGTGCTGAAATTTTTAAATAAGCAGCTTCGTGTTTCTCGTGGACAAAAATGGTTGCAATGTGGCTTTCATTTTTACTTTGTCTTCTCTCTAACTTGGAGAATGTTCAGAGATTTGTCCTGTCATCTTTATGAGCTGATTTAAAGGCTGCAGTCTAATGCTTGGGATACTCTACAGAATGGGATGTGTGATCCTTGTGGAGGACGAGAGAGGAAGGAAAAAGGGCATTACAAAAGCTTGCTTAGTTTAGATTGCACACACTGAAGGAGTCATTTTGTGCTGCAACAGGGGACTCCATTGTGTCCTTTATTGCTGTCTGGTATCTAAGTGCCAGTATTAGCTTAGAGCTGTGGCATGGTTCCGGGCCTGAGGGGTCATTGAGGACAAGTGGCTGAGTTGGCGTTTGTGCAGGACGGGGATGACCGTGGTAGGCTTTCCCTAGCTGGGTGAGTGACAAGTGTGTGTTTTGGGAAACTCTGTGTGAGCCTGAGGATAGAGCATCATATGTAAAGGTCTGGGATTTGAGTTCCAGCCAGTTTAATTAAAACCTCTGGTTTTCATGCTTGCCTTCATCCTGTCAGATGTGCTGAGGTGTGGTATTATGACTGCTGTGAAGCTGGAGGACACCTTTTGCAGTGGGCTTCTTCCTTCATTGCAAGCTTTTCCCCCAGCGTTTTTTGAGGTGTACAGGGAAAAGGCATCCTTACTGTAGCATAACGTCCATTTTAATACTATGCTGTGCTTTTACTACACTTAAAACTTGATTTTTTTGTTTAGACATGGATTGTGTGATCTTACTAAAGTACTGTCAATTATGTATAGCTTACAGCGCAAATTTAAAAGTTTGGCAAGAATTAGGGCAGTCAACTTCTAATGTTGAATCAGTTATCCTCTGAGAAGAATATTAGTAAGTATCTCAGAACAACCGGGATGGTATAGAAAAGTGCTGGGGAAATTTAAGTTTTACTGAAAGCCTTTAATCTGCAGGAAAGACTGTGCATTATGGGAACTGTTTTGCCTGATTGGCTCTTGATATCTGATATCATCAACTTTCTAGAAATCTTTCAACACCTTCCTTCTCTCAAAGGTAGTTCAACTTTGCAGTGGTTTCATGTTAGGTAAATTGTTAATTTGGTGTTCTGCTGCACAAGGCTTAAATGTGATTGTGTGAACAAAAGGAATTTTTTGTTTTAGAGGCTTTTTTTTAAGTGAATGAATAGCAAATAAGCAATGCCTTTTATTTCCTAGCGTGACTGTGAAATACTTTGGAAAAGCTTCTCATGCTGCTGCTTATCCTTGGGAAGGAGTTAATGCATTAGATGCTGCTGTTCTTGCATACAACAATCTGTCTGTTTTAAGACAGCAAATGAAACCCACCTGGAGAGTTCATGGTGAGATCTTCATTAAATCTGATGTCCAGCACGTAAGACTATAGGCTGTTCAAATACTAACTTGCAAAATCCTACAATTTGAGATATTGCACTGTTGAGTTAAACTAGTAGTGTTACTTCAAATACTGTGGAATATCACTGTTTCACTTACATAATACACAATATTTACAATCATTTCTGTGTCACAGTGAACTGTTGAAAACAAGCTTAATTTTAAGTCTTTGCACCTGAAGTTGCAGTTCAGAAAGAAGGAGCTAAGTGTGCTTCAACAGAATTTTGCAGAAGCTTAAGATCAAATGCTTCTGTGTAAAGAAGTATTACTTTCTGCATAATTTTTGTAGCCCTTTATGTTGACATGTAGTGTTTCAGTGATTTAAATTCATTTTCAGAAGTGCTAAGAAAAGCGATGGCAGGAGTCTGTAGTTCTCAATAGTGGTCCAGTCAGCTGTGCTGGATTCTATTATTTAATATCTAGTAGACCTTGGAGTAGAAATACACCTTTCTTTTGCAATAAGATATGCTAACTGTTAAGCTTTATTTACCTTCAAAATCTTGCATTTCTTTTTGCATGATGAGAAAGTTGCAGAAGTTGGGCTGAAAGCTGCCTGTTGGCTGTAAATCCAGATTTCCCCTCTTACACCCAGTACAGTTTTCTCAAAGTTTAAATAAAGAAGCACGTTCATTGCTAAAGGACTTAAGAATGTAGAGTTGTTTATTTGGAAAACTTGTGAGCTATGACTCTTACAGAACTCCTGAGCTCATGACCATTATGTATCGTGGCAGCTTGTTCTCTCTAACACCTGTGCATATTTCTCTCCAGGATATCTAAATGGAGTCTGGAAGCCCTAATCTGTAGATGAAGATAATGTTTGCGGTTCTGTTGCTGAGCTTATCCAAATAAGTTTCAGTGGGTGTAGCCTTACCTCTCTAACCTATTGCTCTGTAGGAGTCAAGACATTTGAGTCTGGGTATATGAAACTCATGTTGCAGGTTTAAGAAGGGACTTGGAGGTGGCTAACTCTTCTGTTTTTCTCTTGGTTTCTGCAAGCCTTGTTAGCAAAAAAAAAAAAAAAGACCTAAACAAACCTTGTTGAGGTAACACTCCCACAAAAGTAAAACTTAAATTTCTGTGTTGATAAATTTACTGTCATAAACTTGGTTGTCAAGCTGAAAAAAATTTAAAATGCCTGTTGGGAAGGTGTAAGCAACCAGAATGAGATTTTATTCTAGGAACGCTTTGCTTACATCTGTGTATTAGATGTTTTGTGTTGCAGGCTTGCATTAACTAACTGCCCTAAGTGATCTTGTAAATTTTAGACTTAACCCACTAACAAACACTGAAATACTGTTCCATTATTTTAAGTCTAGAATCTCTGAGCAGTGTCTTATGTAATTGAACATGCTATATTAAGTTGATCTAATATTTGTTGGGTTTATCTTCCTTTTCCACTTAAGAGTAAATGTTGCAACTTGAAAAACAGTAGATTCTTTTTTCTTTCTGTTCAACAAGTTATATTAAACAGTGTGTTGAAGTGAAGGTCTATGTAGAAGCAGGGTTCTGTCTGCAGAGCAGACTGCTTTTAAGATCTGCTCTCCATTTATTATTGTATATCCCTATTTAAGTAAATGCGTACTCTTAGGCTCTATCCAGTTATGCTTAGAAAGTGCTGCATTGAAGAAAAGGGAGAGCTGTTTGCTCATTCAGCTACTTGTTTTGAGCAGACATGTTTTGATATGTCGTGCAAATCTGCATGATTGCTTGCTGACTTTCTAGTTCTTTGTTTATGAGGTCTGTGTCTCATCTGAGCTATTCCCTTTATGGTAGGCTAGTGCTGATTGTTGCTTGATTCAGCACTTTGCTTTGACTGTATTTCAGATTAAAAATGTTGACTTTGGAGTTCTTAAGTATTTATAGGCTTTCTGCATCAAAGATAAAGATTTGTTGCCCTTTTCCATTCTGACAGCGCAGCCTTTTCAGGCTTCAGTTACACACATCAGTCCTTTTGTGCACTATTTCCATTTAAAGTAGATAAGGTGGTTCTCAGATTCAATGGAAAGCAAATCATATTTCGCATATATAAATGAGAGCAGGAAGCTTGGAACAAAGGCTGCCTTTTGGAAGCAGCTAGCTGTCATGTAGTATTGATGACTACAGTATTTTATTGTTGAAGTTGCTAAATATTGTGGTTTTTTTATGATAATGCTTCTGATGCCATAATCAGAAAGGGCGTAGCTGTCATGTGTTCCTTGAAGGAATTCTTGAAACTCAAATTTAACTCCAATAAAACTGTGTATATATAGTATACACTTCAGATTTCTGAAGAATTAGTATGAGAAATCTAATAAACAATCTGTCCCATGTAGCACACACATCATATCAGCATTGCACAGTGACGTTGTGATGTAGTCATTACATTTTTCTCTCCAAGCTGGTAGAAGAAGTTGGAAAAATCCTAGGTGAGGAAACCTTTAAAAGCTGGAAGTGAAGGTAGCCATTATAACAGGCTATTTTCTCTGTCACTGACAACCAGATTACTTTGCAACTATAATGCATTGAATTCCAGGGGATTAATTACAAATGCTAGCTTGGTTTGTCTTTAGGCTTATAACAGATGTCTAACCAAAGAATAAGGTGAAATCATACTGGAAAGCATGTACATTCCACTTAATCTGATCTGATGTGATAAGGAAATTTTGCTTATGCACAATGTTTTTTGGCATTTTGTATTTCATACTCAACTGATGCTTTGTTTTTGTCTGTATTTAGTTCTTGAGTGAAGAGTTTCACGACAAGGATGAAGATAAAGCAGTAGGATTTAACACTGATAGTTTAACTTGACTTTCCTCTTTCTACAGGTGTTATAAAAAATGGTGGTGTGAAACCTAATATCATTCCTTCTTACACTGAACTGGAGTTTTACTTGCGTGCCCCTTCAATGAAAGATCTTTCTGTTCTGACAGAGAAGGTTGAGGACTGCTTCAAAGCTGCAGCACTGGCCACAGGATGCAAAGTATGAATATATTCTCATAGCCCTGTGTTTTGATCTTGAGTTGAGGAGCATGGAATTAAACACAGCACACCAAATAGGATCTTGAAGAGGGAAAGAATCTTTTTCCTTATCCTGCTGGTTACTAATACAGCTCAGTTTACATTTGGTCCCATTACCTCAAGGACACCCTATTGAATTCTGTTCAGTTTCTTTCCTCACCATTTGGCTTCCAGACAGCACTGCTGCATGGGATACTTCCCTCTTAGATGTAGGACACTGGATTTGTTGAAGTTCATGAAGTTCCTGCCAGCCTGTTTCTATTCTTGTCATGTTGACATCCTTCTGAATAGTATATAGCTCAGTCTTCAGCTTATCAGCTGCTCCCTGTACATACCTTCACATTATTGCCTGCTCCACACCAATTAGGTATAGTTGGCAAACTTGTATGTGCTCCTGTTGTCTGTAACAGTACTAAAGGTACAAGAATGACACCCATATTGACTCCAGAGGGATGCTAAAAGTGACATGCAGCAACATGGATTTTTGTGTCACTATTCATAATCCTTTGAGGCTGAATGTCATTCATGTCCACTGAACTAGATGTCATCATGAAAAGCTGAGCTGGGTCATGTACTATCTAGTCTTCAGTAAATCTGTGCTGGATATTCACTCTCACCTTATGACTCTTCTACCTGGACGTTGGTTTTAGGGAGAATTAACTCCATAATCTTCCCAGGAGCTTGAGAATAGGATAGTAAATTCCAAGGCCCTTCTGACCCTTCAAGATAAATATGACAGCATTTTTTCAGTCACTTGGAACATCCCTCTACTTCAGTGACATTTAAAAAGTGATAGCTCATGATTTGCAGTGGTGTTCCTTTCTCACTGAGCACCCTGGATGCCTCCCATTCTTCTCTCTTGTGGCTGGTTCAAACAGTAAGACTGCCTTGCAATGTATTTATAAGATAGGAGGTTCTGGTTGCTTTTGGTACGTGGTGCTAATGCAGCTCATCAGAACAAAGAGGCATTGTGTATATAATTGTGAACCAGTGAATTGTGAGTTTTAGGTGTTAGGTGCTGTTGGCCTACTTTGGCTTCTCCACTGCAACTAGAGAAGGGCTTCAGGAAGTCTGCTTTATTCTGAATAGAAGCTGAAGTCTCTTTTGGAACTTGATGTTGGTAGATATTTTTTTACGCTTGTTTTCAAACATTTATTGTGTGAATTCTTTCTGTAAACATTACTGAGGCTGTAATTATTGGAACTGCTCTAAATAAAAATAGTGAAACAGAATTTTGTGGAAGACTTAAATTGATTTTGACATAGGTTGATAGTATCTGCAGTGAAAATCATTAGAAGCTATTACAGGAAGATTTTCCTGCTCTTTTTAGAGATGTCTGTGAAACCCTTATGGTATTTGACTGGCTCTTGGAAGCTTGACAGAAAATAAAGCTAATGTTTGGCTGAATGTTATATTTCTGAAAAAAAACTTTGTGCTTTTGTCTGCTTTGATGTGGTTCTGAAGTATGGATGTGTACTTTTTCAGTCTTTATTTACATTAAACTGCCTTAGGTTAGAGAAAGGTGTCTAACATCTTGTTTCTCTTGACTAGGTGGAAATAAAAGGGGGTAAAAATGATTACTACAATGTGCTTCCAAATAAAAGCCTGCAGAAGATTTACAAGGAGAATGGAAAGAAGCTTGGAATAGAATTTATATCAGAAGACTGCGTTTTGAATGGTTTGTCAGGTAACTCGATCTACTTCTCTTGTTATGACAAGTCTTAAGTGTGTAAAAGGATGAGGTAGAGGTAGGTTAAACAAAACAGTTTGATCAGAAGAAAAGGTCAGATTAGAAAACTGAAACAGTGTAAAAGGGTCATACCTCTAGCCTGTGCTTTTTGCTGTAGAAGCAGAGAAATTTTCCTGACGCACATTGAAAGCAATAAGTGCTTTATGGTAATATTTCTGAAAATATTTCAAGTAAGGAACACTCAAATTTGGGATGAATTGAGGCTGGAAATTTGATTCTTTTGCTGATTGAAAGCAGGAAAAAAGCCAGCACAGTCTTTTCAACTGACTGTGTATTAGGGCAAGTCTAGGACTCTTGGTTTAGTCAGGAGGAGGCAGACCTTTTAGACTCCTGGTTTGTCTTTCCAGATTTATCAAAGAGTACAGAGTCTTGAAAATGAAAAGAACTTAGTGCTGTGCCAAAAGTTGAATTCTCTTTAAATTCAAGCTGTATTTATGGAAAACAATACTTTTTTTTGAAAAGTCTTTCTCATTTGGTTTATGTGCAAGCATAGAAGATACCAAACTACTCTTGTCCTCTTTTATCACAGAATGTAGTTTCTGTGGACTCACTTTTATGTTTCAACATAAAAATCTATGTTCTTCAATCAGTTCACTACCAAGTCTCCAAGCATTGCTGATGTATTCTTACCAACAATGTAATGATATACCTGTCAGGAGTCTACCTGATGTGTTAGAAAGAGTTTAAATAGTTGGATAAGTCCCTTCAAAAGCTACCTCTGAAGAAACTCTTGCAACTTTGACCTGAAAAAAGCTGACGAGAATCCCTTAGTTGTTCATCCCTCTACCCACCCCCACTCTGAAACAAGGTCGTTTTATGCTTTCCCTGCTACCTGAATTTCACAGTAACTGGTGCGTTCCTTTCTGTGGCTTCTAAACATCTCTTTAACAAATATGGAAGAACTGAGTGGATTGCCTATTTGGCTTTACTAATAATAATTAAAAAAAACATCTCAGGACATAGTTATGAACTCTTAGATGATTTATTATTAAGAATCTACCACTTTGGGATGGTATCTTTAAATAGATGATGCAGTCCTCGAGATGGTTGCTGTTGCTTATAAGCCAGTGGTGCTAGCTAGTCAGGTATGGCTATCAAGAATTCTTTATATCTACAAAGCAGTAGCATTCTGTGTGGAGTTCAGTTTGGGTCTTGGTTTTTTTTCAGGAGTGTTTGTGCAGTTAATGTTTCCGTAACTGAGAATGATGAAAAAGTGCCAGAAAACATATTTGTCCTCAGTCTGTTTTTGTTTAAAAATAGCTTGTACTTCAGAGTTTGTACTTCTTGTGAAACACTTGCATAGTGGTGAGAAGAGATAACTGTTGGAGCTGCTGATAGGTGCTGGAGCAGGATTTGCAATATCTGGGCTGTGCCAAATTCAGGCTTGGAGCTTTCCTCTTTTCTGAATTAACAGCTTACTCAGGGGATGCTTGATGAGAGTCTCAGTAAATGGAATAGGAACAGGTTGATGTATCTTTCTTGCAGTCCAGTAACAAATTAGTGACCAGAAGCAAGCTGCAGAGCATCTGAAGATGGTTAGTTAAGAAAAACTTAGTTCTCTGATGAGAGATTTTTGTGTAGATAATAACTCATTGGAAATGCTTACATATTCATATTAGTATTTACATTACATATTAGTATTTGGGACAAAGGATATCCAAATGTGGGATGAAGGTGGTATCTGTCATAGATTTTTCTACATCATTTACAACTCTTCAACACACTGACTGAGAATTTTCATGCTGTTTCTAGGTTCCACAGATTTTGGAAATGTTACCTTTGTAGTCCCTGGGCTTCATCCTTATTTTTATATTGGCTCTGATGCTTTGAATCATACTGAGCAATACACAGAAGCTGCAGGTGAGTGAAAGTGGAAATGGTCAGAAGCTTACATCTGGAACCTGAAGTACTGTATGGTGTGGTTGCCAACTCTTCACTACAGTACAATTAAGGAACTAATTGAATTGCACAAGATTAAAGCTTTTTTGTGCTTCTGTAGTGTTCAGAGCTACTGTATAGTAAATGTGTAGATGTACTGAAGTGCAAGTACTGGATCTAAAAGAGACTGCATGTGACTGGCTGTGTA
Organism: Chrysolophus pictus; assembly: GCA_037305975.1. Lineage (NCBI taxonomy): Eukaryota > Metazoa > Chordata > Aves > Galliformes > Phasianidae > Chrysolophus > Chrysolophus pictus. The sequence continues at coordinate 35,444,582 of CM074578.1, forward strand.
GAAATGGAGTTGCTTTCTTCAAGCATGATGAGGTATGAGCTGAATATGGATCTTGAAACAACTTAATTGCAGAGCTACAGAGAAAAAGCTGAAAATGTCTAGCATTTCTATTTTTGTATTTAAAATGGAAAGATGACCCATTCCTTATAGTAAAAGCTGGACTTCTCCTCAGAATACTGTCTACTAAGAAGTTAGAAGAATTAGCCAGCACTGGTGGCATGTTCTAAGAGTTTCTAAGTATGAGTCAAGAGATGAAAGTAGTAATTTTTATTCCCAAAGCACAGTGTTCTGCAAATAGAGGTGACATTGTAATGCTCTGCCTTTTCTAAAAATGGAAGTGTGAACATTTGTTTTCCTACTTTCTATCTTCTTTATGTAAGAAGCAGAAAGTTAAATACTTCCATATCAAAAATTGTTTTGTGGCATCAGTTGTGCTTCACATGGTTAGATTTTTGGGAGTTTCTCTACTTGAAACTCTAGGGTCTTCCTTTATAAAATGTTTTACATGATGATCTAGTAGATGAAATCTAATATTAGTTATCTAACAGGAAATTTTTCTTACCTTTTTTCGATAGGGTCACAGAATGCCCAGTTCTATGCTTTGCGCACAGCAAAAGCTTTGGCTATGACAGCATTGGATGTCATTTTCAATCCAGATCTACTAGAACAAGTTAGAGAAGACTTCAGACAAATGAAGCTAAAAGAAGAGGGACAACTAAATCAAGCAGAAACTGACAGAAAGCCAGGTGCTGGTGTAGGAGCGTGTGCCTCACGCTAAACCTTGTTACACCTCTCTCAATAGGGTTGATTCAATGGGGACACTTTAAATGTCAGTCAGGCCTGGGGTAGACAGGTAGCTGAAGAAACAGTGACTTGAGGAGAATCAAATAATAACATTGCTTTTAAAAATGCACACTTTCCTGTAGCTGTAATGTTTGCTGTAATCAGTATGGTAGTGAATTTCAGAGAGACCTCAGATATGTTGTCTGCCAGTTACAGAGTTAAATAGTAGCATTTAGATCTCTTAAGTGATTCTCTTTTGCTATTGAAATATCCCTTATGGAACATACAGCACTTACATGGAAACTTCTGAAATAAGCATTATTCACTCTGATCACAGGCTGATTCTGACCTACAAGGCCAGTTACCTTGTCTTGGAGCAAGGCAAACTTAAAACCTGAGATGATTTCACTGGAGGGAAGGATAATATATTTGGAAGCAGGCCTGTTTTTGATGGTAATAGCTTCTAGCAGTGGAAGAGAACTGTTTCTATAGTGACAAGATCTGTTAAGTTTGACTGCCCTGAAATGTATTGACCATCCTTCTGATAAATTTTAGAGGTGTTGTTTAGTCCTCAAAAAAAAAAAATCAACAGTAAGCAGCTGAGTGTTTCTGTCTAGCATAGTTTGTATTGTTAAAGTTCTACTCCAGACAAAACAAATGTTTATGAAACATTTGCATTAGCCTGATCTAATGAATGTATACAGCAAAAGCAGTGGAATTGTCTTTTATGAGAATGCAAGTGTGATACTGTGGAACATCAACTGAAGGTAACTTTAAACTTGCTTTGTGCAGACTCTGATAGTAAGTTCTGAGAAGCTTGCTCTGAAGATTTCTTGTGAAGGAACTGATTTCTCAAACCTGTTTTGTCCTATATACCAAGCATCAGATCTGTTAAATCTTGTCAGTTGTCCGTTCTGTGTAGCGTGTTTAGTTTCTTTAATCCTTATTTGACTTCTTGCAAACTTTTATGTGACAGATTTTATTTGAGGGATAATCTGTGTGAAAACCCGCTATGTTTTTTTAATTGATTCCTTAAATTATCATGTGAATACATAGGAGAGGAACTAATTTTTTGTCAGATGCAATTTACTGAGCTGTTGGACAAAATGTGCAAAAAGCAACTTATTAGCTAACGTTTTCCTAAGCATAGTAGTAAGCTTCTGAGAAACCAGGAAGTCTGTATACCTAAAACAATTTTGGAAACATTGCTTTTAACAGCATGAGTCTCTAAATGGTAAATTGTAGAAGGCTAATCAGAATTTTATTGTATTAATTTTCAAATTATGTTTTCTAATTTAAAAGAAAACCAAAATAATTTTAAAAAACCACACATTAATTGGTTAAATTTTTCATTCCCTCTGCATTTGTTTTTTGTTGCTGTTTTTGAGATGGAGTGGCAGAATCCCAATGAAAGGAATATGTGCTACATTGTTGTGCAAGCTGATGTGAGTTATTGCCTTCTCAGTACTTTGTCTAACTAGCTGGCTGTTCATTGCATCATGTCCAAGATGATTTATACATCTCAGTAATAAAAGCACATCTTAATTTTGTTGTAATCATCACTGAAGTGAAGAATAAAGTACTGATTAAAGATGAATTTATATCAATCACAATTGTGACTGAATTTTTTGTCTACTGATTTATATTGGGATGCTGTGTGAGTTCATTTGTATACTGTGCTTTTTTTTCCTACTTTGATATAATTATGCAAGAGCAAGGGGGTTTTGAGCTCTCTGTTTCCATTTTGGTCTGCCAGCAAACAGTTCTTTTGAGGGGCATAGTGCTTTTCAAATGCAATATTTAATGGTAGTTTTTATCATCCTCAGGCTGCTTCAACTATTAGAACTTGTTAGAATTTGTAGAATTGGCAGGGTTCTCCAGAAGGAACTCAGGCAGTCCCTGTCCAGCCATCAGCTTGAAGTGGGGGAAGTCATCACTGCTGGGTCAAGTTAGTTCGGCTTCATCTGCATCCTGGAAGTTTCCTCAGTTTCCTCAGGCAAATTAATCCTCGTTTATCTCAAAACATTTGTTCTAAAGGTTCAGAACCAAAGTAGTTTGAGTTTTAAGGTAAGAAATTTACTGTTATGCTGTTATGTATGTTTTGTTTTCAGCAAAAATATTTCAAAGCTCATATAAGCAGTTTGGAGGAGGCACTGTTCTTACAAGAATCAAGTATTGCAAATCCTTCTAATTGAAGGCGAGTAGCTGTGTGACTGTTTAGATTTTATGCTAAGCTATTGCTAACAAATAGTTCTGGAAGTTACTCTTTGCATGGGCTCTATATATGACTGATTGGTTTTGGTATGTGGTTGTTTTGTGACTTAGAGTGGTGCTACATACATTTAACAGCAAGTAGTGTTTATGTAAACCAAGGCTTTGGGTTTGAGAGAAGATGGAGGAGGTAAAGCTCGCTTGAAAATTACCTTCGCTGAGGGATATCTGCTTCAAGAAATAATAGATCAATATAAATGAAGTATTGTAAGCAGTTTCTGAAGCCTGTTAAGGTGATCCCAGAGCTCTCTCCTTATCCTGCAGGGATTGCAGGGAGTTGGGTTCTGTTCTGTATCGAGAATCGTTTGGCCGGGCATGAGAAGATAGAAAACTAAAATCTAGTTATTCGATTGTTATGAGAATATCCTTTTACTAGAAAAGAGAATTTGTTTTTCTTAGTGCCTTTTTGTTTTTCTAGCTGTTTCTGACTGAAGTTTTCCTTTTTGCTCCTCCACGTTTTCAGTACTTATCAATATCCTTAAAGACTATTAAAGGCTTCAGTCTTTGAAGCTTTTAACCTGGCCACGCTCCCAAGCAGAATTTGTCTAACCAGAACCCACCCAGACCAGCAGTAGACTTCAGTCTCTAAAAACAGCACCATTCCAGACGTGCTTTGGGTTGACCTCTGAGAAATGGTCTTAATCTTATCACAAAGTAACGCCCTAGGCAGGATGAGTGAGAACTGTTAAACCCAAACTGTGTCAGGGAGGGGGGAGAATCTAAATGCTGTCTTCTCTGATTCTGAGATTGCAGGCTTGCTCCTCATCAGAGCTGTGCCTGTGAAATCCTGCGGCTCTCTTGTGCTGTAGGGTTTAAAGTCATTTGGTATTTGACTTGATCAGATTTGGAGCAAAAAGGTCTTTTGTGCATATATAGACTCATGGAGATCACAGTATGGAGTTTTGGTTTTGATGATGAGCATTTCTAGAACCAAAACAAACCACTCTGATTTATTGTGGAAATGAGAAGGAGCAGAGCATTAATGTTTGGATACAAACCAATACACTGGAAGGTGAAAAGTAGTTACTGTGTATGAAGTATGTTTAATGATTGCAGTCCTTAATAGCAAACACTGGCCGTATGTGACATATCCTGTTCTTATACAATGCATCTATATACACATTTACAGACTGAAAAGGCACTAGAGTTTCCAAAATAAAACACAAGTCATTTCACAATGTGAATCCAGATGCAGAGGTTGCAGAATCTGTTTAGGACACCAAGGAAAGGGAAGCTTTCAGAATCTTATGTGAAGTTAGAAACCAGTCTTCCCCTGGAAGCCAAGGAATCTGAAAGTCCAACTCCCATTTGTATCTCCAAAATCTTCCTTAATTTCTTCCTTAATTTTCTGGTTAATGGTCCTATAAGGTGTCTAGTACTGAAGCAAATTACACTGTGTAGGCTTACAAAGCTGGATAGCTTACTGCAGTATCTGCTGCTCCTGTCTGTGCTGTTCTTAGAACTGCGGGAGAAAATGGGTTCTTAACAGTAGCGAGGACCTAAATGTGTCCCTGTGTGAGCAGTTCCCAAGAAGTCTTGGAGCCCACTGTGAGGAAAGGTGCCATCAGGACAGAGAAGAGCAGGCAGTCCTGGTGCTTCTATTACAGTGATCTTTCTACTTTCATCCAATTAAGATGTTACATTTTTAATACATATTTTTAATCTTTTGGGGAAAAAAAACAATCAAAACAACCTCAGTGGATAGAAATATGGTATGGTAAGAGGAAGCTAAGATGTTATATGTATGTGAAGAAAAGTCTCTGTAACAAAGCTATCTCATGGTGGCTGAGTTTGTCTTTCAGTAATTGTAGTTCTTGTGGCTTCAGTGGCACGTAGAGGCAGTGTAGGTACGTTTTGCATTTCACGATTCCAGCAGTTACACGAAGTGCTGAGTACTTGTACGTGATATTTATTTACACATGAAATTGAAGCAGCAACCAGCAATGTTCAAACAGCTGTAATGTCTGTGCTGCAAGGATAATGCATGTAGTACAGGGCAGGCTTCATGTAGGAAGCTTCACGTTCCTTCTGGAAACACCACTCTTTTAGCCTTATTTTCAGAGCAGTCACACCTGTGAAAGACAACAGCATCCACTGTGTGAGGAATAGTGTTGTTCAGTAGATCACCTGAAATGCGTGCTTGTAGAATTGCATGGTAGTGTGCAAAGCGTGCATGTGCTTAAAGTCCTGTTAGTGCCACACTTCAGTTATCTGTGCATGTGGGTGACGTGGCAGCAGACCAACTCAGTGACCGATTTTCTGAGATAGCTTCAGTGCTACTATTACCTCAAAGGCCCCTGAATATATTTGACCCATTCTGAACTAATTTCCTGAAATATTTTACTACTTCTACACTACAGATTTTGCATTGATCAGATGCAGAATTTATGCTGACTGGTTGCTCTTCTGAAGCTGTGATGTCAAGTAGGGAACTGAGGTGAGTACTGAATGCCCCCGTGCCAGCCTTGTCTTCTTGTCCTGCCCTGGATGGTTCTGTGCCTGCTCTGAGGGCCTGGAGGGCTGCGAGGTGCCAGGGAGAAGCAGAGTTGTTCAATTGGACCTGGATCTCTCTCACAGTGGGAGCTCCTTTCCGCTTCATTCCAAAGCTTTCAGCATGGTAATTTTACAATGTGACGTAGTTACACTAGCAGTTGCTGCATCTGCTTTGTCACCTGCTGAGCACTTTTCTGCTGGCCTTTCATTAAAAACGGTTGGACCGGGCTTCTTCTGGAACTACCTGCACTCACCGAAGACTTTGGCAGGGGCAAGACTTTACCAGCTGCAGCAGTTCTTGGCATTCCGGCTGCAGAGAGCCCTCCTGTACCAACCAGTAGCACCGAGGCTGTCTCAGCAAGAAGTGGCTTCTCCTACAGTGGTTGTATTCTTTTTTGTAGACACCCACTTGTCTTCACCAGACAACTCCGTAGAGAAATCTTTTCCCTCTCCTAGGAAACTCAAGCAAAACTCCCACTGACCCAAATAAGCAGCTCCAAGGAGAGGTCCTGTGTTTCCCAGAGGATTTGGCATCATGGAAAGTCCAACTTTTGTTCAGACTGATGGATTCCTTGGTAAATGTACGCTGCAAGTTATATTTTAAAAGGTTAATCAATACAGCTTGGAAATACTTCATTGTTTTTAAGTACAGTCGAGACAGCACAAGTGTGAAAGGTATTGCTGCTTGGCTCTGTCAGTGCAGCACTGCCAGCACAGTGTGCATGGAGCAATGAAAGCCGCCTTTGGCCATTAATAGTCTTGCTGAAGTGTTTCCCACTATTGGACATTCTGTTTTTGCAAAAGCTGCTTCTGACCTCATCCTGCAAGCATGCAAGTGTTTGCATATCTTTTGTACTTATCGGTGCTAAATGCTGTCTGTCTGCTGAGTTCAGAGATGTATGCATGGGCTCAAACACTGAGAGAACTGGGATTTGGGGTCACGAAATGGAAGTTGCGCCATATATAAGCAGCTGGCAATTAGTGTCACTCATTGAAGTAGATTACAGTGGCCTGTGAGGCACAAGAAGGAGCGTAGCACAGCTTTAAATATGTATGAAGTTTTAGATTGTATATCCTATATTTATTTGAAACGTGAAATTTGCACAGTTATTTATGCCACGGATGAGTTGCACCTAGTAAAAAATAAATAAATTGAAATCCTGAAAAGAATCAATCTTCAAATTAATTCTCTATGTTCATTTTGTTAGCCTATGAGACAGTACTCTGATATCCTGCCGCAATACACTGTGACTACAGAAGTTACGTATGTTTATGAAAAAATGGACCAGTATATCAAGTTAAATAGAATGTATGCGCCAGGGAATATTATCCTGGAGTACTTGTCGATGGCGTGGGTGTCGATCCGCATGCTGACGTATCTCTGGTTTTTCCTCCTGCCCGAGCCTCTCTCAGACCCCAGCGCCAGCTGCACCATCATTCTGTCCTGCTTGTCTCCGTTCTCGGACACGTAGTGCCCCAACTCGTTCACGTCACCGTCGTTGTAGCTGCCGTCCATCATCATGGGCCGGGGCTGAGGAAGGCTGCACGCACAGGGGAGCTGTGGGCACAGGCAAGGGAAGAACATTTTGGAGCTATGTTCAGATATGCAAGGACAGCCCTTTACTCCCTATGAAAGCAGAGGGAAGACGAGCCTGGGGAAGTGAGATGGCGGGGGTATAGAAAGGACAATGAGGCAGTGGACTGGGCAGCTGCTTTTGGCTTCTGTTATTTCACGTCTGCTGGACACAACGTAATCACAGAGACAGCGAGGCTATCTGTGGGAAAGTTCCTTTGGTTTAAGCACGAGTACCAGGGCATAAATAAAGGTGGGACCTGTACGTAAAAGCTGAGAAATTCAAAGAAGGCAGCAGAGGGGAATTCCAAGAAGTGTATCAGGTTTGCCCCATTTGAAGAGAAGAGCCTAGGCTGAAATTTTGGGCAATTACAATTTAAGGTAATGAAGGCAAAAGGGGGAAATCAGACCATTGTGTTTAAGTCTAGGGCTATGTGTGAAGGGACATAATGCCCTCAGATCCTGAAGAACAAACGGTTAACTGAGATGCTGGGTATCTGTAGCAAATCTTTATAACCAGGAATGCTTCACTGCAGGTGTCTTCTTGCACCCACTGTATTTTCTCAGGGCACCTGAGAGCAACACACTGCAGATTTAAACTTCTGCACATTTCCAGACATTTGCCCCACTTTTTCTCAGTGGCATAAAACTGTATCAGAGATTGCAAAACTCACCTTATCCCGGAGTTTTCTCTCCTTTCTCTCTTGCACTGTGGTCAGGTAATTCACTGCTGCATATTCCAGCACCGAGAGGAAGACGAAGACAAAACTGACCCACAGGTAAATGTCCACTGCTTTGATGTAGGAAACGCGGGGCATGGAGGCATTCACCCCAGTGATGATCGTAGACATGGTCAGCACGGTGGTGATCCCTGGGAACACAGCAGCAGAGCGATCCTGTAAGGTTTGTTCAACCTAAACTCTTCCTCACAAATAAAGTTACCATTTCCTGACATCCAAGCTGACTTTTTCACATTGGTGTGGTGGGTTTCACTGCCTAAGGAAGGTCTTTCTTACTTGGGTTTCTGGTATTTTCATGAGAACAGCTCTAATTCTGATTCTCCACCACACCACTGCCTCCATCCTATGGCAGGCAGCAGAGCTTTGAGCCTGCACTACTTGTACCCTATTACCCGGTGGAGGACAGTCCTGTGGAAAGCACAAATATCACAGCCTGTAGTTCAGCTCCTCCAGCTGCTGCTTCCACCAGGTTCCCCAAGGCTTGTGTGTTCCATCTGCCCCAGAAAGTCCTGCTTCATCAGAAGTCAACAGTCAGCTCCCATGCTTGGTGTGCGTCTTCCTCTCAGGGAACAATGTGGCCCACAGGGCAATGCTGCCATGCATTACCCTGCAGGTAAGTGCTATGAACATACTAGGAAGGGTGTGAGCCCCCATAGTTTAGTGTTATCCAGGCTCCTCCTATCAAGGGGCTAATTATGGCATGCTAATGATTCACTTGAAAGTTGAAATGACATATTTCAGAAGGGCAAAGAGACATACTTCTTTCTGTCTGACAAAGAAGAGCCAGGGAACACAGATGCTTTAGGAAGCAACTAGGAAATATCTGCTAATTGTCCTATATCTCAATGTCTTAGTGAGGGGCCCAAAACTGAACACAGTACTCAAGATGGTGCCCCAGCAATGCCAAGTACAGAAGGACAATCACCCTGCTCTGCTGGCTGCATTATTTCTGATACATTGTCAAGGTGCTGTTGGCTTTCTTGGCCATCTGGGCACACTGGTGGTTCCCGTTCAGCCAACTGTAAACTAGTATACCCAGATTCTTTTCTTCCACACAACTTTCCAGCCATTCTGCTCTATGTTGATGTATGGGGTTGCTGTGATGAAAGTGCAGGACCCAGCACTTGGTCTTGTTAAAGCTCAGACGATTGGCCTCAGCCCAGCCTATCCAGAGCCCTTTGAAAAGCCTTCCTTCTCTCAGGCAGATTGATGCTTCCTCCCAACTTGGTGTCACCTGAAAACTTACTGAGGGTGCAGGGTGCACTTAGTGCCCTCATACAGGGACAAAGATATTAAGCAGGACAGGCCCTGCTACCAACCCCTCGAGATCACCTCTCATGTCTGATCACCAGCTGGATTTAACTCCATTTACCACCACTCTCTGGGCCTGGCCTTCCAGCCGGTTCTTTACCCAGCAAAGAGTGTACCTGTCCAGCCCATGGGCTGCCAATTTCTGTAGAAGAATGTTGTGGGAGACAAAGTCAAAGGCTTTGCTGAAGTCTAGGTAGGTTACATCCACAGCCTTTCCCTCATCCACCAGGTGGATCACCTGGTTGTAGGAGATGATATTGATCGAGTAGGATCTGCCCTTCAGGGACCTGTACTGGTTGAGCCTGATCCCCTGGTTGTCCTGAACATGTCGTGTGATCTCACTCTCAAGATGATTTACTGCACTCTACTGAGTACTGTGAGGATATTGTTTGCTACAGTAAATTTCACAACGTTAAAATGACAGATGAGAGGAGTCCCAGGAATTCTAAAATTCTACCTAATTGCAAATCAGAATAAAATCAGAAGCGGCACAGAATGTAACAAAAAACAAAACAGTAATGCTCATAGTGCTCTCAGACAATTTTCTGCATGAGCAGAATTAATATACAGTATTGATAACTACAGCTGTGAAATGAGCTGGGATGACATGTCAGCCCTGAAGCCCTGGAGAGGAGGCTATAAACTGAGACCCATGAAACATGGAATAGAAACTAAGTTAAAGGGAAATAAATCTAAAGCTCTGCAAATAAAACTTCAAGAACAGAGAAATGAGTTATGGAAAACAGCATTAACCCTAGGCATTCCCAGAGCAGTGATGCACCATCTACTTACTAGCATTATTTTGAGTCTAACCAAGGCATTCCAAAAATGGAGTAGCAGTGAAGGAAAGGAGTATATTTTAACTCCTCTGGTGCCAGGCCCAGAAAGGAGCAAACTCCTTTGCCCCACTTAGGGAGGAATTGCAAGGCCAGAAGTAAGAACAGTTGGTGCACAGAGTGTGTAGGGCCTCCCTGCTGGAGCAAAAGCTTATCCATAAGTAATGATAGTCTATTTCCACATGTATCTATATATGTATGGGTATGGGTGCATGCATATATATTAATTCCAACTGTTCCTCAAGAAAAATCGGTGAAGTCTTTTTAATAAATACAGCAGAACAAATGTTAACAGCAAAACAACCAGATGCAAAGAAGCTGAGCATGAGATCTGGATGGCAAAGAGTTAAAATTAGTGGTTTGAATGGAGTGCATGTTATTTGCCAATTTATTGCTCCCAGACAAGAAGCACATGTTGACTATTTGCTTGCAATTTTAAACTGCCATGAAAAATATTTCTGATTTCAATGTTTTGAACAGCCAACTTTGGCACCAAGTCCTTCAGCTCAAACATCAATCTCTGGTAAGAACAGGGAGGTTACAGTGCATGTGTTTCTCACAGCCCCTGTACTCTCTAATTCAGAATTATTAGCATACCCCAGCAATTTCTGTAGTGACTCAGGGTGGAATTTTTTAAATCATTAGATTTGGAAAAATAGCAAACTATCTCTTTCCCTCACAACCATGTGTGCTGCACATGCTGAATTTTGAACAGTTTCACCCTCAAAAGATGTGAAACTGCACCAACATAATATTATACAGTAACTGGAGGAACAGCCCCTCCAAGGGTGAGGATAGCAGCAGCAGCAGTGCAACCAGTTTAACAGCTTTTAAAGAGAGAGCAGTGATACTCTGTATAGACAAAAGTCCTTTTACCTTTCATTTGGGTAGTCGATCAAATAAGTCAAGAAAATAATCAACACCATTGCAGCCAGGACTGAGAAGTTACTGATAGTGGTGCAAAACATACAAGTAGTGCACAATAGATTTTATTACTTTTTAATGGGGTATGTAACCATTTTGGAATCTCCCCACCAGAACAAGTCTTTATTTTCTCTTCCAGCACTCCTTAAGATGACAAAATTGTGGTGTTCGTGGTGTTCATGTTGTTCCAGACATTAGTAATGTTACTTTTCCTAACCTGTGGTCAGACAGCCTGGGAGTGCCTATGAAGCCATGCCTGTGTCGAGTACAATGGGAATATGGGAGTGAAGTCTAAATCAAACTTCAACTCTTTTTTTTTTCTTTTTTTTTTTTTTTTGCAGCTTGCCTCTGAACTCACCATAGTGGGAAGTTATCATTTCCGTTAAAAATGTGCATTACTAAGTTTAGTACAACAACATCTGCTTCTACTGTAAAGGATAAGAAAATTCTATCTCCACAAACTTCTGAACTTGGACTATAAGTGACCACGATGGATTGTTGTCTCTTAAATGAGCTGAACCGCTGCTGCATGTTAATATCTCTACAATCAAACCAGCTTGTTCACCATTCCCGAGCATGTCCTATGGCAGGTGATTAGCATAAAGAGGTGACCACACCACCACTCTCAGGAGAGAATGATTGACTTCAGCCATGGGGTGGATCGTGTTGGTGCAGCCCCCTGCCACCCTGTGATCTCAGGATAAGGCAGCACTGTGCTCCTGTCTTCGTTACAAGAGCAGGGAGATGGAATGATCAGCCACCCGCAATACCTGCTGCCTGGATTGTAGTCCAGTCTATAAGGTACCAGATCTGGATGGTGTGGGAAGGATTGGAATTGTTCGGCTGGTGGAATGTTCCAGAATCACCTCAGCTGCCTTGTGTCCAGAATGGAATGTCACTGAATGAAGATAGTCACCTTGTGAACCTATAAATAGAAGTCCTAAGCAAAGAGCCCCTTGATCTCTCCAGGATCACATGGGCTGTGATCCCTAATGTCCCTCTGAGCTGGGATACTTCTTAGGACAGACCCCTCCAGGATCGAAGCTCATTCACTGACAAACACCAGTGAGGAAGAAGGGTGAGTAGTTCTCCAAGGGGGAAGTCTTTGAGTGTGCAACTGAGGTTAGAACCCCCCACTACCCTGCAGTGAGCCTCACATCACCCATGCTATTCTTGAATCTTTAACCAAGTCACACTTTCAATTGTAGCAATTTCTGTTGAATGATGGTTTTAAACTGGCTATGATAAAGTATGGATGAAGTGATGTCAAGGATTATACAATCTAACTTGTGATTTATATAAAAATATTAATAAATCCTAAATTGCTAATAAATCAAACCTACACAAAAATCTATTCATTACAGTGTGTCTGCAATCCAGAAAGCCAATGGTATACTGGGCTGCATCAAAAGAATTGCAGCAAGCACATCAAGGGAGGGGGTTCTCTCTACTACACTCTTGTGAAACTCCATCTGGAGTACTGTGTTCAGCTTTGGAGCCCTCAGCATTGGAAGGACATGGAGCTGTTTGAGTGAGTCCAGAGAAAGGCCACAAGGATGATCAGAAGACAGAAGCTCCTCTCTTCTTATGAGAGGCTGAGAGAGTTGGGATTGTTCAGCCTGGAGAAGAGGGAGCTCTAAGGAGACCTTAAAGTGGCCTTCCAATATCTGGAGGGGGCCTACAGGAAAGATTGGGATGGCTTTTTTCATGGCCTGATAGTGATAGAGCAAAAGGGAACAGTTTTAAACTGAAAGAGGGTACATTAAGATTAGATATTAGAATGAAACTCTCAGAGTGTAAGAATTCCTCTCTGGGGAAATGAAGCAAAGAACAAGTTGCCCAGAGAAGCTATGGATGCATCATCCGTGGAAGGGTTCAAGATCAGGTTGAATGGGACCCTGGACAGACTGATCTGGTAGGTGGTAGCCCTGCTCAGAAAGGTGAAGGAGTGGAGCTATATTATACTTAAGATCCCTTCCAATCCAAGCCATTCCATGATTATATGATTCCACAATTTTATGTTTCTATGTTTATATGATAAATAACCATAAAGGACTGACTTCACAGTAGCATTCAGAAAAGTTCTCCTAAACTCAGTGCCTTTGTCTCAAAAAGCCACAGCACAAAACTTTTAGTTCCCTCTGAATTATGATTCATGGCAACGGATGGTGATTCTAAGCAGACATGTGGCCCGTTGCCATATCTGTTATTAATATTTCCTCTCCAATGATGAACATAATTTTAACAATAAATAAAACTCTGAGATGTGTTCCCTGGAACAAATGGAAGCAAACTTGGGCTACAAGTCTGCAAATATACAAATGGCATTTTGCAAAGGGCAAATAATCTTCTTCAGAATATTTATGTCAACAACATAATTGTGCTCCCATGGTGATTTCTCTGGCATATGGCTTCATCTGTCTGAAACATGTTTCAGAAGGGGATGCTGTATCCCTCACACTACTCTGTAATCTAATTTAACAAGTTGAACAAGTAAGCTTGGCTTACTGTTTTACCTCCACAGTCTCTCTTCTAGAAAAGCTCAGTAAACTGAAATGTTGTCACAGCTGTTATGTAATGTTTTTCACCTTACTCATTGAACTTTGAAGGATACTGGCACTTCATCTCTCTATGTCCAATGTATCTGTTAGCAGCAATAGAAGCGGAGCTTGACATTTGGTCCCTGATTTGCACCACATACAACTAGCATTCGTCAGAACAGGAAGGGCAATTCACTTGGCACTGCAGGGCAAATGGAGAGAGGTATGATGGTCAGACCTCAGCACAGGGGAATGTGCTGATTTCTGTGCCACCAGGCAACATAGGGACAACACAGAGGCAGTGCACAGCACAGATGATTTTGTCTTGGTGGTCAAAGCCATCACTGCATACAACTGGCCCTCAAGTGTGCTTACTACAAGATTGTTTTTACCTAAGGGGACTCTGGCAGGAACTGCTCGGCGGTCAATCCAGAAGGACACCCAGGACAGCATAACCATGAGAGTGGCAGGGAAGTAGGTTTGGAGCAAGAAGAAGAAGATGTGTCGACGCAAGGTGAAGTTGATGTAGAGACGATTGTACCATCCTGTGGAATAGGGAGAAGGAAAAAGGGATGTCACACCACCACCAAACTACTTTCAGATAAGGTGTTATATCAATGGAATAGCACCATATTTGCTTTTAGGAAAAGAATTAATAATCACAGATCATTGCAGTTTACTGAAGAGACTCCTCATTGAACCAACTGTCATACTCACAACACCTCTCAGGATCACATCTTCCAGAGAAGATAATACAGGCTGTACATTCAGGGATTGTAATTCACAATAAAGTTTGGTGTGCTCTTGAAGAGGTATTGTCTTTCCAGACCATCTAATCTAATGATGGAAGTCTAAAGGTGGAGTGGCCAAGGATACAAGTCTGCAGCCCTTTCCCCTGGCCTCTGTTAGGGATTCTAGTACCCACCTGTGCTGCTATAAAAGGCAAGTTTTGTGGTAGTGTGGAACTCCTGTATCAGGAACTGGGACAGCGATATCCTCTCATCCGTTTTTAGGGAATCATTTCCATTCTTCCAGTAGAGCATGAGGTCATCTTCTGTGTAAGCATCTAGGGAAGCAGAGAAAGCCTCAGCGCAGTGCAGTGAGCCAGTTAAGTTGTGCTCACACACTCTTTCAAGGCTATCTATGAGTTTACAGCTAAAAGGGACAGTGCCGCCATTTGACTGGAATCTGCAGCATTGGTGGGTATGGCTGCAGCAAAGAATGGACAGGCTTATCATCACTCAGTGCTCAGTACAGATGCATTTTGTAAACATTTTTGTTTCTCTTACCATCATTTCACACATATAATTGGCTTACCCACCACATCAGAAATTATCCCATTCTAAAATCAGAAGCGAAGGAAAGGAGAGGAAAGAGGATAACAGAAGGAACAAGCTATTATCAGTGGTCTGAGGAGTGCAGGCAGACAAACTCTTGAGTAAACCTTCTGACTATATTGCAGATATGAACATTACAGGTCTTGGTTTTTTAATGCGTATGGAAATATAGTAATATTGATCCTTTCAGATGGGCTTTAAAAATAGCCCTTCCCAGACAGAGAGGAAAAAAATTCTGTAATAACTTTATTCAAATATAACTAAGGTTATAATTGTCTATTTCGGATTTAAGGAGAAGAAACAACTCTTAAAAAGCTAGAAGTTTGAAATGTAGTACAAAATGCAGGACAATTGCATGTAAACTGTACCTGGGACAAAGCAGCTATGTATAAACTGGGTTTGTCACTCACGGATGTAAGAAACACCAAGGGAAGGTGATTGGTTTGGCAGCTCCATCGTGGTTCCTAAACCACAGATGAGCAGATGTGCATGGGAAGGGCTCAGAGCTATTTGATTCTGTGTTAAGAGCTGTGGTGCAGGAAGGTACTTGGGGAAGTGGGTGCTGCCCCACACCTGCAACCTGCAGGCAAGTAACCCAGTGCCCTCTGGGGATGGGATTGCAGCAGAGCAGCCCAGCTGGATTCTGGGGACACTGGCAAATCAGCACTGCCTTGTTGCAAACACCATTTAATTCTAGAGAAAATTACAGGCAGAGAATTTTTCTCAGTGTTGAAGTTCTCTGGCTATAGTTGGAGCCCTCATGAATGTAGCAGTTGCTGGTGGATAAAATTAAACACCATTCAGGTCCCCACAGGGTGCAGCACTCAGCTTCCCTATGGCTCTGCTTACTTACAGCTTTCAATCTCCAGGGAGCACGTCTGTGTGTCCAGGGGAAAGCGACTAAAATCCATGTTGCACATTGCTGTTACTGTAACTCTAGGAACAATAAAAACCACCTCATTAAAAACTTAGCTTTGTGTGTGACTGAAAAATAGTAAAGCTGCAAAATGTTTTTGAGTGACTACCTGGTCACTGGCAATAAACACTTTCCATTTAGCTAAAGACATTCCAGTGAAGTTAGAGCTGTTTTTTCTTCACAGCAAACCAGTGTTAAAAAGCTGGTTAGAGAGTTTGGCCATAATAAATTGCTACCAAACAACACAAATACTGGAGAAGAAAATGGGGAAGGACAGAGAGAGGACACTTTTTCCCTTTTGGTGTCAGATCTCTGCAGAGACCTGTGCTTCCAACAGCTGCTTTGCACAATAAAGTAATTTGGGTTTGTCAAAGCCCAGTGCCATGCAGGATGTGGGCAGTTTTCTCCATGCACCATGACTTCCATTTGCTCAGTGAAAGCCCAGTGATGGCCCATGGGTGTCAGCCAGCAGAGGGCTCAGGCAGTGCCTCCAGCCAGGGCTGAAGTTGGTGCACATCCAAGACCACTGAAATGCTCCAACTCATATATCAAAAACCCTGGCCTTACTGTAGTCTGATTATGTCATTTTTAATAGCACAAATCTGTGTTTGCACTGGAAGGATCTGTAAGTCTTTACTCCACTAGCTTGAACTCTAGGGAAGTAAATGAACATAAAAACATAAATTGCAATGTGGAAAGAGTTAATGAATTTTAACAGGATTAAAGCTCGACAGACAACTGTCAGATAATGATAAAATCAAGATGCAGTCTCTTATATTAGTACTCCTTACACATGTCTGAGTTCATGTTGCTTCCCTATCTGGATTTTATCTTAGGGTGAAGCTGCTTGGCTCAGATTTACTGCTTAGGTGCCAGTGAGGTCTGCAGTGCTTTCCAAGAAAAGAGAAGATGTCTGGTAAGAGCTTTAAAAAGGCAGACACCAAGGAAAAAAAAATAAAATATACAGGCAAAGACATTCAGAGAAGGCTCTCAGTTAGCAAAGACATCTTTGTTTTTAAGTATTCATATTTCTCTTCCAACCATAAAGTACTTTGGCCCGCAGTCACCAATAAATAAAATAATGAAGCACTGTCACCCTGCTATTCGAGATATTCACTACCATTTCATGAAGGCCAGTTGAAAGTAGCCTGTTAAACATAAACCTGGATATGGCAGCACCTCTGTAGTTTGATATTCTGTCCCCATCACTGTTAATAGCCAAAACACTTGCAGCGTAGATGATGTGCAACATGTAGCTGTAGTTGAGTTTTATGTCATTTTATTGTCATTTTGTTATTGTGCTAAGGATCTGAGCAAACTTTCCAAAGACATGAAGAACACCTGAACCCTGTTTAATACACTGGAAGAAACAAAAAACTTGAGTAACGATAAGATTAGCACTATCCAGGCTGTGAATCCCAACAAATAGTATAAAAATATCAGAGAAACAAGAAAATTCCTGTCAAATAGATACCACAAAGGACTTTGTGCCTTACATTTTTTGTACTGTTTCCTTTTGTAAAAGGAAAAATACTTTGTCAGGTTGAGGAGTAGAGCTCAGCCCTAAATCTGCCACTCTTGGAAGTTATTAATGTATAACCTCCACAATCATCCCAAGCAACATGTTCTGCAGCCTTATCATTAGTTAAAGTTAAATCTATGCTTCTTGGTGCTACTGACCTCCTACAGCCAAATTTTTCTTCTTTTTGTCCTTCAGAATACATTATCTATCTGCTGTTTGGCTTATTTGTCACATGTTTTGCTATTTCATTGCTATGGAGCTGATGTTGACATTCTTGCATCAGAATATTGTACAGCAATTTCCTCTCTCATAGGTTTTTATGGGTCATTTGGCAACACTTGTTTTGTAACTGAATGGAAGCTCCAGGCATGAAGAAGCAGCACTGATTTTAGTTTCTTTTGGAGAGTGACAGATGCTCCTGAATTAGCATCTCCACACATGAAAGCAGCAGTTAGGAAGAAGAAAAATCCTGCTTTAATAATCTTCAGTCTTATGGTCAGTAATGTTTAACTCCTTGGTGAGGCATCTGATTTATGTTTGAAACTTGAGATCACTGCTATGGAAAAGAGGGAAGGGGGAGAGAAGGGAGAGGACACAAACTTCCTAGGAATTAAGCTTCAGTCCTACTTCTCACTCCACTTTCCCAATACCCCCCCAGCTGTTCTCCCTGGACATATGAGCATTTTTCTTACAAAAAGGAAGAGACTCTTCCTCGTGATGTCAATGGCTAGTCAGTGCATTCACGTTTTTAATTTTTTTTAATGTGAAGTCATGTGGAAATGAAATACGGGAATCAATTAAACCGGTTTCTCTCTCATACCACTAATGGCTCACACTGACCACATGCACTTTTACCTGAGGCTATAAAGTACCTTCCCATCTGGTTGGACCCGCAGCATGACATTGTCAGTGGTGGTGTCATGGATGAAGGAACGCTTGGAGTGGACAAAGAACATGTCAGGGACCCAGATCTTCTTCACCAGCCTGCCGTCAAATGTCATGCTTTGGTTGTTGGTGCTGGGGAAGGACAATCTCTCATCTTTCCAGTAATGCCTCAGATAAAGTGTCATGGTGAAGTCCTGCAACAAAAAAGTATGTGTCACAACTTATGTCTTATCAGCATAGCAATGGTTTCTCCTCTCTGGTACAAACTGCACCTTACAAACCTGTTCATGAGAGCACATCCACTCTCTAAGATACAGGGAACATGAGTTAAGAAATGTTCAGAAATCAGCCACCATTCATCCAGAGGCAAATTTACCTCTGAAATTCAAACATTTTCATTTTGGTGTCTGTGAGTCACTCCAGGGACCAAAAGGCAGATACACAGAGGCAGCTGTCAGCAATGAGCACTACCAACAATTTAACCCCCCATCTCCATGATGCTGCATTTCTGGAGTTTAGAACAACTGCTCCAGCAGCTGCTATAGCAATTTTCTTATTCTGGACAGCTAGAGAAGCACTGCAGAGAGAGTTCTTCCTCCAGCATAGCAAATGAAATGTTTTTGACTCAGTATTTGACTGCAATGTTTTATTTTGTTCTTAGGCTGCCCACGGAAGTGGCTCAGTCACCATCCTCCCTGGATGTGTTTAAAAACAGTCTGGATGTTGTGCTCAGGGACATAAGCAGAGGGTTGTTAGAGTTAGGGTAGTATGGTTAGGTTGTGGTTGGACTTGATGATCTTTAAGGTCTTTTCCAACCTGAGCTATTCTATGATTCTTCGATTCTGCCCACATACTGCGCATTCAAGATCTAAGGCATGATCATACTCCTTTCACTCTATTGTATTTTGAGTCTGATCCCAGTAGGGCATCTGCTTGGGTTTCTCTTTTTTTCAAATAAATTGATCATGTATCTGATGAAAAATGCATGCACAAGTTTTTATAAGCATGGTATCTTAGAGTGTAACATAATACATTGGCCCTAATCTAAGGGAAGTTTGTCTAACACCTGTACTTGTGCAAGGCATTTGACACTGTCCCACACAAGAACCTTATCTGTACACTGAAGAGACATGGATTTGACAGATGGACAACTTCAGTGGGTAAAGAATTGGCTGATGAAGGCACTCAAAGTGTTATGGTCAACAACTTGATGTCCAGGTAGATATCAGTGAGCATGGCATAGGACAAGGGGTAAAGGCTTTAAACTAAGGGAGTGGATTTAGATTAAATATTAGGAAGAGATTATTTACCGTGAGGGTAGTGAAGCACTGGAACAGCTGACATGCACCCGAAGCAGCTGCCCAGCAGAAATTGTGCTGCCATACAACTGTGCTCCTCACTTAAATGAGGGGGAGGTGAGGTGGGTGCTCTTAAGAGTACAGAGATATCTGAGCTTTCTGTGAAAGCTTCAGAGCTGTTCCGTGCATTTGCTGGAGCAGCAGAACAGTTCTGAAAATATTTTATAAATGGGGTGTGATTTTTTTCTTCCAAAGCTAAAGCATAGCTGCTTAGAGACCCTGGAAATGCTTTAACAGGGCAAGTCAGGGCAAGGGTTACAGGGCCCTTCTCATTCCCATTCTCATTCTGTGGGTATTTCTGTTCTCATGGTGTTGCTGCCACATGACAAGTATGCTCTCACCAGGGTAGCTCTCAGGACAGATTCTGGCTGGGACCAAACTCTCCCCTGACCACTTCAGAGCATGGCCAAAGTGAAATCTTATTGGCAATATATCAGAGCACCTTAAGCCTAACACAGTAATTGGTCTCGTTGGAGCTTTTATGTACTATCACTTCTCAAGAAAAAATAAAAACTCAAATCCTTTGAGGCAGTTTTGGCAGTGTTCTATCACTTTGTCTTTCTTAGAGAAAAGAAAATGTCAGATTAACTTTCATTCCTTTTGCTTCAAAACATTTAGAGGGATGAAAAGATGAGGTCAGTAGAAGTAATTGCCAGCAGATTCACTTCAAACAAAGTGCCCAGGAGACTGGAGTCTCCATCCAAGGAGGAATTCAAATCCAAAAGCCAGAGCCCCAAGCAATCTGCTTTCTCTCACCCTACTCTCAACAGTTTAGGGCTAGGTGGTTTCCAGCAGTCCAGTCCAGCCTCAGCCCTTGTGTGACACTTACCATATCCACCTCAGAAATGCTGTCCAGACTTTCAACTTGGACATCCACCCCTACAGGAATTGCAGGACCTTGTAGGAAAAAAAAACAAAACAACATGCAAAAGTTGAGGAAGTATAAGCCTGATGGGATAAAGTTTTTGTATCTTAGAAAATAAATATTCAGTCTAGAATAAGCAATTGGAATTCATAACAAAAACCTCCTAATAACAATAAAATTCAGCAGTGAGAATGACCTATTACTAACTTTCTCCTTTTATTCTTACAGTCTACATCCCTTCAAAATTTAAAAGTAAAGTCTCCAGTGCTCGAGGTTATTGCTTGTCATACAGATGCCCACAGAACTCCTATGTGCATGGAGAGCAGAGATGGTACAGCTAAGGGCATGTGAGAGATTCACTCCAAATTTTCATCACTTTCTCTGCTCACCTCTCAGGCTAATACCACCCTGAAAACTGCTCTGCATATTTGGCTTTCACACCACTCGCTGCTTGGCTGTGGAAAGAGGAAGGTGCTGGGTAGGACTATACTACAGGACACAGGTGTGTGCCATGGAGCTGAGGTCACATCCCATAATTGGGATTTTCTTTTTTTTTTTTCTTTCTTCCAGACTTTGACGAGCCCCTCACATACCTCTGGCAATTACAGTGAGGGAGAACTGACGAGATAAATAATGCTCACATTAGTGGGTTGCTGTGAAACTGAAACCTTTTAAAATTAATTGAACATGCTGGTATTTAGTATATTGAGCTTTTAGCAAAAAAACTTACTTTCATGAGAGTATATAATGGTATCCTGGATTTGAATGACCATCTGTCAGCCAGAAAGGGTAGATAAATTTCATCATTCTCTAATCCACAGGCTGAAAGAAAGCATGTTCCCCTTCATCCTGTTCCCTTAAAGCTCTGATCGCTGTACAGCACAGCCACAAAACTGTGAGCAAGCATTAGCACACAGCAGTCGAAATATTTTCTTTGGTGTTAGAAATGAAACAGCCAGGTCAGCAAACATGGTACGTGATTTGATTATGCACACAAATTGCCATAGGAAGCCACATCTGTAGAATTTCCCCATCATCCAGGAATACATGCAAAGTGTGTTTGGAGGTTTTATCAAAAGAAAGTGTCGTTGAGTATCAGGAATATTACATTGCTTCTAATCCTATCTCCATGAGTTCAGTTAAGTTGTTTGTTTTTCCAAGGAAGAAGGCCATTTCACTGCACCACTATCCCCCCAAGCATGCTATGAATTTACAACAAAGACACAATTTAGAGAAAGAAAAGGCTCTGCTCCTCCCTCTGCTTGTTGGCCCGACTAAAAGCTACAGTATAATGAAGTGATAGTGCAAAATAGAAACAGTAACAAATGTGTAGATTGTGTACCTCCAAAACCTGGTCTCATGCTGAAGTCATGGTCATCTATTCGCAGCAGCTGTTCTGACTTTGTCAGTGGAGATTTGGTGATGTCAGGGCTTCGCTTTAGGATTGGACTACTAGGAAGAGAGAAACACAGCTATGAGCTCTGCACAGTTCATGGGAGAGATACTGACCCACTTCACTCCAGTCCAAAAATGAGAACCAGCTCGTGTTCATGTTCCCATTAAACCATAGCCTTGTGAATGTTTGCAGTGCTTGGCAGCATGGCATTACAAAATGACCCCCATGCTCAATATGGAGCACTTAGACATCTGTGATAATTCTGATACACTGAGAAAACATTTGTTTTGTGAGTTTTTGTCTTTGTAAAATTACCTGTGGTTATAACACAGTTTGAATATAATCATTCAAATATATGTCCTAGAGAAATTATGTGTGTGGGTAAGTGAGGAAATGGAAATAAGAGACAAGATTTCTGACATTGATTTCTGACAGGATGTGAGGCCAGGAATTAGGGAAACAATATATAAAATAAGCTACTGGCTGTTGCCCAGGAACAAAATGGAGACAGGCTGGGAACCAGGCCAGGAGGCAGGCCATCCCCTAACTGGGGATAAACTGATTAGCTCCTGCTCCAGTTTTCTAACAAAGATAAAAAGGAGCATTAAAGACAAGAGAGTCAGGGATGGTCCTTGCAAAAGCTGTTGGAGCTGCACTGAGCACTAAGCAGAGGATGCTCTGCTCCTCTTTCAAATCCACCTCTGAGAGTGAAAAGCACTATTTGACTCCCCAGCACCTTGGCCAGGATGGGAGCTGCAGCAGCTCTTCTCAGCTACGCCATGCCTGTGAAGCATTGCTGCACTCTAAGCAGCCACATGACAGCTGCTAGGGCAGCAGGAGAGCTCAAAAACACGAGGAAAGATTTTGCTGTTTCTTCATCTGAAAAAAAGATGATACGCTCCAAGAGACATTTATCTGACTATGTGGAAGACGAGTCTGCAATAGATCAAAGAGACACAGAACAACAAAGAAACTTGACAGGGAATATTTTCCTGTGATAAAACTCTTCCTAAATGAGATTGCTTAACCGTGCTGTACTTCTCAGAGGCCCACAGGCAGTGGAACCACAAGATATCAACATAAGAATCTCCTAACAGAGACTGGACTACAGAGTATCTTTCAAAGATGCCCAGTCTCAATTTAATAATTTCTAGGGGTGATGAGCCTACATGCATTGGTGAACTCTTCAAGTTGTTACTTATCCCAAAGGACACTTCAAATGTGGTTCTTTCTTCTGCTTTAAATCTGTTTAATTCAACCTCTTCCCATGGCACTCTGCCCCTATAATAAAAGTGGCTGCACAAATGTGAAGCCTACTAACCAAAATAATTTCTAATCTCTCTGTTAATAGTAATTATAGTGTATTTTTCCTGTCTTGATGAAAAGCTCATTTCCCAAATATTGAATCGTTCCTGTAGTTCTTCCTATTTATCGGCATCCAGAAAGAAGTAGGTGAACAAAAGGAGTAAAGTAACAGGCATAAGGTACAAGAAAATAAACAGAAGGTTTGCCTAGGAACCTCAGTTGTCAGGCAGTGGCATAGGAGAAAGGGAATTATTTGGATAGTGGACAGAGGGGATAATTCTGAGCTATGGAAAGACCCATGAGATTGCAAACATTCACTGGGGAAAGTTTATGCCCAGCTGAGACAAGGGAATGTTATTACCAGGTCATTAGCAAAGCCTCAGACATTTGTGAGCGGTCTTGATTGCTGATGCTCAGAACAGAACTTTCTCCCCGATGTAAGCAGAGGGAATGGTGAGCAGTGTGATGGAGAGCCAGGAGATAGGCTCCAAGGGAAGGGAAGGTGCAGGGCTCTGTGTCAGCAGAGGGCCAAACAAAACAAAAGCGTCAGCTAAGAACAAATGTTAGGATTAAATTAGGGACAAAATTAATGTCTCTAACCAACAGAGCAGGAAGGCTCTGCTTTCCTTAAGGTGGGGCTGGAGAGAATGTTTCTTTCATCTGTGGCAGGGAGATGGTCCTTGTAGTTACTAGGGATGAGATCTGGTCACTGGAAAGTCCCTCTCCTTCCTAGGCTTTTAGAGACTGCACTTTGGTCCTTCCATTTCACACAAGGTGGTAAGCACATTTCCTTGCTCCCTGCTTTTGAGTACACTTATACATCATACATTTCATGGGGTTACTCATTCCAAAGTGCATCCCTCACCCTTTGGGACCACACCCTTTGGGACCATGCCTTTACTCAACTGCATTTGACATGTTGCCCAAGTAGGCTATTGGCCAATATTGTTTGGGATGATTGACCAATCCTACAATTACTTGCCTCCCCACTAAGCTTTATATTCTTTGTAAGCTTCACTAGCAATTCTTTCATGGGTTTTATCATCCTGTTACTCAAAATTCTGAATAACAGCAGTTGATAATAGATTTTTTCGAATTTCTGTTTTAAACAGCTTGCTTGGAGATAGTCTTCCATATACAATGAGATTCTGAGAAACCAGCACCACAGTTTTTAATCTATTTATAATGGATTTGTAATTTGTTTGCATGATGCTACTGTCTAGTGCTAAGGTTTAGATGTATCTCCTGAGTATATATCAAATACTTCATGGATGCCTGACTCCATCATATGGCCATTCTGGCCTTTGTCACATTTGCCAGCTTCCCATAACAGTTTCATTTGAAATATAAGGAGGATATTTTTTAGAATTACATTTCTAAACTTAATAGAAATATATTAATATATGTATAATAGAGATTTTATTTTTAAAGTTTCCTTTTATATTTGCAGGAATGGCATTATGGGGGGGGGGCTTTTTGCATTTTCAATTTTTATTCCCATTTTTTATGGCTATAGGGGTTTTTATTTTTCCTGCCACTGAACTCAACTTCTCACTTTTGAACTATGCCTATGATATTGGGAATCACTTTTGCTCATCTTAGTTTTTTGGCTATGTCCTTATTACGGTGGCTCATTTTAAAAACTTGAAAACTCCAATATAAGTATGAAGTCAGAAAAGTATGGAGTACATAGTGGAAAAAATATTTTTGAATTGAGTTGTGATTTTTTTTTTGTAAAAATGTGAGAAGATATGAGTGGTGTTATATATTTTGGATAAACTTGTGAAACCAATAGTTTTTATTCTATTTTATCACAGAATCACAGAATCACTAAGGTTGGAAAAGACCTATAAGATCATCCAGTCCAACCATCCACCTATCACCCATGGTTCTTGCTAAACTATATCCCTCAACACAAAATCCAATCGTTCTTTGAACACCTCCAGGGTCGGTGACTCCACCACCTCCCTGGGCAGCCCATTCCAGTGCTTGACCACTCTTTCAGAGAAGTAGTATTTCCTAATATCCAGCCTGAATCTTCCCTGGCGCAGCTTGAAACCATTCCCCCTAGTCCTATCACCAGTTACACGAGAGAAGTGGCCGAACCCCAGCTCGCTACAACCCCCCCTCAGGTAGTTATAGAGGGTAATAAGGTCTCCCCTGAGCCTCCTCTTCTCCAGACTGAACAATCCCAGCTCCCTCAGCCGCTCCTCATAAGGCCTGTGCTCCAGACCCCTCACCAGTTTTGTTGCCCTTCTTTGAACACGCTCCAGGGCCTCAATGTCTTTCTTGCAGTGAGGGGCCCAGAACTGGACACAGTACTCAAGGTGCGGCCTCACCAGAGCTGAGTACAGGGGGACAATTACTTCCCTACTCCTGCTGGTCACGCTACTTCTGATACAAGCCAGGATGCCATTGGCCTTCTTGGCCACCCAGGCACACTGCTGGCTCATGTTTAGCCGAGCGTCAACCAACACCCCCAGGTCCATTTCCTCTACACAGTCTTCCAGCCACTCCGCCCCAAGCCTGTAGCGTTGCTTGGGGTTGTTGTGGCCAAAGTGTAGGACCCGGCATTTGGTCTTATTAAACCTCATCCCATTGGCTTCAGCCCAGCTATCCAGCCTGTCCAAATCCCTCTGTAGGGCCTCGCTACCCCCAGGCAGATCGACTCTTCCAGCCAACTTAGTGTCATCTGCAAACTTACTGAGGGTGCACTCAATGCCCTCATCCAGGTCATCAATGAAGATATTGAAGAGGACAGGCCCCAGCACCGACCCCTGGGGAACCCCACTCGTGACCGGTCGCCAGCTGGATTTGGCTCCATTGACCACCACTCTCTGGGCCCGGCCCTCCAGCCAGTTCCTTACCCAGCCAAGAGTGTACCTGTCCAAGCCACGGACTGCCACGGACTACATCTTTAGATGAAAGAATGAGGATTTAATTTTATTGGTTATTGTTATGGGTTTTTTTCCCTTCAATTTCTTTTTTCCCTTCAAATTTTCTATTTTCAACTTGGTGAAGAGGGATGGGTATACAATCAGAATAGAAAAATGAAAACACTTCTATTCCACCAGAAAGCATGCAGAAAGCATGTTTAAATTTAAAGGCATTTCCCCCTGGGAGATGAAAGCTATAAAATGTAGATTATTATTATTCCAACCTAATTATTTTTTGTTGTTGTTTTTATACTCTTTACTAAGGTATGGAAAAATACAGAAAGTCAAAATATCTTTCAAGTAAAACAGTTGGATTTGTTGTCATTCCGCTAGATCAGTTTAAAACTAAGATGGGGGAAAGTTGGAGGACTTTTTTTGCATGGAGTGATGCACTTTATGATTTTTTCACTTCTAAAAAAGTGAAAAGTTACCTCCCCCAGAGGCAAGAGTGGAAGTCTCCTGGGGCCTGGGCTCTGCAGCTCTGGGAGCAGATTTTCAGGGCATGCTGCAATTCTGCACCAACTGGGCCTGGCTGAGCTGCTCCAAATTCAGGTGTCTGACTATGGCTGTGCTCCATGCCATGCTGGGCAGGTGCCAGTGGCCACAGTAGTGACCCTGAGTGGAGGGGATTATACCTGACCTAAATACTGCCTCGCACCTGACACAAATCACGCAGCACTGCTGTGTGAAGCCAGGGGGCCATGCAAAACGGTATCTAAGCATGGCTCTTCAAGGGGAATTTGGCTTCCTTCAAGCCTCACTCAGCTCTGTTAATGGCGTGAATCCTGTTTAGAATGTTTGTGCTAGATTGTTGTTAAAGGCTTTGGACAGTTTTGCTCCCCCTGCTCTGCTGACCCTGTCATGGGCAGCCTGACGTGGTGGCTGGGCCTTCACCTACCTGCCCTGCTTGTGTGCCTCGCCGTGGGCTTCTCGTCTCTGCCGCTGGAGCCGGCTGCAGGGAGACAAGAAGAAAAGGGAGAGCTGAAACAGCCTGTTATAAGGAGACACAGCTACCATCACACACTTTGACAATGCTGGGAGGAAAACATGCTTGGGAGGGAAAAACAGAAATCCAGCAGCGTTCCATTTTGCAGTTCTGGAGAATGCTTTTACCTGTTTTTACCTTTTCATCAAAGGTTGGTAAAAAGGGCTGCTCTTCTCACAGCCCTTTTACTATCTGAGGAATCATAGAATTGTTATGGTTAGCAAGAGCAATAAGGTCATCCAGTCCAACCATCAACCCATGTCTGTGACCAGAGGGCAGAGACAGGGATGGTTTTAGTCAGAAAATACTTTGGGCAGCTTCTTCGGTGCTTGGACCCAGACATAATGCAGCAAAATAAGCAGAAAGGGTTTTGTTCTACTCTGGGAGCTGTGGAGGCCCCGGTTCTATCCCTCCATGTCACACCCCATGCAGGTTACCCAATGGCATCCACTGCGTGGGGACCTGCTATGTTAGTGGTCCTGATGGGACGAAGATTCAAATCTTTAAAGATTCAAACCCTGGCTTGTCTGCTAACAAAACAGGGCATCATGTTAACAGACTCATTTGCAAGTCTTCATTTTATCTTATGTAGGGAAAGACTTTTATAGGTGTACACACTGGCAAAAAAAAAAAAAAGAAAAAAGAAATACAACGTAATCAAAGCCACAAAAGAATAGGAAAACTTGGGTTTATGCAGTTCTTTTTACACATTGCATCATTCAACTAAAGCAATTGAATATTTTCATGAGAAGACAACCTCTGTCAAGTATTCCAGGGGAAAAAAATAAATAAATTTTAGAATTTTGTGTTCCTGTTTTTGTATTCTCTTGCAGCTGGCTCTCGTGAGAGTCTCTGTTCCTTTCTAGTGTTGGGACAATGTTGTATCTTATCATTAAAGCAAATAATGTGTCAGCAATATAAGTGCTTGTTTGAGTAAAAATAGCATTTTAAAAATTTAATTCTTTCAGATGATTTTTAATTAAAAGTAAAAAAAATTAGCTTATCTCTAAAATAAACACTAGCTCTGCTCAAGTCTACTAATGAGACTTTTTGCCCATTAACATACATTTCAGATCTGAATCTTGAGGCTGGCAGAGGAAAAACTTCATTTGCAATCACTGTCACTAACCAAATGCCATCATCCCTGGGGTGAATGGAGGCCAAACATCAGGCTTTGTGGGCTGATTTTATCTTAGGATGGGAACTCTCTGGAGCTAATGATGTTGTAGGAAAATTCATGTTGCTGCTGTTACAGCGTTGTAGACAATCTCCATATTGCCCAGGCTGGTGGTGGGCACAGGACCCTGAATCACCCTGAAATGAAGCATTTGCCAGGTGAGATTTCTTTCTTGATGTAATCTGTTGTGTTTTGTAGAAGAGGGATGAAAATAAATCCACATGCAGACTCTTCTCTTCGGGAGTTTTGAGCCGTTTAGCACCATTGCTTGTGTAAGAAGCAGCTTCTTTGGTGCTTGGACCCAGACATAATGCAGCAAAATGCACTTTTTGAAGACTTCTACCTTCTTGATATGCCCTTGGGCTGCTGCTGATGTGTCTTACTGCTGCACACTTCTTGTTTGAATAATATCACTTGTTTTGGGAGTAAGCAGATTCTGATGAAGAGCTGACCTACCTACATGACTTTAAGATGCCCCTAGTAAAGTCTTTGCTTGTTGGTTGTAATGTTGATATTCAAACAGGGATGAAGTAATTCATCTTCTTCCTTTTTCTTCATTCCTTGTTGTGGAGCTGATCTAAGGCTTCTTATTAGCTCTGATCCTATCCTGACTTCTGAGGGAGCCCTCAAAGAGTGGCCATCAAGAATTTGTGGCCAAATCCTATCTATCCTCTGCACCTGGCAAACTCATGTAGTTTCTCTTCCAAGTAATTCTCCACTGACCCTATATACTAAACTTTATTTATTTCTGTACTACAAACCAGCGAAAAAATCTCACCATGCTCCAGACACTGCAGGACACTGTGTTCATTTGTGCTTTGGTTCAGTTCCTTAACTTCTTAATAGCTCTGATGTTAACAAGCTTGTCTCACTTTTCTGCCTCCTTCTTTAGCAGAAAAACGTGTGTACCTATTGCCAGCCATTTCCCAGTTACTGTGATTTGAAGCTCTATCTTTTTCTTCTCAATGCATAGCATTTCTGTTTTGCTTTCTGGGAATGTTCTGCTGATTTAGTGATCATCAGCAGCTACATTATGGAACCCCATTAGCCTGCCTGCTTGGGCTGTGAATCTGTGGAAAGGTGCAATGCACTCCCCAGAGCATTCACTGTCCCTGCATTTTTGCAGCACATAACTGCAGTCGGGAGTTTTGGTCCAGTCATTGCATACAGACTACTTGGTACAACTCTTTGCCAATATGGCTACACGAATTGACCATAGTGCTCTTGCCTTCATTTGGATTACAGGTTGTCTTTAAAACTAATCAATAGCTGTAGAGGTAAAATATACTGAATAATCATAAAATCACAGAATGCCTTAGGTTGGAGGAGAACTTAAAGATCATCTAGTTCCAATTCCCCTACCATAGGCAGGGTTGCCAACACTGGATCAGGCTGCTGACGACCCCATCCAACCTGGCCTTTGGTGCCTCCAGGGCTGGAGCATCCATAGCTTCTCTGGGCAGCCTGTGCTAGCACCTTGCCACTCTCTGAGCAAAATATTTTTCATAACACCTAACCTAAATCTACTCTCTTTTTGTTTACATTTCTTCCGCTTTGTTCTATCAGAATAATGAACAAACATTTTTTATTATTTCTGTGCTGATATTTAACTCCTAACAGCTATAGTGTCAAAAGGAATTTTATGGTTCTCTTGAAAATCACACTTTATGAAAAAACAATACTCATCACTGGATCAGGCTGGTTTTATTCACTGTTCTCCCTGTTTGTTTGGTTTTTTTTGCATTGCATGAGCAGCTCTCAGGCCTTTGGTGGCACCTGGGTGATGCAGCCCCTCCAAAGTCATTATTATCCCAGATACCTCCACTAGGTGAGTAAACCTTAGGACTCCAAGAGAAGAAAACATTCAGCAAAAGAGCTGTACATTTTTTCATAAACACAAGGCAAAACAAAGTTACTACTCAAAAGGAAAAAAAAGCCTGAGATTTACTATGGCACTTCTATTCCCTCCAACAGAGCAAAGAGAACTGCAGAGGTAGGGATAGCCATGTCTGCTTTCAGAAGATATGGTCCAAACACAGCAGCTGATGGACACAGCAAGCATTTCTGAATGCTGTGCTTCAAAGCATGTGTGCCAGAGGAGTGCCAGGTTCACACTGTGTACCATACTATCCTCAATATTCTTCATCATTTAAATGAGAGCTTTTGAAAGCAGTAAGTTTGAGAGAAGTCATTACATATCCTTGCATCTTGGTTTGTAATTACTTATGCGGGACAGATTTCCTATCTTTAAATCATACTATATTTTCTCTATAGGAGGCAATATACCTCTAGCAGACAGTGATCAATTTTGCACTCTTAGGATAATCTTATTGGGATCTGAGAATATTTCTTCCTTGAAGAATTAAATCAAAACAAGCTTTACTTCAGGAAAAAAACAAGGAAAAAGTGAAGGTAAATTGATGAAAAATATTATGGACATGCAGAGAGGAAGGCTGCCAGTGACTCGGCTGCTCGTCCAAGGTGTGGGGGCAATTTCCACTTCTATTTACAGAACCAAGAGAAAGCTTGCAAATCTCCCTGTGCCTTGAATAATCATAGGAGCTGACAAAGGGCTGTAGCATTTGGTTTACTGCGGCATTTACTCCTTCCTATGTGAATAGGGGTGTCCCCTCACCACAGGGCGGTGCTGGGTGGAGGTGCTGCCTGGCCGTGGAGATGCACTGCCCAGCATGGTCCTCTCTGGCTTGGTTAATCTCCTTGGTGTGTCCCAGAAGGAATGAAAGCGGTTTAGGGGAAAGAACAGTTCTCCTGTAATATGCTTTTGACTTGAAAATGAATTGAAACCTTTAGAGCAGGCTGGAGCTGTTGATGGGCAGATGGATGGTACAGCAGGCCTGGGGGAAGGCTGGGAGGCAGTTCAGAGCCCAGAGGAGTGCTCTGGGAAAGGAAGAAAAGTGGTGCAGTTAAACCAGAAGAAAGCATAAACGGTGACTTTGAGCAGGAAAAGGCAAACTTGCAGCAGGAGATAGATGCATGAAATATAGACTGAATAAGAATCCAGTGGCATACATGGCAAGAGGTGTGATACACTGTATAAAATACCAATTTCCAGGGATAATGTGAATGGAAGAACACTAATTTGTGCTTAAACTGGGAGAATGGCCAGTTTTGAGCCGTAGAAAAGCAACTAAAAACTGAGGGAAGTTAATCACAGAATGTATTTTATCTCGGCATGTGGCAGCTCTTGTTTGCTTGTAATTATGTTGGGTCTATGTGTCCTGGTTAGTGGGTTTAAAGATGTTGTAGAAACGTCACCTCTTGCTATTGTATGGGGCTACATCTTTGAAAAGAAATGAGGAGAGATGTTTTTTGTATTCACATCACAAAGTCTGAGAAACAGTGGGATTCAAAGCCATCTTATTTTTGAATGATATAGAAAATTCAGTGTGAATGACATTTTAATCCAGTATTACTAGAATACAGATAGACTGTAGAATTCAAAATATCCTAAGGCAGAAGATGCAGAAGCACCCTTTAAGTTCTGAGCTTCCTTTGTTCTTTGGCTGGTCACGAATGCTTGCAAAAGTAAAAAATAACAAAGAAACTTACTGATTATTCAGAAAAATGCCATGTCCTGAGGTCTTGGCACTGTGCCTGAAGTGGCAAAAATAATGTTTCCCTTGTGTGGCAAAAACTGCGCCTAGTGGATGTGCATTGGTTGGGTTTTTGAAGAAACACTGATTTGTGAGCATCTGGCAGGACAGTGTAGGCCAGGGAATGGCATGTTAAAGAACATGTAGGTAAGCTAGAGGTATTTAAATCAACTGAGGCTGATGGCACATCCTCAGAAGTACCCTGAGTATCAGCCACTCTCCAAGCCATTAGCAGATACCACCAAGGACTCCTCACAGTTTCCTCTGAGAGAGGGGGGAAGGGAAACATCAAACCCAGTTCTAAGCAGGGAAGAAAATAAGGATGTTGAAGTTTTCACATTTGGAAACAAACTGGGACAAATTCATTATCTGTTTGTACATCCCTCTGGGGATAACGAGACTATAAAGATCACTCAATGTGAATCTTTACAATAATTGACGTCAAATGGTCTGATGTCCTCCTGATGGTGTAACTGGATGCCTTAGTGTGAGCAAAAGGAAAAGTAGATTTGAGTGAGGTTTTAAAAATTTCATTACTAAACTAGAGAATAAAGTTTAGATGAGAGTGTGACTGAGCATAGTTGAAAGACAGTTGTTTGGGCAACTGCCATTACTTTGCTGTCAAGCTGCAGAGGCATTTTAAATGACATCTCATGTATTTCATCCAGGGAAGCACTAGTCAATGTTTTCAATAATAATGCAGATGACAGAACTGTAAATCTTGTGCGTGACAGCATGATAGAAAGGAATACAGACACTTTGGGATTTAGGATCAGAATTCAAAGCAGTTCCAGCACACTGCAGGTATGAACCAGTATTTCTAAGATGAACGTCAGTTAAAGAGAATATAAAGAGCTGTGAAATACAGAAAAACAATTGTACAAATGCAGATCAAGGAATAACTAACTAATCAGCACTACTGCTCTTGTCTTAATTCCTTATTTACAAGTATTAGAAGGGCAATAAAACAGGTCAATAAAACATCAACAGTTAAAGGATTTGTTTGCACTACAAAAAAATACAACATTTTAATAATTCCACAGTTGGATTAATGCTAAGAAATATTTATGTTTGCACAGAATCAGAGACAGATCTCATGGACAGGACAGTCCACGAGGAAGACTACAGGCTCTCACCCAAAAGAAAGTAAGAATATGCTGAACCAGTGTTAAAATTATCCTTGATGCCATAGGATATAATTTCACAATTTTATTCTGCTTTGGAAAGAGATCTCCAAGTGGAGCCAGCCTTTGGGAAGGACCTGCCAATGGGCTTCTGGAAACTCAGGTGTACAGTGTCATCTCAATCACCTTTATCTGCAAGTTCATTAACTTTTTGAGAACTCTAATATATTTATAGAGTGTAACATCCTTCAAGAAAAGTAAATTGTCCCTACTCTTTGTAATTTATGCTATTTACCTGCTGTCAATTACTGTTGATTTTTATTATATTTGTAGGTGATATTTCCAGTGGAGAAATCTGTAACTTCTCAGATTCCACTTGGAGACCTTTTTCCAGAGACTGGCATGTAAATGACATGTGAATGGCTACAACAGAAAAAAAAAAACCAAAAGGAGTAATGGAGAGTTTTTACTCGGAAGAAAGGTGGTCATTACAGTCTCCTGGGAATCTACAGTCAAATCTGTGTTACTCAATAAATCGAGTAAAATTCAATAAATTGAATAAATTGGTGGGGAGGGCTTTCAGGCAGCCTCCAAATAGGGAGGGGATGTAGCAGACAATTAAGCTTTATAGCATCAGGGGTGACACGGTGAAGGTGAACAAGAGTTTGTTGCTCAAAGCTTTACACAACACATAACAAGAGGAAATATGAAAGGAAGCGCAGAAACACAGCACGTCACTGTGAAATTCACTCTCACCAAAAGCTGAAGGTGCAAAAAATACAAATGAGTTTGAAAGGTGGCTGAGCATTTATAGAAAAAGGACCAGAAGGATCGTTTCAGGCGTGAATCCAACCCTTGAATCAGAAAATTGAACAATTCATATGTAGTCAAGAGGGAGGAAACTGCCCAGCATCTCTGGGTTGGTTTGGTGGTTTGGTTTTGTCTTATGCTCGGCTGCAAATGTCTTTAGTGTCTGTCATGTCTCCTCACACTAGCTTAAAAAACACATAGGGATAATAGTGGGCAAGAGGACAGAACAGAGCTGCTGATCCTGTGCAAACAAGGTAGTGGTAACACTGACTGGAGATTTTGTCATCAGGCTTAGTAAAGTGGCACAGTACGTCTATGAATGTAGCTACAGAAATATCAGTAGAGACAATTTTCTAACAGAAATCACTGGAAAAGATAGAGCGCTATGTGGAGTGTAGACCCAAAATAAGCTCTAGAAAGGATGAAAGGAGGTGGGTGATAAAGATAAGAGTAGAAAATACCATTTTCAGAGAAGCATCATTTTCAGTGAAAAACAGAGAGAGGGCTCCTGCAGCTGGGTTTTGAGAAAAACACACAAAATTTCCAAGAAAAAATGCCTTGCGGGATTGAAGCTACTTGAAAGTGCAACAAAGATGGAAAGGAAAAATTAGAGAAATAGCAAAGAAAAAAATGAAGAAAAAGAAAACATATAATAAAGAAAATGAGTGCTGTTGGACAGAGGAAAGGGGTTTCTGGCAAGTGGAAGAAAAGGAAAAACAGGCAGCAGCTGCAAAAGAGAGAAGGAAATTACAGAATAATAATGGATAAAAGCAGCAGAAAAAAACTTGACAGAGCTGTGTTACAGGGAAAATGTCTTGGGGTAAATTGGTGAGGTAGGTGAAGAGGAGGCTGAAGAAGTCAGGGATAAAAAAGCAGAAAGAGCAAGCTGGAAAAGAGGAGGAAACATGCATGGAGATTTAAGGAGTTGAAGCTACAAAGAGGAAAGAGAAAGGCAGGTTTCCAGCAGGGGAGATGGAGAAACTTCCATTGCACTGGCCTGGAGCCCGTTCTGGGTCTTTTGCTGCTCTCAAGGCACTGCAGTGCCTTTGGTGCCAGGCACAGCACGGACTGCTGACCTGAACACACAGTGCTTTGGGAGCTGTGGGCGCTCAGCACCCCACTGGATCTGGATTTCTCCTGGTAATGTGCTCACATAGACATTGCTTTCATAGGCATTTCATAGGCTTATTGTGCACTCCAAAGATCCAATCTGAATACAGCTTGCATTAGTAAGATTTGTTCATGCAAATAAATGCTTTCAGAATCAATCCTGAAGATAAGGATACAACAGCAAAACTCTAGGACAAGAAAACAGCTTAAGGACTGCTGGGAAGTAAAGGAAGAAATTCTGTTAGAGCTTGTGGTGAATTTATGAGTCCAAATCAAACCTGTGGAGGCCACGAAGGCAGGAGCTGGTAACACAGAAGCCCTGTTCCAAAAAAAAAGGCAATGTAATTTAGCAAATGTTCAGAAGGATGCTGAGCCTTTCAGAAAGGACTGGGAAGGAACCACGGCCATAATGATGCAGAGTGGCTCCCATCACGTAAGAGGAGTGTCACTAATGGCAGTAACATTTGAAAGTGCCATAGAGAGAAAAATCCCGGGCCATGAGGGTGAACCTGAGAGGGCGTGCTGTAGAGAGTATCAACCTACTGCTGTAAAAGATAGCCTTTACTGACAGATATGGACAGGAAGATTGAGAGATTGAGAGGAGCAGAAAGAGAGTTACTATTTAGAGACTGCAGTGAGGCAGAATGATTATAACATAGAAAAAGAAAGGTAGGGGCAAGACCGAAAACATGAAACAAATCTCTCAGCTGAGATTAAACAAACATAAGCTGTAAATCTTGTACAGTGAAATTTCTTCTGCTGAGAGTTTCTTGTCTAAAAGGTGGCTACAATGCTTTCCAGGGAGATTTTAGTGTTAAAAGAGATTTTTTTCCCCCAGCAGTTAGCTCTAGCAGAGCAACCTGGGCTCAGCTCCAGGCCAGTTCTTTTCCTTTTGCTCATCCTCTCTAGCAGATTCTGCAAGTCTAATTAGCAATGCAGGCTTTGGCCATTTTGTTGGCATGATGATTTTGTTGCCTTTAGACAATTGTTCCGGTGACCCCATACAACCTGGTGGCTCTGCAAGAGCCTGAGCAGTTGGGAACACAGTAAACAGCCCCTGTGCTGGCATTCAGGGTCGCAGCTTGGATCTGTAGGAGTTTTGGCACTGTGCATGTTGCAGGAATGAATTTAGCTTTGCAAACTCTACAGGATTTGCACATGGTTGACTGCAAACTGTGAGCAGGTCTGCAAGATGCGAAAGGATTTATTTTTATTTTGCTACCCTTTAAAGAGAAATTCCTTTGAGGTGATTTGTCCTGGAGATAAATAGAAATCAGTGGTTGAGTCTTTGACTTGCGTACGGATATTTTGACTATGTATTACAATGTTGAGAGCCTCTGTAGAAAGTCTCATACAATAACACTCTCTAGACTGCTTCTTTCAGTGTGTGTATATACTTCAACCTACGCTTATTTGTTACTTAATTGTCATATTTTGTCTTGTGTCTCAAAGAATCATCAACTTTATCTCAGGAATTATTAGGAACCTTCTGAAAATTCCTCTCTTGCAAATCTGGTCCCCAAAGGACCACGGCTCATCCTTCTTCAAGGCTGTCCTGCCTCATGCTAGAATGGCTTCTTTGGGATACCTGCAGTGACAAAAATTGTGACAAAAATGGTGCCTGACACTGCAGCCCAAATTCACACCATTCACCCTATCAGCAGGAGAGCAAAGACTGTGGGATCAGACGGATTTGAGCAGATGAAAGGACAAGCCTTGAGGCTAACAACTGTTGATAAAATTGTGAGGTTTTATTTGAAATTAGAGTTTAGAGCAATAGAGTCTCTTTGGAGGAAGTTAACACCTGCAGAACATCACCATCCAAAGAGACAAACCAAAAGTGCATATTTCCTCCATCACCTGCACATGAGAGTCAGGAGTAGAGTTGGACATGTCTCTCAAGGACAGCAGGAAACTGGCAGCACACTCCAGGTTGGAGGTATCTACAGCAGGTGCCCAGTCTGCCTGCCAGCACTGGTGACTAGTGCTAAGCTCTGGCAAGTGGGCAAGTGGAAGACTTTGTGTCTCCAAATGATTTATGGAAGGGAGAAAGGGTGTGGGTGCAAACTAAGCCAGCCTGAGTGCTTTGCGGTCATGTGGAACCTGCCTTTTCCTCTTCAGATTGATTTGCTCCATCAGACTCCAGTGAGTCTCTTCAGAAGGCAAAAGCTGCAGTATATTTCCATCCTGGTGCCTCAAGCCTTGTGGAGCAAGAAATAACAGTGTTTGAAAAGAAGCAATGAAGTAAATTGCTGAAACAGCTTCAGGTCTGATTCTTGAGGGAAAGGGGAGCAGAGTCATTGACCAAATCTAAATCATATAAATGGTTAAGAGCAATCTTCATTACAAGTTTCTTCTGATCTTATACAGAATCCTTCTGCACTCTGATTTTCTCCCAGGCTCTATTTCTGTGATGGGAAAAGGCACTTATTTTGAAATGCAAAGGAAAAAAGGCTACTTCAGAACAGTCTCATATGATCAGCTTTTCAACATATTGGATCCTGCACGTGACAGCAAACAGGACTGGATGTACCTCTAGACAAGGGCTTGTGTCCTGCTACACCTGTGTGCCCAGTCATGTCGAGTGTTCATGATCTCCACTGCAGGACTGCAACTGAGACTATGAACACAGTGCCAAGAGATCAACAGGAGTAACAGCATCTACATACAAGTACTGCACCCAGTCCTGCTGGGTCTGTCTCCCTGAAAAGGTGTGAGGGGACAGAGCCAAGGAGTGGGAAACATCCTATGCTGAGAAATTTAAGAAGCTTGATATGAGTATATCCAAGAGGAAATGGGTTTGATACACCTACACATCCTAGGATGGAAGAGAGACCAGGTAGCAAAGAATAGGAGAAAACAGATGAATGCTGAGGTTAAAAAATACATACTATTATTACTATTTTCTGTTTATCTGGCACTGAAGGTAATTATCAAAAATTAGGAGTTCACAGAGAATAATTCATATGGCAGAAGGCTTCATTGCTTATAGTTAGAAGGAAAACTAATGGTTGGCCAGAGCCATCTTTTTGTTCTTATAAATGATTAGGCTGTCAGACCATTGATCTTGCATGGCCTATCCCATACTGGGAAGGCAAACACTGTACGGGTTGCTGATGGACAGTGAGCCAGTGCTGCTCTCCTGTCCCCTCCAGCCCTCCTCAGCATCAGCACTGCTCTGCTGAGGCAGAAGTAGGCCAGAAATGGCTCCTGGGCCAGTGTGGGAGTGCTGTGAGGGTGGTGGGCCTGACTTGGGAGCTGCAACACCTCAGGTCAGCCTGAGAGGCTTGTGCTAGCACAATTATACCATGTGCTCCCAATGTGGGTAAAAGGGCCACTCCCATGTGAACTGAATAGGTATTTATTTTCCGTTTTCATGCAATATTAATTCTTCTGCTGTGATCTGGTATACTGCTACTTAATCACACCACTGCTATTGTGCTTGGTGCCGTGGGAGCTGGTGCTGAAGATGCTGGACAAGAGCATGGCTGGGTATACACACTCCTCCCTGCTGACTGCTTCTCAGTTAAAACTGAAGCACCTTGCTTCTCATGCCTTCCTTTTGCCACAGTCAGCATACCACCTCCACTGTCACTGCCATGAACCCTCAAGGAGAACAGAGGTTTTGAGATTCCCCACAGATAATGACTCTGGCAATGCATCCCTAGGGGCTGACTATGAGCAGAGCACCCACTTTGCCAGTTGTACCTCCATGAAGGTGTCATCAATGCTTAAAGCCATTTCCTGTGTATAAGGTGGCTCAGGAACCCTCATGTATCACCATGACACTGCAGTTGCTCTGCCTTCTTTCCCTAAGCAGTGACAGAAAGGAACGCTGGAAAATAAAAACGCACTACACTTTCCTCCCTTCCACTTTTCAATTATTTTTTTTCCTGAAAGTTAACAGGAATTGATTGATTTCCTAAGGAATATGGCATTCCTGCATTTCTATCCCCTTGCACTGTACAAAATTGGAGTCATTAAAGAACAGAAACAGTGACCAGAGCAAAGCAGAGATTGCCTAGGTTCAGCCTTTCACAAGCAGAAGCTTACAACATTTCAACAGTGATCTAAATACGTCAGTTATATCTACCAAAAAAAAAAAAAAGAAAAAAGAAGTTTTTCTTTCCTCCAGAGATACCTTGTAATATGTCTGAGTATGAAAATCCTCATACAAAATTTCAAATACTCCCCAGACAGAATGCAAATAATCAAAATGAAGTTACAAGGAAAAAACAAACAAACAAATGCTTCCTCAACTCAAAACTTCCTAAAAGACTAAAAGACAGTGGAAGAAACACATCATATGCATACCTTTTTTGAAATAGAGAGGGAGGGAAGGGAAGAGTAAACTGAATATCTTCATTCATTTTGCATATCTTCACTCAATACTGTGAATGCTCTTTCTGTTTCCTTTGATAACTGACTATACTCTTGAGGTTTGCATTTTTTTTTCTCAAAAGCTTTATTAACAAACAGCATGGGAAGAAGAAAGTAAATTCTGAATCTTTTCAATTCACATCTCCAGTCAATTTAATCTTCAGTGAATACAACAAT
This sequence comes from Chrysolophus pictus, assembly GCA_037305975.1. Classification (NCBI taxonomy): domain Eukaryota; kingdom Metazoa; phylum Chordata; class Aves; order Galliformes; family Phasianidae; genus Chrysolophus; species Chrysolophus pictus. The sequence continues at coordinate 35,483,950 of CM074578.1, forward strand.
CCTCAAGCACCTAAGTTTCCTTTCCAGTATCATATAAATACTCTACAACATTTTAACCCTGATAAATACAATCAAATGCTTCTTTTCTGCACCTTTCCAAACTTTGAGATACCTCAAATCCCCTCTTTTGGGGGGGAAACAATGATTTTCACTATAGAAAATGCATTAGGACTTACTGATTATCAAAAACTGCAGAAGAGAATATTTTGACTAATAGATCACAATCTGCAAATTCAAAACAATTGATAGACACTATATTTTGATCATTAACATTGTATTTGTCCAAACAGTAGCTATTTGAATGTAAAAAAATTGAAACTCACCTGCCTTTTTTGTATACCTCGTGTATTTCTTTTCCTTGTCGGTGGACTCTGCATTCAGTGGATAAAACCCATCCCCAGAACAGCAGGAAGATGCTAAAATGCATTTTATGGACAGTCAACATGTTACCTGAAGGTTCTGTGTCCAGAAATAGTCCATACAAGAAGGAGAAAGCCAAAATGTAGATCCTGTTTCTCCTTTTAAGACATTATCGGTCTGATCGTTATTGGAAGGATGTTTACTCATACAAAAAATCATCCTGCAGTATTTAATCTGGACAGTGGGGAAAGCAATTTCCACTAAACCTATAAATCCCTCTACGTCAGATGGCAGGGATTTTCTAGCAGTGTTCATGTATTCTCAGAGAACAATTATTTTTTATCCAAACAAGCTATTTTATTAATTGGTTTAAATTGAACCCTTTTTTTAGTATCTATCATAAATGGCACATGTGTATTTCTGTCTGGTTAACCAAAGTAGTGCAACTGATCAGACAGGTATCATAAGTCATTTTTAATCACCGAACTTACCTGTATATTAGTAACATTTGTCAAGGCATTTCAATAGGTTAAAAAGTGTTAATAGACATATCGATTTGCAGCAAAAAGTCTTCATTTCCACTTGGATCTGCCGTATAGTGTCTTGATCCTCTGTGTTTTTCTAAATACTTTAACAATCAGTGGTGGTCTGACTGGAGAGGTCAGTGCAGTCAAGGTGTGGGTCACATACCTCATGGTTGAGCAGAGTCTCTGGGAAACATACCAGTGGGGACAGAATGGGACAGTGGGACAAAAGGACAAAAGGACAGTGTGAACACAGGGTTGTTTGGAAAGATCCTATCAAAGAAGAGCAGCATTATGCCAGAGCTGTGGAAGAGCTCAGAGGACTGCTGTGCTGGGTCTCTTGGGGCTAACAAAATTCCTATTCTTGCCACCAAAAATATAATGGGCAGAAACACATGGTTGAGCCAGCCACATTGCTCACTTATTTGGAGCTCCCTTTCTTGCTGTATTGTTCACGGTTTCATGTTTATGTCCTTCTACTCTGCATCTACTCTATACTGTCTCCCATAGTATTCTCCTGCAGAAGCTGGAAGCCTGTGGCTTGGACAGGTATGCTCTTGGCTGGATAAGGAACTGACTGGAAGGCCAGGCCCAGAGAGTGGTAGTGAATTGGAACTAAGTCCAACTGGCAACCAGTCACGAGTTCGCCAGGGGTCAGTGCTGGGGCCTGTCCTTTTCAATATCTTTATTGATGACCTGGATGAGGGCATTGAGTGCACCCTCAGTAAGTTTGCAGATGACACCAAGTTGGCTGGAAGTGTCGATCTGCCTGGGGGGAGCGAGGCCCTACAGAGGTATCTGGATGGCTGGATAGCTGGGCTGAAGCCAATGGGATGAGGTTCAACAAGACCAAATGCTGGGTTCTGCACTTTGGCCACAACAACCCCAGGCAACGCTACAGGTTTGGGGCAGAGTGGCTGGAAGACTGCGTATAGGAAATGAACCTGGGGGTATTGATTGATGCTCAGCTGAACATGAGCCAGCTGTGTGCCCAGGTGGCCAAGAAGGCCAATGGCATCCTGGCTGGCACCAGAAACAGTGTTGCCAGCAGGAGCAGGGAAGTGATTGTCCCCCTGTACTCAGCTCTGGTGAGGCCGCACCTTGAGTACTGTGTCCAGTTTTGGGCCCCTCACTGCAAGAAAGACATTGAGGCCCTGGAGCGGGTTCAAAGAAGGGCGACAAAGCTGGTGAGGGGTCTGGAGCACAGGCCTTATGAGGAGCGGCTGAAGGAGCTGGGATTGTTCAGTCTGGAGAGGAGGAGGCTCAGGGGAGACCTTACTGCTCTCTATAACTACCTGAAGGGAGGTTATGATGAGATGGGAGTCGGCCTCTTTTCTCATGTAATTGGTGATAGAACTAGAGGGAATGGCTTCAAGCTGTACCAGGAGATTCAGGCTGGACATTAGGAAATACTACTTTTCTGAAAGAGTGGTCAGGCACTGGAATGGGCTGCCCAGGGAGGTGGTGGAGTCACTGACCCTGGTGGTGTTCAAGGAACGTTTGGATTTTGTGTTGAGGGATATGGTTTAGAGAGAACTATTGGTGATAGGTGGATGGTTGGACTGGATGATCTTGAAGGTCTTTTCCAACCTTGGTGATTCTGTGATTCTGTGATTCTGTAGTCTACCCACAAGGCTTCACAATCACCTTGTCAGAATGTTCGTGGCGATTACTCCTGTCACATGGTGAGGAAGAGCAGCTTTGTCCCATCCAGCTCTTTGCTTACCTGTTACCCATGACTTTCTATTTTAGAGCAACTTGTCAAGTCATCCATCTCTTTTAAAGGAAGTCCTTTCCAAAAACCCTTGGGAGCAGACCTCTGCTTTGCCTAAGCTGCCATAGCTTTATTATCTTGAGTGAGCACTTACACTGCTATGGGATCCACAGAATCAACACATCGAAAACCTCTGGAATTTCATTCCATCAACCAGGATTCAGTTTAATGATTTGCTGGGCTAAAGCTGTGTCTTCACAAAGTCACCCAGGCTTCAAAAGATGAGGAATCAGTCACCACTAGTTTGCTTAAAAGGTTAATTGCTGGTGCTGTTCAAACTCGTACCCATCTTATCTTCAAAAATGATCTGTTTTCAGTTTCCACTGGTTCATATATCCTTCTCAGTGGGGATAAAAGGTACTTAATGGCTGCTCTTTTTACCTAATGATATTACATATGCTCTAATCAAATCACTTCTCAGTCTTTGCAATAAATTGTATAAAGTTTCTCTTATCTTTGGAATAAATTTTTGTAACTTCTTAATGCACTGGATCAAGTTGCCTAGCGGGGTTGTGGATGCCCCCAGCGTGGAGGAATTTAAGGCCAGGCTGGATGGGGATTTGAGCAACCTAGTCTAGAGGGAGGTGTCCCTGCCTATAGCAGGGTGTTGGAACTAGATGATCTTTAAAGTCCCTTCCAACTCAAACCATTCTATGATTCTATGATTCTCTGATTGTATGATTTTATTAAAGCACTATTCCTTTTCTACACAAGAAAGCTTTCTGGGAGCACTGAGGATTCACATGCATTGAACAACCATGAATCCACTCAAATTCCCAGGAAAAGCTGAGGTCGCTTGATACACATAAGAGAAGTATCCTCTGATGAACCAAGGGAATTTACTAGACGATATCGCGAAGGCCCAAAACTGCGTTCAAACAATTTTCTAAATATTATCCTTGAATTTTGCTCAGCCTCGAGCATGAGGAGATGGAGAGTTAACTTTACATGCTTTCTCTGTGAGAATAACAGAAGACTAAAAATTCAGCAATATTTCCATTTAGCACATAGAAAGTCTGTGGATACTGAACAAGAAAAGAAGGAATAGTTTGCAATGAACAGTATTTTCAACAAATTCTGTTTTCGCAGCTTGTAGACTAACTATGAGATGACTGCAGTTTCCTCAAGTGAATTTATTATGTAAGTTTTCCAATTGAATTTGTTATGTAAGTTTTCCAATTGATATGTTTGGGACAGGATTCAAAGTGAATTGTAACATTGTAAATGTGAGCCACTGTTTAATTTCACTTGGTTTGATAAGCCCACAGCACTTACTCTGGTTCACCCAGACTGTTCACAAATATAAAATTAAACATGCCCCTTCATTCTAGATTCCCAAGTAGCACTGTATATGTTCTAACTTTTCACCTGTATCTGACAATATTCACTGGAAAATCTCAAAGCAAATTTTAGAATGTCAGTTGAAAGTTGCAATACCTTTGCCTTTGATTACTACAGTACCAGTTCTACAGGCAGGGGAGAATGTGAAATGTTTATGCCAAATCCTTTGTAGACATTCAGTCTATAGCTGCATCCAGGAGCAAATGAAGAAGAAAGAATGGACTGTTGAGATGAAGACAAGTGAGTGATGTTGAGCTTCATAATAAGAAAGATGATTTATTTCCTTTTAATGGCTGAAGGCATCTTTCCTGGAATGCTTGTGTGCTTGAAGTCAGAGACCAGATTTATCTGGGTTAGAGTAGGAGCTGAATGCAAATGCTAATCTACGATGAAAAAAAAAGTAAATCTCAGGCAAGTGAATGAAATGAAACTGTACAGGGAAGGTAAAAAAAAAAATGTAGAACACTTGCTGAAGCAGAAATGAATACCTGAATTCTCAGTGTTGATTTCTATTCACTCCAGCCCAGGGTTGTCCTAAAGTCCAGCTCCATGTCTGCTGGCATTAATGGGTGCTCATATGGCTATACACTGTTTCCTTTTCCCTGCACTCACACTTCTGCCGAAGGGTCTGAATATGGAGCCAGGCCAGAGAGACAACACAGGAGAAAATGTACCATTTCTATTCTTCTCACTGCCTCCAGAACAGTTCCCTGTGCTGCCTTGTGAGTTCAGTCTTGGCCCAGGGGAAGGGCAGCCCCCTGCGTTCACCCCATGCATAGAGGCATGGCCTCAGTTGGGATGCAGTCCCCAGCTCCTGCTGAGCTTGGAGATCAGGTGGATACCACCTGGCTGACACTGCTGCCTCTGCTCAGGAGCTTTGTCTTTTTGATCTTCAGAGGAATTCAGTGGGACCTTGCACTTTGACTTAGTTACACATGTTTACTCAGGAGTTCAATCCTATATTTCTTGTCTTTTTCACTCACAAACGATGATGAGAAACATCTGAGAAGTAAATATTTCATTCTGCTTGACCCAAACAGTTTTTAAAATAAACACATTTTGAGGGAAAAAAAAGTACTTGTTTTCCATTTGACCAAAGGAAAGTCAACTATTTGCTTGATTCTGTTTGTAACCAAACTATTCCCAAAACAATAGCAAAGACACTGACTCATCTGTATACTAAGATCCTGACCTTGCCAGGAGTAGAAATCTACTCTCAAGAGCAGCCATGCAAGCCACCAGCCATCACAGGAAAGCAGAAGTGCAATGTATGTGTCTGACACAATGACAACTCTACACAAATCATGAACTCAACCTTCTCTTCTTCAGTTAGTTACGTAAAGCTTAAAATGGCACACTTATATACAGTATACAGAGTGCAAAATATCCCTGGATCAGCCTGCAACAGTCACACATAAAATACTCCATAGCATTTACATTTTCTAACCTCTTCCTAATGGGTCCTTGCCTTTGTCCAAAAGCTTTTAATGCAAATATGGATGAATGTGTCAATGCATCTCTGCTGTGATTCATGTTTGTAGTAGCTGGAGGAGCACTAAGGCACCTGCACAATTGATGTGATGCTGTTTGACTTCTGGGAAGTTGTTTACCCTATGCAGCTCTGGTTCTTTCAGAAATGGCACTCTGTGTCTCCAGGGTACGCTGCCAGAGTAATGTTTAGCAGACTCAGTTATGGATGTTGTCAGAGACTAAAAATTAGGCTAAATATGAAGTTAGTGGCATTTTTGAAGCCATTACTTGTGCCCGCTTCAACAACTGTACTCCTATTCTTCAGATTGCTTACAGAAGAAATGCACTCACTGAAATATGTCAGCTGGATTCTTCATATTTGTTACATACAGGACCGTCTGGAAGATTCACTGTTAAAGATCAGTGAATGACCCAGAATTCAAGATGATGGAACATCTTGCCACTGTCCTGTAGAGGCCAAAGATTTCACCATAAATATCTTTGGCACTTTATTATCGTGTTTGTCTTTATGCCCCTGTCTCTGGTCCCTCTTGCACCCCTTGCTGGGCTCACACATTCCTCACAGCCAACAGTGAGATTTCTGCAGATAGCGAGGAGTACGCTGATGAACCACAAGAAATCATAAACATTAATGAATAATTAGATTTCAATGCAACACGAATGGCAGGGAGGAGAGGAGTGCCAACAAACCCATGAACCTGAGCATTCTTATCACAGAACGAAAATCAGATAGAGGTAAGGCACTGTACATGTGCCTCTAAGCCTTTATAAATCCCTAAATGGATTGTGCGCTGTATAAAAAGAAGGGGAAACGAGCCAAGCTTGCACTGGGCAGAAACCTGAAAGGCCACAGCAAACAATGTGCTTGAGTGAATTGCAGTGCTTTGAGACTAATGCCTTTGGCTGTTGTCCCTCACTGCTGGAATAAACAACGATGCTACAGCACCACAACGAGGCAACCCTTCATACCGCTCTACTTTCACTAGAACTCTTTGCTCAGGGATATTTTTGTCCACCCAGCACTTCTTTTCTCCCTGCACGACGTGATATTTTGCCCAGGGAGACCTCTGAGGGTTCACGAGCGTCTTTATGTGGTCCTACGCTCTGTCTGAGAGATTATGTGCGTTGCGTGCTGAGCCGTGCCCTTTTGTTTCAGCCAGTCCTGCAATTTCCCAGAGCTGCGCTAGCTGGATTAGCGGCTTTGTGAGCGCTCGGCAGTGGCACCGGGGCTTTCACATGGAGATTCTGCTGCTGGAAATGGGGAAAGAGGCTTTAAAAAGAGAAAGATACACAAAAGATAAAAATATGTTTTTTTTAAAAAAAGATACTTTACCCTTAGCAGTTGAAAGGCACTGAGTTGAAAAATTGAAATATGCATTCTACTGCTTAACAAAAACTGTTGAAAAATATGTCTGCTGCTAGCAGATATACTAGTAGAAGGCAGAGAGGAGATGCTATGGGTGTTGAGGATTCCCCTGGCATTCCCCATACATTCTCATCCCCTGAATAGGGATTGATTTTGTCTAATTGTGGTCTCCAGTTCTCATTATCCAGCCCACATCATTCATTTTTCTTTTGCAATAGACATGTTCCTAGATAGGAAGGATTTCTCAGATTCCTCTGCTCTTTCCAGAGCCCATCTGCATTACTCCCATCAGAATTTTCATCAGTAGTAAACTCAGTGTCCGTGAAGAAATAATTCAAAGTGCCTTTAAAAAGACATAAACAAAATGGAAGAAATAAGAAGGGTGAAGAGTCAGAAATCCTTATAACACATTCATGGAGCCCTAACAGGGCCATCTCAAGGCTAATCCAAATGGAGGTGTGGGTAACAGTAACAGAACCATCATCAGCAGTTCAGAGAAATGCTTAATAGGAGAACTGTTCTGCCAATATTCAGAGGGGATTAAATGAACAATCAGAGTAATTACAGCCCTCAGCATGACACTGATCCCAGGCAAAATATTAGAAAGGCTGATATCATGCTCAATAAAGAGTTAGAGGGCAATTTAATTAACGTCAATTAGCGTGGCTTAAAAGAAAATAGATCATTCCAAGCTAGTCTGTTTTTCAATTAATTTCAAATGTGTTTGCTGGGGAAAATGAAGCTATGCAATGTGATCCTGTAAGGCATTTGACGTTGCACCATATGGCATTTTGATTAAAGAACAACAATAATACAGTATCAATATTACATTATTCAGAAAATAATGAAAACGTTTAAGAACTGGATTAAAAATGTGTATTGAATGTGGCTGCAAGTGGAAAACCTTCATCAGGAGAAGAAAGTATCTCCCCAAAGAGACTGGTTCTTTATCCTGTTCTGTTCTTATCAATGAATACAATGCAAACTGCTTTCTGATTAAGCCTACAGTGACAGAAAGCAGCTCAGAAAAACTGGAAGATCACAAACAAAGGGCACATGGAATTACACAAGAAAAGGTCCAGTAAATAATAGTGTCTTTTTTTTACACCCTACTGTACAGACACTCAGCCAAAAGCCAAAAACGTATTTTTCCATTGTTCTATGCAGAACAGAGCTAGGTAAATTCTCTGCAAATGCTCCATCAAGAATACACTTGTATGACCTGAAGATGGCTTCAGTAGGACACACTACCTGTACAGTCTTTCTCCTTGAGGGATTCCTGTTTGGTATTTTTGAGGTAATGCATTCAGTTCTGCCTGTGCCCAGGAATCCTGACTTTGTAAACCAGCTCTCAGCTCTGTTTTTATCAAAGCCACGACCTTTTCGTATAGAATTATAGAATCACTGGGGTTGGAAAACACCACTAGGATCATCTAGTCCAAACCATCAACCTATCACCACCATGTCCACTAACCCTGTCCCTCATATATTCCTGGCTACTTCAGTAAGGCTTCTTTTTCCTAAGATCTTTGCAAGTCTTTTCCCCAGTTACTGTAAAGTTTCTGTCTAAACATTCATTCCCAAGACGACTTGCCTTGAGATCCCCATCTTTTGGAATTACTCACTTCCACGGGTGGCCATCTGACAGACCCATCACCAGCCAGTTCTGAGATATTTCATGGTTTTGCACTAACATTAGAATATGGCCGCAGATCTGGGCAGGTCTAATTGTAATATTACTTGAATTTCTCTGCTGAAATGACATTCGTCTGTTGCTTAGATGTACTGAAGCCCTGTGAATTATACAATCATTTGGAAAATTACCACTTGGCTCCTTCTTCTCTGCAATCCATCTTCATCACCATAGCAATGATGCCTCAACAAAAAAAAAACCCAAACAAATAAAAACAAACAAACAAACCAAGCAACAAAACTACGTAAGTACACAGAAACAAAAACTGATATCATTAACTGCACAGAAACACACCAGCCCTGCATAAATAGGAAGGTAACAGCGAACTGGGACCACCAATCTATAATATGCCATTGTGATGTCTATGGACACATTCTAAAAGCTGCCAGATGGGTTATAAAAGATGACTATCAAATTGCACGGATAGATAGACTCATCTAACACAGCTTCACTGCCACAGCTGGTGATGGTTACTGCCTCCTGCTCTCACTCTACATGCAGTTTCTCCTGGCCTTCAGAACCACAACAAAACAGGAATGTCCCAGTATGCATTCCCCACCCTGTCTCCCTTTAGCCCATTGCCAGGAAGTGTAACTCCATTGCAGTGCCACTGCTTTGTTCTCTAAATTTATGTAGGAAAACTGGATTTATTTTAGACCATTTTCACAACCAATTAATTTCCTGTCAAAAATTTTTATGCCAGCTATAACTTAACCTCTGCTCCTATGGCTCTTTGTCTGCAGATAACATATGGCATAACATGGGAAGATAGAAGACTGTAATTAGGAAAACATTAGTCTGCTTGGAATAATTAATTGAAATAAAATGTTAATAAGAGGTCTTGTTTTGTGTCAAGAGACTGTAAGCGTGAAAGAGTCAGCAGAGAAGTATGTAGCACAGAAATCACTGTCACTGGCAGCTGAGCCAGTTTGGTGTACTGTAGATCTTCCTGAGTGCCAGAGGATCCTACTTGTCCCTCTGCAGGGGCTCCTCAGGTGTAACCACAGACCACTCTTGGAAGAAGCTTATGGGGCACAAAGGCAGAAAAGGCATCTAGAGGAGCCAGTTTGTTGTTTTGCCTGTGTGACCCAAGAAACAAACTTCCTTTGAAGTATAAAACTGGCGACCAACTTAATTCTGGGAACATGCAAGGAAACATATCAAGCAGACACATAAAATTTTCACAGAAGGATCTGAATGGGAGACATCAGCACCCAGTGCCCTGCCTCCTTCTGTTGCTGATCCCTGCTGCACCAAAGACAAAACAATAGGCCACCTGCCCTTTCTCTCACCCAATCATACTATCTACATTTTTTAATTAGTGGAATCTGGTATCTGGTTTCTTCCCGTTCCCAGACATGGTTTGGGAGCCATACGTTTCATGGGCACAACCACAGCCGGCCTAGAGATGATGTGTTTACTGCCTGTCATGATTTTACTTCCTCTCTTTGGTCTGCAAAAATATTGGAATCTTTATACAAGTATGAACTGAGCCTTAAGAGAAAATCCTGATGTTTGCATTTCCTCTCTAATCAGTAGACAGCAAGGAACAGGCTTGACTTCCTCTATGATCTACTAATAAAGTCCTGAGGGTACTTTCTACTCTTACTCCTGGGAGATCTAATTCAGACAAGGTTTCTCAGGGCCCTGTGCAGTTGAATTCTGGATTCCTTCAAGTGACAATTCTGCAGCCTTCGTGAGCAGCTTTTTCCCTGTATCTTGCAGCTGCCATTACTTGAGGAAGCAACATGTCCTGCACTGAGCAGGCAGCAGTGATTCAGCAGAGGACAGCCAGCTCAGCAAGGGCAGGAAGGACTTGACCTGCAACGAGCAGAAGCTGACCAGGAAAAATAGAGCACCAGATGTTGAAAAAGAAGGGGCTATAGTGTCGGGATTGTAATGTGGTAGATGAGCTGTATTACAAGAAAAGCTAGTGTTTGTTTTTTTTTCCACTTACCCACGTGATTTCACCATTGTTTCTTATTGTCCCTTCCAAACCAGGTCAATGCCAGTTATATGAATCCATGCACATCCCCCATGCACTACAGAGGTCACATGTTGAGGACACTGCAAAGAGCCACTGATGTGTGTGAGAGCAGTGCCAGGGAACTGGGGCACAGAAGTGGCCCTAGTGGCCATTGAGGGGAAACAAGGTGAAGAGTAGTGATCTCACTCACATTCCTCTGTTTTCAGACGAAATGAACTGGATGCATGCATCCCCACAAGCACAGGTACACTCATAAAAGAATAAAGCCTCAGCTAACACCCTAACATAATAAATACAGGGTTTGTGTGTTCTCACATCATTGTTTCTTGATGCACATCTGTACTCTTCCTACATTTGTCCTCTCTTTACCCTCTTTGATCATTCACTCTATTTCTTCTTGTGCTTTCAATCTGGAACACTGCCTTGGTACTTTTTTGCTTTGCCAGCTCCCTGCAGTTCTGGGGATGAGTCCGTGAGTGAGCAGGCAGCAGAGCAGGCAGGAAAGAGGGCAGCGGTGCAGGCAGGCTCCCACCTGCTGGAGACAGGCAGCTCTGCAACCACTTCTCCCGGATGCCCAGCAAGGCTGTTACCATTATGCAAAGAGCTGGTAAGCACCTCCAGGCCCCAGCCCCCAGTCTAGGATCTGATGGATGTTTGGGTGTATCAAAAGAAGCTACCCCAGCATGGAAAAGAGATTGCAACTAGATGAGTGTTTGTATCTGGAAGGAAAGAACAAACCAAGCAGCTTCCAGGGATAGAAAAACTGACAAAGAGATATCAAAAACAAAAGAAAAACCTTTTTCCTCTATCCCTCTTCCAGAGACATCACACCAATTAGGGAAAGCTGCCCAGCAATAGAGGTCTTGCATATGGCTTGTGTACAACCAGGAGTTCCACTGAACTGTCAGACTCTTGAAAACAAGCTTGATTTCTCAGGTCAAGAGGGGAATTTGTTATCAGAGACTTAATACTAATAGCATTTGAATGCTTTATCTTTAAAGGCAAAAGGTGTTGTGTTTTTTTCAGAGAGAAACCCAGAGTGAATCTAATTAATAGAAAGGGAGACACTGTTTTGGGATGCTCTGGGTGAGGACCCAAAAAGTGGACTGTGTGCTGAGAGATCTGCCGATGTGAGCCCAGAAATTCTCCAGAAGCAGCAGAAATATCTCCAGGGAATTCAGCCCTTGGTATGTAGGAATGTGATGGCTGAGTTTTGTGCTGAATATATGATGAATAACGTCTGGAAAACAAAGCGTCATTATCAAAAGAGTGAATATTCTAAGATCTATTTTCATCTTTGATATTAACAAGAGAAAGTTGCTTTCCCATGATCAAAAGTGGAAATACGACATGATTACTCTCTTCCCTGCATTATACACCTGGAAACACTGTAGAAAATGGAACTGTATATTCCTTACAAGCAGACACTTTCTGAGTGTTACTGAGGGGCTTGAGATGCGGTCTCATACACCTGATTCTTCTAAAACCCCAAAGGCAAAAACGCTTCAGTGTTCCTGCAAACTGTTGTCTGATCTTTTTTGCCTTTCTCTAGTGATGGAGTAAATTAACTATATATAGACATGTGGTTAATTTGTGCATGCTTTTTGCATGTGGCTTCTGCAGCTATTCAGAAAACTCATCTCTCCCTTAAAGATGGACAGTGTGCTAGATCCAAAAAGCCACTTACAGCCTCCAGGCTGGCAGCAACTCCTTTTGTGAGCCAAACAAAGAGTTAGAAGACATTCAGCATGCTTGAGAGATGATTAAGGTGACCTAGCAGGGCTGTTTTTTCTCTGATGTCAATAACTGAAAGCTACTCACGTCACCGCTCACTTTGTGTTAGTAGATATGCCATGTAATTTCCATTACATCACATGCAGGCTTGGACATGGGCAGAAAGGAGGCGGATTTTGCTTTGTGCTAAGAAGCCCAGAGCTGCTCCTGGGCTTCTCTGCTCAGCCAGGTCCCCTTCCTGTACCTCACACAAATGGCAAGAACTTGAATTAATATCTCAAACAGGAAAATGAAGTGTTCAGCTTCTCTGTGACCTCAGCAATTAGTTACAGCATTAATCACCTGATGCACCTCTTTGGAAGGCTCTGCTGTGAAACTTCTCCCTGCCATCCCTTCCTGCTGCTTGACGCCCCTGTTTGTGCAGGGCTGGCTTTGTTCTATGCTTCCTTCAGGCTTATCTGCTCCCTGCAGCCCTGGCATCACTGCAGGAAGGTGAGGAGAAAGGAAAAGAAGAAAGAAAACTCAAACATCTCAGACATCCCATCCCTTTCTGTCTCTTCCCATTTCACCTGCTGATTAGTCTCATCTGTCCTCGCCTGTTTACATGGTACATCTTGGGTGAGGGGGGGTCATACCTGTAGGAACATTTATTTTGTTTATGTCAAGATACTGTGAAATATTAAATGCTGAAATAAAATGGAGCAATTCTCTCTTTTAACTACAGTTCTGAATTTAATTCTGGTTATTTCCTATGAGATTATCAGTAAATCAGTAGAAAGCTGTCTGACGATAGGTAAGATGAAATGGCAGTAGAAGCCAGCACTCATATGCATAGTTCTCGTTCCCTTCCCAGTGTGTGAATCACATCTGTTGTATTGGCATCCTTGTCACAGGATAACCACAGCAACATTTCTTTGTGACTAGATTTATTACTGACATTACTCAATGACGTTTCAGTGGATCTGGCATTCACGTTGATTTTGCTTTTCATCTCCCAGCTTTGGGGAACATCTCAACCCCTCATTTCTGGTGGCAGAGCCTCACTGGTGCCAGCTCCTGCTCCCACGTGCTGCTTCTACACGTGGCGCTGTGGCCAGGGAATCTCCTGCCTCCACACCTCCTCCACACTCAGCATCAGCACCCTGTGGTGAAGTGCACTGTGCTCTTGAGGATACAAGTGCAGCTCTCCTGGAATTAGGATCTAAGTGACGTTGGCTGAGGTGCAACCTCTCTCTCCATATATACATTTTGTCTATACTTCCTGCAGTGGAACAAAGCCGGATTTGGAGGTCTGCTGTGGGTGGATGATTGCAACCTCTGGTCCACAGCCAGAAGCATTACATTACATAAATAGGTTTTCTCTTCATTAGGGATTAATCTGTGCTAACCAACTGTCAGCTGTTAGTAACGAGGGGTTATTAACATGCTGCCTGCCCCAGGCTAGGAGTGTTCATCTGACTTATGACATTAGATGCAGTATGAAAATGCACTTATCCATATCCCAGATGCAGGAGCCCAGCTCTCGGGCTGCCTACACCAGCAGCACTGCAGAGGAGTGAGGGCAGGGCTCTGCCACCTGACTGTCGTTGCTTGGTTGGGAGGGACTGTGCTTGTCCTCAGCAGGCATTGAAATCCAGTGCCAAAGTTGCACAGCTCCTCCTTCTTTGAATATTGTTCCCTGAGCAATGTCCCTACCTATGCTGGGAAATGCTACCCATGGGCCCAGAGAAACGTAATGACAGAGACACCTGTGCCAGCTACCATGAGCTATGGACACAGAGCATGCAGGGGGGCCATCACTCAGCAGAAAAGCAGGTGGATATAAGGCATGCAAGAAACACGTTTAAGAAACATTAATATGCTGTGCTAAGGTACGTGGTTTAGTAGGGTAATACTGTTGGTAGATGGACAGTTGGGCTGGATGATCTTTGAGGTCTTTTCCAACCTTGGTGATTCTATGATTCTAAGAAGCTTTGTTAGGCCAATCTAGGAAAGGTCTGCAGTTGGATATCCATCCATTGAGATCCTGTCCTGCTGCTGCTCCTGCAGGAGGGAACAGTGCAGGCTGGCAGGGCTGCAACAACAGAGGTTTTGTTGGGATTTCTTTTATACAAGCTGGGGAATCTTTGGTGTGCTGTGCCAGAGCTCTGGTGCCCAACAGCTCTTGGCTCCAAGCTCTCCTGAAACACCCAAGGACTGATTTCAGTGACCACCCAGCCCCATCTTCCCACACCTTGAAAATTCCTGCAGCCTCTTTCCCCTTCCTTCTTCATCTGGCTGCCACTCACCTAACCCTGTTCAGTGCCTACTCACTTTACCAGGGGCAGAAACTGATGGCAGACACCAGCAGATAGCTGGAGGGGGTTGGCAGCCAAGGAGCATGAAGTTTTCCCCTCTGCATTTGTTATCTATGGTACGAAATGAAAACAGAGAGTTGGGAGGCAATGCTTTGCTATGCCTGAGACATAGCAAAGTGTTCACAGTGTTCAGGCAAGTCCACACTGAGGGATGAAGATGGGAGCTGGCACCAAAGGCAGTTCAGCCACTGAACTGCTGAATAACCAGTGTATGCAAGCGTGAATTTGTCCTCCAAAACATCAAGAGAGGGCAAGTAAAGCTGTGCAGAATATTTTTTCTATTTGTATCAAGTTGTTTCACCTCCTGCCAATTAACCTGGTTAAATTAATTGGCTGATTGGATTGACATAATAAGGAAAAGGCCCTGCAGATGAGGTTTGTACTGCAAAACAGCCCTAGTGATCTCTCCCTTTGGCAGAGCACTGGAGCCATTAGTCACATATTTTCATGCCATTTGTCACCAGCTGTGACGTGGGTAGAATATTGACATGCTGTAATTCTTACATCAGCCTCTGAGAGGACTAAGGGAGAGAAAGCACAAGTCTTACAGCCATGATTAAAGAAAAAATAGAGAAGTAAGGAACAGCTAACGGCTTGGCAAAGCCCTGCCTTTGGCATGGTCACAGTAACACTTCCATTTGGGAGGGGGGGAATTGTTTCCATGTCTTGCCTCTTTCTCTTCCCCTTTTTTCTTTGAGTTTTTATGGAAGCTGTGTCCTCCTAAGCTCAGCCTGAGGATGGTGAGGACAGATGGTGAGAACCCTCCTGTGGGAGGGCTGAGCTTGGGGAAGAGAGGCCAGGGGCAATATCACCCCTGGGCCACATCGCCTCAATGCCAGGCCTTACTGCATCGCTGAGGTAACACATGACACACACTGAGCTCATGCTCAAGCCCAGCTCTGTACAAATGCCAGACAGGGCTTTGGGCAGCTCAGCAAAGTGCAATTTCCATCCAACAGCTCCATTCAAAATTGAGTTACATGGTTTTCACTCCTTTGATCATGTAGGGCACAGAGTGCCTGAGAGCCTGAGGCAGGCCAGTTGGCCGCATGTCATCAGCAAGTCCTCCCATTTCAATCCTGTTCTTGCTCTCTGTGCTATATACCAGCTGCTCTTCAAACTGGACAACCCTACGAAGCAAGGGCTCCTCCTCCTCCCTTGGGCTTTCACAGATAGGTATGGCAGGTCTGATGTGACAGGGATCTGGCAGCAATGTCCTGCAAACAGCCATCACACCGAGGCACTGAGCTCTTCCATGGCCAAAATGGAAAGGGCAATCCCTGCCCCTGGGAAAAAGAAGCCTTTCTTTCCACACACTGACTTTGAGGAAGAGCACAGCCACCTGGCAGCACTGACCCCACAAAGAAAGGATGCCCACAGGGACATGGTGTGGGACCACGAGTTGAGGAAATGTCCTTGTTATCTACCTTCTCCAAGGTAGCGGTTTGCATCTATATCATGGTCACAACTGGGGAAACTGTCCAAGCTGGTTATGATCTCCAGATCTGACCCAATCAGACCTTCTCATGCAGTCTTACAAAGTCTGCTTGAGCACTGCACCGAGCATCTAGCAACCCAGCAAGGTGTGCTAGCCAAGACCTTTGCCTCCTGCAGTTACGTGGCCTTTCACTTGTCTAGCTCTTTAAAGAGTGTCGTGTCTCCCCACTTAGTTGTTGAATAGTTCCACCTTTCCCATTTTCTGTCCTGAAGCAGTAGCTGGCAAAATAGAGGTACTTTTATTTGGAGGCAATTGCAGTTACAGTCAGCATGAGGCACATGTGAGTCTCCTCACAACTTTACCTATAAAATGTGGTCATTATGCACCTTAATAGTAAAGATTTAAAATTTCATGATTGAAATGAATTGGTATCATAACAAAAATCCAAATAAAATGGAAAGATCCATGAGGCTAGAGACTTTCACAACTCCAGCATTCTGTTGCGTTTCTCAGAATGTATTCGTTCAAGTAATTCGAACTGTCATTGCCATTAACTTTTCCTTTCATTTTCTTCTCTGAATTCCCTCTAAGCTAAACACACAATTTTTGTCTATAAATCTCTCTGACAAGTAGAGAAGATTTTTTTTTTCCCTTCATCATTTATATGCCTTTTCCACGGGTTGGGTTTCCAGGCATGTTTCCTAAGCTGATTTCTATGTTTGTGAGGGCACATATCGACACTCACAGCACCCTAAAAGACTCATGGGAGAAACTCCGTTTGATCAACTAGCCAAAATGAGCCTTATGTGTTTTCTCAGAGGCAGGAATCAGTCTTCTTATCATTTTCTAAGGACTTTCTAGTTGCTCTGGGAAGCAGACAACACACGGTTGTCCTAGTTAGGGAGTCTCTAGTGAAAACAGGGATGGGGGATGCCCTTCAAGACACCCCAATATTATGTGGCTGCCCCATGAACAGCTGGCTAAGGATCAGGTAACAACATGCAGCCAGAACTGTAACCCAAACCTTCTGTCAAAACAACAACATTGCTGTGTGCCACCACCTTGTACCACTGCCTCAAGGCTTGGGGGAATCCCATCTCTTCAGAGTTGAGCCCTGGGGCTGCCAGCTTGTAGCAGAAATGCTAAGTCATGGCCTGAACCAGTGATTGAGCACCTGGTGGGAAGGCAGGGCCATACACCTGAGTGACCAGAAGGGGTGGAGCCAGGATTGACCACCTTCCAGACCTCTTTTAAGGGTTGGCAGTAGAGGTGAACATGTCTTGCTGGAGATCTCTGCCTACCTGGGGTCTTCCAAAGGTAAGCAGCTTTTTTCCTTTGTTTCTGTATCCATCCTTGATACACTTGGGCTTAACCTCATTTGCTGCAGCTTGGGACTCTGCTACCCTGCTGTCATTGCTGTGCTTTCCATCCCATTATAGTGTTACACAGCTGAACACAGGATGTGCGAGAATAGTAAGATCATCACATCAATCTGGAAATAAGTCTATGGCTGGGCCCCAATATGTCCTATGCCCACCAGCTATCATAATGTGACATGCTAAGACTGACTTCCAGCCCTAGTTTGCTGCTCACTAACAGCGATCCTGCAGCAGGTGCGCAGAGGCAGGTGAAGTATTCTATCACTGGCACGACGAAAACTAGCAACAAAAGCTAGTGGCACAAGGTAGAATTCATCTGGAGAACAAAACTATGTCTGAGCCTGAGCACCTTTTGCAAACCAAGAGCCAGAAGCCTCTCCTGCCAAGGGCCTCTGAAGTTCTTGGAGGCAGCGCTACGTGGGATGTCAGTCGGGGGCCTTGTTCATTTCCAGAGCAGAACCTGAGCTAAAGGAGCCAGAAGAAGGACTTGTCCCATATAGCACAGGACAGTTTCTTGCATGAAATAGAGTACCACATGGTGATGTGTGATGGTCAGGCACCAGCTGCCCCAGAAGAGCTGGGTCTTCTCTCCTGTGGGTGCCCTGCACGGCTGCAATAACTGGACACAAAGAGCAGCACCTGCCCTGCTCGTGACTGGTGTTTCTCCCCACTGTTCTCACTTCATCTGAAATGGTAATTCCTCTAACTGGGAGAGTAATGACCCTGGTGCATTATTTCAAATGTCATTTTTGTGAAGGAATTAATCAGCTTAGTGAGAGGCTGGATTACATTTTAATTTTAATAGTGCTAAGTCTTTTAAGTCTTGCTGTTTTTTAAATGCATTTTTCAGTTCTTTAACTTCAGAAGGGTAGCATCCCAGTTGGACTGTGCCTTGCTCTAATCTTTTGGCTGGGGAAACTTGACAGACAAGAGCCATTATTCAGTGGTTCTGGTGTCAGTCTAGCCTGTATGTGTTGTTTTTCAGTTGTATTGTCTGCATGAGGGATAATAGTGAAGACTGGGCAGCTGGGGACTGTGGGCAGTTTTATCTTCCATTAGTACGTACGGAGAGAATCTTTTCAAAGCACAAAGGAGGAATTACATGACAAGATTTCATTCATAGTCAAATGGGACTGAGAAATCTACCTGCCATTCAGACTTTTGAAAGTGTACCCTGAAATTTTAATTAATAAAGTTTCTTCAGTTGTGAGCTGTAGTTACCAGAAAAGATCTCTGTAGCTTATAGCAGTAATTAATGACTTTGGTTTTCCAAGGAGCTTTATGTACTTAAGAACTTGCATGCTTCTACTGAGATTATTCCACCTTTTGAGACACTTTTTATTTAAAATCAGTTACAAATAAGATGTTTATTCAAATATTTTACCACTGGTCATTAACTTGCATGTAGCAGATGTTTCGAAACAGAGTCTGAAACATACTTTAAAATTCACACCATGAAGTGGACTCATTTTCACCCCTTCCAGTTGCTATTTAATTACGAGGCTTGATTACAGTTATCAGCACAGTAGTTTGTACCCATTGTACAGCCAGATTAGCATCAGCCATCTTGAAATCTTTTCAATGCATCCTTTTTTCTGAAGAAAAACATGAGAGCACACATAAATTACTGTTTATGGAATAACTGGCCAGTGCTGCTGCTTTTTTTTTTTTTGGCCTTTGGCTGGCAATAAGAGCCTTTCTCCAGATCAACATATTCTACAAGTTTTTCTCAGGCATGGTGTAATTTACATTCAGTATGTTGCAATTTCACATCTGTACGCTATTTGACATAGGTACATATTCCAGTGTTTTCTTTTATTTGCTACCTGTATGTACATTATATATATGTGTATGTGTGTATATGTTGTGGGTTGTTTTGCTTTTCTTAAATACATGATTTGGTAACACAGAAGTAAGAATATGATGCAAGCAGACATAGGAGTAGGACTGACATTCTGTCTCCTCGCAGTTGGATTGGGCTATGCAGAGATGGTGTACTCATTAGTAGGCTTAATTTCCCCAAATCCCTTATGCACTTCTGAAAAACCTGTCCTTTGGTAGGTTAATTGTCCAGATGCTCAGTGCTTTACAGAACTGGGCTGCATCCATCACACAGTTGTCAGAGCCCAGCTTCTTCAGGCACTATTTTCCAAAACACTGGTTGGATCTTGTGGCTGCAAGTTAGTGCTCATGAAGTCTCTTGTAACTCAGGAGAAATGAGAGTTGAAATTACTTTTCGGTATCATACTTTTAATATTTACTCTAGCTTCATGTCTAGCCAGGCTCTTCTTAATAATCAGAAAAACAAAACTCATAACCTGGCAGAGGTGGATGTCTTGGTTTTATTCACATCTATATTTTTCATCTATTGCTTAATGAGTTGTAGTTTAAGTGGTGCTCAAGAGAGAGATTTTCTTTTTCTTTAGTAAAAATATACCTCCTTGATGATGCTGTAGAAACAGATGTGAATGCTCCAGTACACACCACTCTAGCAGTCATGTACACCAGCATATACAATAACAGTAAGGTAGTCCTGTTCAAAAATCATAACTTGTCTGTACATGCACTCCTTAAGTCAGTTAAACCCCTCATCACCTCCTGAGGTAGGTAGATGTCATTGCTCCCCATTTTCCTGATGGAGAAGCAGAGGCACTAGGAGGCTGAATCCATGTGCATGGGTTGTGTAGGAAGATAGCAGCACCAGTCACAGTTCCTAGCAGTGCAGCCCTACTGGCTCCTGCAGCATTCATCCCAGAGCAAAGGTTTCTGCCAGCTCCACTTGATTGCCTCAGCACCATGCTGCTCACTGTCTCATGCTCAAAGCTGCTAATACTGAAGAGGTCTATCCTGTTTCATTCAGGCTTTAACTTCTCAAAAGTTGTGAGGGCTTTTTCTTTAGAGATTTTTATCTCTTCAGCGTAGCTATCTTCACCTGTTGATGCAAAAACTATCCAGGTTTCAGCTTCAAGGGTGATGAGTGGTAAATGTATGAATCCGATGGCTCAGGATAGAAATGTCAGGCTGGGATGCAGGATGAGCCTTCCTCTCAGATGCTGCCCTCCCATAGTTCCCCTTCTCTCCAGTGATTTCAGAGCTGTACTTTCCTACTTCTATATCCACACAGAACTCCACTAAGTCTGGTTACTACTGTGGCTGATGAAAGGGAAAATGTAGTTTCTCATTTCAGTTTCCGGTCTGTTTCCAGTAAGTGTGACCATTGGTGTGACTTAGGCAGCAATATCTGAGGCACAAAGAAAATTCTGGGTGTTGCTGATAGTCTGGAGGTTTCAATTCCCAGCCCACTTCTGAAATCTCAAGGGACATAAATGCAGAATTTACTGCTGTGTTAAGTTTAAAACAAAACAAAAAAAATCACACCAGTAAACAGTTATAGTTTTACTAGTGTTTTCTGTTTGTTTGTTTTTCCTACATTAATGTGATTTAGTTGAATTTTCATGTCCCAACCTGTCACATGTATAATTGAATCTTGTCATTGAATCAGTGTTAAACTTCAGTCTCTGCCATTCTGCTGCATTTCAGCTTAACAGCAAACATTTTGATGAGTATACTCTCCTCCACAGCCAGAAAGCCATGATGTTTTTCAGAAACAAAAGGTGTGCAAACCTGGCCAACATTGTCTAGTTTCTATCATGTAGAAAGACTTGGGTTTTATTCTTGGCATTTTCAGCTGACATAACAGGATGAAAAATGAAAAGCCAAGTACCAAGGCTTGTTACAATGCTTTCCAGCTGCTTCAAAGGGCTTACAATGACCTTGGAGCCAGAGGCCAGAGAGGGCTTCATTGAATCCCACAGTATTATTCTTGGCTGCTTCAATCTCTGGCATGCCTGTATTTCTGCAGAACGACATTCTGGCAGGCATCTCTCCCCCTCAATCCGAAAACTCTAAACAAAAGAGCAATGTGTTGGTTTGGAGAAGCAGTTTCTCTGTGAGCTGTGCTTTCCTCACAGGGATGAGAAAAATCTTTGAACACTACTAGCACTGCCCTTGACAGTTTTCTGCTTTTGGAGAAAGTGATGGGTCCCAGAGATGCTGCCCATTCCCATATGATGACTGTGCATGCTACACACAAGTGTTTTAATTACCCATGTACCCTGGGAGACATCTTCTGTGAGTCTGTGGGCTTCTTTGCTCTGCTTTATCATTGCTCCTTACTTCACATTTCAAAATAAAAAGACCACCCACTCAAACATACCACCAGCACTTTGATCAGCCAATGTTCCTTCTGGTATTAATATAGGCCCTGTCCAGAGAGAAGGCATTGTGGACCCTAAAAGGATGTCTTGTATTTCTTTCCATTGAATTATGAACAATGCCAACCCTTTCATGAGATTCTAAGTTGCATATGTCTAATCCCCCAGGACAGTCTGTCTCTGTGGTAGTCCATTTCACCTTCACTGCTGCAAGCCCCAAATACACATACAGCAACTTTTGGGCAAACAGAGAGCACAAATTTTCAAGTATGAGAAACAGCATGTACCACAAAACCAACGAGAGCTGGAGTGTGGGTTAAAAAGCAATGAGTAGAATAAGCTCCTCCGTGATGCCTGTGCATGGAGCTGCCCATGGTTGGAAGTGTCTTTTTCTTTATCCTCCAATGCAGCAGTAAAATGATCAGTTTTCTAGTAAAATTATCAGTTTTCTGCATTTGCACCCAAACTGTACTTTAAGAAGTACTAACAAAGAAAGTTTTGTAACCGTCTTTTGCTTCAGTCACTGCTGTGCCAGCATGCTTAGCTAAAGACAGACCAGTATATCAAATTAAAAAATATATAAGTGCCTGGAAATATTAATCTGGAGTATTTATCAATTGCATGAGTGTTCTGGATGATGCGTAAGCCCACATGGCCTTTCAGGCCTCTCTTCCTTGATGAATTAGAAGCATTGCTCATGGCTAAGTGCACAACCATCTTTTCTTGTTTTTCTTCTTCTGGGACCATCTGGCTTCTTGTGAAACCTGCCAGGCTGTTGGCATCTGATTCACTGTAGTTTCCATCCAGCATCATAGTTTTTGAATGAGGTATCCCACACGTGCAAGGAAACTGGAACATAAGCAAGAAATACAGCTGAATATTAGAAGAACACAGAGATAGAAGTGATGAGTTTCTTGTAACAGACAGCTTGTAAACAGTAAAGTTTGAAGTGTGAGTTTGAAGTGTCCTAATGCAAAATAACTTTGGGAACAAAAAATCACTTTTCCTCTTTTCCAAAAGGAAGAGATGTGATTTAGCTGTACTTGGCAAGCAGCTTCAGAAGAGATTAGAGAAAGTAATTTTGCAGGTAGAAAAATTAAGTGAAAGATCTTAGAAAGATCTGTCTTGAGGTTCCTTGTTATGCATTCATTGTGCTTATCATCACCCAAGAGCAAGATACGGTGTTCTGTAGCAACGTCTTATTCAGTACACACTATGGGAAAAGGTGCCAAGTTGTGGTTTCACAGATATACACAGTATTTTATATGTAAATATGTGTTGTTGTCGTTGTTTTTTTTAATAAGACAAGAAACATTTACAAGAAGGGTATAAAACCCTAACTCTTCCGAAGTCCATTTCAAAACTCACATTGATTTCAGCAGTGCCAAAATGCATCCCACAGTGAATGTGGGCAAAATTTTAAATAGGAAATACAGTCTTCTTACAGTGAAAATCTGTTTTCTGTCTTAGCAATACAGATAATATGTTTGTATGCAATAAGAAACAGTTTTCTTTCTGCAAGGAGTTCCTGACTCTGGTTCCCCACAGTCTGCTTTCCTCACCCAATAACGTTTTGCCCTCTGTTTCTTCTTCAGGCAGTTTTGACATTTGCATTATCCAAGATCTTTTTAAAAGGACAGTGTTCAGCTAACATAACAAAGTACATATACTTGGAAATACAGTACATTCAGGATGCTACTGAAAAACTCCACATTCAAGGCTTGCTCTTCAAGTTTTTTAACCAACAGCTCACGCTGCTCACTGAAAGCTTGAAAAACAGTGTATGACCTGTTTTCTGTGTTCTAGTCATAACCAAATGCTTTGACAGCAGATGGTGTGAATTAAAAACATGACAAGCTTATAGCCTGTTTGCTCCACTCATTAGATCCAGGACTTTTTCTGAGCAGTCCATGGGTACAGTTGAATGGTTGGGTTTTAAGACATATGTTATTACGAAGCAGATGTACCTGGAACTCGAGGGGATTTTTTTTTTTCCTTTTTTTTTTTTTTTGTATGAAGAGAAACTTAACTTATCTTGGAAGAGAGATAAAGTTATATCCCTTATGTCTTCCTCCTCTCACTCTCAAAAAAAAAAAAAAAAAGTCATATCAAATACTTTGTCATCATCAACTGGTGACACATCTGGGACCTGGAGGGTAGAAGGGACAGCAGGTAAAGGCAGTAAGTTTATCACTGCAGAGTCCAACAGAGAAAAAAACTGTGCAGATGTACTTTTAGCACCCAGGTCAAGTCGCAGTTCCTTTGGCTTAATGTGCTGATGATCTTCCCCATGGACATGAGAGCCTAACATATTAGAAGCTCACCTTCACTCTGTCTTAAACCACCAATGGACATGCAGAAATATTCCACATAATTTTAGTCTATGTTGACATTAATAAATTAAATATTGCCAGAGAGTGTCCCTGGGCACGGGAACTTTACTGACAACATTACTGAAGTGTCTAAAAGGTTTCAGGCCTCTATTTTGTCCAGACCAACTAACACCGAAAAATTTCTATGTATGGTTTGGACATTAGCATGGAAACATCAAAAATTACAGGCTAACTGTTGACATTTGATGTCAAGGAACAACTCTAATATTACATTAATTGAATCCAATACAAATATCAGATTTAAAAAAAAAAAAAGAAAAAAAAGGCGGGGGGAGAAGGAATGAATGGCTATCATACCTTTTCCCGGAGTTTCCTCTCCTTTCTCTCTTGCACTGTGGTCAGGTAATTCACTGCTGCATATTCCAGCACTGAGAGGAAGACAAACACAAAACTGACCCACAGGTAAATGTCCACTGCTTTGATGTAGGAAACGCGGGGCATGGAGGCATTCACCCCAGTGATGATCGTAGACATGGTCAGCACGGTGGTGATCCCTGAAAAGAAACAACAGAAATAAATGGTTTTAGCTGATGAATTCTACTCAGCCTTTAGCCTCCAGAAAAATAGAACTTTGCTCTACAAAATGCTCTATCAGAAATTAAATGTGAAGTATTTGATATTAAGTATCTCTCACTGATGCAGAACTGTTCTGCTGCCTGCATTTCTGTTCACTAGAAGAGCTCGGTTCTGAGGAGTGATAGGAATCAAAACATTTTGAAAAACATTTTGAAAGTGACCAATATACTATATATATATATATATATATATATATATATATATATATGGATAGATAGATAGATGTTAGCACACGTAAGTATTTATACATACATATCTATGTATGTATAGTTGTATATGCAATATGTATGTGTATAGCGGTGTTTTGTTCAGTGTTCATATATTTAGATAGATATAAAATCATGAGAAATAGTATATTTGGTTTGGATAGTTGGGAGATAAAAGTACTTGCAAGCTGTCAAAGCTACTGAAATAGAGAAAACAGAGCCAAAATGCATTCATAGCTTATTTAGCCTTTTCAAAATAGTGACTGCTACAAACACAGCTACTATTGCTCATTTTTTCAAGAGGTTCTTGGTTCTATTTTTTTTAAAATATCCAGTCAACACATTTCTTTTGACGGAGTAGATTCTTGGCTGCCTCTTCTCACAGGTTTGCTGCAGTGCATAGCTTTCCAATCAATTTAAGGTGCTGAGCTAAAATACTGTTTTATGCTTTTAGCATTGGAAGCCTTACATATCAACATTCAGAGATTTTTTTTTCTGTTTTTTCTAATCTTTGCATAGAGTGA
This sequence comes from Chrysolophus pictus, assembly GCA_037305975.1. Taxonomy (NCBI): domain Eukaryota; kingdom Metazoa; phylum Chordata; class Aves; order Galliformes; family Phasianidae; genus Chrysolophus; species Chrysolophus pictus. The sequence goes on from CM074578.1 coordinate 35,509,307, forward strand.
TAAACAAATCAGCTTTTTATGCTCAGATAAAAGAATTTCCTCCAGCTCTGACACAGAAAAAGCTTCTCCTGTCTTTAGACATCCCAAGTTGTAGCATGGTGCATGCAGGATTTTCAAGCAGCTCCTTCTCTCCTTCCCATTCCTCCGCACTCCAGAATGTCTGGACCATTAATGCAAGGCACCCTTGGGCGAGAAGACACGTACCTTGCCAGGATCCTGCTCTGGATGAAAGTTATAACATAAATCTTTATCTCAGTTCAGGTGCCTAAACTTTAAAACACAACTCTCACTCATGGGTACATGAGTCTCAATGCTGCAGGCTTGGACAAAGAGGATAAACCAGGAGCACAAGGATTCATTGGCTTATAAATAATGAAATCTCTCCTCTCTGCTCATCTTCATTTTTGAAACCACAACTCTGCCCTGAGCTAACTATAGATCAAGACTAATTGCTAAGACTGCTTAGCAATGAAGGACTTAAGGCAAACTGCAAGTTTTGCATTAATTATTAGATAAAAGACAGTTGTTTCCCCAGAAACTTTGACCGTAAAAATGAACAGTTCCCTTTCCTGCCAAAATTTTCACATTCGAAGAATTTCACACAGCTGTGGCTCGTTGTGATTGCTCTCACCCAAAGAGACTCTGGCAGGAACTGCCCTGCGATCGATCCAGAAAGACACCCAGGACAACATGACCATCAGAGTGGCAGGGAAGTAGGTTTGGAGCAGGAAGAAGAAGATATGTCGGCGTAAAGTGAAGCTTATGTAGAGACGATTGTACCAACCTTTGAGAAAGAAGGAAAGGAAAAATTGGTGAGAACAGTATGAATGGTAGCCAAAGAGAAGCAAAATCTTTTGTTTCTGAAAGGCAGAGGAAAAAGAAACTGATTTTTCAAAACAAGCATGGGAGGATTCAAAACTCTTTAGAAGTACAGCATTAACTTCAAGAAAAGCCTTAAATCAGGAAAGACCAATACCTGTACTACTGTAGAAAGCCAGTCTTGATGTAGTGTGGAATTTTTGTATCAAGAATTGAGACAAAGAAATTTTCTCATCCGTTTTCAGAGATTCATTCCCATTTTTCCAATACAGCATCAGATCTTCATCAGTGTAAGCATCTTAAGGAAAGAAGAAACACAGCGTAGTGTGGATTTAATTTAGATGGAAATAAAATGGTTTATGGGTTCAGAGAAAATTAACAAAGGGACCTTTAGCATGCAGTAGCCACAAAAGTTTGCTAATAGCAGTGAATGAAAAAGATCTTAACATGTGATATACTGTGGCAACAACAAAACAGGGCATCCTAATTCAGGAAATACATTCTCTTTACTCCAGGTTAGTGAAACCACAGTACTAAAGCATGCAGACTGAAAGGACAAGACAAAAAGAATACAAGCTGCAGCAAGGGATTTTTTCTAAAGCAATTTTTTTGTAATGAGAACTGTCAAGCATTTGAATATGCAACAGAGAGAAGTTGTGGAGCCTCCATTATGTTGCAGATATAAAACTCAATGGGACACAGCCTTGAGAAAGCCTCTCTACAGTTCTCCTGCTTTGAGAAACACATTGGGCCAGTTGACCTCAGGACCAACCTAAAACTCTTTCCCAGTATAAATCACCCCATCATTTTGGGATTCTGTTGTTTCTAAAGGATGATTTCAGTTCAATAATTGGGAAGACTTGAAAACAGTTAAACATTAGCCCTAACAATGTGGAGAGGGTTTACAGTACAGCCATGAAAGTCATACTGTTCAAATCACCTTCTCCAAGAATAACTCCTTTCAAGGAAGTTGAATACAAGCCAGTGTTTGCAAGATCATGATTATCATACATTAACCATATTGGTGTTGAAATATAGAAAAATAAATAATCATTATACTCAGCTTTTTACTGTGGCATCTGAAAGCATGCCTTTCCAAACAGAAACAACAAACAGAATACAACTTCTCCCCAAAATTTCTCATCAGCAAGCTGCTGAGATCCAGTATACATTGAAGACCCTTGTTGATGGGAACTTGGGAGTTGTTTTTTCTGTTGTTGTTGATTATGTTGTCTTTTTGAAAGTGCCATTCACCAAAACTCATACAAGAGTTTTTCCTTGCAAATTCCCCTGTCTTGCAGTGTAGGGTCCAGGTATGCAGTCCAACAAGTTAATAGAAAAACTCTCAGTGACTTTGGTGAAATTGTTTTAGGCTTTAAAACAGTCCAGAGTTTGTGAGTGCAGCAACTGTGGAGCATGCCTAACTAGAAACACAGATACAACATACAGCTTTCCAGTTCTAGAGAACACGTCTGAGAGTCCAAGGGAAAGCGGCTGAAGTCCATGTTGCACATGGCTGTCACTGTGATCCTGGAAGTCAAAAATGAGAAAGGTTGTTTTCTATGAGGATTAATGAAGGGAGAATGTTAAGACATATAAACAATTTCGCATCTTTAAAGACAGCAAAAATTTGAAAGAAAATGCTTAGCACTTCTTGCACTCTCATGGTAACTGTAATCTCAGTACTATCAAAGAACTAAAAAGTGCTATTTCTTACACTGCAGTAATACTGTCAATACAGACTTCTCTGTCATTCATTTCCAACTATATCCCTACAAGGTAACAACAACAACAAAATACTTCACCATGTACGTATCAAGATCCTGTGTTGCCCAGTTTGCTTAAGGTTTTCTCATTTTCCCTTTGCTCAGTTTCCCCCATGGTCACACCAACAGCCACCTAAACCACCTAAAAGCTTCTTTAAGTTCACTTCATGTGGCTTGCAATAAAGCATATCATGTTCTAAGGAAACATGATATTATCACGTGGCTTATTGCAACCCACATGAAGTGAACTTAGAGAAGCTTTTCACTCCATAAAGTATATTGTTGACTTCCCAAAATTGTGTGGAACAATTAAACACATTATGTAACTTCAACTCATTACAATGTGCTATTTTCTTCCCTCCAGGTCACTTAAATTGTAGCACAAGCTGTGGTCATTAACAGTTTGTTAGGGACAACACAGAAACTCAACTCATCAGTAAGATATTCCTCAATCAGAGTGCAGTGTTCAGATGGCTCTGAAAGCACAAGATCCCAAAAGGGACTGAAATGCCCCTCAGCTCTGTAGCAACCTCATGTAGATATCTCAGATATCTGACGGCATATCCTGCAGCACTGAATGCTCATGCTTGGGCAACCGCATCTTGTTCTGAGAGTCATAAACACTGTCAGTCCCAAATATCATGCGGATTCTCATTATCCTTGGGTTTTATTAATTAATTATCAATTTAACTCTTGCGTAGTCAGCCATGGTTGCTCACACTCTTCTCTCTTGTGACATTACAAATTCACATCACCCCTTCGATGGCTCAGAACACTTTGAAATTAAATGCTCTGCAAGAGAGCAAATGAGAAGAACTGAATAGAGCCAATGTTGCTATTAAACATACTCATTCTTCATTTTGATAGTTGAACACTGCTAACAGGAGGAGTGTCGCTGGCATCTCTGCATGACAACTGCAAGCCAAGAGCAATGCAACTGATACTCAGCTATACCGAAACATCAGTCAAAAAGACCTCTGCCCTCCTACTTCTGCTCTTCTCCTGTCAGAACTGACTCAAGTTTACATCAAACATCCCTCTTCATTTTGTTCTGCTCTCTTGTCTCTCATTCTATATGGTATTTTTATCCTCATCTAGTTCTAATAAAATGGGCAGCATCTTGAGCTTATTTGAGGTAGTATGCAACAAATGGGTTCAGAACAGAGGGCAGGTTCTGAGATGCTTGAACAAGGTGGGATTTTATATCTCAGTAAGGTAAGACAAAATTAAGTAACTGTACAGTGCATCTCTCTCTCTCTCTCTTTTTTTTTTTTTCCACCACACAAGTTCCTTTGTGATTGTAATAATTTGTCCATAACTTGTTTTCAAATAAATTCATTATAATTGCAGTTGGAATGTGGAACCAGCAAACTTCAGAGCCCCCTGGTTTGTTGGATATTCCCTTACTTGTGAAAATATTGCACATTATGCTTATTTTTTGAAGAGAAATAGCCTCCTGAATCAATTTTTTTTTTTTTTGGGGGGGGGGGGGGGAGAGGGGAGAAGAGAAGGCAGGGGAGGAGGAAACACATCTTCTGGATTTTGAGCATTATTTTGCCATATGTGAAATGAATAAGATCCAGGTTCTAGAAAATAAATCCTTGTGCTATGGAACATTTGAAGGTCACTGTAATTGACAGCAAGTTTCCTGTCCTGGGGAAATGTCCCTCTGCCCAAGCTCTTGAGTTTTTCTCCTATGGCAGTGTATTTCTCCCTGCCTCTCTTTTTGTATTCACCTAAAGGAAATACACTCAGCTGGGATGTGTCTCAAGATTCTTCCAGTCAACGTGTGCTAAAGAATCAGGGACTCTGAGGTGTCTTTAATACTGCTGTTTCAGCTTCAGTAAACTTACTTTGTATCAACATGCAAACTTCAAACAAAAAAAGGAAGAAGTATTTCCAGACAAACAGGAAGCAAAATAGGATAATTATAGAGGTCACCATCTGGTACACCAGCAGCTTCCAGTTTAATCACACACTGACCCCGGGACGAACATCCCTGCTTGACTAAGCCCCCCTTTGACCACAAAGACTTAGGGAAATGCTTCCCTGGGGGAGATTATCCTGTTATTGCCCACAACATGGTTTCTCTCAGCTTTCTGTGAAGCGTCTGGTGCAGGAGCTGATGGCCACAGAGCTCTGCATTAGCTGCAGGAGTAACAGTGTTGGCAACAGAAGTCCTGGAGGTCACCAAAGCCACATCAGGGCAAAATGGACAGTAAAGACCCAGGGTGAAGGACCTTTACCTCATGCTGTAGAGGACGTGACCATCAGGGAACACTCGCAGCATGATGTTGTCTGTGGTTGTGTCATGAATGAAGGACCTTTTGGAGTGCACGAAAAAGACATCTGGGACCCAGATCTTCTTCACCAGCCTGCCATCAAAGGTCATGCTGTTGTTGGTGGTGCTGGGAAACGAGAGACGTTCATCCTTCCAGTAGTGCCTCAAGTACAGAGTCATGGTGAAATCCTTCACGAAAAAAGAAGATAAGCAGAAAGAGGATTTTCAGTGCTGCTTTTCACATCTCAAAAAACACCAGAAAGAAAACTCACTCCTGCTAGGTAGATGAAATACATCCCTTCTAGACTTTTATTCCTCTTCTGGACCAATGCTTGTTCTAAATAGATATTCCTGACAAAATCATTTCAGCCAAAACAAAACATAAATCCACAACCAGTGTATTACAGTACCCAATAACACACAGTCCTAAAGGTGATATAAACATGTGCCAAGAGAAGCACTGCCCTGCAGAAAGCATTCTTCAGTCCTGGCAAAATTATCTTGAAAGACTACGGCATCAAAAGCATGATAAAGAGGAAAACCTTTCAAAATAAGATAAATGGTCAGGCTAAACAGAAGTGATTTATCTCTAAAGGAACTAAATTGTGGCAAACAGCACCCAAGTGAGAACTGCTTTTCCTATCACAGAAGCATATAAATAAACCTCTTTTAATCTCGTTGAGGGGTCAGGAGCTTCACTCACACAAAGGAAAACATCTGTTGATTCCAACCTGGCAGCTGTTGCTTTCAGAGCTGCATCTACTCCTTCATGCTGAGAGATCAAACACGCTGTTTTCTTTATGTTCCCTATTAAGAAAGTGGTCACAGCAGCTGAAGCTGCCAAGACTGGGCAATCAACAACCCAGGCTCAGATCCCTTCCTAACCGCTCAGCAATTGCTTTTTAAAATTGCTACCACCTCCTCCTCTCGTTCTGCTGATGCCAAGCCATCAATTAACCTGACTTTCCATTTCAAAGGGCTCTTCTGGCAACAAGCTCATATTGCCTTCGGGTTTTTCAGGAATATGTCAAAGCAGCTTCCAGTGCCCAAACTGGGACACGTTTGCAGGGGCTGGAGGATTTCCACAGGCACCACTCATCCTACTGGGACAGCCTGCTGGAAAAACAAACTAACGTAGCCTAGGCTGATCTGACAGACTGTCTTCCTACCATGAATGCAAATTAGCAGCTGCTGGGGAAAGTACTTGTCCTGTGGTGGGAAACTGGGACTGCAGATCTATCTATAGCAAAGGGAAAGAAAGCTGACTTCACAGCTTTCTGATAGGTGAGACTTCTGTTGAAATCAGATGCTTTGAAGAGAAAGCACTGAAAGAAATTTACTTGTACTAATTAGTTCTCCTCACTACTGTGACATTATCTTGATCTATTAGAGCTCCAGAGCTTCTCGTTACAGCCCTTTCCCATGCTTACAGATGCTACCCACACAGTTCATTGTGTGCATCTCCCAAACCCTCTCTTTCAATATCCAGGCAGGCAAGCCCCACTCTTGTGATGAATATGTAATTGCATTGCAGTAAAATGCAGTCAGCCTAAATCTATTCCAGTAAGCCTTCATGTTTTGCTTCGATACCTCTGTGGATGTTGCCCAAGAACAAGAAGGAGAAGGCAGAAGGAGGAAGGAATCAAAAAGCTTCCTCTTCTCCTCTACATTCCCCTTCCCACTTCTCTTTCCACTCTTAATTCCAGTACCTAAAGCCAGAAACAAACAAAGAACACCAAACCAGGAAAGTGCTTACAAATACTCCTTTCAGTGAAAATATCTTGAAATGTATTGAATGTTATACTTCTTATATTTCTTCCTTTTTTTTAAGTAACAAAAAACAAAGATATCAAAACACAATTGAATTTAATACAAATTTCTTGAACAGCTTCAGTGACTAAATAATTACTCCCACACACCAAGTTCTATGTTGGTAGAAGTGGCTCAAGCTTATGCTGACAGTTCCCCATCATAGGCCCCAGTAAGGTTACTCCTATTGACAAAGAAGTAGGAACTACTCATTCTCACTTGTGATGCCTACTCTTTTTTCTAATGCACCTCCCCAAATCATGCATTTTAAGAGATAGACTCAGTGGTTCCCTAACAAAGAAAACTCTTGCAAATGTCACGGCTTACGTGACCTTCATCACATACCTTCAAACATTCCATACAGCTATTTACATTTTTTTTTGCTGTGATAGATCCTTCATAGCACCAGTTAAATTCTCTTTATCTTTTGTAATTCTCATCTGAAGATACAGAGATCAGTCTTCGACATTCACCTGGTTTTGTCAAGTCTCTGTGAACTTGCCAGTTACTGCCAGTACTTTCACCTGGCTAACAATTTGAAACCCAGTTGTTTCAGGAGGGAGGGACGTTCTCTCCTAGGAATAGTTGAGCCTAGCCATAAAAGAAGATCAAGAGGATTACATACCATGTCAACCTCAGAAATACTGTCCAAGCTTTCAACTTGCACATCCACTCCAACAGGAATTGCAGGGCCTGTAAAAGAATGAGATTTAGGTATGTAAATAACTACAATTCTATCTCATCTGCAGTTGATTAACATCATGGGGTAGCATGCAATACATTTCTGAGCTCGTGGTTTCTTTCCTGTCCATGATTCTTGAAGCAGAGAGGGCAGAGAGAAAAGTCAGTGAATAACCATGTGAGACCCCCTGTGAAACATCTCCATAGTATGCCCTGCAGTGTTGACACTTTGGTGAGCTACGATGAAACAGCTGCATATGTTTTTAGAAGCTGTGCCATCTCATTATACATTTTACATCTTTATAAAAGGAAATTTAGCCTTGAGAACCAGAGACTGAAAGGAAGAAGCTGTAAGCAATGTGGTCTTCCTTCTGGGTTTCTCATTTCTCATCAAGACAGCTACATTAATCTCTCAAGAGCCCAGCACCATATTCACTAGTATGACTCATTGATGACGTTAATAGCTTCTCAAAGCAGTGTTAAAATTAGCAACCAGAGAATTCACAAAGAATAAATAAGCAGAAAACACACTATGATAAATGCAAAATCCTCTATTACTAGAAGACCCATATATCCAGGTTTCTCTGCATATTGCTGCTCATTAACAGCCAAGAGCTGCTCAAGTTCCCTGTAGTGTATCTTCTCACAACTTATTCCATTTTCCACTGTGGACAACTTATCTCCCTTTTCTTTTTCTCTTCTCTGCATCTGAACTTGAGGAGATTGAATTCTGAATAAAAAACATGCTGTTATTTCCTCCAAAATTGTTCTGCACTGTGCCTGGAGAGCGCTGTTTTTGTCTGCTTACTTTGCTTCTTAGTCAGAGGAGTGAGGAGGGTTGACAAAGCTGTGTACCACAGTTTGTTGTTGCAACATACATTGATTCTGCCTATGTTCTGGAGCTATCTCCTGGTATCCCATCTCTCCACTGTGCTGAGGAATTAAGTGCATGCAGGGACTTGCACACCAAGCATACCAAGGAATTGCTGAGGAGCAGCCTGTGTGAATCCAGTGCTAACTTCAGCTCTCAGCTTGGAGCAGTGGGACTGGTAGCTCTTGCACTAACACAGGCATCTGGAGCATGCCTCCAACCTTGCAGCCTCACTGGGACAGACTGACAGACCAAACCAGTAGCTCTGCAGACATGTGACTTACCCAGCAGAAATGAGGCATCAGAAGATTGTAGTAGCCCTCATCAAGGCTTGCAGGACTTTCAGGACCTACAGTGTTGGTGTTTTTTCAGTCCAACAAGATGAGCCACTCTTGCTTCCTTTCCTGGTTCCAGTATTGTTGATTATATACCATAAGGCATCACTGGAGGCCAAGGAAATTATCTCCTTTTTAGCATTTAGTTCTCTTCCTCCTATTTATTCCCTGGAACCAGGAAAACCCACAGATCCCCCACCTGCAGCAGCTGCTGAAATGCAGACATGGTGTGACAACTCCTTTCAACAGCAAGGCTGAGAAAGGCTGATGGCTCTTCCCCTTGTACACAAGGCTTCACAGTCTAGGTGTGCTCATTTAACAGGTGAGAACATTTCTCAGCTCCTTTCCCAAATTACTCTGGGAAGATCTTTCAGCAGAGGGTGATATTACACAGATAAGCCACGGGCCCTTGTCTCAGACTGTTGATCTCACTAATCCATGGAAAAGCAAACCAGCCAAAGCCAAAGCAGCAGCAACAAGTAGACTATTTTATTCCAAATCAGTGAAGTGAATTAGCTCTGGGAAGGTCCTGCCAGGCCCAATTTGGCCACTGGTACCAGAAGAGACAGGCATGGAGGAGAATGAGAGTCAGCCAGCCTTCTATCTTTGGAAGCAACAGCTCAGCTCCCAGTGAGCCACTCCACATCTGATACATCAGAAAATGTGCCCAGCTCCTAAAATTTGGATGCAGGACATGATGGTTCATCATCGGGTTCTTTCTCATACCACCGTAACTCATTAGAGAAATGCACATCCATGGCAAAATCACAAATATGATTTCCTTGATTCCCTTGCCATAAACCCTTTTTCTGTTTTGTTCTTTGCCCATCACGGGAGGAGAAATTGCTTAGACCCCTTGCACCTTCCCAATGTGCAGTCCAGCATCCAGCAGGAAAGGACCAACACATGGCCATTCTGTCACCTCACAAACACTCCTGGTGACCAGAGACAACAGCAGCTTCATTAAGTGAAAATACTGTGGCAGTGGTTTTGTCCTCTTCAGTTGAGTAGTGCTTCAAGAAGCAGTGTATCTGTGGTGATAACAGCTTCTTTGATGTACAGGGTAATCAACGTGGAAAGAGCACAAGGCTGATGATGGGTGGTGCCTTATAGATAGGCACCTTTCTTTGCTCAGATACCTAGTGAAGTCATACACAGTGGTGAAGGAGAGCATGGGCAACAATTCACTACTTGTATATCTCCCTGTTGCCTTTAGTTAGCCAATAGCTCTTTAGTGTAACCATATTTTTGATGTGTAACTTGCTCCTGTAACAGAAATCCTCAGCACTCAAGAGTAAGATGCTTGTCTGTTTGCTTTGCTCCTTGGCACTGGTCTCTTCCTCCCTTCGAAAAGCACAGCATGATGGAGTTTAGACCTGATTTGTAGCAAATCCAGTGATGTGATCACATCAGATGATGAGCAGAAGGATGATTACAGGCTATTAAAACCATTGAAGTCCCAGTCTCATAAGAGTTCAATCTGTACACTAGCACAAAGGCTTTCAATTAAATCTCAGAAGGATCAGCATATTATATGTTCCTATGATTGATTGTTTCTTAAGCTTGTTTTGCTTCCAAAACCTCCAAAAAAATAAAATGCAAATGAACAAACAGAAACGCTCCAAAACTTGTTGTGACATTGTGCTCTTTATGCGAAGCTGGAGCATGGACTCTCACCCAATGCTGCTTGTCTCCATTTGGATCAGAAAAGCTCCGGAACCCAAGGCAGTCCGTGCCAGAACAGGCACAAGGCTGCCATTAGCGCCTATCTCTTGCTCTAGAAAGCACCAATAATTTGTCATTTGCTGTTACAAACAGTAGTTGGAATTGCAGCGGTGCCCACTGGCTGCATCTCCAAGCAGCCACACCAACAGCAGACACAGTGCTCACAGAGAAGAGGCAGCCTCTGCCAGAAAAGCCTTGCAGCACCATCCTGTTGGCTCAACAAGGAAGGCAGCCGTCAGCCACATACGTACCACTGGGTGCTGACGGGCTGTACCCCCCAGCTTCCAGATGGAGAGAGATGCCCTCTGTGCATGAATGCTTAATTTAGGCTCCATTCAGGAAATCGCCAGCCATCCAAAATCTATTTATTGCTGCAATTTCCACGCTTGACTGAGCACTAATCACAGATTTAAAAACAAATAACAACAAAAGAACACTGCCCTCCTCTTCATTCCTTCCCTAGCTGTTCTCAGAGATAAAATATCATGCCAGTGTTCAGAAAAGACACTTCTTTTATTCCATACTCCTCCACCAAACACTCAGCTTGGATCCCAGATAAAAAGCCATTACTTCATTGCAAGGAGAGACCAGGTACCTGTCTGGAAGCTGATGCAACGTGAGACTCCAGTTTTAACCACTATTTTACAATGATTTGTATGCCAAAATTTCAAATTGTGCTTATGAAGCTTCTAAGACCAAGTAAACACCGTGCTATCTGAATCAGAGAGCAAACATTCTGCATATTCTCTTAGCCCATCACCCTTCCAAAACCCCTACCTAGATGCAATTTTGCAGACACACTTGGTGTGAGCAACATCAGAACTGCACGCAGTGTTTGAAGCTGAGCAGAAGCCCTGGAAAGAAGTGCCCTCCTTAAGCCTCGTAAACAAATCTGAGTTTCCCTTAAGGGTCACAGCCTGGCTACAGACCATATCGCTGAATTAAACAGCTGTTGATCAGACACAGAAAGAAGCCAAGAGATTTTTGGTCTCGCTAATCCTCAGAGCCAGTCGAGATCTGTCAATCCTGTCCCTCCACAAACTGAAGTGTTTGAACACTGGGGCCTCACGTGCTTCCCCAAATTCCTTATCAAATGCCACCAGTGATGAGTAAATAGACAAAATGTCCTTACTGGCGGGGAGCAGAGGATGAGAAAGGTGTGATGGGAGGCCAAACAGATCCCCAGTGGATCTTTTGTCCAAAGCCTGCCACCCAGCAAAGCTTTGCAGATCATATTTTTGGGTCTCTGAGAAGCACCACTCCAATCCATGGGGTTGTTCAAACATGAGCTCAAGTATTTGAAGCTCAGGGTCTAGAGATAAATTGTATAGCCTTCATGTTTCCTCCAGAAACAGCAAACACATCAGCATCAGTCACAGCCAACGCTGTCCACAGCAACATCTTGCATAACACAAATCCTTATTATGCCAGAAACAACCAGCCAACCAACAAACAAAAAAAACTCCACAACTTTGTAAAAGTCAGACTTCTACATACGATACAGAAATGAACTCATCTATCCATCTATAAACTATTTCTCTCACATCTCTGACACAGTTGAGAGTGAGTTTAAGTGACTGGCAGCACAACCTGAGGCTGATGGAAGCACTTTTCCTTTTATGCTTCTTCTCTTGCGTAACTAGCAATTGGATGAGCCTCAAGTTGTGCCAGGGAAGGCTCAGGTTGGATATTAGGAAAAATTTCATATTTAAAAGGGTAGTCAGGTGCTGGAATGGGCTGCCAAGAGAGGCGATGGAGTCACCATCCCTGCAGGTGTTCAGAAACATTCAGATGTTGTACTGAGGGACATGGTTTAATAGGGAGATATTGGTGGTAGATGGACAGTTGGACCAGATGATCTTGAAGGTCTTTTCCAAACCTGGTGATTCTATGATAAGAGTAACATTACACCCATTCACTGTATCACCTTCCAAAGCTGCTTCCACCATGTTCTTTTGAATGTTGAATGGCTTTTGCTGAAGAGTAGCTCACAAAACTCAGCACTCTACTGCAGAGGGAATAGAAATGAAGGTGAAAAGATCTGGGACAGAAGACCTTTACAGAAGGCTCATTTTACTTCTACATTCAGTGGTCAGACAATAACAGATCAACCGAAAGCTCAGACAAGCTTCCATGTGGGGTGATTTCTGACACTGAGAAGACTTGGTGGCTTCACCTTGCAAAAATTCCCTTTTCTACACCAATTCTGTCCCAAGTTGTGTGGAACACCCAGTTTAGGGCTAAATTCTCTAGGGAGCACAGAAGCTTCCACAGATTCATTTGAGGGACAACATCAGAAGGTGCCAAACACCAAAGCCTGTCATATCCCAGTACAGCAAGGAAACTGAACCAGGCTGGTCAGCTGCCCACAGAGCAGCAGGAGGCAGAGACTTCAAACATGATGTTTATTTTTAACACTGCAGTAGGTTTGAAGATAGAGGAAAACGTGCCACCATGAAAATGCTTGAAGTCAGTTTTCCACTCCCACTCTGAGACTAAAGCTTTGTGAGAGCTCCTGTTTTTTTCTCTTTGGCAGTGATTTCAAAGGCTCGTTATTTTCTCTGAGACAGTCTCTCTCTGTCCCCTCCCCTATCCTTGAAGGGCTCAGGCAGACTTAGTCTCCAAGTCAAAAATATGTGCACATGAAACAAGCAGGTTTGAGACTTTTTTTTTGGCTGTCATATAGTTTGTGCATATCCAGAGTCTTGCAAATAAGAGTTTCTATGTCCACAAGCTGTAAAACAATCTTCAGTGTTTCTGTGTGTGAACGTATGTACAAACATGTATACATAACACATATGTATACGTGCATCTCCAGGTCCTTTGTATGCTCAGCAGCTGCCACACAGCTGCAGAGCCCTCACATTTTGCTGACTGTGTGTCATCAAGGGATGAGTGAGTCTTATTCCATACAGTGACAAAGCTTCATTCACCCATCCCGATGGAAATACTGCCCAGAAAGGGCAGCGGGGACAGCTGATGGAGGCCATTAGGCTATGAAGGAATATGATAAAAGTACAGCGTGAGGCTGTTCCGAGGCAGAAAAGATACAGCTATTTTAAGTATCAACTAAAGCTGCTTATTCACAGGCTTCCTGTAAAATACGACATGTCATAGATGAAATGCTTAAAATGGACATTTAAAGAAGGCAGCAAAACAAACATTTACATAATCTTTAAATATTAATATTTGTAAATAATACCTGAACATCTGCTAGCCGAAACAAGGTCACTGACATGGAGATAACTCCCCAAGGGTCAGACCGAACTCAGTCTATTTTAGGCTACGGAGGCTACTTTGAACACTAGCAAAGCAAAAACCTTTATCATTAGCACTGTGCCCAGGGGCTCTCTAATGGGCTGAGAGCAGGCAAGACAGCTGTGCTCACTGGGCTGTTAGCAACATGACTTATACAACAGCCGCCTGCTCACTTGCTCTTCACAAAAGATACTCTTACTAGAAAATCCTTTCACCTTCCTCTAATGTTTAGCTGCTGTTTCCTCTGACACAGCCCCAGCCTGCTCTGAGGAATGTTCACAGCTGTACTGGGCAGCATCTTGCTGGCTGGCTGCTGGGACCAGCAAATAATCATAAGCACAGCACAGCAGCTACAGGTTCTGTCACCTTTTCAATGCTCAATGAAAGATGAAGCTGTGTGCTGGCCACCACAAACTCTGAAGATTAACAACTATCTGTCATTCCACTAAGCCTGGGAACATTCACAGTACTGGATTTTTAAAGAATTTTATTATTTAAAGTCCAACATCACACTTTGCTTATAGTATTATTTGGTTTGCTTTTCAGAGAGATGAGTTGCTTTTTCCCACTTGGAACATGATGTCACAGTGCAATGCCACAGGGCTGCACTCTCCATTGGGCGATGGTCCCTGAGCTACTTTTGGAGAGCAGAAAGTGTCTGGGAGCAGTGACCAATTGCAGTCACATGTGTCCCATAGACTCTTCTGCTCTGCTTCTGCAGTACGAAAGCCTTTGTTATCACATGCAGGTCAGACTACATGAATTTGACTGGCATTACTCCTGCAAAAAATCTGAAGGAACTCATAGTGCACAGCAAATCACTGCGGCTTCCTGATAACATTTCAAAGAAAACACAAGGATCACCTCTTATCAGGCTTTTGTTTTCTTTCCTTTATATTTCTACATCAAATGTATGATCTGTCACTAAAAGCACTCTGCATCGCTCTGTTTATCTGTGCAAGAACCTGCAGCACCCAAGCCATCTCCTTGTGCATGGGTCATGTTTTCCAAGGCTGGAGTCTTGGCTAAGTTGTTGTCATGTTTTATTCCTTATTATGTGCAACTTCAGAGCAATTTTGGAAATACTCTGTTCCAAGTAGTTCTGCAAAGTGAGGAGGTTTTGAGAAAAAAATTATGGAAACACCATTCAGCTTTTTAAAAAGTCACTTAAAAGTATTTTTTCTTTGGTGAGAGCTGGGAAACCCATTTGCTGTTAAAACCAGTTACTCAGCCTGGAGCCAGCAAGTCATTTAAAGGTCCCAGAGCTGCACCCTACCTCTGAGCTGACCGTATTTCTCTGCTTGCTCTATTCCCCTCATAGATGCAGATGAAATATGACGTGGGTGGCCACCCTTGAGAAGACCACAGAATCATGGATCAGTTTAGCGATTACTTGTCTCCTGAGCTAGCAAAGCAAAAATTTGGGTTTCTCCTTCTTCCCACTGCTTGCTGCATATTTACCAGTTGTACACAGTCCTGTCTTCTCAGCACTACCAACCATGCACAATGCATACTGGAGCTGTCCTCAGAGCTACAAGGTTGGATTCCTATGTGCTTTTCAGATCTGCACTTTGCCCCAAGAGCCCTACTGGGACAAGCACATGGTGGTGATGAGCAAGGCACCACAAATACCATGAGGGAAAAGGAACCATTCTGGTACACACACTAGCCTTGTATCAAACAGTGAAAGCGGTCAGAGAAAAACATTTGTAGCCAGATTATATTGTAGACATTCTTGTTTTAATGTAGGACGAGAATAATCAAGACTCACAGAATATTCTGAGTTGGAAGGGACCCACAAAGATCAGTCCAATTCCCAGCTCTGCACAGCACCACCCAAAACTTAAACCCTCTCTCTGAGAGCACTGTTCAAATGCTTCTTGAACTCCAGCAGCCTGGGGCTGTGCCCACTGGTCTGGGCAGCCTGTTCCAGGGCCCAACCATCCAAGACAAGAAATAGTTACTGCTTCAGAAGCAGTCAGAGGAACACTCCACATTTCTCTCTTTTAACACCTTGGGAAAGGGAAAAGGGCAAGGGATCTACAAGGGTAATAAGTGGAACCCTCCAAGCTTGTAGCAGGCCAAGGCATGTCTGGTATTTAGAGATGCATGTGCATTGAGAAACTCAGTCCATGCTCTGGGGAACTCCAGCAAAAGGAGCTGGCATTAGCAGAGGGAGGAGTGAAGAGTAGCTATCTGGAAGTCTTCTCCTGAAACCACTCCATTCTTTCCGTTCATATTGGTGGAATGGAAAACCATTAAAAAAAAAAACAGAAACACAATAGGAGTATGAAGTTAACAGAACCACTTGCTCCTCACCTCCAAAAGCTGGTCGCATGGTGAAGTCATGGTCATCGACTCTGAGAAGTTGCTCTGTCTTTCCCTTCCGAGTCTTGGTCATATCATGGTTCTTCTTGTAGATGTGACTGCAAAAGACAACAATAGCTGATTTCCAGCTGTCCGGTCTCACAATCTCTGTTCATACCCATGGCATAAGGTGAAGCTTTGCCACGAGGGAAGGAAGCACGGCAGCCAGCAGCATCACAGCATGGCAGGCCCAGAGCCTCACCCACTGCTGGCCAGGTGGCACTGCAGCCCAGCTTCCAGCTGATATGCCACAGGGCTGAGCATGGCACCTTGCAAGGAGCCAGGACACAGAGCAGCAAGGAGGCACACCTTGGTGCAAGCAATGGCCCCAGGCAGGCAACAAACAAAAGCCAACACTGCCCCATGCATCACCTCGTTGTGCCTTGGCCAGGCACAAGGGCATTACCATGAGAAAGCTGTCTTTTGGATGGCGGCCATGAAACGCCATATTATACCAAGGTGGTGTGACCTGTAAGTATCAGCTCAGTACCAGCTGTGTGTGTGGGCACAGGGCTGTGTTTTATGGCTTTAAACAGGGACAAATTCAGCCATTTCCTTCCACAACTGCAGGACACAATTTTACATAAAGTCAGCAAGATCTGCAGTCCTTCACTGCTCTGAATATTACTGACTGGTAAAGAACAAAATGGAGGAGAAAATAAAGGGACTACACAAATAGATACAAAAAACTTGAGTAAATTAGGATTAAAATATTAATCAAAAACTGAGAGGTTACAAAACAGTCTCTACTCTCTTAAACATGGCTGTGAAAAGTTCATGAATGTGCTTAGA
Organism: Chrysolophus pictus; assembly: GCA_037305975.1. Taxonomy (NCBI): domain Eukaryota; kingdom Metazoa; phylum Chordata; class Aves; order Galliformes; family Phasianidae; genus Chrysolophus; species Chrysolophus pictus. The sequence goes on from CM074578.1 coordinate 35,526,011, forward strand.
AGTCATTAAAATATGAATCACAATGAGTGTATAAATCACAAATCTGAAAACAGTTTCCTCCCACAGAGCATTCAATTTAGCAAAGAAGCAGAAGAGCAAGGGACGTTGATAGCTGCCACTATCAATTGATAACAATAAACAGCAATAAAAAAACAACTTTAGATTGCATGCTGTTTTAAAAACCCCGTGTTATAATGCTGTCTTGTAAATTAATGGCACAGCCTCACTGGATCACGAGACTGATCGTTCATTTAAACTCCATAGAACAACAAAGGGCACACAAGAGGTGCTGAGAACAATTCTGAAGCCCTGGGCTTTCAAGATGGGCTGGGGGCATGGGCAGGGCTAAAGGAGAATACAGTGCTCCTTGGGAGCTTCCAGAGCCAGGGGCTGCATTTAGCAGCCAGCACTGAATCATCTTCCTGCACAAAGAGCTGTACGCAATGACTCAAAATCTACAGGTGTAGCAGAGATCTGCAAGGTCAAATCCACTGTCAAAAATCAACCATTTAATGGCATCAGTTATGGCGGTGCCTCTGACCTCTCCTGCAGTGATCTGTGCCACCCGCTGCTTGGGAGTAGGAGGCCTCTCGCTACCCGCAGCAAATGGGATTGCAGTGGGAGTGCCTTTGCAGAGTTGCTTACAATTTACTCAAGTGGGTTGAGTGTAATGAAACTGCCTTTGGTGAGGGCTTTGAAAAGAAAAGGGGACAGGTATCCCCTTCTCTTGTTGTAAAGAATTCTCCATCATTTATTTACAATTTTCTTTCCAACGACTGTTCCCCAGAAGTCTTCATAACTGCATAATATGGATCCTTTCCATATTGCCAAATACACTGAAATTAAATATTTATGGCATGACAAATCACAAGTAGAAGCTTATCAGGATTCAGACAAGAGCTGGGCATCCACCAGGATATTCAGAACTTTTCAGAATAAGATAAACAGCTTTTAAAATAGTCTTCGTGTATTAGGTAATCAGACAGTTGCTTAAAGTGGAGTGGCTGACAGTAAACTGAAAAGCTGGCCTGTGTGGCACCAGTGCCTGCAGCCAGAGCTGGAGGAAACCTGCACCTCCCTCTGCAGGATGCAGGGTTGGCTTTTGCCACAATGAGGTGGCAGCTTATAGGCATGGCACGTCGGTTCTTGTCACACTATTTCATACTGGGGTTTGGAAAGGTGTTCTATGGTTTCAATGAAAATCTTGTAGTACTTCAGTGTACTTTCTGATAAAACCATTAGCTGGAGGCTTCATTGGTGATGCCCAGAATGGTTGTGATTGCCCCATCCCTGGATGCATCCAAGACCAGGCTGGATGTGGCTCTGGGCAGTCTGGTCTAGTGGTTGGAGACCCTGCCCATGGCAGGGGCATTGAAATGAGACAACATTTGAGGTCCTTTTCAGGACCCAGGCCATTCTATGATTCATTTACTTTGTGTAGCACCAGGAAGGGCAGAATGCCTCCTCTTTTTCTAACCCATGCAGCATACAGCTGCTGCAAAGTTCTCCTAGGAGACAAGTGGGAAAGAAAGTACAGTTAATATTTATGATTGTCCTAATAAATACTCACCCCTTGATTAGCATCCCCAATTTGTTCTCCCTAGCCAACAGATATGAATCTTTGGGAATAGAAGGAGAAGGCAGCATGGGTAGTGGTTCAGAACCAGAAAGGAGCAACCACACTAAGCAAGTCCAATTGAAAACCAGAGTCACAACCAGTATCACCAAAAAAGTGAGAGGTGTAAGTAATTGGAGACTGTGCTGAAGGGCACTGAGGCACTCATCTGCTGCCTAGCTAAACTCTTCAGAGAAGTCTGCTGCCTGCCAGGGGCCCTCATCACATCAGGAAGAGGATATCAGAAGGAAAAAAGCCATAGGACTACAATCCACTCCTGATCTTTTAAAGTCACGCAAGGCTGTGAGTAGGAAGTTAAAGAATATCAAAGAAGATTTTACATCACTTGGGAATATGCTGAAGGAATTGAGAGTGCAGGCAGTGTTCTCCTCAGTCCTCCTGGTTGGAGACTGGGATCCGGGCAGAAGGAGTAGAACAGACTAATTGAATGAATGGCTGTGTGGATGGTGGCATGCCCAGGGTTTTGGCTGCTACAATTTAGGATGCACCTTTGACAAATCAGGAAGGTTGACATGGGGATGGGCCACAACTGACCAGGAGGGGCAAGAATATACTAGGCAGCAAGCTGGCAGGGATCATCACCAGGGCTTTAAACTAGATTTGATGGGGGAAGGAGATGTACTGCTGATGGACAGAGGAGAGTCAGAGAATGCTCCTGCTTTAAAAAGCAGTGGGGGAAAACCTCAGATTTGTCCCAGAGGTTTTGGGAAGGGCTCCTCTAGGAAGGTAATGTGGCCAAAGGCCCAGCTGAATTGTCTCTATATCAATGCACACACCATGGGAAATAATCAGGAGAAACTGGAACCTGCAGTGCAATTGGAAAACTACGATCTTGCTATCATGTGAGTCATCCCACCATGTTTCCATAACTGGAATATCATGATTAGGACTATAAGCTTTTTAGAAGGGATAGGTGAGGTAGGAAGGGTTGGGGAGTTGCCCCACCCTTTAAACTAAAAGATGGTAGATTTCGGTTAGCTTCCAGGAAGAAATTTTTTATTCAGAGGGCAGTGAGGCACAGGCACAAGGTTGCCCAGAGAAGCTGGGAGACCCCATCTCTGGAGCTGCTCAAGGCCTGGTTGGATGGGGCCCTAGGCAGCCCGAGCTGGTGGGGGGCAGCCCTGCCCATGGCAAGAGGTTGGAACTAGATACCTTCAAGGACCTTTTAACCTAAGCCATTCTATGATTCCCTTTGTGATGCTGTGTGATATCAATTAACCCAGACCACTCGGGCCTAATTACAGCAGAGTATTTCCTGACAAGCTCAAGGTCCTCTATTTTGGGTGGTATCCTCAAAAAGGAAAGGGAAGTGATTTTCCTTTCCAGATTTTTAGATAAAAAAATAAATCAGACCCTGGAATGGAAAATAATGGAGAAAGTCACACAACATGCACTATCACTGTTACTGTACCCTTAGGATTACACATTATTTCATGGTCACACTCCCAACACACCTTATCATCAGCTGCTTAGGATCCTCCATTTTGTCTTCAAATTATGAAGAATGTTTTCCAAACAGAAGTAAATAATGAAAAAAATCTGTTCTATTGTTGTTTGTGTTTTTAAGCTTATTACAGATTATTACACAGCACCACCCAGGTGAGCAGCGCACCCAAAAGGAACCAGTTATCACTGTATTTTAACCTCCAAGCCATTTCCAAATATCACATTTCTGAGAGACCCACAGAATCACAGAACAGTCCAGGTTGGAAGGGACCTCAAGGATCATGAGTTGCCAACCCTCCTGCCACAGGCAGGGCCAACCAACCTCCCCATTTAATACTAGACCAGGCTGCCCAGGATCCCATCCAACCCCATCCTTGAACACCTCCAGGGATGGGGCATCCACAACCTCTCTGGGCAGCCTGTTCCAGCACCTCACCACTCTCATGATAAAGAACTTCCCCCTGACATCCAACCTAAATCTTCCCTCCCTCAACTTAAAACCATTTCCCCTTGTCCTGCTGTCATCTACTCTTTCAAAGAGTTAACAGACCCACAGAGAGCACAGAGATCTGCCCCAAGAATTAAGACATAAATGAAATAAGCCAAATTACTGCTTCCAAAAATCAGTTCAGAGGGACTTCTGTTCTGAAAGCACAGTGTTTCTGCCAGCTGACACACAAGGTGGGGGTGCAGGAGTAAGGGAAACGCAAGCAGCTTTGTTTAAGTATTACCCATTCAACATAGAAAATGAGGTATCGCTCACACAGAAAAAATAATGCCTTACAGCATTAATTACTTCCTTTGCTTGACATTAAGTGCAGCCTTAAACTGGCAGTTCTTAATTGGGGTTGCAGGTTTTACAGCCTAGCCTTGCTCATAGCCTAGCCTTCCCCATGAAGGGACATGTTCATCTTCGCAAGCACTCATCAGACACTGTCCCAGAGTCCGGAGCAGCACAGACTCCCTTGGTCTTCAGCCTTGAACGTCTGTAAAGTCTTCACGTAACTAAGAGGAATTCTGCATAGGCACAACCCAACCAAGCTTCTTGATATTAATACAAAAGAGCTGCAGATCAAGTTGACATGTCAAGGCGCAGAATGTCAAACTTCTAATATAGGTTCCCTAACATGGGAATCAGTTTTTTTTTTGGCTAAGTCATTCCCTGTAAAATAAATCAGCTTTATTCCTGAGAAATAATAAACAGAAGACACAATGCAGCTACTAGAAAAGGATGCTGGTCTCATTTCTCTTACACAGTTCAAAAACTAGCACAGCTCTGTGCTGGTTTAGAGACAACTTCATTTTTTTTTCTTTCAATATGACTTGACATTTAAGGTATAAGTGTCATTGCTCCATCTACTCTACTCTTTTTTTTTTTTTTTTTTGAATATTGCAGAATTCTCTGTCTTTAAACTGTCATTCATATTTGATGTTCAACATTGTGTGTCGCTATAAGCACAGAACGCTGCATTGTTCAGGAAGCTGTACATAACTATGAACACATCAGGGACACTCTGCTTTCAATTGTATCACAACATGTCTTGCTGAAACACACTTAACAACACCCTCCAAAATGACAACTTAAGTACTGTACCAAAAAATAAAAAAGAAAACCAAAAGATAAGGGTTTACAGCCCAAGAGAAGCCATTTAGTAGGACGGATTAACCCCATTTTGTCTTTGAGCCCTCAGAACAATGAACAGTCTTGTCAGATATAATTGCCCCTGGATAACATAACTACAAAAAGGATAACATCCCTCGGGCTGCGCAGCAGGTTTGGAAGATTATCTTTTCTAGTGTAAAGCTCTGCTCAAATCTCACTAACAGCAAACCTAATAAAGTTTACTAAGACCTTTAACCCCTTTGCATGCATTTGCTTGACACTGAAGTATTTTTCAAGTGTTCCCACATCATTCTTCAGAACAGATCTCTAATTTCACCATCGCTGGGTAACTACGTGTTATCGATGCCATGCATGCAAGCCAATTCCTCTGGCTGTTAGCCACCGCCACCACCACACGCTGAGGGAACAAAGCAGCAGGGGCACAACAGCAGATGGCACACAGCCCACTGCCGAAATGCCTCTGCTGCCCGACACTGTCAGAACACACAGGTTTGGACACCGTGGTTTATTGCAGGGTATCTCCCTGCAGTTCAGCTGCTCAAGTGCACCCTATGGACAGCTTTGCCATGGAGCGTGCAGAAGTTGACAAACCGGCTGCAAACCTTTCCTCACCGACTCTGTCCATATACAGTTAGAAATGAACACAAAGATTATTTGTAAAATGTCATTTGTAAAAGTGTTCTCACAACACGCACGAACACACAGGGCAGGCTTTAAGGAACATGCACATTCTTGTCACTCTTACCCAGCCCTCTGCAGCTCCAGCTGGCTTGTCCACCTCCTCCTCCTGTGCTTCCTGCTTTCCACAAGCAGCACCAAGCAGAAGATTAACAGAAGCAGTTTTGCAAAGTGAGGCATCCTGCTGGGCCCAGCTGGACACACTGCACGGCCGTAACCTCCCACGGCACAGCAGCCCCCAGCTCCGAGCATCGGAGCGTCCCAGTGCCAGCGCTGCACGATAGCGGCAGGATCTCCCGCTGCCCTGTTGCAGACAGGCTCTCAGAGGCTTCTCCGTGCGAGCCGTTCCCTCACCACGCTCAATGATTGGCCATTAATCCCCAAGTTTGCCTCAGCGAGCATTTCCACTGGGTCCTAGAGGATGTTTGCTAAAGCCATTATATAAAAACGGCAGTTCGGCACGCCAGCTTTTTGCTCAATCCCCTAATCTCAGGGCAGTGCTGTCCTCCTGCCAGGCTGTGTAAAACTGGGCTGTCCCTTCTCATCAGCCTCTCAGATTTTCTGTTTATTCACAAGGTGTCTTTTCCAACCGGACATTGCTTCTGCCACCACATTGTACTAAGGACATTCCACAACAGTGCACATACTTTGGCAGCTGATTTTTCCCCCCAGGTTCTGGCTCTTCACGCTGTTGAAGAGAAAAGATAAGCTATTTTCACAGAAAATTGTTTTATTTACTGTTAAATTTCAGATAAAAATTAAAACAGTCTCCCCCCTCTCCCCTCCCAATTACCTACATGCATAGCAGACTCTGCACATAAATCAACAGCCAGTTGATTTATGTGCCAGTGAATAAACATTCACGTTTATTTCTCTAAACAAGAAGTGTGCTGGCACAGCAGCATGGCTCTAGGACCAGAAATGTACACTCAGAGCAAAGCTTCCACAGGAGCAGAAAGGCCAAAAACCAGCACTACACTCCTTGGGTCAGACTTCTCACACAGCTCTCCTGTGAGTACAGTCTGCAATACAGAGCAGGTATCCAAACACCACACCAACCAAGAATACCGCTTTTAGAGACTATGGGACCTGCAAATTATTGTAAACTTTTCTAACAAAATAAATTTACAAAGAGGAAAAACACAACACTTCATAGAGGACACTAAACTGTTCTGCAATGGAATGCGATCTGTTCAATAAAGCATGTAGTTTTCTTCCATCTCTGCTCCGCAAGCAAGAGCATCAACAATGCAATAAAGATTTGTTGTCTAAAAAAAATAAAAAAATCAGATGTCAATAGCCCTTTTAGACATAGAATGGGCTTTATTTATTTTAGAGGTTGTTATAGTTACATTAATGTTTCAAACCATTGCCACATACTGTACTTCACAAAATTTAGGAGAGCTGTAGGTAGTTTAGTAAGTACTCGTCTAGAAGCAGGATGAAAATCTAGCTGAAGTCTGTGCTATTTGACAACAAAATCAAGATTAGTTACAATAACATGGGTGGAAAATTATCCCACCAATTGCTTTCTTTTACTTCACTGCAATGCCTAAGAAGATTCCGCAGACAAAACCTCTCAAACCTTAACAAGTTTTGGTCTGTTGCCCAAATATATGATTTCACAGCATTCATGAGTCTTACCAGTTATTTATTTTTAATAAAATAATAATACAGAAAGTCTCTGGGTCCAATATTGATTTCAGGCTACAAACCACCAAAACAAAACAAATAAACTCTGAGATACTTAAAACATAACAGAAAACTGGCTTGAAACAGTTTGTTACTACCAAGTTTTAATAAATAGTTCTCTTAAGCATGTTCATATATATGAGAGCTTAAGTATAATAAGGTTTATGTTTTCTTTAGGAAATAAAACCACAAGTGAAACATTTGGCTTAATGCACTATGTATACTTCTGGTATAATTAAAAGACAATAACTCTGGGTAAATAATTATATTACATATTTATAACTATTGCAAGAATAGACATGTTTTACATTAACCTTCCAATTTTAAAAGAGCAAGATATACAGTTGAGATTATTAGAAGAGGACATTCAAATCTTGCAGAAGATTATCCAATCTTTCCTACAAACAAATAAAAAAAAAAAACAAAATAATGCAAATAGTTTTCTGGCCCCTTCTTTCCTGCCCCACTCCTTTCCACCCTTTCACACACACAGAGCAGAATCTCAACCAATTTGTACGTGTTCTGCTCTCAGAAACGTGTCACAGTAAATAAAAGTTGTTACAAAGCCGTATCACCTCTAAATTAAGAGCTCACTGGGCCCCAACACATTGTACTGATTCATTTTATAATTTTGTCTCCAATGCTAGATTTTCTGCTAACTTACATGGGGTCGTTAATGGCATTTACATTTCATTAAAGAAGTGAATCAGCCACTTTTTAAAATTGCCTTTTTCTAATTAATAAATTACTGTACCACTCCCCTCACACATCCCTTAGTCTTACTACTTCACCACGCTCTCTCCAACAATCTGTTGGGCACTGAGTTAACACTTCTTGCAGTCAGACGTCCAGCTTGGCTTCTCTTACAAGTAATGTATCTGCAGCTACATTGACATTCGTAAAGACATAAGCATACATACAAAAGTAATCTTTGTAAACAGTTCTCATGTCAAACGCAATACAGAATGTTCAGTAGAGCATCCAAATCACTGCTCTTACAATAGAAACAATCTTATAACTCAAATATGTACTCGTTAGCCAAGCACATTCTCCGAAATATCAGAGCCGCAAGCGCAAAGGTCAGAAGGACGATCAGAACGGTGGATCCGGTGTGGTTGGGGTTGGCCCTGGGCTGCTGCACTCGATTAAAGTCAGTTGAAGCCGGCGCCCATCTCTGGCTGTGCTGCTGGGCACGACGCTGCCGGGGACTCAGGGATGTGTTTGTGGGCACAGACGGAGCACGCTCCTGACCAGCTGCTGTGCCGCTGGGCTGAGCTTCTGACTGAAAGAGAAACATGAAGAGCTGTCAGGCAAGGCGGTACGCAAAGCTGGTAACAAAGACGATCTGTAGAACCAAAACGGCCTCTTCGGATAATTCTTAATACTGATAAAAACTTTACTGGTACTTATTACATTGTTACGTACAGCCAGTTTGTCTTCAAACCACCTTGAGAAATCTATTTCAAGCAGTTCTAAGGACATGAAGTGTCTGAAGAAAGTCTGTCAAATAATATTTGAGATCTAGCCTAGTTTCAAATCAAGATACTTCCAATACTTTTGCCTATGATTTGCTCAACTCCTTGCAGTTCAAGAAATCTTTAGTAATCAATCAGGCAGTTAAGTCTTCGAATCTTTAAGTCACCTATACTGATTAAGCACCTCTGCACTGCTTCCCGTGGTCAACTGGGTCCAAAATTCTTCTCTCATCATCGTAAACATCACCGGGAAAGCAAAAAAACAAAACAAAATCCCTGGAAACCAAACGCCCAGCTGATTCCTGCACCTATGCACACGTATAACTATTGCCCTCTGCTGGTCACAGGTTTGGCTGCTGCTACATCCAGTGAAAAACAAGCTATGGCAGCTGTTGCTCCGCTCAGGAAAGCATCATCCTAAACCCAATCCATTCTCACTTTGTAGGTCTGAAGCCATGGGATTTGACATTCCACTGTCCCAATCCTGCTTCTAGTGTTGAAAGGATAAAACTTGCAGTGTTACATTATGAAGAACAGTGACAGAGACACTGGAATTTAAGACTGAGCCTTTCAAAATATTTAAGCATTAAAACAAAAAGGTAGGTCTGAAACAGATGTTTTCAGTCCAGTGCAACCACTTGACACATTTGACAGCTTGCCAGTTTACAAGCAAGCATGCAGCCTGGGATGCTCCAAAGAAAAATCTTTTAAAATAGATGTATTTCCACCTGGGGTTTTTAATCAGCAGAAACAGTCAAGAACAACACAAGCAGGTTGGTGGTTTAACACTGGTAAGCAGTTCAGCTCTACCATGCTGTTCTCTTTCTCCTTCCTTCTCGGAAAGAGAGGAGGAGAAAATATGTTAAAAAACAAAAACAAAACAACCAAAAAAAACCCAACGCTGTGGGCTGACAAATAAGGAGTAGTCTAATTCAAAGAAAAAAGATCACACAGAAGCAAAAGGAAAATATGTACTTCTATAAGTCTCACATATCAACACGTAGCTTCATTATCCCACAGAAGCTGCTCTCTCAGTAGTTGAATATTAGTTGACTTCAGCTGCATTATTTCATCACTCTTACTCTTCATCCAGTCAGTATTTTAGTACTAGACACTACCACTGCTTAGTAACAAGTGAGCTTTAATATCCTCTTAATTTATAAAAAAAATGCAATAGCCAGTTTTTAGCCTGACACTTTATAATTCTTATCAGTTTTATGCATTAACTGTCTACACCAAGGTGGGATATCTACCACAGCTCTGTCCACCTACATTTAGGTGTGTGTATTAACATGGATTGAACTTCATACTCCTATAACAGTCCATAGGAATAGCCAGAACAACCAGAGGGATAGAAGGGCATGTGCCCTACCAGTCTCTGCATGGCCTTCCAGCCTCCAAGAACATGTCCCACAGACTACGATGAGAGCACAGGTACCAACATTTAGGTGACCACTGCTACAGGAGGTGGTCTCTCCAGCTCCCTGCATGCTTTGAGAAGATTTCTATTAGTTTTAGCATGAAAAATGGCAACCCTGCACACAGCAGGGGGTTGAAACTAGATGATCACTGTGGTCCTTTCCAACCCAGGCCATTCTAAGATTCTATGAAAATGGCTCCAGAAGATTCCTAATGTCCAAGAATTAGCAGCTCACAAATACAGGTATTTCTTCAAAATCAAATTAATACCCATTAGACAGTGATGTTCTGATCCCTTAACACATGAATTCACTTTTTCTTTGTTTACTGTCTACGACATATAAACATTATTAAAATACATTCTTATTACGTTTAAAACACTCATTCAACATGGGACTATTCTGCTGTAAATTAAGTTAGTAAATGACAATAAGGACAGCATAACTGACTGAGTTCTCAGAAACAGGAATAATTTAAAAAAAAAATGATCAATTTTTCCATTTTGTCTGAAGTTTCCTTCCCCATCCCCACTTCCCCCAAGAAAATGCTACCGGTGCCTTGGTATTTTGGCCAGTTCTACTATATAAGCCAGGATTTGTACTGAGAAGAATAAAACAAGATGGTTTATTAAATTCTGAACGGTCTGGAAAAATCCTTCTTGTGGAAAAAACATATGTTATTAGCATGTTTATATTTCTACATAGCATGAAAATATGTTGCAAACATGCAACAGATGGTCTGACGTTCTTTGACGTGTTATAGTTTTTTTAACCAATCTGCAGCCCCATCCTCTCTAAAAAACACAGCTTAGCTGGGATTTGTCTGCAATTTATCAGTGACTTTAGATTGCATTTGCCAGAGTCATAACAGCAGCTGCCTTGGCCCACTACCAGGCCTCGGTCACTTCTGAAACTATTATGTAAGCTCTATAACTAGCAGTATGAAGATGTAAATGTCATGTAGTTTACTTCAAATGTAAGAATATTTTAGTCAAATTTAAAAGCTACAAATTACCACTGCAACATTTTTTGCCTTTCACTAAGAACACAATTGAAAAAAAAGATCTATTATAGATGAAGCTATTGGAGCGGGTGCAGAGGAGGTCCACAAAGAAGATCAGAGGGTTGGAGAACCTCCCCTATGGGGACAGGCTGAGGGAGCTGGGGCTCTTCAACCTGGAGAAGAGAGGGCTCCAGGGGGAGCTTTATAACAGCTTCCCTGTACCTGAAGGGAGTCTGCAGGTAAGCAGGAGAGGGACTTTTTACAAGGGCATATAATGACAACAGGACAAGGGGTAACAGTTTTGAACTGAGAGAGCATAGGTTTAGACTAGATGTTAGGAAGAAATTATTTACTGTGAGAATGGTGAGACACTGGAACAGGTTGCCCAGCAAGGCTGTGGGTGCCCATTCCCTGGGAGCATTCAAGGCCAGGCTGCATGGGGCTTTGAGCAACTTGGTCTAGTGGGAAGTGTAGCCTGTAGCAGGGAGGTTGGAACTAGACAATCTTAAATGTCCCTTCCAACCCAAACCATTCTATGATTCTATAATTCTGAAAATGGTAAACAGTAACTGCAAGACGACTATTTAAATAGTCTTATAGTTTGGTTTTAAGAGAAGAAACTGAAAATAAAAGATCTCTGTTTTCAGAAGTCATCCTGCATAATGTTTGCTGAAGTTTACATAGAAATGTAGAAATTCTACAAGAAACACATGGATTGCATACTGCTAACAAAGCCTCCTATCAGTTCAGTAGTGCAGATTTCGCATTCAGACTATGCACTGATAAAACTCAGACATGGACCATACCACTGCACTCGCTGGATCCCGGAATGCTCGAGTTGCACCATCCTGCTGGGGCTCAGGTGAATTAGCAGAGCAGTTCAGTCCTGCTGAGTTTGAAGGTTCTGCTTCTGACTTCCTGGATGAATTGACTTCTGCCTGCAAGGAATACATACACATGCTTCTGAGATGAGATCAAAGTTAAAAGAAGATTTAAATTTTCCTAGAATATTCATTCCAAGAATAATGCCAACTTTATTTCAATACATCAACAGGTTTATGAAAATCTAATTCTTATGAAATAAGACTACAGATAATAAACACCAGCTTAGACAGTATCCCAGTTTTATTTTGGATTTTCTTAGTTCTATTTGTGCATAATAATAGGTATAACATTAAAAAAACAACATGTGATCAGAACAAAGAAGAAATAACACCACCTTCATAAAACTTTTCTTTCTCATGATGCTTAAGTAAGTGTTGTCACACAGGAATAACACAGCCTGTTTCTCATCAAAGCTAATTAACCTCAAGTAAGTGCTACCTTGAATTTGCTGTAGTGGTTTGAGTACTAGGATTGCCTCACAGCCAGAAAGCATGCGTGCACAGGGCACTACCCTGCATCAGGCAGTAAGTTTTCATTAAGTCTCAGTGCAAGAACTAAAATAGATGTATATACCTTTATAATACTGTATTATATACACATATAAGATGTCTAATAAGCATAGTTTTTCAGAATTAACGTTTCACACTTTTGGAAATTTGAGATACTAATAGATCTGTAGGAACATATAGAGGATTGTTAATAAGCTTCCTCCTAAAACACTATGTTTGCAATAACCCATTAGAGATAGAAAAGGACATATCACCATACTCCTGAATCGAAACACTTTATTGCATATATGTATCCAAATTTAAAAAAAAAATTAAAAAATCAAAAGGTTGGGACCAGATCATCTTCCCCACCCCTCCATCCCCCTTAAGCAAGTCTCTCTCCCTGAAGAGTGTAACATTACGTCTCCCAAAACCTGTATCAGGATCTCAACTTATTCCAGAGATTACAGTTCCAAATTTAGGGTTTGGTACCTGACTTCAAATGGAAATATAAATAAAGGTAGCAGGAAATACAAATGTTAGAAACCAACCAGTCATGTAGGTAACAAGCTGAGAAGATCACAAAATAATAATATTCTTCCACATTGCTATTCTGTGTGGGGAAATTAAATTCTCTGTTTCTTGACACTTAATTTTCTGATTTTCCTGGCATGGTATTGCCACTGAAATGATCTGAAGATGATTTTAAGATTTAAAAATACTTACAATCTGACAATGATAACACTGACTTCTTTTTACACTTGACTACTATGGACTCTAATATTAGGATAGTTAGGATAGCACAATTTATGACTCAAATGTGGATCAGAAACAAATCAACACAGAATCATGGAATAATTTAGGCTGGAAGGGACTTCCAGACATCACTGGATCCAACTCTCTCCTCAAAGTAGGGTCGTGTCCACTCAAGTTTTGAGCCTCTCTGAAGCTGGAGATGCTACAATTTGTCTGAGAATTGTGCTCTGCTGTTTAACAGACTTCATGATTTTTTTTTCCTCCCTCACATTGGTACTTCCTTTCCTCAAACTTCTGACCGCTGCTTTTCTACTTCTTTAGCATGCATCTGATTTACTTTAGTTTATTAAAGTACTAAGGCTAGTATACTAGACTGAAGTCACATTAATTAAAAAAAAAAAAAAAACGTACTCTAAAGTTTACCAAATTAGCATCTTTTTCCAGCCTGGTCTCTCTTTTCTCCAGGACTTACCTTTGCTCCTGGAAAATCTAGAGACCTCACAGAAAGTTGAACAAATTTAAACATAATAATGAAAGTGAATGGAAAACTAATTTTACTGTATAACATGCCTTATAATGGAAACATGTGGATATAACATCGTTTTACAGAATAAATGCATATAATGCATATACTAGTCATATCTTTAAAGTGGAATGGAATTTATGGTATATAACATCTAAAACACACAAGATTTGCAAGTCAATGTTATTATGACAAGAATTGTTGTTCTCTATCAAACATGTAAGTTCAAAGAAGCAGGAAAATTAAAGGAACAACTTTTTCTCTTGAATTTCACTCTTTTCTCAAGACCAAACATGAGTATTTCAAAAATTTATCATTTTGCTTGAGGCTGGTATGAAAGAATTCCTTATAATCCTAGGATATAGAAGAAGTTAGGGAATCTCTTCTACAAGGATGAAGATAACACAGATATTGCTTATATTTTTTACTAGCAGAGAGGCTCACCCAAATTACACATCCAACTGGCTATTTAATGAGAAATCCTATCCCATAAGCTGACATGAAATGTGCTCACATTATTAAAAACTTCTGTATTTCTCTGCTAGTAATTCATACTATTTTGCTACAAACACACAAACTGTGTGTCTCAGTCTAACATGACATGAACGATAACAAAGTCAAGCACAACAGAGGTGTAGGAAACTTAAAAAAAAAAAAAAAAAACAATTTGAGAAAGGGAGTTGAAGAGGACCTACAGAAGAGGGCTAATTTACCTTCCATTAAAACAAAACAGACTGAAGGACTGGAAAGAGAATGTTAAAACCTGAATCATGTTCACTTATTCCTTTAGTGTTTTTTCCCTTCAGAAATTGAGTTGAATACATGGATACATGGAATGCATCAATGGTCTTTAGAGATTGACATCCTGAAATCTTTCATTTAAAAAAAATGAAACAAGTATGAGAGATGGGTTCTTGAAAAAAGAAATTGTATGAGATATTTCTGCAATAAAGACTAGCAGTGCTTAAAAAACTAAACTCACACTTTTAAAATCTTTTATGCTGTAAAGAAGATGGCAGTGAATCTAATTTGCTTTTCTGCATAGCTCAGCTTTAAAATTCTGTCTGTGCTTCCTCATCCTCAAAAATATCTGGATGAGTTTTTAACCATAAGCATTATATGTAGACTCCTATATTAACACGCGTAGGTGTGAGGTAACAAAGGAATGCACCTGTCTTGCAAAAGTGGCAGTGATGCAGCAATCTTCACTCTCATAGTACATAAAAAAAACCCACAGTCTTTAGGACAGTGTAGGAAAAAAATGGGTGATATAAAAGGACATAGTAGCACTCCTTCCCTGAGTGAGGATGCATTCTACACCACTGCCACATTGTCACATTATATTTCACTGTTGATCCCTGCATTCATACACAGCACCCTTCCTCAGTGGAAAAATACAAAGTTTAGTGCAAAACCCAATGAAAAAAAATATTGGATATGCAAGACATGCAATTTTCTAGGGCACAGATGTCACTAAAAACCTTACTTTCACCAAAACACAAGCTAGAGAACATATTTTGGGGTAAGAGCAATTTTCACACCAAAGTTCAACTTCCAGAATCTTCAGCTGCAGAGCAGTTCAAAAGCATTTGCAACCATTTTTTAATAAGAATGTTTTATTCCTTCCATAAGCCAAAAGAAAAAAAAAATCACCAAGAAGAACAATTTAGGTTAGCTTTGCCCAAATTTTCCTAACACATTTCTGACAAAGTCTGGAGAATTTAATCACATTATTAGTGAAAACATAGAACTGAAAGCAATATACGCAGTTTTTACCACAGTAGCTATCACTGAAATTATTACTAATTAATCAGTACTTGAGATGCACTGTTTATTAACTGTCACATTTCTAGAGATCCATTCCCATTTTTCTCCTTCAGTTTGTCCTAAAAAACACAAGTTTCCACGTAGTAATCTATGAAGGTTTATGAATTAATTTTTTCCACAGTTTACTTTTTTTCCCCTCCAAGTTCTATGCAGCAAACAAAAAAATGTTTAAACAGTTACTACACCTTGAAGCTAATTTGTCTGGCAAGTTCTTTAGCCTCCTTGTCTGCCTGGCTTGATCCACTTCCTGACGTTAGTGGTAAGAGGGCTGTCTTCATAGATGTGCCGCACATTTCACAACAGAAGTCTTGTGACCTGGCCACAAAATGACAGAGCTCAGAATGACACTTTCTCATAACACTCTTGTATGCTTGGTTAAGCAAAGTATTTGCAAAGCAGTCCATATAATGACACAGTTTCAAGACCAATAGCTTTAAAAGCATCTTTACCATCCTTCATCCCCCATAAACTGCATTACCTTGAAAAACTTTGAATAATCTGTACTACAAATACATATTCCCTTTATCATTTAGGAAAATATTAGCTTACCTATACATAGCTATTATCTATATCTTCTAGATTAAACTAGTTTAAATGTCCAAAGCAAATAAAAAGTGTAAATTGTAAACTGTTGACTATTATTACAAAAATTAAATGGGTCTTAGGAGTTTGTACCTCAAATCCAAAAGTTTCTGCTAAAGCATTGCCTCTTGCACACAGAATTTGTCTATAGGGCATACTGAAGGCAGTTCTTCAAGCTGACCGGAGACCAAACAGCCTTGTTAACACACTGTCTAGATCAACTCAATAAACCCTACCTCTCAGCAGGATTTATTAGCTTTAACAGTGCCATGCTGCAGGCTTCTGATTAGCTCAGAGTACAGGCACAGTAAACTCATATCTGTCTGTTAAAAAAACAAGGGCATTTGGCCTCTGGTGATCATTTAGTTCAACTAGACTCCCTTCAGTAATTCCTATCTACATTGTATCCTGAATTAGACACAGCTCCAGCCCAGATCCAAGACTGCAGATGTGGCTCACTAGCACTGAGTAGAGAGGAATGATCACCTTTTTCTCCACATGCTGGTAATGCCATTCCTAACGGCCCTGGAAGCTGCTGGTCTTTGATGCAAAGGGTGCATTGCTGTCTCACAGCTAACTTAGAGTCACCATGACCCGCATTTCTTTTCCTGCCAAGCTATATTCCTGCTACTTGGTCCCAGCTGATACTGGCATTATTCCTCTTCAAGAGCTTTACTTTGTATTTCTGTTTGCTGAACTTCTTGAGGTTTCTCTTAGCCCATTTCGTCAGCCTGTCCAGGTCCCTCTGGATGGCAGCACAACCCTCTGGCATTTCAGAGGCTCTTCCCAGTTCTTAATAACCTGCAAACTTGCCAAGGACACACTGTGTCCCACTATACAGGTCATTAATGATGCTGAATATCTCTGGTCCCACCATCAACCCCTGGGGTACACCAGTAGCAGATGACTGGCCTCCAGCTGGGCTCAATACCCCTGACAAGTCATTTGAGCCAGGCTGTTCAGCCAGCTCTCAACCCAACTCACTATGTACTTACCTAGGCTATGTTTCACAATTTTGCTCTATGAGGATGTTGAAAGGAAGACAGTACTAAAAGCCATGCTAAAGTAGAAATAAACAACATCCACTGCTCTTCCCCTGCCTACCAAGCTAATAATTTCATTAAAATCCCAAATATAATTAAGTTAATTTCCTAAAATTATTCAGAAGCCATTACTTCAGATTTTGTTGTTGCTGTTTTATTATGATCCTGAGGGAAAAGAGGATTTATTGTTTGTTTTCTCTATCACTCTTACTCCATCACATTAATTTTCCTTATGCAGTACGATTACCACTATATCACAATGTTTCTCACATCTCTACCAAACAAATTACAGATGAACTTCTAATTTGACCACACAATGTTGGCAGGAACACAGCCCTCCCCAAGTAATTTGTTCACCCGTAAGGCCTCAGCTTGCACAATATTCAGGAAAAGAAAAACATGTAAGGCACAGAATATTCCACTGTTTTGGTTTTGTTTGTTTGTTTTGTTATTTAAATAAATACAAGAGAATAGTCTTCTGACTTACACTACTTACTGCTCAATGTCTTACTCAAAGAAGACAGTATGTGTATATTTACTCACAGTAACAAAGTTAATACATACTTCTTCGCGAGAGCTCTTCTTTCTTCTGGTGTATAATCCAGAGATCCTATTGCTCCTTCACCTTTGGTTGGCATAAATCCAATAATTGCTAGTAAAGCTGTTCTTACTGAAATAGGAAAACAGAGATATAAAGTTGCAGAAATAACGGCTACTTCATCTTACTCTGCAATGAGTAAGAAGGGTTATAGTATTGCCCATAAAACTTCTGTTTTGTCCAAAAGAGCAGCCTGAGTTTCATACAAGCAGCGCTGTTTGTTTCTAAATACTGAACATGACTTCCCATTTTTTGAACTTCACATTATAATGCAAGTCAGTCTTATTTTACCATCAGCCAACACAGAGAAGGAAAGCTACGGTGTCACAAAAATACTGCATCAGTATAGAGTTTCAAACTTTACTATTATGCTCTAAATAAAAATGGATATATAAATGAGAAGGAAGAAAGATGCAGATTCATAAGGCATCCTTCTTTTTGTGCATACTTCTTATCAGACGCACATTCTGCAATTTAAGGCACAGAAGCTCAGTGATTTTCTTTTATGAAGTGTATTGCAGAATTTGTTCCCGTTATGTCTTCACGTTGGGTAAGGAACTAACTTAAATACGGATAACTCATAACAGAACTGTTGCTTAAAATATCTCTTTTTGGGAATACTTATCCTCCAATTTTGCTTTAGATACATCCATGAGATTTAAGAATTCAAAGCAGTTTGCCAGAAGATTTGGTAAATAAATATGAAAAAGCATCACAAAATAAATACAGGATGCATATGCATTCGTATTCCAAAGACTATTTTGTGCTCTTTAAAAAAAGTAAAAGATTTCACAGTACTTGAATTCCTAAGATCTTATCAACATTATTTAAAAAATGCAACTGATATCCAAAGAAATAACTGATATCCTGTACTTAGAAAGACATACATACACAAAAACATCACCTTGGATCAATTGTGCCAACTCTGAAACTCTTCAGATAATAAAACTTCTTTAATAAAGCATAGAAAATATTCAGTTACTCTCAGCTTAGATCACGTCTCTCCTCTGGAGTGCTCAGAGGTAAAGCATTAGAATGAAAGTTGACCACTCTCCTCTCAATTAACACTCAGACTGATTTTAGCGATTAGACCAAGGGGAAAAAAAAGTGAAATAGTGGAATTTAAAATATTTATGTAAGAATGATTTTTAAAAGTTAAGAATATCTTAACAAGTCCAAGAATTTTTATTTGGATGCACAAGCATTAACAGCTTATCAACACTCCTCAGTTTTTCAATCTTTTCAGCTTGTGTTTATTGACCATAGTTTCCAAATCTTCCTGTGTCCCTCTTTCACAACTTTACATTTCTACAATTCTCCCATTCTTTTGTTCCCTCAAAAATCTGCCTCCCCTTCCACTATGAACTCTATTCATTTTCCCCACACATGCTGCTCCTAACAATAAAGTACATTTAAAAACATGGGTGTGCTTGCATGGGGTAGAACACAAGCACCAGAAATTGCATCTCATATTCTTACTCAGAGCTAGGAAGGTAATCTTTCTGTTCTGCTTAATATTTGCAGTGTCAATCCACTTTCCATTTATTCTCCTAATATCATAATAAAAAATAAATAAATCTTGACAGCAGCAGAACTGCTTTGTAATTCAGTCAGATTTTGTCAAACAAACTAATGCAAATAAATTAATGTACGCAAAACCATGAAAAGAGGTTTTTTTTTCCTGCTCACTCCTCAGCGAAGACCAGACATACAGCAATTCCAGAGTTTCTTAGAATTCAGGGAAGCACATGAGAGGAGTTCTGGCACGCATAGTAAGAATTAATCCAAGTATCAAGAAAGATATTGAGGTAGTATTGTAGTATTCTTTGTAAGATTTTACAGTGTAAAGATGATTTTCAAATAATTTGTTACTTACTACTCCATGAAGGCTGCCATGTTTCAGGATGATGCCCTGAGATACTTAGGCAAATTTTCTTCCCCACTTCAAACCTGCCATTAGCCTTTAAAGAAAGGAGGATATAACAAAACATGAAGTTATTTTGTACAAAGAACACAAGTTATCAAAATTATCATAAATCCATATGCAAACAATACTTGATAATTGTATTACTACCAACTTCACAAATATGGCATTCAGCCTTCTGAACAAAGAAGTCTGCCAAATACCTTCATTCATGCACAAAGAGACCCCTACCTGATGTGTCCCAGTGTGACATGATGGCTTGCCTGTTGCTCCTGTAATCCACACACGTGTGGAGAGTCTGAAAATCTACAGCTCTATGAAATTACACAGAAATACAGGCCTTTACCCATACCATAAGCCTGCTTTACAAATGTTAACAGAGACCATGTAGATCATGTAAGTTCACGTAGCTCCAAACCCCTGCTATAGGCAGGGACATCTCCCACTAGGCCAGGTTGCTCAAAGCCCCATCCAGCCTAACCTTGCGCACAGTGGTGGCAGGCTGACAAATTGACAAGGTGATTTTAGTGGTCATTTCCAATAATAATTACTCTTTTCTGTCACTAGCTTGGCAGCATTAATTGTACCATGCCCCTGTCTTATAAAAGATAATGTTACCTTAGGTGCCAGGAATCTTTCTCTCAGATACCCAAGGTAAAACTGAACACGTAAAAAATGAAAAACTAGTACATATTCTTACCGTCAGCAAAATAATGCTTGGTGGTTTCATGGGATATTCAGGTGGAAGTACTATTCGTCCGTGATAAATTCCTCCATCAAAATCTGAATCTGGAGGACCTCTCACAGTAAAGTGCCATTCGAAAAGATTATCCTAAAATGCCCACAGCAAAGGAAAAAGAAAAAAGTGTCAAGAAGTTGACATCTAATCATCGTTTCTTTAGCCTCTGTTCTAAGGAAACAATGAATGGTGAGTTTTAAAAGATGAAAAAAAAAAAATCAGATAGAGATTAAGATAGCCAACAGTATACTAAGACTTCACTGAAAAGAATAAATGAAGTAGCTTCCTGGTAATTTTCTTACCATATGACTTAGTTGGAAAATTCAAATGTATCATTCAAGGTCTTCACCTCTAGCTGTGCCTATTATTAGAACAGTTTTATTTCCTGACTTGTGGAATATAAGAGTCAAATATGGGAAAACTCAGTCCTTGCCCCACTGAATAATAGTTTATACAGAACTGGGAGGCTCACTTCAAGTAAGAACAGACTTCTATGTCAAGATCTCCTCTGTGCCAGGGCAACGCAGGGATCTGATGCAAGTTCCTGAGAACTTCCATCCTCATTTGTTTTTCCACAAAGACTCACCACTATCCTGCCTTACTGCAATACACAGACTTTGAATTCCAGAATATTTTCATTGGACAAGGAAACAACTTCTTCTTAAGCATTATTTTGGGATGCTCTGAGTTTGGCTTTGTGCTTTAGATATCCTGAAGCTCATGATTCCTTGGACAAAAATAAGACAAGTCCTACTATTAACACTGTAGTCCAATGAAGCTTGTTTTTGGTGAATAAGGTCTCCTAACTAATGCTGAACACAGGTATGACATGCTTGTGACTGCTCATCTTGCTACAGCTTTTCCCAAGGAAGGGAGCTGTCAACATTTCCAGCATTTCTTCTCACATTATCACTGTTCACTTCCCGATGAGTCACTATTCAAACTGCAAAATAAAGTTTTCATTTCAATTACAAGTAATGGCATGAGCTAAACCTTACGTTTCACCTTTGAAAGAAGAAAATGAGGTATGGACCAAGGCTAGTCAGTAGTAAAACAGAAACATGCTACCAGCTACAAGCATATTTTACATGCTACACGTTTCTGTAAGCAGTTAAATCAATTCCCCAAACTGAGCATAACATTAACTTTTATTTTTGTGATTATTCCAGAAAAATCAGAACACGTTTCTTTTTATGCTTCTAAGCACCAGAATTTCAACATCCTTTCAACTCAAAACCCTCACATGATGCCATGTTCTTGATTTGGGATGAAAATAGTGGTGGTAATGCTAATTTTTGATTACTGTAAAAAAGCTTAATTAAACTTAATAGTCTCAGGGAGGAGAAGGAGGAATAAACATATTGTACTCATGTGACAGAACTACACAGAATGTGAAAACACTATTATTGTGTACTTTCACTAAAAATCTCAGTCTACAATGCTATTAAATATAGAATTCTGCTCTTGCTTTCCAAAACATCTGAAGAACTGAATTTACTTTAAAATAGTTTTCTGCTATTTAAATATGCACGTTTAATTGATATAGAGGACTTATAGCATATACTACAGAGCCTCATTACATGCTCCTGCAAGCATGCAATGGGGAAACAAACCTCCAAAGGCTGTGCATGATAATGATCTGTAGGATCCTTCAGTTCCGCAGCCTCTTTCATCAAACGTTTGACAGCTGAAAGAAAAAGCATGAAACATGAAAATAAAGAAGAAATTAACACATATTGCACACAAACATACGTAAACACTTTGGAAAGAGCTCCTTTCAGCTAACTAATACTTTTAACACATCACAGTTTTTTCACTAAGTTAATAACCCAAGATACAAAATAAATTATTCACACTGAATAAATCTTTTAAATGACTCATTCAAGCACAGAGTTATGAAAAACGTTGCATGGTCACAAAGTTTCTCAAAAGAAAGCCTTAGCAGCAGGATTAAAGTAGCGTTGTATTATTAACTTCACCAAAGACTAAGAGGAAAAACAAGTATCACTAACTGAGTCTCAGTTTTTAAAGACAAGATCTAAGAGACTACCAATCCTAGTATTTTACCATTAGAGGTATATATTCATCTTCGAACAACTGCTGGAAATCTTTAACCTGACACCTCTTGTGATTATTACGTGATTAGTTCCTTAATCAATCCAAAGGAGATCACAGTAAGACTTGAGAGAAGCCAGCACACCATCAGCACAAGGAGATCCGTGTTTATACCAGATAAGAAAACACATTCACCCAGCCAAAAAAATTGGCCCAGTTCTCTGTAATCTAAACTTACTAACAAACATGGACACAGTGGTATTCTTCTAAGTTCAGCATAGCCTTCACAGTTACTCTCCCTATCATTCTGTTTCAGAACAACCAGCACCATCTCTATTTGCTGCATCTTCTTCCCTCCCCTTCAGTAATTTTTGTTTTCAGTACTTGCCCAGCCAGGTGCATCACGCAATAACTCCCAATAGGCCCAGCCAATCCAAAAAGCAAACTGAACACAGGAGTGACAGACAAGAAGCTGAAGATGTCACCTCATGTGCAAGGTTAAAAAGGAAGTCATTACTGCCTCCTGTTACTCAAAAAAAAAAAAAACCAAACAACAACAACCTAATAATTCCAGTTACCCCTTTAAGATATAATGGCAACAGGATGCCCTACTTCATCAGTCACGGCCAGTTCAAGCCATAGATGTCTCTCTCTCCCACTCATGTAATTATATCCACAGAAAGAAAAATACTGCCCAAGTTTCCTTTTACCAGCTTTTGAAAACACTGTGAGCAAAGCACAATTCCTGGATTTACACCATCCAACTCTGTGACTTGACTTGCTTCCACAACACTATGAGGAAAGCTACCTCCCCACTATTGTAATTTCAATTTACAGTGAGAAGTTCTTTTCCTTCTTTATACTTCCTGATAATTATAAACAGGACAAAATTAATTCAGTCCAGAAAGCAAACATACTCCACAGGTGCTCTCTGCTGCATCAGGAAGTATTGGCAACTCCCCACAGAGCTCCTGAGGTCATCCACTCCACAGTAGAAAAAATCCTACTGAGCAAAACTGTGAAAAATCTGAAAAATGAACATAACAAAGCCTACCAAGGCTTGAACAAACAAAGTTAGTTTGTACCTAGCCTAAAAGGAGGGCTCTGAACACACACAGCAGCACTTTGGGCCTGTCCCACCAGGAGCAGCCTGCATGCCTGCAGCACAGGAACACAGGGATTTGCACCAGGAATTAATGGAGCCAGCTGCCAGGCATGGAGAACAAGCAGCTAGGCTCCTGTTAGGCAGAATTTCAACATAAGAAGTTTAAGATATTTTTTTCAAACATAAGTCAGACTATAGATATAAGCCTGCAAAACACATACTGAAAGAATACAAAATCCTATTCCACTCTTGGCACATGAAACACACCAAAATATACTGCTTAGCTTCTTTATATCAGAGATAAATTGCTTGTAAGAGGTTTTTGATATTAAACAAGGTAGCATGTCTTCAGAAAAAATAGCATATGTACTTCCACGTGTGACAGGTACACCTGACAGGTAGAGGAGATCAGGCTTGACTGACAGGGTTCATCCTGACAGCATAGGATTTAGTGTTTTTCAAAAGCCCTGACTTCATTAAGTACAGCTGCAGAATGCATAAATACAGTCCCTTCTTTAGCTACAGGAAACTACAATGGAAAAAATGAAAGTAATTTCTGCAGTCTGCTAGCAACAAGTGCATGACACTCATCCAAACTTGCTTTAAAAGAATCTCGATGTGAAACATGGCATTTCAACCCACTCGAAAAAAAGAAAAATCACACTGAGTCATCTGAGTGAGTGCCTGACAATGGCAATTCTGAAAAACGAGAACAATTTGGGTTCATTCAATACAAAGAACTGCAAACTTAATAAGTCAAGAAGTATCGCTAACTCTTGTGGGGGAGAAGTACCACCGTTAGCAAGCAAAATCTATGTGACGTACACATGTATGACCAGTAGGTTTATTTCTATCCAAGAAGTATTCTAGTTAAATCCTACTTCTTATTACGAATAATTCATCCTGCAGTTTGTCTTGGACCATGTCTGAAGTCCTATTCATGTCCTCCTGCTACTGTGCCCAATTTAGAAAAAACTGCACCTGGGAGCTCAGGAAAACACTCTATACAAAGAAAATGTAAATGATCAACTTTCTAAATGTAAATATTATTGCTTGTGATGGAATTTGAACATCTGTGGTATTTGTCTTAGTAAAATATTAACAGGTTTCTAAAAATAAGGTCTATCATGAAAATAAAGATAGCCTTAAAATAAAACAATTGTATTTAGCCTGACAGAGCCTTGTTTTGATACGAGCCTTCTGTACTTAACAAGGAAGGATTTCAGTTCATTTTTGCATAACCAATGAACACTATGCAGTGCAATCCAATGAGCTGACCAAGAGCATTATATTAATGCAAATAAGCCATAACATAGCAAAGAGACTGATTTCAGCATAAGGAGACACTTTTGCTCACTGAAAGCCTAGACTCTAACACTCAGAAAACAAAAGCTTCATACATCACTACAAGCTTCCTAAAGGCCTGTCCTAACATCCACACAAAGTAGCAGCGCAGAGCTCCATGGCAAGGGCATCAGTGATGCAGGCTCAGCTCATGGTGTAAAGCCCACAGCAGTGCACTCTCATCTTTCAAGTTGAGTTACCAAATACTTTCATTACAGCTCTGTTACATGGAGAATTGTACTTTTTCAGGTCATGTCATACTCCTCAAGACTAGTTAATTAGAACTACGCACTGGGAGCCTAACACATAACAGTGTGTGTGACCTGCAGTGTCACCAGTAACTGTGGGTCGCTCCACTGCAGATGTGATTTTCCTGGACAGCTTAAAATCTGTCAATTACATGCAATCACAGTAATCAAAACAATACACAGGGTAGAGAGAGGTAAAGAAAGTAACATGAAATAAAAGCTATAATCGCTCTGCAGAACAGCATCTTCTGCTCTAGAAGCAGGGTACCTTGTGGTAACTACTCTAGAAATAAGACCATTACCAAACCTACAGGTAAGCATCACACAGCTAAAGCTTTTGTGCTCCACTTCTGCATTCTTCCTGTCTAATCATTTTTAACCTCACTTCTCTTATCACTGAGTTAAAATATGCCTTCAACCAGACTTTAAATTCCTTTATATTTTTGTACATCTTTTCACCAAAAAGAAAAAAAAAAAAAAGGACCATAAAGACCATATTTTCATAAAATTTACACAGTTGTTTCGAGTCACTCAATTCTGAATGAGACCACATTCAAAATTTCCTTAGAGGACTGAGATACCTTTTTTTTTTTTTTTTTGCAAGAAAAGCTCACATCCCAGTCAGATGCACCCAAAAATCGTATGTCGAAAAGACAGATGAAGGTTCCAGTCGCCCCAGTCTTTAAGCCACCAATGTGGAAAACATGCTAACATGTTCCACAGTCTGTTTCTTTAATGCTCTTTACCAAAGCATTCCCTACTGCTTCTATTTATGATGGGACTAAAAACCCTTTACTCTGAAAATTCAGCAACAGAAGCATGTATTAAAAAAAAAAAAAAAAAAAAAAAAAGCATACTTGCATCAGACCAAAGCTCAATTACATGCAAAGATGTCCAGATTTTCAGAAAGACAATAGTAAAAGCAACTCATAGCACTAACTCATACCACTGGTGACCACCTTACCAAACCTACCACCTCCAGCACTAGGGGAATGGGCAAACTGAATAGGAAATTAAAAAGCTGGTCTCAAGTAAACATTTTAAAAGTCATCTCTAACCAAGATCTAATTCAGTTTCTGTACCACTTCAAACTCCTTAATGTATGCAAAACAGTTTCACTAATACTATATTAGAGAAATCACACTTCTCTGTCTAAATAAAAGCAAACAGACACAAGGATGTCACTCACCAAGTGCTGCTTCTGCTACATTCTCTACTAGAGAAGTTCCCATCTTATGGGCATCTTTTGATATAATAACAAAAAGTTTACAGAACTGAAACATGCAATTGCAGAATGCTAATGTCTGGGGCAGCCACAGGTTCCAAAATTGCTTTTATTTTAAAATTCAGTTTCACAGTTGCTTTCCATCTTTGGGGCCTCACTGCCATCCTCTCCCAAGACCCACATGAGTCCTGCGCTCATACAGAGCATTGAGAACTGAGAGGAAAAAAAAACAAAAAAACAGGAAGGCTTTTATTGAGCCTACTCTCCCTTCTTCTCACCCTTGGGAACAACACACCTTCACTCTCTGTTTCCCCCAGAACAGGGAGCTACATTTCAAAAGAACTGTTCAGTCAATGCAAAGTAGGATAAAGCTTATCAAGGGTAAGGTGCTTGTTGGATACACTAAGACCAAACAACATCTTCAGCCTGCCTCAAGTTTTTAACATCCATTCAACTTGTTTCCTTTACTTCCTATTGACTGTTTTTTAGTAACAAAGAACTAACACACACTTGGTGGCATGAAATGCTTTCTTACTTGCATAGAAGTACAGAGTGGAGAGAAAAGTATAGTTTGCAGGAAAGCGTTTCTTCACCCTGCAGTAAATTAAAGATGACAGCTAAGAGGATCACCACCTAGGCATATTATGCTCCCCATGCATCAGGATCCAGAGGCACCAACAATAGCAAATGCAGGACATGTGCTCTATGCCTCACTCCATCGTTGTCCGCAGCCCCTCAGGCCCACACCAGTACATTTCTACATAAGAAGCCCTGCTAAAAAGAAACAACTCTAATAAAACCACCATTGTTGTTTGCAGGTTCCATGCGAGCCACTAAGCGGGTGCTCACAGTTCTGTGTATGTGTCTGTGCTAATACCTGCTCCTAAGACTGGTAATGTCCCATGAGAAACAGGAGGCCAAGGAATCCTTCACTGCAGGAGAGTGGCTGCAAGGTTTGACGTCTGACCTTGCAGCAGGCTGAGGGTCACAACATTTAGGGAAAAAAGCAAAAATAAAGATTAAAAAAATGGTAAAGGGCTTATTGCAAGTAGCTGTCATAAATTTCAGAAATAGAGACGTTCTCTAAGCACAAAGAGGATGAGGTCTGTATTTCAGTGCGCTGAGCTTTACTACTAACAGGAGCGGTTTATCAGCCATATGGTAGCAGGCTGATATACACTCCCTAATCCATTTTGAAATTTCTAGACAGAAAGCAGCTTGTCCTTTTAGAAGTGCCAAGAACAGAAATAAAAATATGAAGCAAAAGCTTAAAAGGCTTTGCCTTATTGAGGCAATACAAAGAAGTGTGAAGCACAGAGTGGGAAATTTTTTCTTTCATAGATTAATGATCCTTTAGGGAAAAATTACAAAAAAAATCCCATTCATTGATTATGTAAGGGACAGCTTCAGGTGGCTGCTCCACAGCTCCTCACCCCTACAGAAGGTGACAAGGGCCAGCAGCAGCTTCACACATCAGCCAAGCCCAGACCCACAGCACTTCCAAGGCACCACTCCGGGTAAATGGGAGTTGCTGAAGCACCTGTGGCATTGCCCTGCTTGGCATCAGGACAAAGGTGTGCAGCAATAGCACTCTTAGTTTGAGCTATATGAAAGCACAAAAAAAAAAGGCACCAGAAAGACCAGCTGATCCTCATCACGAGTCCAGTGCAATGCATTTACTCACAGAAATAGCGCCCATGTAGCATCACTGAAGAACTTCAGCTCATATCACAGCTTTACAGCAGAATTTGGCTTAAGATCAAAAAAAGAACAGGTTTCTTTTAATCAAAGTTTCCTTATTTAAAATGTGTTCATCTCTAATTGCAAAAAATTTTGAAAAAGTCTGCTATCATTTTTAAATAAACTCTTCCTAATCTCTGTAAGTAGCATTTGCCCTCTTTATAACTATTGAGCAGACAGAAGTCAGCATGTGGAACCAGAGTTTGCTCAAGTCCAGAAGCAGATTTCAACAGGCAAAGCCTCTCGTGGTGGTACAAAACAGTTATAAGAATCACAGAATCACCAAAGATGAAAAAGACTTCCAAGATATCCAGTCCATTTGTCACCAACACTTCCCACTAAACTATGTCCCTAAGGACACCTCTATATGTTTCTTGAACACCTCCAGGGATGGTGACTCCACCGCCTCTCTGAGCAGCATCTGATTTCTCTTTCAGAGAAGAACATTTTTCTAATATTCAACGTGAATCCTCCCTGGTGCAACTTGAGGCCCTTCCCTCTTATGCCATCTCTAGGTACAAAGGAGAAGAGGCTGATGCCCACTTTGCCATGGCCTCCCTTTAGATAATTTTAGAGAGCGATAAGGTCTCCCCTGAGCCTCCTTCAGAGGAAACAATGCCAGTTCCCTCAGCCGTTCTCCATAAGACTTGTGCTCCAGAGCCCTCACAGCTTTGTTGCCCTTCTCCAAACACGGTTTAGGGCCCTGATGTCTTTCTTTGTTGGGAAGGGCCAAAAACTGAACGCAGTACTCAAGGTGTGGCCTCATCAGGGCTGAGTACAGAGGCATGATCATTTCCCTGCTCTTGCTGGCTAAACTGTTTCTGATACAAGCCAGGATGCCATTGGCTTTCTTGGCCACCTGGGCACACTGCCAGCTCACGTTCAGCTGAGCATCGACCAACACTCCCAGGTCTGTTTTCTCTACACAGTCTTCCAGCCACTCTGCCCAAGCCTGTAGCACTGCCTGGGGTTGTTGAAGTCAAAGCACAGGACCCAGATCTTGGTCTCGTTGAACCTCATCCTACAGGCCTCAGCCCAGCTATCCAGCCTGTCCTGATCCGTCTGTAAGGGCTTTCCTTCACCCAAGCAGATCACCACTCCCTGCCAGCCTGGTGTCATCTGCAAACTTACTGAGGTGCACTCAACGTCCTCATCCAAGTTATCAATAAAGACACTGAAAAGGACAGGCGCCAGCACCGACCCATGTTTCCCATTACTGAAAATGGGAAACATAGTGGATTTGTTATCAACTATTTCAGTACACTTACGTTAATTAAAGCCACCTTAAAATTAGAGCATTGTGCACTTCTATCTTCAGCCTTCAGTTGAATAGCAATTGTAAAAAAAAAAAAAAAAAAGAACTACACCGTGTTTACTGCACATTTAAACACAACAAAAGAAATTTGTAAAACATACAGGAATATTAAATAACCAAATGTGCCCATCTACTTGCTTAGCAGAAAGAAGTGCCAGACTAAGTGCTTTGTGTAAAAATAATCAACTCACATTAATGGGTAATAACAGTTGAAGAAGCAGTATTTATTTGAAATTTCTTCTCAGTATTTAATATCTTCTGCTCACATTTTTATAGGAAGATTTAGTGTATTACTGGCTTCTGAAACAAGTGATTTAAAGCAAATCTTTAACAGGTTTTCACCAGCCATATGCTATAGAACACGTTTGATCTGGGGAAGCAATATCGACCCGCTGTATGAGTCATTTATTTTTCCTGAAAGAGGTTTGTTTTGCAATAGAACAGCACAGGTGGTGAAAATCAAGCCAGTAAAGAGAATTTTCACTTGAAAACAAGAGAGTGGAAAAATGCTTCACAAATATTTGATGTGATCCCAGAGGTACACCATCTCCACTACTTTCAGTGACGTGGCAAACCTGAACTAGTGAGTATGTTTGCCTGTCCTTGAAGTACACATGTGCAGCATATCAGAGACTTAAAAAAAAAAAAAAAAAAGGAAATAAAAGAAATAAATCTGCCTTCCTGGTATTTTAAAATAGAACAAGCACATCACTTGCTTTGTGCTCTTCATTACTCAGTTAGGTAAGTTGGGCGTCAGGAGCAAAGAGAGAAAAGAAAACATAATTTAGCAATAGACACAAGGCATGTTTTGTGAACAAGCCTGTCATTTGCATTTGCAAAGCACAAGTCATCTCGATGCTAAGTTTCTCCCCGCCTCCATGCTGGTAACAGGACAGTATCATCACAGTAACCTGAAGTTGATAACATCTTCTGCCCAAAGGTGGGCTGGAGCAACAGAGGCAGGGAACAACTGACCCAGAAAGGCAACCAGCCCTCGCAGTCCCAGAAGCTCTGCTTGGGAAGCCACAGAGGCACACAGCCACAGACAGGTATGGCTCTGCAGGAGGGAGCCCATCTGGACTCGGGGCCCTTGTTGGGAAGGGAATCCCTCCCCTCCCTTCCTGTGCTGTTCCTCAGGACATACCTTCGTAGAATCATAGAATGTCCTGGGTTGAAAAGGAGCACAATAATCATCCACGTGCAGGGTCGCCAACCACTAGACCAGGCTGCCCAGAGCCACATCCAGCCTGGCCTTGACTCACCTTCATTTAAGGACTCAAAATACTGCCTAGCGCTGGCAACACAAGAATTTTACTGCAGAAGCCCTCTAACACTCGTATACACATACGTGTAGGTGCGGCACATGAAAACAGCACACAACAGCTTATGAAAAAGCCTCACTGCACAGACTCGGCCAACATCAGCGCCTGTCCCTCCCCACCGCAGGCCCGAGGAGCCAGCAAACACCTGGCAGCACGGGCACAGCCGCGTTCGCACACCAGCAGTTCCAACCTACGCGTCCACCAACCACGAAAAAGAATAAAAAGGCGTGGACGCACAGACACACACACACGGCAGCGACCCGAGGTACTCCGCGCTCCGCTCAAGGAGAGTTCCAGCGTCTCCAAGCACCGGCTCGGCCTCAGCGCCACTGGGGCGGCGAGAGGCAGGGCGGGCCGGGCGGGTCCGGGCCGTGCTGCCTCTCGCCCCCCTGCCGGCCCTCGCCGCCCCAGTGGCGCTGAGGCCGGGCCGCAGTTCTGCCCTTTGTTGGGCGAGCGCTCGGCCGCCCCAGCCCGGCCCCGCTCCCTCCCGCTTGCCGCGGCCTACCCGGGCTCTTGAGGTTGTAGCGGGCCTCCATGACAGCCGGCACGCCTTCCCTCCGCTCAGCGGCGTCTCCGGTAGCGGGGGCTGGGGGAAACCGAGGAGGAAGAAGACGCGGCTCGGCCCGCCTCGCCTCGGGAAACTCCCCTGACGTGGCGGAGGAGGCACCTGCCGTGCCGGCACCGCCCCCGGGGCCGCCCCGCGAGCAGGGCCGGGCTGCGCGGCTGTTGGCTGCGCGGCTGTTGGCTGCGGGCGGCCTGTGCCCGGCGGCGCTGCGGCAGCGGCCCGCGGGCGTGATTCCTTCGGGAAAGAAGGAAGAGGTCGATGGCAGCCTCGGGCTGAGCGCGCGGACGCCCGCTCGCACAGCCACGGGCCTGGCTGCCTTCGGAACGGAGCGCCGCCCGTGCTGCTCCTGGGCTGGGCGGAACGTGCTCGCTTCAGTCCCGGCAGGTGGAACGCAGGGCCAGGGCAGGACCACCGTTCCCAGTGTACGTGGATGGCAGTAATGCCATACTGAAGCTACCGGGCCTGGGGCTGAACTGCTCTCTGTTCCCTCTTTGCAGCATTCCCTCTTCTTTCCTGCAAAACGTTGGAGGTGTTCCGGAGCGGCAACCCTGCGCGTGCCTGGAAAGGGGAGAGGTGTGGAAATGGGCGGTGCCAAGGCAAGGGGTCCAACCGCTGGGTCGTGGCCTTGCTGCGTCCATTATGCCTCTCCATCTCAAGCTGTCGGTCGTGGCACAAGGAACTCGGGGACCTCACAGCCAGAGCGGGGTGCTTTGAAAACAATTGGCTTTCCACCCCCGCTGCAAACAGACGACTCATCCAAAACAGTTAACAAAGCTGTAAGATGCGGTAGCATCATGCTTGTTTCTTTTCAGGATCACACAAGACTGAGATAGGGCCACGCACCAATCACCATCACTTTAGGCATGAATTACCAGCAGAAGCTTGGCTTGATGAGCAGATCAGATGCCTTTTTCATTTCACAATGCTGGAGGAATTTTTGGTTGCGTTTACAATATTGGCTTCTCTGCTGCCTGCTAACAGCTGCAATACATTTGGGATAGCACTTTCATCTACTTAAAACTAAGGAAATGAATACCAAATTGAAGTGGTCACGTTCTCAGCAGTTTTGGTCTTCCATTAATTCACTGGAGGATGTAAGAAATGTGAGCTTTTATGTGCTTGTCTTCAGCAACATAAGCTTGACACTCTTGTTTCTAGTTCTTTAATTCCCCTGGATTTTACCTTGGTTACTTTTATACTGAGACGGCAAGCTGCAGGCACTGGGCGCCACATTCACAAACCATTACAGCCATTCTTAGCAGCTGTGTCCCAGCTTTCCTCACTTGCCCAAGCCACCTTGCCATGCAGTGGGAGAAGGGCTCTGGGATCTGACTGAATCTTGCCCTGCCCTGAAGCAGCACAGTAGTATTTTGCAGTCAGAAATGTGAAATTCTATGTAAAAAAAAAAACCATCTGGGATCTATTTTGATAGAAGGTATCTCAAACAACATATCATTGGAATAATGGCATGAATTGAGAAGAGTGATATTTATTATGAACTAGAGCACTACAGAGTTCAGCATTCTCTTCTGGGCTCTGGTTTCGAACCTGGCAACATTTACAGTGTAATTTTACACAACTCAAGGAGGAAGCACCTGTAACTAAGATGAAACTGGGGTTTTTAGCTAAAAAAAAATATACATTAACTATATAGCAGCTAAACACTACTGAAAATAAACTGAATAGACATAAATGTTGAATAACAGAAATTCACTGAAGGGATGCCATGTTTTCTTCATTTAATTAAGCTACTTCATGGCCTGTACTGGTGCTGGATAACCACAAGAAATTGTGCAGAACTAGCAGTAAGAGACTGCTTTTATTTTCAGACTCATTGCCTGACTGACAGTCAAGGCTACAGACGATGAACGCTGCCAGGTGATTCAGTTGTGAAACCACTGATGCCTGTGAGACAGTATTGTAATGTGTGCACGGACAGAAATCTGGGGCTTACTTTCACAGTGCTGCTTGTCACAGGCTGCATGTGACAGATAGAAGCAAGCATTGCACAGTTTGGGCATAGTCAGTGCTGCCAAAATAGAGTCAGCTTCCCTCCCCTTCCTTCATGTGACCGCGAATGCCCTATTTGTGTTTTCATTCTCCCTTTTGTTTAGACTTTTGCACAGAGGGGCCATTTTGTTCTAGAACTTTTTTTTTTTTTTTTTTTTAAATGCCAAATATAATAGCAAAGCTGCAGTCAAATCCCAGACGTTAACAGCACCTCATTCTGGCTGTGTATCCTGTCATATGATCTACCACCCTGGTGGAAAATGAAACATGCTCAGCTGAAGCATATAGAAACTGAAACTTTGCCAGAACACAGCTACAAGACAGATTTCCTTATTTAATAATGTGCTAAATGCAATATTAAATCCTGCAGACTTTGTACAACTTCACCAAACTGGTTGCAAAATAGCAATAATAATAACTTTCAATACTTACAGTGCAGTGTGCCTTCAGTTTGACTTTAAAAAAAATAATCTAAGATATATATTTTTTAATGTCAGGTTTCTGAGAAGCTGATTTTGCTCATGTTTCTAAATACTTTCCTGCAGTCATGGTCTACTGATTCTCTTTTTTTTTTTTTTTTTTCTTTTGGATGAAAACAGCAATTGTGATACGGGCACCATGCTTCAGAGCAAAGGAACTAATAGGACTTTCTATTGCAAAAAAAATATTGCAAAATTAATGACAGTGATAAGATCTGATAACATGCATAACCCTTGAATTGCAGCCATGCCTACTGTGAAAGAGTGAGTGGCCACGTGGGCAGAATTTCCCTGGACAGTTGCAGACCATGGATAAATATTTCTGCATTTCCCAGAGGTTCACTCTGTAGCTGGTGGAGAGAACCAGGAATTTCTATAGCACAGTTTATCTGACCTGAAACAGATGTCAGATATAGATTGCCCTGCCTGTGTGTTTGTTTGTTTGTTTTTTAATACGGCTTATTATTCGTGATACAGGTAAAAATAAAAATAAACACTGAAGACTAATTCAGCTTTTGCCCCTAGATTTGATGCATTACAGTATATTCTAGTAGATCTTGGAATTAAGTTAGATAATGTGGCAGTTCAGAGTGTTTTTTGTATAGAACCACAGAATATCCTGAGACCTGCGAGGATCACTGAACCCAACCCCTGGCTCCACTCAGGACCCCCAGAATTTAAGCCCTATGTTTGAGAGCGCTGTCCAAACACTCCTTGAAGTCTGGTAGCTTGGGGCCTGACCACCCTCTGGTGCAAACCCTGTCCCTAACCCCCAGCTGCCCCTCCCCTGACACAGCTCCACGCCGTTCCCTCGGGCCCTGTTGCTGTCACAGAGAGCAGAGCTCAGCGCTGCCCCTCTGCCCCTCTGCTCCCTGTGAGGAGCTGCAGCCACCATCAGGCCTCCTCTCAGGGCTGAACAAATCCAGCTACTCTTCACATGCCTTCCCCTCCTGACTTCACCATCTTCAAAGCCCTCCTTTGGGCATGCTCTGATAGTTTTATGTCTTTATAATGTGATTCCCAACCCACACCCATTGCTGAAGGTGAGACTGCACAGCACAGAGTGGGGCTCAATCCCTTCCCTCACCCAGTGGCAGTGCTGGGCCTGATGCCCCCCAGAGTCCAGTTAACCCTCGTGGCTACCAGAGTACACTGCTGACTCAGATTCAATTTGCCATCAACCAGCACCCCCAGATCCCTTTCTGCTTTGTATGCTGTCTCTTAAGTTCAGCTACAAATTGTTTCTTTTAAAGAAAGTTTAAGATCGTTAAGGAAAATGCAATAGTTCTTTGTACAAATCATTCATACTCCAGTTTTTCAAGTTCTCAAAATGTATACCAATTTGCTTCATTTATAATACTACTCCTTCAGTACAGACAGTTGGCTGTAGAATTAAACTCTAATGGAATTAAAGAATACAATATTAATATGTCTGTGTTATCAGTGAGAACCAATATGACTCACTTGGGGGAGAAATCATTATTGTGTTCATTGATGACTAATACAGTTTTTAAAATCTTTTATGTGAATTCAGACCTGTTAAATCTGGAAACAAGTGCACCTCCTCCTCCTGACAGAACAAGCATAGCATTGTGTAACCAAATGCCCTGTAATAATTGCACCAATGCACTGAACTTCTAAGAAAAGCAATTACTGTCTTTTCATCAGATTTAGTTCTAAAACAACTACTTCATTAAACTTGTGGTTTTGCCAGCTGATTTTTAATTATTTCAGAAATGGAACAAAGAGAAGAAAGTAATCATCTACCAGATCTCTATAACCGCTCATGCAAGCAAATGCTTTATTGAGATCATTAGTGCTGAGTTTGTGAAGTACCGTGCAGTAACCTGCATTATGAGACATCAGAATAAAGACAAACTGACTTCACCTTTTTGTTTCCCCAAATAATGAGAAGAATCATGCCAGTCACGTGGCTCACTCCTCACTGGCACCGTAGCTGCAATAGTTCACATGGTCTCCTGGTTCAGAATAAATCTGAGAAGGCGTATGTTGAAGCCAAAGCTGCTGAGTGACAGCTGTTCACAATTCCTGACTTCACTGATCTACTTCCAATATCTTTAGAACTACATGTAATGTTGAAGGCTAATTCTAAACAAACTGAGCTACCACTGTATCAGGTATAAGAAGAATAAATCCCTAATTTCCTTAACCAGGGACTTCCCAGAGCCAGTAGCCCATGAAGGGAAAATTAATCTGGATACCTGGAGGACACTGCCAGCCTGGCAAGAAAACACAAGATCCACGAATCCTTGTAATTGTATGAAAATTACTAACCCATCATCATGAGAACAGACTGGAAAGTTACTGTGTATAACTGTGTAACTTTTACGTATAAATACCAAGCAGATAGTTTTGTGTGTGTGCTTGACCTGTAGGAAACCACTGAGCACCCTGGCTTGTGCAATCCTGAAATAAATAAGCAGTATCTCTCCTGAGTGTGTGATGATTGACTTATTGCTAACCAGGCAACAAATCTGCTTTTCAGGCAACAGTAATGGAATACATTTTTTCTGGTGCATCTTCTTTGCCCTGAAAGTTGCAGAGAGCCGGATAGTTGGAGTAGTTTCATGAACTGCTCCAATCTAAAATTATTTTGCTCCTATGCCACTATTTAGGGATAAAATGCCAGGCATATCCCTTGACCCCTACCACATAACCAGCTTTTCACACTCCTCCCTCTTTAGGGAGTTACTTTTTCTTTTTCTTTTTCTTTTTCTTTTCTTTTTTTTTTTTTTTTTTTTTTTTACACTTTTTCATTATGTGAATTGCTCCAGATGCCCTTTTGCTTTAACTTACTCCCATAAGCTTCCTTCTGGGAATGCAACACCTGTCTTTATGATTACAAAGTAGTCAGGATTATGCCTTTTAGACTGCCACCAAGCAGACTTCATATCCCATCCCCTCCAGAAACATTCATCCTAACATGAACTTCTTGCCTGCACCTGCTTGTACAGCTGCTTGTACACAGCTACTGCTGACTCAGCAGAGCCAGTAAAGGATTTAAGAGCAGGTTCTTATACTCCTCAGAAGGTGTTTTACAATCAGTGTAAGGATGATTAAAACTTACTATGTCATTAACTAAGATGTATCTAGTTATCAGCCATCTCTGCCAGCTGCACGTAGCTCTATGGGACACCCAGGAGTCTCTCAGGTGATTAGTAGAAATACACATATGCACCTGATGTCACAGTAGGTACCCTAAAGGTATGCATGATATCCATATGGAGCAGAAATGGAGGCTATGGGAGACTTACAGGATACTGGTGCTGTTCTGAAAGAGGCAGTAGCTGAAGGCCACACACAGTGCCAAGAGCACCTTAAAGACTCACTCAGTCCATGGCAATAGGAAGTGTTTGTGGGGGGGGGCTGAGGGGGGCGTGCAATGGGAAAAGCAGGACAGGCATTTATCAGCTGTCGAAAGAACAGTAAATTCAAAGCCAACACTCAAGTTTTTGTATTATGGACTTTATGAAGAATTGCAGAACTTGGAATGCTGCCTGCTGCTCTACAGATAGAAAAATGTGGAATTGAAACATGAGATAAAATTACTGAAGGAACAAGATTGGGGAGGTTGAACTGCTGGCATTCCCCTACTGCAGAATTTGCAGTCAGCAGTTACTGTGTGAGACCAAGGATGAATGTCACACTGGCAACTGAAAGTAGTTCAAGAAGCTGTGAAGGGAGTATTAGAAAAGATGGAATTTGTGGATCAGACCATTTGGCTCACCAGAGGACAACCTGATCACTGAAAAAAACACTGCAGAAAAGCAGAGTATGGTTGAATCCCTCTGTGCAGGATTAAGAGATGAAGACGTTGGCTGCTAGGACAGAGTGACATTCTTCTGATTTGTTCCTATTGGAACCTTTATACTGAAAGTCCATTCCTGTACTCTCCACATGCTGTTTTACAAAAGGAACAGATGATGTTTCCTGCATTCAGATGGCTCTGGTAATTATCAAAATAGCCCCAGAACTGATGCAAATAGGCATGAGCACCATTGGGAAATTCAAAGTAACAACCAATTCAACTCCAGAACAAGTAGGAATTGTATCACAGGTTCCTGGACTCCTGAGGGATACCAGTGCAAAGCTGATAGTGAGGCATCAAGAAACCTTAAGAGTGCTGGTGAAAGACTTTAACAAGGAAGTAAGTTGGGACTGCAGCACTCTGAAGTTTGCATTCTCAGGGAATTGATGCAATCTCCACATCTTAGAACCCTTTCACTGACAGGCTGAGTTTCTCTTAGAAGTAGCTAGGCTGCTTGTTCCGTCTGTGTTGAGGGCTTCAGAACATCAAAGCCCTCTTGATTTGGAAATAGATTTCCAATTGCAAAGTGTTCATGTCTGATTTATGTTTGAATCAACACTACCTTTTAGGTCAGCAGAATCCAGAATGGATTTTAGACTGCACTGAGTGGAGAATAAAACTCTCTCATTAAAAACAAAAAGTAAATACTGCCATAACTAAGGCAGCTCTGATACTACCCTGTAATGTAGTTCTGTAGCACTGCTATGTGTACTATATGGTGCTCATTCACCTTTGCGTAGTTTAAGGTACATCGTGTTGTGATGAGCCTGTGGTCATTTCCTGGCCAGCATTTTGTGAGAAACACATTTGGAATATGCTATAAAGTACTCTGGCCTCTACTCTACAGCTAAGCCAGGCTATTGTTTTATCCTTCTGTCTATCGTGTTTGCACCCATCTACAAAGTGTTTTTTGACAGTAATCCTAAACCATCTCAATTTAGGCTAGTGCAACGGGGTGAAAAAAAAAAAAAAAGGACTTTTTTTTTCTTTGCCTTATGGTATGCAGCAATTCTGAAACAGATGATACTGTGGTAGCAGCCCCTATCAATATCCCCTTATTAAGAAATATATTTAGCAGAGTATTTCCTTTCCTTATCAAAGATACGTTAGTTTTGTCTAAGAGACAACGTAACAGACTGTTGCATAATGACATATTTTTTTTTCCAGACACCTTTATCTACACAAAACTTTCTTTTAAAATATGTTCTGGAGCCAACTAAGAAATGCTTAAAATGTGACCGCCAGCATCAACTATGACTTAAATATGAACATATGCTTGTATGGTGTGCAAATATTTCAAGATTACATAAACATATTTTAAGGATGTTACTTAATGGATGATATACAAATTAGATTTCTTTTTTTACTCAATATTTTTTCAGTAGTTTTTTGCTCAAGACCTATTGTGTAGATCTTAATGCCTAGAAGCCAAAGAGAACAGGCAGGCAAGAACTGGCTTCTGACCTTTCTACAATGAATCATCAACACAGAGAAAACACAATCAGAAAAATACTGCAGAAAATATCAGGGAGAGAACAAATGAAAAGAAACAATCCATTAAGAATCTTCACATCTCCCCACAATTCAAAAAAAAAAAAAAAAAAAAAAAAAACCCAAAAAACAAAACCCAAACACCTAGAAACAAAAGTATATAAATTAGCCATTTGAGAGTAAGTATATGACCTGATGTGCAAACATTAATCATTAATGCAGTCGGAAACGAAGTGGGGTGTCAAACAGAAGCCACCATATAAAAACAGAGGAGCCTGAAAGGATTTCACAGCTAAAGCTGAGTTATTTTTTCATTTCTCACACAGTTGAAATGGGGAAAGTCCATGTGTTTCTCTGTAATTAGGTAAATTCATATGTAGCTGTCAACAAATACTTTGAATCAAAATAGGAAATTTTTGGTGTCAATGACCTAGTTCTCTATAGAACAGGACACAGATAAACCTGCAGCATTAAAAATCACTATAAATGTTATGCATATCATTCAATAGGAAAGCAGAAAAACTCTAACATTCAATTTAAGACAAATTCTCAATGATTACTGCAAATGAAAGGGGCAATATATGTGTCATTTAAGCAAACACTGCTGTGTGTCATCACCTCTAGGCTTATTTGCTTTAATTTTCAGCTTAAACTGATGATGTGTAAAATTGGAAAAGGGTTATAGGTCAGTGATTTTGGAAATATTATACTATTCAAAAAATTTCTTGAACGAAATCACTGCAGTGCTTTGACAACATGAATTAAGACTTCATCACAGTACTGCAGTTTTACATGCAAGAAAACAAAGAATTTTTAATGAGAAAAAAATGTTCAGTCACAAAAAACGAGGTCTCAAATGATGCATTTGAATTGTGCTTGACCCAACTATTCTCCTTTTGCTTACATCTCCATGCTAACGCACAGTACACTTGTAGCCATATACTTTTAAGAAGACACTCCAATACTATATAATTTTAAGGGCCATGAAGATGATCAGAGGACTGGAACACCTCTTCTACACAGTCAGGAAGCTCAGCTTATTCAGTCTTGAGGGGACTCCAGGGAGACTTCATTGTGGCCTTTCAGTATTTAAGGGGCGATTATAAATACAGGTGGAATCAACTTTTTATATGGGTGATAGGACAAGGGGGAATGGTTTTAAACTAAAGGAGAGGAGATTTTGATTAGATGTTGGGGGGAAGTTTTTCCACAGAGCAGTGAGGTGTGGGCACAGGCTGCCCAGAGATGTTGTGAATGCCCTATCCCTAGAGGTGTTCGAGTCCAGGTTGGACGGGGTTCAGGGGAAACATGATTTAGTGCTTAATCTAGCAGATGCAACTCTACCCATGGTCGGGGATTGGAACCAGATGATCTTTGAGGTCTCTTTCAACTCAAGCCATTCTGTGGTTCTGTAATTTTAAATAACCAGTTTCCAGTGCATGTTCAGGGATGTATTTTAATTCTTCTGTGCAGACCTCAACTGTAAGTTTTTGGAATTGATGTTTTAAAGATATTCAGCTCCTAACTTCAGAAGTTCAGTGGGATACTGAATTGGTTTAGGTTTATTCTAAAACTGTTTTCAAGATTGCTAGATCTGCAACAGCCCCTCCCATGTTCAGACAACTCTGATGATACATAAAAATGGCAAACAGACTACCTATTTTGGAGGTATTGTACTACTCAGGGCTTACTGCATGAATTCTAGGTGTTCTTTGGTGTTGTATTTTCTAAATCTCTCTACATTGCTTTTTCAGAATTAGTTCTTGTAGCATATGGGGTATTCCCTCCCTTTAAGATAAAAACTAGAACCTCAACAAAATTTAAAAAGAAAATGCAAAAGATTGGGAAAAAAAAGTTCTTTAAGTAAAACAAGCCCATGCATGCCTCAGTGCTTAATCACTTCAGCTAGTACATGAAAACCTAAGATAGTAAATAGAAAGCGATTACCCAAAAATGCTACATGCAAGTCATTGCCTAAACTGAGAAATATCAAATTTAAAGAGTCTAATGAATGCATTTTAACATTCAAAGTTAAAATATATTTGAAGCGTAATAAAACTGATGAAAATTATGCTCTCTCTCTGATAATATCCAATTTGATTATTTTTATCAGCCAAAGTCACCTTCACTAAATTATTCATTACAGTTCATGTCAAATTCAGGAGGGAACTTCATGGGAAATGAATAGCTTAATTAACTTGATAGTCTCTCTAAGTAAAAGGGTACGCATGACTATACAGATCTTAGGCCAAATGTAAAGGAACAACATTGTTTAGTAGTTACTATTCATACCACAGCCAGTTTGATGAGATGCTTTTCTTAATGTCTTGTCCAACAACGAACACATGCTGGTACGTGTTGTTCATCTCACATAATCACATATACCTGACAAGAATGAAGCGAAAAAAGACTGAGCTGAGTCACAATGGTGGATCTCCACAAAAGAGTCAAAAATTATGGCTGCCCTTCAATAAAAGTCCAGTTTGGATAGCTATGGAAGGGCAGCTCCTACCCACCATTTCTGTCGTGAACTCTGAAGAGAGCTTTGCCTTAACTGAAGGGTTGGTCTGAAAAGCCACCCTCACTTAACACAACAGGTGGTAACTGAACCAAAACTGAACTCTTTCACTTTCTGAAGCATTCTGCTTTCGTTACAGCTACTGTAATTATCCTTAACACTGCTGCCAGGACCAACATTTTTGGTTATTCTCAACATTTTTCACCTTCCTAGAACTGCATTCCTGATCAAGTGAGACTTGGAGCCTAGATCCATCCTATTTCTAAGAATTTCCCATGTATTCAGTACATTCATGCCAAAATAGCCAATTTGTTCCAGAAAGATAAATAAGTCACGCGTGTTAAGCAGCAGTAAGGGACTTGGAAACTACTAATTTCTCTTTTGGCAGATGCTTGTGAGGAGAGCCTTTGCATTCAATGCCAAGTGGCTCTCCCAGCTCATGTATTTAGTGCAATATTAGAGCCTCAAGATGTGTACAGCATACAGAAACTTTGCATTTGCATTCAAACCACCACTGAATTGTTTCCCAGGTTAAACTCCTTATTTTTCAACAAAAGCCAGAAAACACTGGGAGCTCTTAACTCAGCAACAGACACGCAGCACTATTCCTTGCCTTAACCAAAAGAAAACTTTCAAATTCCATCTCCCTTCCTATCTCCAGAGCTATCTCAGGTAGGGATAGACAAGTTTATGACTGAGTAAAGTGCAGCTCCCCTTACCCAATTCTGGTGTACTGCAAGCTGCCTTCCAAATCAAGCTCTTTCCACTCCCAGCAGCTGCTGACAACACCTTCGGAATGTGTATGTAACTGGTTTGCAGTGGGATTGGGGAGAAAGAAAAAGGAGTTGTTCTTCCAGCTAGGAACGACACTTTTGCATCATTAACTAAA
This sequence comes from Chrysolophus pictus, assembly GCA_037305975.1. Lineage (NCBI taxonomy): Eukaryota > Metazoa > Chordata > Aves > Galliformes > Phasianidae > Chrysolophus > Chrysolophus pictus. Next base: position 35,568,483 of record CM074578.1, read on the forward strand.
CAAAACCAGTAAATACAGAATTCAGAAAGTTTTACTTATTTTTAAAGTTTGAGAGTACTCGGATGGCCTGGCGGATCCCTTGACAAATCTGCTCATTTCTATATATTAAAAGCAGCAAGATATTCTGATTACTGTAACAGGTTGATTTCTCCAGTACTCATTTTGATTTCAATTGCAGATGTACCCATAAGAAGAAGGAATCAAAAGTTAGTGCTCGCATCTTTAGGACTTCCATCAGTACACCTGAATGACAGGGTAGAAACGCACAGATTCTTCACTGCAACAACCACAACTGTGCAGGCTATCAAAACAAATTTAGCAGCATAAATTCAACCTTTCGGATAAACCACCCTCCTCCAAAACCTTATAAAAATACCAGTGCAACATAGAGCCATTTTACAAAACAATTGTCTTTATAGAAAGGTATTTTAGTGGTATATGCTGAGGTAAATGATAAAAGTAGACCCAAAGGGCATTACCAGTGTTATGAAGAACTCCAGATGAAATTTGGCCAAAAGCCTGTTTTATAAAAGCTAATATTTACCTACCAGTTATGAATATTTACCTACCAGTTATGATTGCTGGTAAGGTTCTTATTGCTGTAATACTTCAAAATTACTTTTCAGATTACAAATTGAAAAATATATGAAATTAGATCAGTATGAATGTTAGGTATTAGCTGTAACAAATTTTAAAAGGCATTGTACCAAGTTTTCTTAATTGTTTACTAGCCAATTTGATTGTAGCAGGTAAATAAAATACAGCATACATTTTACCTGACGCCATGCATCAAAATCACCATAAAAACTAAGTTTATCAAAGTCCAACTCCACAAGGAAAACATGAAAAAGTGCAAATTATGTACCCAGTATTTCTGTCACAGCTGTTTTTTTTTCTTAATATGGCATGAAAAAGGTTTACAGCATATATTAAGAAAATTCTTACAAGTGTTCACCTCAATGCTTATATATACAACATTTTGCTCAAAGTGCTCACTATATTAAAAAAACTGATTGGATAAAAATATTTAAACAGTGCTTTCTGAACGTTCAGGGAAAATTCATATAATACATCAGTCCCATTGGTTTTCCTCTTCACTCAGTGCAATGAGATGCAGAAGTCACATCAACTTCATGAAATCTTAGCTCGCCACAGTGCCAGAAAACCTCAGTTACAGTGGCATTCTTGGTGTCCCATTAGGAGTGGGTCTCTTATTTTTTTGCACATGACTTTGATGTTTTCGAGATCTTACTACTTTCATTCTTACTTCAAATACTTCTTGTATGGCTTTTCGAAAACAATGGAAATTGTAGTCTATTAATCCTACAGAGACAGAAATGTTTTCCAAATTAATTAAAACATTTACACAAATGAAGTAATCACAAATTTGTTTATATTCTACATTTACTGAAGTACCACATTCTTTCTAGAGGTCATCATCAGTGAATTCTCCAGGCAATTTTTTCTGTGCTAAGCAGAAGTACGTTTAATAAATACAAGTAATTCAGTAAGCATCACAGTTTCTTATCATATCCTGTATTAACTGCACATATTGGTCTTAAGAGAACACAAAGAGAAGTACTTTGGCAGATAGGAAAGCTGTAACTTCATAAAGAGCTTTGGAGAAGCACTCAGGATACTACAATATAAATTAAATTGTTTCCCAAATTATGGTGTCATTTTGCAACTTTACCTCACAAAAGAACCATGATAAAAATACGTATTATCTAGTAGTAAAAAAAATAATTCATTTTTTAATAATATATAAGTTTTGAAACAGATACTCTACAGCTATATTACCAAGTCAGTTTTATATATATATATTTATATATAACCAAGTAGCAGTCAGTTATACTTCGTTTTACACTTTAACTGAAAACTAGCACAACAGTCATGTTGTCAGATTACATACATACATAACAGGCAGTTAAAATTACCATGTGAGTGGGCTGACTGTGATCCCACAGAAAAGCTGTAAAGCCATACTGGTAGTCAATCAGAAGACTTACTGTTGCTATAAATTGTTTAATACTGCCATACAGTTTTAAAATTTTGGTACTGAGCTGATGACCTCAGACAGGGTTAATTGCAATAAGCTTTCCCAATGTTGTGTTTTCAAACTCAATTTCCTTAACAGGAGACAATAGAAATTTGAAATAGTTCATACCCAACGTGTTATACTTTTTTTTTTTTCTTCCAGAAATTGCTTTCTTTCTCCCCTGAGTTCAGACAAATTACTCAGCTGAAGTTTCAAGACACCAAAATAAAACTGCATTATAATATCAAACCATACTGCTCATGAGTATTGACTTCAATATGAACTGTCCCAAATTATGTAGACACAACAGTTTTACACAGGCGTGCACAAAGCCTAACAAGTATTTGCTCAACATGGTGTCTTTTCTGAAACAGTCCTGTTAGTGTTACAGTAAAACTTTTTAATGCTTTCAGCAAAACCAACATGGGCAGCAGCTAACTTTCAAAGGTAGTAATAGTGGTACAGATATGTGAGAGAAATTTGACCAGGTAAAGTTCTATAAAATAAAAGCTAAACAGCCTGTCAAACAGTTCAGCAGAGATGGCTTGAGTACTGCATTCACAAACACAATGACACTGACTGGTGAATTAGTATCACAAGAAATGGGTCACAAGCCAAAACGACGGCTCATTTTTCCACTGTTCCTTTCCAGTCTTGGGACATTTGGAGCCCAGTAATCCAGTAAACACCACACCAAGTAAGCAATGTGGTAATTAACTAAGCTTTCGGTGTTGACCTCGACTAGGATCAGAGCAGGATAGGAAATGTTAGGTGCTTTAACTACAAAATGTAAATGCTGCCTAATCCCAAATATGTAGCTTTTTAAAAGCCTACTTTCAAAGACAAGAAAAGCGAGAACATATTTCTACCAGCTAGTTTCAATACTTATCCTTTGGTTATGGCACACAAGCTGTTCCAAACGCATATGCTAGTGCCAATGGGTACAAAGCAACGCTAGCCAAGATAAATTGACACATTCTACTGTTGCAGATGGAAGCTTCATTGCAATGAATGTAAACTGTATGCTTTCTTATCAGAAAGCAGTCAAATGTATTTATGATTTCATCTTAATGTCAGCACAATACTTCATGCCTTTAACCATGTTATGTAAGCTCTATCAAGCTGTCCTTGTAATATTTGTGATACAGCTAGAGACTGTATCAGCTAATGGCAATCAGAGTTATTCATTAGTTTGTTTGTATAAGGTAAAATAATGCAATATTAGAAAGAAGTAAATACCTTTTCTCTCAAAGCTTTCTTCTCTCACAAAGCAAACAAGAGCAAGGAATTTTGTTACTTCTTTTAAATAAAGAACAGTTGTATTGTTCAGTTTTATGATTGCCATTGATTCTTTGTCATATGGAGTTCCAGTGCCATCGTCTTTAAGCCTGAAAGGAAATATTCAAACAAACAAACAAGGTAAGGCATCAGATGAGTTAAAAGTATTTCCAGATATGTTCTTGCACCAGATAATCCCAATCTTTATGAAATTTTCATTTTAATCTTTCAGGGAAATTCTTCAAGCACCACAATGCATAAACTAAGTGGACATAGAGATTAAACTGTTTATTCAGATACACCTAGAAATCAGATCATTAGGTTTCCAAGAATCTGACATGGAGCCCTTCTTTCTTCAAACCATTTACCATAAAGTTGTCTGCTTTCTTTTAATCACTGCATTATATTACAAACTTATCTAAAGCATGTGAACCAGTAAGTCTGTAGTGATAATTCCAAATCCAATAACCTTGCTTCAGCACTGGCAGCTGACTGATAGTTTACACCATCATGAGACCTTCCTCATGAGACTATGGCTTTTGTAACATCATATCATGAAGACGTTTCTCCTTCACAGATGATACACCACGACAATCACTGTATTGGATTAGGACCTTGTCATTTCATTCTCATTCCTGAATGCACACAGAGATCTTCTTAAATGGGTAGTTATCACCAATCTCCCAGAATAATTAGCATCAATAATACTTTAAGGTAACAGGTTTCACAGATGTTCCAGGAACAGAGGACAATAAATGAATTCCAATATCATGCTTTTAGTTTGCAGCTAAAAACCTTGACAGGCAGGTTTCTATGACAAATGCTAAATGATTACACAAGAGACAGTGGCAGAATGAAACCGACTAGAATGCCTCCTTGTTGTGTTATACAGATAATAATTTTGAACCACAGAACTGTATCTTTCTCTCCACACATACAAAAGAGGGTACAGAATCAGAATCCTTCATTGTAAACCTCTGTAAAACACAAGTTCTTGTACAGTTAAGAGATCCAATCTAAAATCTAAAAGATACAGCAGAACACACAACTAAATAAATTTTACAGAAGTATTCAACAATCTGTTGTTCTTTTGCTGTTCTAATAGTTATTGCACACCTGCGCCAAGATTTTCCCCCATACCTTCTTGAAGAGTACAAAAGATCTATAAAAACAGGTAAGAATTTCAGACTACTGAAGACTATCACATTTTCAGAAGCAGATACTGTGGGTTAGCCTCCAATTCTATACACTTTAATGCATTAATACTTAATGCGCCTCTGCCTTTCCCAAGAATAGCTAGCACTGCACTGGGCCTAGCCATTTGAAACACCAACGTAACTTGCAAGGAAAGTTGATGGCACCAGGCTGAGTGGTACAGCTAACACAACAGATAGAGGGACCTGGACATACTCAGTAAGTGGGCATATAAGAATCTAATGAGGTTTAGCAAAGCCAAGTACAAGTGCAGCACTTGGGTCAAGAAAATCCCAGATAGGAATACAGACTGGGAGAAAAACTGAGAGCAGCCCTGTGCAGGACTTGGGGGTCCTGATGGACGAAAAGCTGTACATGAGCCAGCAGAGTGCTATGGCAGCCTGGAAGGCCAATAGTATCCTGGGCTGCATCAAATGAGGGGTAGCCAACAGGGCGAGGGAGGGGATTAACCCCCTCTACTTTGCCCTCATGAGGCCCCATCTATTCTGCAGCCCCAGTACAGGAAGGATGTGGAGCTGCTGGAGTGGGTCCAGAGGAGGGCCATGAAGATGACCAGAGAGCCAGAGAACCCTTCCTATTAAGAAAGGTTGAAGGCAAGAGGGTTTGGTGCTAGGAAGAATTTTTTTACTCAAAAAAAAAATGGTGAAGTGGGAGAATAGGTTGCCCAGAGAGGTTGTGGATGTCCCGCCTCTGGAAGCATTCAAAGCCAGGTTGGATGGGATCCTGGGCAGCCTGATTCAGTGACTGACAACTCTGCCCATGGCAGGTGGGTTGGAACTCAATGATCTTTAAGGTTTCCTCCAACCTAAGCCATTCTGTGAGAGTTCTCCAATCACTAAAGGATAGGAAGCTGAAAAATTCAAATTTTGTGCAGAGAAAAGAGGACAAGCAAAAAACTGATGGAAGAGTGAAGCAGCTCTTTAAGGCCAGCAGAGGTGACTAACTATTAAACACAACTACATACAGCCTCACATTTAATTATTTATTTTAAATGAGAGACATCCTTCTGTTGAATTTGGCCCTAGCGAACAAAAAGATAGTTAATATTTCCGTTTACCTTAGGATGGCTACCTCCCACTCCTTCCCACAAAAAATAAATTACTCACATAGAAAGAGGAAGGTGCTTGCAAGAGAAGCTGTACAGGGAACACTGTTGCTAGCAGGTGATCTGCACCTAAGAGGCCCTTAATTTCCTCCTTCTCCCTTACTCATTATCATTATTTTTACATCTACATAATTCTTATTTTGAGGTCATTCAGTTTCCAGGTACATAGCTTCATGAAAAAAAAAAAAAAAAAACAAAAACAATTTACTTACCCATATATACAAGAAATGTCAATCACAACATCTATCATATCACAGCAGAGCTCATAAGTTTGCATATCCACTGGAGTGCTGTCCGTTGCAATATAGATCTTACTTACTACATCAAATAAAAATGCTTTTTCAATCCCAGAATTCTATTGAAGAAAGAAAGAAAAATGAAATGTAAGCCCTGTGTTTGAATTAGTACCAAGATTTTCTGTTTCCCTACTTGCCTGTTGTACAAAAAAAGGTAAGGTTAATTAGGAGTTAATTTGCAATCAAGCTCATTTTGAGGAATGACATATTTGTAGCAAGTTGTGATGGCTACAGACCTTCTATACGCCTCTGTCTTTGATAGAAGTTAGGTACCCAAATTTCCTCTCTAGAATAAATTACACTTATTTTCAGTGTAAAACACAAGATTAAAAAAAATTTCCAAGATCAACCTTCTGGGGTGCTGTTTCTGATTGTAGCAATGGACATAAAAAGAAAACAATAATTTAAAGTTATTCTAACTGGACATGTAGGATGGTGAAAACAAAGAAGAGAAAAAAATTGACAAAGACAGCAGGAATCAGGAACTAATTCCCCGAGGAAACTGAGAAATTGTTTCATCAGTAGCTGTTCTACTGCATAGTTCCTTAGAACATTTTTTATTCAGAATCACAGGAAAAAGATCAGTATTTTGATGGTGCCTTTTCAGTTTTCATATAGAATTTGTGGTTAAAGACATGTTTAAGGCTTGCTAATGTGACAGCATCTATGCTCCTGTCATCCTGCCAAGCTAGTCAAGACTCTCTCCATACTGAACATGTATTATATCTGCAACTCTCAGATGGTAGGCAAGAATGCTAGCTCAGTCTCGGCTTATACTCTTTGTGTAGATAAGGCAAACTGCCATAAGCCTCTGTTGCCTAGAGTGGGAATAAAAAAACACCACGTGTACCAAAAACTGAAAACAGTAGCTTTGTGTGGTCATATCAAGACTTTGCACCTGGGCAGTTATCCCAGCATGAATACAAAATACAACTTCCCGGTATAGCTAAAGATCAAGCTGACAAACATGCTTCAGAATCCAGACACACAGAACGGAAGCAATTTTCTCCCTTTAAACCGTATTTTTTCCATATATGGGCCTCCCTTTTAGTAGGATTTGGGACTGTTGCTATAACTGTTTTGTAACTGTCAAAAACTCTGACGACCCATACCAACTTTTAATAGTTTCAGCTTTTGTAGTTATAGAAGTTTTCTTCTTGTTCTTTCTTTTGCAAGTGAATAACACATAATTAAAGACTAAAGTGATCCTCACACTTTCCAAATTTCCCATAATAAGCAGAAAGACTTCAACCTTACGCATTAATTCTTCCACTGCTGGGCATCCAAATAAGGTTGGAAATATTCATTCACAGTGGTAACAGAGGTGAATTTCTTGCCTTTCATTATGGAAAAAGACTTCATGAGTGAAGCTCATTTCTTTAGAATAGAAATTAATAGAAAAAAAATATTCAAGAGAAAGTGTACTCTGGATACCCTATGTACATGAGCTGAAGCATATGATATACAAGGAGACTCTCTGAGAACTGGGATTACACAGTCGGAGGAAAAGGCGGCACACTGTGGTCTATAAACCAACCCCCTTTGGGAAGATGTGCAGAAGACAGGTCCAAACTCTTCTCAGAAGTGTTGAAGGGCAAGAGGCAAAAGACAAACTGAAATTCTATCTTAAAAAAAAAAAAAAAAAAAGTAAAGCACAAAAAAAAAAATCCAAACAAAACAACAACAAACACAACCTTTTTTTAGCATAAGAGTGGTCAAGCACTGGGAGTTGCTATCCTTAGAGATACACAAAGCCAAACTGGACCCAACCCTATGCAAACCTGCACACAGTAGCTTGGCTTTCAGCAGGAGCTGACTTCTAAAGGTCCTGCTCAGCTTATTTGACTCTACGAATCTACATTTTTTGAGCATTAAGAACAAAACTGTATGTGTACTTATTTTGGTTATCCTGGCCACATTTAATAGCTGTGCAATTATAATATTCAAACAATACATAAATTCTGACAGCATTTCACATACTTCTACAGGTGTTGTCAAATAAGATAAATCACAATTTACCTGTAAATACCATCTGAATATAGTTCTTAAAAAGAAAACTACTTTTAAAAAGAGATTGGAACTTGAGTCCTGAAGTGTCATTCTTGAGGAGTCAATTATAAAATTTTATATTATGTAAGGATAAATTCAGTTGCACATATAAGAAGTACCTTAAAATATTAGGATGTCAGTGACAATATTGTAACATTTAACAATGAGAAGTTGTCATCTCAGAACTCTAGCAACTGCAGCCTGTCAACACTTGCAGTGGCAGTTTAAAAGGTTTTCATCTTGAAATGGCTGCCATGCCAGCAATTACACATGGTAGTAGGGTAAAACTTGGCATCTTAAACCATTGTTGCATTAACTTGAAACTGATACATTATGGTAGGATCTGCTGAGAAACTGGCAAGACTCCTTTTGTTTAATTTTGTATGGTGACAGAAACCTCTACAAAAGCGTAGGGTAGGCTGCTAATAGTGGTAACCACTACACTGTACCAGCATGACCTCTCTGATTTTATTTGCTGGAGTTTTTAGTATGCCTTAAATTACAAAACCAAAGGATTTGCCAGAATGTTTGTGAGGATATTTATCAAAATAAACATACCAATAAAAACAGTAATTATGAAGCCATAAGAAGTCAGGGCGTTCGGAGTAAAAATTACTATTCAACAGAGACATCATTAACACATAGATAGCAAAAATGACAGTGAGAAATCAACTGTTAGATTAGATAAATGGTCTTATCTTTCTCCTTCTTGAAAGTATGGAGTCAGAAGCTGGCCCTAAAAAGTAGTTTTTACACATTCCCACATTACACAACTTGACTACCTGGTAAGGCCATAGGAATAAGAAAAACAGACATCCCTCTATATGAAGCTGGTGTTAGCCAAAATTCACATGAGTTTTAAACACCAAACCATTCTTTAGTTATTTTGTTTTACAGGCAGTTAGACTAAAGAACACAGAAGCAGTATTATCATGATCAAATGTACGAGCTGTATGAGCTAACACACTGTGGCACTATAAAAATTGGTTAAAAACCTGAGGTGAACTCAAGGGTGATCACAGATCTATTTTTGTAATCACCAGCTTTTGTGTTGGAAGTCTTCATGGCATAAATGAAAGCACATCCTCATGAATATCGCTGCAAACCCAAACTAGAACACCAATACACCCACATTCTGATAACCAACACACTGGCTTCCTGAAGTATGAACAAAATCTATGTCAAGATTCCTAACCTGATTTGTTGTCACTAAGCTGCTAAAGAGGCGCCCACTAATTCTACACCAGAGAACGATGTTTAGTCTTCCTATGGTTGCAAATAAGAGTCATTCCGAGCCTCCCGTCTACAGATGAAAGATGCTCTTATAAGCAGAAAGCAAGCTTTCTGAGCACACAGTGAAGCAGCTACATCTTGTTCTATGCCACTGATTGTTATGTTCTATTTGGAGCTAAGAAACAGGTTGAGACTCTTGGCCCTATGGGCAGAGGAAATAGCTTACCTCTCGGAAATACTTCTCTAAATTTCCCATTCATCTGAATGAGTTGTTCTACCCTACTAGTCATATCTAATACTCTAGATTACTCTGGGGCCTTCAGTCTGGGTGTCCCAGATGCATAAAAAACTGTTGTCATTCGGGAAACAGCTCATGCTCAATTCACGTACAAAAGTTTAGTACAAACTTTTCAGCAACTCCAAACAGCGAGAAGACCTATACAGAGATCAGACTCATAATATGAGTAACTAGGGCAGTTCTGGAATTATGAACATTATAATTCAGCCAGCTTTCTCATTAATACTATATAGCATATTCAAAATAATACCTAATTGCTCCAGAACTGTAATCATCACCCTTTCATCATTACCTTTCTACCCTAAGTGGAATGCAGGGCTGGATGATAACTGGCATGCAGTACAGCCATTTTCTTGGAAAGAGGTCTTTGTCATAAACCATTCCTTATGAATTGGTTGCCTAATAGTAAGAGAATAAATTTGGGAAAGACACTTCTTTAATCCTAGCTCTCCCTTTCAGCAAAACAGCCAACCTCCCTCTCTCCCAGTTTTCACACCCCACACTGAGAAACTGTGAAGTCTTATTTTATCCTACAGGCTGTTGAATGATATTAAATAATTTCATGACTTCATAATCACAAAAAGGCAAACCAAAATGCCTTGCTTGGAAACTAAAGTTTGACTACTACTAATGTGAGGTACAAAAAAGGGTACAGTTCCAGGAGCCACTAGAATCTGAACTAATGCATCAAGAAAAGGGGGGAACTCCCCTTTCTCACAACTACTTACTGTGTTTCACATTCCTTATTCTCACATGTCCCCATTTCTAACCTTGGGCCGCAGAAAGACTATGTTGGTCTCCTTCATAAGCTACTTTTGACTAAATGAAACAGGCAAAAGAACTGGACAATATGCTGTATTAGTATGTGTCAGAGTGACTCCATGAGGAAAAAGGCAAGTGTTACAACCAGTATGAAGGAGGGGAACAGACCACACATCCAGGAGCAGTAGAACAAGCAATTATCTCCACAGCAACAGCAGAATGTTAGATATACAAAATTCTCTAACTGGCCTTGGAAGTAACTGTGGAAGCTGTGAAAACTGTGGTGGACTCTACCTCTAAAAATGTTAAAACTACATTTTCCTAAGAGAGATAAATTTCAATGCAAAATAGAAGAAATTCTCGAAGTACTATAAACAGTTCTCTTACGTAAGAGGTCAGATCAGATGATACTCTTTTAAGAATTTATCAACAAATTTCAAGTACTACTTAAAAAGCTGTATACAGCACAGACTTCTGTAATACTCAAATGAATTGAAAAGCAGGAAAGCAATGGCTTTTTCCCTCAGAGAGTGGTCAGGCACTGGAATGGCTGCCCAGGGTGGTGGTGGAGTCACTGTCCTTGGCAGTGTTCAAGAGGTGTCTGGATGAGCAGCTATGAGATATGGTTTAGTGCTTGTGGTAGCAATGGTAGTGGGAGGACGGTTTAACTGGATGATGTTGTAGGTCCTTTCCAACCCGATGATTCTATGACTGCTAATGCAGTTTATGTGCTACTTTCACTCAGAAAATATTGTATTTCAGCAGTTCAGCAATACTGTCAGACAAGGAAGGGAGGCCTAGTTTCATGTGAGTGCACTTCAATTATTTTGATAATTCCTCTGAACGTTCACGTTGCTCACGATCTCTCAGAAAGCAGCAAATAGGATATTTCAACATGCGTGATGTCATAGCTTCATCTACAGACAAAATATGTAACAAGTACTTACTGAAATAAAGATGTTAAGCAGATTTTCCAGTGTTGGGAGCTGTGGAATCAGTTTCTGTACCACTTTGCTAAATGCTTCAAATATAGAATGATCATATATGCTTGTCAGATAAAAGCTGGAAAAAAAAGGTCACCACATTTTTCTTTTAGTTATATACTGTGAACACGATGCACCTTTCATAACATTTGTGAAATGAAATATTGTCAAACAGCAAGTGCCTACAATTACACAATTACCCCTTGTGATCAAAAGTCACATGTTATGATTGAAGCACAGGCCTTCATACAGAAACTAAATTCTCACTATTATACTTGCTACAGCAATGCATACCTCCATACATAAAACAGACAACAAAACACCTAGACAGTGCAAATGAGCACCTGATGTAGGACTTCATGATGTAATTCCCCTTCATGATGTAATCTTAGAAAACATTTTTCAAATTGCAGAAGAGGAATACTACTGAACATATCTTCTGTGACTTAACTGTTTGAAAGCTGGACCCATATAACAATGCACAATGCAGTCAAGTTTTTAAGAGCTCTAAAGTATCTCTTTCTATACATCTGTACTTGGGTATAAGCACTAAAAATAATATGGAAACTTGATGTTCCCCTAGTTTCTAGTCTATAGAAGTTCACTGTTTTTAACTGTTTGCTACAATAATTTGCTTTATCATTAGATACAAGACAGCTGCTCTCTCTTTGCCTTCCCAAGTTGCTCTGAGGAGGCTGCAATAATGAGAACTAGTAACTGGGAGATGACTGTGAGGCAAGGAGCAGTTTCAAAGACAAAAGTGACATAGATGGCATATGCACTCTACAGGTTGCCACTGCCCATACTTCTAATTTCAAGACAGAGACTGCAGCAAAAACTGGCAGGACTCTGACATATTTGTCATCCGTTTTTAAGCATTTCCACTCCTTATCTTGCTCTTCAAGACAGCACTCAGAAATAACGTACTGCATGTGACTTGAACCAAGCAAATTATCTGCGACTTTTTCCTTCATACGTCAAAATCTTTTTGCTTGCTACTTCAAGAGAACAGAAAATATTAACTTGTTAAATAAACAGCTCCTCTCTGACATAAGATTTTTTGTACAGCAGCTTTTCTCACCTGAGATGAATCTTCTCCAATCCAGCATCTGCAAGGTCATCATTTGCCCTCTGGTGAATATCTCTTTGTGTTTCAATCTTGTGATCATCAGATAAGCCATCCACTTTATGGATAAAGATTTCAAAGTTGATGTCTGGATTCACTTTATATGCTCTGGTCACAGTAAGATGCAGCCGAGCTAATGCTTCCATATAATCATCCTAATGAAGGAAAAATAATAACTGCAGGAAAGATGTGTAAAATATCTAAAAGATCACAGTAATTACTTTTAAATAATGCTACAGCTTAACAATATTGTAGGTTCTTTATTTCTTATAAAAGAAGACTGAGCTTGTACCTAGCATGTGCACTGACATCAGGCTGTCAGCACTTGGGAGACTGAACAAGAACCTTGAGACGTTAAAGCAGTTAACTGTTTTAAACATCTTTGCAAAGGGAGATTAAAAATAGCCAAGCAGCTCTTCAAGTTTTAATGACTTCCTGTAAATGTGCATTTGTAACCATAAGTTATTTATTTACTTTGAAGGATCTATGTTTTCTAATCCATCTGTATGTTGCTAAAAAAAGACAAAGGTAGCTTAAATGCACCCCCATACACACTTTTTTTTTTCCCTTTCTTTTCTTTTCTTTTTTTTTTTTACCTGAGAGTCAATAACAAATATTAGTGCTCCAGTGCCTCTGAAAATCATCTCATAGTCAAATGTAGGGTCAAAGAAGTCAATCTGCCCAGGAAAATCCCATATCTGAAAGTTGACAAAGGAGCTGTTGGATACATCCTCTCTGCAGATTTTGTTTGTGCTCTCCAAGAAGAGGGTCTCATTTGGTGACATTTTGTGAAAGACAACTTTCTGAATGGAAGACTTCCCACTTCTTCTCAAACCCATGAGCAGGATTCGTGGCTTAACTTCAGTACTGAAGGGATCATTGAAATCCAAAACTGAATAAAATCATACAAGAAGAAGAGTAACATACTACAGCAATGTAGTTAATGAGTAACTGACAGAAAACATGAATCTGACATTTATTTTCATGACACTCTGAAGTTGGATTTATGCAAACATTACTGATTTTTAAACTGAGGGAACTACAGACATTTTAGCCTGGATTCTTTGCCCCTTAGTAGACTAAGAAAACCTACTTTTCACCCATGGCATAAACTGCAGACAGCATGCTTAGTTTGTACGTGAAAATTATTTTATCCCACGGCCATCCTAAAATATGTAATTTTATTGTAACACAATAAAACATTCTAACTCAACTTTAAAAAAAGAGTATCCAGTAACAAATACCTCTGTCAACCAACAGCTAGATCATGCTGCTGGAAGCAAGAAGTGAGCTTGTGTTAGTTACATTTGTGTGACATTGTAAAGCTACACAAAGGCTTTCTTCCTTCCTCTAAGCAAAGGAATCACACATCCCAAGAGCCATAGGAAGAGGACAACTCAGCAGGCACACACCTTCTCTTGTTGGGACTTAAAGCACAGAACTGAGCTCAAGGGGAGTCCATTTCTAAGGTCATTATGATTTCATCTGCTGTTAAATAATTTGTGTTACAGTCTATACAAAGTTGTTATCCAATAAATAAGATTTATAAATAAGATAACCCTTGTCTATCTGCAAAAAGGCCTGAAAACACTGTTATTCAGTTGTGTTACCTACTGCAATTTGAAACTCATGCAAATAAAAGTTAACATTTTTCAGGGATGATGCAATTATATCAGCATAAAGGGACTTAGAGGAATAAACTATATTGATATATTCATATGGATATGAGTATATATACTCACATATCTTTCACTCTAGAGATCACACCCATTTCAGTTTCAGGAATGTCTAATTAAGATGGCTACGTCAGTCTAAATTCTTACTAAAATGTAGTAGGTCTGTAACTTTGAAATGTCCTGTGATGCTGAGCTGAACCTAGTGCTGAATATAGTGGAAAAAAAGTTTTAAAATAATCCTGTGATATCCTGTTTGCAGGTCCAAACACAAGCAACACAAAATATTGAGTTGCCAATGCTACACCTGCAGAATAAGGCACTCGGCACACAGCAGTCAGGTTTAAAACATAGGTCAGACAAAGCACACGAGATGTCAGGCACACCTTCTCCTACCTACTGCATAACAGACTATCCAACCTAATTCAGGACAGAGGGAAATTGCATTTCTTATTCATTTTCTCCTAAGGTGAATTTGGAATTGCACCGCCTGCTGGCTCACCAGTAGTTATGCCTCTCACTGTGAGCCCCTGGTACCACAGTGACTGACAGACCATTGATCTTTGAGATCCTGTGCATTTTGACAGGCCTTGGCAGCTATTTCCACATACTGTGCTTTGTCGAGCCTCACCTACAGGACACTGTCAGCCTGGAGGAGCATGCAGATGAAATCCTTCAAGCAAAATAGCAGAAAGCTGCTGGGGACTGTAAGGTGCTCATCCCCCTAATGCAACAATGGACAACAGCAGCTGATCCACAGGCACCAATATTTAGGAAGTAATTAACTGCAGTCGACACACTGCTCTACTCCTCCTGTCAACATGAGCAATAATATCATTCTGTGACTGCATGAAATATGTGCCTAAGATACTTCAAACCAAGAGAGAGAGGAATAATAAGCCTCTGCTCTAAGACAATGTGACAGCATTCATTACATTCTGCGTGGCACAGTCTTGTCAACAAAGCAAACCAAAGGAATAAGATTTAACAGCATATTCCTCTCCACTCTCCTTAATGCACAAATTCTCTAAAGCTGCCAAAAATACAGACAATGTTTTATTAATGTTCACATATCCATACATCGTGCAATCTACATCTTGACTACCTGAAGGGAAATTAATTTAGTCAAAGCTTTACAAGAACTAGTTTGAATACATTATTTTCAAAATGCATACAAAAACGAGACTTTGGGTTGATCCTTTATTGCATGTTCCAAAGAATTATTAAAAAAAACTCCACTTTGCTCTGTTCATAACAGAACCTACCAAGTCTGGTTTGCTGTGGCTCTGTACTGTTTCCCTTTCCTCTCCCCACCACAGTAACACCAACTTCCCTGTATGTCTTATGACATACCCTCCAAAAAACTGATGTGACGTGCTGTGGCTGATCTGGAGCTGACCACACGCCTCAACAGCACACAGGCGTGCACCAGGCAGCCAAGTGCTGCCGCAGCACACGTCCATCTGCTTGCCTGTCTCTGAGAACACTTTCACTGGAGCCTCTCCTCTCAGTGCTACCTTTCATCAAGCCTGCACAAACTCAATCATATTTGAGACTTCTTTCCTTCAAATTCTGGTGTAGGCAGTCAGTAGTTCCCAAAGTTCTGACAAGTTATGAGACAACAAGAAGACAGGCTAGCTACTTCTTTAAGAAATAGGCCAAAAAATCCACAGGTACCTAAAAAAAAGTATTTAAAATAACTTGGAGTTTTAAATTGTTGCTATATTATGTTTTCCCAGGTAGACGCATTTTTATGGACTGTAATAGTTACTAGAAAGAAATCACTTCATATTAAAACCATATTAAAGAACAGAGTTGGAAGTGCAAACAGTTACTAGCAAGTAGAGTGAATGCCGTCTCTTCTACTAGTAGGAGTGCTACTTAGCTCTTGAAATTCTGCCAATTCAAAGACAGGGAAATGTGAATTAATATCATCCAAACCTGACTAGATAGCAGAGCTGCTGAAGCACTTTCCTTGGAGAGAGAGTTAGGAGATTACCTTATATGTAAAGGAATTGGATGATACACTGCCTGCCCACATTCCTTTCCAGAGTACATGACAACTCCTTCTTTAATTTGCCATAGCAATGCCAGTAGATTTATCCTTGCAACTTCCCAGACTGGGTTACTAAGCAAGATTATACTATGCATGAGCAACATTAAACTATTCTCTGTTCCATAATGGGAAAGATAATTTTCCATGTCATCAGATGAGACACATTTCCTGCTTCATTCACTTTTGCACAGTCATAAAATGCCAGTTTCTAGCACATACCAACAGTTCTCCTTCACATTTCAACTCCACTAAGCAGCCACTAAGAACACTCTGGTTAGAAGCTAACGCCTTTGAAGTATCCACAAATTAATTTTAACAAACCCCAAAGCCCTTTCACAACACAGAAGTACTCAATTCCTGGCAAAACTTTAACGGCAGGTAGCACATGTTTGTGGAGTGTTATTAGTGTGCAATGCAACACAAAGAAGAGCCCAGCTGTGACGAGTTGGGAACTGCAGCCCTGGTCTGTTTCACCAGGATGCAAACAGTATGAATAATGTACAGCTAGAATATTTAAGATTATTAGTATTAGTCGACAATTAACAGTTTTTGAAACCCATCCTAAATTCCACATCAGCTATAATTATTCTTCAGAAGCCTGGGTCTATCAGTGCTCCACAGCCACGTATGAAGGGAATGCCATGTTGGAAGGATTATGTTTAGATCCCATCAGTAAGAAGACGGCAGTTCTCAAATGTACAAAGCATAGCAGCTCATCTCCTTGAGCTACGCCAAACCAAAAGTTACATTTCTGTTCATTCTACTATGCACACATTAACAATCTATTTTAACTAATAGAGCTGAGAACAATTACTTTTTTTGGCCTACTAATGCAATTACATCATTCTTTTCTTAAGCTTTTACCTTTTCTATAGAGGAGAACTACCAGTCCCATACTTTCCATTTAAGTACCTACAAGCCCATTCAACTCATGGCATTTTCAGCGCTACTGGGACTGTGATGTTTGCAGTTTTTAAGACAATAGCCTTATAAATATACACACTGCACATCTTCAATGCTGAAAGTGGCCTGAGCCTGAAGAGTTAACATAAAAAGCTTATGTGCAATCAAGAGAGCTGTTCAGCTACTGTGGGTTTATGAACATTGCAGAAATGCCTGGTGGAAGGAAATTCTTGTGGCCAAAGACTCAGAACCAGAAGGTCTGGCTCTATTCTACCACAAGTGTGGCACTCTGCAAGGATCCAACTTCAAGCTACTTCCTTGGACATATGCAGGAGATTTCCCTGCTTGTAAATACTTTTTAAATGCACGTATCAAAACAATGAATAGGCTTTATGTAAACCAAGTCCTTCAAGGTATTTGAGTATGAACCCATGCCTAGAATCAAAAGATGAAGTGGAGGACAAACAGCAGTCATTTCAGCTCAGGCTGGAGTCAAGAAAACAGCAGAGGGTGAGAGATGACCAACACAAAGTTTTGAAATATCCTGTGTGCCTACGTGCACAAATTATGCTTTTACTTTGAAGCCTGGCTTCTCCCTTCACTTTCAACAGCCACACGTGGAGGCTGGGATGCTGTACTTCAGACTGCTTACTGTACAAAAGCAGAAGAAATAGGACAGAAACTGGGAAAAGGAAAGCCCCTTGCCCTGAGGCCAGTTTCATATACACAAAGCCCAGATCCAACCCCCTCTTTTCTCTCCAGAGACTTCAGAACCAAGCAGAAAGGCAGGGGGTCTAGCTGGTACAATAAGCCTTTGTGTTAACCCTGGAGTGGAGAGGTCTCTTCACTTGCCTGCTATTCAGGATGTCAAGGTTTGTTTTCATTAGGTACAATATTCTCACGTTACTGTGAAGAAGCAATTGCCATTTTTTAGCAATTTAATAAAGCTCTCATTGAAAAATTTCCAAATAAATTCCTCTGAAAACAGAAAATGGATTACTTCTCTGCAGAAGGTGCTGTCGGTTTAGTACTAAATAAATGCACTGATACATTCTCTCTGCATCAAAATGAAGGCGATTCCTCAGCAGCTTCACACAAGACGTCAATTAGCCTCAGTTACATCTCTGGCATCCCAGCGTCCTCACAGCCCCACGCCCGAGCTTGGAGCTCCGACTGCCCCCAGACTGTGGGAGTCAGTCAGCTCCCTCCCACGGCAGCTCGCAGGACCGGACTTTCTGAAGAAAGGCTGACCAGGACGTAGCCTTACAGCACGCGGCCTTTTGTTCTGCAATTATTAGAAAGCAATTCTCATTTCACATCGACGTCCCCAGAGCCCTCCGAGCTCCCGAACGAAGCAGCCTCTGGAGAACGAACCCACGCTCTGAATGAGAGCAACAGGCTCTGAGCCGGCGCGCCTCTCCCTGCGGAGCGGTGCTGCTCCTCTCGGGACGCCCGCATTCTCCGCACCCATCGCCGCCGGCCAGCACCCGCGGGCCCCGGGCCGAGCCTGCAAACCCGACGACTGACACCGGCAGCTGCCCGCCAGCACGCGGCCGCCGCTGCCTTTTATAGCCGGCAGCACCCCTCCCTGGCACGGCCGGCTCGCATCTCGCCCAGACGGGGAAACGCGTGCGAGGGGACCACCCCCCCTCCCCGCAGCGCTTTGTCTGCGTTTCTCCCCCCCCACCCCCCCGCAGCCGGTCGCTGCCCGCCAGCCTCCCCTCAGCCCCCGGCAGCCCCCCCCGCTCCCGCCGACCCGCCGCCCGCCCGGCTCCCGGCGCGGCTCCTCCCGGCCCCACCGAGGCCTGCTCCCCCGCCCCACGCCCGCGCCGGCCGCGGCGGGCGGCACTCACACGCCTCATCGCCGCCGCTCTCCGCGTCCCCGTCCGAGAAGGACTCGGCCCCGTCGGCGTAGCCCGCCAAGCCCACGATCTCCTCCTCCTCTTCCTCCTCTTCGTCCCCCTCCTCCTGGGGCAGCTTCCTCGGCACCTGGCTCATGCCGGCCGCGCTCCCCGCCGGGGCTGCGAGGGGCTGCGAGGGCCCCTCTGCCTGCCGGCGGCCTCGGGGGGAGCCCAGGTGCCGCGCCGCCGCCACACGGCCCCGCGCCGCCGCCGCCGCTCCCTTCCCCCGCTCGCCGCTGGGCGGAGAGCGCGGCGCCGCGACCCGCGTCACCTGACGCGCAGGCCGGGCCCCGCCGCTGCCGATACCGGCCCCGAGCTGAGCCCGGGCCCGGCGCCGCGGTCTGAGGGCTGCCGCAGCGCGGGGGCCTGCAGCTGTCCGTGCGGACGGCGCGGCTTCTGGCAACGGAGGGCCGCTGGGTGCGCGGAGCCGCGGTGGCTGTGGGGCGTCGGGCAGCCGCAGACGAAAATGATCATTTTTTATTGCAGTGAGGCTTCCTGTAGGGTTTGAAAGCTCTTTGCCAGGGCTCCCGGCGCTGCTTTTGCTTTCTCGCATTGCTTCGAGTGCTGACCTTCTGGCCATCGTTCCGTGCAGCCCGACCAGAGAAAGTCACCTCTGGTAGCTGGGCTCCGCCAATACGTGCTGTCTGTTTCTGTCCACTGACTGCTTCTTCTTCTTACCAAGAGGCCTTCGGGCTGCTCTAATCCACTTGAGATAATGGAGGAACAGCTTTTTCCAGAGGGGAAAGAGAGGAGAAATCCATCCTTTATGTCCCATGTAGTGGCAAATCTACCAATATGCAGACTTCAATAAATGCCTTTCCTTATTCTCATCTCATCCACCTGCTTGGAAGTTTTTCCTGTGAACAGCTTAACAGCTTACCAAAATGTGATGTGAAATATTTCAACATGAAGTCCATTACAAGGATTCAAGACTTAAATGTAGAGCAGGAACGTACACCAATATTGTTTCTGTCTTGGGACAGCCCTCGGAGACACCAATCTGTTGAAAACCCCTAATAGAAAGAGGAGGAAAGTTTCCACGTTGGTATTAAAGGCCCGTCTGTCTTGCACGCCACTGATCACATCTGCACAGGAAGGGCAGCTGGTTTCAAAGCTGATCAGGTGAAGCAGGGCTTGCCCACAGGCCTGGCTGACTGTATCAGGTTTCTTTTACACAAAGAGCTGTGAAACAGCATCAGTCACAGAGAATAGTTTGGAGATACTGAAATACCAAGCGAAGGCGTGGAAGCTCAGGTAGGACAGCACTGATTACAGTACACTTCCCACAATGCTGAAGCCAGTGACCATTTGCTTGACTACAGCTTCAGGTTCAGAGCCCTCTAAACTCAGATAGGTTTTTTTTGAGTGGAGTTTGAAGCATTTCTGCCAACCTCTTGGCAATATAATCCATCCTGGGCTCTGCTTGAACTTCAGTACTTGTTTGTCCTCTGTCCCTTTACCACCACATTGCTCTGTCCCCTCCACATTTCATCCTTTCTTTTTTTCTTTTTCTCCTTTTTCCCCTTTTCTCTTTCTTTTTAAATCTCTTCTTTCATCAGATCATTTAACTCCCTAGCCTGCTGCACACAATGAAGCAGTGCCATGCCTGCACTCACAGACTGCTGGTAGGGGCAAGTGGACATGGGGCTAAGTCTTTGAATACACACTGTGTAAGATATTGCATGTGATCGGACTGCTTCAGAGGGAGTTCCATTTCACAGACATGACAAATATTTTCTGTTTCAGGCAAGTGAGGGAATTCCTCATGACTTTCTCTTCCCGATAGAAAACAAAACTAGAAAAGGGAACACAAAGCTGGATGAAAGAGGTTAATGACAACTAAGCACAGGTGTAGGCTTGCTGACATCCCCATATTCAGGGGGCCCACCCACATCGGGGTTTGTGGGATCATGCCAGCATCTCATCCTGCTTCTTTAAAGGGGAAAAACTCCCATCAGGTTGCTTGTAGATCAGTTCCAGGGAAACCTTTTTATCTGCAATGTGTTAACATCTTGTTTCTCAATCAAAGTTCTCATCAAGTTCTCCTGCAAGAATATGTGGAACTTATTTAACACGCAGCTTAACTGTTACTTGAACCAATACTTCTGTTCTCATGTCAGAATTTTACACAGCATCAATGAAGTTCCCACAGAGAAAGCCTATACTGAATATGGGAATGAGGAACAAAAGCTGTAGTGTAAGCAATCACAGCCTATTTTTGTGCATTTCAGCAATTATATTCTGATTTCTGTAACACTGTCATACTTCGGACTAACACAGTAATCCTGACCAAACTATAGAGTCAGTGAATCTGTAGAACATTGAGAAGCAAGAATCGGTGCAAATACTGGCACAAAATATGAATACCATCATAACTGTTTCATGACAAGTGTATTAGATGGGGGCATTATGTTGGGATTGGTACAAACCATTCACAAGTATATATTCGTTGCAAGTTTTAGTGCCTGTGATACTTCGATATTTGCTTCATTCAGGCCATCACCCCAAGAATGCCTTCTGGCAGAGGAAGAGGACTTCGCACCAAAATGCCCACAGTATCTCTGCATTAGGAACTGTGTTGCTCTGTTTTCTCTTTCTTTGGATCCCTCCTCTGTTATGCTTTGTTATACTGTTATACTTTGCCTACTCGCACCAACCCTTCTCCTGCTCTGTTCAAAGATGTTCCTGTCTAACTCACCTTCCTGCCAGTTTGTGAATTTACACACATAAATGCAGACATAAGGCTGAGGTGCACCAAAGGGCCCTGCAGTGAAGAGAAGGCTGGGTGATGCGGTGCTCTGGTGCAGCAAGCTCTTCCCCGGGCTCTCAGACTTCAGCCCAGCCCTGGAAGCCTGCCGGCTGGGAGAAGAGCACCTGGCCGATCTGAGCTCGGTGCTCTAGCAGGACTTGAGCTCCTTCACCTCCACGGCTACCTTTGCAGAAGAGCTGCGTTCAGGAGAGCACCTCAAGACCGCGTCCAGGCTCTGGCTCAGTGCCAGCCCGGCCTCACGCTTCTCTCTCCGACCTGCCCGGCCCACACTAGCTATGGCTGCCGAGCGACTCGCCGCCCTCCCCGTCTCCGCACTGGCACACCGCGAGGGCACCGGGAGGAGGGAGCCGGACACCGGGGCGGCCGCGGCCCGGCAGCTCCGCGCGGCGACTCCCCTCTCCTCGGCCGGGCCGGCGTGGCGCCGCCGCTGGGTGTCGCCGTCGCAGCGGGCACGGCTCGGCGGCACCACCTCCGGGGCGAGCGGGAGGGCAGGCGGCGGAGGCGGTGGGGCTCGTCCCGGGCACGGCGCGCCGCGGGGACTGCAGCGCGGAGCCGAGCCCGGCGGCGCGGAGGTGAGGGGGCCGTGGGAAACGCGCTCGTAGGGGCGTGGGCCCCGCGGGACGGGGGCCGATGTCCGCGCGATGAAAGCGTTTCGTACCGCGGCCCCCCGGTAGGAGAAAGGGAAGCCCGGCTCGGGGGAAGGGGCGGGGTGCCGGAGCCCGCGTCGGGTTTGGTGTAAACGCGCTTTCCTCCCAACTTCTAAGGCAGCGGCTGATGAGAAATGGAAACCTGGCTCGAAGTCGTCCTTCCTGTTGTTGACATCACCTGAAAACTTCGCCGGAGATCTCCACGGGAGCGCTGCGAGCTTGGGGCTGCTCTGTGAGTAGGGGCCGGCTGCGGGTCCCGCTATCGCAAACCTCGATCAAGTGCAGCGTGCGTCGTGCCCTGCCGTAAGGTGCGTGCTACAGCGGGAACGTAGGCAGCTCCCTACGCTTTTATTTTTACACTTATTTAGGTTTATGTTCGGGGTTTCTAGCGCGTGCGTGACCCAAAGGGCACGTTGTCGGCTGCTGAATACCTTTCATGCTTAAGGAGAGCACTGAGAGGTATCCGAGATGCCCCAGAGGCAGGTAGAGGGGTGGATTCCCCTCTCCCTCCCCCCCGCCTCCTCCCAGTAGTTATTGAATGGACTTAAAATGTCCTCCTCATGTTAAAGCAGGAACCCACTAGGAAGATCAGTAAATCCTTCTCTGTTCAAAGATGTAAAACATATCCAAGACTGAATGATTTTGTGGCATTGGCTAGGCATGGTCCGAATCCCTTAGTAGGATAAGGGTAAGTAGAGTGCATGGCTCATTCACAGGAGAATGTTATTTACCTAACTTGTTTGCTTTCGGTGTGATACGTCCAGGTGTGCAGGAAGTTTTTATAACAACTTAATTGGAGCTCGAGCCTGCCAAAATGTTTTGTAATCATCATTCCCTGGTTACTTGGATAACATACTGTTTCTGGAGATGTACGATTGCATTTCCAATCAACAGTTACAATGCAGATGGTATGACATGGCATGGTGATGGTAACTCAGAATTTAGTAATAATTTCTGAGTAGAAAATACCAGTTACAACCACTGAATGTAGCAGATATACTGAGGGCTAGCTGCATCATGTTTTAAACACCTGCCTTTAGATTTCAGTAGGAGCTTGAGGTCAGTGCAGCCCACGTAGATACTAGGTGCTGCATGCCTGCTTCTGCTAGTGAGACCCATTGCCCCTGGTAGGAGTGGATGGGAATCCTGTAACAGCAGCGCTCACCTTAATTCTCTCCCAGTAGTTTGTGTGAAAAGAAACTTCAAATTCAAAAGTGACTTTATGATAGTACTCAATTGGGAATGGTTTTTCCTTTCCTCTGCTTCTTGATATTCACCCATGCTGTGCTTTCAGTCTCAACGTTGGAGACTGGCTTTGAGCACTAGAAATAAAACAATCAGTAAAGGATCAGTAGAAGTGAAGTGATTGACCTCTTGATCATGCAGGATCTTTCCTGTAAGCTTTTTGTAGGGCTTTTTTTGGGGGATCAGAAATGGTGGAAGCATTGATTTGGTGTATGCTGATATAGTGAACCTGCAGCTCCTGGCTTAGGATCATGCCCTGTCTGAGGTAGCACGTTCTGGAGTTCACACTGTCAATCTTATAATTCTCTTGCACTTGATTAGATGAATGATATTTTAATTACTCAGGTACTTGTAGGGTATGGTAACACTGATTAAGCACTGAGTTGTATTTCTCCATTTATCTTTACCTTCACCTTTGCTTGACTTTGCCAGTGAGTCATCTTGTCATGTAAGAAGAAACCTTCCTTCCCCTTACTCTCTAAATTTGTGTAATAGGACCAACAATATTTATCTGTTTGGGCAGATTATATAACAAAGAAGACTTGTAAAACACTTTTAGGTTCTTAAATTGTTTACATCATCTGATAGCAGTGTTTTATTTACTTCCATTAGCTTCAGACTTGCAATTCCTCTTTTTCCTCAGCAGACAGGACTTACGATAAACACACAGAGAACTCACAGTCATGTCTTTTCTTAGTGATGCATTGGTCCAACATGTCAGCAGAGGAAGTACTTCACTTAAAACTACAAATGAAGTACCATATTTCACATGCAAGATAGACCTAGGAAGATATTTGTACAAGACATTAATGAATTGTAATTGCTTCAGGCAAAAAAAAAAAAAAAAAAAAGGGGGTGGGCGGGAAATAAGTCAGTTTAGCTCCTTGTTGCTATTATTTTCCTTAGAAATTATTCTTCAACAGAGCTGCATGTTAGGTAGAAAACCTTTTAAGCAAAACTCAGATTATTGTCTGGGTGAGTAATTTACATGAGGCAAAGCAGAAATAAAATTTGAGTATCTCTGGCAGCTGCGGTTGCTCTTACTATTTAATTCGTTACAGGTCTCTCAGTTTACTCCAGAACATCTTAAATGGTAGTGGTAGTAGATTGAAGGGATACTTCCTGAAGTTTTTGTTTTTACTACTTGGGAGCTCAAAGGCATAATGTTTCTAAGGACTGGCAGAGGCAAAAATTACCAGTAGTGAAAAGCCCTCATCTGCACATTATAGAATGTTATGTTCTGATTGCAGTAATGGGTTATTTGCCAGAAGTCTACCACTTTGGAGAAATAAATTCAGCCACCAGTTTAATGATAAATATTTTTAAAGTAACTATGGTTTTAGTGTCTTGCTGAAAATTTAGTCTGGATGTTTTGTTGAAATTGAACCAAAGGCTCTTTTCATCCTAACACTTCAATCAGAAAAAAGACTTTAATTTCTGACTATTCTAATGAGCTAATTACTAAAGGCCTTACAGTAATTAAATGATTTCTTAAAAACTTCTGTTTCAAGTTCAAATTTACTTATTACAAAAATTAAAATTCTAAGTATTATACAGTGCTGATTAATAAAACTTAAAATATATGAAATAAAATACGAAAACTTAAAATTTATAAAATATACATGAATTCCAATTACAGCTTTATTTTCTACATGTTGTAAACAAAACTGTGCTTGACAGGTAGTAGGTAGCAATGTGTTTTATGGTACAAGGTGTGATTATTTAGGAGCAATACAAGCAGAGATGAATTTTGATTTAAATTGCAATTCGTAACATTTCATTGATTTTAATCCATTATTTTATAATCAGAGCTCTTCAGGCTCTGATTATGCTGTAGGACCTCTGTTTCTGACTTAAGTTTTTGCACTAAAATTGTTTGTCTATTTTATCTGTATTTTTTGAGATAGATTGATGGAAAGGGGTTATTAAAATTGCTGTTGTCATCAGTGCTTACACAACCATGAATTATGTGAGTATAGCTTGTAATTATTTCAGAATAAAGATTGATTCTTTAATTGATAGTAAATAAAAAAAAATCAGTTGTCCAGGTAATTTTCTTATTAGCATGTGTGTAATGAGAAGAAGCCTTGCTGAATTACATATTGAGTTCTTTCTAATTTTTTTCTTCTGCTCTTGTCTATATTTGTTTTATCATCCAAAAGAGTGTTGGGCTGTGAAGGTAGGTGCTCAAAAATTAGGAAGAGTTGGAATGAATGTGAATTTCCTGGCTTATCTATTGCATAGCTTTCAAATGTTGGCTGTTCTGAATGTACTGCTTCTCTAGAAGATGTGGTTGTGTATGACAGTGGTGTGTCTGTGTCGTGTTGGTACTGATCTGGCCATACAAGTGTTTTCACATAAGACCTGTTATTAGTTTTGGTTTTTTAGTGTTTAATAAATGAAACGTTAATGTTACTTTGTTGATTGAAAGGAACCCAGAACATTACTACTACTAGTTAAGCTGTGTGTTGAAAGAGGAAGCTGCCCTATAGAAGCAATGCTCTTGCACTTGATGGGTGTACATTGGGTGGTGTAGTTAATACTGCATGGCAGTGTGGATTCTTACATTATTTGGGTGCACTGCTACCCTCAGCAGTATACTTCTGATGCATTATTGTGGGCATGAGTGTACACTAGCTCATGTGATGGCACAAGGTTGTGGACAGTTATGTTGTTCCTCCAGTACTTCACTTTGTTCCCATAGATCCTTGTCAATGATCCCACCACGTGTTGCATGAAATTCACAGAATCACAGAGTTGCAAGGGTTGGAAGAGACCTTAAGAGATTGTTGAGTCCAACCCCCTGCCAAAGCAAGTACCCTACAATAAGGTCGCACAGGTAGGCATCAAGACAGTTCTTAATATCTCCTTAGGAGGAGACTCCACAACCTCTCTAGGCAGCCTGTTCCAGTGCTGCATCACTCTTACTGTAAAGGAGTTCTCCTGCATGTTTGTATGCAACTTCCTGTGTTCAATTTTTAGGCCATTACTTCTTGTCCTATTGCTGTGCACCACTGAGAAGAGCCCAGCCTCGTCCATTTACTTCCCACTTCCCTTTGGATATTTATAAACATTAATCAGATCCCTCTTCAGTTGTCTTTTCCCCAGGCTGAACAGACCCAGGTTACTCAGCCTTTCGTCATATCGGAGATGCTTCAGGCAAGTTCAGAGTCCTTGGAATCAACAGGAGGATTCTGAGAGCAGCAGTTAGTGTGGATGTTGTAGATGCTTGAGGGTGGAGGAAGTCACAGCTCTGGAGTAGGTGTGGTGTGACACACTGAGTGTGGGTCTGCCTTAGCCCTGGAGAAAAAGAAAAGTAATTATTTGGCCCAGTGTCAAAAAAGACAAGGCTTTTAAAATTGTGCTGTGATCAAAAGTGTATTTTAAGTACTCTTCAAATCATGAAGTCTTATCTTGTTTAAACTCTGATTTAAGCCAAGCTTCTTCTAAGAACATACTTCTTACTTTCTCTTTGTCTCTCCTGACTTGCCTTCCTCCACATCTAAGCACCATCTGCTCTTGTGAAGTGAGCTCCTGAAGATAAATTTTTTGGATGTGGGACATGAATAGAGATGGACAAAAGCATTTTCATCTGCATTCTAGAAAATACATCTGGGTTTGATGGAAATTAATTCTGTGAAGATGTGCATCACTGTGTGCACACTGCAGCAGGATAGTAACTCTTTCCCAGTTTGAGATGCTGATTACTTTAAGCCAGAGTTGAAGCTGCTGGCCGAAGCATGTGGCTGTACAGGCGTGGTAGCTATATTTTTCTGTGGGATCATGCAAGCCCATTACACCTATAAAAACTTATCTACAGAGTCCCATCACAGAACTAAGCAGTTGTTTGAACTACTGAATTTCATGGCAGAAATTTTCTTTTGATCTTATTGGCATCTGCAATGAGACATCTTAACAGCTACCATCCTATTGTGCTGATTGCTTCTGAGTCAAAATCCCTTACATTGTCTCAGATGGGTCAGCTTCAATAGTGTTCAGATAGTGTCATCTTTGTGTTTGTTTCTTATAAAAGCAAGTGACCATGTGTGGTAGTCACATGTCATCTCAGGATTTGAGTGAATTTTTTAACAATGATCGCAATGAATAATTTCAGGTATATTTTATTAAGAGTTTGCTGTCTATGTGTGTACTATATCTGCAGAAATTGTAGCCTGCTCAGACTCCTTCACTTGAGTAATTTTCTGTCATTTTCTTTCTGACCACTTTTGTTATTAGACTACGTCTGGCTGAAGCCTTCAGAAAGGATTTGGGGCAGTTAGCGGCTGTGGAATTATCCACCTGCCATCTGCAGTCTTTCATTGACATTATTGTTCTGGTTTAAATCCAGATGTTGAAAGAGCAGTGCATTCTTATCTCTTTGTCTTTTTCAGACTTGATGGCAGCTTCAGAATCCTTGCAAGGATATTTTTTGTCATAGTTTTTCACAGCTTCTGTATAAAATCAGGTTATGCTCTTTTCCTGCGCTGCTTCTTTTTGTTTTTTTTTCCCTCAATTAGTATTGGTTTAAAACCTTCACATTCTTCCATTTTCATTAATACTGTCAGTCCAACCTTTGTCTAGTCCCAGGATCTAAAATTTGCATGTTTGGAAGCTCAAGTTTGGATAGATTTTCTGTTGGCAACAGTACCACTGAAGTACTGTTTCAATGGCACATTTTTTCATTGAACACTACCTGATGACTGAGCAGAAGGGAGACATCATAGCAGCCGCTGCCAACCAGCTTGGTTTTTTTTTATTTCAGCATCTGAAGGTGGCTAGGAAGCATAATAATAAATGCTACATTTAGACAGGTGGCTTCCTATCATTGTTATATGCTGTCATATGGTGCCCTACAGGCAAATGTGAGAGTGTCTGACCCAAAAAATTGATGGTGTGGAAAAAGCTCTTTGGCAAGAAGTAGTTAAAAGGCTTATTTCCTCCTATCTTGGTGTTACATTACCTGCAATATCCACTTCTTTCATGGGTTTGGGTAGTCTAAGACATGCTGAATTCTAGCTTCTGGCCTTGTCTGTGTTGTGTCAGGAATTCTCTTGGAAAGAGGTTGTGGACTGCGTTGTGGCCCTTGGAACAGATAGATTCAACCTTCAACACAGGAGCTTGTACCCCAGCTGTAATGCATACTGATTTCTTTCAAAGGCAGGCAAGTTTCTTCCAGCAGCAGCTGCTCTGTGGTTGAGTGCCCTGCATCAGTTCAACTACAGTTCAAGTCTATTGATACAAATGGGAGATTTCAGTATGGGATAAGCTGAGCTGTGAATTCAAAGTACAGTATTTTATTAGTGAGTAATCAGCTGCTAAGTCGGATCCTTTTGTTCACTGTAAGATTACACTTAATCAGCTTGGAAAGGCTGTAAGAAATCCCCACCTAGCAAGCACTGGCTGAGGTTGAAATCTGCTTCACTTTCTGATGCCCTGATAGCAAATGAGGATGCCTGTGTGTGCAGACAGTGAGTGACAGTCAGGCTTGGCAAGGCTGGGGCGAGGCAGGACAGTCCTTTTTTATTCCTAGTAGAACAGCCTCCAAAAACTAAAGTAGGATACAGTGCTTTTGCCATAACTTGGAAGAACAGACTGCAAATGCTGGCTGTTTCTCTGTGTAGCCATTCTCAGAAATCAGGTTATTTCAGTCACCCTGAAGGTAGGGAGAATGCAGCCTCCTTCATTTGGTATTAGGACAGGACTGTCCATCTCCAGAGATTTCTTTTGGTTCTTATTGTCCAGAGGCCAGTAGCTCAGCGGGTCAACTGCCTGCAGGTCCAGCAAAACTGCCTCAGAGTTTTAGCTGGACACCTCAGTAGCCTGTGTTATGTGGGTGCATTTTATTACAGGGAAGGAGAGGATGTGTCTTTTCCTTAACTCCTTTTCCTCATTTAAGGTCCATGTGTCAGTGAGGATGGAGTGCGAGTAGGAAATAGGCTAGGAGAAGTTGTTCTGTATGAGGAAAAAGATGAGAAGTGGCTCTGTTTTGAGCCTGACAACAGCTGGTTTCACCTGATGCCTTCATGTATTCTCCAAGCTGATTTTCCTCTGCTTAATTATTCCTCAAATGGAAATTATGTCTGGCCTTTTACTGTCTGTGTTATACTTCCTTATAACTTCTAGTTTTGCTTACTCTTTTCTCAGAAGAGGGAGTGTGAGTTGTTTACAACTTTCAGGATGCAGTTCAATATTTTACACTGTTGAATAAAGATGGTTTTGATTTCATTCTCTGCTGTAATAATTGCTACATTGCTCTGTTGACTGTGCTTTTGTAGAGTGAGCTATTAAAAAACTGAAATCTCATTTTCAAGTCATTCAGAGCCCATCATTATGCGTATGAAGTTGAGGTGTTTCTTCTTGCCATGAACATCAGTCTATATTTAAATTGTATTGAATTTCACCCACATTTTTACTGGTGAGTTATTGGTTGATATTAAGTCCTTCTGTATCTCTTGGCAATCAACACTTGCCTTTATCCTCAGTAGTTTAGTATTACCAGTAAAATTTGTCACTTAACTGTTGTAATTTTTCTCTGTCACCCCACTGGGATTCATTAGGGAGTATATTGAACACAATGTATTCATAGAGCAGATGGCTGTGGGGCTGCATGAATAATGTCCCTCCATTATGACGACGGACTACTTTTTCTTTGTACCATTCATTTTGTGTCTTCTAGTTGTTTCTTTATGCGGATGAGGAGTTTCCCTGTTATTCCTTAGCTGCTTAGTTTCTGTAATACCAAGATTTATTTTTTTAAAGCAGCCTTTGATCTGAAGCCTTTGAGAGGATAGATTTCAAAAACAGAATTAAATAAATAGTAAAATGGATGTTGTTCCAACTGCTCATGTTCACAAGCTGCAGTGGAGCTTCCAGCCCCACGTGAAGGCAGAAAGGAGATGAATTTCTCTAAGTGCAGCAGGAAAACTGCTTGACCCTGAAATGTAGCATGTCCACTGAGGCTACTCTTACTGTGTGTATTTGGAGGCCAGACACAATTTACCATGGCTTGAGGACAGCTTTACATCAGTGATACAAACTCACTGCCAATGTGAATTATCATGGAATAATTTGAGTTGGAGGGGATCTGTAAAAGTCATCTGGGTCAACTCCCCTGCAATGAACAGGGACGCCCACAGCCAGATCAGGCTGCTCACAGTCAAGTTCAGCCTGACCTTGGATGTCACCAGGGATGGAGCATCAACCACCTCTCTGAACAACCTCACTACCTTCATAGTGAAAAAAGAAAAAAAAAAAAACAAAACCAAAACCAACAAAACCACCTTTTTTTTCCTTACATTTGATCTACATCTCTCCTCTTTCAGTTTGAAACCATTTCAAACCATTAACTTTTGACATTTTTCTTGTGTCCAAACAATCAAACTGTATCTAGTCTACATTGCAAACACATCCCAGCTTACTTTGAGCTTTTTTGGGATTAAATTTTAGTCAAAATTAAATTCCCACAAATTCACTCCCAAGTTCCCTGGGTGAAATTGCTTGACAGATCTGAAATGCAAATTCTTTAGAGTAAATCATCTCTAATCCTTGTTTTTCCTGCTTTTCAAATCAGGTTGACCATTTTCATGTGCAGGCCTCCTCTGCTTGCTCAGAAGGTATCCAGTCCTTTTCTTAATGAGAATTTGAAAGTAAGATGGGGACCTATCATAAAAAAGTGGATGGCAAAATTAAAAAATTAGTATGAATACATGCATATAGCATTCAGTGCCAGTAAATTGGCACTGAATGTGTATTTACAATCTCAGGTATACAATCTTTGAGAGAATTTCTTTAACTGAAAAGAAACTATTTTAAAAAAAGAATTCCCAGATTCATTTCATGCTTACAGGAGTAACTTAAACAAAAAAAACTAAACTTTTTTTTCTAGCTTCTCCCATTTCCCTCTTATCTGTCCACCAACACGTGTGCTTGAGAAGTCTGAAATCAGATTTCTGGCTTCTGCACTCCATTACTCTTTCAGATAATCTATTCTTTAATGTCTAGCAACTGCAGACATACAAATGAGGATGCTGCAGCTTCAGTTATTAGATCTCTGTCAGGTTTTTCTTCTTTTTGTTTTTAATCCTCAAAGTGGAGTACTTGGTGTGGAAGCTAGAAGCATATTTTATTCAAAATCTAGCATCTAGAATTTGGATGTATTCAGCCTGTATAATTGTTTTTGAAATACTGTATTACGATGAATTTACTTTCCTATCCTACGTGGTTTTGCACATCCAACAAGTGTCTGAGTGTAATTACATGGGATGAGCTCATTATGGCAGCTGCCAGACAAATCAAGAAAACAGGTAGTGGTGTTTCTGTAGAGCTGGGCACACTAAAATCAAAAACAAAAGAAACCCACAACAATTGGAATGTTCATTTTTTTTTCCTAAATCTCATGACTTGAAATGAAGAACCTCATCCCTTGTCTAAGCTGAAGCCAAGTATTGAGTGAATCATAAGGTTGCAAGGTAAAGCTCATTTATCCTGGGATCTACTTCTGTTTCTCTGAGATGGAACTAATAGTGTCATTGAAATGAAAATCTTTCTGTGTCTTTCATGCCTCCATAGTGCTCATAAAGGACGTGTTTGCTCTACTTTGGTGGAAAAAACTTCGGAATTGGCTTTTCTTGTAAGCTAAGCTGAGGGATTAGCAATGTAGATTGATAGAAATATGGAGGGATTTCTCAGCACACAATTACAATCATAGAATCATATAATGGTTTGGGTTGGAAAGGGATCTTCAAGACCATGTAGTTCTAACTTCTCCTCTATAGACAGGGACACCTCCCTCTAGACGGGGTTGCTCAAAGCCCCATCCAACCTGGCCTTCAATGCTTCCAGGGAAGGGGGGGCATCCACAACTTCACTGGGCAACCTGTTCCAGTATCTCACCACTCTCACAGTAAAAAACTTCTTCCTAGTATCTAATCTGAATCTGCCCTCTTCCAGTTTAAAGCCATTTCTCCTTGCCCTGTCACTACATGCTCTTAGAAAAAGCCCATCCCCAGCTTTCCTTCATGAACTGGAGGGCCACTATCAGGTCCCCCTGGAGCCCTCTCTTCTCTAGGCTGGCCCCAGCTGCATTATGTGCTGCAATATTTTATATTAAGATAATGGATTCTCATCTAATTCTGTGGAGCTATTTAGTGCTATTTTCTCCAAAATACTAAGATTTTGAAACACATTAACCATAAGAGTAGTGTCTCAGTCTGATTGTTTTTAATAACTTAGTTTTTTTATTTTAAATAGAGCAGGCAGGTAACTGTAGCATGTCTGTGCTTTATACTTAAGAAACAAACAATCCCTTAGTTTATTAGTTCCCATGTTTCATATTTTAAAGCAGTGTACATGCATATTCACTCCTCTTTGCCAACAGAGCGGTTTCTCTGGTCTGTGTATCTTAAACTTATTACTTCTCCAAATGTACATGGTCATTCAAGAAAAACAGGATAGCACAAAAATGTTTACAATGTAAAAATTATCAGATTTCACCATGTAGCATTTTAAAAAACCCACCACACCTTGTATGTTCTGTAAATGAAATATTCAGGCCTTGCCTAATTTAAAATTAAGGATCAAATGACACCAAAATAATTACTCTTCTTTTAACAAAAATCCATTGTTTTATACATGGATAGTAGTATTGCCTGTAAACAGGACATTATCAACAACTTGTGTATAGCACAATTTTAGTTTACTGATAAACCCTCAGAAAGAGACCAGAAAAACAAAACTTTCAACTAGACTTGACATGATTAGATATTTTAAAGATGTATGCATATTATCAAAGGCTTTTAAAAATTAATTTAGTGCTGTAATTTGTAGTTTTTTGCTGTATCAGATCGAAAGCTGATTTAATCAAATCTCACTTAATCCAGTGATTATGTCCATGTGAATAATACTCAAAGAACTTGGCTCTGTGTGAAAAACATCTTCCCAGAAGGAAATGTAGTAGGCTTACACTTAAAATAAAAAACAATAATAGTAATACAAACACACACAAAACAAAAAACCAACAACAAAAAAACAAAGAAACCACGGATTGAGTTTCCTGAGTTTCCCTGTCTCATTGTATAGTGATTTTCACTGAAGTCTCGTATCCCATGAAATGAAATCTGTAGCCAAGATGATATGATATTGGGCAATTTATATAATTCAGCATGCAGGCCTGCACTGTTGTTGAAACAATAGGCTGAGTGTTTTAAGGTGCAGATAGCCTGACTAAAATAACGTGTTACAAAAGAAGCTGATATGCTTTCTTGATGGAATATGTTCAGTAGAAAAGTACTTGTAAACTCTCTATAACATGTTACTATCACAGGAGTAGTTAACGCGATGAAGAAAATCTCAGGAATGTGATTTGCTCCTGCTCACACTGAAGTGTGTTTTAGCCCTATTAGGCCATGGTTGTGGTTTTAAAGTAAAGAAGAGGCTCCTCAACCTTTTCTCTGGTGCATTGCTGTCTCATTTTCCCATGCCAAATTCCTCTGTCTTTTGCCACTTTCAAGAGTTTCTCTGTATTTTTCTTCACCTTTTTTTTTTTTTTTTTTTTCTTTTGTCTTAGATGTACTCCCTCATCCTTGATCTAAGAATTGTCTGGTCGTCTTTGATCTGTTTCTTTACAAATCTCCTCCTGGTTTGCTAGTTGTGCTCCTTGCAGTGGTTACTGAACGCCAAGTCACAACTTTGAACCCAGATGAGCTGTGAAAGAATCTAAGATAGTTTAAAAACATTTGCAAAAGGTTTTGTGAGAGAGCAGAGAAGGATCTGTTCTTTCAGCTGTTGGAGAGGGTCCAGAGGAGGGCCACGAAGATGATCAGGGGACTGGAGCACCTCCCCTGTGAAGACAGGCTGTGGAAGCTGGGCTTGTTCAGCCTGGAGAAAAGAAGGCTGCAGGGTGACCTCATTGCAGCATTTCAATATCTAAAGGGAGCCTACAAACAGGAGGGGAATCAACTCTTTGAAAGGGTTGATAACTGCAGCACTTTAAGTTGAGGGAGGGAAGATTTAGGTTGGATGTCAGGGGGAAATTCTTTACAGAGAGAGTGGTGAGGTACTGGAACAGGCTGCCCAGAGAGGTTGTGGATGCCCCGTCCCTGGAAGTGTTCAAGGCCAGATTGTATGAGACCCTGGCCAGCCTGATCTAGCATTAAATGAGGAGGTTGGTGGCCCTGCATGTGGCAGGGGGGTTGAAGATTCATGATCCTTGAGGTCCCTTCCAACCCTGGCCATTCTGTGATTCTCTCATGCTTTTGCAGGTGTTCTTCACAATGGCTGTTGTAGGACTTCCTCTGAGACTTGTTAAAAGCCAGCTCCCTCTGTGTTGTATTTTTTTCCATACCCTCTTTTCTATGCTTTGCTCTTCTTAATTGGCAATCTGGTAGTGGCTGTTGGGTTTTTTTTGTTTGTTTTTTTGCTTTCACTTAGTAGGATTTTTCTGCCTTTCAGCTTCAGTATGTTCAGGTTCCCCTATATGTACTAAGAATGAAATTGAGATATGTCTGGAAAGTGTCTCTCATGGAACATGAAAGATGTGGGTATTGAACTTCATGAGGGTCAGGAAGCAGAAGGCTGGAAGGAAAATCCTGCCTTGTTCTGGGAACGTTTCAGACATATGAAGCCTCTATAACATGGACACTCCCTTCTCTGTTATTCCATTATTCTTTAAGTTTTTACTTTACATTTCCCTTCAGGATCTTAACAGCCTTTGTGGGCAGGCAATATGGCTATTCTTCACATGGTAATGCAAGCTTGCATAAACTGGATCCTTGTAATAGTACAAAGGGGACTCAGATATGCTGAAATTTCAAAATATTTCTTAACTATAAAGCAGGTACACTGAGCTACATGATCCTTTTCAGTTCTTGAAATAAGGCTAATGCATCTGGTTTTGGTTGTGGACAATTAGAAACATAAGGAGATTGAAATGTGTGCAGTGGTGTTCTCCACCTCCACAGCTCCTACCAGTGGCTGACCAAAGAGAGGCTTGCTGGAAGGTGCCCTGACTTTATGGAAGCACAGTAGCCTGGCCTATGTAGAAGCCTTTCCAGATTTTACTTTCTTCCAAGCTGTGGAAAACCTCCATAAGCACTAGGAGACTGATTCTCTTGAAACCCAACCTCTGTTTCCTGAAATGACTTCCCAGACAAGGGGAGCTCTAGTTCTTTGGGTTCCCCAGGGGCCCATGTGTGTGCTGGGAAAAGTGGGGGAAGTGAGGATACTTGTGTAAACGTGACAGTGTTAACTCACTGTACTTGACACAAATGTTTCTAGTTTCTACTCCCTTTATGAACTTGTCACTTGTGTAGGGCAGAGTCTTCAGCAGCAGCTGTGATTCTGTCCTGCTAGGAGGAGGAGCTTCCTAAAGAAGCCATCTCTGTAGCGAAGAGTCTCTTTAATCACCTGGAATGGCTTGTCTGTTAGTGCTGGTACTTGTTCTGTGTGCTACAAGCCTGCTGCCACAGGAGATTTTTGTTTTACCAGATTGGATATCACATTTCAGTGCAGCAGATGGCATGTGTCTGACAAATGGCCTTTGGTAGGAGTAAGCATAGCGGGAATACACACTAAACCACTGGTGTTTTCCTCAGTCTTCTGTAACATCACCTAAAGTACACCCTTATGCAGTGCTCATTACAGTCATCTGATGCAAGATCCAAGCTTTTGAGATACCCACTTTCTTCTGTTGTTTGTATACTCGTCCAACTGGCAAGAATGCTGAGAGATGCATAGCAGAGCGATGTGGTATTTAAGGTGAGTTGTGCTTAACTCATCTGCAGCCTGCATTGAGAGAAGTTATATTAATTTCAGTTACTTTGCCTGAAAGTGCCTTGTGTCAACTGACAGCTGTTTAAAATTAATTATTTAATGGAGATCCTAGTTTGCAAGATAAGTAGAACAGAAACGTGTGTGATGTTGTTTATTTTGAACTTGGCGTGAAGGCATTCCTAATGATTCAGATGTTGAGTGGAACGTAACAGTATTACTCTGCATGGCCTTACTCTGCCAGAACAAATGAGGAAGGCTAGGCTAGTTAAAGGGTTGGAACAAAAGAGCCCTGGGGCAGTTTGTAAGTTGGGCTTTTGTTACCAGACTGTGATTCCTACCACTGGACTCCTGTGTAGGGTGGGAAGCAGCCTTCTGAAGAACTGAGAATTTTGCAAATATTTTCTCATTAACGAGAGTGTGTGTCCACAATCCACCAAGAGCTCATTCAGTTCTGTCTGCCATGGGCTCAGATGGGCTCAGAAGTATTGTTTGTCATGAACAGTATGGAGATTACTTAGAAACCCCACCTATACAGGTATTGCTATCGGGGGCACCTTGACTATCCATCAGAAAAAAAGAGCTTTACTGCTTGCTATGCATAAGTTCTTTTATAGCATTAGAGCTTCTTAGTGGGATTAAAACTACTTTCTGCAGGTACTTTATGGTGGTCTTCCTTCTGAAAAACCTTGAAGCATGTCAGTATCTGTGTGGTTTATTGGTAATGGTAAGCATGTCGAGCCCTGAAATCTTGTTTCTCTAGGGAATCAAGTCCACAAGTACTCAGACTTGTCAACCTTGTTGATCCTACCCTATTTTTTAATTACTTCAGACATCTGCCTTCCACTGATGTTCTGTAACTACCTGAGGGTAAAGATAAGCTGTTCTTTTCTGTTGTTTGAAGCATTCAGTGAGAAAGGCTTCATAAAAGCTTCAGACTGATACAGGACATAAGGAACAGACAGTTATTCCCTCTCTATAATTTGCAAGTCTCATCCATGTGCTTTGACAGACTTTCTGAAAGGTATACTTTTCCTGTTTCATGACAATTATCCTGACAAGTGTTCTTCTTCACCAGAGCAAGTTATCCACTGACCTAAAAAAAGTTGAGTGAACTGATATTTCAGATGGTTGTTGGGAAGTTTATTTCTGAGCATAGGATAATTTCCATGCTAGTATTCTCCAGTGGCATTTTAAGGAATAAATCCTGTTTCAGACTCCTGCTTCTTTGCATTACCTGTATTATCTTCTTGTTTCAATAACAAAACCTTCAGAAATTACAAAGGCACGTGTAACCCAGTTGTACTTGATCATGGCACTCACTCAGAAGTCCA
Source organism: Chrysolophus pictus (assembly GCA_037305975.1). Lineage (NCBI taxonomy): Eukaryota > Metazoa > Chordata > Aves > Galliformes > Phasianidae > Chrysolophus > Chrysolophus pictus. Next base: position 35,606,160 of record CM074578.1, read on the forward strand.
TTAGGCTGATGCATTGAAAACCTCAATGAGTAAATGAATAGATGAGTAGAGCAGAATCATGGAGTGTGAGGCTAGTTTCCCTGTTCTAAATTCCCTGTGTTTGTCTGTATTGACAAAAAATTGCGTGACAGATCTGAGCATCCTTGGATTAAACACAGTTTATAAGGAAAATGAGCTACTGAAATTACTGGTATAATTGTTTGCTGCAATGAGATTGCCTTACGTTGACTCAAGTGGGGTATGTGTAGTTGTGTGTGGGAGAGATACTTGAAGATATTGTCAATGTTCACATCTTTCTCCTCTATAAGAGGCATACTGACCCAACAAGACCTCCTCATGGAAACATGTCGATATACATGTATGGACAGCTTGCCTATTAGTAAGCCTTCCAATGACTGCTTAGCTAACTATCTTTTCACTCAACCAAATAAAACGATTAACGCAAAATAACTGCACGTTTACATCTCTTTTTGTACTGTTTCTCCTTTAGTAGTTAAATCAGAAACAATTGAAAACAAAGTGGTTCATGTTACTTGTGTGGGACAATTTGGACTAGTTCTTGTTTATCTGGTGATTGTGCCTTTGTTTTGTCATGAGAATAAATGAATACACTTCTATACATTTCTGATTTCTTGCAGAGCTACCTGGTTTATTTACTTCTATGTGGTTAACTAAAAATCACAAATCTGTATTGTGTAAGTTGATGGATATATTTTAGATGCATCACAGAATTGCTTATCTTGGAGGGGACCTCTGCAGGTCATCTTGCCCAGTGGCCTCAAGCTGGGCCACCTATAGCTTCTTGGCCAGGATACTCAGTTTCTTCTCAGTGTCTTCTCATCTAAGCACTTGAGTAGTCAGTATCTTATAAGGAATTAATGCATTAAGGCTCTGTAGTGCTTAAGAAGGGCATTTTAACTGTTTTTTTCATTGTTGAAAAATTACTGCAAGTTTTGGGATAAACTGTGTTCCATTAGGCAAGATCATATGTCAATTTTGGCATTGTACAGTCTGTAAAAACTGCGGATAATGGGTATATAGATGGATTGACTAGAGAAAAAAAAAAGAGATTCTTAAGTGAAAGTTTGGGGTTGGAGGGAGTGGGAGGAGACTTGCCTCAAGAAGTCAGTTGCATACTGTGTGTTTTTTGAGGGTTTTAGGATGTTACTTATTCCTGGTATCTGAAGTATTTAAGTGCCAAAGAGTTTGGAAGGACTGAAATCTTGGCAAACAATTCCAGCTTTGCTGATCCTATTTTGAAAGTGTAGCAAGAGTGAGTGTGTGAGGCAGGTCAGTGCAGCCTGAAGCCTTTTGCAGATAGATCTTTAGGCTTCTGTCAGCAAGATTGTTTACCCATGCATTGGGACCGTCTTCAGGTTGTGACATCTGAGTCAGCAAATGTTTCCTGCTGGTATATTCAGTTCAGTACGTTTCGATGAAGCAGAAGTCTTGTACCGAAAAACTGCTTCTGGCATTGTTGTATGTTCTGTCCCAGACAACAACTTTCTCAAATGTAACCCCTCCTTTCTCTCCCTGAAATCTGCAGTGATAAAAATCCTGCAGTCATGTCAGCACATGTCTTCAGAGAACCTGAAGGGCATTAATGAGAATAGGTTTAGAATTCCTGGCTTGATTTATGAAGAAAAGAAAAAAATCAGAGGTGGTATTCTCTAACCTATTAAAATGTTTGCATTCTGCTTCATGGTGATATCTACTTAACATTTGCAGATGCAAAGTGAAGAGTCAAATGCTTGCCTGTTTTGTCCATCAGAGTGTAAACTCTTTCTTTGCTTAAAAGCAGTACAATTCCAAGCAGTGGAAAGGTATAGGAGTAAAGACATTTGTTCTAAATTTTGAAAGAAATTAATACTCAGGACTTTCTCATTGGATGTTTCTTCTTCTGTTACTTCTGTGAGAAGTAAAACTGACATTTTTTTGGTAACTTCTAGAAAGTGTGAAAAGCAAGGTAACATGTATTTGCTTTCAGTTCCCATTCCTCAACCCAGCTATATTAATGCATGCATTTGTCTTTTGTTTTTTGGTGGTTTTTTTTTGTTTATTTTTGAGCAAGGCTTTATGTTATAGCTACAGAAACAAGGCATATGCAATCTTTCTGTAGTTTATGGATATAAAAAACTGCTTCAGCTCATGCTGAGTACTCAGTCTTATCTGCATCTGTGTTGCTTTTCAGAAAGTGCCAAACCTGTTCTCCTTTATGCTGAACCAGCCAGCAGACATCTTTTCTCACTGCTCAATAACACCTCCCTCTCTCCTCCCTTCCTCCAAAAACAAGGTAGACTTCCAACATTCCTTTCATGTCCTGCAAATGTTTGTATACTTTGGCAAGAAACGTGCCTTGTTACTCACCACTGGCCAGTCCACTTCTACTGTCCTGTATGCCTATTTCTAGTAGCACTTACTGCTGTAGTTCAAGTAGTGAAGGAGTTGTGTAATGTGGTTTTAAATATCCTGATACAAATCCTGCAGATCATTGGCATAGGCAATTAGCAGGAGAGAGTGTGGAGGCATGGAGAGCTGCTAGATACTTGTGTGTTGTTATTTTTTCTTTCCTATGGCTTTTATTTGAAGAGTAAATTAAGTATTCAAAACTAAGAAAAGAATTCTGTGATGCAAATCTTCAAGACAGGATCATGTATGTGGTGCTCAGTGGGAGACCTGCCTTGTGTGGCACACAGGATAAATGAAGTCGGCAGAGCTCTGGAGAGGTAGGAATGTGCTTTTGTGCAGAAGCTGTGAACTGGAACCCAAGAGCAAGTTTGCACCCTTAGAAACAGTGGTTGACTAATCCTGGTGGTTCCTGGCCTATGATTTGCTGTTCAACTCCGGTGTTATGTTAACTCCTTCAGGACAAACTTTTTTTTTGTTTTTTTTTGTTGACATTTTAAACCAACAAATTAACTTGGATTGGAATCATTTTCTGCATGTCCATTTCTTTTACTGTATTCTGGGGCATCACATAAATCTAGGAAAAAAGTGTTGTTTATTTTCTTATATTTATTTCACATTTTAATAATTACCACTGCAAAGAAGTTAGATGACTGGGCACGTTTTTTTTTTGTGTGCAATACTAATCATAGAATCACGAAGGTTGAAAAGACCTCCAAGGTCATCCAGTCCAACCGTCCACCTATCACCAATATTTCCCACTAAACCATGTCCCTCAGTACGACATCAAAACGTTTCTTGAGCACCTCCAGGGTCAGTGACTCCACCACCTCCCTGGGCAGCCCATTCCAGTGCCTGACCTCTCTCTCAGAGAAGTATTTCCTAATGTCCAACCTGAACCTCCCCTGGCCATTTCTTCTAAGTCCTTTTGCTAGTTACATGGGAGAAGAGGCCAACCCCAGTCAGTTCACCAGTTTTTAATTTGGAGTTTAGATAATTGACTAATGGTAGTCAGTTCACCTCAGTCTAAATCTGAAAAGCAGAATACTGACCAGATTTTGTCTCTTGTCTCTGATACTGAGCCAGACTGTCCTCAAAAAATGCAGAGAAGGTATTCTTCAGGAGGAGTCTGGCACTCTGCTACATGGATTGCTCACATGCCAGGCCCAATAGTTGATTAAGAAATTTCTTGCTCCTGCTCTGCAGACTTTGTTTCAGTCTCATAATTGATTTTTGTGAGCTTTCAATCAGAGCAAGCAGGAGCAATATCTTTCTCATTATAATGACAGTAAAACCTCCTGAAACTTTTGACACAAATTTCTGTGTATCCTCATTCTGAAAAGACCCTTATTTAGTCAACATACATTAAGGCAAGGAGGAAGCGTTGCAGGAAGAATTCTTCCTAAGAAGATGAAAATATAAATTTGTAGGTCTTGGTTTCTGTGTCTGTTTATTATAAAGTTACAAATGCCTCATAAAACCTGCAAGTCTTGGTATAAAACCACAAACATCCTTGTCTCCTGTAAGTAGCTTCTCAATATTACTGTGTGCATCAAAATAGAAAAAATAGAAACAACCTTCTTGTTTACTGTAAGAGTACAGTCTGATGGTTCTGGCAGAAATTATGTTCCTTAAGACAGGAGCCGGATTGATTTCAGATTCTTCATTTCTTTAGCCTTTGCTGCTTTCTGCTGAACTATACTTTTTTTTTTTTAATTATTTTTTTCTTTTCAGTAGCCTGAAACACATTCCAGAAATGTCTGTGCAAGGGAGAGGAATAAGAATGCCAAGGCTGCTGGTGAATAAGAGACTATAATGAATCTTGTAAAACTGGACCTTTTCATTCAGAGAGTGAGTCTCCATTACTGAGTCTTTTGTTGCCTTCTTTTGAACTGCAAGAGAGAGGAGGAGATGTTAATTGCTGTCCTATGACACTTGCCTCTAGCCTACCTGAATTATGGGGTGGAAGAGGAAAATGCAGAGGAAATTCATGCTATTTATTATATCTGAAGATGCATCAATGTAATTACTTCACTTTAAAACCACCTGGTTTGGGATATTTAAATTTACATTGAAAAGTTGATTTTGATCTATATTGATCTGAGCTGAAAGATGATAAAGAAAACCTTCCATTTAAAAATCATCTTTTCTTTTTAATAGACATTCAGATCCTGTTGACTCAGTCCCATGGAATAAATTTCTGGAAACTAAGCATTTTTTCATCTGTAAACTGTTTTCCAACAGTGTTGTTCTAACATTTGTTTTGTTAATACAACACCTTGGTGTTTCCTACAGGGTGAATTTGGATTGCATTTATCTTTTATTTAGGCTATGTCAGACCTTCTAACAGTCATTTTATCCCTTTGGCTAGTTCATAGCTAGCTCAGTGACATGGACAGTGTGGTCAGGACTGGGGCAATTGTGCTGTGTCTCAGAATACACACTTGGGAAAATGATCCACTGCACCTAACATAATAACAGCTGACTGTGTATTAATTATTACTTATTAGTAAAAACAGACATGGAAGTTGTCACTTAAGAATATGCTGGTGAATTTGATGTACTGAAGAACCTGTATCCTGTATAGGGGAGTTGCCTAATGTTTGCTTGTGCTAGGAGTCCATGTTTGTGAAGGGACATGGTTTTGTGAGAACTCTTGGTGATAGGTGGATGGTTGGACTGGATGTTCTTGTAGGTCTTTTCCAACCTTGGCGTTTCTGTGATTCTGTGAAAGCTTGCCATTAGCATAACTGGTTCACCTAAACTTGTCTTTATCTTAGTTTTCCATTAGGTACAACCTGTTGTCATGCAAATCTCTGGGGAAAAATGTTGGCAAAGTTGAAAATTCTATTAATCCATTAATTGAAACTCCTGTGTTGTTTAACTTGAACACCTCAAGAAATAAGTTCCCTTTTCTTAATAATTCAGTACTTCTTGGCCCTACAAGAAACATATGAGCTCCTGCATTGTGCAGATGAGATGTTTCCTTCCTGTTAAGTGCAGTCCCATTACAGCAGACACTGCAGCATCCTTTTGCTGTCCTGCCAAATCTGCCTGTCCATGGCTTCAGGGGCTGCCATGTCTCCACATGCTGCTGCCTACTTTCTGTGCTGGCTGCTGCTGCGTTTGCTTGGCAGTCACTCTCCTCTGGGAGAGTCTTTCAGAAGATCCTAACCCACAGTTTGTATTAAAACTTACTGGACAAAATGTCAAATTTGAGAATTAGGCTGCTTCTTTCCACACTGTGTCCAAATTCTGTTTGACAGGGGGATGCATTAGAGTTTGCTCCTTTGTCCTTCTGAACAATATCAGTAGCTGAGACCCCTTCAGATCTCAGGTGGAGACCTAGTAACATAGGAGGAGGTGGCAGTTTTTGTTCCCTTCAGACCTTGCCCTGTTTTGTTTTGAAATTGTAGAAAGTATTCATTCAAGACAGAAAATGCTGAATGTTGTGAAAATCACAGTGCATAGCTGCCCAAGAAAAGTCACAGCTGTAAGCTGCACTTCCTGCAGAATGGTGAGGAGGGGAGGAATTTTCTGAAGGCATGTATGTTTTTAAGGAATGGACTGTTGCCTGGTGTTATTGCTGCAGATCTCCAGAACCTAGTGTCCAGACTTGCTCATGTTTTATGCAGGCTGCTGCCCTACCCTCCTTAAGGATTCTCTATTGTATGATATTCAAGATGTATAGGGATAGCGTTACAGAAGAGGATCAATCATCAGGTGGCCAAGAAGGCCATTGGTGTCCTGGTTGATATTAGAAATAGTGGAGCCTGCAGGATCAGAGAGGTGATCCATCCCACTGTACTCAGCACTGGTGAGGTCACACCTCGAGTACTGTGTTCATTTTTGAGCCCCTCACTACAGGACAGACATCAAGACTGTGGAGTGTGTCCAGAGAAGTTAGTGAGGGATCTGGAGCACAAGTCCTATGGGGAGTAGCTGAGGGAACTGGGGTTGTTTAGAGAAGAGGGGTCCTGGGGAGAACTTATCTCTCTCTACTGTAATATATCAGTCCTTAAACTAATATAATGATCTCGATTGCTAAACCAGCCTGTATCAATACAACTACCTGAAAGGAGGTTGTAGCCAGGTGGGAGTTGGCCTCTTCTCTCAGGTAACAGTGATAGGATGAGAGGTGATGGCCTCAAGATGTGGCAGAGGAGATTCAGGTTGGAATTTAGGAAAAAATTCTTCTCTGAAAGTGGTGAGGCAGTGACACAGGCCGCCCAGGGAGGTGGTGGAGTCACCGTCTCTGGAGGTGTTCAAGAACTGTGTGGATGTGGCACTGAGGGATGTGGTTAGTGGGCATGGTGGTGATAGGTTGGGATTGGACTAGATGATCTTAGAATCATTAAGATTGGAAAAAAACACTATAATTCTAAGCTAATGGAGTGGTCGTTACAAGATGCTTGTCCTTTCCTGTTTACAGGAGATCTGTAAGAATGGCTTCTCTTTTTGTCCTTTTCCAGAAAGGAGAGGCAGGTTAGGGATGCCTCATTGTGTGGCACCATCTATGCAGCCTCACACCTTCCCACGACTTTGGATGTGAGTGGTGGTGTGAGCTGAGTCCTTGATAACTTCCTGGGGAGGAGTAACATCTGCTGCTTAGATATGGGTTGATGTGGAGCTGGGTTTCATGTGTGGATTTGGCCAACCTCGTAGATACGAAGTCTCAGAGTCTCCCAGAAAATCCTATTTTAGACAATTTTTTTCATGAGGAAAAATGATATAAACAGATCTCTTGTCATATGAAGTCATCATGTTGCCTTCGCCCCTTTAGGAAGGAGGAAGCTAAGGTTTCACTATAGGATGTGCTTTTAGATTGCTGGTCAGGTCATCTGATGGTGTAGATATTCCTGCTCTTTCTGTTTCACCTTCTGTTTTACACAAGGTGAACCCAAACTGATTGCAGTGTTGTCTTTTCCGGTGGATGGGCAGATAAAGCAGGATTGATCTAATGGTTGTTTCATAACTGCTTTTTCATAACTGCTTTTTGGAAGACACATCCATCATTTTGCAGGCAAACTCAATAAGCAGGACATGTTTTCTCCATTTTTGAAAACGTGGCTCATGAAACTCATGATGTTCTTTGGAAGCAAAGATTTTGAACACACAATGAAACACTCTAACACAGAGAACACACATAGACTACATAGAAAAGCAGCTTTATTCTCCTGTCTTTTAAAGATTGTTTTCATTTTTGAGCTTCTATCTCAAAAATATGATTAAAAAAAGACAGTGCCAGTGGTTTCTTTGAATAGTTAAGCCTCGAAGGGAGTCAAGATTTGGAACGCTTTTCCAAAATGACTTAGTGGTATCAGCCTACCATTCTCTGAGAAAAATCTGTTTTGCTTTTGTTTTCTGTTCAATGGTATGTAGATATTTTAAAAGGCTTATCCCAAATACTACTCCCCTGATGAAGAAGGATTCTACCAATACTGCATCTAGCTGTATTCCTGTGTGGAAACCACCCAAGAAGAATAAATGCAACATCAGCCTTGGAACTGGATTCTCACAACATTCATAGGACAAATTAATTTTTAAAGTTACAGTACTTTCTCATAATCTAATGATACATATGTTTATTAATATTCTCTAATCTCATTTGCGTCACAAAACCATTGAGTTTGGAAGGGACCACTGGAGGTCTGTCAAAGATATGCACGCTTTCAGTATTAGAACAGCTCTGTTGGGATCTAAATCCTCATACATTGTGCTGTTCTGATTGAAGGTGAGACCATTTTTGGTTCAGAAGCTTTCAAGTGTATTGCTGATCTCCAAATAGTAACACATCACTGCTGTTTTGTGTCTAGTAATTATTTCAGTTACCCTTACGTCTTTGTCCTTTCTTTGTATGTAACCCTTGATTGAGCTTTGGAGCAGTGAGTGTTTGAGGAAGGTGATGAAGCAATGATAATGTAACTAATCAGAAGGAGGCATTAAGGATGCTTGCATCAAAAAGTTTACGTTGTGCTTTCAGCTTCGTGGGTGAAACTGTGAAATCTTGTCAGAGGTCAGTTGTTCCAGAAGTAATTGGACAATAACAAAGGCATTGCAAGATTTGATCTGAAGCTATTTGGTAAAATTGTGAAGCTAAATCACACTGATCAAAATCTCAAGCTAGTAAATAGTCAGCTCTTGATCTTTATTTTCAAAAGCAGTCAGCATTTCCAGTTGCCGCCAAATTAGACACAGGAAGACGCCTCTTCTCCACCTTTTCTGTCATTACTAGATGTTGAGTCAGCAGTTTGACTACCCTGATGGTTCTGCTCTTGTCTCTCCTTTCTCCCCAATAAATCTATGGCTTCTCTTTTCCCCATGGTAAATCTATGGCCTGCTTGTGCCTGAAACTGTGTGTAGTTCTCAGGTCTCAGCAGATATTCAGTCCTGTCTGACGATGGTTGCTTTACTGTCTATCTGATCTCTGATGGACGTATTGTTAGGAATATAAGCCCTTGACGATTTGTAAGGGCCTATGGTGACCTTGCAAAGCTGTGGGCTTGGTCTGTGTATCAGATCCCAGACCAACAGCTCATCTCTAAATAAGACCACTGTAGCAAATGCAGACTAGTAGTACAATTATCCAGACTGGAATGACAGCACATCCAATACTTTTTTGGGGGGTACTTGGGGTTTTAGCATGAGTGGAGTCAGTTTTCCCAATTTCCATTCTTATGTTGGAAAGATTTCTTTTCCTGATGTTTTTAAGGAAAAAATCCGTTGGGATAGTCAATCACAGAAATTTGTCAATAGGAATAGGGTGACCAGGTGAGTGCCAGCCACCTCTAGACCTACGCTTTTCACACAAGAACTTTTGACATTTCGCATATGTTATATTTCATGTGTTTTTAATGGTGGCATCCTGAAACGGACATTTCAATACCCTCAAGTTGGAAGGAGGATAAATTTAGGATTTCCATTCTCTTTACTTGCTCTTTAAGAGAAAAGGGTGATGTAATTGTGACTTTCCAGAAGGGTGAGGAGAGGGGGTTCCTGCTCCCAGACAGGCTGGGGCAGCTCCCTGCTCTCCCTCCATGCAGGATTTGGGGTATGTCTCCCTGTGGCCTGTGCAACAACTGCCGCAGCCCTGCCTGGCCTCTGGCTTTACCACCTTCTGCTGGAGCACCAGGCTTTTCCTGCTGATAGGTGCTGCATTTCCGTGCATGTTCCTGCCTCTACCTTCCTCTCTCCAGGGCCAAAGAGCTCAATGCAATATTTCACCAAGCTTAGCTTGGTCAGAACTAGCATGAGGTGCAATCCCGTTCGCAAAAGATGCATTCATCTGTGTGCCTGAACTCATGTGAACACTGCAGCCAGGGCAGGGGGGGGCAGGGGGGTAATGTTGGGAGGGGAGTTGTTTTCTATTATTTATACATTTAGTTCAGTTTTTTTGTTTGTTTTTACTTCAGTAATGATTTTATAGCCTGACCTCTGGACCTGCGCATCTTTTTGCCTACTGTATGGCAAGTTTATTTGGATCCAGCTGTTTGTATAGTAAAAGGCTGGTTTTCCACCTGCCCTAAAAACAAAAACAGCAGCAAAACACAGCGAACTACTGCAAGCGGAAGAGAAATGTTTTGAATCATGCAACAAGTTAAGAGAGAGCTGCAGTTCCACTGCAATCAGCTCATTGGGTGTATGAGAACTGAAATAAATATTGTAATAGTCTGACTTCTTTTATAACCCTTCAAGACAAGCGCTTATGATTATGTGCTGTTAGATACAAATCAAAAGCAATATATGTATTATGGCTTGGGAACCACTGTTGTTAGCCTTGTGTGAAAAGGTAAAAAGAGCCCTGGTAAATTCCAGCATGCTAAGGGGATCCTTGCAATACCCTTTATCTGCATTACAAATTCATAAGGTATGCCAGAAAAGATTCCTTCTGAAAACAAGCTGCTGAATTTCCATATTTAGCCATTGGATCAGAAGGGCATTACTCTCTTCTACTGTTTTTGTTATGGTATCCTACACAGCACTTTTTCTGTTCATGCTTGTTGCTGCTGTTCTGCTAGCTGTGGAAGGTGGGGCAGGAAGGAAGGTCACCATGTGTTAGGAAACCTCTTCTCCAAGCCCCATAGCAGGCTCTCCTTTACTGGCCTTTATATATACCTGCTAGCTGCCCCTCTTGGCACATTTGCACAAGCATCATTTGTGCAGAGCATTTGGCCCTGGGTTTGCCCTTTAATTAGATCAATGCAAACCCATATGTGAATTTTCTCCCATTAGATTGACCTTGGGAGCAAACCTTTTCCCTGGGCTATTTCTGTTTTATGTACGTGCTAAAAGCATTGACCGTTAGTCAGAGTTCCTAGCTAGGTCATGGTTTGTTAAACGTAAAGCAAACAGACTGATGCTGAGCAAACTGCCTGAAGCATTGTGTGATCTTCTGCTCCCTGCTACCCTCAGGACCTCTTTTCTCTTAATTGCGTTACTGTATACAAGAAGCTTAGCCTGTCTTTTTAATCTCACTTGTCAGTAAAAACAGCCATGATCAGAAATATGAAAGCCCATTTCACTTACTAGAGAAAAATATTCTTTCACTGTATGTGCAGAATAGTACCATATGGTATAGAAGTGCAGCCTGTCTGCCTAACAGAAATAAATAGGTCTGAAACCTTAATAAGTTAACTTAACCTTCATGGCTCTTCTCCTCTGCTGACTGCTTTTCTTAGGCAGGTTGGGGATGCCTGCTGCATTACAAGGCTGCATCAGACCTGAGCAGCTGTGTGCTATGAGGCAGTTCAGATGCTTTTGTTCATGAGGTAGGAGCTGGGCTTCAGTTTCAGACTCCCTTTTCCCATCACCATAGGAGTAATGGCAGGTTCTGGCTCTGGATCCCAAGCAGCTGCAGCTGTGAATTATAAAAGCCTTGCCTCTTCCCTCTTGGAAGCAATGATTGTGTCTTCCCGAGAGGGGTGGTGGGCTGAGAGGCTTCCTTACGGAGGCTGCATCTGCTCCGTGCCTTTGCCTTCTGCACTCAAAGCAGGACAACTTTTGATGGTTGCCATGCTCTGCTTTTATCACCATGTTTCTCATTATGACAGAAAATAGCCAAATGAGAACTTCCACCCATTCCTGAGGACAGATGAAAATCACCGTTGAAAGCAATGATAAATGTGAGTTTGAAATGCTGACTTTATATTGCTTTTTACTTTTTAAATTCCTTTCTCCTATTTCAGTTGGAATTATAGAATCATCAAGGTAGGAGAAGACCTTTAAGATCATTGAATCCAACCATAAGGCAAATTAAAAATCAGTTCTATAAAAGCGTACGTGATGAGGTCATGCAAGTTAGCAACATAAGTTCACTGCATATGATGGAAGAATGAAAACAAAATGAAAAATTTCATGGTGTCTTAGGAGGGTGATTCACTGACAGTGAGCAAAATAACAGACAGATTTGCTAGACTCAGGGGGATCCCAGATATAGACTGATGAATGATTTGGTTATATATATCGCACCATTATTTTTTTTGCCGGTGCAAACAACAACAACAACAACAACAAAACCCACCCAGATGGGGACAAAACATCGTACAGTCCTATGCATAGGACCATATCTGCAGTGAACAAGTATTCTATACTGGTTTTAATTCAGACAGTCAGTTTGATGGGTGGAGATTTGCAGCTGGTTTCAGACTCTGGAGGTTGTGGTATACTGGCAGTGCTGAATATGTATTCGATTAGGAAAACTAAATGTTATTGGTTGGTTGTTTTGGTTTTTTTTTCCTTCTCCATTTGAGACCGTCGGTCTTAATAATAACGATAATGTATTTTTATAAAGTGTCTTATGTCATTTTCTAAAATCAAAGCAGCAGATTTAAATAGCTGAGCTTCATTAAGGAGATGAAAAGAATAAAAAGGGGCATCTGGCAGAAGAAGGGAGGACAGTGTAAAAATAGAGGCATATGTTACTGTGATTAGCATTAGTCATTTCTGATATTATTTTCTTTATGAGCCTCTACTCCTATGAAGGTAGTAGACTGAGCCAACAAAGCCCATCTTCAGGACACTTACACCGTGTTCCTTCTTCCTGGAAATATGTCTGAAGCCTGGGGAAGATTGTGATGCCAAATAGCAAGGAGAGAGCTTTGCCACAAGGCTAATTTGATAATGTATCCTAAATAAATCTTCAAAAAGCAAATCAGCAATTTTTGTACTGCTCTTAGTTTATTTAATTATAATTTTTTTTCAATATGCCATTTTCCTAGAACATGATTCATTGTGCTCACTCAGTACAAAATCCTGTAGAATATAACTGATACAAAATATTTCCTTATTTTCTCACATCTCTGTTACTGTGTGTACAGAGAGGATGGCTTGCTTTGGCCTAGGTGTCAAAGCTTTTGCCCTAGGCTGTAATATTACATCTACCAAATAGAAATTTGTGTTTCAGAAGCATTAATGTTTTTTCACTCTTTCAAGCTCGGGTTAAAGAGTCAGTTTGTTTCAGGCTTCTTTTTTTTCTTTTTTTTTTCTTTTCTTTTGTTCTTCTACATTTTGTCCTTTTTCTGTCTTGTCCTTTAACTTACTTTCTCCGACTATACTTTCATCTTTTATATTCATTATAGAACCATAGCTCAGTGCAAAAGGTAGTGGATTACCATTGTATGTCACAGTAAATCTGGAGCTGGAATCTTTATAGCTTGTAAAGCAAAAGCATCGAGAATTTAACTGAATTTATTAACCGCACAAAGAAAGTCACTATCAAGCCTGGGAATGGAATGTAGTTATTCTGGTCACATCACCAGACCCTGTTACCTCTGTGTCTAATTATTTCTTTGTTTCTCTGACTGACCTTTTTAGTTTTTTGTTCTCATTCTTTTCCTAATTTGAGCTCTATTCTATTGGTATAGGTTGCTGGTTGTTGGTACTGGTAGAGGCCTGGGCGCTTTGGGGTTGCTTTGGGATACATGTGTACGTACAGAAAAGCCTCTTCATTTGGCTTTCCATGATGCTTGGCATCGTCTTGATAGCAGAGGCAGAACACTTTTTTTTCTGATAACATAAATATATTAATATTTAGCTACAGATTTTAGACTGAACACTTACTAAGGAAGACTACAGAGCATGGATCTATTGCTACCCATGGAGAGCAGGGATTACAGGATTATTTCTGATTTATGTACAGCACTATATTTAGAAATCAAATTTTTCTTGTCATTTTATTTAAAGTTCCCTTGTGTCACTGACTGTATTTTACAAGCAGTATGTTGTAGGAAAGGTATATTGAATGAAAAAGAGGCTTGTTTGGTCGGTCGCAGGGAGGATGTCAAAGCTGCTGCTTGTGTCCTGGTGCTGAGTGGCCAAGGAGCCCAGCATCTGAATGTGCAGCTTGGTGCTTCATGGTGTGAGCTGCTGTGTCCTGCTGCAGCATTGTATTTGTGAAACTAATGTCTGTGTCCTTTATAACTGTGTTTTATGTGTAGTTGTTGAGCTTTCAGTGGAGCCAGCTTGGGCAGGTGCTGGAGGAAAACTGCTTCTTCATGATAGGTTGTCAACACAAATTTTTATATTTGTGTTATCATTCTCTGTTCCCATGTTGTAAATTGCCATACTTCTCTACTACCTTCTCTACAGACAGCTTAAGGGATTTGAAAAACAGATGCAAATGCTCAGCTTTTAATGTGTATTTTTAAAGTAATTTTTTTTTTTCTAACAAAAATTGGATGATGTAGTAGCTACTTCTCTTAGAGATGAAATACACGGATGAGATTTACTATAATTTAATTCAGTCTGGTGTTCCCATGCAAAGTGATTAAAATTAAAAATATACGTCAGCATTCATACTTCATTTTATCTCTTGTTGTGGGAGAGATCTGGAGGAGCATGAGTAACTTGAATACGTAGCCTAAGATTTCTTTATCAAGGTATATTAAGTGAATTAAACGTAGCCTACTTTACAGTAGCATTACTTTACATTTTTCATCAGTTTAATTGTTGGTTCTAAATCACAGCCTAAGTCATACTGGCATATCTTGTTCCCAGAAGTGAGCTATTGTATTTAATTCTTACTTTGCCTACTAACACCCGCTGTTCTCTATTCCCTGCTAACATGTCCCAGCCTGAAAGTTATCTTTTATTACTCAGCCTTATTTTATTTATTTGCATTTCATTTGCGATTCACTGTGCCTAACTAGTGGTTTCCTCCAGTGCTGCTGCTTCATCAGTTCATCCCTATTTTTGCATTTGTACAGCTGACTGTCCCTATCTAAATATGGAACCTTGCACTTTATTGTCTGAATCCTCTTTATTATAGACCACTTCTGCAATTTGAAATTACTTTGAATTGTGGATACTGTTTCTCTCTAAAGAACTTGAATCCTTACCAATTCCAGTGTCATGCACAGATTTTAGAAGTGTAATCTCTTTTCCCTTGGTCACAAATGTGACTATTGGAAAAAAACTATACTTAGAATAGGTGCAGTGTGATTGGGACCCATTTAGAAATGACCAGACAGCTTGATAAACAAACACCAGTAGCTACTCTGTATAGATTTCTAAACCACACATGTACCTACCTTGCTTGTATAAATTTTCACAGAATCACAGAATTACCAAGATTAGAAAAGACTTCCAAGATCATACAGGCCAACTGTCGATCTACCACTAATACTTCCCCGCTAAACTATGTCCCTTAGTACAACACCTTAATGTTTCTTGAACACCTCCAAGGACGGTGACTCCACAACTTCCCTGGGCAGCCTGACTACTCTTTTGGAGAAGAAAGTTTTCCTAATATCCAATCTGAATCTCCCCTGGCGCAACTTAAGGCCATTCCCTCTAGTTGTATCACCAGCAACCTGCGAGAAGAGACTGACCCCCATTTTGCCAAAACCTCCCTTTGGGTGGTTGTACAGCCTGATAAGGTCTCCCCTGAGCCTCCTCTTCTCCAGACTAAACAATCCCAGTTCCCTCAGCTGCTCCTCATAGGACTTGTTCTCCAGATCCCTCATAGCTTTGTTGCCCTTCTCCAAACACGCTCCAGGGCCTCCTTGATGTCTTTCTTGTAGTGAGGGACCCCAGACTGAAACAGGACACGAAGTGCAGCCTCACCAGTGTCTAGTACAGAGGGATGATCACTTCCTAGCTCCTGCTAGCAATGCTATTTCTGATACAAGCCACGATGCCATTGGCCTTCTTGGCCACCTGGGCACATTACTATTTTATTATTTCTTTAGTTTGCGCACGAGTGTCAAAAGCTTTACTGACTTCAAGATATAGAGTCTTCTTTTATTGTGCCTATTGGCAAAAGATCTCCTAAGCTCTCCTATCAAAGGAGATCTTAGATCAGATGCAATTTTTTTACAGTTCCTGTACAGTTTGGTTTTTATTACCTCATTGCCATTTCTGTATGCACGCTGTAGCTGCTCAGCAATTCATTTCTGGTTACTGAGGGTAGGATTGCAGCTTGTAATTCTGTTAGTTCTAATTTTTTCACCTCGGTGACAGTGTTAGCCTTCCTTTGTAGACTTCATCTACTCTCTTCTTAGTGAGTTCCTTCGAGTAATGATGAATTAGATATTGTTTTGGTTATTGTGTAGGTATGTTAAGGTGAATTTCATTAGGACCTGCCAACTTGTAGCTTCTAGCATAATCAATTAATATTATATCCGTTATCTTCGATAGTTTCTGTGGCTAAACCTTACTTGAATTAACTGTTGAGTGTTTGGTTGCAGTTGATACTTCAAAGGTGTTAGCAAAAAAAAGCATGAAATTATATGAGCTTGCTTGCATCATCTATTGTTAATAGGTAATTCTTCCTCTTAGTTCTAAAACATTTATTGGAAACTTGTTTTTTGAGTCATTTTTGAACTTGATCCCTGTCTGATTTTTATCTCAACGTGACTCTACTTGTCTTTCTTTGTATTATGATTCATTTCTGATTTCCATCTAAAGACTTTCTAAAGAGATCCCAAAGGTTCATCTCTGCCTTTTGAGTATATTGAGATGAGTTTGGCATTATGTTTAATAATTACAGCAGCTTTCAATAACTGCTGCATTTCTTCTCCCTTTATATGTAAAATCAGTGGTGCCCAACCACTTCTGAGGAGCAGGCTGCATATCTTTCCTTAGTGGTGGCAAGGCCAGATTTGCAGGATGAGCACCACGTTGCTGCTCCTTGTGTGTGCAGTATGTGCCTTGCTGCCTTAAAATGCCTGCTGGGCAGCTCCAGCCTCTGCCTCACTCCTGACCTTTCACAGGTTTTCTCTCATATACTTTGTAAGACAAGCCATCCTTGTCACACAGAAGGAAAACCATCTGTGTAGGCTCAGCTGGACCAAAAGTTCTCTTCTGTCTCAGACAATGGCCAGAAGTAGATGGCTAGGGAAGAGAAAAATCAAAAATACCAGCAGAAGTGTTACTTCCTCCTAACATTCTCTGTAATATTATCAGCTTAGGGACTTTCAGGGCTAGATGGGGTTTTGTGTGTTTGCTGTCCCTCAGTAAATTTCCTTTCTGTGTACATGACCTCTCTTAGAATCATAGAATCATAGAATCACCAAGGTTGGAAAAGACCTAAAAGATCATCCAGTCCAACCGTTCACCTATTACCAATAGCTCCCACTAAACCATGTCCCTCAACACCACATCCAGTTTTTCCTTGAACACCCCCAGGGTCAGTGACTCCACCACCTCCCTGGGCAGTCCATTCCAGTGCCTGACCACCCTTTCTGAAAAGTAATACTTCCTAATGTCCAGCTTGAATCTCCCCTGCTGTAGGTCTTCCTTGTCCCCATGTAATTTTTAAGCATCTTCAGTGCCCTTAAACAAGAAATTGCAGAGATTTCACCCTTTTCTTGTTTGCTTTTAAAACTGGCTTACCCTAGCATCTTCTGGTTTATTTATTTTTGCTGGAACAGACAGTGAGGAGTTCATCCACATGCCACTTACATTGTGCTATCCCATGTCACCTCCCTGCAGTTTCCTCTATTGCTTTCTAGGGGGTTCTGGCTCAGACAAGCACTGAGTGAAAGCTGCTGTTTCTTGTTTGGATGGGAAAGCTAGAAGTGCATGCAGGATTTGAGATATGGACTGTATTTTATGTATTTTACATTTATTCAATGATTATTGAGGGGTCTGGAGCACAAGCCATATGAGGAGCAGCTGAAGGAATTAGGATTATTTGGTCTGGAGAAGAGAAGGCTCAGAGGAGACCTTATTGCTCTCTACAACTGCCTGAAGGAAGGATGTGATAAGGTGGGAGATGGCCTCTTCTGCCAAATAACTAGCCATAGGACTAGAGGGAATGGCCTCAAGTTGCACCAGGGGAGATTCAGATTGGATGTTAGGAAATACTTCAGAAGAGTGGTCAGGCACTGGAATTGGCTGCCCAGGGAGGAGTCACCGACCCTGGAGGTGTGCAAGTAACATTTAGATGTTGTACTGAGAGACATGGTTTAGTGGAGAAATATTGGTGGTAGATGGATGGTTGGCCTGGATGATCTTGGAGGTCTTTTCCAACCTTGGTGATTCTGTGATTCCACTCAAGGCCCTCTTCTATTTTTTATGTGTTGTTTTTTTGGTTTTTTTACCTAGCAGTTTCTAATGCTTGTTCCAGTTAATAAAAAGGCTTCAGCCACTGCTGGTTATTGACCCAATGTTTCACTGACCTTATTGTCATGATTCCAAGACCCCCAAATGTCAGGGATCAGCTCAACATCATTTTGTGTGTCAAATCCAGTTAACCAGTTGCCTAAGATAGTGTCTGCTCTTTCTTTCACCCGTTTTTCAGTCCCATCACTTGTTCTGCCCTGGTAACCCCATTCACATCTCACCTGCCCCCCTGCTTGGCTCGGTGCCTGCTCAGTGAGTTCACCCAGCTCACCATGGGGTCAAGCGAGAGAAGAGTCAGGAATAGGTGGCCAAGCCCATGACAAGGAGGGTAAATTTTGCATTTTGTCAGAAGCATGCTATAAGGTTGTTTTAGGTGTATTAGTGACCTTTGTGCTTGGGATGTGTTCACATTGATTTCCTAGGATAATGAGTCCTGTTGTTTTGTTATTGTGGTAACTCAGCCTCCTTTTACCTCACATCAGGCTTCCTGGAGGCTTTGTGCCTTGCTTACTGGAAGGTGATCTGAAGCTGTGGCTTTAACCCAGACCTGGGCAGAGGGCCATTCCCAGCTCCCTGCAACCTGCCTTCAGTGCCTTTTGCACACTTTTTTTTTAAGCCCTTAGCAGTTGAAATTGATGGCTGCCTGGCTAAGCACATTTGCACCACACGGACCACTGCTGGCCAATGAGGCATTTCATCATGAGATATTTGCCCTTCTGTCCTCTTAACAAAGCCCTGAGAGACACTCTCCTGTCTTGCACTTCTCCCTTTCCATCTGCAGCTTCTGTTCGTGTCTTTCCTGGACACAGGACCACTACCTTCATACAATGCTGCTGTTTCATCAAAAAATAAGTGTTTCTTTCCCCTGTGGAGTCAAACAGAACACTGTGTTACCCACTGCAGCAGAGTAGGACTTGGAGTTGAAGTGGACAGCACTCGCTCTGTTCCTCCTGTCCCCATCCCAAACACCACTCTGCAAAACCCCCTGCAGGATGGCCCCATGGCAGCTCCCAGCCCAGAGGGCTTCTTGATCCAGGAGGGGAGCTGTGGGAAGAGGGTAAAGCACAGGAGTACATGGTGATGGGTTAGGGCTAGGTCAAAAGAAGAACTTTTCAAGCACAAACTGGAGGTATTCCTAGATGATTACTAAATGCAGAACTTCTAACCTTATTCCTTCATGAAGGATGAATCAGCTCACTGTGCCCTGCTGGATGGTGGTGACTGCTCAAGCTTTTGGCCTTGGAACTGGTGGTCTCTGGAGATGCAGCCACTGACATGTAAATGGTCAGCTTGGGTTGACCTAGAGCCATGGGCACTGCTGCATCCCTCACTCCTTGCTACAGCACCAGCAGCAGATGCTTCACCAGCACGTATGATTGTGAGGAATCAGTGAGTAGTATTTGTGATGCTTGATTTTGTCTGTGTGGCATAATAAAATCCTGCTGATGTTCCTACACTGAGACTGCAGTGCATGTATTTGGATGTTCAAAACAATTCTGCCTTTTTTGCTTTGGGGAGACCCACTGAAAAATTCAGAGCTGAGGTTTATACTTTCCAAACTGTTGTCCATAATAGGTTAGTTATAGACCTATAGACGTTCTCTGTATTTGTGTTAGAATAATGGACAGTAGCAATGGACTAGTTTTATTTCCTAAATTTCACAAACAGATGTTTGTGTTAATTTGTTAAGGTGAACTGGTTCTTTTGCTGCAGTGTTGCTGAATATTTTATCAGGCTCTGCTCACATAATAATTGTTTATGTCTCCAGCAGAACTTGTAATTTTCCTGTTCTGGCTCTACCAGTCTTGTAACTGCAGATAACATTTGTTATCACAAACTGGCATTGTTTTGGAAGCATATCTGGCCTATGGAACTGAGGCAAACATATATTGTATGTGAACTGAATGACTGGCAGTAACATTATTTCAGAGTTATGAACACATCTAAAATATTCAAGAAGCATTGCTAATAACCTGCTTCTTGGGAAGGACGGTGAAAGAGCGGTGGCAGAGTTGGCTGGAACAGAAAGAGAGAAGTGCAAGGCTTGGGGTAGATGCTCAGGAGCTGTGTGAACACACTGAAGTTGTGGTGCTCTGTGCTGGAGAAGGAGCTGGAAATTTCTACAGGTCTTAGAGGTCAGTCTGTGAGATGTAAGTGTCAGTGTTGCTTCTGTGTTTTTACAAACAAGGTGAAGCTGCTGATGAAAGGTTAGCCTCTGTGAAGTACGCAAAAGCTCTAGGGGTCATGCTGCTGTATTTACTTGCAGTTCATCTGGGAAGGAAGGAAGAAAATTAGTTATTGTATTGCATTGCAGTAAGCCTGAAAGACTCTGCTGTTTCTCATGGCTGCTTTGCTTTTTACTGTAACGGTGTTTCAAACACCAAAGCTTGTTTGGTAAGGTCATTTCTCATGGTGCTGGAGGTCTCCACGTGGGACCAGCATGGTTAGGATGGGAGTTTACCTCCATCTAAACTGCAAATGGGGGTTAATATGAGGAGTACTACTTGGGCAATTGCACTGAGGGTTGCATCTTCCTGAATATTGTCCAAACAAACAAAGTAGCAGGGAGGGTTTTTCCTTTTCTTTGTAACTTTTGCACTGATGCTTATTACTCTGACAAGGCATTTTCAGTCGTTCATGAGACAACCCAGGAGAGTGCAAGAGGAAAGACTGAATTTCTAACACAAAGCAGCTTTTCCTCTCCTCACCTAAATGTTATGGAGGCTCAGGGTAGATTTTCTGCAGTGGATCATTTTTGAGAGTCTTTTGCACAATTTTTATGCCAAAATGCTTCAGTGACTTTAATAGTACTATTGCAGAGGTAATTAATGACAGAGAAATTAAAAAAGCTCAGACAAGAAAGGAAAGATATATTTTCACCTGAGGTTTGGAATGAGTCGGAAACCCACTGAAGCACAGAGATGCATAAAGGCTCCTCCAGATGACATGAGCTGCAGAAAGAGTTTTGCACCAACAGTGACAGTGTAATTTTGGAAGTCAGTGCCAAGACAAAGCATGGCAGACAAAGGTCCATGGGAGGCCAAGATAATCAGACTTATTTCTGTATTGGTCTCATCTGATTTCCTTACAGGTGAGCAATAAGTGCATTGGTCCATTATGTTATTTAGTCTCTTGAAATTTATTAATGAATAATAATGTGAGAATTTAGCAAGAGAGCCCATTTCCTCCTGCTTCGCTCTGTATTGAGGCTGCTTGACTGTATTGTTCCCCTTTTCCCTTTCGCTTTTTGTTTTCTAACACTTGCCCAATGCCTGAGCTAATGGAGGTTTTCACTTCATCAGCAAGCGGAGCACCTGCCATGTGAGATCTTTTTCTTTTGAGTGAAAGCTTTCATGGACATGTCTTACAGATGGAGATTAAGGCCTGAGCAGAGCTGTCTGGGCTGCACGTTTGTTTAATACAGGGCCTCTTCATTATCACTGCCTTTCTGCTCCTCCCCATTAAAAACCAGTGACTCTTCACCAATTCATTCATGACACTGACAAAAGAATGCCTAATGGTGCAGCAGAGATTTACATAGATAAATAAAATGTAGAGCATGCATTCAGCTGGTAAAAGGAGCCATTTTCCCACATGGAGAGGGGATTAAACAGGAGATACATTTGCCTTCTGCAGCTGCTAGGGGAAGTCTCGACAGACAACAGCAAAATATATATGTTCGTGTGTATGTACACGTGGAAAGAATAACTGATGGTGGTATAATTTTGTTTTGTTTTTATGTTTTGGTAAAGTCATGTGGTGGCCTGCAATTCTTTGTTTGTCCTCAGAAGGTTTGGTTTAGTATTGCTGTTTAGAGCTATTGAGCATTTCTGCGAGCGCATTGACAGCAATGTGTCAACAAGGAGGATATTTCTTTGCTGTGGTTTACCCATGGAGGCAGTGCACAGAAATGTGTTTTGGCCAAAGCATGATGCCCTTGGGACACAACCCTAACTGTTGTGAATTGCACAGTTTACTCAGTTAGAAATGAGAACGTCGATAGTTTGCTGTAACCCTTTTAGTGGTAATATCCACTGTGCTTTTTAGAGATGCAGCAGTACACTCTGATCTTCAGAGCATAAGGCAGTGTTGGCTTTGCTGGAGATTGAGGCTGCAGATTTTGGAGCAGACTGGAGCCTGGCTATGGGGGAACACATCAGGGACCAGGAGCAGGGTTACCACACCATCATGCAAAATGATGTTACAGGAGAGAGGAGAAGGGTTGGCTCATCTTAGAAGTTTATAACCATAAAGTATGAGAATGTATTTACATGCTTCTTTTTGAATAAATGCATAATCAGGAAAGATTTGCATTACACTGAGATGGCAGTGAATTGGGAAGAACTGCCTAACTTCAGGCAGCATGAAGCATTCCTTCCCTAATTACTAAATACACTTAAATGTGTGTGGGTCAGAAAAGAAAACTGGTCAAGAGGAGACATTTGGGAGCTAGCACTTCAATGTATTTGAAATAAAAATGAAGTCTTCTGTTCAGGAGAGACATGGACCTGTTGGAGTGCCAAAAAATGATCCAAGGGATGGAACACCTCTCCTACACGGACAGGTTTAGAGAGCTGGGACTGCTCAGGCTGGAGAAGAGAAGGCTGTGAGGTACCTGATACCAACCTTTCAGTGTCTAAAGGGGAGCTACAGGAAAGAAGGGAACAAACTCTAGCAGGATCTGTTGTGTTAGAACAAGGGGAAATGGCTTCAAGCTTAAAAAGGGTAGATTTAAGTTAGATATAAGGAAAAATTTTTTACAGTGAGGGTGGTGAGGCACTGGAGCAGGTTGCCCAGAGATGTGGTGGATGCCCCTTCCCTAGGGATTTTCAGGGTGAGGCTGGTAGGCCCTGGGCAAGCTGATCTAGCTGTGGTGTCCCTGTTCACTGCAGAGGAGTTGGATTAGATGACCTTTAAAGGGCCCTTCCAACTCTAAGGATTCAGTGATTCTATGATACTAAAGTAGCTCAAATTTGGATTTTTTGTAGTCTTGGGCCTATTGGAGTAAAAATACATGAAACGTTTTCCTTCCAAATAAATATCCAGATAAGTAGAAGATTTTGCTTCCTCTTTTTTTTCAGGCAGAAGAACCGTTTGAACAAGTAACGTGTTGGGTATTCACCTGGCTTCATGTGACTCATCTTGCTTAGAGCCACTGCTTTAAAGCCTCCTTTCTAGAAACGCATTTAAATGTCATTGCAGTGTTCTTTGTAGCGGGTAGAAGTTTCCAGTGCCTGTTTAATGTTTCTGGTGCGTGTTCCTCAGACATAGCAGCATGAGTGATGCTCCTTTTCTTTATTGCTTCTATCTCTTGCTGTTCCACCTACTTAGAGGCTTTTTTAACACTAAAAAAATATAATTGTTTAAAGCTTTTATTGTTTCTGCTATGTTTTCCCAAAGTGCATTGTGAGGTACATTGCCTTTGTAGTGAGTGGTTGGAAGGGACCATCTCATTGGCACAGAAGAGCTTTTTCATCTGAACAGCTCAGAGGCAGCTTTGCTTGCCTTCTTTCTGTGTCCCTTGCTGTGGATATCTATGGATTTAACTTTGCTGTTTTTCACAAAACTCTGATATTGCCAGTTTCTCTGAAGCAGATTTCTCTGGGCGGCACCTCTGCCTTTCTTGTCCATCTACAGAACCACCTCTCGGTGGGATTGTGGTGGCCTTTCCCTTTCTCCTTCCTTCCAGGCAGGGTAATGACAAATGTCAGGCACCTATGAGATGACAGTTGATTCCTTTCTGTGTGCAGTGCTGGCTACAGAAGCACATGCACCTTACCTGACATAGCTAGTGGATCAATGTTGAAGCAGAAACAAATCTTGGTGCTTCATTCCTACCAAATTGTATGCCTGAAGCTTGCTAAAAAAACCCCAAACAGTCTTTTCTTTCCCAGCCTAACTGGTTCAGCACGAGCTCCAGCTTTTCCTCGTACGAACAGAGAGAGCAAAATACACCTGTTCTGGCAGGTCACTGTATGTCAGAGACGCTGTGAACATACAGCTACACTGTGGAAACAGGCAAGTGTTTCTGATTTGAGTAAATTCCTAGAAAAATATAAAACAAAATCTCCTTAAGAAACATCCAGAACTACTTTAGGCTTTATGTGTACCTCATATATCTGAGTAGATGCCAGGGACTTGATGTGCAGAGTCCCATGCAGCGTGCCTGGAGATCAGTGATATCTAATGCCTGCTCTGAGTGTGGCTGCTGGCTGTGGTTCTGCATTTCCTTCTTGTCAGCCCTGACAGACCTGTGCTTCTGGGAATTCAGTATCTGACAGTAATAAGAATCAAGATGAAAATCCTCTGGCTCAAGATAAACTCAGGTGGCACGAAGGATATGGATGGGTAGAAATGCACTTGAAGAGTAGGTATTACAGAATTGCTTTCTCCATGAAGGGTGCTTGTCCGTTTGCTGTGTTGGCAGTGCAACACCCCAAAATTTACTGATTTCATCCTAAATCACAAGTTAGCAGCAGCCATAAACATCTGCCTCTACCTTTCAGTTGGTCTTATATCTGTTTTTAATATTTAAGTGTAGTAATGTGAGCTTTGATCTCAGCATCTCTCTGCAAAACCTACGCTACTGCTGTATCAACTGGTCTGGGTAAGAATCCCAGGTCCATATCAAGATTTATTTCTTTTTAATACTTTAAGCTCTGTGGCTAGCAGAAAGTGGAAGCTTTCTTCAGCAGTGGTGCTGCAGATTACAAAACCAGAAAGAGGGTATTTCTGAGTGTGCCTGTTCCCTCTGTTTAGAGAGGAAGGCATCCAAGATGAGCTAAATTCTTGCAGCTTTGCCAAATGAGCTGTGACATGTCATGCACTTATTCATGATACTGCAAGTTAATCAGCTTGCAGTTACTTTCCTGGGTGAAACACATTTAAACTACAGTGAAGGAGAGGGCTGTGATTTATTTTGATTGTTTTTCCCCATTATATTTGCATACTGCAGTATGAAATACGAGAAACTATATATAATGATTTCTTTTCTTCATAGGACACCATAAATGAAGAGGGAGGTTTTTTTTGTTTTGTTTTGCTTTTTTTTTTTTTAAAGAATGCTTTTAGTGATACCAGGTTCTTTGAAAAACCAGGAGGAGCTTAGATCTGGGTGCTCCAAATGAGCATGTTGTTACCTTTATACTGAGTATAGCAATATATTTTTGTGTTGGGTAATATACAAATATCATCTGAATATGCCTTCTTTGTTTTATTCTCATTCCCAGCTCAGTATTAAGTAAATGGTTGTAAGATTCTCCATCAGAGGTTTTGAGATACTTTTCTTTTCTTCTAGGTTTCAGAGTGATTTTGATGTAATAATTTGTTTGATAGAGTATTTGTTTTCAAACAAAGGACTTAATGAAACACCATTATACTTGCCATTACAGATCAGCTGTACTTTTGCTCTACTTACTGGAGAGGTTGTAAATCAGAGTTGTCTAATTTATTGAACGTGCAAACTCAGATCTTGTGTTCAACTTTGCTTACACTGATGAGAAGCTCAACATAAATTTGAGAAAAACACGGGTAAAAACTAAGCATACTGCATTAACGATACGAGTGTGAATTAGGGGCACCTGAAGAATTAAATGATAAATATAGCCTGCAGTCTGTGTGTAACAGACTCATGCATACCAGTTTACAAAGTATGAGAAGTTTGGAAGGTAATGAAGTAGTGACTGAAGAACTGTGTTTTCCTTGTTTGCCAGCCTGTGCACGTGTGCATGTTTTCCAGACGGCTGTGGTGGGGACGGCGGGGCTGCCTGGCACTGGAGCAGGTCAGAGCACTGGGACCATACTGGTTGCTTCATCCCAGCATCTGGTGAGGTTAAGCATTAGCACTGCTGTTAATGAACAGCATGAATGTTTAATTTGCGGATGTGAGTGAATATTTCGGGTTGGTTTTGTTTCCTCTGGTGTGTGGCCAACAAAGCTGTCGGGAGGAACAAAGCCTTCCGGACTGCCTACCATATAGATTAATTTACAGCTGCCAGTTTATATTAGTTGTTCTACTTATTCTGCTTGAGTGCTTTTTTGAGGAGAAGAGTAATTCTTAGCCGATTGTCTTGCAAAGAGAAAGGAATTAACTGTAAAGCAAACAAACTGGAGCTAATGAAGCAAGCATTTAGCTGCTGAGTTGTTTTCCTCCCTTTGCTGATAATTCTGTGCTATTTCAAAGGACTGAAGTTAGAAAACAGAACATAAGTTGGATTTTGAACATTGTGTTTAGCCTGCTGCATTGTGCTTTGATGAGACGGTGAAAAAGCCCCACAGGGTCACCCTGTCTCTTTCTGTACCCTTTGGGAAATGAGTGCTGAGGTGGGCAATGCACTGTGGGGAGACTCCTAGTTCTAGCCCAACTTCTTATCTGCCATTTGAAAACCCAGCTGTGCTGTGCATTTTGATCAGTGTACATCTCTCGCCTGTGGAGTTCCTAAAATGCTGTACATTTATCAGGAGCTCACCATGCCCCTCATTATGTGGTGTTTCCCTGTAATTCTCATTCTGTTAGTCTCATAGTAATAAATGATGGGCTCAGGCCTCCTGGACTATTACCAATTTTATATTCATAAAGAGATCTGCATCCTTTTAGAGGTGACTCCGTGCATTAGCTGGTTATCTGTGAAAACATGAAAGAAATGGGAGAGTTTGTCCAAGAGTGTGGCTGAGAGCAGCCAGCTTCACCCTTGGCTTCCTCCCACAGAGTCACAATAAAGCCCAGCATCTAAAGTTGTCGCTCAGGAGAGCTAAACTAGTTCAGAAGGGTATTAGTTTGTTTACTTACAGCAGAATCAGACTCACTGGGAGATGCTCCCTTCTTCGCTACCTCCAGCAGAGCTGAAGCTCTTTGTTGGCAAATTACTGACAATGGGATTAAATTGGGATTTTAATGGCTAAATATAATCTCTTATAACCCTGCAGAAAGGGTTCCTTCCCTCCCTTCACTGGCCCAGATTGCAGAATGGAGAATAACGCAGACTTTCTGGGCCTATTTGAAAATCACATGGATGGTAGTGAGACATGAAGCATCCCAGGAGTTAAGAACAATCCTTCCACTGATGGAGGTAAAAAGGGAACCTGCCCAGAGAAACTTTGGAAGCCCCGTCCTTAGAAGTGATCCAGGCCAGGTTGGATGGGGCTTTGGGCAGCCTGATCTAGTGGAACTAAAAGATCTTGAAGGTCCCTTCCACCCAAAAAACTGATTCAATGAGCCCGTGAGATGAGCAGAGCAGAGCCACTGTATGTGGTGATGTTCCTAGTGACTCAGCTTCCCTGCCTCTTAGGCAGTTTGAGGAAGTAATGTTGCTGGTTTGTAGAAATAGTCTCTTGCTCATTATAGCAGATGTTCCTTTATATAAATCTACTACTAAAAATTCAGATGGTGGCACTTAAAATAGCTTGTGTATTTTGATGCAAGTGATAAGAGACATACACCATGCACAGATAGAGGTGTATGCATATGTGTGACATACACACACATTTACACATCTATTTTTCTGGTGAAAAGGTGGTTTTTCTTCACAGTAGGTTAACTAGCAGAGGGCATGATATCTGCCTCTGATGTCTGCTTTCTTATGTTCCTGTTGGACTTTGGCTTTGGAGCTTGCGGGTGTCTGACTGCAGCAGTGACACAGGTGTTTGCTATGCAGTATGTAGCTTCATTTGAAAAATACTTCTACTTCTTTATGGGTCTCCATTCTTTTGAAAGTCTTGTAATTAATTTGGAAATGCCCACTTAAAGAATGTTGTTCCTTTAGCTGTTTCATAGCAACTGTTAGAAGTATGTGTGTGCTGCATTTCGTAAGAATGTTGAATGTGTCAGAAGCTGTTTGTTGTGTACTATGTGAAAGGCTTCAAAACCTTACAAGCTGTTCTTGTGTTTCTAAGACTGTGGCAAAATTGAGTTGGTACTGTTTTATTTTGAAGTGTACATTGTCATGCAGGGAGTACTAACTATTAAAAACAAACTATCAATCCACACAAAGCAGACTAAAACTCAAAACAAAACAAAATTCTAAAAAAACAACAACAACAAAAAAAGCTAAACAACCCTCAAAAAAAAAAAAAAAAAAACCAACACAACCCCCCACACATTTCAAAAACCACTCTGTTTCTTCATTACTTTTTCTATTAACTACTTTCCAATGCAGTCAAAAACTGGTCAGTTTGAATGCTTTTGTGTTCTTTAGAGAAGTAGCGCTTCTCTAAACTGTGGGATCCAGTTGATGTTGGACTTCACCATTTTTACTGGAAGGATGACCATTGTGATTTAAGATGGATATGTTGCATAGGGCACTCAGCTGCAGT
Organism: Chrysolophus pictus; assembly: GCA_037305975.1. Taxonomy (NCBI): domain Eukaryota; kingdom Metazoa; phylum Chordata; class Aves; order Galliformes; family Phasianidae; genus Chrysolophus; species Chrysolophus pictus. Next base: position 35,634,441 of record CM074578.1, read on the forward strand.
AGCAGTGGTGTTACCCAGGTGTGCTCAGGCTTGTGGCAAAGTGTCTCTCAACTTTACAAGGACTCCATCAGAAAAATACTTGTTAGTAGAAAAAGAGGAGTTATCCTTCGAACGGTAGATATAGTTTATTTATTTATTGAGAGTCAGTATTCCTAAAATTTAAGTTACAATTTCATAAAAATGTTTACAGTGAGGGTGGTGAGGCACTGGAACAAGTTACCCAGAGATGCAGTGGATGTCCCATCACTGGAGAACTTTCAAAGTGAGGCTGGACCAGGCTCTGGGCAACCTGATCTCGCTGTGGATGTCCCTGTTTATTGCAAGGGAGTTGGACTAGATGGCCTTTAAAGGCCCTTACCAACTCTAAGTATTGTAGGATTCTATGATTTTATAAAAATAAACATAAATAAATGTGAATTTGCAACATATTTCAAAACCTGTATTTCCTACAATTTCACAATGGCAGTTTCAATATAAATGTTGAAAGAATCCCTACTCGCTGCTGGAGTTTTAAAGACATTAAGGCCATGAATGATGAAAATCAATGACTATGGGTGTGGATGTAGATGTTGTAGAAATAATAAGCTTCAGCGAACAATATGCTTTCCTGAAGATTTAGGGAGATATTCCTTGCATTGTTTAGTTTAATTCAGTTTCACGTTCAAGTAATTCAGAATGGAGAAACTAATTTATGTATGGTCCATCAAGAAAACTCTTCTGCCTCCTTTAGTATAAAGTAAAAATAAGATATGAGGGCCTGAGAGGTAATATTTCTGAAATGTTGAAGGATAACCTCACAATAGTAAACTAAATATTAAAAAGGAAAAACATGCTCCATGTTTTTTTACTTTGTTGTAACCAATGCTTGGAGTGGTCTTGGAAAAATGAATAAAACTATTCTAAAACACCATTTTTCTACATTGTAATTGAAATGGAATTTGCCTCTAAAAGCATATCTGCACAATCTGGAGATGTAATAGCTGTATTGAAGACTATGCCCAACAATTGACTGTTTTCTAATACTCTCTATTAAGCAACCATTTATGAAAACACAGTAAATCAAAATAGTTATTTCAAATTTTACTACAACGTATTTTGTGTTCTCCTTGCCAACAAGTGTTGTGATTTCACCTTTCTTAAATCACATGCTCATCTGGTTTGGGTGCTTTCCAGATATACAGCCTTGTATGGTCTCCCATGTTGAATCTGATTCTGGTATGTTCCTGACTGTGTCAAAAAGCTGCAGTTCTGCTCACAGGACTAGTGTGCTGCTTCTCAGGATTTCAGACAGGTGGAAGAATGGCTTTTCTGAAGGGCAGCACTGCGTGGGAAGCCTTTGTGAACTGTCCAGAGTGCAACACTGAGGAGAATAAATCACCTGCCTCTATATACCTGCAGTAGTGCCTGTGTGGGATGCTTCACTGGTTGGATGTGTTTTGCATCATTTCTTCTAAGTTATGTGTTATGTTAGCTGCTTTTAGACTTATGTAATACACATAAACCAGCAAATGTTTATGTTCTGCAGTAGTTCTCCTCCTTAAAACAACAAAAAAAAGCCCATAAAGACCCATGAGCCATTCTCCCCTTCAGTGGGTTGCTATAATGTAGGTCAAGATGGACAAAAACCTGCCCTGTTTCTAGTTCAGTGAAAAGCAATTTTCTCAAAAATATAACACGGGTTTGTTACTGTAATGTTTTCCCATGGTTTCAGCACACTATGGTTTTAAGTCCTTCCCAACTGAATTAACTTGTTGAAAAACAACTGAGGCAGGGACAGACTGATCAAAAGACTCTTTGGTCTTCCTTGAGAGGCTACATCTCATTCCAGTCATACTTTGTCACTGTTTTTTTCTTTGATTTGATGGTAGGTCACTTCACTGTTGACGTCTCATTCAACTTGGAAAAGTCTCTTGGGATTCCTGACATCTACTGAACTGTTTTATTGGCGTTTTTTCATTCCTATTTTTTCTTGCTTGCGTGTGGAAGTTCTTCAGATGAACAGGACTTCTATTATTCTTTATAATGGGGCTGCCACTTTGCAGTTGAAGAAAACTTTAAATCCATTATGGGGCTAGAGGGCTGGCTGGTACTGATTAGCCATTGAGAATGATTCACCTCACAGCTGTGGATTTTACACCCTGGGGACATTCTGGTTTTGCTGCCATGTGCTAGAGCTTTAGGCAGTCTAAGGGCTACCCCTCATTGCTTTTGTTGAAGTGGTATATAATAACCCTGTGAAATACTGCCATTACATAGTTTCTTCCTGTTCTAGTATAAATAAACTGATCAGATATTTGTTTTTCTTAAATTGTGGAAAAGATATGGGCATTTAAATTCTTACAGTGCCTTTTTTTTTTTTTTTTTTGCCTGTTATTGAGTTATTGTTTTGTTGTTGTTTTTTTTTTTCCTTTTCCTATTTTTTCTTTCAGAAATTTCTTACTGTTATCTTTGGCTAGGATACATTAGTTATTATTATAATATTATAATAATAATAAAATAATAAAAATTATAATATAATATTAGTTATTAGTCTATTTGTTGTTTTATGTTACAGCTAAACAAAGAATCAGGCAGTTTTATTAACCATTAAACACCCACGCAACCAGCAGAGTTAAAAATGAAAAAACCTTAAGAACTGAGTATGTGGGAGAGAGCAATGCATGACTTTAGTCCATGCAGTTTTTTTTCTCTGCTCTATTTTTGTATGCATCTATAGTAATTAGACTTAACAAACGTCATTACAAACAAGTGTGGAGATTCTTAATTCCATTCTTTCTCCTTCATTGTGGAAAAACTATCTAAGGAACTATCGAAGGCTTCATCCTTGTGTACACACTAAAGGGAAGTTGACCTGCTGTGCAGATAAACACAGTACAGGAATCCACTCATATCTCACTTAAGCTTCTTTAAATACTTTTTTAGGAGTAAAACCTTTGACAACCAAGATCTCCATGTCAAACAGGGCAAACGGGAGTATGGCTTTCCTGACTTACTTTCATGTGTACAAATGACTTAACAAAAGGCTCGTGGTTCTTTACGGGCTTTTTTTATTTTAAGGAGAACTGACCATTGACTAACTATAGAAATGCATGTTCAGAGTGTACATAATAGAACCTTGTAAAATAATCTGTGTGCATAGATCCCACAAAGAAAACTTGAAATTACATCATTATTATTTTTTTTATTGTTTTCAAATCTTGACTTTTTTCTTTTTTTCTGGTCTTTTTACCTGAACTGACAACAGTGTTCTTTCAAATAGGCCATTTACTCACCATTTTCATAAATTCTTTTTACTGAGGTCTGTGGGACTGACCTCAAAAAAAGTTACTTGGTTACTTGCAAGAGAGCAAATAAAGCAGAAAATATTTTAGATTTTTTAGGGCTTTTGTTTTGCAAATATTTCAGAAAAGTAGCTGTTGTGTTAGGTTCTTTGAACCTTTTCCACTTTTTACTCCTGCTACAGATAGGAAGCAATATGCTGGGCAGGTATACAGCCACAAGATAGCAAGCGTGCCTTTAAGCAGGTCCACTTGTGGTCTAGTCACATCTGTGTCTTTGCTCTGAGACAGATTTCATGTGTGGAGGCTCAGTAATGGCACTGTAGTGTGACTCAGCTGTGAATCCAAATCCCGTATTTAAGTCTCAATATTCAAAACAGAAATAGGACTAATCTAATGTGTTGGGACTAACTTAATGCACTGACACAAAGTTATTAAAAGTAGGCATTTCATGTTATCTTTAGAGAAGAAAAGCCATAGGATCATAGAATGGCTGGCATTGGAAAGGACCTTAAAGATCATCCAGTTCCAGCCCCCTGCCATGGGCAGGGCTGCCCCACACCAGCTCAAGCTGCCCACAGCCCCATCCAGCCTGGCCTTTAACTCTTCCGGGCATGGGACACCACGACTTCTCTGGACAGTGTGTTCCAGGGCCTCACCACACTCTGAGTAAAGAATTTTCCCCTAACATCTAATTTAAATCTCCCCTCTTTTGGTTGTAAACCATTCCCTCTTGTCATGCCACTATCTCACTTTTTCTCTCAGAGAGTGGTCAGGCACTGGAATGGCTGCCCAGGGAGGTGGTGGAGTTGCCATCCCTGGCAGTGTTCAAGAGGCATCTGGACGAGGAGCTGCGAGATATGGTTTAGAGGCTTGTGGTAGCAATGGTAGTGGGAGGACGGTTGGACTAGATGATCTTGTAGGTCATTTCCAACCTTGTGATTCTATGATTCTTTCTGTGCATGTAGAAAGTCAGTTTCCCTCCTGTTTATAAGCTCTCTTTAGGAAGTCTACAGTGATGTCTCCCTGGAGTCTTCTCCAGCCTGAACAAGTCCAGCTCCCTCAGTCTGTCCTCCAGCCCTCAAATCATCTTTGTGGCCTTTCTCTGGACCTGCCCCAGCAGCTCCACTTTCTTACGATCCGGACCTTAGACCTGGGTGCTCCAAATGGGGCTGCAGAGAAGCAGGGGATGATCATCTCCCCCGCCATTCTCACTACACTAGTAGTCTTATAATTCAGTAATTCTTGTATTTGCTAACATATTTTTATCATAATGACTTGAATAAATGTGACAACTATGAAGGAGGTCGTTTTGTGAATTCTTTCGGGTGTTAGTGAAACAGTAAGCTGGTCAAATTTAAACACTGCTCTTAGCCAACCTGTTTCAATTGGATTGTAATCCAGAGAATGGGAAGGAATAGTTCCTTTAGAGGACCATAAAAATGTCCAAAGTTAGTGCGTAATCAAGATTGCTTCCTTAAGGAACTTCTGTCTGTCTCCATAAATTTGTTCTGCAGTCACTGAAGGCACCCATGGTTGGGTGATAGGAATTAGTGTCATTTGTTTGTCTTCTGGGATAAAGATATATATATATATATATATATATATATATCAGTATGGTTGTGAAGGAGAGAAGTGGGGTATTGTGAATATCAGAGTACGTTGTGGAATATGGATGGGGGAAGAGAGAGAATCTGCCAGTTTGTTGATTTGAGTGAATTCCTGGACCCAGTGCTCCTAAAACTCCCCATATTTTAGAGACACTCAAATAAGTGGCATTTTGTGGGTTAGCCTGTGTGTAGTTAACCTAAAGAGCTCTGCTGTTTTAATGCGGAGGGCACCTCATTCCCACGGTAATACTGCTCTATAGCCTTTTGTTCATCTTTGCCTCTCTTTTTCACCCCTTTTGGATGGAGAAGCATAAATCTCTTTGAAATATCCAGCTAAAATGTCAAAGTACTTAATGAAACAGTGACACAGCTAGTTACATTCATCACAAAATTTAAACAAAGAATAAACTAAGCCAGCAAATTTGCAGATATAAAAATACATTTTCTATTAAGAACGGTAACAGTTGTTCAGTGTCTGTGTATGGCAGTCTCTTGCAGTATATAGTTCTAATGTGTATGCCTAGCAGTGCATGCGCAGTTGGCTCAATTAATGTTCTTTTGGCAACCATAGCTTTGAATTGCCTGACTTTTATGTGCTTAAAATTCTCACCTAATATTTTTGCCTGGTCTCGTGTTTTTCCATCTGAAAGTAGCAAAGACACTGGCAAAAGGGAAGGACGGAAGACACGATGGAGAAATGGTGTAACTACGTTAAATGCATATTTGAATGGATAATTTTTTATTTTTTATTTTTTTTTAATTTGTATTCTGTAATTATAACACGAGCCAGTGATCCCGTTCACTTGAAAGAACATGGCCAGTTTTTAAACTGCAGACATTAGATCGTCAGAAGGAATTCTTAAGTGTGCAATATTATACATAGCTAGTGTTGGGGAAAACTCATAAACTAACTGATCTGAGATCCAGAAAGGGTCTTATATTCTGTGATAGAAAAAGTAGAAGCCGTTTGCAAATAGAAACAATAATAAGCCTACTGCTGACTATCAGGAGCTGGAGTGAAATCCAAACCCATCAAAGTTAACAGCAAATTCCCAATGACTTAACTGGGTCAAGAATCACACTTATTTTCTACTTAAAGTTTCACATTTGTGAGATTAAATCTACTCAAAGTGGTGCAAAGTGTTTTTGCTTAATGATGCCAAATGAGGGATAAATGAATAGTGGTTAAAAGGTGCAGGAAATCACACAGCCCACACGTAGCTCAGGGCCATAATTACAGCTCAGAAGACAGGCTACAGACAGGTTCTAGCTCTTTCTTCAAGACTGTGGAAGCCTTGAAATAGCACAGTCTTTCTTTTGTGGACAGCCAGCTCCTTGTAAGATAAGGCATTCACACTGCCAAGGCTGAGGTGTAAAACTGGAGGTGAGCTCCCTTTGTAGTCAGAGGAAGGATCAGAAAGAACCTGCAACACGTGTCCTGTGACAGTATTACCTCAGTTTCTCTTTTTACATTAACTGCAGAAAGAAATTAAACTACTTTAAACTAAATCTTGTATAAAGTTAGATAAAGTATATCCAGCTAGGTCACTATTGTGAGGCTTTAACAGAGACACATGCATGCAGTCTTGCACCTCCAGTTAGTTTATAGGGAATGATTTGAGGGAATGACTAACATACTATCTGTAAATTGTGAAAGATAGCAATATAGTGAGTGAGAGGAACAAGAAAACACAGAAAGTTGGCTGAAGGCTCCAGGGTTTTTTCTGCCCTTTCCCCTTGCTCCTGAGTGGATCAGTAAGAAAGAAGAGCAGTAAGGTTAAGGTTTTTTTTTTTTTTTTTTTTTTTTTCCATCATTGAGTGATATTCCTTTGACACATGCAATTTACTTGAAAAAGCTTAAGAAGCCCTAATAGCAGAGAGTCCTAGCAGAGCTGACACTAATGGCCTCCTCTGTTGTCAGTCTGAACGAAGGGATTCAGAGCTGAGTGAACACAGAGACCCAATTGCCGGTGCTGTTCTAAGAAGGCAGGTGGGTCGGAGCTGCGAGACAGGGAGGATTTTGCCAGTCCTCTTAAACTCAACACCTGTGCTGAGGACTAGTTTGATGTTTTTACTCCAATAGCCAAATGCAGGTGTCGTGAAAGAAATTCCTTGTATCATTACCTGGTAATACATATTACTGAATACTCTTCAGGTATTAACCATATGGTACACTTTATTAAGCCCAGCTAGTTGTACTGTTTTGCACTTTGTAAATCATCTTTTCTTGGTCAGAATTCTTATCTGAGGTGCAAAGGCACAAAATAGCTTTGCAGGATGAGACTGAGTGATGGATATGGTGTGAGTGCATTGCAGTGAATTTGCAAAAATGCCTGAAAGTAAGCAGACCCTCTGTTGGTGCTTTCACATGGAGCTCTGATATATTTAGTTAATAACTCAAGCATGATCTGTGGACAGCTAAACAATTTCCTTTCTAAATGCTATACCTTCAGTGTACTACAAAACATGGTGCCATTTCTCTTTTGCCCTTCTTCTTTTAGGGCATATTTGTACCATCAATCCAATGTTCAGTTAAAAATTACATTGCAGCTGCATGTGCTGAATGTTTTCTGTCTGTTTTCTGTGGCTGATGTGTAGGAGGCTTTAATTGCCTCTCACCTCTCTGTAAGATTGGTCTTTTTTTCAAAAATGTTGCTTGTATAGCATGACAGACCAAAAAATTCTGAGTAGCTGATTTGCTAAGATTCTGTTGCATTGATAAAGCAGTTATTAAATATAAATAATAATAAAAAGAAGAAATCCCTTAGGATTAAAAGTAAAAACTAAATAAGAGTTGTGGCAGCAGTATCACCATTGCCTAAGCTTACCAGTCTTGGCTTAATAAGTCACTGTATTTTTTGACATCACTCAGTACTTTGCCAAATGCACCAGGTGAATGCAGGAGCTTAGATACCTACATTTTGAAGACAGAAGTAGGTTGCTTTGCATCTTATTCACTGAATGTAGGTATATGAATATATTTAATTGAGGATTCTACTGAGGAACAACTCTGCTCTTGTATAATGTAATAGCTAGTATTTATGCTGCTATATATATATATATATAAGATGCATAACAAATACTGTTTTTGGCTAAAAAAAGAGCTCATACAGCTTAATTTGTATGCTTTTCTGTATGCATTCAGAGTGCAAATGAACTGTGTATGCCAGATGCATGCTATGTGACATTGGCAGCAGCAGCTCAGAGGTGAGGATAGCTTTATAAGTGTTTAAGATTCACATTTTCTTATGTTTAAATTCTTGTCCTGGTTTGGTAAATGAAAGTCTTATTGTTGATCTCCAGTGATTAGAATTTGCTCCTCTATGTATATCACAGTAATGGAGCTGCTTTCTAATTGAGCAGAGCATCCATCAGAAGCACAAGTTTTTGTAGCTGAGGAAGATCTGATATTGAAAGCTGGCATAATTCATTCATTGACAGTTTGTTCATAAAAGTCTGTTTTCAGGGAAACTGAGAGACTTTATAATATACTCTTGGAAATTCAAAAATTGAATTATGTAGTTTGTGAGCTTACAAATACTACTTATTGTTAACAACCCCTGAATCATTCAAATTGCCTGATTTAGTGGCTGGCATCCTGTCTGTGGCAGAGGGGTTGGAACTAGATGATATTTGATGTCCCTTCCAACCCAAGCCATTCTGTGATTCTATGAAAGCTCCTGTTAAAGCAGAAACAGATACTCTTTTTTCTTCTGGAATACAGTATATCAGGATGCATCTATAAGTGCATGTGCAGTGGAAAGTTGCATATAGCATAACAATTCAGTTTTGCGCGGTCAGTTTAGGCTGCAGCCAGCACCAGTACCACACTGCATGCTTGCAAGGCCCTGGAGACATGGCGTAACCGCAGTGATGTGCCCTGCTGTTTGCCTGGGTGTGATTCACAGCTCCTCCTATGCACTCAGCTGTGAACTTGCTTGGGTGGACAAGGTAAGGCTCTGTTGTTTCTGGGGAGTCTCTCCTTGCCCTGGGTGTAGAAACAGCTAGATTTCTCCATGCATTATTAAAGAGTCCAGAACTGGTGCTGGGAAGTGCCTGGTGCTGGAATGGTAGCAGTGGTTTGCAACAGTAGAAGGGGATCACTGGCACAAGCATGCAGACAGAAATTATTATTATTTTTGTGTTGTTATTGTTACTGTTATATTTTAGAATCATAGAATGCCTTGGATTGGAAAAGACCCTAAAGATCATCTAATTCCCAGCCTCCTGCCATGGGCAGAATTGCCAGCCACTACATCAGTATGTCCAGGATCCCATCCAATCTGGCCTTATATGCCTCCAGGGATGGGGCATCCGCAGAAATAATTTTAAGTAGTAAATTAAAAAAAGTGATGTTCTGTTCCAGAAGTACTCTTTTCTGGTTTAATTAAAAAAAAAAAAAAAACCAAAAAAACAATGTAGTGAAACTTCTTCAAGGAAAGCTTGCACGACTAAGACAAAAGAAAGTGGGATATAATCACCTTATCCCTCCCTGCTCAAGATAGTTAGAAATACCTCCTCCTAAATGGACGGCCATTTTTCAAATGTGGGAAATAACCGTATCTTTCTTGAGTTATGTGCACTAAGCAAATCTGACAGTTTATAGGGATGCAGTAATTTATTATAAATATTTACTTAAGTGTTGCCTGGGTTGTTTTCAGAAGGCAAAAGCAGGGATCGGTAGACTGAGATAATATCTCTGCTCCGAATTCTAAGAGATATTCCAGTCTTTTGTTTTAAGCCATGAACATAGGGAAAAATGGGAGCTTCCAAAGAGTTACTCTAATATGGCAGTCTGACAATTGATTAATTCACCTTTTAGTTCTCATTCTGTTGGGTAAATCCTGTAGAGTGAAATGTTCAGGTTTACCAGAAAGCCTTAAGTCAGGAAGTATGTAAGTTAAAAACTGGAATTTCTTAACAACTTGTGAATGAGTCAGTGCATATGTCATAATAACATAACTTACACAGTTGATCCCTTGGGGCTATGTTTGTTTCTTTGTTATATACCAAGCATCCTTCTGGTAATTTAAGGACATTAAAAGATGTGTGATTTTTTTTTGCTAATGCATAATCTTTCTCTTCTTTCTGTCATCTCTCTGACATTCCTGCAGAGTGCTCCTCAGCTGGCTTTGTGCTGATGCTAAACTCAGTGCTTGGCTTCGTGTCACTGTGGAGCTGCCCGGATTTGTTCTCAGACATGCCATAAGTTCTGTTGGTTTGGAGGTGACATAAAAACAGCAAACAAAGGGAAAAGCAATGGAGCAGTAGAAAAAGGGCAAAAAGGTAAAATATTTCAGGAGGGATTTCTGGGTATATTGGGGTGAAGGCAGGAAAAGGTGAGGCTGAATCAGTAGCACCCTGTAAATACTCTCCATCTTTTTATTTCAGGCTAGCTATGATTTTTCCAAAATATATTGACAGCTTAATTTGGACTTATTTTTGCAGGAAAGTATGTTTTGATACTAAATGTGAAAAATAGAAAGGATCACTGATGGAATGTTTTTTTCAACACAAAGCTAAGACTCTGAACCTAAGTAAAAGTATTCCAATCTTTTTTTTCCATATATGCTCTTTATGATATTTTTTTCTGCCATTTTCATGCATCTTTGGTTTTCAAACTGCCTTTCTTGGACAATAAAAGTGAGGAACTGGTGTTTTGCTGTCTGGCAGCACACAGGTTCCCACCAGGTTTCCGTAAATGATTCCAAAGTAAATGCATTTACACCAGTAGTTTGCAGCAACCTCTTGTAGATGCAATTGTAATGTAATGTAATGTAATGTAAACTAATTGTACATTTCAGAAGTATTTAGCCATGTGTAAATGAATTATAAAAGAGGAAAATGTCCTGTTTGATCCACTAAATTGAACTGAGGATTCACAGGAAGTGCTGATCTGCATCTCCACGAAGAAAGGGAGACTGAGAAGCTTAGTGGCTGTAGCACAAAGAAAGGAAGCAAAGTATTGTATTAGCAAGCTGATTAAGGGCAGATGACTGACAGGATATGGGTTTTGAGATGGAGGCTTGAAAAGATAGAAGTAGAACAGAGAGCAGAAAAAGAACAACTCAGTGTCACTTAAAAATGGCTAGTAAGATCCTTTCCTGTTCAGGCTTTTTTCATGTTTTTAATTACTTTTTAATATTTTCTTTTATTCTTAGTTCCTCACTTTGTAATCTGAGAGAAAAATGGGGTATGCTATGACTGCTTCTTCACATTTCTTATAAAATTAATGCTGAAAACTGCCTCACATACATATCTAAATATAAATATCACAAATATCACAATAATATAAATAACACAAATATCTAACTATATGTGTTTAAATGTAACGTAATGATTTTACAGTAAGAGATCTAGTCTTATCATTACTGTCCCCAAATTCTATTGCAGGGGAACATGAAGTGTGAGTAAAAAGCAATTCAACTCATGCACTCCCAATTGAAATTCATAAGCGTGGAAAATCGAGACTGAATCTGATTTCTCCTCTGTAGAATTCTGCTTTCTGGCAGCCCACAAGGATGAAAACCAGCAAGCAGTTACAAATTTCAAAAAAGAAATGGTTCAAAGCAATGGTTTTTGACATGAAATGTCTATTGAAGAAAAACAATTTTTCTCATGCTGTTGTTCGCTTTCTGCATTCTGGAGAACAACAGTGTTATTCTGCCATCTTTCAGCCACTGCATTTATGATAATAGTCATGGCAGGGCTGTTTTGCTCAAGCTTCCAGTTTTGGATTCCTGATTGGTCACATCTGGTCACAACTGCAGTTGCTATGGACTGAGGAAACTTGAAAACATTGATTTGGCCAAATGGAACCCCACGTGAATTTTGAAGTGCTTATTTTTTATTTGATGAACAATGTGGGAAGCAGTATTACATGAGTAATGTCTGTCCTTCAGCAGTCTCCTGTATGTGCAAGTGATGGGGAGGTGGAGAATTACTCACTGTTACCCATCATTTCATTTCGAATGTTGAACAACAGGTGTAGTATGGCAGATTTCCCTTTTTCAGTTAAAAAAAAAAAGACGACAAGCAAGGATATCTGACCATTTGTGCCTTTTTAGTCTCATTGCAATGTCTTAGCTTCATGTATATGCATGTATGTGTTCAAGCAAATCTGTGGCTGCCAGGTGATGCCGGGCTGCTTCAGTCTCACCTCCATAGTAACCTTCCTGCAGCCCAAGGTTAGTGGCAGAGAGAGGTGCCAAGACTGCTAGCATTAAGAAGTTATTTGCTAAGCAAGGAGCATACTAATTGCTAATGAGCTGACACTTTGCTCATCCATGGGAAAGGCACTACCGGTCCCTCGCAGTACTGGTGCTGGTATTTCTGTCAGATTTATCTAACAGTAAAGGACATGTGTCCGAATTATTGGCAGTGACTTGAAGTCCAAAAATTCTCCAAGCAAGCCAGTGAAGTGTATAAATAAACAAACAAAAAAAGATAACTGCCCATGTAGGAGTCAGGCCCAAAGGTGTTCTGTAGATTCTGTGTTAAACTATCCCATAGAATACACTGATATACTAACTGCCAACTAGGTTTTTTAGTTTTGTGTACCATGTAAGCTTCTGTCATAGCTGATAATGTTGGGGGACCATATCATGCAGGTGAAAGCTTGCATCTTATTAGTGCCATCAGTTATTCCCTTTTCATCAATTTAATACATTGTTCAGTACTTAGCACTAAAGTGCTGAAAAGATAGATATTTTCTTCAAAAAATAGAGTTGAGCTTATTTTAAGGTACAGCAGTGTCCTGAAAACAGTGCAAGTTTACCATCCTTTTTATCCTGCAGAGCTGATGTGTTTCAGTTGTTAGAGTCATACTTTACTGTCAGGAATGAAGAAAAATCCCAACAATGACAAGGTCTTTAGGAACTGCCTAGGAGAGTACATCTCTAGCAAATCTGTCTGTGGAGATGCCACTGTGAAGACAAACTTCATTCTCAGTAAAGGCTGTAGTGGTAGAATAAAGGAGAAAAATGTGCCCTTTGCATTCCAGATGTTTTTGCTGTTCTGAAAGCTGTTAGAAAAACTTACTTTATTTTTAAATTGAACAAGTCTAAAATGGACTCACTGAGACCTGTTATATTCTCTGGACCATGCTCACTGAACCCATTTCAGGCTGCAATAGTCTTTAACAAATAATGTGTAAGCTACCTGCATGTTGTGACATTTTCATAAATTGTAGTCTGTATTCTAGCTACCAGTTGCCAGATGAATATTTGTGAAGATGTGAAGTTATTTTGGTTAGTCAGAGGACAGTATAGAATTTCCAGAAATTATAGATGAGAAATAAGATACCCTAGTAAACTCATGCTAGCTATGTTTCTGATGAACCTGGTGAAGTAAATAGAATCTTAGAGCTAATCAAAGTTAAATTGAGTTAGGTTTAATTAGGTTTTCAAAACTAATGTTTCTGTTGGTTTTGTTTGTTTTTTAAAGGAACCTGCTGTTCTTCCAGTTACCAGTTCCAGTTAGTTAGAACAACATGCAACCTGTTTTCCTTTTACAACCTCTGAGACATTTTAGGAACCTCTTCTCAGGGTATGCCATTTACAGCAGAGTAACAGGAGTGTGTAGGCTCATTCAAGAAGGAATAACAAAAAATGGAAATGAACTGAACAGTAGTATCTTCTGATGGTGTTCAAACTCTAGAGGTTACCAAATAGAGAAATCTACTTCATTTGAAATGTCTATGTAGTGATACAAGAAGTTATGCTATGAAGGTATTTTGACCACTTTTATGGAAACAGTTGTTGTCAGCATGTTTTTGCCTGTGGAAAAGGTAGAAGTTACATAAATTCAGTAATAGTGTGAACCTGTGTAATCGTAGTTACGTTCTCTGTGGTGTGGCATATCTTAATACAAGAGCACTGACCTTGTAAAATACCATGTCTTAAAATCGTCAAAAATTGTAGGAACTTGAAGTAAAAAAGAAATATTGATTAAAAAAAAAAAAAGATATAAAAAAAATACATAGATATAGAATGTTAATTGGATTTGTTACCTTTTAAAAACGAAATTTTTAAACTGTATTTGAATTTAAGAGGCAGAGTAGGTGTATTACATTTTCTATCACTCTTTAGTTTTGTGTGGATAATACATATCTAAGGTAAGGTGGCCTTATTTGCTCATTACATGTTGGTTGGACGGAACCTCAAGTGGCCATCTAGTCCAGTCTCTTGCTTGAAGGAAACCTATCGCTGCACCAGTTCAGGCCAGCCCTGGCTTTGTTCAGCTGGGCCTTGGATATTTCCAGGGAAGATTCTGCCATGTCTCTTTGTCCCCTGTTTGAGCAATACACTACGTTCCTAACGTCCATTGTGAATCCCCCAAATTTCAACTTGCCCTTTTGTCCCTTGTTAAATCATCTTTCTCTACTTAAAAATGTTTGGCTATGCTTGGTATGTGCAGAGATCTGGCAGAAGACATTACTTATGAAGACTGAGGGTGAAAAAAACCAAAACAGTTTGAATGCCTCAGACTGCTAGTATTTGGCTAGAAGGTTGAACTCAGTAGGTTGTTTTCTCCATTCATGAATGAACTCATTATTTCTGTGCCCTTCCTTTTCCTGTTAATGTACACTACTGCAATTTTGAGAGGAGCAGCAGTCCAGGAAGGCATACGAGCAGAATTGTTCAGTATAGAAATCGCTATTTTCTAAATTGGGCACTAAAATCAGATACTTGAGTTTAATTCTGTGGCTTGAACACTTAGATTTATATTCCAATTTGCTAAGTATCAGCACAGTTCCTGTTAAGCTAAAATATGTAGCCCTAAAGACATGGCCTGTACTATAAAGCAGCTGGAGTAAATGGAAAGCAACAAATCTTTTTACGTGACTTGTGAAAACAGCCCATGCTTTGTTTACATCACTTAGTTTAATGACAATAAGGTAATCCACAGATACTTGGAGTCAAAGAAACTAAAACATGATTTAAATCTTGAAACAAGGTATGAACAGGAATGTAAAAGCCAACACTTGTATTGTTTTCAAGAATTTCTTAAAAGTGTGACTAGCTAGTGATGACTTAAATTATACAGCAAAAGATAAAAGGAGCTGAACATGGATCTTGTTAATCTTTTTATGCATCCTCTAAATTAAGTAACACTCTAGGTTCACTGTTAACTCCATTTTGTTTTGTTAACAGTTTGTTTGGGTGGAACACACTAGAAAAAGATATCTAGATTCATGCTGCGAGGAGAAAAAGGCTGGCTTGGACAGCTTTTGTTAAATTGTAGTCTCAATTAGGATCAGTGTGGTGTTTGGATTAAAAACCAAGGTCAAATTCCCAGGTCTTGTTTTGTTTAGTTCGGCTGAGCTTATTTTTCCTCAGACATGCTGAGGGTCCTTGCAGTACAGGGCCACGCATCCAGCAGCACGTCTGGGGTAACAGAAGAACGTATCAAATGTTTGGGTTTCACCTTATCAAGTAAATGGGATGTGAAGCCCACAACTCTTGGTTCCCTTTTTGAGTTCTTTCCTGGAGAGGCCATGGTGCACGGTCAATAGCAGAAGCAGCACTGGGCAAGGCCCTCCCTGCTGGGAGCCGTGCTGCCAAGCGTGGCCCAGGACACGAGTCTCGCTCCTCAGGCACTGAGGCCATGTGCAGCCTCTCACACTCAACACCTTCTGGCATGTGCTTTGGAGGAGGAGCTGGAGCAAGCAAGGCTGTGCCCAGCAAGCACATGTATTGCTGCTTTACTTGGGTTAGGACAGTCCTGCATATCAATGCGGCAGCCTTTCTGTTTGCATTAGGCACCTGCAATGTAAGTGTAGTTCCATGGCTGTGATTCTTCTGCTATTGCCTGTTTAGTTAGCAGCAGCTATTTTTTTTTTCTTTTGTCTTATTTACATGCTTACTAGAGCATCAGATTACATGCTCTGACTTTCTTACAGAAATAACAGCTGAAGAAATATGAGCAAGGATTTTAAAGCATAGCATCTAAACTTCCCAGGGGTGTTTTAAGGAGCTATGAGATCTTCACTCTGCCTTAAAGAAAAGAACTTGTAGAACAGTGAGTTCGTTTTAACTGTGGATAAAGAAGCAAATAGTGAGTTTGTGTAAAATAAAATTAGTAGAAGAAGAAGTAAGAATAAGATGATCAAAAATCATGCTGGTACCCACATAACTAGTGAAACAGACCTGAGGTGCAGGCCAGCTGTATGGTAGGCACTGGTTTCTTTAGCCATGGTGGTACCTTGTAATTTACTTTGGTTTTTTTTTTTTTTTTTTTTTTTTTGTGTTATATGGAGATTTGGATTGCTTGGGTAAAAGGAATTATGAGCATATCTAGCTGTCTGACAGGTATAATATATTTCTCCTATTTACATTTAAATACATATACATACTATTTCAAATAATGATGTTTTTAACATGTGCCCCACTGAAAGTTCTATTTTTTTTTTGTCTGTGAGTTGTTTTCTCTCCCATCTGTTAAAATAGTAAAAAATCTTCCTAAATCATAAATAGCATTTGTAAGTGAAGAATAACTATACTAGTCATAAATTAATTCTGCTTCTGTTTGAACTTTACAATAACTGAAAGATTTTCTTACAGAAATTACTGTTGCCATTTCCCATTTTCCATCCAATTTCTCATGACAGACAAATGAAAAAGCCATTATTATGTAGTCAACAAAACAGTAGAAAAAGGTCAAGACAAAGACATAAATAATAGTTTTCTGATGTCTTTCTGTATTACCAGGTTTTTGTGCATAAAAACATCTAATCTGAATGCATGGAGGAAAAGATAGGCAAGTGGCTGAATTATGTGGGGATGTTAATTAGTAGTAATTGGGGATGGCGAGGTCTTACAATAGCATTTTCTAATTGAAGTCACAGAACTGGCATTTCAGCAATGATTTCTGCTTCAAAGATCAAGAGAGATTATTTATTCTTAGCACTTTCCTGTCTGCAGCTCTCAGAAGTTCAAGCAGGCCAAGTGACTTCCATCACTTGTGAACACTGCTGAGAAGAGCAGTGAAACAGCACTGGGACCCAAGGGATCATTTCCCTCTGTGCAGCCACCATCTCTGAGGTAGAGTGTTTAGGCACCTCTCTAACTGTAAGGGAAGGAGGTGACCACTGCTCCAGTTCTGTTTAACACAAAGGTTTGAAAATGCATCGTTCTTTCAAAACAAAGCAACAACAAAACCCCATGCTACACAGACAGTGACATTTGTATAATATGAATGTGAGTTTTCTGAAGGATGTGCTTGTTGTTGGAGTCCATACATTGCTTTGCAGCCTTTCTTTCTCCTGTATGTAAGGACAGTGTGGTGCAACTAATCCAGAAATCCACCTCCCATTAGTGGCCTAAAGCAGATATGTAGTGAAGTGTGCAAGAATAGGGCGAGCACGAAGAAATCTTATAGCTCATACTTTCTTTTTTTCTTTCATAATGTTTATATGGGTAACTCACTTTACTATAGTCACTTACGGAAATATACTATCAAAGATTTCCATTCTTCTTCCTATGTGACTCTCCCTTCTGGTTACACGCAGATGCTTTTATGGAGCCCAACAGAAACAGTGACTCAGTGTTGATAACAAGCTGTTGTTTGGTACTTGACATGTGAGCACTGGCTTAGTCCTTCATAATCCCTGATGGACAGCCAAGTCTTTGGAGTCTTGCTTTTCAGACTCACATAGCCAAAGAAAGGATGCAAATGGTTTATCATGTCAACAATAGAAGAGCTTGAATTGTGTCAGATTCTAGGCCATGTTTAGCAGCCCTGTGGTCCAGAACTGGTTGTTCTCCACAATCTGAGATGATTATCATCTTATTCAGTAGGAAGCTGGTCATTTAAGCTTCCCACAAGCAAATGACCACCTATTATTGAATGTACTTCTTCACTGCTTGCAAATAAGCACTTAAGTCTTTAGTCATCTTCATCTTTTTTAGGGTATAATGAGAATAACGGGTTATATTCTTATCATTCTAGTAAAAATAGAAGAACGTTTCTGAGGCTTTGAGATTTTGTCCAGCTCCTTGGAAGTTTATTTGTGCAACTGAGGACACAATCAAATTCCAACACCGCTCAGTAAAACATGGAAACCACTTTGTGTAAGCTTCCATGAAAAAAATATTTGGAAGTGTAAGCTGATTATACTGCTGCTGTGGATGTAAGGGGAAAGAAAAAATTAATTTATAAGGAGACTTTTTTCCCCAAAAATGTGTTGGGTCTGTTGCCAGTCCTTGCTGTATCAGTGTCCAGCTTCAGCTTTCCATATGGAAAGTAAACTGGTGAGAAGAGGCCGGGGAGCAGCCCTCTTGGTGCTTGTCAGGGCTTGTATATGCTCTCAAAATGAAGATGGTGTGGGAGAGTGCACTTTTGCAGTTTATCTGATAAACAAGCAATATTCCTGAGGGAACTGCAGGTACTTCTGAATAACTGTTTCTTACCACAGCAGAAGTGATTTTTATGCAGGTCTGCCATCTTTTCCCTTGCTGTTTTCTTAAAGAAAAGATACTGAGGGGAACTTGTGTTAAATTCAGTGTCACCTTGAAATAGCTGTCTATAGCTACAGTACCAGACCTCCACACACTGAGTTGATTAAACTGCTGGTTGCACTGTTTATTTCCCATTAAAAAAAAAAAAGGAGTGAGACTAGAAGCACCCCAGGGAATAGTTTTAAGGTAAAAGATGGGAAATTTAGATTGGATGTTAGGAAGAAATTCTTTATTCAGAGGGTGGTGAGGCGCTGGCACAGCTCCCAGCAAAGCTGTGGATTCTCCATCCATGGAGGTGTTCAAGGCCAGGTTGGATGAGACCCTGGGCAGCCTGAGCTGGTGAGCTGCACACTGCCCATGGCAGGTGGGCAGACTGGGCTTTGAGGTTCTCTTCCAAACCAAGCCATGCTATGATTTTATGATTCTGTGAATCAGCTGCACTGAAGAGCAACTGGGTGACTTTATTCTTTGAACTCACATCAGTATATGTAGGGTGAGGGCTGACCTTTCAACATGGTGGTCACTTCTGTGCAGGAGTGACTGATGGGAGGAAGAGGTGAAATTCTTTTTTCTTATCCTTGGATCACTGCTGACCCATGGGATGTTGGATGAACACTTTAAGCAGTTATTAAAAGAAGCCATGGCAATTTTACTGAGCCCCACCTAGTAATTCTCACATTTGTGCTGTCTTCTCCAGCTGTTTGCACAGCTTGGGAAATCTGATGAATTTTAAAGTCTTAACAGTTTAATTCCTTTCCCAGGTGATTTTCTAAGCATGACCTCTTTCCCTACCCAGGTTGTCATACAATCAGTACACATGCCTGCACTGGGAAAAAAGACAGTGCAGGTCTGAGAGCAAACAAAGTATAAGAGGAGGATGCTGCTCTGGCATCAGCATTAGCCAAAGCATTCAGGAGACTGCACTAGAGATAGGTTTGTTTGGTTTTTTTTTTGGTCACAACTCATGGGATAGTTCATTCCTTATGGGTCAGTTTGTCTATGGAGGGGGCTGGCCTGGTGATGTGGGCTGCCTTGACACCCAGGAGCTGCTTGCTTCAGTACATGAGGCAGTGGAAATAACTTCAGTACCAATGCATATATGATAAATTTTGACCCTGGGAATGTGGAGAGCTACTTGTTTTGACAGGGTAAGCCTGTGAATCTTCTTATCTATTCTTTCTCCCAGCAGCTCACAGATATGGCAGTGGTAGTCTCTTTGGAGGTTAGACTTCCAGAAGGAAGTAATAACTAATATGGCAACAAAGAAACCTGAAAAAGTAGCAAGAAAGGGGAGCAGGTGTAAGTATTTGTGGAAAGAGAATGAGAGAAGGATCATGGGCTGAAAATGGAAGCTTAACTGAGTATCCCTAATGAGTTCCTATAGCCAGTGAGAAGTCTATTCGCTTACATCCTGAAATGGAAGATATGAACTGAGATGACAGTACAGTGTCATAGAGAATGGTAAGAGAGAGAAGCAGAATGAGTCCTTTCCCTGATTTCATTTGGCATATGATTTCTGGGAAGTTACCAAGGCCTATATCTGATTTTCCTTGCTCGTGTAATCATGCAGTTCCCATTGATGGCATTTTCAAGTATCAGTCAGCACAACCCAAACTTGTTTTGTTTGCAGTGGGAAGTGCCTGTGAAAACTTCAGGAGGAAATAACTCGTTTTGCCCAGGTGTATTTAGACAGTTCTATGTTGCAGTGGGCAGTAGTGTTAAATTTCTTTACTCCACAATGTGATTTGACATTCCATTTATTATGTGTTTCTACTCTTGCAGAAGCAGTGTACCTACTGTGGTACAGAGACACACTGGTGCTGTCAGCACTGGAAAAGACGGAACTTGCCATCTCTGTTAACCCTCACCAGAGGCTGCCCAGCAAGTCACAGCTGTAAAATGTTCATCTGAGAAAACTAAACAATAGATCCTTGAGAGTGAGTAACAAGCAAATCTGCTTCTTTTTTTTTTTTTTTTTTTTTTTTTTGTCTACAACGCTTTGAAAATAGGTTTGTCAGAAATGTGTTTGGAAATGCACAAAAATTCCTGAGTAAATAACCAAGTGAGAAGAGCTCGGTTTTAAATGAGGGGCCAAGATATTGTCACACTGCAGTGTCCTTTGAAGTATGCAGTCTCTTGCCTTCCCTGCTGTCCGTTTATACCCCTGTTGAAATGCGTGTCTAAGTTCAGCGCTGGTGAGATAAATTGGCCAGTGCTGTATTGAAATGAGATTTCTCTAAGTGAGAAGTTGGAGACTCATCCCCTGTGCTCTGTGTAGGCTAGGGCAGCAGAAAATGGCATGAGATTCAGTGATTTGTCACTCCCCACCAGGGGAAAGTTCCTTTCATGGAGTGCTTGATGAGCTATTTTTCTAAGCTAATATACGTTATAGGCTGTTAACTCTTAATGCATGATACAACATTGCTGGCTCCTGAACCTTGAGTGAAAGCAAGCTTTGTGTCTTCTGAGGCTATCCTAACAGCAAATATGTTAAAATGAAAGGTTTGCTTGACATGTCAACACACCTGCAATTCTAATATACCTGAATAAGAAGAAATCCCTGTGCAATCCTCTGCTAAAAGTCCTATAATTTAAGCTATGATAAACTGAGAAGTATGTTGAAAGAAGTATAATTTACAGTTGATTATTTATTATGTTTTCTACTTCAAAAATAGTCACAGCTATATGAATGCTTAAACAGGATAAGCACTCAGATACAGAAAAAGCATTGTGAGATGCTGGCTTTTGAGATAGATAAAGCTTGTAGTGCTTTGTAGAAGTGTAGAAGGCTGTGTTCTTGACAGCTTAGCACTGGAATGCATACAGTACTGACTGTTTCCCTGGCATGCAAAGCAGGACTGTTGTGCAGGTAGAAAGGAAGATGAAAGACCAAAACCTGGAGAAATAGTTCCTTAAAATTTTCGCCTCTGAAGTTGTCAGTGTTAAAAGGCCAAACATTTTGTAAGGATGTACTTAATTTCCTTTAAAATCAGATTTCTATTTTTGCATGCTCGTGTATGTTTATTTTTGTGTAGGTATGCGTACATAAAGCAGTTTTTTCATCCTCTCAGGTATATGTAGAAAATGTGAGAGGACAAAAATGTGAAGTGTTTTCCTAGAATCAGAATAGCTGAGGGATGTAATTATGTACGGAAATGAGCTGCAGGTCTGTCACATGTATACTTGCACATACATATGCATGATATACACACAAAAAAAGAAATAACTTAGCTTTTCTTAGTTGGCCTACTTCACATGAAGAAGATTTGCACACAGGGATTTGAAGGTTTTCAACAAAGTACACGTTTGAGGTGATATAATATGTTCCTTAGTTGGTTATATGAAGCATCTGACAGTAGTTCTTCATGAACCAGCTAAATTGAGACTGGTGATGATTCTTCTTTTGTTTTTTTGTTGGTTTTGTTTTTTGTTTTTCAGTAGAGAGCCAGAGACTGTCTCCCTGGCATCATAGAATCACAAGAGGGCTTGAATTCAAATGGGCCTTAAAGCCCACCCAATTCCAACCCCCCTGCTGTGGGCAGGGTTGCCACCCATTAGATCAGGCTGCCCAGGGAAAGCCCACACCCTCTCTGCAAGGAGCTTACAACATTCTAAATTGTTTCATTTTTTCTTCTGGAAAGTAAAGCCTTTGCAAAGTAGCCTTTATGCTGGTGAAGGAGCTGGACTTGCAGAATCATCTCCAGAAGCAGTTTAGGACTCAGAAAATGAAGGCTGAGAGTGTGGTCCACGTAGAAAACAAGTCATTACTGAGATTTGTTGAGACTTTCTGCATCAGTTGTTTTTTACATTTTATTTCAGTACGAGTATTTTAATTCTCATAAATCATAATGATTTCCACTGACAGGGCATGTCATGATGCAGCCAGGCAGACAGTCTACTAGCAAATTGCAGAAAGCAGAATGTTTCTCACAGATACTGTGAGATTGTTTTAATCTAGCTTGAGATGTTTAAGCTATAGTTTTCAAGATGCTGCTTGATGAGGATATTTATTTTAGAATGTGATTCATTTGTCAGTAGAAAGGTACTTTAGGATGACGTGGTATGTCCTTTGTTAACCCTAAAGGGAGTGTAACAGAGTAAGTCAGTGGTAAGTGTCTGCCCTGCCCAGTGAACCTTTTTGTATACGTTTGGTGTCACAATGCTGTCTAGAGAGCACCAGGGTTTGACAGAAAATTTGCATTCTGTTATCTATGGTCAGAACAGACAAAGGTGGTAACAAACAGCTGCTCAGTCTTTTTGTTTCCTCTTACTCGAGAATCTGAGATTCAGCTGCAGTCATCTATGACTGTCCTGGAAAAAAAAATAATAGAATGGAAGTGATAACTAATAACAGTTATACAAACCTTAGCTCTGTGGTAAAATTTGTATGTGAATTTGTGTCTTGAAAGTATAGTCTATGCCATGCAATCTGTAAAATAAGAGTTTATGAGAGCGTAGCTATGTTTTTCAGATGGATGGCAGAGGAGTTAGAATGTTTCTGGTTTCTTGTGAAGATTTTTCAAACCTCACTGAAGCTGGAGCAGAGCTGATGGTTTCTTACCTATTAGGAAAAAACTTTCCTTTATAGAAGAATTGGTGGACGAAAAATATGAAGGTGAATGGAGTGTGCAGCAGATGAGGCTGAACACAGACTGCATACGGGGAGGATGGGCATGGTTTGGATATTTCTTTTGAAGCTCTGTACATGTGAAAAGAAGTAGGAAACAACAAAGAAGGTACTAAGGAAGCCACAGACAAGAATGCTGGTAGCGTTGTCAAAAAGTCTTGTGCTTTCTCTGAAGTGCTGTGATGCAGGAGCATGCTTGCACTGCAGATTTGTTCTGCTGTTTGAATCCCACTGGTGAAAATGTCCAGCTTCCCTCGTCTCATTCCAAGTGAAAGTATAATGAATTAATCTGTTTGCTGTGCAAACTATTCTGTGTGTGGTTGACATTTTGTATACTTTCTTGTTATCTGGATGAAGAAATAATTTCCTCTTCTTGTGGTATAAACCTCGACCCCATAACCATGGGGGTGCAATTTTAAGCGTGTTGTTTGTTTCAATGGCTTCAATTGTTGTAGATTAATTAGGTAGAATTGGCTTGTTCGTCCCTCGTGAGCTGTTGCCAGCCTTCTTGGTAATTATCACAAGGTTGTACAGGGCTCCTGGCAAGGGTACTAAACATCTGCTCAAGAGCAAATCTCCAGAGAAAAAAAGAAAGTGAAAACATAGCTGATTATTTAGGAGACAATTTGGTGCCACTTTTGCGCTACCATGTTGGGTTTGGTTTTTAAGACAGTTAAAACTGCCTTTGATAGATCACATATGCAGTTAGAGTACTTGATTCGTAAATTTGTAATGGCCCAACTTACACAAATTATCAGTGAAGCAGAGCAGATATGTTAGGTCTATGACATTTACTGCAACAGGAATAATACAGTAATCATTGGCATCAGTGTTTTATGTGAAAAACTGATCATGCTGTTCAGCTGTTGTTTCAGAATGTGTTTCCACTTGGTGAGTCTTCATGTGTGTCATACAGAAATTCCATGGCTATGTTTGCTACTGGAATTGTAGGGGTTTTTGGTTGCCAGAGTTTACAAAGCATTATTAGCTAAGACAGATCTAGAAGTTCTGGAAGTGATTCATAATGTGGTAGCCATGGTTTGTTTGTAAGATACTGCTAATGATGCATTTTTATGGACCTGTTCAGGAGAGTGCCCAACCTTTCAAAGCAGCAACATTTACCGTCTCCAGTGCAGCCCCTTCAGGTGTAGCAGCCTGGGAGAGAAATCAAGACATCTGCAGAAAGCTTCTAAACTGATTTATGATTGTCTTAGAGGAAAATATTTTTAGTCCACAGTGATTGATTTTTCACAACTTGCAAGGAGATTTATGAAGCAAATAATACTTAAATATCCTTCACCATTTGTTGTGTATATATTGTCCTTTATGGATGTAATACATCAAGGGGACAAACTCTGAAGATATTTAGTGCTCATTTGACAGCCTGCTAACATGAACATTAAAACATTAAAAGCAGGGATACTGTACACAGTATTAGGATGATGTAGGCATGAATAGAACATTCTCTGTTCTCCCGCAACACAAATACATTTGTTGGTGTCTGAGAATGGGAAGAAACTTGGTCTCCTTCCCCAGCAGAGGAAGATTTTCCTATGCTAAATTACAGAGCTTACTTCAGACACTAACTTGAGAGAGGGTGGCACCAATACTCAAAAATCTACATTTCCATGAGGTTGGCACATGGTAGGTACATGGTAGAGGCAGACTTTCTCATTGCAGTATGGTGCTTGTAGGCTGCTGAGGTAGATGGAAAAGTGCCATTCACGAAGGCAGTTATGAAGAAAGGCGGAGGGATTTGGGCTTATGTAACTTGGAGAGGAGAAAGCTCTGGGGAGACCTCATTGTTACCTCCCAGTACTTGAAGGGAGTGCATAAAAGGAGGGGGACCAAACTTTTACACAGTCTGATAGTGATAGGAGAAGGGGGAATGTCTTTAAACTAAAAGAAAGGGAAATTCAGGTTAGATGTTAGGAAAAAGTTATTACTCAGAGGATGGTGAGGCACTGAAACAGGCTGCCCAGAGAAAGATGTAGATCCCTGGAGGCATTCGAGGCCAGGTTGGATGGGGCCCTGGGCAGCCTGATCCAGTGGGTGGCAGTCCTGTCCATGGCAGGGAGTTAGAACTGAGTGGGCTTTAAGTTCCCATTCAAGCTAAGCCATTCTATAACGTCTCCCACCCAGAAATCCCACTGTGCATGACTGTAATGCAAATCTCTGTTCTCTCACGAGCACAGCTGTATCCTGCTTCGTTCCCAAGGCTCAGCCCCAGCACTTCTGTTGAGCAGCAGTGAGCTGGAAAGGTCTCCTAACTGCACTTATGTAAATGAGACCAAGACATCTCTTTCTTGTGTGTTTGTGCGCCTACACTGCGTTGTAGCCAACAATGGATATTGTTTTACTGTGTAAACATTGCCTAACTGAAGAATGCTTGCTGTGAGCTGATCTTGCTTCTGCTGAATGTTTTTGACGTGTGTGCGAATGCATGTAGTGAAAGAGAGGGTGGGAGAATAACAAAGTTGTGAAACTTTGGTGGGACAGACAAAATGAACAGCTGTTCTGTGAGGTGCTCTGGAATATGCTAAGGGTAGAGCCTGCCTAATGAATAATGAGGTAATTAAAGAGGAAGAAAAACAAGCAATTGTCTACATGCCGTGAGATTGGTGATGTATAACTGATGGTTTGAAGCGTTGATCTCCATTGCTACTCTCCATGTGCCAGTGTCAGCAGGTGCAGCTTTGCCTGTTGTAGTGGCAACAAGGCTGGTTTGAGAGCTGCCAGGCATCTAAGAGCTCGTGTCTGGCTGTGGTGGACAGAGGGCTGCAGATCCATGCTGGTGGCAGGGCAGGGACATCAGCCTGGCTGTTTAGTGTTGGTGGGAACTTGTGGAGCAGCTGGCACACAGAGTTCCTTGGGAGACTGTAAAGTGATTATTGAAGTAATTAATAACAAGTGGGAAAAAAACAAAAAACAAATAAAAGTTCTCAGATGAACCAGACCGTGCTGATTCTGGAGGTGATGGATTACACAACTGCATGCATGAAAACTGGATAATTTTCCTTGCATTGATAGCATTTCAAAACATGCAGTGTAAACAGCGTCAGAGACCAACATGCAAGAAAATAGCCTGTCTAGTTTCAAAATGTTCAGCAGTCTAGCTCAAAAATTAGTATTGGTGTAGTTGATCAATATGTATCAGAAGCAGATAGTTCTTGAATTGGTAGTCTGTTCTTGTTTTTCAGGTGTATCTATTACTAGGATGAGAGGAAATGGTTGCACTGGAAAGAGTGATAAGGCACTGGAAGGGGCTGCCCGGGGAGGTGGTGGAGTCACTGTCCTGGAGGTGTTCAAGAAATGCGTGGATGTGATACTGAGGGACATGGTTAGTGGGCATGGTGGGGGTGGGCTGATTGTCAGATTAATGATCTGAGAGGTCATTTCCAACCTTAATGATTCTATGTTGTGTTTTTCATAATGACACCTTGGGCTCTTCTGAACTGTCTTTTAGGGCAGGAAGTTTAGCAAAATATATACCTTTTTCCCAAAAGTTTTGTACTGGATTCACGGGGGAAACGAGAAAAACCATTCAAAGGAAAGCAGTGCTGCAGGTTTTGAAAAAACTCTGAAAGTCACTCAGCAGAAATGGAAGGTATATCTACATCCTGAGATAAATGATAAAATGAGTTAGGTTCCAGGAAACTCATTCTTTAATGCAATAACCCACCTTGTTACTTTGAGTACACTATTTGTGCTTATGTCATATTTTAAATATGACAAGCTACTTCTCAGAGAGAGTAGACAAGAAAAAGAGAACACTGTGGATTTTAATATACTGTTATGTACTAATAAGCAAAGAAACCCATTTTCCTTGGAGAGCAGAGTAATGAAGAGATGGGCAGCATTAGAAATAGAAAGTTTTCTTGGAAGCTTTCTTAGAAAGAATTATTATAAGATTATTATAAAAGAGTACTATTATATATAATCTCATAAAACAAATGGTCTGGCTAAATCACACAGGATTTGTTTAAAGTAATTTAGAATAATTATTACTTACATTGCATGGAATAAAGCTGCTAGGTGATGAGTGCTTTTCTTGCAATACTCAGCACCATTTCTGGCAATGAACAGAGAAGAGAATTTGGGGGTCTACTGCAGGAAATGGGGCCCCCTTTTTCTATTCTTTTTTTTTTTATTATTTTTGTATTGAACCTTGTTACAATGGTAATAGTTAGAACCAGGAGCTTTTTGTTAGCCACACTAATGTTCAGATAGTAACTGAACTTGGTGATCTTACTAACTGAGAGTAACCTGTGCTCTGACATTGTATGATTTCCATTTATTACATGGGATTTTATAAAGTTGATTAACTAACAAGTCTTAAGTCTTTCAAAGTTTTTCACCTTTTTTCTCTCTTTCCTGTAAGGGAGACCTTTATTTTCTTTTTATCCTTTCTGTGAATATAGGAGAGGCTATCTTCCAGCCTGGCAGTGTCTGTGATGCTTGCTGTGTGCTGGGCTTTTCTCTAGCTCCGGGAGGACTACCTCCAGCAGCCAGACATTTCCTGGAGCTCCTGTACTCACGAGTGCCTGACTCATTGAGCTGCTAAAATCTGTGGAGATGTGGCTGGCTCTTGCTGGCTGCAGACATTGCCTCATTGCTATGAGTCTAAAATACTGAACAGTGATATCAGCCTGAGTGTCTCCTGTCACGCTGCGCTGATTAGGGGACCACATTGCTGTCTCCGTGCCGAGCCAAGCTGCAGCAGTGGGACCAATGGGCATTGCCTTGGGCTGCCATCCTGTGGGGTACTGGGGCTGGGCGTTGCTTTCCCTACCTGCCCCAGGTAAGCAATCTGATCTTTACCAGAGAAACACAGCGAGAGCTGCTGCTTATTGTAAAGCAAAACCTTTTTTTTTTTTCTTTTTCTTTTTTCTTCCTGTCTTGATTTCTTAGCAGAAGGATTGAATATCTCTGTGCTTTCCAAAAGGATAGGGGCAGGAGCACTACAGGATCCCTGGCACAAGGACTCTGCTGCTTGGAGGAAGCGGCAGTGATTTGGAATGGTAATGAGGGCTTTAAATCTGGGCATTAGGCACTGGCAGCAGGGGCTGCCGCAGCGTCTGTACGCCTGTAATCACCTTATTGGTTTATTTTGCACTACCTGGGTGCAAAAGAGCTGTTGGGCCTTTAATTACAGCACTTGGGCATCTGCTGACTTCTCCCTCAGGCTGCCTGTACAGACACATTCAAGAGAAGATGCTCTGTGTTTCTGAGGCCATGAAGAGGTAAAGCTGGCTGGGAGGGGTTTGGTATCAGAAGGTGAGTGAGGAGTTCTTGAACTCCATGTGTTAGGGCTTCCTGTCCTGATCAGACACACTTTTCTGAGTTGTGAAGCATCCAAAACGTGCGGTTGAGGAAATGTAAAGCAGCTGGAGGTGAGGATGTGTCCCGTTGTGTGAAAACCATTCTGTAAGGCAGCTGGCATTGGGAACTGGCTTGTTACATGGCTGCCCTGCTGCAGAGGAGACCCTCTGCTACTGGAGGCTTGAACAGTGAGATGGAAACCCATGGGAGACTGACAGCTGGATCAGTTCCTTAATTATGCTTTTGTATGTGATCCGGAGGAGGCAAGAAGGCAAAACACATCACAGAGTATAGCTGCCACAGGCAGTCCCTCTGGGCTGTGGGACTAATGATCACCAGAGAGAGCTTACTGCTGACATCAGAAAGGAGTGAGACAAGCTATGAAATGAGTGCAGCTTCCAGCTTCCACCTCTCGCAGGTACATACATACCTGTTAGCATGATTGCTCCCTGGCAGCACTGTGCTTTGCACCATCTGAGTCACCTGAGCACTGGTGTGTATTTGAGGTCTCCGGTGCTTCAGCTAAGTCATAATGAGCATCTGTAGTTTTTTGGGAGTTTGGTCAGAAATGTCTGTGTGTCAGGAAAATGTTTGCATTCAGTTTTCTGCAGTGAGCAGTAAAAAATCTCTCAATGTCAATGATGTTACTGATATATATATATGTATATATTTAATTTAAAGGATAAGAAAACCAAACAGGTTCTGATCAGAGATGTTTTGGAGTGCACAGAGCTGGCTGCTAGTGCACGGCTCCAGGTAGGGGTAGCCAGGCTTGCTGTTGGCTGGGGACAAACAGATGACTGTACAATACGTTTGGAAACCACTGTTGCACAGGCAGGAGCTGGCACAGGAGCAAACAAGTTCACTACCTGGAAAGCTGACAGAGAACATAGTTTGCGTAAAGCTTGTCCTGCTCCCTGTGGTGGGCTTGGAGGGACAGGAACATGCTCCTGGCAGTGGGGACACTACCTGGGAGGGAGCAGGGCATCCAGGTTGTGGGGCTTCAGCTTGCTTCAGTAATATCAGAAAAGCAAATACTTAAGGCAGGTGAGATTGAACTTGTGTTACTTTTCACATATCAAATTGTTAATTATAGGCCACCTTCAGGGTGCAGCTGCCCAGCTGCCTGGGGTATGGAGCTTGTTTCCTTGTTATCCCCTGCTGGGCTGCGTTTGAGACCTGAGAAGTTTTTGCCTTGTTCTTCTCTCTGAATAAATGCATAGCTGTTTCCTTATTGCTACAGACATGTTAGCAATGAGCAAGCGTGGGGATGGTAAAGAAAAGCCAGCCTGGATTCTTTCCCTGGAGGTACCACTCATTCTTTCAAATTGCAGTACCCTACTGACTTTTGAAAGTCCTTTTTTGTTGCTGATATGTACCGGTGAATATGAACGTGTAACATTGGAGTAAGAATTAAAAAGCCTCGCTCCCTGTATCTGGAAGACAAGAGGATGGTGTACCACAGCAACCCATGCACTTTTTCCTTCTTGTTGGGAGAGTCTTCCTAGTATATGAATGACAATGAAATCTGTCCTGGCAGTGCCCTCTCTGCTGATACTGTGAGCAAGAACATCAGGGTGGTGGGATTGTGATAGGAGGGCTTTGTGCTATCAGCCAGACTGACACAACCAGATCAATTTAGGGGGGCAGCCAAGCTGTGATGTAGTTAATAGGTTTTTGTTAATGCCTTTTTGAGTTATATTCAAAAGGATAACATAAATGTGAAAGATGCTGTTTTCCACTGTCAGTCTCCAAGATCAGCTAGTCTCTGAACCTATTAAACTACGTGAAGTCTGTAGTACTAGTAGCTGGTAATGAGCAGTGTAGTGGTATTTCAAGAGAAAGGAAGATAAATTGTCTGCATGCACACTGGCTGTCTTGACGGTGTTTTTGCTATACTGAACCAGTTAAATACCAAGGTGTGAAGTACTACCAAAGTAAAGGTAAAGCTGAAATCCTCCTGCACTGGGAATATTTGGATCCTTAAGCTCAAAGTGTTCTGCAGATAGATTTGCTGGAAGCACGTCGCAAGTCTTTTATCAGCTCTGATGGTTCATTGTATTGGGCAGGTCATTGGAGACAGGAAAGAAGAACTTGCTCACAGTCATTTCCCTAGTTTGCATGAAGAATGCTAAATCTGAATTGTCCCCAGGGTCAGTGTGGTGTGATGTCAGCACCTCTCTGGGGATGCAGTTTCTCGGTGACAGCAAGGATCAGTGTTTCCCAGTTTCAGGTTGTGATCCCTGCCAAAGGTGTCCTTGGAGTGGTTTGCAGGAGGCTATGAAGCGTTTTATACCAGCGAGAGAGCAGTCAGCTGCCTTTAATTGCTGACTGCTCTCAGTCCCACTGCAGAGATTTGTGTATTTGTATCTGCATCCCATAACTATAACCTACCCTTGCTCCCTTGGTCAAAACAGGCTGAGGTGCTGATAGCAACAAAGGGAGTTAACTCATCCTTGGCTGATGTATAGTCTGGGAGATGTAGGGAGAAAGAGAGAACAAAAGGGGGCCACACAAATACAGATCAGGCCGAAAGAGAGTTATGCTTTCAGAAAGTTTAAGGATTTAAATGAGGGGAATTAGGACATACTGAAAATGTGCGTCTGTGTACACTCCCTCTACCTTGCAGTAGAAGTGCAATGATCCTTTCCAGGAGGCTTAGAGGTGTTTTGTTTGTGACCCCCTCCAAACCGATGAAGAGATGAGCGCTTGGGGAGGAGCTGCTGCAGTGCCTCGGTCTGTGAAATGTTGCTGACAGCAGTGTTGTTGTCTGATCCACAGGTCCAGAAGATGGCATAGGAACATCACTGCCTTCCAGAGAGCCGGGGTCCTTTCTCGCCTCCGCACATGCTGCTTGGACTGCTCTGAAGCTTTTGTTTCTGACCGAAGAAACCTGTGAGCTGCTTGCCCTGCAAACCTTTCTCTCCTAATTCATGAGCCAGCAGGATGTGGTCGCTGTGCTTTCAGAACGGCTTCTCATAGCTGCGTACAAAGGCCAAGTGGATAATGTGGTGCAGCTTATCAACAAGGGTGCCAAGGTAGCAGTTACCAAGGTAACAGGAGAAAAACGCTTTACAAAATCCCTGGGAACTAACATAACTCCTAAACCATTGTCTGTGAAAATGCCCTTGCAGCTTTGCAATTCTGAATGTAATTGAGGCTAGCGGTGTTGAGATTTTCTTAAAGTTTATACGTATTAGCTCATGTAAATTTAAAAAATAGTGCATGTCTTGTAGTTGGACACTTTTCATTAGGTGCATGTACAGCTATAGTGAGTGCAGAATCCTTACAATGTACTGTGCTGGTGAAGGTGCGGTGGCATTTTTCAAAATGTGTGTTGACTTTTGTATGATGTGCAAAATGATGAATGGAACAATTCATCACTGTTGGGGGATGAGAGGAAGGGGGAATGCCACCTGTTGTGGTAAGATAAAGGCATGCAGAAAGCATTCCTTTGCTGTCAGAGTCTGTTGGTACGGCAGTCTCACTCGTATCTGGTATCTTCACCCTTCTCATGCTGTGTAGTCCCCATCCAGCTGCAAACTTGGGGTTTGCAAACTGTGGTCCCTAGACCTTAGAGATAAAGTCAAAATCAAAGGATTTCTGCTTAGATTTTAAGAGAATCCAAGTGGATATTCAGCCACTCCTATCTCTCAATGGTAGAAATAATAGCAAATAAAAGATGAGGTAGAATGCAGCTGTTGCAGAGAAGGCAAAAAGCCCTAATGCAAATTAGGTAAGCAAGATCTTCAGAGCTCTAACATAAAATCTGGGACATTCTGTTTTGACAGACTGTTGTTTTCTGTCATGTCTAGTCTGATTTCTGTTTCCATATTGGTTTTGAACACCATATATACACGGGAGCTAATATCCACAGATAGAAAGCAAATGTGAGTGCATGAGATAAGATTTTTTTTTTCCTGTTTTTATCTGTCAGTAACAGTTGTTTGCAATTTTCTTTCTGCTGTTTGAGTTGTAGGTAGTATTTACTTTAAAAGCTGGAGTGAATTGAGGGTAATCATTTTTAGTGAATTTTGCATGCTAAAGCAGAGTGATGTTTTGCAAGGATGTAATAAACGTAAATGGTCCCATAAGGATACCTGTTTGCCTCTATTGTCTAGGCAGCTGTAGTTGATCAACAGTTATAGGAGGTGGTCAGTAATAGAGAAAAAATAAATGCATTTGAATAGTAACGGTTTTGTTTGATTGTTTTGCAATGATTTGGGATTTTTTTAGTTTATTGAGTTTAGAGATTACTGAGGGACCTACCTGAAAATATATAAAGCACTGAAAGGATACCATTCTTCATACAAATTTGTGTATCGATGTCATTTGGAATTCTTCACTCTTTGAAACATGAAATGAGGTGTCTTTTATAACAGTTGCCAGAATAGTCATGCCACTGATTTTACTGCTTCATGAAATTAGTTGCCATAATCCATAATTCTAATGCAAAATTGATACTTTCTCCTAGTTAAGGTTGTCTTCTTTGCAGTCATCAATGCTTTCTGTTAATTACAGTAACAGTAAAGGCATTTTGTGTAAATCTGTTCAAAAACAAAATCAGGTTAATTTGATGAATGCAAATTTACCAAATGTGAAAGAAGTTTCTTTCCTATATGATATACAGGTGGCTTCCAGCTTCCATTACTTGCTTTGTTGTTTAACCTTTGAATGGAAAATCAGATCAAAACTTAATTGTTGCAAAACTGTGCAGGTGCGCAGTGTTGGTGGATCCACTGGAAAGTTATGCAGAGACCCAGGCCCTCAGGTGAGCTCTGAGACCATCCCTGGGGCTGACCTGGCACTCCAGGGTTGCAGCTTTTGTTACCTGGAGGTTGTGGGTAATCCCCATGTAGCTCAGGATGGGTTGTGACAAAAGCTGTCCCTCTTGCCATTCTGGATGCAGCCTTGCATGTCAGCAGGATTGATCCGGAGCAACCTCCATTCAGGGAAGATGAAGTCAGACCTGAAAAGACTGTGGAGGACTGCAGAGGCTCTTGGAGTGACCAAGGCTACGTGTTGGGGGGTGTTTTGATGGCACTAGAGCACTTGTTCCTTTCTTGTTGTGTGGCAGGTAGAGGCGAGCTCAGTGCAAATCAAAAGGCCTGAGACCAAACTGCTGTCCTCATCAAAACCCATCAGTTCAGGCTCCTGGTCAACACAGCATGCAGTTTGCATCTGGCTCTCACCCAGGCAGCTGCACAGGGATAGCACGAGCATATTTGCCTATGAAAGGCTATATAAACATACATACCCTGAAAGAGCTTGGCTCACTAATCTAGTGACACAGAGGCTGGAAGGAGAAAGAGGCATTTAAAGTCAAGGACATTGTTGTCAGAATTGAATGATATGTATGTGTAACTGAAAAATTTAAGGGATTTTTTCAGCCATCAGAGAAGGTGGGTTCTTCTGTGGTCTTTCAATAAGCAGAAAAGGCCCAAAATAATAAAGATTTTTAAAATAGGGATTGTTAATTTTAGGTTGGGAATCAGATGACAAAGTAGGGAATTATTGATTAAGCTCTCAGATGAACTGAAGTGCAGAGCTATCTCCCCTAGCCAAGACAAAACTCATTGTAAAATGCAGACTAAAAGGAAATGTAAATTTTTTCACACGCCTTAGTTCTCTTCTAGTTGTATACCTTCTATTTTTATTCAGAATCTTCAGTTTGTTCTGTCAAATTAATTTTAGATTCTAGAGATTTGTTCCAAAGAAAAAAAAAAGACTTTTGTACTTCTCAGCCAAAATTCCTCCTTAATTGTACCAGAGTTTTATTGAAAAAAGGTATGCCGAGGCAAAGCTCTTTGGACAGAGAGGAACAGTTCCCTCATCACTTCAGGCTTGAAATGAGTTTCTGGTATGCATCTGTAAGCACAGACTGATTCCAGTGGAAAAACACCATGCAGAGCCACAGCTTGAAGGTACTGGACCTTTATTCTAAGGAGTTCTTTATTCAAACCAGATTAATTGAGCATGGCTTAAGGAGAATGAAGCATATTTTCCGTAACAAACCAAGGACTATTAAGTGCTGGATAGGTGGCAAGCTTGTCCAGTTCTATTTTTACTTTAATATGGAAGGTCATATGATACAGTTAATTGCTGCTTCAGTAAACAGTAATTCAGCTGCAAAACAGCATTTCATTTTTACCACCTCTACCTGGAGGTGAAGAAGAATATGTAGGAATCAGAATTCAGTGTAGAATTGGTGTGCCCAAATGCTCACTTCAGCATTTTCTCCTCGGTGCATTTGTTTCTTTTTGACAGCATTAATAGCAAGTCACCTGTCCAGCTAAGCCTTCCATTCCTGGTGCAGCCGGTGTGAAAGTGTATGCTCCCACATCCTTCTGCCACCAGGAACAGCTGTGGGCTCTTTCCAGATTTGATGCATTTTAAAACATGGATGAAAAAAGGAAAAAGAGCTGATGGTGACAGTGCTGCTGGCAGTCTGATGATGGGGAAGGGGTGATGTGGTACTGCACTGCAGGTGCACATGCATGTTGTCCTGGTGCTGGGCCCTCTGCCACAAAGCCATGCAAGGTGATGATGAGGGACAGTCTTATTCATAGGCCCAATGCTTCTCTTTGGGCATCTTGTCAGCCACAGTGCTGTCACTGCTCTGCCTAGTTGGACAAAGAGATCATTTCCATTTTTGTGCCTTTCCATCTGACGTTTTTTACAGGCTTGAAACTTACAGCTGTTTGAAAAAGAAAAAACAACTAACAAAGTCAAACCAAAACAAACGAACAAAAAAGAAACAACTGCTAGTACAGATCGGCTGATTCCAACAAGCAAGTTTGTTTATAAGGTATTTTGGTGAATATACTGCCAAATCTGAAAGATTAAGAATTGAGCCTGGTATGATTAAGTCTTTTCTTCCAGTTTGCAAAACTTGTCCCATCTTTCAGTTCCTTTGTAGTAGAGCTTTCTTTCAGTAAAGCTATTGACAGCTCCTTCTTGGAAGTTTAAGCACTGAGGCTTTTGCTGAGCTGCCCTGCCTTGCTGTCCTCCTAGAACATTGTTTTCCTTTCCCCAAGTTACTTTTAATTCTGACATTGTGAGGTGAGATGGATTCAGGAGAGGGCTGAGAACCACCAGAACTGGCAGAGGAGAAATGGAGATAGAGATGTGTCAGGTAAGACCTGTTCTCTTGATCTTGTCTTTGGGATGGTGCCAAAAGGAGGGGATAACATAAGATTTCACCTCCTGTGCTTCAACTTTTAGTGTATCCTGAGGCCTGCCTGAAACCCCTGTCTCCCTCAGCACGCTGGGAACTTCAGCCCTTGCTGTGGGCTTGCATCATGCCGGGAGATGAAATTCAGCTCTGAACCTCTGTCATGGCTCACCCAAACAATGTGATACTTAGTGTTGGGATTCACTGGGGTGCTGCAGTGTGGTACCAGCATTCAGCACTCGGAATTAATATGGCCCAAAGAGCTGTGTGCTAGCTAGCACACAGAGAGGAACATGCCACTGTCTGTTAAGCATGAAGAAGATTGCCAGAGGAAGCAGTGTTGTAGCACAGGCGGTTTTAATGTAGTTTGCATATCACCATTGGGATTATGAATATTTTTTTCAAAGGAAAGCAGAATATAGCTTTTCTGCAGAGCATAGCGTTAAGAACATGGCTATAAAATCGAATTCTGGAAAGAGGAGATGAGCATTTAAAAAAAAAAATGTGGAAGCTAGTGCTTCTATTTTAATTCAGCAATTCTGTTTGTTTATCTGTTTGCTTGTTTGATTTGATTTTTGAACTAGTTGTGTTACAGACCTCCCATATGGTAGTGTTTGATAATGCTAGGGTACTTGTAGACCTGTCATCAAGATTTCAACTTGAGAGCATGCAGAGTTCTTGAAAACAATTTTTTTTCCTATGTTGAGATGGAAACAAAAAAAGAAATCTGTTCAGTGCTTTCACATATTTGTGCTACTTCAGCTTGAAAAAAGTGCTTATTGACTTAAGCATCTGTTCTAAGCAATAAATAAAAATAAACGAAAGGGAAATAGCAGACATTTAAAGACTTACTTAATGCCTGTTAAGGCCAGTGAGAAGCTTTCTGCTGACTTGAGTGAGCAGGTTATTCACGGGGAACAGCATAACAAGTCATCAGCGTGAACAGTATGACGAGAGTTTGTGTTTGTATTCAACCTAATACAATGTGGATAGGCATGTTTTGGTATAAATGCAGAATGGATGAATAAACTACAGTGCTTGTGCAGCACAGCACAGGGAGAACTGAATGTACTCGTGTAAAAGTATCTACAAATACATAAACACAAGGAAAGAGCCTGCAGCTCCTGGTGTTAGGCCCACCTGTATGGATTTGGTTGCAGAGCACACACCTGAAGCTGCTACTCCAAGACAGTTCTGCTTTTGAACTGTTCATATTGACAATTGCCTGTCAGTATTTGGAAGTTAGAACACAGGCTGAATATAAATAGAAAATTTAACTGCTGAAATTCATGTGGATGTTTACTGTGGATATTTGCTGTGCTTGACTGCAATCTGATACACCCCGGAGCTGTAGCTCTATGTCATGGTTGTTGGAAGTGACAACATTAGTGCAAGAGATCCCATTTATTTGGTCAATAAGTCAGTGACGTGGGAGGATTTGTGTGATTTGTGGCCTGCTGAAGGAATTGTTTTCATTTGAATAAATGTCCAAACTGCATATTTTTTATATGAATGACCACTTTATTGGTTCATTAATCTAAGTTTCAGAAGTCTCTCATTTGTATTTCTGTAGTTGCCTGTAATAACCTCCAAACATTATAGTTGATATTTACAAAGGCCCATGAGCTGTTAAGTTTGCAATCTGCATGCTAAGCAGCTTCTGGCTTTAGAGTTTTCTTTCTGTGATGAGTAGCTGAGAGGTGTTCTTGTTTATATATTTTTCCTCTCTTGCTAGGACCCTTATGCGTAGTCACATCAGACCTCTCTTTAGTGCTTCAGTGGGGAGTGTGAAATGTCTTTATGGAGAGAACATGTAGAGAAATATCTCTGTCCTCTTCTGTCTTCCTCATAGATATTTTGGGCAGGATACGTGGTTGTGAAAAAGAAACCTGACATCATAGTTTAAAAAGAATAGTCTTATTAGCCCATGAGCAATCTCCTTCCCAGCCAGTGAAGGATTGTTCTGGATTGGTATGGTACATATGTACACACATAGTGTGTGTATATGTATGTGTGGGGTGGGTGAGTGCATCTTTCCAGTGTTTGCATTGCCTGCACTGGAAGAGCACTGTCCTCCTGTGCCATCTCTCCTTGCTTTGATGTAACTGGGGAGAAAAATTCTGGCATTCTCAGTTCTTGCAGTGTTATGATTAATGATGTGATGGCCAGTGTTTTTCCAAAACTTTGAACTTCTAATACAATGTAATGTGCTGGAATTGATCCTCCTTTCCACTCACCCATCCTGGTTGGGATCCTGGTTTCCCCAGTCTCCTTTTATAGACACTGGGAAGATCTAGGGGACTGCACATATGCAGCAACTGTGGTCTCATAAGGGTTCTCATTCCAGTCTCCAACTGAAGGGGACACCTCTATAGAAACACACAAACCCTGTGGAATAAAAAGCTGAAGTGTATTTAATCATTCTCTAGTCTTTTGTTTCGACAACTCATTTTTCTAGAAGAGCTTTGGAGACCCAGCTGAATTTTTTGAATGGGATAATGACAGAGGATAGCACAATGATGCAACCTCTCTGCTTGCTCCATAACAGGAATGGCCAAAGTTGCTATGTGTGTTTCTTCTCCATGCATCACTGAAAAAATGGTGATGCTTGGTTTTGCTGGTTGAAGTGATTAGAATGGAGTTGGTAGCTCTACTAACCTTGCTTTCCAAGGCTGGCAGTTCTGCCTGCTACCTGCCCATCCAACCCCTCACCTCTTTCCTATCACCATAGAAATCACTGCTCTCCCTGACCCAGCTGTGGTGTCTCCCATTGAGGACACCTCCTGTTCCAGCGCTGGTCTTCTGAAGCTGAGACAGAAAACAGCCCAGCTGTTGAGATGAGGGTTAGTCCTTCCTGGTGAAATGGGAATTTCATACTGCTAAGGGAAAGTGGTCTTTTTAGGTACCTTAAAGCATCGAATGGGCAGGTGAAGGTGGTGTGCCCTGTGAGATCTAGGTCTGCTGTTGTGTTTTGCAGCCTTTTTCTTGAGAAACACATGGCTTGGATGTGTGCCCCTTGGAGGCTTTCCCTTTTCCTCCACACACATTATGGGGTGCTTGTCTACAGAAGTATGTTAGGTGAGGAAAATATGTTCTTTGTATTAAAAATAAACTCATACTCTTCTTTCATAGTTTATTTTTAACAAAATACCTTTGGCTGCACCTCTGCTTTTTTTCAGTGTTTAGAGATGGTTATCTTATCAGAAAATTTCCCGTTGGAATAAATTCATGTGGTTGATGCTGCTCTCATTTCACAGCACAGGAGCTGGCTTCAGCTTGGGTTTATTTGGGACTTTTTCTGCTCCATGTGCAGTTAACAATAAGCTGTTTTCGCAATACATTAGTAACCCACTGGGAAGTGAGACATCCTGGTTAAGTGATTTATTTACTGCAATTAAGTAATGCAGAAATTCAGAACCCATAAACCTGAACATGCTGGAGCATATTTCCCTAATCCAAATGTATTGTTCATAGCCGGGAATCCTTTGTCAACTCAGCTTCTGATTCTTTTTCTTTTTTTTCACGTTGCCTAGAGACTTTTATGCCTCCTGCCATTGAGTTACTTGAAACTGACTTCGCCCTGGCTGTTCTGCAGGCTGGGGCAGAAGATGTGCTCTGCATGGCTGGGCCAGGCCTTTGCTGGGGAGGCTTTGCTGATGAACCTGTGTCTAGAATTATAGAATATCCTGAGTTGGAAGGGACCCAAAAGGATCATAGAATTATAGAATATTCTGAGTTGGAATGGACCCATAAGGATCGAAGTGAGGATGCCAGCAAGAAGCAACAAGCAGCAGGCTGTTGCCACTCAGTCGACATAGAGGAGCTGGTGGGGACAGCAGGAAGCAAGCCCTTCCCACATCCTGAGAGATGCTGGAAGGAAAGCTTCCCATGCTGGAATGAGTCGTTGCCTCCTACTTCTGAAAGGGTACAGGAGAAAATAGTTGCTTTGAGAGACCTAAGTTCCACACTGGGTGTGGGCTTTTCCCTTAGATCTGGCCCTTCAGATCAATCATGGTGTAATTAATCAACGTTTAACATTTTCAAAGGAGCATGCAACTATTAGCTACTGACACAGACATTTTGTCTCCAGCATTATTATGGGTTTCAGTACTACTTTGTTGTGAAGAGACTGAGTTTTGAAGGCATTACCAGATAGGCAGGGATGGGAATTTCTGTGTGCAAACAGTGCTGTCCTGAGCATGTTTTTTTGCTTACCTGGAGTAGCTTTCACACTCAGGAATTTCTGTAAAATCTCAGAGAGTTAATGGTTGTCTCCTGTTCATTTAAGGCCACTACTCAGTTCTTGAGGTGTTTGCTTATTCTATAGCTGATATAGTAGATAGACAGTTCATCTTGTCTTGCAGTGTGAGTTCTTGGATTGAAAAATAGACAGTGAAGCAGTGATAAAGAAATAGACGTACAGATAAAAGGTAGTATAATGCTTCTTCATCTCATAAAATGCCTAATGTAGAAAATTGGCATTCTTTGTGAAAATCATCAGTGATCTTAGCAATGATAAGAACCCTGTTTTCTAAGTTCCACTAAAATAAAATGTGCAGTGAACAATTTCAGAATTGTTCCTACTTAACAGTTTGTAAGGTGATGCTTTGAGGTGTACTGAAGAGATGCACACATGCACACATGCATACGTGCACATACATTTCCTAGGGTAGAAGTTAGTTCTTGACTCTCCCCTTCTGAATCTTCTTTTAGAGATTTATATGGGTTAGAATTCTAGGGAATCACTTGTTCTAGGTCTCCTTTGTTGTACAACACACTCTCGTATGATCTCTTCACTCTTTGAACCTCTTTCAACATACATTCTTTTGCCTCTTCTAGAAGAAGCCTATTTCTCTTTTCCTGAAATGTTTCACTTTTTATTTCTGCAAAAGGATGATCAAACGTAGCTCAGTGTAAATATTCTTTTTCTCTTGTCATTTCACTTAGAATTTTAATAAGACTTCTGTTGGGGATTTACTTTTTTTTAATTTGATTTTACTGTCAAATTTGTCTTTTTTATTTACTTCTTAAGCTATATATCACCCATCTCTCTAATTAAAGTTTTTCTGTCCTTCTTTTCACTTGGGAATTGTCCTTGATTACACTACAGATTGATTTTCTTGTGAATATTTTAAATTCTATTTCTATACAGCCTAGACATTGGGAATGTTTAAAAATAAGCATTGTCTAAAAACATTCAGCAGGTCATTGGCAAAAAGAGTTTGGCTGTCCTACACTTTAGGTCACCTGGAGAGATTACAACTCTTCCTTTTGTTTTTGAGGGGAGCATGTTGTGCATAACAGTCAGTAATTCTTACTTCTGTTGCAAAGATGGTACCCATTGCAATCTATGAATTTGCCTTTTACAGCTACTTTGTTGTGCTGAGTGGAATTAGAAGTGTTTGAAAAGTCTGTGCTCCAGGGGAACAGAACTAAAAGAATCGTGTAGTCCCTTTGTGCATGGACATAAAGCTGAATCTGAGTTTGTAAGGAAATATCCTTACATGAGCATGTCCTTATGTGAGTAGAATATCCCTTTTGTAGATTATCATCAGGATATGAAATGTTGCAGAACACAGAGAAGGGATTTTCAGCCTTTCCTACACTGATGTCTGTCAACTGTTGCTATTGCAGGCTTGCTTCAAATAGAGAGATACACAGAAGAGAGAGAAGAAGAGGATACAATTCTGATTATCTTTTATGCATAGAAAATCGCCTTGATTTGTTGGTATTTTTTTCTCATTCACAGCATGGCCGGACCCCCCTGCATCTTGCTGCCCACAAGGGTCATCTCCATGTTGTCCAGATCTTGTTGAAAGCAGGTTGTGACTTGGATATTCAGGATGATGTAAGTAGATACAGCCTCTGTTGTTCCATCAGTAATTTTGCAAATGAGAATAGGCCTTCGCTTTGAAGTAGGATTAAAAGAATACAAAATCTGTCTCTACATTTTTGAATTTGGAGATGCAGCCTCTAATTTGGAGATGCAAAGTTGCATGGGAGGCAAAGTAAAATGTAGTGTTTTTCAATGAGTTGCTTGCTCCTCATGCTCCAGCTGTGGAGCTTTATGAGTGCTCTGATTGTGCCAGGCTGGTGCGAGCAGCCTGAGAACCATTGTCTGCTGTTCAGCACAGGGATTAAACAAGAACTTGTTGTACCATGTGGGGGACCACTGGAGGACATCTGGTAGGGGATGTATTTGTTGTGATGTTTGCCTGAAGTGGGAGATGCTCACATGCCTCAGTTTATTGGACAACTGCCTAGGCACTCAACCCATTGACTGCTATGGTTGATGTGGGACAGTTGCATCTGTCAGGCTGTTGTATGGTGAAGCATCAACACAATGCAACCAGCTTTGAGTTTAGCAAATGGTAGTTTGTTTTCATTCAGTAAAATATGTAATTTATTGGAACTAGATGGTTTTCCATAGAAATGGATCTAATTTTGTTCCAGACTTGAAGGCTTGTTGGAAGGATGGTAACAACGTTTTAGTTACCTTACTGTGATGAATGAAAATGTAGTTTAATAATTGTGATTTCCTCTAGATTTGTTGCTGATTGTTTACTGACACAAATTTGAGGAAGATTTGCTTTATTTCCCTCTGTAGTAAAGAAGGTGTAGATTTTTCAAGGGACTTAGAAATCCAAGGGTGGCTAGTAGAGGCACCCGTATGACTATTAAAAAGACACAGAAAATGTGTAGGTGCCTTTTGAAAATCCACTTAGGCATTTATTTGCATACAGAGGTCCTCAAATGTCTGTAGAAACTGGAAAACTGATTTCCTTCTCCACCTGAGTAGCTGCTTCCCCGAGATGGGAGCAGTCTGTGTCTGGCAAGGGTACAGCTTTACATCCAACTTTGTTCTGGGGTATTTTTAATTCTAGGAAGAAACTTTGTTTCCTGCTTCCTTTGTGCTTGCACTATACCTGTCTGTGAAAAGGAGAGGATTTGCAAGTGTAATGGGAGTGTCGGTTTGCTCAGATGTATTCTGGTTTTAGACATCTCCCAGTAAAAATGATTCATCAGGTGTTTAAGACAAAATTGCAGGTACCTTACAAATACAGTCGGTGTTCCTGACAAACACAAGTTGCTGCTCTAGTACTGCAAGAGCTTCCGCTGATTTGCTCAGATTGGGTTTCTATGAAAACTGCTTTTTGAGTAAGTCTGTTTTCCTATTTATTTATTTATTATCAATCTTCTAGTCATAAATTCTATGCTATTCATCTGATTCATTAACCATAAGGGAAAATAGTAAATCAGTGGTTAGCACCATTTCATTTCAGTGAAGAGCCTTCTGCTGCAGAAACATTCAGCTCCTGGAAGACAGTATTTCACTTGCCTACCAAGGTCTTCTCAGGGACTTTGTTCACAGCAATTGGATCTGGCTCCTTAATGTGGTGACTGTTCTGAATAGAATAGGTGCATGCTTGACGCTGTTTCCTAAAAG
Source organism: Chrysolophus pictus (assembly GCA_037305975.1). Lineage (NCBI taxonomy): Eukaryota > Metazoa > Chordata > Aves > Galliformes > Phasianidae > Chrysolophus > Chrysolophus pictus. The sequence continues at coordinate 35,677,359 of CM074578.1, forward strand.
CATAGTTTGGTTTTTGGCTCAGTATTTAGTATCAGTCATCCAGTTTGAAACCAAGAAAAGCTTAGGTAGTTGCTTTGTCTTAGAATGTGGGTTTCAACTTGTTTTGGAGCAGGAGGAAGACTGAACTGTGAGTGAGCATTTTTGCTTGTGAAAGGTAATAACTTAATTGTTTCTGCTTTCCTTTTACATAGGTCTTCAAAGAAGGTTCTTTATGTTTTCTCCTTGTATAATTCATTTTTACACTTTATTTATGCCATACAGAAGTGCTGATATTCTTTTTAAATTGCTGTCTATCAGTTATGCCTTCAATCACTTTCACTGTTTGCTTATTTGGCAGTGAAAGCATTTTAGCATCAAATGTTGATTAACATGATGACATTTCATTTCAGGAATACATATTTAGGTTCAGAGGTGAAATTGTTCATGAGGGTGAGGGTATCATATTTCAGAGAAAATTAAATTATTTATTTGGCTGTTGTCTGTAGAATTATGGTAACAGAGAGAAAGTTCTTCAGGTTCTGAAAATTTGATGTGTGTTTTCTCTTAATACCAAGAGATCACCAAACATTTTATTTTGGAGTTGACTGTAGCTAATAAATCCAGTACTAAGTTTTCATCTGCTACATGACAAGCAGAACCTTTAAAATTGCTGAATGCTATGGAGAGATTCAAACACTAATTTCATGTTCTACAGATACATTCTTTAAAGCACAGCAAGAGCCGTGAGAATTAGTTGAAGAATGACCTCCAGTGGCCTGGAGTGGGATTATTATGAATTTAATCCGGCGGAGTCCAGCTCTGTAGAGTACGCAACCCCGGGAGCTAATTCTTTCCTTCTCCCTGCCAATACTGAAAGTTCTTACTGGGATCCCAATGCAATCTCTGACTGGTCAATGAGTATTCATACAGCTCACACCTCAGAAATAGTCAAGGAGAAAGTTGTCCATGTGAAGGAAATCAAGGACGAGAAAGATAAGAAAAACCAGAAGAGAAAGGCTAGAAAGGAACCTAGAAGATCAGAGAGAGAGAAGGAGGTTAGAAACTTGTGCATCAATCCTGCCTTGAGCTTCACTTCTCTGTGGCTGCATGTTGCAAAATCTTGGACTGGCAGCCTGGCATGACAGCTCTTGGAGGTGCATGATTGCATGGCGAGCTTTGCGCTGGGTGCTCTGCATAGTTTCCTGCCCTGTATGCACTCTCTGAAAGTTTAACTAGAGAAAAAAGCTTACCTTTGAAACTCTGAAGAGGCCCTGGAGCTTCTCTTCTGGAAGCTCCAGTTTAAGAAGCAGAAAAATAATTTCAAATGAAATAATCCAGAGTTCAAAATAATTTCTAGGTGAACGTAAATGTAATGAAGCGGCTTATTCCTGTACTCCCATTTAAGTCTCATTTAGTGTCGTTTAAGCTTTAGTTTCTTTCATTCATGTTTATTTTCTTTATGCCTTGATCGGTTGTGCTGGTCATGCATCATCATTTGTCACCGAGAGTGAAATTCTTCTTGCTGTGTATTTGTAATGACTATTTTTCTTCAGCAAGGGAGGGGGACACTGGCACTGGGAAACAGTAGGGTGTTGCCTTTGCCCATTTAGTTGCCTTGGTATCCAACTGCTTCAGAATATTCAAATATGCTTGTATGTTCCTCAGATTATTTTACCCTTGGTTATATTTTCACTTTCAAATGTTTTAAGCATTCAACTGTAAATGTAATGATATAATTTCAAAGTTTAAGACTTTTGCAAATGCCGTCCAGCTTTTTGCATCAGAGATTTGAATGCATGAGTATTTTCTCTTGATTCTGGTACGATTCTGTAGCAAAGTAGTTTGATGATTTCTGATAACATGAAAAGACAGGGAGGATGAAAAGCCTGACATTGGAGGGAGTTTTAAAGGAGTCCAGGAACTGGAGGATGCTCTGGAGAAAAGGAATGTGTAAGAATACAAGATGTGGTTATAATACTTTTTTTTTTAATCAGAGAAATACATATTGCAAACTAGTGTAAAGTAGATCTTACTGAATCGAGGGATTAGAGTCTATAATAATGACTCCAATATTTCTGTGCTATTCCTCTATTGTGTGTGTGACAGAGGCAGGAGGGCTGGAAGAATTACTAATAACTACTTGAAAATCTTTTCTAAGTTGCTTGCTTTATTTTCTTTCCATGGAGTGAACTTCAGATATGATATAGACAACTGTCCAGTTCCTGTGTGTCTGGTGCCGATGCTTGCATCCACTTCTTGAAGTTAGTCATCAAATTAAGAAAGTTTAGGAGCCTGGAAGCTATCTTAAACATCAACTGGCCTTGCCAACACTACAGTGCTAAAGGAAATGATAATGATAAAATCTATGGAAAAGGTCAATGTGTAGGTATGTACCTTTCTTCAGGATTCACAACCTGCAGCCCTCTGCTGAAAGCAGTCATTCAAGCTCGCTGTCAAGAACACAGTTTCATATTTTGGAAACATCCTCAGGCCTTTCTGTGCAATAGCTCTGTTGTATATGGAGTACTTCAGATGTACAGGCCCTCATTCTTTGCCCAAGGAATGCAAACTCATGTTCCTGATCTCCCACCAGCATCTCCCTCTCTCTAGCTCAGTGAATAGCTCAGGTGTTTTTCCTGATGGTGGAGTAATTTTGACACAGAAGTGCTCTCATGGCAAGACAAGCTCGGTGAGTCACATAACTATTGGGGGAGAACTTTTGGGTGGGCTGAGGTTCACAAAGGCCTCTTGGGTTCCATCTCAGCTCTGATGCCTCAAGCTGCAATGTCCACAGACTCTGGGTGGAAATGCCCAAGTTTTCATTGCTTTCAGGACTAGGCAGCAGCTAAGGCAAAGGATTTGAGAGACACCGGTGCCTTACATCTCTACATCTACATTAGGTACCTTATATTTACCACATCTCACAGAAGCACCTCAGTGTCCTTTTGGCTTCCAGCCTATGTCTGCATTTAAGCAAGCTTGATTCTTTTGTTTCTGTCAAGGTCACATCTGTGTAACACTGGAGTTATTGCTCCTCATTGTTCCTGGTTTGCAGCCTGTTCCTAAGGTGTAAATCACTTGCAAATAGAACCATAAACTGTGCCCAACATAATAGCCTGGATGGCTAATGTACACTTTCAGGTGATTTTTTTCCTTTGGCTGTCTAGACCAGTCCCTTAATGCCTTGCTAAAGGCGGAACTCTGATGAACACTTTCAGAGACAGTTATTTTAGCAATTTAATAAAAAAGATACATGAGTCAGTGATTGCACTGCCTGAACGTACGGACTCCAGAAGAAATATAGCTCATCTTTTACATCTGGCTCCATAAAGGGCCATGCAATGGTTTGCTCCTCTACTAATGGGGAGGAAAGGTAGGTTAAAAATAGAGTGATGCACTCCGTATCACTTTATACTCGCATTATGTGACTTATGCCTGGGCTGCTCAATAGCTCATGACACAGAAGGAATTATGATCTATTGATTCAGCTTCCCTGGCGTGTAGTCAATGTGTATATGCTGAGGTGTGAGGGAATGGTTCAGAGAACCCTGCCCTAGTGGCTGAGGTTGTGATGACTGTCAAAAAATTGGGATCTTCCTGAACTTCACTGTCTCTCCTAGGACAGGCAGGACCTGAGATGTCCTCTGACACTCCCTCATACGGGAATGAGGTATTTACAAACCTGGGGACCAGAATGCAACATAGGGCAAAACCTATGGATGGCTCCCAGTGCCTCCCCACTGTGATAACTGTTGTGGGGCTGGGTGAATGACAAGAGCAGTCTTGATTGAAAGTGGCACATCCAAGGCAATCCATTTGTGCCCCCAGTCTGATCTCCGTGATCAATTTTCCAGGCTTCAAAGAAGCAAAAAGTTGAAGCTTCCTCTGTCAGAATGGCAGATGTCATCTCTGGGGAGATCTCACTGCAGCCTTCCAGTACTTACGGGAGCTTATAAACAAGATGGAGACCAGCTTCTTACACAGTCTGACAAGATAGGAGAAGGGAGAACGGTTTTAAAGTAGAAGAAGGGAGATTTAGGTTAAATATTAGGAGAAAATTCTTCACTCAAAGAGAGGTGAGGCATTGGCACAGCTGCCCAGAAAAGCTGTGGATGCCCCATCTCTCAAGCACTGGGGGCCAGGTTGGATGGCCCTGGGCAGCCTGAGCTGGTGGAGGGCAGCACTGCTCCCAGCATGGGGTTGGAAATGGGTGGGCTTTAAAGTCCCTTCCAACCCAGGAAACTGTAGCTTTGCTGATGCTGCAGTGCTAGGTGGGTGAGACAAACTGATGGATTACTTACCAGTTTGGAGTGAGTGAATGAAATGACCTTTGGACTCCCCACGGTTCTAATTGGGGATGTTAAGTTCTTCCCTGGCTTGTTTGAGAACAGATTCCTATGTAGGAATAGTTTCTGGAAGCTATCTGACACTACACATGAGATAGTTTATTTTGGAGGTTTTCCATAAAGTTTTGGTTATCTTTAAGTAAATACACAAACTCATTGAACTTGCACTGCTTTCAGTTCTGCTGTACTTCAAAAAGTCCCAGTTGTTGGGAGTGTTCTTTTGTTTGTTTAAATTCTCTTAAAATACATTGCTGTCCTTATAGGGGCAGGAGCAAAAGAATATGTGACCTCTAAGGATGAAAATCAGGGAGCAAATTAAAATGAGCAAACAACAAAAAAGCACATCCTACCCTCAATGCAATTTTTAAAAATCAACTTCATTAAGTAAGTCAATGTAATGATTTATTGATGGTGAAAGTTAGCATTACAGAGGATACTGAAATGGATGTCAGTATAAGGGCTGTCAGTGCTTGTCTTGCCTTTATGGAGTAGTAACTGTTTTGGTGTAATTAGCATAAATGACACTGAGAGCACTTTTTAAGTTAGCTGCTAATTGCCTTCGAGAACAAATGATTGAAATTATCCAATTATTTAAATACTGTGGGACAGAAAATAAGGAAATCTGTCTAGTTTTTAATATAATCCAGAATTATCTGATAAAGATCTGTAGCAGAGAAATTTTATATCTATTTAGGACAAGCTACCTGCAAACTTTCTTTTTTTTCTGCAGGACATATTGCATATCTCTGCTCTTCATATATTTTGATGGATTGGGTAAGCAGATGCAGGGTGGGCACCCTTTCTGTTGTACATTCTTTCCCAAAAAAGGCCACATGCAACTCTGAAGCTATTTTTTTTGCTCAGACTCAAAGGCTGTGCTTCTGCATTGCGAGTTTAAAGCACCTTCAAAGAACAACCATTGTGAGAGCAGTGGGGACACTGCAGGTTGATTTCCTGTCAGTTGGTGTCTTACAGCAGTGCAGAAATTCTCCCGTTTCCCCTCTTTTCTCACTATCTCACAACATGTGTGTAACAGTACTTAGATGGCCCTGTTGCAAGGCAGGGTGAGAGGTAATGTCTGGTGTGCGAGGAGCCACGTCCTGGTGGAACAGCAGCTCCAGTGGTGCAGGGACCTCTGAACCTCCCCTGATCGAGTCTCCCTAGCCTCCCATTTCTGGAAGGCTTGTTGAGAATCAATCCTGGGCTCTGTAGTTCAGCAATAAGTTCAATAGTTGTTAGAAGGGAGACAGACAGACAGTCAGATGAGATGACTGCATCAGCATTATCTCTTTTGGAAACTTAGCAATAAAGGAAATGAACTGATGAAGGAAACTTACTTATCATTGCAATGTGGCAAGCAAATGGGAGAAGAAAGTCATATGGACCTTACAGTTGCTTGCATGGAAGAAGTTGTTCTCACACTTGTGGTCCTCATCACAAAATTACCTCTGCTCTTAGCACTAATTGGTAACTGCATTAGAGGTGTTGTGGAACCCCTACTTCATCTCATGCTCCTTATTCTTAGCAGGGTTGATGGAGCAGTCAGAGCCAAATGGGGAGGGCCTTATTCTGTTAGTATAAGTAGTGTGGGATCGATGTGATGAATTATAGCAGCCCATAATTCCCTTTAGTTCCACACAGATACAGTTGATTAGTAGATGTATAATGCCAAATGTGTTAGATTCACTGCCTTCTAGTACTGACATATTTTTAGAAGACTTGAGTGCAGTATATGGGATTGTGGTGAGTTGTAGACTTCTGAAAACAGTTGCTTTGTAGCTCTCTGATACTTACAGTAACTTCATTAATCTTGGAAACTAACGATAGGTTTATGGGGACCATTTTCAAAGGCAGCTTGGATTTAAACAGCATATGTGTTGATGGTGCAGCTTGTGTGTATGTGTGTTGAATGTGTTTACATTAAATTAAAATCAGGTGGCAATGTTAGGGATTAAAAATCTGCTTCTTTTTGCAGGGGGATCAGACAGCATTGCACCGGGCTGCTGTTGTAGGGAACACCGATGTCATAGCATCTCTCATTCAAGAAGGGTGTGCTTTGGACAGACAAGACAAGGTAACAGGCAAAGCAGTGCATTGGAGGATGGCAGCCTTGCCAATCAGTAGTATTAAAGTCTCATAGAGGAATTTATAGTTTATGCTCCTGAATAAGTATCTGATGCTTTGAAAGCGATGAAGACAATTACACTAAAATAAGAAAAAAATCCATACATTTTTTTTTTAATATTAGCTACTGACTTAGTTATTTTTGATATCAAGGTGATCATTTTTGATGTAAGAATCTGTTATCTGCTCATTAATGAGGGAATTATGACTATGCTGTGCCCTACCCAAAACACTGCACAGTTTCCTGTGATTATCTCAGAAGCTGAGAGTTTCAGGCTGTAAATTTAGTTTGTAGATAAATGTAATTAATTCCACATTCCCAGCCAAAGCTTCAGTGCTGTTCTTGGCTTGCTGGGACAAGTGGAAAGTAGATGAAGACAGAAAGAGGTTGAAGACAGATTAGAAAGGAAAAAGTACCCAGGATGTCTGTGAATGTTATTTTTAATCTGGTTCATATCTGCCTCTGCTAATAATAAAACAGTAAATCAGCTTTAGGAAAGGAAAAAGCTTTATTTCTTAAGTGGCCAGGTGGCACATGCAGCTGTTGCAGACTTAATGAAGTGTTATTTGGTGTGTGAACTCAGTGCACTAAACTTCTCTTGTGTGTGTGCTTCTCAGGATGGGAATACTGCTCTTCATGAAGCTTGTTGGCATGGGTTCAGCCAATCTGCCAAAGTACTCGTCAAGGCAGGAGCTAATGTCCTTGCCAAGAACAAGGTGAGACACATGCAGAAAGTGCTGTCATATCTGGTCTAAGATGGCTGACTCTCATCACTGGAGATTTCTGGTCATGGAATATCTCAGTAGGTGGGAGCCAGCTCCCATTGGGATTTTTTTCCTTCTTTTGCATTTATTGTGCTTGCGTGGTTCCTCTGCACTCACTGGAGGAGAGGAACTCAATGGCTTTTTGAGTACATCAATTATAGCTGAGGAACACTGCCACTCCTGTGGAGATCTCCATGGTGCTTTAATTTAACCTAGGTGAATTCACTGTGAGTGATGTGATTTAAAATGAATATGAATTGCATTAATTGGAATGTAATATTCAGAATTTTCAGAAATTGAACAGTCAAATGAATATAAGCCAGAAAGGAAAAAAGTAATGTATCTTTTCCTAGAGAGTTCTTCCTAAAACATTAGCATAGACTCTCAGCAAAAGCTCATGCTGAACTTAGATTATCCTTCTTCTGGTCTTTATAGTATCTTGAGAATACTTTAGAGGAAGGAATAACAAAGCAAGGCATTTTAGTTCCTCAATAATGTTTGTGGGAGACTTGTCTTCAGCTCACTAGTTCAAAAGTAAATAAAAGTAAATAATTTAGGAAATTACAGTAGCAGCCAATGGTAGGAGCTGAGTTAGGGCTCAGACTGCTGTGCTAACGAATGGGTTAGGTTGCATGGGTGGCACCATGTTTATGTTGCTATAGGCAAGAGGGCTTTGGGATGTCAGTGGGATCTCTAAGCATTCCACAAGCGAGAGAATATTTAAATAAATACACACTAAAATGACGACTGGAAGTGTTAGGGAAGAAAGGAGAGAAGTGAGACAGGTGGTGAAGGTAAGCACAGTTCTTTGTGTTTCTGTGTGTGCTTGTGTATTTGTGCAGCATGTAAGCATATATTTGTACAGCTTTGGCTGCTGTGGTTTGTACTTACATCATCTTTATGTCTGTTCCTTCTTTTACAGTAGTCCTGTTTCTAATTTTAATTTTCTGTAATTATTTTTTCCTGTGATGTCCATCTAAATTTGTATCAGAGGTACTTTAGACAGCTTCCCATGTTTACATGTAACAGATGATAGTACCTGACTTTATAGGCTACTGAATCATTACGCTCCTACACCTAGGTGTGCTTGTTTCTGTGTATATTTATGTACAAAGATGTGGGCTTAAGAGGCAAGTCTTGTTATCCTGCATGCTTGAATGCCGCAGGGTATTAGGAAATGTAGTTTATAATACCTCTCCTAAAATCATGTGCACAGAATAGCTCAGCAGAGCGAGCATCTGAGATATGGCTGGCAGCCTTTAGCACTGTATGAGGCCTTCTTGTGATGCTCTTTGATGTCATACCTACATAAACCTCTCCCTTTGCATATGATCACTCGAGTGCTTTTTAATGGACAGGACCCATTTGGATCTACTGAAAAATGAGGGATTTGTGTGTGCTTGCACACATGCGCTCACTTTCACTCCTTGGCTTTCAAGACAAATGTAGAGCTTAATTCTGCTTAATCCCAAAATGGTTTCTCTGGTCTCTCAATTTCTAGAGCCTGTGATGACAAGGCATTGCCTTCCTGGTGGCTTTTCTGGCAGTTGGGTCGAAGCGCCACGTGCAGGAGCACCCTGAGGTCCCTTGGCTTACCCTGGGGGCTTCAACTGAATGCCTCTCACCACCTTGGTGGTGGGACAGTCAGAAGTGGGCTTCTGGGTTTGCCAGGCCCTGCTAAGCAGCAGCGCACAGAATTTCACTGTGTGTTTTCTGTAACTCCCAGTTAATTTCTCCTGGGACTGTCTGGGGGGAACTCTTTTACATACGTGCTCATACACACTGTGCTCAGAGTTGACCTTTTGTAATTCAAACCTTGTAGCTTTGATCAGTGTCTTGAAAGCACAGGGGACAGATTAAAAGACATAATGCAGGTGAAGAGGCAGTCTCGTGAGTAAGCAGAACCTTCCTACGTGATCTGATTGCATTTCTGCTCCCTAGAGACAAGAAACCCCAAACATTTTCAGGCCGGCAGAAGCCAAGTGCAGTAAGATCCTTGCCAGGGTTAGAAAAGCAATACACAAGGCAAGCTCATGTTTTGGTTTCTCTCAGTAAAAAAAACAGCATGTTTGCTTCTCTCCGTAACCTTTTTTGAGTTTTAGGCATTTGTAGCAGGTTGAGAATGTAGGCATGGACAGAGATAACTAAAGAAGGAAAGCATTCTGGAGGGAAAGGAAGCAAGGCTGTCTTGAGGAGTACCAAGGCATGGGAAATTTTATTTCTTTAAGTGCATTACACTGCTCTTTGATCCTAATTAACCAAAAGTTTCTAGATTCTTTGCTTTTGGCAGACAGACTCAAGCAATGCAGACAATGTTACGCTGTCCAATTTCTGATTTTACTGTGTCCTAGATAAATCATTTCCAGGATGAAGGGGGTTTTTCAGTTTCCAGATTCATTCAGCTCACAGCTTTGGCTGAAAGTGAGTTGCCCACCTCTGGGGGATGTTTTTGTGAGGTACTGCCAAGGTTTGAAGATTTCTGTCCAGTTTCTGAACACAGCTTTTATATTTCCCTGTGTTTCTCCAAGGCAGGTAACACACCTCTGCACCTGGCCTGCCAGAACAGCCATTCCCAGAGCACTCGTGTCTTACTTCTTGGAGGTTCTCGAGCAGATCTCAAGAATAATGTGAGTCCAGTTTCAGAGAGCTTTCCTCTGTTTTGTAAGGGATTTGACATGATGAAGGAATGCAGACCTCTAGGTGGAAGCCAGGCTATTATGGCCCTCACTGAATAGCAGCATGGTGGCAGAGGAGTGCATGGGGCTCTCTCTGCTCCCAGCTGTGGGAGCCCCTCTGAGGCTCAGCTATGATCCCAGTACCCGTGTTCTTCATTGTGTGGCACTGGGTGGGGTTTCCAAATCACACTGGTTTGGGGTGCAGAAGACCAGATCTTGTGTAACAATGTGAGTGCAGGGCTTTATAATTCCAGCATTTCTCATCAGATAGATAAAGAATTGGTGCCCACACCCTCTGTTCCCCAGCTATTGTTAAACCTTCCCACCTTTGTCCTTTGTGCTGAAGAGAAGACAGCACTGCTGCTCAGTGGAGATGTGAGGTGTTTGCTTCGTTTTGATTTATTTGGTTTATTTCTTCCCTGAGCACTATGATAAGCACAAGTTTTCATTCTGCAGTGACATGCTTAGCGCTTTGTTTCTGTTTGCAGGCAGGAGATACCTGTCTGCATGTGGCTGCTCGTTACAATCACTTGCCCATCGTTAGGGTGCTGCTCAGTGCTTTCTGTTCTGTCCATGAAAAGAACCAGGTCAGTGCATGAATTTCATTGCCACACTGTTCCCTTTGCATATGGCTCCTTGCTGGAAAGAGGGATTCCTCCCCAGTAGTCGCACATCACTGCGTGCGTTTCACTGTGCTATCCCGTGCCTGAGCTTCCAAGAGTAGCTTAAAAATAATGGTTTATTATTTTGCCATCGCATTTGCATCTTTTCTTTCAAGCATTTCCTATTTATGAGGTTCTACAAAGGTGTGTTGGTGCAGAAAAGGGTGAGAGGACATAGGGCAACATGGGGGTAAGGAGATGGCAGTCTTGAATCCTTATCAGCTCTGTGCAGAACAAGATGTGCATGGGACTTGGCCATGTCGTGGGGCCATAGAATCATAGAATTGCTCAGGTAGGAAAAGACCTTAAAGATCATCAAGTCCAACCACGACCTAACCATACTACCTTAACAACCCTCCGCTAAATCATGACCCTCCACCACATCCAAATGGCTTTAAATACATGAGTCAACCACCTCCCTGGGGAGCCTGTTTCAGTGCTTAATAACCCTTTCTGTAAAGAAGATTTTCCTGATATCCAACCTAAACTTACCCTGGTGCAACTTGAGGCCATTTCCCCTCATCCTGTCACCAGTGAGAAGAGACCAACCCTACTCTCACTGTAAGCACCTTTCAGATATTGGAAGAGAGCAATAACATCTCCCCTCAGCCTCCTTTTCCACAGACTAAACAGCCCCAGTTCCTTCAGTCTCTCCTCGTAGGGTGTATCTTCCAAGCCCCTCACAAGCCTTGCTGCCCTTCTTTGGACCTGCTCCAGCACCTCAATGTCCTTTCTGTATTGTGCCCAAAACTGAACACAGTACTCCAGGCGAGGCCTCACCAGTGCCGAGTACAGGGGCAGGATGACTTCCCTAGTCCTGCCCACCACACCATTCCTGATACAAGCCAGGATGCCATTGACCTTCTTGGCCACCTGGGCACACTGCATGCTCAACCCGGGCACACAGCTGGTTCAAATTCCTCCATATTCTTCTCCCGCACCAGATGGTGAAAATATCACAGCCATCACAGAGGCACCATGTTGCATTGCTCACTGATGGTCAGCTGACACAGAAGAGCATATTTCTTTGCAATACTTTGCTGCCTTTTGCAGTAAAAGGAATTAAAGATACAGAAGAGTGAGGAAAAATATGCTTTAAATTCAAAGTAATGATCCATCTAACCTAGGATTAATCATCCATCATTGTTTTGTAGGGAGGTAATTGATCACTGTATCTACAGCATAAAGTATTTGAGTGGTATTAAGTCTGGTAAATAGATGATGTGTTGCTTACCCACATCATCTGGTATTCTTGGGAAATTTTCCATATACAACTGAGGATCATGAAGATGTATTCTGATTTCTACCTTCACTTTTGTTTTGTGGATACCAGATAGTTACAGCAAACAAAATGGGCTTCATTGAGTCAAATTTGCTGTGTAATTTTATTTGAATTTGTTTTTTTAATTTGCATACTGAAGACAACTGGTGTGAGCCTAGTGCAGGGAGATGCCACTTTCCCCATTCCTCCATACCACCTCAAGTTGTTCTGTATCTGCATACCTGATGGGTGGACAGTGGACATGCCAGGAGAGGCAATAAGGTTTTTGCTGGTCTGGAGGGGATAGAGATGTGTCAGCCATTTCTTGAAGCAAAGCTGCAGGGCAGAGGGGGCAGGAGGGCATCGTGTACACAGGCACAGCCTCCCTTTCACAGCTGCTGGCTCTGTTGCCTGAACCCAATAGCTACAGTCTTCACCTCAGTACACATGAACAGGGCCAGGCACTGTGTGAGTGCTGGGCCCGTATCGCCTCCTGGCTGTATTCCAAAGCCTGTTTTTCTTGGGGAATCTCACAAAGAGAAACCCAAGCATCTCCTTGCTGTTAATTATCCCATTATTTTTGAGTAACACAATACATGACCACCTGTGAGCGGACTGATCGGTCCTGCAGAGGGAAGACCCTCAGGTGCTGTATGTACTTGCTGGGGTACAGATAAATTGTTTGGCTGAAACAGATGGGCAGTGCACCCTTCTGCCCCCTCCTCCCAGCTCTGCATTTCTGTGGACCAGGCCTCACTGGAGCTCCATCAGCCTGCTGACCTTGCAGCATCCCTTGAGAAGCTGAGGGTTCTGCAGGTTGAGACCTGCAGGTTTGCCACATGCTGCTTTCTGCTTTGTAACTCACAGGCAGGAGACACTGCACTTCACGTGGCTGCGGCCCTGAACCACAGGAAGGTGGTAAAGCTGCTGCTGGAGGCAGGAGCTGATACATCAGTTGTCAACAATGTAAGTAGGACATGGAATTGCTTTGGTATTTTGTATTAATGAAAACTCTTTCTAGTGCTGGTAGAAGATACTTGTATGTTGAATGAAATGTGGGTGAATGGAAGCAGGAAGCCACTTCACTTTTGCACAGAGCATGTGTTGACCTCCGGTGGAGAAATCCTCCCCTAGAAGTGAAACGCTGTCCTTTTTCCTTTCAGGCAGGTCAGACCCCACTAGAGGTGGCCAGACAGCACAACAACCCTGAGGTTGCACTCCTCCTCACTAAAGCTTCACAGGTATGTTGCAAATGTCTTTTGTTGGCAATAAGCTCTGGCCCTGACACAGGTGGGACTGAGGGCTGGAAGTGGAGCACTTGGTCAAACACTGCAATCCTCTGCCTCAGAACAGCAAGGTGCCCTAATGCACCGAGCTCAGGAGCGGTGTTTCACAGCCATAAATGCCAACATTGCTTGGCCCATCAGCATGCATCTGGGAGTGCTTTCTCCTTTATATGTTGCCTTTTAGTAGAAGTGACAGCAGGCCTGCTTTATTTCTTAGCTTCTGGTCAGAAAGAAGCATGACATTTCTGAGTAATGGTGCTGTCTTCCTCCAGGTCTCACGCTTCAACCGCGGAAGAAGCCTGAGGAAGAAGAGGGAGAAGCTGAAGGAGGAAAGGAGAGCTCAGTCAGTACCACGGGATGAAGTGGTGCAGAGCAAGGTACAGCCTGGCATTACCACTGCACCTCCAGCAGAAAGGGAGTATGAACAAAACCCACTGGGACAAAATCTGTTTGGCTCTGCCATTAGTGCATGGTAGCAGCAGCTCTGTGTGGGACAGCCTGATGAGTCTGGGGAAGGTCTGCAGTGCTTTGCTGTCAGTGAGATGCTGCAGGTTGGCAAATGGAAGAACACTCACCTTTTCCCTGTTTCTGCCTTTGCTTTGTACAGGGCAGTGTCTCAGCTGCTGACGACACACAGAGCAGCGACCAGCCAGTGCAGGGGAAAACTGAGCTGAAGGATGAGCCTCGGTCAACCTCTCCAGATCTCAAGGGGAAGAAGAACAAAAAGAAAAAGCCAAAAGAGAAGGTATCAATAGATTTAAAGCAGCAGAGAGAGAAAGGATTGTTGCTGAGTGCAGCTGTCTCTTTGGTGTAGCGTGAGCCAGGGCACCAGACATGCTCAGAAGCTGAGGTAGCCTTCTGACAAAACTGGTTTCTATCGGGGAAATCCTCTTGTTGAGTCTAACATTGAGGGTTTGTAATACATCTGGCTGCTGTGCTGACAAATACCCCCACTGTGCAGTCACTGCAGATGGATTTGTGTTGTAATTAGATTATCACAAAAGGTTTGTCCAGTTTCCACCAGGAATGGTTTACTGAGGGGCCAATAATTAAGAAAAATGTTGTGTGTTTTCTACAGGTTTCTGCGCTCTCAGACCCCATTTCCCCAGCTGACCAACAGACACTTCCTCGGCCCCAGCAGAACTTGCCCAAACGCAGAAGCAGACATCACTGCTCCTCTCCCCCTGCTCCCCATGAGGTGCGGGCCTACCAGCTGTACACCCTGTACCGGGGCAAGGACGGGAAGGTGATGCAGGTGAGTGTGCTGTGCTCTCATAGGGATGTGCTGAGCAGCACCTGCAGTGGACACAGTTAGGAGATCAGATGGCAAATGCACTTCCTTCCAACTACACTTTCAAGGGTATGAGATAATGGTAGTGGATTTCTTTTCCTTGTTCAGGTGTCAGATGTATTTTAGCATGAAGTGTGGTGAACAACAAGCTGATTTCATGTGTGCTAAGGAATCATTAATGTTGGAAAACACCTCTAAGATCAACTAGTCCAACCCTCAGCCCATCCCTACTATGCCCACTAACTGTGTCCCTCAGTGCCACATCCACACGGTTCTTGAGCACGTCCAGAGATGGTGACTCCAGCAGCACCCTGGGCAGCCTGTTCCAATGCTCAGTAAGTTTTTAGAGACAAGGTGTAAAACAGTGATTGGGAATGATACTGGAATTTCCATGATACATTTTGAAAAACTAAGATTTTTGTCAGGAAAGACAGAGAGTTTTCTATTTATTTCCAGAAAATAAATGAAAGTACTGTATGAGCACTGATGTTTCCTACCTAAACTCAGCGCTTGAGTGCGCTCAATGCATTCTGTTTCAATTCTTTGGGGATTCTAGGATTACTGGAGGCAGGAGCTGTACAGAAATTGGTTCACAAACAGGAGTAGCAGCTCAAGTACATTTATTCAAGTTTAGGGATGGTTATTTTCTCCACTCGGTGTATTTTATTCTGTAAATATTTACCAGCATAGAAGCAGCATAGAACCAGACAGCAGATTACCCTGTAAGCATTGCAAATTTCTATATTATTGCTTTCCAAACATTGTCCTCCTGCACCTCTGGGAGATCTTCTTTTTATTTTATTTGCTTTTCACATCCATCCACAGTTAATTGTTTTCCCTTGCTATACTTAAGAAATTCAGCAGATTTTGAAGATGACTCAAGTCAGGTTTCAGAGGCTTTATTTGCCATGTTCTCCAGCATCTCCTTGTGTAACGCGGGAAATTTCCAGGCAAGGGCATTATAGGATTATCCTAATGGCAGGTATTGGGAAGAAAGGAGGACTTCTCTGATGCTAAGACGAGGATGTCCCTGCCTGTATGGTGGGAAGATGAGCAGGTAGAAAAGTAGAAGGGAATAGATAGGACTTGTATACAGATCTGATCTTTTTACAGAGATTAGCATAGTACAGCTAGATCCCCTAACGGCATTTCCTGAAATACACAACACCTCTCTATACTTCTTTTTGCTTGTCTATCATCTTTGATACCCTCGGGCCCTGAATAGCAAACAGAACTTAAGTACATTTCTGAAGCTCTCTCTAGCACACCACGAACAACCCTTCCACAGTCCAGAGAACAGAGAGAACAGTCCCTGCTTGGTGAAATGGCACTGTAGGGCCATAGGAAGGAGGGAGGTTCCACTGCAGACAGATGCATCAACAGAAATCAGACTCCATACAGTTCAGAATTACAGCACTGAGAGCAGGATACAGGTCTGTGAGGTGATACCTTCTCATATGACACACAGTGCCACAGGATATATGATCTGACCTCACTGCTGCTTGCTGCCCCAGCACTGAGATTTGCTCATATGGATGAGATCAATCCTCTTCTCGTCTGTATTTTTCCAACTTAATGCACTGTTTGCTGAGCTGTAAGATATTATGAGGAGGATGAAATCCAGTACACGGTACAGAACAGCCCAGCGCTGACTACAGAAAGGTGTGGTAATGTTCCAAGTGCACTGAGAGGACAGCAGGATGTGGCAAGCAAATGTTTCATTCGTTTCAGGCACCAATAAATGGATGTCGTTGTGAGCCCCTGATAAATAAACTGGAGAATCAGTTGGAGGCAACCGTGGAGGAGATAAAAGCTGAGTTTGGGACTGTACAAGATAAGATGAATATTAAGCTGGGCCAGATGGAAAGCAAAACTCAACATCAAGTAAGAATATGACCCACATGATTATTAGAAACATATCCTAAGTGTAATCAATATCTTCATTGTCTCGGTTTGCTCATTGCTTTTTCTGTTGTAAAAATGAGACTGAAATGTAATACTCAAGACCAGGGAACTGTGACATTCTACATGCATCTCACATTGCAAGCCACGGTCTTGAGAAAGATGCATTTAATGGGTAAGTGGCTTCAGGTGCTTCTTTAGACAATAATCCTAAACTGCTTTAGGCTCTAAGAGGGAAACTTAAAAGACAAAATGCTATCCTACAGCTGGTAGTTTCGTAATTGTAGAAATCCCTTTTGTTGAATTGCTTATGCTGATGTTCAATTATTTTTAATGTAATTTTTATTCATCAGATAATTTTGTGATTGAACCTTTCTGCAAGCTTGCAGTTGGCAACATTCCTAGAAATACAGACTGAAAGACAGAATGTGCTTTGACTTCCAAGGCTCGCAGATGGAGATTTTGGTTTTTTAACATGAACGCCTCAGCTACATTGTGCTTTTCCCACAGCTCCGTGTTTTAGACAAGCTTATGGCTGAGCGGCTGTCTGCAGAGAGAACAGAGTGCCTTCATCGCCTGCAGCAGCACACCGAGCTGGAAAAAACAGAGGGAGAAAAGCGGCAGGTAGGGCTCGTGGTGCTGCTCACTGCTAGTTCACATGAAACAGCTTGAGAGCTATGTTCCAGCAGCCATAGAGAAGAGTGGAGATTTACACAGGCAGATAGTGATAGGACAAGGGGAAATGGCTTTAAACTAAAAGAGGGTAGATTTAGGTTAGATGTTAGGAAGGAATTATTCACTGAGAGGGCAGTGAGGCGCTGTTACGGTCTGCCTAGAGAAGCACCATCCCTGGAGCCACTCAAAGCCAGGTTGGATGGAACCCTGGGTTGCTGAGCTGGTGGATGGTACTGCCCACACTGGGGGGCTGGAACTGGGAAGGCTTTGAGGTCCCTTCCAATCTCATCCATTTTATGATTTATATAAAATCTGGTGGAACGGGCAAAGAAACTTCAAGGAATAAATTATTCCTGTTTACCACCTGAATCTCTTAGACCAAACATACAAAACTTTTGCATTAGAAATGGGCAAAGTGAAACCAGTCTGACTGTTGTAATTGAATTGTTGGGATCTCTACCAAAGACATTTGTAGAAATTCCTACAACTAATTTTTTAACAGTTGTGCTTCAGCTTTCACTTAATAATAGGATGTTTTTAGGAACATCAGCAAATAGTAACAAAGCCATTAGATGCGTGTTGTTTCTTTTACTTCTCATTTGGTTGTGTGTCCTGGAAATCTTCCCCCCTCTCAGCCTGATCTTTTTTACTCCCTGTGTACTAGAAGGCTGCAGTTCTTCCCCCGATGCTGGCAACAGTACACTATTTCCAAGCTGTGTATTGCTGCCAATAAGCAAGTTCTTTTTATATGCTTGTTTAACCAACGTTACAAGAGTAACTGTTCCAATAGAGATCCAGCTCTTGTCCCTCTAGCTTCTGCACAAACTCACCATTAAAATAGGGTGAGAACATTGTATTTATCACATACAATTTGTTTTCTCATTACCGTGTTTCTTCTGAGAATTAAGAAGTCAATACACTTCGCACTAGTAAAAGGTCATGAGTTTTTGTAAGAGGGTTCTGTATGCCTCTTGTAAGGTGGGCTGCTCTGACAATCTCAGAATAAACTAGTAATTAAGCTACTTTGTCTCACACTCACAAAACATTTTTCTCCGAAGAGAAGTTCTTAGCAAATTTTAAAAACTTTAGTTTTTATTTTATAGTAAGAGATGCACTAAATTGGCTTCTGTGAATGTCTAAGCCATTCAAGAAGGGAGTGATGTGAATCAAAATGACCATTTAGTTGTATCACCTGCTCATGTTCTGCTGAGTCTAACTGAAACTACTGAAAAACTGAGTTGGCTTTTTCTAAATATGCGGACTAAATAAATGTTCATGCACATAAGAGATCCTGACCTAAACTCACAGCTCCATGTGAAAAATGGGGAGGAGACCTGCTCATTACTAAAAGGATCACTGGCAAATGCCTCCACAGTTGACACTTAACTAAGCACCTTTGTAATTTAACAGCTGTTAGTAATGTATCATTTAGTGTTGGACTCATCACCAAATGAACAGAAAAGTAGAGTCTGGTATAAAGCTGTGTCCCTGAAGTGTCTAATTTGAATTTCCCTCTTAGAAAAATGGCAGCTCTGAGCATGTGATGGTGCTTGCACTCAGAAGGCACCTCTGTGATTAAACAGATCAGTCTTGATCAGAGGACTTACTTATATGTGAATGGTCTATTTTTAATGCAACTCTGAAAGGTAGTATCTTGAACTAAAGAGGTGCCTTGCATTAGCAAATGTGTAATTACTCATCTTTTCTGATTTGCAGCCCTCTAAATACTCCCATGGCAGCATGCAAAGCTGCCCAGAGAGTCTAAGGCCACTGATACCAGGCTAGGTTCTCTTTGTCCTTGCTGCACGTTCTTAGCAGTCTGAGAATCACAGGATCACCCAATGCGACTTCTCTTCCTCACAGATTTCCTTGGTTGATGAGCTGAAGACTTGGTGCATGCTGAAGATCCAGAATCTGGAACTCAAGCTTTCTGGAGATTCCAGGTCATCAAGACCAAAATCAACTCTGTCCACATGCGAGTCTCTGACCGAAACACTGGACACTGAGAACAACCCCCACAGTGCCAAGGATTCCAGAGCCACCCAGCCCCTGCTGCCAGCTGAGGGCTCCCACCAGCACTCCTACATGGCGCTCCCAAACAGCCTCTTGGAAGATGGGGGAAGAAGCAGAGTCCCAGTGCCAGAGCAGAGCTTTGCACAGCAATTCTGCATTCAACAAGATGGCACCTCAGGTACAACCCTGTCAGGTACTTAGGTATCATAGTTATTCACAGGGATCCTTTTATTATCTAACTATATCCTGGGCTGCATTAAAAAAGGGGTGGCCAGGGAGAGGGAGTGATTGCCCCCTTCTACTCGGCTCTTGTGACGTCCCAGCTGGAGTACTGCATCCAGGCCGCCCCAGTACAGGAAGGATATGGAGCTCCTGGAACAGGCCCAGAGGAGGGCCACTAAGATGATCAGAGGGCTGGAGCACCTTTCCTATGAGGAAAAGTTGAGGGAACTGGGCTTGTTTAGCTTGAAGAAGAGAAGACTCTGGGGAGACCTCATTGTAGCCTTCCAGTACTTGAAGGGAGCATATAAACAGGAGGGGGAACGACTGTTTGCAAGAGTGGACAGTGATAGGACAAGGGGAAATGGTTTTAACTTGAGACAGGGGAGGTTTGGTTAAGATATTAGGAGGAAGTTTTTCACCCAGAGGGTGGTGATGCACTGGAACAGGTTACCCAAGGAGGTTGTGGATGCCCCATCCCTGCAGGCATTCAAGGCCAGGCTGGATGTGGCTCTGGGCAGCCTGGTCTGGTGGTTGGCAACCCTGCACGTAGCAGGGGGGTTGAAACTGGTCATTGCGGTTCTTTTCAACCCAGGCTATTCTATGATTCTATGATTAATACCATAGCCATTAATTCTGTCTGTGTGCTTTCTCCCATCTATATGCACAGTGTTTTGGGAATAGAAAACACTTGAAGGCACAGCCACTGGGAATGGTTTAATTAATACTGTGGTTGGGTGGAATTACACTGACTCTTCTCAGTGCTGC
Organism: Chrysolophus pictus; assembly: GCA_037305975.1. Taxonomy (NCBI): domain Eukaryota; kingdom Metazoa; phylum Chordata; class Aves; order Galliformes; family Phasianidae; genus Chrysolophus; species Chrysolophus pictus. Next base: position 35,697,325 of record CM074578.1, read on the forward strand.
TACTGTGTGTTTGAAACCAAGACCTTTTATGCTCTGAATAACTTTATCTACTGAAATTTCTCCAGCTTCCCAGTCAGAATTATGCACAGATTATCCAGCCTACTGAAGAAAGTGTATTGCATTTAGTGCTTTTCAGATGTATGGATCCAGTAATGGTAGGGTCCAAGGATATGAAACTGAAATACATGCTTCCCTTGTTAATATATAAATTATAGGGCTACAGAATAAATCTCTCGTTTTTTCCACTTTTTAATTATTAGTTCATTATGGAATTAGAAAACAAACACCATAGTTGAGAACATTACATCTATTCAGGAATCATGACCACATGAGGATCTGGAAGACCTTTGTTCAAACAACTTCTCTGGTCAGGGAAGCTTCTGAGGAAAAAAGAAACAGGAAGAGCACAGTTCCAGCTCATGTCTCCAAAGCCAAGGAGAGTTTCTTTAAAATACATGGTATAAACCCCCTACTAAAACATTACGTAAAGAGCACGGACATGGACATTGATGCCCCGCTAGACAAGAAAGGCAGAGGATTGTAGAAATCTTACAGTAGAAATAGCGTAAGCAGAATCAAAAAAGTTGTTATCTTTTCAAAATTTGTAGGGTTTCAAGTCTTGTAGAAGATTGGGATTGATAAACATCACAGACACAAACGACTGTAGGAACCTAGCCTGATCTTTGTTATGTGTCTTTTGTGAAGACCTTTGATCTGCGGTAGTCTGGGCAGCATCTCTCTGAGTCTCTTTTCTCTTATCATCATGGTCAGCCAGTAGAATAACGTGATGAACTAATACAAGCCTTTACAATGTATGCATAGCATGATGCATGGAAGATTGCACCATAGACCAGACGCTTTAGAATACAAGGACTTTTGAACACTAAAGTAAGTGCTCAGAGCTTTTCTAAATGTATATTTTTGTTCTGTAGGTGCAGAGCAACAGTTAATTGTTGCTGGACCAGTACAATCTTCAGTCCCTGCTCAAGACGTCAGGCCAAAGGACAAAGCCGTTAGTGCCAGCACATTCCATAGGTTCCAGCAGGAGCTGCCCTCCTCTGAACTTTTGGGGTCCAAATCAAGACATGTTCGGGTTCAAGCTGCTTTGCAGCCCTTGACTGAACCTGCAAAGACAGAACCACACAGCTGCTACTTCCTCAACAAAGGAACTCAGACAAAGAAATCCAGCAAGAGTGGGCAGTCAAGGCACAAAGCTCTGCACCACGCAGGGGCGCCCCAGAGCCAGGAGCAGCAGCACTCCGTTCTGCCTGTAGGCCAGTCACCGGGCCCCGTGCTCAGAGACACCTCACAGGCACTGGAGATTACGCAGTACTTCTTTGAGGCTGTTTCCACTCAGATGGAGAAGTGGTATGAACGGAAGATTGAAGAAGCCAGGTGCCAAGCTAATCAGAAAGCACAGCAGGACAAAGCTGCGCTTAAGGAACATATCAAAAGCTTGGAAGAGGAGCTCAGTAAATTAAGGACTAAAATGCAGAAAGAAAGCTAGCATTCACCAAGCAGGCCAAGTCAAGCAGCAGGACTCATTTTGGAACCTGCACAGGAATCTGGAGTATCAATACATATTGATACATATTTGTAGTGCCTGATACACCCAAGCAAAATGTTCTTTTTTGGGGGGGAATAGAAGTAACTTTGAAAACTCCAGAACCAAGGAGACTTCATACTCAGACCATACCGATGACACAGAGATGCTGCAAAATGAGATTTCTTTGTTATTTCCTAGAGTCCGTTAATTATCGCACTCTCAATTTTCAGGTGCTGCTTGGAAACAAGTTGCATTAAAAACCAAAATTGCTTTCAGAAAAGGGAATTTTCTTATTTCCACGTAGGTCATATGTGACTGGGTTCCACTACGTGCCACACGTAAATGTGGTACTGATACTAAAATAAATCCAGCAGGTCGAGATCTTTCAACTTGGTCAGAAGTGATTCCTCAGTGATGAAGGGCTATTGATATTACTTCAGATACTTCCCAGGGCTTTTGGAGAGATACTACAGAACCAACTCACATTACAAGCGTAATGCAGGGGAATGATGCAGGTTTCCTCCTGGGAGAGGCCAAGCTCCCATTGTGTGAGACATCGAGGTGAGTTGTCCTAGTCAGTAGGCTTCTGTTGCCATGTTGCTTTTCTTTGGTTTACATTATTAAAACAAATGCTAAATTAGGCTGTTCTACTGGTATCATACTGGCAGAGCTCCCTGTGGTTGGTTACACTGTTTGTTGGAGGAGTTTTGTTTAGGGCATGGATGACAGATACTTCACTGTAACTATGCTGTACTTGTTATGCATAATTGTTACAGAAATCTCTTTTCCTTCAAGCAGCAAATGTCTGAATTCTATATTAACACTGAAGAACTCTGAAAGAAGTCCTTTATGTAGAGAAGTGAAAGCTTGGCTCCCTGGATGCACGTTTCTTTTCTGAAGGGTCAGGATTTTCTCCCATAGTCTCTGTCAAGACTTTCTGCCCTTGTTCCTCTCAATGATTCTGCTCTGTTTTTCCCCTTGTATCTTTAAAGCTGGGCCCTGGTGGATCTGCAGATCATAGGACTGATTTCAAAGTTTCACAAAATAGAACTCAACAATGTTTTTAAATGTTTATGGATGTTTTGCAACAACAACAAAAATAAATGAACAAATTTGCAATGACTGCTTTTGGCTAAGCTGGTGGCCTCCAACTTGTAATTCACACTGTCATTTTCAATTGGGTTGACTAAATTTATCATCTGTACCTGAGTCCTGGTGTACTGTGTGTTGCATAAACTAGAGACACCATAAACTCAGACCTGCATCCCCATGGGGTTTCCTCCTTATGCCTCTGGGAAGGTTCCATCAGATTCTCTTGATATGAGTTTACTGAGTATGTCACAGTGGAACAATTGTACAAAACCAATTCTGAAACAAGATGTTACCATTATGCCACGGACAAAATAAGTTGGTTTTTTTCTATATTGTGGAGCCCTAAAAACAATACAAAATTCAGTATTGATGATACCATTAACAAATCAGTAATTAAGCTTTTTGTCATCTTAGCAGATGTATAAAGCAAAGAAAAATTGTATTATGTAACAATATTTTTAAAAAATTCCTCTTAATGCACTATTCAAGACAAGTGTACGTGTATTATGGAAACACTAGTTTGATTGCTCTGACTTCCATAGTCATATAGACACTTTCATATGTTTACAATTTTGTTTAAGCTACTGTAGAAACACAGAAGCATGCTATTTAAGTTTTATATCACCTTGATAAAGTGACTGTTTTGCCAAGTAATTAAAATAAATGTTGCTCAGAATTCCTGTGTGGCAGTGTTTTCTATCCAGAGATTTCCAATTTTAAGCCTTTGTGTCTGTGCCTATAAAACCTGGGAGCCAGATTTGCCAGCTACAGTACAGACAACAGTAACCTGCTAAAGAAAGAACTAGGAGGATCCTTTTATGTGCTGGAGTTGCATTATCATAGATGCCACCACTTCACGGGGCTCAAAGCTCAACCAGCACTGCAGCCTCTGAAATTCTGAGACATCCAGTTTTCTTCAAGCAACTTCAGGGACCCAGACAACATCAGTAACTTTACCAACAGCTGGGACAAGAACATGACACTAGGGATTGTCCTTGTGACAGAACCACAACCTTGTGCTAGCACAGTCAAAGCATAATTTTGGAATCTTGACCTCTGATGCTTTAATAATTTGAAATCATACGTCTAAAGTTGACCAGTGAGATTGTGGGACGTCCTTGTGACTTTTTTTGTAACAGAACAAGCAATACTGATTACGTCATGTACTCTTTTCTGTTTTCCACGTGGTCTATTTGCTGAAGCACAACATTAAAAGAACATGCTGTCAAAGGCTGTTGGTCACTATTGGCTGTTCCAGCACAGACTTTCATATAGTACTATTTGAAAAAAATCCCTCTTTTTAGAGACTAAACTAGAAAAAAGGACTTGTTTTTCTGAATGAAACTTCTGTTTATACCTGGGAACAGTGGCTTTGTGAGTTACTTCAGAGAGCAGAACAGCACAAAAGAGCTGTCTAGAAGAGCAGTAAAATGGGCTCCCTATGTCTCTTGTCTCAGTAAAGCCATCGTGTTAATGACAAGGACTGCAGGAGTGCAGTTCATGGAGTTAAGGATACCACAAGGAAAATGCTCATCTTCACTTGTTTTTTTTTTTTTTTTTCTTCCACTAAATATCAACTGTAGAGAACCAAAACTATAATGCTTGCACTGAGAATGTGGCTGCCCAATCTCTGGAGGCACCTTCAGAGGGTGACGGACAGTATAGGCTGCCAATAGGAGCTGTGGATGCCCCATCCCTGGAAGAGTTGAAGGCCAAGTTGGATGGAGCCCTGGGCAGCCTGATCCAATGGGTGGGAGGCAGCCCTGCCATTCTACCAGACAGTGTTAACAAAATACAAATTTTTAGCAAAATACTTAGAAATACATTTCTTTCACTGACTGATTTAGAAGCTGAAAGGCTTCTGACTATACAACCCCCAACAGTCTCACCAGTTGCCAGAGCCACATCTTTTGTCAAATACAGCTTAAATAAACCTCATAGGAAAGGATTCCACAGTTACTTTCAGACAAAGGAAGAATTAGAAAAAAGAAGACATATGATGAAACATTATTTTACCATGTTTGGTTTAGACACATTTATTTATCCTATATAGTTCTGCTTTCTTAATTTATGAAAAAGAAACCCCTAGCACTGTAGAGAAAAGGCTGCTACCACCACAGATGTTATCACACAGAGGTACCACAGCAGGAGACAGACAAAATAAGCTGGCTTCTATTCATCTTCCATCTCTCTGGCAAAACACTGCTGTTGTAATTTTGGGGGTTTTCTGCTTTTTCTAAAGGATGTGCTACATCATCCATTCAGTTCTTTAAGGCCTTTTGTGTCTGAGTGATTTCCACATTGAAGAGTAACCAAGCCAAGAAGAAGGGGAAAAAAAAACAACAACAATCCAAACCCACTGTGGTAGATCTACCTTCAAGTATTATCAGGACATCACCAAAGGCTGCCATTATAACCACATTCTGGACAAAAATAATACTGTGCTTATTTGCAGCAGATGAAAGTCCAGCTGTCAGCACAACCACACTCAGGACTTGGCCAACTTCAGTGCTCTCTGAAGTTCCTGCAGCTGCATGTGGCCTTGAGTAATCATCATCCGGATTGCATCCTGGAAAACAAACATTGAATCTCCTGAACTGAAGGTACATACGTTAGTTTTACAAGACTGCCAAGACTTTAAGTATATGCAGCACTTTACAGCATGTCAACTAATACTACAGTCACTGACAAGGGTAAAAAAAACAACAGTGAATAATTAATCAAAACGAGCAGTATTTCCATCAACATTACATTTACCTTAGTACTGTTAGGCTTTGTGGAATTCAGCCACCAATTCCTTAAGTGTTGATTAGAAAAAGAAATTAAGCAGAAATCATAGGACAAAAAGCACATAAGGTTTCATAGGACAAAAAGGTGAAGGTTTCCATAATTTCTGCTCATGTACCCAGCTGTCCAATTGCGTTTGGTTTGGCTTACAGTTGAAGTCAGAGAAAAAGAACACCAACACCAAGGAACAAAAGGATGCTTACAGATTCCTGCAAGCTTGGCTGTGATGCTTGCAAACAAAACCACAGCACAGCACGGAGTACAGCTCATGGCAGGGGACTGCCAGCTCCCACTCCTCACCTCTTCTGTAGCATCTTTATTCCTCCGGAACTCCTCCCGTGCCCACTCCTGCAGATGGCGGCGGTCTGCCTCAGCAGGGACGTCCCTTAGGGCCCGCAGGATCCTCCTGTACAGCTGCAGCACCTGCTGCCGCCTCAGGAACTGCAGAATAGAGGTCAGCGTGCAGCCCTGCACTGCTCTGAGATCAGTGTCAAGCTCCCAGTCTCCCTTTTAAAGGATCTAACTTTACTTTGGTCGCACCAAAGAAACTTAAATTTCATACAAACAGACAAACAAGCCGAACTCATTATGGTGTTTGCAGCCATCCCAGGCAGGGAGGCCACCACTACCTCAGTGCCTGCTGCCCAAGGCGTTTCTGCTGCCAGCAGCCGCCTCCAGTGTTCATGGAATCAGGGGATCACTACAGTTAGAAAAGACCTCTAAGATCACTTAGTCAAACCATCAGCCCACCCCCACCATGCCCACTAACCACATCCCTCAGTGCCACATCCACATGGTTCTTGAACACCTCTAGGGACGCTGACTCCACCACCTCCCTGGGCAGCCTGTGCCACTGCCTCACCGCTCTTTCTGAGAAGAACTTTTTCTTAATATCCAACCTAAACCTCCCCTGGCACAACTTAAGGCTGTCACCTCTCATTCTACTGCTGTTACTGAGAGAAGAGGCCGATTCACCTCACCACAACCTCCTTTCAGGTCATTATACAGAGCAATAAGGTCACCCCGAGCCTCTCTTCTCCAGACTGAACAATCCCAGTTCCCTCAGCTGCTCCCCATAAGTCTTGTGTTCCAGAGCCCTCACAGCCTTACTGCCCTTCTCTGGACGCACTCCGCAGTCTCGATGTCTGTCTTGCAGTGAGGGTCCCAACACTGAACACAGCACTCAAGGTGTGGCCTCACCAGAGCTGAGCACAGAGGGACGATCACTTCCCTGCTCCTGCTGGCTGCACCATTTCTGATACAAGCCAGGATGCTGTTGGTCTTCTGGCCACCTGGACACACTGCTGGCTCGTGTTCAGCCAAGCACTGACCAACAACCCCAACTCCTTTTCCCGCACCTCGCTGCTGCCATCTGCTTCCAGCACAGGGCTCTGCCATCCCCATAGATTTCCCACTGCAAAACCAACTTTCACACACAGAAAAACAGACTGCCCTTAGCCCTACAGTTCGGGGGAAAAAAACAAACCGCACATTAAGCGGCCGAGCCACCTCCCCGCGGCGGGGACACGCACGTACACGTAAACACTGGACCACAACACCCCACCAGGCCCCCCGCGGCCGCTGCGAAAACGTAGCGCTCCCACTCCGCGCCTCCGGCCCCGAGGGCTGCCCGCGAGCACAGCGCGGCATCGGCAGCCAAACCCCCCGCCCTGCTCGCGGCGACGCTCAGCCCCCCCCGTGCCGGCTCCAGGAGGGCGAGGGGAGGCCCGAGCCGCCCGCTCGTACCTGCCGCAGGGTGAGGGCGCTGGGCGGCAGGCGGCTGGCGGCCATGGCGCACGGCTCCACCTCTCGCGGCCCGGCGGGCGGGGCACAGCGGCCGCCATTTGCTGCGCCAACACGTCTCCCTCCCCGGGGCCGCCCCTGAGGTGAAGGCGGCGTGTCCGCACGGAAGGAGGACGGGGGTTGGAGTCGCATAAGCCAGCGTACATCTTCACGCGAAAACTCAAGATTTGTGCACTGCAAGAGAATTTCCATCTGGCAAATTTCGTTAATTTATTCGAGATTTGTTCAACAGAAAGGACAGGACAGACCTCATGACTACAAAGTGGTACCTTTTTATTAGTACAGACTATATAAGATGCATAGCTTCTGCAACAAAAACCATGTCTGTGCTTAAAGACATCTGATTAATGAAAACGCCCTCAATGTCTGCCTTGGACACGGGCAGACTTCACAGTGTCACCTGGTAGCGCAGGGATCACCGTATGGCTTTATCCACAGAGCTCCCTGTTGCTATTAGCGAGACAGAAATCGGCTACAGCTACACAGGATTTGTTTTAACTGCAGAACGTTTTCGAGTATTCAAGTACTTTTTTTTTTTTTTTTTGGTTGTTTAAAACCACCAGCTTTCCCCATTCCTCCTGCCTGCCTCCCAGAGAGCCTCCCGGGTGAAGCTGAAGAGCCCTTTTTGTGAGACAGCTCAAGTACTTCTCATACAGAAACGCCTTCCAAGAAGCAAGACTGGTATTTATTGCAACAGATACTGGTAGGAATTATTTTACCCCTGTGAACATTGCAAATACAGTTTTTCTTTTAAGTATTAAATTATTACAAAAGAAATTGGAGAAAGTTTTACATTATTTAGGGAATAACCAATGAAAGAAGAACAGTCTCACCACTGAGTAATCTCTGACAAACGTGGGAGAATACACCTGGACCATTCTGTTCTTAGGCTGACTGCCAGAGGGCAGCTCTTGTGCCTTAATCCTGTCCGAAGAGATTCGTAGGAATCCTCCAATGAAATGCAGTTCCATGTATTTCAGCAGTTTAGCAGCAGTAAGGTACTTGCTTTGTCTACAAGGTGTCTGAGGCAGTCACCAGTTCAAACCACTGCCTGAGGGCATCACTGAGAGTTTCTGGAAGAGCGTTCACATCTCTAAGGATCATGTAGAATGGGAACGGAAATTCTTCCATGTAAGATCTGATTTCGGGCAATTCTCCAGGTCCTCTGAATATAGGTACTTTAATGTCCAGGATGGAATCCTGTATAAAAAAAAAATTGACAGGACTACTAAACTACATGCATTGTTTATAAATGTTTGAAATATGGGATAATTTCACCTCTCCTAAATTAAACATTAATAAAAAGTTTTAAGATTAAAAGCTGTGTTAAATGATAGATAAAATCAAAAGCTTAACATAAAGCAGTTAAGTGTTTTTATCAGGTTGAATTCCAACTGTGCTTCATGTAAAGGAGCTTCTTAGATGCTCAGTGTAGCAGTTCATAAAATAATAACTCTTGTGAAAAATGCATTTCACTACTCAAAATTCTAGCTTGCCATCATAACTAGGATTAATCAGAGCATCATAATTGTTTATCAGAAAGATAAGTTTGTTGTTTTTTTTTCCCCAACAATAAATAGAGCAAATGAGTTTCCTATGGAAAAATAAAAAAGTCTAAGTAGAGAACTTTAACTACAAAAATTAGTGTCTTCACCACATAATTCAAAATAAAGTTCAAGTTTGCTCACATGACAGAGCCTCCCTGAAAAACCTGCAGATATTTCAGCTTCCCAGCCAAGGAAATCTAAACCACTTATTTCCTACTGCATATTAAATATGGAGTCCAGCTTTCTCAATTCAGGCACGGCTCTCACAACTCTTGTCTGCCTGATGTTTAATTTCATTCTGCTTCCAGCTCTCAAACCAAGTGGAGACTGCTGTCAGAAGTGATCATGCTGAACCAAAACTGAGGTAGAACAAGCCATCTCTGAAATTCTGAATCTGTCAGCCTGCCATTTACTTCTCTGGTGAAGAAAATCTACAACCATTAAGATGGCAGTTCTTATTTAGACTTTGTGATATGGAAGCTGATTTTTTTTTTTCTTTTTTAATATAAAAGAGGACGAACATCACAATTGGGAGAAATCCTAGATGACTTGAGAAATGAAAAACTGAAATTGGCCTAAATATGTTTGACTTCTGCAATAGATAACACAGTTGTAAAGCACTACAAAGGCAAGAAAACAATTTGTTTCACTTCTCACTCACGATATTTGAATACTTCTCCCTTGTTCACACGCTTACCCGGGAATTAGGATTGTCCAAAACTACGAAAATAACGAAGATGTTGGCATTCTGAGCTGCTTGGACTGCTGCTGTCACTCGTTCCTTGCCTTCCAAGAAAAGGCCTCTTCCATCGGAGACAATCAAAAGCAGCTGTGCAGTTTCTGAGCACAAAGAACATTTTAAATTCCAGCCAGTTAAAAGTAAACCATTTAAAAGGCAAATAGACTACTTTGTTGCTAATTCCATGGGTATAATGGAAAACCCCTCAATTTTCCTATGGAATTTAAATCCTTATCAAATAGAAATTTGTGACATAACATTAAGCTGCTTATGAGTAGGTGAAGAAAAGAGGTTTTTCCCCTCTGCATAAAAACCACTGAGAACTGGGATAAAAACCAGTCCATCAGTACCATAAACGAAGATGAAAGACATAGAAAATACCCAACAAACTGAGCCACAGCATTGTCTTTCTTGACAACTGGCTGCTGCAATTAAATGGAAGGAGTTCAAAACTACTTCAAAATCAGGTACCTACAGGCGTGTCTACGCTAGCATTTCATTCTGGACAAAGATTGGTTTTGAAGGACATTTCCCTGTTGTTCTCACATCACAAAGGAATGCTGGAGTGCACAAAAGGGATTACTTTTGGATGAATCTGAACAAACATCCCTGTGTCCAATGCAAGCCCTTCTGGCAAGGCATTACTTCAGGAGCATTCTGCTGACATGGCAACAGGAACAGTCACAAAAAAGGCTCACCTGGATTCATATTTTGAGACAGCTGCTGTGCTGCAGCAAACATACTTGCTGATGATTCTAGAAACTGCAGAAGAAACAAGAGAAGATAAAATTATCTGATCATAAAATAATAAGCATAATGTAGTTTTTTAAAATAAATATATTTCTGTATTTTAAATGCCAAAATAGCTTAGCTTGGCCACCTAGACTCATTTCTTGGCATTTACTTGTATTAACTCAAGTTCAAATTTGATCTATACTTTTGAACTAGGGAATCTTTAGAAAACATATCACATAACACAATTACCTGGATTTAAAAATTGCCAATTCTAATAAGGCCATCAAAACTTGAGTAAATTGTTCAAGTGATATATTATGTCATTAAAAAATACACTATTTCTTTGGCTTTGACTTGCAGCAAAATTATCTAAATTACATACGCTTCATTAAAAAGACATCAACTGTGAAATACAGCCACATTTGCCATTTGTAAAACTATTTGTAAAACTATATTTGAGGTATTTTGGTCTCCTTTTTTCCATTTATAGAACATCTTATTCAAGTTTGGAATGGTAAGAACGCAAATACCTTGCTAAAAGCAGAATATTTTGCTGATGTCCAGAAACTATTTCTATACAAAGCTCTTTTCAGGAAACAAGCCAGTCTGACAAACACTCAGGCTGACAAGCAAAGTTCCTTCCTATTCCTACAGTGGAATCCATGACATGAAAACCTCTTGAACTCCCACAGGCTTTGATGGAGTTTGTCACTGGGCCACAGATAAGAGCAAGATTAATAGCTTATACCTTAAAAGGTTGAGACCAAACACCAGCGGAGAAAGATGAATGCTTAGAAGTGATATAAATCAGAACAGGAAATGGAAAAAAAAAATCCTTACTGTGGTCATTTTGTTACCTGACGAGTTATCACACACTCAGATATAAACAACCAAAAAAAATTACAAAGTGATCACAAAAGCACTAGGTAGCTAATGCTTTTGTTGGAAAAACATGCAAGCCAGGTGCCCTGGAGGCATTCTTGTGTACCTGAGCTATTTTTGTTTTCTTCTGCTGAAATTTGCAGAGGCGCAGTATCCGTGTTCCTGACTGGTCACTGAACTGTTCATGGAAGGGGTGCAGCAGCTGAACAGTTTCTCCAAAGCTTTGGGAAACAATAAATAAATAAACAATAAATTAGTACTTGCATTCCCCTCTGAAATCTGAAAGAAAAGAATCAACTTTTCAAATAAACTCACCTACACACAGCAATTTGTCCCACTTCTAGAAGAGTCAGTGCATTCCCAATGACTGCCAGGGATTCATATGCAAGCTATTAAATTAAAAAAAAAAAAAAAGTTAAAAAATGGGCTACTCCAACTTTTTCCTCACAGTTTAGTATTCAGTACAGAGAATGTAACTGAAATTCATAGAATCATAGAACTCTTAGAGTTAAAAGGGACCTCTGAAGGCCATCTAGGCCAGCCCCCCTGCAGTGAACAGGGACACCACACCTGGATCAGGTTGCCCAGGGCCTGATCCAGCCTCACCTTGAATGTCTCCAAGGATGGGGCATTCACCACACCTCTAGGCAACCTATTCCACTGCCTCATCATTCTTATTGTAAAAATCTTCTTCCTTATATCCAGTCTAAATCTTCCCTCTTCTACTTTGAAACCACCTCCCCTTGATCTATCACCACAGTCCCTGTTGAAGAGCCTGTCCCCTTCTTTCCTGTAGCTCTCCTTTAGGTACTAAAAAAATTGTTTGTCACCATCTAGTAAAACAAATGAAGAGACTGCCCATCGTTTTTCCTGTTACAGATTTGAGAGAACCACTGCCATAAAAATACACCAGTTCTATCTGAGGATTTCTGCTGGTTAATTTAGACAGCAATACCACCTCAGGTGGGCTGGTGAAATAAACACTGAAGTAACTGTTTTGAAGGAAACATGCATGTTTCATAAAGATCTACAAGAGATCTATCATGAACTAATATTTAATCCTGCACAGCTGGACAAACTTCAGTATTCTGTCAAGAAGAGAAAGGATCTTTTGTCTAATGAACTTCTTTCAGTTAACATTCACTGGCCTTTCAGCAACAAATCTCTTAAGCATGAAATCACAAGGGCTCAAGCCCACGGACCAGAAAAAAATAAGTGCCCTAGAACCACCACTTCTTGGGCTTTCCAACAACCATCACTTCTGTGTCAAACAGCACATCAGCCAGAGACAGTTCCCTTGTAATCCTTCCAAGGTTTTATTTTTACCTGCTTGGAGTGATTGTCTATCATACTAGAGGAATCATCAATAGCCAAGCAAATCTGGTACTGTCGTTTACTAGGCTTGGTTCTTCGCAACCAGATCTTATCTTTTCGGAACTGACTGGCAATGTATGGGATCACTTTGCGCATGTTCAGTCTTTTCCCTGTTCTGTAGTCTCCTCTGAAAGTCAAGAAAAAAAAGGCATAGTTATGGGACTTTAAAGTAAATATCTCGTTCCAGAGACCCCGGCCTATGCAGCAAAACACAATATTTTACATTAATTTTTTGCTAAGTGAATAAATATTTCTAAATATCCATATTTAGGTATAGATTAAATAAAAACAATGCACGCTTCTAATGCAAGATTGATGTTCAGTGCTTTTAAGTTCTTAACCCTAGTGCCTAAAATGGAAGAGAAGCCTTTATGCTCCTCCAGTCTGCAACTACGTGAAAAACAAACAATGTTTTGCTATTTAATAACATCTATGACTCAACAACATTTCAGAGGTTTAAGTTGGTTTGATCAGCACTGCACAGAAGAAAAAAGACTAGAGGCAATATCCTCAGGATATGTACTTTAAGTGTTTGTATTCCATAAAAAAAACCAAACACCTGAAGTTCCAATACAGAAGTAAAATGAATACATTTGCAAATAGAAATAATTGCCATAACACAAGGAACAACACTGAGCTGTGACTGTACTTAAGTTAACCTTACCCCCCAAAAAAACAAGAGTTGAAAGAAATCTCAGTAAGATCCAACTTACTTCAGCTTGGCTGCCTGAGTGGGTTCCAGTATGAGTCGTAGCTGTTCACAAAGCTGCTGTGACAGAGGAGCTGTCAGGACTAAATACCTCTGCCACAACTGTGCTGCTTCCTTCTCCTAAAACATCATATATCACAGAAAGAAATAAAAGTGAATTATGCAAAACCAAAAAGTTGGGAAGCACAAACCTCTGTGTACCAGTGAGGAGTTAGTAGGTAAATATCAGCTGAAACTATTTAGGTGTCTTGTAAGTAAAGATGACCAATTGCATTCAACTTAGAATGCTGCTTGCTGCTACAAAACCACAATGTGCAATGATCATTCCCTCCAGAAGCTTGAGCACTGCTGTTATATGGGAAAATCTTGCAACGGCTGCCATCTTGTAGTTGGTATCACAACAAGGCAAGCCACAGGGATGTGGTGCTTAGGGACATGGTTTGGTCTCAGCTAGTCTCGGCTGAGATGGAATTGTTTTCTTTAGAGTGACCGGTGTGATGCTATGTTTTGGTTTGAGAAGAAAAGCAATGTTGATAAAACATCAATGTTTATAGTTATTACTAAACAGTGCTATACAGAGCCAAGGCCATTCCAGCTTTTCAGCTAATACTTATGAAGGGCTGGGAGGGAACAGAATTAAGACAGCTGACTCATACTGGCCAAAGGAATATTCCATACCACGTGACATTATGCAGAAGGAGTTTTGAAGGGGCTGGGAGTTCATCCAACTCTCTTTCACTGCTCAGGAGGCTAACTGGGCATCAGTCATGGAGCGGTGAGCAATTGCTTGTGCATCACTCATTACATAAATTCATATATATATAATACTACACACACACACACACAAGTCATAATTATTTTCCCTTTCCTTTTCTCTAACCGTTTACTAACAGCTTTTACTTTGTGTTTTTTTCCTTTTGAAACTCTTCCTCATCCTACTGGGAAGAAGGGGGAGTGAGCGAATGACTGCGTGGTGCTCAGCTACCTGCTGGGTTAAACCACAACAGTGGACTTAGTAGTGTTATGCAATGATTGGACTTGATGATATTACAGGCCTTTTCCAATGTAAATGATTCTATGATAAATATCATTATCAGTAGTGCAGTCCCTTTCTGCAAATAGCATACAGGGACAGGGAGGTGATTGTCCCCCTCTACTCTGCTCTTGTGAGACCCCATCTGGAGTACTGCGTCCAGGTCTGGAGCCTCCAGTACAAGAAAGACAGGGAACTGTTGGAGAGGGTCCAGAAGAGAGCAACGAAGATGATCAGGGGACTGGAGCACCTCCCCTGTGAAGACAGGCTGAGGGAGCTGGGCTTGTTCAGCCTGGAGAAAAGAAGGCTGCAGGCTGACTTCATTGCAGCCTTTCAATACCTAAAGGGAGCCTACAAACCTACAAAAGGAGCCTACAAAGGAGGGGAGTCAACTTTTTACAAGGGTAGATCACAGCAGGACAAGGAGAAATGGTTTGAAGTTCAGGGAGGGAAGATTTAGGTTGGATGTCAGGGAAGTTCTTTATTATGAGAGTGGTGAGGTACTGGAACAGGCTGCCCAGAGAGGTTGTGGATGCCCTGTCCCTAGAGGTGTTCAAGGCCAGATTGGATGGGGGCCTGGGCAGCCTGGTCTAGCATTAGGTGGGAAGGTTGCTGGCCCTGCATGTGGCAGGGGGGTTGAAGATTCATGATCCTTGAGGTCCCTTCCAACCCTGGCCATTCTGTGATTCTGTGATACAAAATGTATCTGAAACATCCTGCTTTAAGAATAGCGTGTTTTGGTGTTTTTTTTCAGATTATGCTAACCATAGCAAAAACCAACATTTAAATCATGCAATTCAGAGTATTTTGATTTCAGCCTGCTTGGCTTCCTCAATGTTTCAACGGTAAGTAAAATAAAATAATGCAACGTAGGATTCTTAAGAAAGCATTTACAGTAAAATGAGGTCACCAACCTCCTCTGGACTTCCAGACTGCTGTGTTTGCCAAGCTTCCAACTGCCTTTCAAGCTCCTTTCTCAACTCTTCCGGATCTCTAACAACGTGCTAGAAACATAGTCATGAGATTTATGAGACGGCAAAATAAGTTCACACATCTGATGATCCCCAAATCTTATCAGACTATAGAATAGTAAAAGAGGTATTGTTCTTATTCCTTTGAACTCAAAAATAAGTGAAAAACTCCAATGAAAAATCCATTCTAAATCTCCATTATTGATTAGCTTCCATGTACGGGAAGAATAAACTTCTCCTGCTGATTCCTACATCTGACACGATCAACATACAAACAAAGCTGGGCACATTGTAATAGACACTGAAAATAATCCAATACAGAACTTCAGAATAATGTGAATGAACTATCCTGACAGACATCAGATCTAATGACAGTGTAATCAAACCTTTTAATATTACATGGGCATTATCTTCAAAACTGAAACTGCTTCAGTTAATTACAGGTTGTTTTTTTTTAAATTTTCATTCATTGCACTTATGAAGAACCAAATGACACTTCCTCTTGGGCTGGCATCAAATACTGTATGGTAAGTAGTTCTGTTAAAGGACACCTATGTTTTATTACATTTTTTCAACTTTTACCATACTTTCAGTGACTTCTATTCCTGATTTTTAAAACCATAACTCAATCATGCTCATGGATGGTCTGCATAATCCACAGGTTTACTGAATTGAGAAAAATAAGCCTATAAATGCAAATCCAACAGTACCAATAACTTTCTGTCAGAAGCAGCAGCAGTCCCTCCGGCCACCTACTGCAGGCTTAAGGAAGGGAGAAATAATGTACATGGAGGGAATTCTCTCTCTCTGAAAGATGAGAACTTGCACTTTATCCCATTCATGTTTCTCATTTACTCTTCAACCGATGCTGCAAGAGCTCCCCCTCCTGTTTCAGGATTTGCCTATCAATTTGAAGAGAAGCATCTGTTCTGACAAAAGCAAAACACTCTTGCATTCAGTAGCCTTTTCCCGAAGTACTACCACGTTTAGCACTAAGATAGAAATATCTGGCATAGCTGGCACATGATCCTTTTTGCGGTGTGTGCAGAAAGAGTAAAACACTTCCACCACTATTAGTACTCAGGACACTACATTATAAGCATGGAAATTCAATACTTCTGAAAAACAAACATAAAAAGAATTACTTTTTACTTCATCAACTGTTTCTACACCACCAACTACCTTTATTTCATAACTTTATGATAATATGCGGCTTCCACAGCTGTTATGTGAAACTCTAGGATTTTTCTAGGTTATAACAGCATGTTTTGAATTGCAAAGTTCATAAAATAGAATGTTTGCTATCAGCCTTGAGAAAGTAGCGTGTTGCAACAAAAAGGAGGTTAAATTATTGTCTACAATAGTATTATTAAAGTCACTGATGCACAGCCCTCTCATCACTCTAACCCCTTTTTATGGTCACACATGCCCCATAGCTTTCTGCTCCACTTGATCAGTAGATTCATCTGAGCAAAACAGTTCTTGACAGTTAGCAAAACAAAAAGTTTCTTTTAAGGAGTGAGGACGGGATCTTCCCACATAAGGATAGGGAGGAATTTCCATTTTAAAGGCATCATTCATTTGTATATACAATAGTTGGTTTTGTGTTACTTTTCATTCTGCTATTAAAGAACAGCAAGGTACTGAATTGTCTGAATCAAAGTAATTCTAAACTTCAATGTCCACAGAGCTTCATTAACTCAGATCAATGAAAACAAGCAGTTTCTATTACTGTAGCTGCAAGAAGAGACATGTTGAGTATCATACCTGGGAAGCATCCAGCAGAAATTGATGGGCTGTATGGATGGTAGAGTCCTTGCTTCTCTCTGGCTTCTCTTCAGTCACCTGTGGTAACTTTTCTCTTGTAGAGTCCTTGGCATCATCAGAGTCTAAAATTGGGGTTTCTGACTCCTCTTCACCTGGTCCTACAATCACAGAATTAATCACTAACCCCGTGGATCACATATAATACAGAAACCAATATTATATCTCGACTCCTAGAAAATCTCTCACACTGCTCTGTTACACTCAGAAGAGCACTTTTAAGAGAAATGCACAAATTTTAAGACAATTCTAGGAACAGGGCGAATCCAAGGCCCTGCAACTCCAAGCACATAAACAGGTGTTTCCTTATGCAAACTGTTTTCTCTTGTAACTATATTGCAAAAGTTCAAATCATTTCCCCTTGTCCTGCTGTTATCTACCCTTGTAAACAGTTGACTCCCCTCCTGTTTGTAGGCTCCCTTTAGGTACTGAAAGGCTGCAATGAGGTCACCCCGCAGCCTTCTTTTCTCCAGGCTGAACAAGCCCAGCTCCCTCTCAGCCTGTCTTTGTAGGGAAGGTGCTCCAGAACTCCGATCAACTTTGCAACCCTCCTATGGACCCTCTCCAACAGAGCAAATACCTGAAGAGAGTGGAGGACAGCGGGTGAATCCAGGCTGGCAAAATTTTCTCTCTATCCAGCTTTTGCACCAGTTTGATAAATAGAAAATAAATAAGCCAAAACATTCAAAGTTCCAGGCTACAGTGACTTCTGCCTAAAACTGAATACTGATAGGCAATTCAGTTTTGTTTTACTTCATTTGCACTTATGAAAGAAAGTAGTGACACAAGGACAACTTCAGTGCTATGTCACCTGACTTGGCTCAGACCAGTTCCTCAACTTCCTGAAGATTTGTCAGAACTTACCCCCAAAAAGTTGAGCTCTGTGGTGCTGTGGCTGGTGACACAGGACTACTTTAATGTGCCAATTAAGAGAACTGCCACTGTGTCTAACATACTGGAAAATGTTTCCTTTTCACTTCTTCATAGAAGTACATAAAGATCAGAGATCATTAACTTGAAGGAAAGCAGTAATGCACTCTGTCACTTCACCAACTTAGGAAGAAGCTAACACTAGTTACCTGGCCAGAGTAAGAATACTGCTGCAGAAACATGAAATTATGATCAGATGTTTTAGTCTTACAGAAGATGGATGAATCCACTACACATGAATATAAATACCTATGTGCATGTTTAAGCATGCGTGTCAGCTTGCACTGAGAACTGTTTTTAAGTTAATGTACCAGAACTTTTAGTGGCAGTTGACTTTGTTTCTGGCTTCAGCTCCTCTATGTCCACTGCTTGGAGATCCTCCTTCTGCATTTCTGTTTCCATAGCTGTATCTTCAGGATCTCCCTCTTCATTTTCTTCGAGAGGCATAATAGGTTTCTCCTGTTCCTTGCTAGCTACGTCTGTACAAAGGCAACATGAGTCATTAAGGAGAGAGGAATGAAAAAGTACAGTTACAAAAAAAACCCTACATTCTGAGCCCACTACATATAATCTTTATATGATCTTCCAAAGAGGTCATCTGGGCTTTTGTATGAAACATTTGTTTTTATCTTTCACTTTTCTGTTCCACATTGTGTCAAAGAGCTATTCCTCTGGAACTCTGAAGAGTAAACTTGAGTAATTACTTTGATAGAAAGCAATTTATTTAATTAAATTTAGTTCAGAGGAATATTTTTAAAGGATCATCAGTTTGGTACAGAATGAGGAACTTGTTGCTTGAAGCTATATTTCGCAAACGTGGTAGCAATATGGACTTCAGAATAGATAAAATAAGATTTGGAAAGGAAGAGTTTTAAATAGGTTTAAAAAACTGAAATCCCACTTTTATGAGTAAATTCAATATTTTCAAATACATTATCATTAGCCTGAACCTGATTACCAAAGAATAACATTTATCATAGTGAAATAGTGTTATGTCTTGCAAAGAAAGGACATTAAGCATAACTGGAGGGAGGAGGGGTGAAGTACTGCAAGAAACCACAGTAAATAGGAGCTTTGGGATTTGAATCTGGAATGACAACTCTTTACACACAGAAATACCACCACATACCATAGGTCTGTGCATCATAGCATTCAGAACTTTGTTTAATGTGTTCAAACGCATCAGCCTCCTCCACGTTTTGTTTAGACTGAGTTGTATTCTGCTTTGCTTCACTGCTGGATTCAATGGTTCTCAGTCGCTTGTGGATGCGCTCGTTGTGATCTCCCATTGAGCGTTCATTGTCTGCCTGACCAGGTTTCCTCTTGAAACTCTGATAGAGAAAAATTACTACCATGAACTTCATGTGATGTGCAGCCAATACTGATTAGAACGTAACTTCTAACAAAGAGATACTTAATATTAACCAGCAAACAGGTAGGACTAGGTCATTCAAAGTAGGTACAAAACTTAAAAAAAAACCAAGAAATAAAGAAAAAAAAGATTTAAAAGCATAGCAGAATGAGATTAACCTGTGTATTCTTCCTGCTTTGCTTTTCAGAAGCCATTCTGGCCATGCGTGTGGATTCATGGCCTTCTGATTGATTTGCGCTCGCAGCTCCACTTCCATATTCCTGAGAGACCAAAAAAATTGCAACTGTAACTAAGAAGGCTGCAGACAAATGTCAGAAATCAAACTCTAGTGTGAATGAAAAATGGATCACAACTGCAAACTTTATTCTTGTGTAGGGCAGAGAGACAGCTCCACAGACCAAGAATTAGCCTAAACTGTGAACATGCACTTCACTGCCAGGAAGGCATCTTCATTTTTTTTTTTTCCCAGTTAACTTGTAAGTTATGTTCTGAAAATTGAGTCCTAGACACAATTCTTAAAATATTGCAGCAGTTCTCTGATTATAGATTAAAAACATACTCACAAGTATGAGCTAGAAACGCTAGACAAGTCCACACAGCTTACCTCTTTGGACTGGTCTCTTTCTGAAGCCTCTCCAGCTAATTCTACAGCGCTGTCACTCTGCAGGTTTTCTTGCCCAGTCTGCCCTTGTGTTTCATGCTCCATTCTCTCCTCAGACTCAGGGACCTGCTCATCCATCTCTGCGTTATCTTTATCCTCCTCTTGCTGAAATGAGATCAGTTTTATTTGAACATTCTACAAAGCATGGGGAAGCAGAAGGCCAAAGTGGTAACAGGAACATGGGTAAGAGAAATACACCAGTTTAATAGTAAGGAGATCTCTCATCTTCCTAATGAGTTTTACTAACATCCACCACAATATCAATTTTGTCACAAAGTAACACAGAACACTGTCAGTCTCATATAGGAAAAAATATATATATACAAGCTTTTATTTATGACTCTGTACCTGAGGTTGAAGACCTTGGTCGGCAGCAGGGATTCCCTTCTCTTTCTCCTCTTCAGCAGATTCATTTTTTTCCTCATTAGATGGTTGTGATTCTTCCTCTTCTGCCTCCTCAGTGTTCCCAGTATTTTCTTCTTCTTGATCATCAGTATCTTTTTCCCCTTCATCTTCCTTTTCCTCTTTTTCTTCAGTAATGCCTTCTTCAGCAGGTTCTACATCTTGATCGCCTCCTTCTGCCTCACTACTATTCTCTTCATTCTGACCTTCCGTATTCTCTGCCTCATTTAAATCAACAGGTTTGTCATCTATTTCAAAAGCATTCTCTTCTTCTTCTGAATTAAAAAAAAAATCAGAAAGGTATACAAAACTTTCAGTGAAGTAGAGAAACAGTGAATATTACCGATATGATCAGAACAAACCTAAGCAGGCTATCAAAAAATTGTAATAGAGAGAATAATGAGATTTCCGTACGTAGAATCTCAAGTTCTCTACAGCACACATTTTCACAATTAGTAGCTAACAATACAAAACAAGGCATTCCCATTAACCAAGTTTAATCTAATATTCTTGATGGTCAGTTGCCTTTCAGTGCAAATGCATTTAAGTATCAGAAAAAAAAACCTGAAAATAGAAAAAGAATGAAACAGGGAGCTTCTAGAATGAGGATTTAACAACTAGATCACAGGAAAATGAACTTTTCCACAGTGTGCATTAAAGGTAAGCAAAGAAAAACCCTGCAATGTTAAGTTTTGATCCGCATTTGGTATCTTGGTATTTTAATATACAGAAGTGAAATTCTAACTTCTTGTTATATGGAATTCTACCATCACCTCCCTTCTACTCAATAGAAAAATAAAGCTCATTGTCTGACTCTCCCCTCGCTATTTCCACTTAGTTTTCAGCTGGGAATCTTCAGGGATTTTCAGCTATACCTTCACCCTCTTTCTCTTCATCACTCTTCTCATCATCCTCCAGGTTCAAGTTATCGGGAAGGTCTAAAGGTTCAACTTCAGGCTGCTTTTCCTGCTGGCCGTGATAAGGATCTACTTCGTTCTCATCATACTCTCTCTGCAAGAAAAGGATGGGGAAAAAAAGACAGACTATATAGTAAGTGAGGTAAAAGGCAAAGATGAGAGATGAGATATAATTGAATTCTTTAGGTCACAGAAATACTGAATACAGTATTACATTCTGATCAATTAAAAATTTATTTCCAGTGATACACAGTCACATGCATAATAGCAGGAAAGACTATTTTTTGCAACTGCATTTACTGTACTGGGTTTACATCGTACAGTTTTGGCACTGGGGAGCTCCATGGGTGGCCTCTGTGAACAGAGCCCCATGTCAAAGCAGAGCTCCAGCTGCTCCCAAGGGGACCCGCATCTGAGCCATGAACGAGGCTGGATGTGCTCTGGGAGAGCAGATTTCAGAAATGAAAAACTGCTATGTAGTAGCAGCTGGGAGAAGGGAGAAATGGGAGAGAAGCAGCACTGCAGGCACCAAGGTCAGTGCAGGAGGAGTTCCAGGCACACAGCAGCAGTTCAATGCAGCTCTGGAGAGGCCCACAGAGGAGCAGGCCATCCCCTTGCAGCCCATGGGAATTACACAGAGTACATCTCCCTGCACAGCCACAGAGGACCCCACAGTGCAGCAGTGGATGTGGCTTGAAGGATGTACAGCCTATGGACAGCCCCCACAGGAGCAGCCCTAGGACACAACTGCAACCTAGGGGAGCAGTGCTGGAAGAGTGCCTGAAGGGTGGGGCCCAATGGTACAGAGTTTTGTTGGAGCAGTGCTGGGAGAGCTGCAGCTCTAGTCTGTTAATAATAGGCAATAAATTACATTAATTTCCCTGCGATTACTCTGTTTTGCCTGCGGTGGTAATTGGTGAGCTCCCTATCCTTATCTCAACCCTTGAACCTTTTTCCACTGTATTTTCTCACCTTATCCCTTTGAGGAAGGGGAATGAGAGATGCAATGGATTTCAGCTACTCACCAAGATGTAACTACCATCGTCTATATACTTTGGTATTTCTTTGAAACAGCATACTTTGCACTCATAATACTATTTTCCTGAAAGACTAAGCAGAATCTAAACTCTTGCAGATGGTAAATGCACTCTTGCATGCTATACAATACAGGCAGATTTTTGGGATGAGTCCACTGAATGCTTCTGTTGCTACTCACAACAGATCAAGGACTTTCTAGCTTTTTCCATCAAAATGGCAATTCAGTGTAAAGCCTGTTTTGGAAGCCATTACACATTCATATCCCCAAAATAAAATTATTTTGGGGATACACCTCAGAAAATATACATATAACAATACAAATGTGGTCAATTATTGACTCTAAAATGAACTACTTGGTGTACTTCACCATTAAAATAAAGAGCATTATGTGAGCAACAGAATACAGTTTAGCAACAAAATAGTTCATGTAGTCCAAATAATTTTTACCTCATCAATTTGCTCATGGATTTTCTCTTTGTTTTCATTGTCTTCTGTTTGATTCTCTGTTTCTTCATCCTTCGGAGGCTGTTTTTTATTATTTTTGTTTCCTGTACCCAAATTGTCATCTTTTGCAACAAGCTCTGAATCTTCCTATTAAACAAAAAATAAAAAATAAAAAAAATCAATTATACTACCTGCTTTCCAACATCTGAATAAACAAGACACCAATTCCTACAGAAAAAAAGACAACACTAAATAATTTAGGATATACTCAAATGATCCCTTTCCAAGACCAAAGAGCCCACTATGTAAGAGAATTCATTGTCTAGGTCGTAAGAGAATTTAATTCCCTTGATACTCTTCTTCCTATCACTTTTCTCCTTACCTCATCCATCCCTGGCCCAGTTTCTTCTGCTTTGCTACTGGCATCTTCTTCATCATCATCATCATCTTCATCCCCCCAAAGCCTCTCATCCAGTTTATTGTCAGCTTCAGCATTATCAAGATCTCCCATCTGCTTATCCAGCTCTTCCTCTTCATCGGATTTTTCATCATTTTCTGTGTATAGTTCAGGATATGTCTCAGTACAGAGAAGATAGAGCAAACAAACAAGCAGTCACATTTCACACCTGAAATTCTTCACCCTATGGATTTAATGGAGCAATGCAGAACAAGACATGCATGCACTGACATCCAGAAGAGCAGGGATCTAATGAGATGGTTCAGCGTGCTCTCTTGGACAGACAGACAGACACATTCTTCTAACAAGTGGCAAATGCTAAAAATGTGGATTATTTTAATTCTCCAATCCTTACTCTCTCCCACTTCCTTTTTCCAAATGTTTTGGCATTATAGGGTGAGGAAAGATCCATTTCACTTCACTAGTTTCAGAATGTCCTTTCCTGTGCTGAAGAGCTTATTCTTGGCACTTCTCAGATTTTTTGAGCAGATTAATACTACTTTAATTTGTAAGTCATGTTAGTTGCAGATGTTCAAGGTGTTACCTTCTAAAGTGCAAGAACTGCTACCTTTTGGACTACTAGCAAATTGAAAAAGTAACATTTGGTAAAAGTGAATTATCACCATTGCTTAAAAGATAGCCATAACTTAAAATATGAGCAGGGAAGCTAACTACTGTCACATTTTCTTTTGTAAGTGCTCTGCTGATCTTCAACAGATCCATAAAGTCAGTGACTAATTTTAACCCTTGTCCAAGGGTCATCTTACAACAGGAAAAAGGAAATATCTCCCTCTGATCCAAAACCTCCTCAGAAGAGTTGAAGAATATCTTCAACTTCTTAGTGTTCAGATTAAAATTTCTTAATTTTCATATACAAATGGCACTACTCTTTTGTTGCTGAATGCTGACTTTTCAGCATATGCATCAATACGTAAAAGTATCAACCGCTGGACTGATCTATTACACTTCTTATAAGTTTGCCTTAGTGGAAGGATCAAACCTTTTTTCTCCTGTTCTCCATCATGCATTTTTCCTTCAAAGTCTTCTGACATTTCAATTGCATTGTCTTCTCCTTCAATATCTGGCTTAGAATCTTGATCCTCTTTCTCCTTCTCCTCACCCTTTTTAAAACTGTCTTCTATCTGAATTATTGGTAAAGACAAAAGTTACAATGAACCTTGTGTATATATTTAAGTTTACATGAAGTACTACAACAGTAACATAGAAAGATAGAAGCTAACCTAGTTGGGAGACTGAAAGCAACTTCACATATATATATTTTTTTTAATCTGAAACATCTGATGTGTTTCATTTTTTCACAACATTGTTCTCGAGTTTTGATGGGCTTTGTGCACTCATAAAGCTGTGTTAAAGGAAAAATTATCACATCTGTTCAAGAGAAGAAACTGTCCTATTAGTAGGTAGCCAAACTACAACCTCACATAAGGTTATCTGTAGTATCCTCTGGTCATTTTCAAGTTAGCTCCTCATTTCTTGAATGCAATTACTGATATTAAATATAAATTGTTACTGATGTAAACTGAAGTTAGCCAGTAAAGACCAGTTCAGAGCCAGCTGGATCAACTACCTTGGGCCCCTTATTAGCGTTCTCCATTCAACATGACTTCCCAGAAGTCATCAGAGGAATTTTTCCATGTCTCTCCCTAGCACTTCTCAGACTGAAGGTCCAGGCAAACTCATGTCAACTACACTATACAACTTCTGCACGTGAGCGGTCTCTCCACCCAAAGACAACAAGCTAAAGCCTGGCATTTTCTATTACTCTGCATATTCCTCCTCAAAACCATTCAAACTTCCTACACAATACGTTCAGTAATATGGCTGAACTGACCTTCAATACTGACACAGAGCCAGCATAAATTACTTTTTTATTCCTTAACTATAGCACAGGTAACGAAGTTGCTCAGGAAAGAAATTCTAGTGAAACCAAACTTAACAAAAATAGCTAAAAACTCTTGCATTTGTATTTACAAGTAACCAAAAGCAGCCTTTCTTTAGCATATAGTTTCAGTTTTATTTAAACTATTCCCACCTTCCCCTTATCCCCTCTCCTAAAGAAAACAACTTGCCTGATCTTCGCTTTCTATTTTGTCGCTCACATCCTTCTTGCCTTCCCCATCTCCAATACCACCTTCCTCATAATCATGAAACTGTGTTGCTCCCTCTCCAGCTTCATCTTCAAGTAATTCTTTTGGCAGACAAAACCCCTATAAAGGCAAACAGAAGACATTCTGTACCAGTAACTACATCTTTACCCAATTCTTATGTAGAAACTAAGTGTATACATTAAGAATATGCTTCCCATACATCCACCTTTATCTCTAATAACTTACCTTTTGGGCAAGCTCTGTGAAAATACTAGTTAGAACAGAAAGCAGTTTTCCAGTACTCCGGTGAGATGATAGTGAAATAGTGAGGTAGAACAGGATAAGGTCTGAAAACTTGCAGAGCATGGGCTTTAGACGCACCAGCAAATAGCAGGACTGGTTGAAGAACTGCAGTTAAAAAAAAATTTACAAAATCAAAGAACAGCTGTCAAGCATGGTAATGTAATTACTGAGATGTACCTCACAGAGGGTTATGATAGACTGGAAACAGATACTCAAGCCAGAAATATCAGTAGGCAGATTTAAACACAATATAAATTTCGTAGAGCTTTTTCAAGCTTTCACATTTCACAAAAACTAACATTTTTCCTTTTTATTAAAGGACCTCCTGCATTTTACATTACAAAAGAGCATAACTATCACATACTTCTAGTTCTACGGTAATGAACAATAAGAAGTAATTTCTGTTAAACCACCACAGCTGATGATTCCGAATTACTGAGACCCCTGAGCCAAAAAGCTGTCAAGAAAAACAATTTTACCTTATGTTTATCTGAGGTGCAATCTTCTCCATAAGATTTCAGGCTCTCCATCAGCTCTGAAACTGCTGAAATTACTTTCTGTACATGCAAAGATTCCACATCAGCAGAAATATCTTCATCCAAAAGTTTAGTTAAATGTCCTGCTTTAATCATGTCCAATGAAGCTGTATCATCTTTCATTGAAACACAGGGGGCAAAAAAAGAGATGGATATCACATTTGATATTCTAACATGTTATACCAAGCAAACAAGAAATGTTCATGCTATCTGTTCATGGGCACAACTATTGAAATGGAAATTTCCTTGGGTACTGGTATTTTTAGGTTCAAGTAATTTAAACTCTCTCACTACCCCTTGACTAAATTAACAGTCTCACCGGTTTCCTCTGGAGGTTTTTCTTCCTCTTCTCCACCTTTCTGTTTTCTCTCTACCAAACACTGGATGGCATACAGAACACCATGGATAACTGTTTCCACTTGAGCTGAGAAGCGCTCCGCAAATTCTTCATCAGACTCTTTATTTCCTTTTGAATCATAACACAGATTTAAAATAAAAACACACTGAATTACTGGTTTGTAAATTTTCTTATGCAAGGAATGTGATAAGCATTTGCAGCTTGTACTAACAAACCCTTGCTAATTCTGATTTACAGCTATAACACAAGGACTGCTGGCACTGGAAACTAAAGGGAAAAGTATTACTGCACAGTGTCAAATTTTCTCAGTTTGAATTTCATCAAGTGTTTGTGGATACCCAAGTGAACACATGGCAACAGCAATAAATAAGCAATCTTCTGCAATAATCAACCTAATGAATTCTTTGTATCTTTACCTGAACTACAAAATTGGTAGAGAATTGTCCTTACCACTACCGTTTGATGTGGAAGCAAGAAGTTGCTTTCTCCAAACTGTGAAGTCTGCAGATGTACTATTAATTTCCTCTTGTATATACTTCAGGCTCTTGATTACAGCCACCTGATCTGCAGCTGGCCCCTCTTCCTCATCCAGGTGAAACAGGGACTCTACACCTTGTATCTGAGCTGACATTTCCAGCAGACAACTCATAGCTGATGTGCAAACTTCAAAATCTCTCCTGCAACAAGACAGATTATAATACTGAGAGAAGAAAGAACACCTCAGATTAGGACTACAGCTTTTCTTCTGAGGGCTCAAGTCCATCTTGAGTTTAAATACAAGATTTGACAGCAAGCAGTGAAGCCATTTATGCCTATTTCATTTTTTGCTCACTTCAAACTGTATATGTTTGGGTTTTTTTTCCTTCAATAGGATGCCTTCAGGCCTCTTTTTAAGTAAGTTTCTTCTATTAATTTTCATTTGAACTCTACATCATTAACTAACTGAAGACCAAAGGGAATGAAATCCCAAGGGACCAAAGACAACCACAGAAGCTGAGGTGGACCCATCTTTTCCTGACTGCTCAGAAGACTGAGAGAAGATCTGCATTCAGTTGTTTGAAAAGCCAGACACTGCAGTTTGAAAGAAGAACAAACAGAAACAAGCTTCAAGAACATTTAAACAATACCTTTAAGATACGCTAAGGCAACCTTCAGGATGACTTTATACATCTAATATGAACATACAGCATACAGAAACTCAATTTATGCAGATGTAGAACTCACCAGGAATAAAACAAGGTCTCACGAGGCTGTTGTCTTATTTTGTCCACTTCTGTTTTCATTGCCTTCATACGTGCCAGCATTGTTGCCAATTGTGCAGACAGCTGCAGCCACAGCTGATCCTTATTTCTCATCCTGCACCCGGGAGGCAGTCGCTCACTTGTTACTGGAGACAGATATTTAAGTTCTGAGGGAATCCGGTCATATATTCCTGTGACAACATTTCCCAGCATCTCTTCAGGTCCCGAACTCAGAAAAACATTTCCTTTGACATCTGTCCTTTCGCTGTCACTGCACTTCATTAGCTCTTCTGTTGGGCAGCACTGTATAAACCAAGACAGCTCCTCGAGAACCATCACACACTGCATGGAAAGTTGCTGCAGTTTGTCAGTCCACTGTTGAAAACTATGTTGAGGAGGTAATGCTACATTATATTCTTTGTCAGCACCCAATCTCTTGTCTATCTCCTGGATGCAACTCAGGAGGTTCCTGGTTAAGAAGAAAGAAAGAAAAAAAAAATCCTTAAACTTCATAACAAGAGTTTTACATGATACCTCCCTTTTAAAAGCTCAACCTTCAAACCAAGTCTGTAGAAGTTCTAAGTAATATGAAAACAGCAGAAGTCAAACTTCATCCAGGAAGAACTAAGAGAATATACACATACATTTAAAAATTTATTGGCTGAATTTTTGCATGTTTGAGGCACACTAGAAACAGGCCTTGCTGAGATTTTTTCAGAGTCAACACCAACCTTTTAAATAACCCTTAGACTCCAGTCCTGACACTCACATGTTAATTTTCCACTGTTATACAATAAAATAAGACTTGTGCATATGGAATTTATTATTACTGCTATTGTTTAATTATTATTTTAGTAATAACATAGTTAATGTAGTTTTTGCACCACTAATCTCCAGTGCAGATTTCCTTCCCTGTACAAAGGAAAGTCTTTGACATAACTTCAAGTTTAATAGATGTCATTAGTGATGAGCAGAAATGCACAGAACAGTGGGGTTTGCAGTGAAATACAATGGGAGAAATCCCATCAAGTAATAAAGACTTCCTGCACACTTTTACCACGTCAACACATCCTATTATCTCCCAGCTTTCAAGAATGTTTCTTCTTGGGCAGTTGAGGTTTCTTCATTTCGGCCCAAAGGACAATCTAGATTATTTTGAAAATGAATAGAAATCAACTACTTGAATATAGCCAAAATTAACTTAGGCCAAGACCAAACGAGAAAGGTTCAAATGATCTATAGGTTAAACAGTTCAATTCATCATAAATAATTACTTTATAGCCTTCATGTCTGTCCACCTAACTTGTTTTCCCCATTATTTTGACTCCAACATGCTAGCTGCAATGATGGGATAAACAATATTTATTTTCCCATCCCAAATATACACTTACCCCCACACCCCTCATTTGGGCTTAATTGAGAGGAGAAATGGAAAAGCAGGGGGAAGAATTTGTTTTCTACCATATCATTTTCTGTCTTTCTTAAATGGAATAGCTTACTGTCAAAAATTCTGTAATGAACACTTAGATAAGGCTGTAATGGTATAATGCAAAATACCTTAGTAAGATCCACTGCTCCGTCAAAGCAGTAAGAGATTGTCTCTGTCTGACAAGCAACTGTAGGAGGTGTGCAGTAAATCCTTTGCATCTCTCAACACTACCTAGTCCAATATCCTAGAGAAAACAAACACAGAGAAAACAGGAGGGAAGGGAGACAACTGTTTAATGAATAAGCAGATTAAGTGACAACAACGAGGGCTGCACCTCCATTCCATTTCACTAAACAGAGTGAAAGGCTAAGGTTTAAGTGAGCAAGTATTAAAATGCAGTATAGTTATTACTTTCTACTATCTTCAATCTTTTACATATTTCATATATTCTCCACGTAATTCCGATTTTTAAGTACATTCTGCAAAAAGTAGTATTAAACTGCACTTCCACTGCAGCAATTCCTATCAGGAATTGAGTTCAAAAAGTGACCTAATTAATACATGAATCCCAAGAGGAGAACCCAGAAGCTTAAATTTTTACATCCATAAACACTGCTACAATTAATTTCACCAGATTTACTGACAATTACTTTCATTCTTTTTAATTAAAGGATCCTGAATTCAAGTGTAAAATAAATGTTGACGATAAAAAGCAGAACAAATCCCAGGTATGTTCCATTATTTATTCAACTATCAGTTGTAATATTTGCCATCTCATGTTGTAAAATGAAGTGCAAAGTATAGCGAGAGGAAAATCATCTGGAAGAGATTCCCATTTCCTGGAAAAGTGATACTGACTTGGCAGAACTCATCTGTTCCTTCTATCAATTTTACATCAATTTCTAAGCAAGGCAATGTATTGTTATGTTTTGTGTTGAATAGTCTTCAGTTATTTCCAACGTACAAAACAGATTTTTCATGATCACTAATCCTGATTTTGTTCTCCTACTAAGTTTTAATTCAGCTTCTGAGACACATTCTTCATGAAGAACCAGCAGCAATTTGGGAACTGCTGGGATGGAAATATTGTACACTGCACAGATTGTTAACTAACAATCTGCTCATTCTATTGTTCATTCATTAAATAACACGTTTTAAAATGCTGAATTTAATATTTGTCCCCCAAATATTTTCTACCATATATAAAAAAAAAAGCAATAGCTCACATCACCCTTTTACTACGAGAAGATTCCAGTACAAGATAACAAAAGTAGGATTCCTGTTTTTAGTTGCTTTACCTTGGCAGGGGCCAACAATGCTGTCTGAAGTCGAGAGTGACGTGCAAGCGAGCGATAGAAGTACTTCTGGCATCCATCCCAGGCAGAGGAAATCTCTGCCACAAACCTGACAGAGTATAAAACACCGGTATTAGAAAGGTAAGTAATTTCAGTACCTTAGCACACTAGAGCCACTAGGTCAGCTCTTCAACCTAAAAGATCTGCTTACAATACGTTATTTTGCACATGTATTGAGCTCTCAATTCTTCATTTTTCCCAACAAATATTTAAGTAAGGAGAAATTATTATTATTATTATTTTTTTAAATAAACCATGTGAGAACCTAAGGCAGAAACCAAATCTCTGAATATCATTTAGAGCTTAAACTGTGGGTTTGTTTGTTTTTTTTAAATGCTGCTAAATTAATCTTGATAAGGAAGATTGTATTTTGCCCTTACAGAACACATTATAAACTAAACCCCCAGATCTGAGCACTTGCTTCTTGAAAGACCAGAAAAACATCTGCGGGAACATCTTCCATCTTGACAGAACTTTGCACAAATGTCCACTCTGAAAGTCCATGCATTTTCTCAAGAAATATGCCAGTAGCCAGTGATGAAAACAGAACAACTGACGACTAAACTCTTGTAAATTGCAACTGATCTTTAAGTCATTAGCAGTCTACCCGCTAATTATGTTAACAAACTGTCCCAAGCAAAGTCGGGCAACAATGTGTTAACTGAATTCAGTGAAAATGGTAGCGAAGTTGTCTGAAGTGTAAATTAAAAAAATCCAATGCTAAAAAAGAAACCAAAAAACAAACCCAAACCTCTCTAAGTTTTATGTGCCAGTACAGTACATACAGGACTTTCAAACAGAGAAAACAAAAGGGGATAAATGTAAAAATTAAAATTAATATCCAAAAATTTCCATCTAAATCCACATGCAATAAATTCTAATAAGTACAGGACTCATACAATGTAAGAGTTAAAAATTCTGTATACATACGGGGCGTCCAGCTCACATATGTCATTCACTACAGCTAACGCATTCCGTAAGTCCAGTGGATGTACACAGAGTATTTCATGATAGCCTTTTGAACGGGACCAAGAAAGACCTTTTCGGTACGACAAGCCTGAAATGACAATTGAATACATTTTTTCATGCCCTCATTCTTTCAAATGAAGAAAACACGAGTCAGGTAGCTGACACTAAGATGCAAAAACTCCAATGCATGATTTTTTCCTTATGCTTTCTAATCCTGACAAGTCTTTGAACATTTTTCAAGTTACATAAATTAATACATCATAGCTGAGCTATCTTCAGCTAAAGAACACAGCTGAAATAAGGTAAACATAGACTTGCATATATAAAAAGTTTGTGATGGCAGTCAAGAGAAAGAAAAGACTTCAATCTGTAAGGCATGTGACAGTGTGAAATAAAACCTAAGAGAATAATTTACAGATATATACTTCTAAAACCTAACCTCTGCAGCCAGGATGTGGAGATCAAGTTGGTACTGATTTTTTTTTTTTTTTGAGATTCTTAAAATCCATGAGAAACACTAAAAAATGGTAAACTCTCTTCAAAAGGAAAATTAAAAAAAAAATTGGCAAAGCTCAGTTTGTTTCTATCTCTGGCTATCAGTTGGTGGAATGCTGTCAGACAATTGTTTTGCTGTTTCTGCTGTCAGACAACAAGACTGCTTGCCTTCGCTGGTTTCTAAACTGCTCAGTGATTAAGAACAGTTGATGAATTCAGCATAATCAAAGGAAAAGGCAACAATTAACAGCTTGAGTAGTTCCCTGATCTTATGACTACCAAAGGCAGCAATGGAGACTGAGCTTCTCAGAGGGGTTCCTACAGTGATTCCCATGAACAGACCATTCATTCTCCACACTCAACTGCACCACTGCCAATCTGACTTCTGCCAGTCACTGAACTGAGAGATGGGCTCTCATTTAAAGAATTTAACTTCAGTTCTGGATAAGAGAATAGGTATGGGACTTTCATCTTCCCTTTTGTTTATAAACCGGGCAATGACTTCTGACTGGAGATAACGTAGATTTTTGCTTAAAAAAAGCAACTGTTTCACAAACACTGGAATGTACAAAGAAGACAAGGAATATGAAAGGACTAGCATGTCAAGAAGGGAAAGAGACTTACTTGCTTCTGTGCATTAATGGTTCAGTAATTTCAAGAACATACTATTATTGTGTATTTACATGTATTGGCAAAAATGTAAAATGCTTAATAACTTTATACTTTTAAAGTAAGCACATTTCAAATCAAAGCTCACCTGTTTTAGCAAGGCTTTTAAAGAGCTCTGACAAAGCCCGTTGTTTTTGCATCTGAATATGCTTGGCCTCTGACTTCTGCTTCTCCTTATCTGCTGTCTGATCAAATGTTAAATTCTGCAGTTCAACTACAGCACCAATGATATCACCTGCATGAAAGACAGACAGAATGATGAGAGATTTGAAACTTCAGTGAATGCTGATCAGCCATGGGAAGACAGTCTGTGAAAGGAACTATGTATCTACACATTTCCTGATTACACTCATGCTAAAAAAGTCAACAATGACATGCAAATCATGAGTATCTAACCTGTGAACTGGTCAAGACTTTCCAGAAGACTTAAGAATGAATTATTCTCTGTAACTGTCACACACATTTTCTTCATTTTTTTGGTAAGTTTAGGCAGGCGATACTGAAGAGAATCTGCATGAAATGTAATAACATCCTGACATTCTTCTGTTAGTGGCTGCTGAGAAAAATTAAGGAAAAAATCCAATTACACACATTTGATTGAGGCTGTCTTGTCTGTAAATTAACACAGAGTAAACTGCTTCAAAAACAAGGGCAAAATTCCACATTCATCTGAAACTCAACTCCTGAAATCCCAAAATCTGCTCAACATGGTTCAGCATGGAATAGTTCGGTACTGAATACATGAGGAAACTCCTTGTTTACAAAAAGAAATCAATGCCAATTACCAGCTCCTGTCAATATTAGTGTACCAGTAAAGAAGTAATAAACAGTTACAGACAATATACCAGTAACTTAAGAAATAAAATGTTCAACTGCTATCATCTCCAGGAGAGTGTAAATACTGTGCCAAGTCAACACCAAACATACTTGTCTTTCTATGCTACACTTCCACCCACCTGCAGTTCCGTAACACTGAACACGAAAAAAAGACCAACAAGTTGATGATATACTCAACAGACTTGACATTTATGTAAGATTTTTCTCTATAAATGAGTAAAAAACAACATATAGATGAGAACATACAAAGTAACCCCCCTACACTTAGGTTTAAGAATACAGTCACCTTGGCAGCATCTGTTCTAGCAGACAGAACTTTTCTTAGTGTGTTGTTTAGCTTCTGAACTTTAGCCTCTTTGTTCTCAGATTCCTCCTGCTGGTGCAAGCAGTCCAGCTGCTCTTCCTTACCAGTTTCCACCAAAGCAGGCCGACATGGCTCATTCAGAACAACTTCAAACTTCTTCATGAATTTAAAGAGAGTTCTAATTATCAAAGGAAAGCAAAACAGTCACCGAGTGATCTAATCCTGGCAATATCTCAGCTGCTGGAAATAAGCATTTCCACTGCATTATGAGTACAATAAACATTTCTGCATTCAAATTTTAAGTCAAAGAAATCTACAAAGAAGGTTCCAAATACAGTCATACATAAAATACTGCCATTTATTGTGATCAGTCCCTAAATGGCTCCTTAATTTCAAGTTCTGAGTTACCTGCGAGTTTTTTCAACTGACTGTTTAATAGCCCAGAAGCTGACATCATTCCACTTCGAAATTTTCACAAATTCCTATTAAAAAAAATAATCAGTGAGATTACTTATACTAATATAATGAAGTATTTGCATATAAAAAATAATCTCTCAAGTTGATCAGCTATTGCTGACCGGCCTTAAAATACATCTTTGTACATGCGCAAATTATTGCATAGCTGTCTTATGCTACAAGCCAGGTGCTTATGCATACTTAAATGTGAAAGCCAAAGGGTCTTCACTACTTGGTAGGAATCTCCGTGGCTAAACAAGACCAAAAATTAACAACTTTCACCAACTCCGTGCCATAAAAATATCTTCTTGTCAGTAAAAATGTGAAGTATAACATGGTTTCAATGGCCAACAGAGCTATTATACACAAATTCAAATACCCGCTCCACCACTGTTCCTCTAGTTAGTTCAACATATTGTCCGAGAGAAGTTTTTTCTTACCTTAAGTTCCTTTTCTATAGGTTGACGAAGTTCAGTGATTCTGTTCTCAACACACTCTGAAAACTGCTTATAATAAT
Organism: Chrysolophus pictus; assembly: GCA_037305975.1. Taxonomy (NCBI): domain Eukaryota; kingdom Metazoa; phylum Chordata; class Aves; order Galliformes; family Phasianidae; genus Chrysolophus; species Chrysolophus pictus. Next base: position 35,732,165 of record CM074578.1, read on the forward strand.
TATAGAGATTCCACAGGATGCTGCACAGAATGTCTGGAAAGGACAGACAAGAAAAATCTTTCAAAACAGGATGTTCTTCAGTATCAACAGCAGAAATGCAGCATGTTTTTTTTTGTAATCATGAAGTTTGGTGAAAATAAGAGAATAACAGACCAAAGGTATTCTTTGTGAGAGCAAGAAAATGCAATTCCTGTTGTATTTATGAGCTCTTAGCCACCTGTTTGGAAAGCCTGGAATATGACAGCCAGGTAAAGAATACTCACCACGTTTAATGCTAACAACTTACCCTTTTCTGCTACCTGAGGCATCAGTAGGACATGGCAGTGGAAAACCAGCAAGGCTTGAAGTCGTGCGTGAAACTCTCCAAGTGTAGATCCTTCAATGAAAGCCTGTAGTGTGTCGACCAGCATTTTTAGGCTCATCTGCTCGGTTTCTGAACATTCCACCAGAAATTTAAAAGGAGATGGAAGAAAACAAAATAAAACACTGCATGAAAACTATAGACATGAAAACTTCGCAACATTCAACTAAATATCAGGCTTCTATTGGGCAAGTTTCAAAACAAAGGAAAAAAAAAAGGCGATTCTAAATTAATAATGAGTAAAAACAGCAAAAAATGTACCGGGAAAAAAAAAACAACCAACAAAAAAAGGAGACTGAATAAAGAGGTAGTAGTAAGAGCGGATTAAAGAGGACAGCTACATGCCCAATTTCAGAGTAAACCAAGCACATGAAGAATACTTGATATTGAATTAACAGCTTTTTTTTTAGCCATGGTGAAAATCTACATGCTACAAATTAGCCACTATCAGTTCTTACTGCCTCAAAATCAAGAGAGAAAAAGATCTTAGAAGAATCTAGCAGAAATTACAGTGCCTTCAGAGCATTACCTGTAGGAGAAAACACTGGGAGATGTCAAAAAAGAACCCAGAGATCTGAATTTGTCAAGACAATACATAAATTACTAATGAGATTGGAAGAGTTTTGCCTTATGCTAAGGAATGCTATTATCACCCTCACAACGTCATAACATTTTGGGGGGTTAGAGATTAGAGACTGACAGCAGTACTTTTTTTTCCTCCTTTACATAACTTGAACACCAGCAAACAGATTTGCAAGTATAAAAGTATATGGACTGAAGGAACTACTTCTGCTGTACACAAAATACTAGAAGCATTTCAGCTAGGATGTGAGAAGTGCTTTGCACAGCTTAAAAAGTCAGACACTTGTTCAGCTGCAAGTGAAAACTTTCTGTAATCCAAATCCAATTTAAAATGTTTATATGCCCATTAACAGGTGTGTTTCTTTAGGATGCCTTTTACAGACAGCTTTTCCCTTACACAACTTACAATATTAACTCTATTCAACGCAGGTGGCTTCAGAAAAAATACCAAGTCAAGCTCGTTTCATACGGAAGAGGTTACAGAGACATGGAATTTACTGCAGGGCAAAGGGAACAAAAACTACACCTGAAAGTGCATAGTTAAACTCTGCCATTTTAGAGTTTAGTTATACATCACTAGTAACTGCTGCAACTGTATCACATATTTGTTTAAGAACAGTATTTACCTTCCATGTCAGCCTTGGTCTGCTCTTGCACATACTTCTCAATCATCTGATAGAGTGAGAACCAGTGCTTTGTGGATTTCTCTACGTGTTGCTTCATAATATTATCCAGACTTACCGACCAGCAACTGTAACCAATTAGTGGGGGAAGAGAAGGAAAAAATAGTAATTAAATAATCAAGATGATGAATCATATGGGCTCCAAAACAACACTCACTCTCTGTTTCTGCTAAACTAAAGGAAGATTTTGCAAATTGAGATAATCTGCACATATGCTTAATATACAAAATCAACTACTGAAGATCATGGCTTTGTCACTATTAAAACTATGAGAAAAAACAAAGGAGATAGGAACTGTCAAATAAAACCAGTCGGAGCCAGGCTGAGAAGTTTTGTTTCACAAAATATGTGGTGGACTTGCAGAATTCCTGATCATGGCGTATCGTGGACATAAAAATTTTACATGGTTTCAACAGGAGACTGGCTAATGATTTTTGAGTAAAATTTAATAGTGATTGTTAAAGTGACAAACCACTACAGGCTCAGCAACCCCCAGGATAAAAACAGGAGAAGGCTGGGAAAATATTATTATGAATTACTCTAGCTGCGTCCTGCTTCTGTCCTTCCTGAGGCATGCACACACGTACACATGCAGTCAACCACAAAAGGCAATATGGATGCACATGCTCATTTGGAACCAGCTCAACTACTTTCTCATTTGCATACCTATGCTCTATGGCAACTTCACACATGCACAGAAAGAAAATGTTCCACGACTAAGACAATAATACAAAGGAACACGTCTCCATACAGAGACAGAATTTTTGCGTGTCTAAAAAATAGCAGTAAGGAAGAACAATTCTTACTTCAACTCCAATCTACGCCACTGAATAATCAGTTGTGTGACCAAGTCAAGATGTTTCCGCAGGGACAAAGCTCGACTAGCATTTTCCTCCCAATCCTGGGAAAATAAAAACAAAACAAGAAAAAACACAACACAAAACAACAATCAGTTTCATCAATAGAAAGCAAGAAATTAGTGTCTGCAGAGCAAGACTCATGTAGTACTCTTCCATTGTCTTCCTAACTCCTTAAACCAGCAGCATGGAGCAGTTAACTTCCCCAAACCCTGGAAAGCATTAACAAATGAAAGCTGTCTATCATGGTACCTACATAAAATAAGGAAGAATAAATGATAGAAAAGAAAGTACGTATGTGCCCTCTTCTTACCTGTGCTTTTGCAAGAAGAATTTCCAAGCCATTCAGGAACTTTGAGAGGGGACTAGAGAGTGGAAAGCTCTGGATTCTGTCAATCACAACTAACAGCTGCAGAATAAAGCACAAGTGTTCAACTACAGCATCTGACTCAAATGCTTATATTAATTTATATTAGCATTACCATACTAAAAAGAGGTAAGAATATTTTTTATTTTCAATTGCTTCTTCAGTTGAGTATTAGCTTACTAGTAGTTCATTAAATATCAGTGTTTTCACGGAAAGGAGCACAAATGACCTCATGTTAGGAGCTCCAATTGATCCTGAGTTTCTTCATTAGTCTTCAAGAAATAACTTAAGAGCCACACAGTACCCCTTAAGCAGTAACAAAGATAGCAACTTTTAAAACACTATGAAAAAAAGCATTCTGGGAAAAATTAGAAGCCTGAATAATGTAAGACTTCAAAAATCTTTTAGGTATGGCAGATCAAAGACTGATGAAAGCTGTAAGAACAGAGCATGCAGTAAATGTTCCTTAGCATTTCACAAGTAAATCTGAATTGCTAGGAGTACCAAATATCTCTTTACAAAGAAACAGGCATGACTTCAAAATGTCTGTGTAAGTAGCACTGATGTTTGGGCAGATATGCATGCAGAGGTCTATGCCTATCTATATATGTATTTACACACACAAGCAATTCTAAAACGCTTTGGGTTTTTTTTTCCCAAACATTTGTTGAGTTGTCTTTACCTGCAGAAGTACTGGATGCTCTGGCCATTCCTGCAGTAACCTGTTTATTTCTTTAGCGAAATTCTCAAGTAAGGGTTGGCACTGTCGGACTTGCTTAATATTAGGATGCTGGTAAAAGTCATATGGGCCATCTTGCTGTAGCACAAGATCTGACGTCATTTCCTCAAAAAAAGTATTGTGAAGAAGAGTGCTAACTAGAAGCTGGCTTCCCAAAAGACTATTGTTCATTTCGGCACCTAGCAGGCCAAGAAAAGAAGACATCACATATGCTATTAATTAATCTTTTTCAGTTGTACAGGAAAAGTTCATTTTTCCCTGTATCCCAAACTGCAGCATGTTATATACTGCAAACATAGATGACTATGCCACTCAAAAGCCTCTTTTTCATGAAAATGCTATATTAAAAAAGAACAGTATCTGAAAGGTAGGGGCTGTGATCAGCAAGGAGATCCCAGTTCCTCAGTTCATAAACTCACATTGAGAAGGCATTTGCTACAAAATTATTAGCGAGGCTCTGTGAAAAAGTAATCCAACAAAAACGAAACAAAAAAACACGTTCACATAATTACACTTCAGATATAAACACAAAAATAAATGACTGTAGAAATAGCAGTTCTGCTGCACTACTTGCTTCTTAATTGCACACATACATGTATTCTGCACACAGTTCTGCTTTGAGAAGTGACGAAAAATATTATCCTGAGGTCTTCCACATTGCTATGATGATTTTCATAAAGCGTGCCAGAATTCAGAGTAAAGATGATCCTTCTGTTGTTGTGCTTTAAATTACAGGAGCTCAATTGAAATAAATTTCCTGATGAACTTAATTTCCAATTTTGACTCTGAATAATTTCTGCAAGTCCATCATCTTCCACAGGATTACGCAGATGTAAGCACTTAAAATTTCTGACTATATTGTAGATTTATTCTTCGATTGTTTTCCGTTATAAATGAAAACAAACCTTTCTTGCGCATTTCATTTCCCCTAAGTTTGGCCTGTTTAAAGATCTGCTATACAATTCATTTGTAACTCATTATTACAAAGTTAAAACTGTACAATATCTGAAATGTTGCTAGTAGTCTTACCAATTAAAGGATAGAACTGCGACACCAGACATGCACCGGTTTGATAGCAGGAAACAAATGCACTGAGATAATGTTTAGCTTGATGAGAAGGCAGACTCTGTTGATACCACAGGGATCGAGCAAAGTTTAAGCACAACTGTTGATGAATCATCATTACAGTTTGCATGGAGCTCTTGGACAAAAGGGCTCTATCAACTTCCAGCTGGTCTTCCAATGGCTCTCCAGTTTCCATTTTTTCTTCTAGACTTGCCTGAGCTGTGATATCTTCAAAGTCCTACAAATTACATAATAATCAAAGATCAATTACAGTTTCATCCAGAACAAGCACCAGCAGTTGTAATGGTTGCAAAGTCACCTCAGTGCTGTTTGATCACTTGGAGATCCCAATTATTATATTTCAATTTCCCAGTCACACAATGATGCACGTTAAAAAAAATCTCACAGCTTCAATCCAATGATTTAGTCAGGGAGACTGGCGCTGTAGATAGGCAATGAAACCTCAGCAGATCCTATTTGCTCAAGGAATCACGTTCCATAATTTTATAGTGAATAACTAATGGTATTGTCACTAATTTTTAACTCAGGATAAGCTAGCAGAAGGAGGGAAAAAGTTAAACCTCACAGTATTTACCATCTTTCTATCTTAAACTCTAAACCACATTTTTATGGTCTGAAGTAAGAACTGTTTAATGCCCCACCTCATTTTACTTACAGTGTGTATTTTCAGCAGCTACTCTAGACATAAATTTTGTGTTTCTTTATAAAGTTACAGTTGTTACCTTTTCATGAAAAGGAAATCTCCTCCTAAATTCCTCCTCCTCCTCTTCCTCCTCACTTTGTCCTTTCCCATGAGTTTTACTTCTGAATCTGTACAAACTCTTTTCCATTGCCTCCTGCTCTTGGGCACGGCGTTCCTGTTCATCCCACTCATTTATGATTGCCTAGGAAACCACAAAGCAGCATTATGTGACCCGAAGTAATATTTAAAATATCCTCAAAATCTAATATTTCAGTGAGGCAGAATTACCTTGCTTGGCTCTTTAACTCTCTAGAGTCTGCAGCAGTATATATCAACATCATCTAATTTGAATGGAGATTAGTAAATTACTCTCAAGAGAAGAAAAAGCACCTCAGCTGCATGGAGTCAAGTACTTGGCCAAGTCATAGGCTTTCTTAACCATTTAATACATAAACTTTCCACAAAGCTTTGTGGGTGTTTTTTTTTCTGGTTTTTTTTGGGGGGGGGCAGGGGGGTGGTGAAGTTTTTTTGGTGGGATGGTGGTTGATGGGGAGTTGTTAGTAGCCATTACAGGCTTTGAGTTCATGACTTGATAAATACAAGCACGTTAACAAGCAAGTTAGGGTAATATGTTAAATCATCTTTCATCAGTTCTGCGGAAAAATAAGTTTAAGAGCATTATACGAACAGTTACCACAGTAGTTCAGTGCAAGAATCCTGGCCATTAGGCCTCAGACATTACCTGACACAGATGTCTAAAAAGCTGCAGAGATTTCTGGTCCATCTCTCCTCTGGATAGTACATGGCACTGAAGATGCAACAGTGCATTCACTAGGAGCTGCTCCAGAGTTGGACAAGACTTCTGTACTCCCTCAGATTCTCCTTCAGAGTGCTTCAGAGAAAACTTCTTCAGTCCATGAAGGACCTCAACTGAATTCACTGAGCATAAAATTTCTGCACGAGTGAAGTAAGTGGGAAAAGAGTGGCCAACAGATGGAAATAACAACAAAGAAGTAAGGAGGTTGGTGAGATCAGCTGGACAAACAAAACTATTGAGCACTGCATAAACTTCAGAAGCTACTAATCGCATGCCATGTTGCAATTGTAAGATGGCAGCCTGCATGGGAATGATGGTATCAGGGAATACAGCATACTCGTCCGCTAAGTGTTTTCTGAAGTGGTGGTGTGATTGTTGCCAAGAAGCTTCTTCACTTAACAGATTTTTTATTGCCTGGAGTGATTTAGGTCTTTGCCCGCCAAGGAACTGCAGAAGACGGGCTAAAAGATCTTGGACTGAAGAAACCTTTGCTATGCTGTTGATGTATTGGTGAGCCTCCTGGTACAAGCCATTGTAGTGTGGAGCCGGAGGCCTGAAGGCTTTCTTTCTGGAAAGACTACTTATTTGCTCATTCAGTCTTTGCATTCTTTCCTGCAAGAGCCTGTTATGAAACAACATGATCAGTTCAGAAATAAACTGTAATAAACATGCTTCACAGACTGCACACTAACACAATGGAACATTCATAACAAACATTCTGGTAATTTATGTAAAACAGTAAATTAGATAAGAACAAGAAATGACACCCATATACCACACATACACCCTGTCTTCTCATTCTTCCAACATTTCTCCAATACAGGATTTATTTTTTGCTCATTACCTAACAGCTCTGTGAGCATTAAGGAAAAAGAAATAGGTAAAACTCAGCCATTCAGAATACGCTTTCAATAACTATCATCCCCTTTAAGCCCTTAGTATCCACTTAGTATTTCCTCTTTAAATCTTCAGATTAAAAACAAAGAGCAATGGCTACAAATTTTCAACTTCCACCATGTATTCCATGTATATGATATTAACCACAGCAACACAGGCAAAGGCTGACAGCAAAACAGCATCTGGAGTTTTCTACTTAGCATAGATTAGTTCCAAAAATTCTGCAAAGCAGCACTGGTATATCTTGAAGCTTTTAGGGATTACAGTGATAAGTGATCCTCTTCATTTCAAATTGTCAATAATATTATCACAGTTTAACAAAACTACCATAATGTGATGCGTGACTATTTTCACTTCTGGGTACAGCTTCAATTTTCTCAAGATTTAAGAGTTACTACTTTAATTGTTGTATTTGTGACAGTATGAAATGCATACAGACAATTCCTTAATTTCTGCTAGTAAACAGAATAGCTTCTATATTTTAAATTATCATGTCAATATGCCAATTGCTACTTTCAAATCAGTAAGCCTACTTTCTACAGAAGAACACAAATACTGTAAAGAAAACTGAGCCTCAGCATTCACAGACAATGTTTCTAGCTTAGGAGAGAAGAGCTGAGTGCCTAAGAAGTTACCTGAGGTGGGGATGAATGTAGTTGGAGAGTGCTTTGTCTTCAAGACTTTTTCCTGTACGCAGCTGGGATGACAAATCATTTGTTTTCCATTCACACTCCAGTTGGTGTAACTAAAAAGGCAAGAATAAACCATTCTCTGAGGTTTGGGTCTCGGCAACAAAGTAGGTACAACATCATTCTGGACAATAGAACACATTAAAAATCACACAGTTTGAAAACTGTGAGCAAGAATTTGCCCAAGAACACTAAAACAAACTCTTGCATGTAGATTTTATACTACCTTTATTTTTTTTTAAATGTTTTTAAATATTTTTTAATATTTTATAGGTTTGGTTAAAAAAAAAACAACAACAACTCTACACTCACCTCTTCTTTGGCATACTTGAGCTTGTATTCCCTTTTAACAGCTGGATCAAATCTAGTCTGTGGAAGCCACACCTGGATCTGCAGCAAACCAATATTCACCCAGAGGCTTCCTCTCCAAGCTGTTTCTGGTAAATCCTTAAGCCCTTCCCCAAAGAACTGCTCCAAACAAGTGAGCAGGAGAACCATGAATTCTTTGGGAAGCAACTCTTGATCAGCGATGCTTCTAAGTATCTTGAGAAGGCACTCATATGAAACAAGATCCTTCACGAAGAGTTTCTCACAGCAGTTCAAAAATTCTTCTTGAAGATTTGGTGGAACCAGATCTACCAGAGCAGAGAGTTGTCTGCTTAACATTATTCCTTGTAGTCTAGAATCTGTATATCTGGAGGCGAATGAATGAAAAAAGATTACACATAGTAAGCAAGCTTCAGCAACATGCCTAGTTTAAGTAACACACATGTGGAAGGAAGGTCTTAATACCTAAAGTCTGTTATTGAAGCAACAGCTTGGTTGGTCCACAGTGCTGTGCTGACTTCATGAAGTTGGTGTGCTCTCTCCATCCATTCACCCAGTGTCACATGGGATGATGACAGAACAGGAAGGCCACTGACATCCCACTGGCTTGTCTTGCTGCTGCTAGTTAGAATTTCAAAGAAGCACTTTGAGAAAACTGCTCGGGTCAAAATACCTGGGCCCTAAATTAAAAGATTAAGAGTTAGATCGTTCATATCTTGCATTGGCTATGCTAGAATTTATAGCATTGTTTTTGAAAGCTGTTGAATTAGTTCATAAAATGGCCTTCAACCTAGTTGCTCGATAAGGTAAGAAGAGACAAACCTTCACAGAAGTGTTCGTATGGGATTTAGAAGAGATCTTTTCCTCTGTTGCAGGTAATGGTCTCCAAGTTAACCAGTAGTCAGGATCTGTGGTGAAAGCACTGCTCCAAAAGCATGCCAGTGCAGCATTAACTAGCTGAGATGACAGAACAGACATTTCTTCAGGGGATATCTATGAAGAAAGAAAAACCTGGATCTGAGGACAATGTAAAGGAAGCAAAGGAGAATCAAGCAGGAGAACAGTGCTTCCCCACTAGGGATTAGATATTCTTAAGGTCCATTTCAAATTCACACAGCTTTAGTTGCATATCTTCTCATCAAGAAGAAAAAAGCTTACTTCTGGATATCTGCACTGGCTCAAACTCCTTGTTTGTGGAATACCCAATGAGTTTAGAGAGAAAGTTTCCAGAATACAGTCACTACCTTATGACTCTGCAACCTTTCAAAATGATATACAAGAGCACATAGGCACAAGATAGAATCATAGAATGGCCTGGGTTGAAAAGGACCACAATGATGATCCAGTTTCACACCCCCTGCTACGTGCAGGATTGCCAACTGCTAGACCAGGCTGTGAGAGCCACATCCAGCCTGGCCTTGAATGCCTTCAGAGATCAGGCATCCACAACCTTCTTGGGCAACCTGTTCCAGTGCATCACCACCTTCTGTGTGAAGAATGCCCTCCTAATATCTAACCTAAACTTCCCCTGCCTCAGTTTAAAACCATTCCTCCCTTGTCATATCACTATCCACCCACGTATATATGCTCCCTTCAAGTACTGGAAGGCCACAATGAGGTCTCCCCGGAGCTTTCTCCTCTCCAAGCTAAACAAACCCAGTTCCCTCAACCTTTACTCACAGGAGAGGTGCACTGGTCCTGAGACCAACCCCTGAGGGACACCGCTTGTGACCGGCCTCCACCCTGACACAGAACCATTGATCACAACCCTTTGGCTGCCTCCAGCCAGCCAATTCTTCATCTACTGAACAGTCCATCCTCCAAATCCATACCTCTCCAATTTAGAGAAAAGGATGTGGTGAGGGACCATGTCAAAGGCTTTGCAGAAGTCCAGGTAGATGACATCTACATAAAGCTACCCAATATTCTACTTCAAAGTGCCTCCGCAGAACTTACTAGCTTACTGACAATTGTGGGAACACAACCATCACTGTATTGTAACTAAATATGATCTTGCCAGAACACAGATCTAAAAAAAATCATCAGCATAGGAACAGAGACAAACAATAGTATCAATCTAGGTCATACAGACTTGTATTATTTTAGGCTTAGCTGTGTTTTATTTATGTTTTAATCACGTTTGGTTTTTTTTGCAGACTCACCGTGGGCAACCTTTTCCATTTCTATTAAAAAAGAGAGCATGTCCAAATCTTACAGGGGTATATCTATTTGGAAAAGACTGTGGAGAACTTCTGCAAGATTAATTTAAACTAAAATTTGTTCTTACTTCATGAAGGTGTAACAAGTGCCACAGTCCAGACAGCTGGTGAGAGGCAGCTGGTGTCAACTTCAGAGAAAAAGCTAAAAGTTGAATTAAATCTGAACGTGTGCCTAATTCTTGACTGAAGTTCTCCCTGTAAGAGGTAAAGAAAATACAATCTGATTAATACTTAGCAGGGCACATAAGTAATCTGCATAATAAAACAAATTCAGAACCACAGACAAAGCCACAAGAATAGCAAAGACTGGCTGGAAGGTTAAAATGACAGTACTTTAAGGTGAGCATGTTGGAGTCTTCTAATAAAACCCCAAAACTTGCATCCTTCAAAGTTGGAAAAATCCAATCTTTTGTGAATTACTGAAGAGTAAAGAAACAGCATCTTCTGTAGCTTACAGCTATATGTAGCTATAAGCTGTATGTATGTCCAGCAAAATATGTGAAACATTTTGAGACAGTCTTCTAGCTTTACAGTACTTGTGAAAATTATGACTGCTGCATTCAAGATTGAATCAGTGATTTTAGAGGTTTTGTTGCACAACAAATCACTTTCTCTGAATTCAATAAACCAAGAGCTCTCTTTTAAGCAATGGTAAAACAGCCTAAAAAATACACGTGGCTCCTTCAAGCAATGCTAACACTTCTAAAATTAATAACGTTAATTAAAACTACAACATATGCATGCAGTTTATTCAGCTCTTTCTGCTGCACACAGCAGTAAGCATGTATGTTAGTGCAGTTCCTTCATTGACAGGTCTCTCTCAGTCTTATATCTTCATGTTAATTACGAATATGAAGGGACTTGTTTCATTGAAGGGAAAATATTGTCAGCTAGACTCTCACTTAAAAGATTTTGTTTTTCCTTCCCTCAACACCCATTCTACCTTTAACAAAGCTGGAGTCTAACATTTTACTCCAAGGAGCTTGGATAACAATGTTCCTACATTTGTGTCAAGAGAAATCAGTAAAAAAAGAAAGATACTTTCTCAATATAACAATAAACAACTCTTTCTTTCCACTGTCATCTTTTATAGCTACCCAAATAACACTCTGTATGAAGACAAGAAGTGTATGTGTATTCATACATTTAAATAGAAGCATGTATGCACACATTCATATAGTCATACACACATATATGTTAATATAGGTACAAAACCATAGATTTAGATAAAAATATACAGTTAGAGCTTTTAGCTAGAGACTCTCAGTCTCATGAAAGTAACACAGAATTTCTTTCTCCAGCCACCTTACCTTCTTGCATAAGCCTTAGCCACATAATCTGCTGTTAGTTTGTACTGCCAGAGCACACCCATGTACTCCATTGCAGGCCACAGCTGAATCCGACTGCAGAGTTGGATTAATACAGCAGGGTCCAACTGGTTGGAGATGGCATCTTCAGTAAACCTTTCTTCTGTATGACTAAATTTAAGTCCTTCAGCTCTCAGTTCTGAATGTACAGCTTTCAAGAAATTCTTTAGTTGGCCTGTTTGACAGAGTGTAAAATGCACATAAATGCTATGTACTATACTTCTTGACAACAAACATATCCTTTCAATTTCTATACAAAAAACAATGGCGATGGCAGGAATCATCCTGTTAGGCTCTTCATAAGTGTTACGTACCAAGGCTAACATCTTCCAAATGATTAGCTCTAAGTATGAGACCATCAGCTTGCAGCAGTGCTTTTTTCATCTTCCATCCAGTGGCAGCAGTCTTCAGACAGCACATTTTTTCCTGCCATCTGCTTTCTCCAAAGACCAATCTTGCCTCTAAGATGTTAAGTGGTTTGCTGAGAACTTCTACCAGAGAAAAACATTCCATGCCCACTTTATCCTGGAAGCATTAAAAGGACATTTGAACATGAGACAATTTGTTTCAGCAGTGCTAACAAAATAAACAAAATCTGTGACTACAGTCAGAACTTTAAGATTTCAAATTCATATGCATGCAGCTGAAGTACAAGTTTCGATAAACCAACTAGAAAACATACATACAGCTTAACAATTCTTTTGCAGCTGTACACAATATAGTAGGAAGACAGAAACTGAAACAAATTGGCCACAGTTCCTCCCTTACAAGTTCTTTCTTTTTTGTTGTTTTTTTTTTCCATTCTTCACTAAGATAATATATAAGTAATGAAGACAAACAATACCTCAACATGGCAACTCACCTAAACTAAGGGCAATAAATCCCCAAACACAGATACAAGTTGGGCAGAGAATGGCTTAAGAGCAGCACTGAGGAAAGGGATATGCGAGTGTTGGTTGATGGAAGACTCAACACGAGCTGGCAATGTGCACTTGCAGCTCACAAGACCAATTGTATCCTGGGTTGCATCAAGAGAAGCGTGACCAGCAGGTTGAGGGAGATGATTCTGCCCCTCTGCTCTGCTCTTGTGAGACCCCATCTGGAGTCCATGGCTCTTCAGCCTGGAGAAGAGAAGGCTCCAGGGGGACCTCACAGTGGCCTTTCAGTATCTGCAGGGAGCCTTCAGGAAAGCTGGGGAGGGACTTTTAGTAAGGGCATGTAGTGACATGATGAGGGGAAACGACTTAGAAAAGAGTAGATTCAGAACTAGATGTTAGGAAGAAATTCTTTACTGTGAGGGTTGTGAGATACTGGAACAGGTTGCCCAGTGAGGTTGTGAATGCCCCTGCCCTGGAGGTGTTCAAGGCCAGGCTGGATGGGAGTTTGAGCTATCTGGTCAAGTGGGAAGTGTCCCTTCCTCTAGCAGGGCGTTGGATGATCATAAAGGTCCAACCCAAACCATTATATGATTTTATGAAATACACAAATAAATAAATAAATAAATAACCAGAAGCTATGGTCAGTTAAAAGACAATGTCATTTGATCTCTGCAAATTAAATTTTACATTTGGATATCTAGAAAAAATCTCTTAAAGTTCTCAATAAGCACTGAACATTCTTGAGCTTCTCACAAAATAATTATGTGCATTTTTGAACTGTTGTATCTTTGAAAAGTAGATTTGTAATTATCTAGGTCAAATTACTTATCACCAAGATGAGCAATTGGCACATCTCTTTGTGCCCTGCTTTTAAAAAACTTCTATTCTCTGGAAAACAAACTAAGTTTTTTTATTGGATGACAATAATTGCTGTAATAACTGAAGAGAAAACAACCTGTCAAAGCTAAGAGACGTTGTCTTAGTAAGTCATAAGCCCCTACTGTATGCAGTTGGGTAGGAATACATGTTCTATTCCATATATCCATAAGTTCACTAAGCAAGCAAGTGAAATACCGATATTCACAAGTTTCCAGAACAGAGTTAAGTGGTAGTACTCTTGGGCTCATGCACCACCGTATGTTAAATAACTGCTATCTGTACAAAGCACAGTTAACAGAAAAAACGATACATGCTATGAAATAGGTGTATATTAACACATGCTCAAATTGCCTTTTCAATTAGCCTAGCAAATCCAAATTTATTTATTTATTTATTGCTTGCATGAAAAGAAAACGCTGCAAAATTTATGATTATATGAAAGTATATTTTGACATTGCTGGAAATCTAAATCTTTTGCAAACAAAAAGTAGCTGTACCTTGAAAGGAAGAGGTCTTCCTAGAGACTTCTGTAAAAGCTTCATGTTGGCAGAAGTGCCAGCAGGATTGGCTAAGCAGTTCTGAAGTTGCTGTGAAACAGACTGAATTTCTTTGGAAACTCTTGGAAGAAAGATATACACACAAAAAATCAATAGTTAACTTAGAAGGTTGAGAAAAAAAAAAAAAAAGGATGCATCATAAAAGAAAGTTCTCTCTCTTATCCTTCCCCTTAAAGTATAGAAAATGAATAAAACTTCAAGATCATACAACCAAGGAGAAGCCTAATGCTAAGAAATTTCAAAATTTTAATGGATTGCACTTACATTAGTAATGGAATGCAACTCAGACAATAATGGCAAACAATGCTAATTCGCGATAGTAAATAGTAATAATAAGGGGTAATTTACACAAACTTAGACAATTATTTAACACAAATACACATCAAAGCCACTCACTTGTGCTGGTCTGATCCAATAAGCATCTGAGGAATTCTGTCAATTAGATGTTTCATAACCCAGTGCCAGTGCAAAGATAGAAGAGCTAACCCTGGTGAATCCACTGTCAGAGTGTCAGAGACTGCCCAGAACCGATCACGCCACAGCAAGCAGTATAAAATCTAACAAGACAAAAAGATTACAGTTTTGTTATTGCTGAGCATGTTACAGAATACTCTGTATTTCACACAAGAGAAAAATCAGGAAACACTGCTGCTTTAACTTTAGAATCATGCAATGCTTTATTATACTTGGTAGCACACACAACCAGCACTCGAGTGTATGTCTGCTAAAAATACTGCATTGCTTCGCTGGCACTTGGAACCATGCAAATGAAAAATAAGTAATTCCTGGACCAAATCTAAAATGTTGTTGTTAGATTTTAACTAAACTATCTTTGTGCTACGAAAAGGGAGATGAGAAGTGAACCAATCCTGTGAGCTGTCTGCTGTCCAGGTCAGCTGCCCAAGTCTAGGCTGCTGCATGTGAGCTGGATGTAGATACTGCCTCTATCATCACTGGACACTGGGAAAACAGACACTTCTTGGGTACAAATGAGACTACTGTAAGCAAGCACAGAAGACTAGGTTATAAAGTTGAGAAACGGATAGCTATATCCCAAGTGTGTACATCTATAAACGATAATTCCCATACAAAGTACGTGCAGGGTGAAAATCCACATTTCACAAAAAAGAACTGAGAAGATAGACCACAAATCCAGCCACTGAAACAAGTAAGAGCACCACATGAACACGTGCCTTGTGTCAGGCATATTCTGAATGCCAGCTGAAGCACTAGCACCATAGTTTCTGAAAGTAAAAGGCATTCTGCAGTCTAATTGTACACTGCTTCTGTAAATATACTATGAGAAGTCTACTCACATCATGCATATCATCATCACTTAAGGCCACCTGAGTAGATGTCACCCAGTGAAGTGTAAACACATCCCAGAGTTCAAAGAAAGCAGCGAGGTTGACCACAACTGCATGAGGAAGAGAATTGTAGCTTCCTGGATCTAAAGTTTGGGAAAGAGAGAAAAAAAAAAAAAAAAGTGACTGAATATTCCATCCACGTAAAATGACAAGTAAGAGTTGCCTGGTTGCCTGTAAAAATCACTAGTGCTCCCTGTGGGAAAACAAAACAAAACAAAAATAACTGGAAAAGATCTAAGAATCAAAGAAGCAGAAACAATCCTTTACCATTTACATAACTTCCTATTACCACTATGCATCCAATATAGCAAAAATCCACAATGGAAACATTGATCAGTTGCTTCAGTGCAACACATGAACTTCATTACTAAATGCTTCCCCTTTGTTTTAGGATTAAACATCCCACTTGAAAAAGGGACATGTCATACTTATAGCACCTATTTAAAAACAAGCCAAATTAACTGTACTTCTAATTGGACACAGAACCAAAAGAAACAGTGAAAAATCAAACTACCTTTGTGGAAATCTAGAGACATTCTTAAGGCACTAGTTCTTGGCTTCTTGCTGATAATTAAATTCTTTTCAGTGTAGCTCCTTTTTTCTCGGTCAAGAAACAATACTGCCCTGAATTAGAAATAAAGTTATTAGAAATCCAGCACTGTTAACTTAAAGCCTCTGCCTTATTGGATACATATATATATATGAACTATTATACTGAACTACAAAGCTATTTTGATATTTCACTGTATTATGAAACAACATTCTACTGTAGCATAACTAGTTGTCCGAATATGGTTTCTACAAAAGCACACTTCACAAGAAGCAGATTCCTAAATTCCCATTGTTGTTTCCTTTGCTGGTGTTAAGCAGATGCAACACAACCACTAGCAAGATATGTGAGCAGCTGCTTTCTTATACTGTGAATTTGTGTATCAGAACCTTTTCTTCTTATTAGGAAAACTGGTCCAAATCCAAAAGCAGGGCCATAAAACTTAAGTTTTACGCCAGAGATTTCGAAGTGCTGCTTCCCACCTTCTACACTTTATCCCATGTTTCTGGATTATCCTAGAAGTAATCCAATCTACAAAGAATGCTGGGAGCTCTACTCTCCTGTACCAAATGACTGTTCACAATCTGCAGCTACCGGAAGCAGTAACAAAGAACAAAATGTCTGCCATGTAATTTAGATCATTTCTACTGAAACCTGAAAACATATTTAGAAGATACTAAAACAGTTCATATAAGTACTGATAAAGGGCACTGGGCAGTCTTTACAAGCTTTTTATTTTATTTTATTTTGGAACGCACCGGTTTGCTACAGACTTCAAAAGGATGAGAAGCTGATCTGTGTGTTCTGTTTCTGTATCGAAGTTAATTGAATTTCTAATGATATCCAAAAACTGCACATTCCATCTTGGGTCCAGAGGCATCACATGTTCATCTGCAAAGGCAGAAAAGACAGGAGAGAACAACAGAGAAAATATCATAGGGTGAAAGACTTCTGCTAATCATTGTTTCTACAAAATCATTACAGAAAGAAATATGGAATCCTATGACAAAGGCAGAGTCTTAAGCTCTCTCACTCCAGACAGAAAAACAGAAAAGTATTATGCTGACTACAGGTTCTATAAAACAAAACAGAGAAACTAAATTAATGAGTGGTCAGAAAACCCAAAAAGCCAGCCTGAAAACTCAAGTTCAATTCCTTTTCCTTTCACAGCCCATGCAAAATACCTAAGATCACTGATAGAGGGTCCAGTCATACTGTATGTATCTTTCACGGATCTAACAAGCCTTTCAGCCTGAGGCCCCCATAAGATACAGAAGGAAAACTGCAGACCTCAGCATGGTTTTGGATAGGCCAACACAATGAATGCTAGGAAAAAACAGGAGGCTTCAACAGTTCAGTCAGAAAGGTAGTGGATATATGCAACACTCTTAACAACATTATTACTTTCTAAATTGGAACTGCAGGATCTGGGTCACAAGATTCATTGCATTCATATCTAATTTGCATCAGACGAATACATTTAATTGCCATATTTGCAGTTCTCAACAGCAAGAAAGGCTTTATTCTTGTCTCTTTTCCCAACAAGAGTAATGTACAGTTACAATTTAACCTGTTTTGTTACACACACTTCTAAGAAGCATTGCTGTGTGTTCAAAGAACAAATAAAGGAAGCACAAATCTCTTTTATCAATATGATTTCAAAAGTACCTGTCATAGTAGGCTGAAGCAACTTGATCATGTTACTGATTCCAGATGAGAGGGGACTGGCATAGAAACTGCCAAGGGCTACAGCACCTGCTTCCAACTGAATCCGTACTGGATCTGTAGGTGAGGGAGTATGCATGTTAAAAGGGAAGTGTTTAGTACAAATTAATAAGTATCTTCAATCGAGCCAGCACAAACACTCTGAATCCCCTCTGTGCATGAACTCTAGGCAAATGCTGGTTGCTTCAGCAGGCCTTAAATGTAGTCTGAATAACTAATGTCCGTATAACTTCTCCATAAGCTTAATACAATTAACCTAATCAAGCAATGAAGACCTCACTTCAGCTGCTGCCCTGAATATTTAGGCAACATAGTTTCATGAAACCTCAGTTCTGCAGTTCCTTAACTTTCTAGCCAAGTGATTCAACGTGTATTTTAACAACAAATAAACAGAAAGTAATTTACTGTTACTACCAATAAATACGTGAAGAGAATGTCACATTTTCTTACATAAGCCAAGAGGTATCCAAAAATAACTGTAGATCAGAAGTAGCACAAGTTACATGCATACTCCAGTAACAAAGGCAATACTTGCAGCCCCCAAACTCCTCCTGTCTCCAATATGCACAACCTGTTTCTCTCTCTCCACGGAGCTTCAATATCCTTGACGTAGGAGTGGAAAGCTGAAAACCAGTTCATGATTCAAATGATCTGATTCCAGACCATTTGAAAGTTCTGGATGTTCTCATGGAACATTTAAGATTTGTGAAAATACAATAAATGAGCCTGGAGGCAAGAAAAGAAAGTTGAATCATTACATACCAAGCACTTGTGGTAGATTTTTGGCTAAGAAATTAAGCCATTTAACTCTCAATGTCCAATCTTGATTGGTTGCCTTTTCTATGAATAACTTCACTGAAGCCTGGAAAACTTCCATTTCATCCACCCAGTCTGCACCTATCTCAACAGCACTGAATCTGAGATTCTCAGGATGGGTGGACTGCATGATTTTCTGAAGATCTTGCAGAGTCAGTGGTAATGTCCTGAAACACAAAAAAGTGAAGATCAGCCATCGACAGCTCAAACTGCCAGTGCCGCTTTGCAAGTCAAGCTAGTCACCATGTATTTAGGGAAGAAGTAAGCAATGAGATAATCTCTTTTCTTTATTTACCTTCAAAGCTATTTTCCAAATTTCCAAATCGGTTAGAGGTACTTACTACTACAGACTCTTTATTACCAAAAATTTATATTAAATGTCAGGAGTGAATATGTACAACATTCTGTAATTTGATCTATGTACCAGAATGACACGTGAAAATAAGATACAAAAGATAGAAAGAGGATTTTCACTGATAGGATTTTCACTGACCCAGCGAACTTTAGAAGCTTGTTCTGCCACAGTACCTGCCCACTGTATGAGTCACTAAGCAAAGCAGATAGGCAGGCAGACAGATTTTGCACCACTGTTGTGAGAAGAATTGCTACAAGGTACAAGAAATCATTAAATGAACTCTGTTGCATGGCTGCTGTAAGTGACACGTCTAGCATACAGCTCTGTTGAAGGAGAAACATTGTACTTTCACATGAAGTTACTGGATCTACAACACCTGACGAAGAATTGTTTGGATGAAAGTGAGAAACACAAAGGATCATTAATATATTTACAACGAATTAAAAACTTCTTTCATCTCACAAGGGAACTGAGCAGTTCCAGTATTTATATTCACATTTTCTGCTAAATGCCTACTTCCTAACTTAATTCAGAATGAGTAAAAGGTTCTTGTTGAAAATTGAAAGATGGAACAGTGCAAACATTTTGTACTGAAGAATAAAAATACAAATTAAGCTTGTAAACAGGAATTTCAGTGGTAGCATGACCAGTACTCTACCCATACAATTTGCTCAAGACAAAAGATTGGTGACAATCAGATCACTAACATTACTCACATATCTGGTATTTTTACTCATTTATTTTGTTAAAAAAAAACAGCCTACCTGCAGTTTTTAAGGTTTAATCTATTCAAACAGTATGTTAGGACCTGTCCATCACTCCGTACTGTTGAAAGAAGCGAGTCTTCAGCTGTAAACAGACCCGTAGGTAGGGAGTCAGGCCACAATCCCATTGCAAGCAGAGAGTCACCCCAGATCTCATGAGAAGCCAGAGAAGAAACGTGCTTCATAACTAATTCTAGCACAAGCTAAAAAACAACAACAAAAAGAACAAACCAGGAAAAAAACATTTTAGAATTATATTGAAATATGCATTCGAGTACAATATCAGCATGAGTTCTAATTAATATGCATTTATTACCAAATGTTATAAACCAAATGATCTATAAACACTATAATATACATGATGAAATATCATAACATTTTAATGTTGCAAAAAGAGTGAGTCACGATTTACAAAATGGCCAACAAACCAAATGTATTTATCCTCTGGAGAATATCTCAAATAAGAACATACAATTCTCATCTGACTTCTGTTAGAATCAGAATTGTAGAATGGTTTGAGTTGGAAAGAACCTTAACGATTATGTAGTTCTAATCCTCCAGTCATGTGAAGGGACATCTTCCACTAGATCAAGTTGCCAAGGCTAGGTTGAATGGGGCCTCGCCTTGGGGAACACACAGTTTCTGTAGACAACCTACAAGGGCAGTGAGGATACTGGAATATTTTCTTTACTGAAGTCTACTCTACACCTACCCTCTTTTAGTTTAAAAACCATTATCCTTTGTCCTATAACTACACTCCTAATAAAACGTCGCTCCCATCTTTCCTATAGACCTCCTTTAGGTAGTGGAAGGCCACTGTATGGTCTCCTCTCAAGCATGTCAAGGTCCCTTTGAAAGGCATTGCTTTTCTCCAGCATGTTCACCACGTCACTCAGCTTAGTATCATCAAACATGTAATGAATGGATAAGTAACAGCTGAAACTCACTGCGCTTTACCCTTCAACAACAAAAAACTACTTCTGGAGTTGCAGTGGATCTGTTACATGTAGAACTGTACTACTGCTTACACTAGAGCTAAAAAAAATCTTAAGTATCTAAGAAATATAGAAAATATTCCAATGACACTTAATCAAGCTTATTAATCACCTAACAGACACCTGACAGAATGTTTAAAAATGGCCTGGCTCATCTTTCTCACCCTTTCAAAAGCACTATCTTCATCAACCCCTTGTTCAAGCACTTAAACAAAACATATTTCTCAGAGCTAGTCTTTGAGATCTTCCATTTCCTATCTAGACAATGCAAGAAGAACCTTCAAATACAAGTTTTACCTTTTGGTTGCTCTGCAACTGTTGTGAGCGGCCATAAACTTCCCAACAGGCTCTGTAAAAAGACTTCACTAATCCAAGGCCTCTTTGCATCTGCTGCACAATTAACACAGCAGCCTGGAGCAAAGGTGACAAAGATGATACAGAACCTGAAAGATACACAACATTTAGAATAAGAAGAACATTTAGTAATTGTCAACCCTTTTAACTCTGGGGACAATCTCCATTTTTGTAGCCTCTGAATATGATCTGACTGTACAAATCCCATTAGCCCCTCAGATTTGAATGGGTTCTTCCCAAGGTTAAGAAAAATCTGACTAGACTAAATTACCATGTGACCAACTCAAAACAGAACATCGAGTAGCTGAGGTGGTGAATGAAACTTAACTGCCATCTAGCTTAAAAGAACAATGTGAACACGCCTTGTGCAAACCCTCCATTTTGATGATTTTCACTTAGAATATATTGCCTTCCTTCCAGTAACAGACAAATACACATATCATGCCAGTGTCTGATGTCTCCTAACAAAGTACACTCAGTCCCATTTGTATTTATTTATTTATTAAATGATTTGGGTAGACTTGCATTCCTGAGAATGAAAAAAACAACAGCAAAAAACCTAAAATAAACTAATTACCACCCCACCAAAAAAAAAAAAAAAACCACCTGATAATACTTTTATGTCTTTGTTTATATCTGGACATTACACAATACAATAATCAAGTTTTAATGTTAAAGAGTTAGTACATGGAAGGAGCTCTAGTTGGTGTTACTAAAATACTGAACGGACTCTTCTTACCTGGTATTGATGTTTTGGTTTCTGAATGCATGGCCAGAAGTGCATCACAGATGCTATCTCCCACTAAGCCCAAACCATGCAGCAGTAATTTTAAATCCAGATTGTCTAATACATTTCCATCATTTTCCCCAGAAATGTAGATTTCAATCCCACGATTCCTCATAGCTCGGGATATTTCGCCATGAACAGGATCCATGGAAAGGAAAAGCCTGTTGAATATTCATAAGATGTAACTTCGGGCTATAAAACATCACTCTGAAGCCACCAAATCCCCTATTCCATAAAGTAAATTCATCTTCATAAAAATGAAAATGCTTATATCTAGAAAGCCAGACACACACACCAAATTTAAATAGGAAATGTGTGTGTATAATTATACTTTGAAATTAGTCAGAGATATTGCATAATTTTTTTCTTAGCTCTCAGCTATGTTTAGCATTTGCCTACTTAAAAAAAGTTAACTAGGCCTCTAAGCTACAGAAAAGACTTAAAATTCTTAGCAATAGCTTCAGATAAAATTGGTAGTATTTAATAACCAAAATAGCCAACATCCACATACTTTATATATCAGCAAGCAACTCCTAAAAACAAGGAGGGAAAAAAAATCTGAGATATAATGCAGTAAAAAGAACTTCTGTGAAAAGTCAAAGCTCTTGTTTCCAATTCAGAAGAACCAGAGCCTAGAAGTTCCTATATTCCTTCTACAAATTTAAGAAAGGTAGGAATCATACAGAGTATTCTGTGTGTTCTCTTCCCATCTCTCACAGAGACTACTTCGGAATAGAATAAAGATAGACAATTTGATTGCTTTGTTTTTGTTTGGTTCTTTTTTTCTTTTTTTTCCTTTTTTGTTGTTGTTGTTGTCGTTTTTTAAGTTCTGTCACAGCAAGAAGCATGAACTCAGAACTACTGGAAAAAGATGGAAAAAAGATCAGCACATCCACATACCAGTTTTTATTACCAACATAACTGAATACATCGCTTTATATATATGTACCCTGAACACCATTACAGTGAGATAGGGAAGTGCTGAAATACTAAATTAGGAGCAAAAAAAAAAAAAAAAAAAGATATCAAGACATGAGTATAGTGCTATGAATTTTCCAATGTAATTCTGTAGTGGAACAGGAACATGAAGCCAAACCTCCTAAGCTGTATATACTATGTTTTTTTCCTTGCCAGGCAGTCAGTGACACTGCAGTACACTGAAACATGAGTAGCATTCAAAATACCAGAACACTGGATCACAGCTGATAATTGTTTTTCTGAATCTATTTTATGGACAGGAAAAAAAAAAAGAGTAAAAAAATAAAGCAGAAAAACAAAGTACCTGAAGTTTGGATGAGGAGCTATTGTGGGAATTGTGCCATCTATCACACCTCTCTCACTCATGGTAAGAACGCCTCCTGGCTCAAGTAAAGCATTCAAACGGTCCAGCACAGAGGGGCTACATTCAAAAGAATGTTTATGTGGTTATAAGGTAACTTGAAAACCATCAACTATTAAGCAGTTCAAGAAGGAAGATGAAGATTCTTCCAGGGAATGAAAATTACTGCTTCCATATACAGCTATGAAATGCAAAACTGTTCAGTTGTAGACACGTTCACTGAGATGTTAAGTACAAATGGAAGGTCAAGAAATTTACTCACGGAAACGCATTCACTAAAATCTCTTACTTGCAAAAGTTAACGTTGTCCATCAGCAACCAGTCACCACACTGCAGGGCCTGAACCAGCATCCCATCCACCCACTCAAAAGTGCCAAGGCTGTTAGAGTCAGCAGCTTGGACCTGCTGCAGCTTTAAACGACGGAACTCTTCTACCAGAAGAGCAAACTCTGAAATGAAGCATAGAAAACATCAAGACCTGTATTACTGATGTAATTTCCTGTTCCATTTAAGAAAAATAGTTATTTTGCTAATAAACATCCATGCTCATCTAAAAGGTAGAAACATAACAGCAAAGTCTGACTCTGCAAGTAAATCTCCCATGGGAAAAATCCATGAGGATACAAGGCTTTTGCAAGTACAAATAAATATAAACTAGCCAGATACCTTCCTCCAAACTTTCTCCTCAGTTATATAAAGTTTGAAGATATTAATTCCATATTTTAGACAATGCTTAAAAATATCAACCATCTTACAAAAAAAAAAAACAGTCTACACATCATACTACTGAAATTTGTAAAGCTCATCTACTTAATGCTTCAGAGATCAAATACAAGAAAAAAATCCGAATTCCCAACTTGGGAACATAAGATATGAATTGTACTGCATCATATATTTAGTAGTCCTGTAAAGAATTTCAGTTTGGATAATGATCACTACCAGGTAAAACTACACACAAAAAATTAAGAACTCGACAACCCATTGACCATCACTAATCCAACTATTTCAGAAGCTGGGCTGTTATACAAGTAGTATAAACAACAGCATGAACAAAAAAGACTTCTACATAACCTTCTCAAACTTTCACTCCAGATCCACATCTCTCTCATTTTCCTCAGAGAAACAGACTTACTTGAAATCACCACACATACCTGCCTTTGAGTAAGAACTTATTTTGTTGTTCAGTCGCTGGGTAAGTACAAGTATTCCCTCCAGTTTGCTCACTAATTCAGCTGTAACACTTCTTCCTCCTTCACCCAGAGACTTAGGTTTGTAATTCAGGATGAAATTGCTCCAAGCACGCAGCACAAGTTCAGCATCATCTGCACAAATTTCTGTCAGGAGCAGACTGTCCCTTACTAACGAGCTCACAACATTCTCCACTTTTTCCAACAGGCGCAGCCATGGTCTATTAATATCAACCTGCAAATATGCCATTACAGAGTTAGTTCATCCAGAAGACCACAGCGCCTAAGGCTCCACTTGGTGGTTAAACACTAAGATCAAAGTGGACTGGCCACAGTTAGGTAGGAAGCAGATACACTGCCTTATCAGTATTTACCTGTTCAAATCCACCCAAGAGTTCAGTTGTATCCATCGAACTGTTCATTGCCATGATTTTCAGTCGATGGCCAGTCAGATGGGCCAGCAGCTCAACAAGACTGGTTTTGCCAACAGCTGCAGGGCCCACCAGGATTACCATCCAGCTCATGTGCACACATTTCATTATTGACTCAAGGGACTGCAGTGAATGATGTAGAAGTGACAGATTTCTGCCAGGACGAGGAATATAGTTGCCACGAGAAAGAACTGAATAACCAATCTAGAAGGGGTGAGAGACACATAGGTAAGTACTCAAAGGAAAATATGTGCTCAGGTGTACAAACTGCTTCCTTCTTTCACCACTCCCAAAACCTTGTCAAAAGTTTACCTGAATGTTATATGGAGTGATGTGAAAATCTCTTGTTCCTGTATACAGATAAGCCTCCTGGCCAAAAATGTCTCTAAATGTAGATACAACCTGAAACAGTTGAAAGAGTAGATGAGGCTAATCAGGCTTAATTTATCCACTGTTCTAAAGACTTGAATCTTAATTAGCCTTCCTTCTCAACTTCACAGTAGTGTGATAGTAAGTAATACAGATTAGTCACAAGTATCTTTTAATTCTAAGCACAGGAACAATTAAAGTAAGCATGAGCTGTCAGAAGCAACTCCATGACCAACCCCACTTCCCTGCAACTTAAAGAGAAACATTCCTTACAAGTACTTCAACAAAAGAGAAACACGTTTGGTAAGTGATTTCAGTCTCACAGTTTGAACACACAGCTCACCATTTCTTTGTCCTCCCTGGTTCTCATTCTTTCTCCATATACCAAAAATACATGCTGGCCTGGATCATAGCATCCTGGTGACTGATCAACAAGCATAAGCTGACACCAGCGAAAAAGATCACGTAAGTTGAACTCCCAGGGTCCTCCTTTCTGTCCCCACTTTTTTTCAGCCATTATCTCTTTATCAATCTGGAAAAAGCAGCAATACAAATAATATTTTATTCCAACTCATGCACTGGTCTTCAAATATTAAAAAAAACTACTGCTTTTGGCACCCTGTACATAACAGACAACAGGAGAGAACAAGCTGTATTCACTTTTATGAAATGTCAGGAACTAAAGCTTGATTTAATTAGTCTCTTATCTACTAGTTCTTCATCATGCTACTCACAGCTAAACTTATTTCCCCCGCTTGTATTTTCTAAATGAACACCCAGTAAGATGTTGCCAATAAGTATTTTTATCTAGGACCACAGAATGTTCCTTTCTCTTAACGTTACTATGCTTTTTTGTTTCATGACATGAAAATTGAATGCAATTTCAGAAGCATGATGATGAAAAAATTCTTGCTGTGAATTTTAAATACTACACTTCAAACAAAATGGCAGCATCTAAGCAAAAAAAAAAGCTATTAAGCTGATGCTTTGTAATTAACACTCAGTGAACATCTTTTAAACTAGCACAGTTTTAGATCTGAGTTTCTCTGTATCTCATGTCATAGACAAATCCTACCAGGAAAGATTTTCCTTTATCAGGTTTTCAGAAGAATGCTGCACATCCTTCAAAGCTGCTACTTCTGAGAAGGTCAAGTGCTACTTTCACTTGATCCTACCATTCAAATAGTAACACATAATAAAAACCAGATTAGAAATTCAAATTAGAAAGAAGTATATGTTGTAGCTCTTATTGAAGATACAGCTCATTTTGTTTGTACTTTAAGAGTAACCCATGTATGCAGAAAACCTTCCTTCTCATCTTACTTCATCAAGATATCAAACCATAATTACTTTCAAAATCTCAAAATACTTTAAAAAACATATTAATATGTCAATATGTTTAATATCAAGATTAATATCATACATATTATTAGTAATATGTACATATTTTATCTTCTGTGAAAAATAAATGCTTCCTCAGTCCCCATACAAGTTATCATGTGTCTAACTGTAGTGCTAAAAGAATTCACATGGTATTTACTGGTGTTCTCTATTTCCCTCTGCATTTGTTTCCATTTTTCTTTAATCCACACTCTTCTCCATCCTTCCCCTACAGAGGTGCTGGGAAACATAACATTCAACTTTTTTTTTTTAAAACGTTACAGCATTATGCCTACTTCTACACAAACAAAGTATCTACTTACCTTGTTATTGAAAGCAACCATTTTAGAAATAATACCCTTGTCGATGGCAGGAAACAGCGTGCTCCCAATAAACTCCATATCTGCTGCTGATAGCGGATCAACATACACCTATATAATAAAGAACATGCAGTGTGTTGATATAGCCATACAACCACAAGGAAGGACCATGACATAGTTTACATCAAACAAATATGCTTGCCTGTGTAAATCTATTAAGAAAGGACTTGGGCAGACCCTTTCTTCCACCTCCTTGTCTGTATGGATTCTGGCATCCAAAAATCTTAGTCTTTGTATGATGTACGTGAAAATTCATTCCCAACTCAGGAACGTAAATCTCTGCTCTGTGGTCAAAGCATGCATTTAGCCCCTCTAATACAGACTGAGAAGCCAGATTCAACTGAGGAAAGAAATAAGGATACAATATTAATGCTCCACAAAACACATCTGTATGATCTACTTAACTGCGTGCAGTACACAGAAGATAAATTCAATTTCCTTGCTGTTCCAGTGCTACCATATTATTGCACATATTATTGTTATTACCTCCAGCTAGACTGTTATTACACTGCGGCAACTACAAGTAACACTTTTTCTTATTTACATTTGTTATTATTACTGTGATTTGATATTCATGATGACAACAAAACAAATCTCCATCATAAGATCTGCATTTTCAAGGAATATGAACATAAGTTCAGAAGAAACATTTCTGATACCCAAAGTCTCTCTTTCTCTCATTCTGTGGTCTGGGATACTCAAATTTCATGGTTATTTAAGGCGGCATTCTTTGCAACAGGAGAAGGTACACAAACAAAAGTTTAAGATTTTGCACTTGGCAATAATTAGAACACATGCTTTCAAAAAGACATCAGCTCTGTGTATGTCTATGCTAGAAAGTGCTTGCTATTTGGTACACAAAGAAACATATGGCAGCACCATACTTTATACTGACAAAATGAATCCTTTCTTGATCTCCATCAGTAGCCACTACAGTTTATCAATCCCCAAAAAGGCCTTTTATTTCAGTGAAAGAGAACCATAAGAGAGCACGTGTCCCAAAATTTGTGTTGATACTTTCCTCCCTCAAAAAAAATGTAAAAGCCTTGGTTTTCTGCAGTGAGTTAGGTTGAGACACAATCCTCATCTTGCCTACTCTAATTCAGAGCTGATCTCTTACACTTCCTCTATCCAAAGGATAGAGAGACTCCTAGAGGGAGTTTAATCTTCTAAGTGGAAAGATCATCCTCAACTGAGCACAAGACGAAAATGACTGCATTTGAGCAAAAATCTATGTCAGTCACGAAACCTTGTAGGCTTCTAAAGATCCTACATGCCAAAATATATGCCACATGCCACAGATCATCACTTCTGCTCCTCCCGAATACTTTATTTGTACTCAAAACTTACCTCATCTAACACAATCCAGTGTCCAGCCTTTAATGCAGCCAATAGCGGTCCATCACGCCAGGCAAATTCTCCTCCCCTACCACCCTCAACAGGCAAGTCTGTCCCAAACAAATCTGTCACATCCTTTGAAAGTAAAGAATAGCAAAAAAAAAAAAAATATTACAGAAGTTCAGTCAGCTTCACCTCGTCTTTAAACACTCATTAAACGTGAGTAAGAAAAAACTAATAACCAATCAGTAACCGCAAGATGCTGAAAGCTATTGTATTTAACAAAAATAAAATAAACTGGAATAAAAGAACAAAACAACAACAAAAAAGGAAAAATAAAAAGCCCTAACAGGTGCTTTCAAGTAACTTTGCAGAAGTCAAGCAAAACACAGCAAACAAAGTTGCATGCCTTCACTTGAAAAGAACACAATCTAGAATTAGCATCACTCAATTAATTTCACTGTTCTTTCTTGCTTCACCTTCCCAGCTAATCTTTTGAAAAAGGAAATACTGACATTTCAGACTCAGTGCCACAGCTGAAAAGAACTGTTCTTTACGTTAAACAAAAACTTCCCCTACTATAAAAAAAAGTTACAAAGTTAGTGTTTTATTCTACCGTTTGCTCAGACAGGTTGATTCGAACAAGACAGTTTCCTGAGGCCTTTGCCAGGGCAGCAACTAGACTGGTCTTGCCCACACCTGGTGACCCCTCCAACAAAATAGGTTTGCTAAGCTGTAGGGCTCTCAACAGCCTTTGAGCATTCACTGCTGTAGTCCCAGCATTTAGAGCATAATCCGTAACACTGTTCCTCTGAAGAACAGGGCCTAAAACAAAGGAAAAGAAAACTATTAGACCAGAATATTTACGTTGGAGCTGTTGACAGCGTGCTTCTGAATGAGATCATTCTGCCTGTTAACTGCTGATCTCATTTCAGCAAGCAGTGGAGATAAAGCTTGTCTCCCTTTCTCAGGCACTTAGGCATTCTATTAGACCCAAAGCTGTGGCTCAGCCCCTATATTCTCATTTACGTGGTACATTCCGAAAAACAAATGAATATGGCATATTTCGCCATTAAACTTTGTCAATTTCTCTGTAAAATCAAAAACAGCTTTGGAAAATTTGGCACTGAAGGAAACAGTTCCAACATGTTGTAGAACAACATGCTAATCTGCTCAATATACAGACCCAGACTGTCCTGTGAAAGAAAAGAAATTAAAACGTGCTAAGCATATATTTTCTTTATTATTATTAGGACATATGATTAGGGGAGAGTACCCAGCCTCTGAGCTGCCAAATTCCAACCAGTATAACTCATTGGAACATCACTCCCCAAATTCTGCAAAAATAGCATTGCTTAGGTCATACATGGTATTAATTAATCATCGTTTTATCTTACAGATCTTGACAGTTTTTTAGTATGAAAGAGATCCTTCCTCCTGCGATCCTTAGTAATCCAAAGGGAAATCAAAGAACGTACAAATGCCACTACCTTGTACAATTTCATATATGACTAACACAATCCATAATACCAAAATGCTCAAAGGTGAATGACAAATACACAATCAGGAATATACTCCACATAGTTCAGTACTATTAGGAATCAGCCAGATGAAGTACAAAGTTCACAGTTGAACCTCTGCCACTTTTTGGTCCCCTCGCTTACTTCAGGGACATTTTAGGAGGGGAAAACAATATTTGGATAGAATTTGTATTAACACATGAGGAACCGAAATGCAGAGACTAAGCAACTATGCAAAAATCATAGCAAGTCTTTGAAACAATATAGCAAGGCAGGACATTATTCTTCCTAAGGATTGTACCTAGGACCCCTGATTCCCAGGCTTTACACAAGGGCCAGGATGACCCATAGCTTTAGGCTGAACTTAGTGAATGTTCTCCATATCATGTAAAGTGACAGAAAACCACAGAAACAAATGTTTCTTCTTAATTGCCACTACCACAACTGGAGCTAGGAAAGTTGCTTTTCTAAACTTCATAACAAATTACTAATTGTTCTGCAACTCCTTAGATATTCTACTGAGAATCACAGGATTGTTCAAGTTGGAAAGGACCCTTAAAGGTCATCTAGTTCAACTCCCCTGAAATGAACAAGGAACACCTAAAGCTAAATCAGGTTGCCCATAGTCTGGGTGCAGCTGATGTTGGATGTCCCCAAGGACAAGTCACCCACCACCTCTCTGGGCAACCTGTTCCAATGCCTCACCAAATCTAGTGAGCAACAGAACTAATGGGAGCAAAAATACAGAACAAATGTCCACCCACTCCCACAGTCTCTTGCCTCTTGGAATAAAAAATGGTTGGATTCCCATAAAGTTGTCCATCCACACAAACTCCTTCGTTCTGTCATAAATCTTCAGCTCATTCTTCTGATAATCAGTCAGTTCAAGGAATTGACTCATTTTCTCACATAGGAACGTTAGGCATTTTTCACGAGCTAGTAAAGCTGTATCAGCTGAGCAGGATGTTGTACCTGTAATCAGGAAAGTGTGCTTCACATCCATACCTAGGCACATTCATCTAATGACAAGCAGACAGTGTTCTTTCACAGATGCCAGTTTTGTGCAGTAGTCTGTTCAGGTGTAAGTGCTCTTACATGCCAGCGTTTCCAAACTATTTAACATAGATAAACTGCTCTGTGACCAACAGAACTTAAGGACATTTCCCAAAGCCTTTCTGCTATCATCACTGTCATCCTGACCATCCTGACCAGTTTCCCTAGCCTTCTTTACCTGCACTTCTTGTGGCTTTTCAATTTTTTCCCTCCCTCCCCATCTCCCTCGGCCAGTGGCCAAAGAGACAGACATGCATTCTGAACCATGCACATGATAGTGGCTAGCCTCTGGTTTAGGAAGAAGACAGTAATACAAAGTCATATAATTAAATATGATATCACAATACAGCAGCTTAGAAGACTTGATAAAAAACACAGGCTTTCTTCATTTCTGTGCTTGCCTCTGCAATGTTATTATTACTGCCTGCAACTTACTTAGGCTATTGTCAAATGGAAGTGAAAACTTCTCCTGTTAGAGTTCCCTGCTGCCTCAAAGCATTTTGTCAGCATTCTGCTCAAACATATCAACACAAACCTGATCCGATTCCATCAATGTACACCAAACACGCAGCATGGATGAAAGACATCACTGGAGAAATATAAAGATGACTATGTTCTTTGGCAGAACTGGACTCCTCTGCCATGACATTCATAAAATTAACCCATGATAAGATGTCTCGCACACTGAGAATGCACTGGCGACCAAACTCTTGATTAGTCAGCCATTCAACAAAGTCCATCATGAGCTCTGCTATGTCTGCTCCTGAAAAAAAGTCAAAAATTAGTTATCAAAAAGACGTTACTAGTCAAATGTACTGTATTGTTATATAAGAAGCATGATTTTAATGTACATGCAGCCATAATGCATAAACACAGATGGGTATCCTATGCCCTAATAAGCATGACAACTGAAGAATAAATCCAGGCCTGTGCTGCGTTACATATCCTTTTAAATTCAAGTAGCAAGACAAAATCAAATTATTAATATTAACTGCAAAGTGCTGGCAGAAAACAGAATGCCAGTTCTTTCAATAACTTACACTAGAACTAAGATTGGGCACTGAGGAGCTGGGACAATTAAATTATCTGCCCTGATCTTGCCTCCAGCTAATCAAAGAACAGACACCATGAATGAAGAACAGAGTCTAAAGTATTGCTGAACTGCCCCCAAAGACAAACATACTTTCTGTGAAAAGGTACACATTGGTATAAATTTTGAGGAAAGTTTAACAGTGATGGCTCATTTTCTTAATAATGCTTGTATAACTGGACACACAGAAAAATACCCACCTTGATGGTTTATTCCACCCAGAGACAATCCTGGGTGAAGATTATGTTTTACAATCTGTATTAAGTCATCACGGCCATTGCTTTGTGGACACCATATCTCTGTAAATCTGTTGCGCAACGCGGGAGAAAGCTGCAAACAAGCAGGACTATATAGAAATTCATTTTACACAGCACATTACACGAGGTTGCATGATAGCCTTGCAGCCACAGAACTTGAGAACAACAGAGCGAGCAGTCTACACCCTCAATTCTAATTTTGATAGTGCTACTTTTTAACAGTTTTGAGAGCGCTGAATTTTAACATTTCTAGTAGTGGCATCAATGCAGGAAACAGCTGACAAAAGAAAAAATTCAAAAGAATATAAAAAGAAATAAAGCTGGTTTGCAAACACCAAAACTTCATTTCATTCCAGAACATCATGTGTCAAGCATTGGATACGTAATCTGCATACAGAAACAAACTACCACATGGAAATTGCCTCAATTACAACACTCCTTCCCATAATTCTTTTCTTAACCTTCACTGAATTAACAAAACAAAATTCATTAGTGCAAATGCAATGCAGAAAGAAATTCCCATTAAAAATTTGGTTTACAGCAATTTTTTTTTGTACTGTAGAAACCACCTTAATGGAATGCCGTTAAGAGAGCTCCTTTCTTAGCCTCAATATCACTTTAAAACATTTTTTTTAACCTGGCTTTTAAACAACTTCAAAAACAGATATTTTTTCCACTAAATGAGAAACATATTTGGAGATGTAACATATTCAGTAAGAATGAAAAGATAACTTCTAGTTGTCACTTTCTGAAAAGTCTTAAGGAGAATAATCTGAGATTCAGTTTCACACTACTGTAGTTTCACTCTAGGGCTGAATTTGCTTGCTTCATGAACCACATTTCACATACTCAAAATATTCTGATAAATAACGAAGCCTACCTACAATACTTATAGCTTCTAAGTTTTCTTTGACATTCTGCTCAATATTGACACAGCACTGTCAAAATGTGAGTACACAGAAGTTGATGGAGAACAGGCGTATCCTCATCATCCTTTAGAGCAGTGTGGCAGGCTCCAACCAGAAAGCACTGAATGCCAGAGCTAGTTGATGCATTTTTGCATTGCACTTCTAATCATGAAACAGTTAATACAACCAGAAGTATGCTATACTTCCAGTTGACTTTGATATTTACCTCTTTCTTCCCAAAGTCACCTCCTGGGTTCATAGTCGCAAGAATACGAAATTTCTTTTCTGCAACCAACAGTTCTACTTCATTATCCTCATCGTCTTGACCACCTTTTTCAGCAAGAACCAATGTCTTTTCAGCTTCAAGCACACTATAGGGTTAGGAAAAAAAAAATCAGTTAATTCAAAATTAGGCCAAGAAACAGAGGTTCCTAAAAAGCTAGATTTACTCTGCTCATGTTTGTATGACATCTATCTGAAGATACTTAATATTAAGCATTTTTTAAGACATACCTGTTAAGTCTCTCTAGAACAGAATCATCAGCTAGAGAAATCTCATCTAGGAGAAAAAAACCCTCCTCTTTCATTGCTAAAACAAGAGGTCCATCACACCACTCAAAGAGTCGAGAACCATCATATTCCTCCTAAGAAATGGAAAAAGAAATGAAAAGTCATTAATAATTGTTATTTTTTGTTTCCATTATTGTAACTACCAGCTACTACCAATACCACACAAACCTGGTCACTTGATCTCTGCCTGATTGGTCGCAGTCCTCCCAGGAAGTCTGAAGTCTCCATATGCAAGTGGCAGTTCACTGAATATAGCTTTTGATTTGTTAATGCTGCAAAGATTTGGCAAATGGTAGTTTTACCACATCTGCAAAAAGCCATATAGTTGAAAAAGTGAGAATAAAAACAGCTCACTTTGGACGGGATTCAAACTTTCATTGAATATCTATGACGCAAAGGCTCAGAATGCAAATTTCCTGCTTCTCCTTTCCTTGAACTAAAACATATGCAGTGTGAAGCCATTTTTGTCACAACTGCTGCTGACCTGCATAAGATGCCTTTAGTTAAAATTTAAATTATTATCTGTGCTGATAGATTTCAACAGGCTGAAAAACAAATTCATTTCAGCCTGCCCCTGCAGTCAGCAAACTAGCTTAACGTTTCAGTGAACTGGAGATGCTACATGTCTTAACCATGCCTAAGTCAGAGGAAATAAACTGCTGAGGACCTGGAGCTCCCACTTTGTGAAAAACATTACTTCTCTCTTTCTTGTGTATTTCTTCCTTTCTCTTCCACAAAAATCTACTCTTCAAATTTGTAACCAATTCAAGAGCAGACAGCGTCTATTTTCCTGATCTCCTTCTTAGCACACAGAGGTGGGGAAAAAAAGGTAGTATTTCACCTACAGTCTGTCAAGCCCTTAAAATACAAACATGCTCTCAAACAGCAAACTGACACACCTTCTCAAAGTGGCTTCCCAGTGAGACATATTAAGGTTGTAGAGGGCAACTTGTGAAAAGTAGAAATGGAATTTCACTCTTACTATTTCCTATATAATCTCTATGAAGTCATATACAATACAATCTTGTTAAAAACTGGAGCTGAAAGAGATATGATTACCTCCCCTCAAAATGGAATTGTGAAAAAACAACAGTTGTGAGTCTTTCATGACAGAGACTTCAATGCCCCAGACCAAAAAAGCACCGAAGCCTGGTCAATCTTTGTGCATTCAACTCTGTGGCTGTTGCAACACTACAAACTGTATCATACCCAGTCTCTCCCACCAGCAGTACAGGTTCACCAAACTCCAGGGCTCTTCCCACCAAAACTGCAAGCCTCCTCATGCCTTGAGTCCAGACAATATGTTTAAAATCTCTGCCCATCACTGACATCTGTGTGGAGGATTTAGCTGCACAATAAAAATCAATCGGTCAGCCTCAGTCACATCTAGAGAACTACAAACACGTTTTTTCTAAGAAACTCACCCAGGAGCTTTTTGACACTTTCCTCTGAGAAGAGAGACTCAGGATGTATACGTTTTTTGAAATGCTTTTCAATGACTTTCTGTATAACATCCACCTCCTCCTGTTTCCTCACTCTTCCTGCCAGAAGCATAAAACCTATAAAACAGAGGAAGAGAAAAATCAATTACTATCTAGTTAACTAGAAATAAAAGCTTACACCTAATTATTGGGGTTACAATGCAATTCCCCAAAGACACTTCAAAACAACTGAAGAAAAGCAGCATAGCTCACCATCATTTGCTAAGTGCTGAAGCCAGTCATAATCCTTCTCCAGCTGTTCTGCCAATCTATACCTTTCAGCCCAGCGAAACAGATCCCGCAAAGTAATGAACCCATGCTTTCCAGCAAAAACTGTTGAACCTCTGCGGTAAGACTGGCATAAGAACAAGATGTGAGTCATTTTCTTATGAGTCTGAATTCTTTACACAAGGTTAACATGACATTCATTCAAATGAATTGTATGGGGGGGAAAAAAAAATCCAGCATTGTCACAAGTCCCGAAGTACCTATATGTAAACAAATTTGATAGGTTCCCAGAAGCAAAATACTATAATAAGTAAAAATAGTAAGTAAGAAAATAGGTACCTGGAATAAAGCAAAATCCAAACAAGGAATGAGGTTCTACACCAAAAGGAATGCTAATAATTTTTAAGTTTTACTTTACTTTAGTGCAGTAAAATAAACTAAGATATTCAGTATAAGAAAGCTATAGAAAGAGTGTGATTCGTTTTATACTACTGCAATTGCTTTACAATACAAGATAGTTTTAGCTATTTACTAAGTGCTAAGTGCCCGTTAAACACATAGGAGTACCAGAACACCGTCAAAACTATTGCTCAAAAATAGTATCAAATTTGGCATGGTCCAAATGCTGCTACAAATCTATTATTATACTTCCCATTAAGGCCAAGAAACGGTTTTACACATTAAAACACACGGCCTTCAGTTATTAATTTTGCTGCTGCTGGCCTTCTTCCAAATCTGACATCATCTTCCCTATTCTCTATCCTAACCACTGAATTGAGTACTTCGCTGTGGATTTTCTTCATTTAACTGCATTCTATATCAATCAGTTCACAACACACATCCCCCCCCAAATGAATTTCTATTACTTAGCATTAAAATCTTCTACAAAAAAAGGAAAGACTCTCATACTTGCAGGTCTAACATGACTTTGACAAGCTTGCTGCAATAAGAAGGTGGCAAACTGCATCGCTTGTGCAGGATGGTTTCCAGTTCAGTGCTTGGCAGTTCATCAAAATGCAGTTCTACAAAACGATTTCTGAAGGCTCTGGACAAAACCTAAAATACAAGAACATGCAATTGCTTTGAGCCTTTCCTTCAATATTCCTTATAATATAAATCTTTTCCTACACGTCCTAAGGAAATATGGCTAGTCTCATAGTAAACAAATTAACATATACATATAGATGTAAAAGAAAGTGTAAGAGATGGTCTAGATGAGGACAAGAGCTTTGAAACATACATAAATAATTTAAGTCTTTTCTCCAGTGCTCCTGAACAAGAAACACTGCATCAATTATAACATACATCAACTCCAGTTCAGTATAGCACTTAAATCTCAACTATTCAAAATTAATTAGACTTTGATATCTGTATCTAACCTAAATAAGAATCCAGTTGTACTTTCACTCATTCCAGATCTTCTACCTCCTACCTCCTTAGAGTTCCATATTAATTTCATACTATGCATCAGTAGGTTTTCACATCATACTTCTATGTACAATAGGGATTCACTCTCTAGAGTCATAGTTACTCAAAATAAGAGATTATACAGACCTTCCTGCCACCATAGAGTCCTGGAGGATTCTGTGTAGCAAAGAGCATGAAGCGAGGGTCAGCTTTGACAACTTCCTGAGTCTCAGTAATGAACAGCTCCCTGTTATCATCCAGCAATCGATTGAGAGCCTCCAGAACATCAGTGGGAGCCAAGTTGAGTTCATCTAGAACAATCCAGTAACCCTTTCTCATTGCATCTATGAGGATACCTTGGAAGGAACAGGAAAAGTTCTGGTTAAAAATATAACAAATTAAATCTAACAGAGTATGCATTTAGATACTTTCAGTAATCAGTTTTCACTCAGTGTAAAAGCTAATTCAGACATGGAAGCAACTGCTTAAACTATTGAATTCTTTATGTACAAGAGGACAAGAAGTAGAATAGCAATGAGACATATAAACTCTTAAGAATTTACTGTAATTTGCATAAGTGACTACCAGTAGGTAAATACTACCTTTACAGAAGGTTATCTCTCCATTGCAATAAAGGAGACAAGTTAGGCAAAAGAAAAAGAACCAGGGAAGGAACACAGGAATGTGAAGTAAATGCAGTATGCTGACCCACCTTCCTTAAATACCAACTTCCCAGAGGCATCTGATGTATAACAGCCAATATATTCCTGGATGTCAGTATGCTCATGGTTGTTGATCCTTACACAGTGGTTCCCAGTAGCAGCAGCCAACCAGCGAATTAAACTGGTTTTACCAACAGAGGTTTCTCCTTGAATCAGTACTGGGTGAGTCCTAAGAGGGACAACCAACACAGTGGTTTAGAAGCATGAGTCATATCTTCCTCATATACAAGATACCAGCATCACTTGAATCTTCCACAGATTCTTTATTACCAAAACACCACTTTTTAACTAATTTTGAATTCAAGAGTACTCACTAAAGGATTAACACGAGGAACTTTACCCACAAATGCTAACTGCTACCTGTGAAGTTACTATATAAAAGCATGAAATAAGCTGGCTACTCTAACTGCAAAATTTCTAGATGATCACTGAAATAAAACTCAGTATAGCAGTAAGATGGTTTCAGAAGAGAAAAGAAATACAAACTCAAGTCACTGTACAATGAAAAGTTAACTATAAAATAAAAGTAAACTAGATATTTCTCATGCTAAACAATGTAGATTAGATGAACACAACAAATAAGCAACTTCAACTCAGTTTACTAACAGAAAAAAAAAAAAGACATACCCTGCAGACACAACTCTGACAATATCTTTCAGATTAAGCTTAACTGAAGGGGTTAACACATAAGTCTCATCTACAGTAGGTTCCTTATCCCCAGCAGAAATCCAGTATCCTTCTATGTGTATAAATCTTCCTCCTTGGGGTTTTGGTATTTGCTGAGGAGACATGGTAGAAGTAAAAGATTATAAAAATGAGTTTGAATTTGCTAATGAAGACAACCACTGTTATACTACTGTAACATATTCTAAAATAAGTCATTTTAAATTGCTCCCTGAGCACTCCTGCAATAAGCACCATCCCCTTGTCACAGAATGAAAAGCCTGAGCAGATTATTTCAAGGTCATGAAGCAGGAACCTTCGCACCACAAAGACAGAAGTTTCTAAAGACATTCTCATAGCACTGAATTTTGAAATATACTTTCAAATGGCAAACTGGCTTTTAGCTTTTTATATTCATATTTTCTGACATTAAGATTTTTATTCTTAAACAAATACACTTATCTTACAACTGGCTTCCCCTATCCCAGCTGTCCATTCAGCTACACAAACTCATCTTGGGCTCCCTGAATTAGTGAGATTTCTCTTTTCTCGTGAGAGAAAAAGCAAAGATGCTTGCTTAGGATCTAAAAACAAAAAAAATCTGTGAAAATTCCTCAAAAGCCTGTAAAGTTTTACTACTGGAGTCACTATCTAAGCTGCCTACACTCCACAATACTATAATTATCCAGTCTTCCATATTTTTTTATATTTACAAATAAGCCATCTAGCATAAAGATATTTCATATAGAAACAAAAATTACTAAAAAGTTGAATTTTATAAAAGTTTTAGGTTTTTTGTACACACACACAAAAAAAACCAAACATGAGTGCAAGACTGTGTGTAGGAAACGTAAGAGAAAAAGGGCAGAGAAAATAGTGCAAAATAAATTCTACTCTGATTACTCACCAGCTTAAAAGTAGGATTTTTACATACCTGCTTGAGAAGGCTTTTGATGTTGCCAGAGACTATATGCTGGCAAATTAGCTTTTGAACCACTGGGTGAGAAACTCTATCGAGCTGTGTCAGAAAGCTCAAACAGAAGCCCTAAGAAGAAAAGTTATTGTCAGCAATTAAGTGAAAAACCATTAGGAGAAAAAACACACAGAACACATCAGAATTAAAGAATCATTTGTCTTCAATACTGTACCCAGAAGAGAGGATTTTCCTTTACCCAAACAGACTCTGTGGTGAATTCACAAACTGAAATAAACCTCAATGCAGGTAATCACCTCATACAGTGAGCGCTGTATGCTGCTACACGGATTAGATGCTGCAAATCTCAATGCCCTGCAAAGCGTACGGAGACTGTAATGAGGTCTGTGGCCAGTTCCATCCACCAGCTTCGTTTCAGCTTCCTTTCTCACAGCTAAATAAAAGCTGGAAAAAAAAAAAAAAAAAAAAGGGGGGGGGGGGTGAAAACAGTTCCAGTTATACAGTGTTGTTTCTGATCAGAACATTCCTCTAAGGAATTAAAGTACAAACACGTAAGCTTATCTTCAACTGTCAGGTTTTTTCAGAAGCTGTAAGCTGAGAAAGGCATGCCAAACTCTGTCATCTGCATAGCCAGTGAAACAAAGCAACACGGTATTTCAGAACCATTTTTTTGTGAGCTTGGTACACAGACAATAAGTTTAAACCAGTATCTTAAGCATTCAACAGTTGTTCAGGTTAGTAAGGCAAGATTACATGCTTTATTCTACAGCAAAGAAAGGTTACTTGTTAAAAAACACAAGGTTTTCATTGGTATGATGTACAGAAACAAACCATTTTCATCACTAAGATGGGAAAGAAGGTTGCAACAAGAGTGCTTTTTTAACTGACGTCACCAAGAATACATTTCTTAGTAAGAAAAAGTGAGTCTCCTCCCCATGAGTACAGAATTAAGAAAGTTATATCTACCAAATTCTGTTTCTGTGGCAGTTGCTGTGTATGGAGCATTACTGTGTTTCCCAAAACATTCTAACCACAGATTAGTTGTATGTTTCCTTTCTGTGTCTTATTTTGCAAAGATTCCAAGAAATTACAAACAACTTACTTTACAATTCCTTGTACTGTATTTTTGCTCACATTCAAGCCTCTCAGGTAATCCAGTATAAGAATCTGCAAATCTCCTTCATTTCTCAATTCTTCTACGTACAGTTCTGTAAACCTGTATGAGTCAAATCAATTCCTAACATTTAGACATCTTATAATAATACAAAAAACCATAAAATTTCATTTTTGACAAGTGCATATATAAAATCATTTAAACTTAACGAGTTATGCTGAAACTGAAATATTCTTTTTTCTGCACCACACTCGTCCTCTCCCCTCTCACTATTAACATCAGGGAGCTAGTAGCAGTATATCAATAACTGCAAATGACTATTTACACACAGTAAGTGCATATATACACTTTTACACAATCTTTATGAATCTGTTAAGGGGCTGCATGTAGAGCTATTGGAGAAAATACATCAAATACAAGAAGATCCATACACTCAGGAGCAGGTATTATTAAGGAATGAATTCTCCATATCTCCAATACCTTAAATCCAATATTTCAAATACATATCTGTCCTACCATGTAGTTCACCTTTCTTCTGAGTGAACAAATCTGAATATATAGCTTTTTGCAAGGATCATCAACAGTTCTGAGTTACCAAGAATAAGAAGGCATGAAGCACTTCCCTTTATAATCCCCACCAGGAAAATAAGCTGTAACAGCACTCCTAGGCATTGACAATTTAATCGTAAAGAATTATTATTACCCTGTCCCCTGTGACAGCACTCTCTATTATTGCTAGACCCCGTGTTCATCCTTGGCAACTTCAAAGAAGTATTTTCCTGACACTTTTTCATACAAAAACCCTCACTGTGATGTGGAAGTCATCTGCCACATTAAGCTAGAATTCACACTTATATTCTCAGGCTTCCAATAAGGCATTCTTTGCTGAATCATTTCACCAAGATAGTTAAAAGTCGTTGTCTTTATCAAAGTTTAAGAATTTTGTTAGAGAGTTCTTTTTTTTCCTACCTGTTTCGTATTCCTGGAGGAAGATTTCGCTTTCCAACATCTGTAGCTGGATTCATGCATGCAAACAAGCGAAAATTAGGGTGACGTACTAGAGGCTCTAAAGAAGAACAGAAACATGAAACAGAAGGTTAGTGCTAAACCCAGGATATTTATTACATTAAATAAGGTAGATTTCTTCTTAGCCAGTTTTCTATTACTGCATTACTACATCTTCTTCAAATGCCAGGGTGATAAGTCTTCAGAGAATAACCCCATATAATTTAGTGGAAGTATCCCCACATCTTTACACAACAGTCATAAGCAAATGAAATCTTTGATTAGTGCATAACAGGATATCTTAACAGCCAGCACCAATATTTCATAAATCATATAATCCCTCAATATGAAACTCCTTTTGTCTCTTTCGTAACAGTGGGAAGTGTTTCCCTCAGCCAGGAAGAAAACACAGCCTGGGGAGCTCATTTAACATTTGTCTCCAGCTGTAAGCCTAGAAAATAATATTCGGCAGTTTTACTGTTCACTTTTAGATCTGCACTGGGGTCTGGCTGTGACCCAAGTAGGTCAAAGACCCAGGCTACTAAAAATACATCATGCCAAACAATACGAAATGAAGCAGAGGAAGAAGGGGGTGAGGATTTTTGTCTTCCAAGGCAGCTGTTAGTTTGTGAATGGCTGGAGCGTGGTCTGCACAAGACAGATGGTTAGTGACTTTGCATCGTTTGCTAGCACAGCTTTCTGAAAAAAATGACACCTGTTGAACACTCTTCAGAGACACTAATGCTTAATATAAGCATTAGAGTCCTATTCCTCATAGAATCCAAATAGGCAAAAGCAACAACAATATGTTATCTGAAGTCTTCTGGGATGCAGTGAATTAAACTCCCACTTCTTGCATACAAATGTGAAGTATAGAAAGAACATGTACTCTGCACTGATTCACTATAATGGTAAATGTTTCTTATTTATTTAGGATTGGGAATTCAACAGATTGGACAGAAAAACACAGTGTAAAGCACAGAAAAAGTACCTGTGTCTCCTCTGTCTAGTAACACCAACGACCCAGATGATCCTTCCAATAAACCACTCAGACACTCTAACGTCTCTGCTGCAGCCAAGTTAATCTCATCCAACAAAATCCACTCTCCTTTTTTTACTGCTTGTGCCAGAGTACCCTAAAAATAAGATCAATCTGTTACCCATATCACCAGCAGTGATATATCATCTGCACATAGGAAATACTGTACTTCATTCTATGGGTTCATTAGACAAAAAGGCAGTCCCAGATCTTTTTATGGCCATTGCGGTTTTACTAATCTCCCTCAACAACAGCAATTATTTTCTAAGTCATAAAAGACAAACAATTTTCACCATTTAGATCTGTTCCTTTATAACAGAACTAGGCTTTCTTGTTTACAGTGTTGCCTGTCAGCAACACTTATCGCTGTGGTGCAAAAGCTCCAATGACAACACTCATAAGCTGGTTCATCTAAAGAAATCCAAACAGTGACAAAAGCAGCATTACATTTTTTAGTGAACTAGACAATATTAAATAAAACTATATTCATTCAAACATTCCCCATCTATTTATATAGGCCTTTTCAGAAAGAGAACTGATCATTTTATAAAATTTGAAAGCCTACTCAGACTAATAGGATCACAAAGTACAGCTACGCATAAAACATTATGGTTTCCCCATCACACACAGTGTCATTAGACTACAATACCATGGATTTGAAACCTTACACAAATCACTTCCAGATACATACATAGCACACATTCTTCTTATTAAATACTTCAGTGGAACCCCTATGCATGAGGATATCCTACTGGAGATTGGTCAAGATGTATTTTGTAATCTTATCAATTTGAACACATGATATGCTGTACTGTCAATAACCTTTTATCATACAGTCCTAATCCTTATTACACAGCATTAAATTAGCTTGCTACCACTAAACACTCTTTTTCTCCTCCCTCCATCTAAATACCAGCCCCCTGAAGTAGATCACTTTGTTCCACATAGTTGTTGTGAAACAAGTTTTACTTCACATGAAGATTCCTGCCAGGAAGTTATTTATATAATACTGATCACAATGTTTTATTAACAGTCCTCCTCATTTTTCCCAGCATGAAAATGTAAAACTCTAAATACCTCTACAAAAGCAAAGAGAAGCGCATTTTCTGTCATCTTCATCTGTTGATGAGCGTGATTCAGTTTAAGACCAAATGCCTCCCACTTTTCCTTTAATGGTGAGCCTGTAAGGAAAACAAAATTTACGTTCGTAGCAATAGAACAGGACAAAAGTGTTTAAAGGCAGTATTTTATAGAATCACTGCATCATTTAGGTTAGAAAAGACCTTAAAGATCATCAAGTCCAACCACAAGCCTGATGTACTGTTTCCTATCACTGAATTCTTAATGCCACATCCACATCTATCATGCTATCAGGCTGCTTCAAACATTGAGTAGACCTTACATTCTCATCTTTTCTGACAGTTGTGTACATTTAATTTTATAACTGTATCTTTAAAAGAATCAGGTAAAAGAAAGGGGGAGAAGAGGTTCATAAGTAATTTCACTTGCCCATTCTGAAAGAAAGAAACAATTTCATTATTAAATTTAGGACCAGAAACCACTTCTTGAAAGGCAACTATCAGTATTGCCTCTGCCCAAAATGGTTGCCAAGTATAAAAGAGGAAAAAAATGTTACTCACAGACAACAATAATAAGTCAAAGTAAAGCACTTGTCAAGTCCACATAACAGGCAGTGAAATCAAGTCATCAACAAGCTCCTAGAAAGCTTTTAAAGTCATTACTAAAAGCTTTTTCTGCTTTTAAAATAGGTGATATTTGTTGAGACTTATTAAGACTCCAGGTCTGAGAGAAAGTATGAAGGCATCCATTTGCCAGAATGACACATAGACAACTAGGACTGTTCACCAACACAGCAAACAAGAAGCACACTGAGTAGAGATCAAATGTCAAAAGCACCATGGTTCAGATAATCTTTACTGTTAGACATAGCAGACAGCAGCGATCAGTTAGGAAAAAAAGACTATTCTAACAGTATTTTGCATATTTTGCTATAGACAAGAGATTCTGTTTTTCAAAACCAGAAGAAAGGACAGAATAAAGAGACAATCATTGAACAAAAACTTCACCACTACTTGTCTACCGTCTGTAACGGTTCACCACTAATGATCTGTATTCAGTCAGCCCGAATTCTCACCAGATGCACTTTCTTTTGCTCCTTTATTAATAGCAGATTTATGAATATGTTGCATTAGTTTTAGCAGATCATGCCAACGTTTCTGTCTGTAGCAGGTCTGAATATGGCCCAGGAATGTCTGATTTTTCTTTCTAGAAAATGTTTGGTAGAAAAGTTCTTCAAAAGACTCTCGCAGAGGCAGCCAGATCAACTTGTTATCCACAGGCTTATAACTGAACAGAAGGAAAAGAGTAATTATTTGTTAGTTCCTATTCCTTTGTGACTATGACAAACAAGCACGTACTAACAAAAGCATTCACTGAAACAAGATTATGCATTGAAGAAGCCAGGTTTACAAAGTTTATTCCACTAAAATAATGACTGAAAAAAAAAAAATAGTACTTATCTAAACTACCTTATAAAATCAATTTTAAAAAGACAAAATGGCACTAGTAAGTAAAACAGTTCTGCCACTACCAATATGCCTAGTGCATATTTTATCAGATTTATACTGAACAATTTAGCTGTTTTTAAAGCGACCTTGAGTTCTGCTTTTAAATTACTTCATCACATACACGCATACATTTCAGTTAAAGTGCTTGTGTTCTATAGCAAGGAAAGGAAGGGTTCAGCATGCAAACAAGTATTATAAATATCTTGGTCTGCATCTGAAACAATTCTTT
Organism: Chrysolophus pictus; assembly: GCA_037305975.1. Lineage (NCBI taxonomy): Eukaryota > Metazoa > Chordata > Aves > Galliformes > Phasianidae > Chrysolophus > Chrysolophus pictus. Next base: position 35,777,097 of record CM074578.1, read on the forward strand.
GACGATGCAACAATGCTAGAAGGTGGTTCTTATACTGCCAATTTGTTGTGCAAAAGACACCTAACAGTAATCAACAACTCACCCCCCTAGCAAATCTGCGGTGTCACTTTGTTGGTTCATGTTGACAACCCTTAGATGGTGTCCTTAAAAAGAAACGGAAATCATATCAACTTGTTTCTGTGTTTTGTGTTTTGTTTCTTAAATAACGTCTGCACAAGTTGGTGTCCACATTGCATTTACCTGTTACATGAGCGAGGTATTGAACAGTTGAGGTTTTACCAGTTCCTGTTTCACCAACCAAGAGCACAGGCTCTCCTTTGACAACACAAACTGCAAGCTGCTCAATGAGTACTGCAGATGGTCGGGTGGCAGCAAATGTTTGCTTTGTTCTGACAAAATAAAGAAAGTTATTCAAAGCCAAGACTTAGCCAGGAGCTCATTTCAATTTTGCCTACCTTATTTTTTTAGAGGAATAGTTCAATTCAGGATTATTATTATGGATTTAGAAAAGAGGTTTGGAAATAATTAATTCCAAGATATCTTGATAAGCATTACATAAGATACTTACTTTCCTAAACATACAACCTAAAAATTCAGGTGTCCAAAAACGGTCCAGGACAGTGGAGTTAATGTCATGTACTACAAAGATCTCCCTTCACAAATAAAGAGTCATCAAAATCTAATTACAACAACCATAGATCCAAAAAAGCTTTGAAGAAACTCTTATATGAAAGAATCTATGAAAATCCCCATGCTTTGGCAGCCAGAATTACGACACAGACAGTCTTAAAGATGCACAAAGTAAAACTCAGATTACAAGAGAAATCTCGTCACATTTCTTCCATTTGAGTGAGATTACTTGATTTGTGTTTTTTAATTATGTGACTTCCAATATATTCTATTCCAGTGCAAAACTGCAAGATATTCTACCTTTTTACAGTAAGAGCCAGGCTTTGTTTCTTCATGAGATGCACTCTTCCCACAGAAACTTCTTGCTCCCGTACTAAAATTTCTGGTTTGAAGAGTTCACAAAAGAACTCTACCTGTGAAGAGAGCATCAAGATTTCCAATAGCAACATTTCATGCAACATAATGCTGAAAACACCCTTGCCACACTATCAGTATTAATGTGCAAATATTTTTTTTTCTCAGCTTATTTAATATTTTATGGATTATTACATATTTACCACCTACAATCCAGAAGGATATTATCTACTGCATAAACAATGCCTCCCCATTTAATAACTTGGTAATGACTTTTATGCCATTATGCTACTCTGTTTACTATGGTAGCTGGACTACACAGACTTTAACCTGAGAATGATTAACTTAACAAATAAAAAACCAAACTCCCTCAAAATAAAAAAAGATAAAATAAAAACATGAGGAACACCTCTCTGTAATCAAGAATGGTTATGGAGGACAACACATTCCTATTATCAAACAATGAAGAACAGAACAAACAGAAGAGTTTCAGGGATCCATCTGTTCCCCCAGCTGAAAAGTTTTTCCATGCTGAAGTAACAAAAGAGAATTTTCTTCACAAATTTGTATGACTGAATAGTCAGAAATAGCTGAGAAAGCAGTCATATGTATATACATACGTAATGTTAATTGTTGTTATGATCTGTATGTGTATATATTTATTTTGTACAGTTCAAGCATGATGTACTGATATGGAATAAGGGGAGGGTACTGTCCTGGTTTTATCAGTATTCCATGTCGTGGCATCACACAACAGGTTGACTGGGTGCAGAGTCTCAGTGCACTGCAGCTGCACTTCCTGGTTTCTCCAGCAGCTTCACATGACTTCTGGCTCTCCATGAGGAAGATATGCTGGGTTGTACTGCATTCCCCAGGAGCCTCCAGAAGGTTTCCAGTTCTGGGTGAGTGGGGATAGGGATAAACTCTCGACTTTTCTGGGAGGCGAGCCAAGGAGGGTCTGCCCATAAAGACTCACACTGACTGCCCTGTGGTTTTATTTCTGGTTTCTTTTGACTTATTACTCTTAATTATTCTGTATTATGTCACGTTCCTTTTAATAAATTAGTTCCTCCTATCTCAACTGAGTTTCTTCCTTCTCCCTACCCACCCTCCCTCTCCTCCCATGGGGAAGGGGGAGTGTTGCATGATTAATTCTTCTAACATCACACACTACTACTTTACAGAGGAGTATCTCTAGCTTTGGAATTGACAATTACAGATTAGGTAATAAGGAAGAACATGCTTCTCTCTAGACTCTTCATGTAAGCGACTGAAGTTCACTGTAATGACTAGGGCTTGAGGAGGAGCCACGCACAAAAGCAAAACAAAAACCTTTACACAGTATTATATGCTTACATAACTGTATTGTTGCAGCTGTCATGCTCCTTTTGCATTAAGTTTTTGCATTTAAGATTTGCAGTGTGCTCTGTAACAGATTCACTGAAACTTTCAGCTGAAAACAAAACAGCTAATAAGAAATAAGAACAACTCTCTACCTCTGTGTGCAAGGTAGAGTAATGGGTATAACTTTTAAGGAAAACATTAGAACAGTACATTTAAATTAATTACTAAAAAAAAAAAAAAAAAATCAATTTATAGACTAATACTGATAAATGTCAAACTAATTATAGCTCAGTATACCTTCTTCTTGGAAATATTTAGTTTACTGCCAATAACTTTTGCCATTTTCAGTCTGTTTCCTTGGTTGGACAGCATAGCTGTGAAACAGTCCAGTGCCTGTGAAGAGGAAGACAAACCAACTTTTTCATTACAAATTTTACATTATATGAGAATCACTACCTTAATTTATATGAGGCTGAATCCAACCCAGACAAATTAAACATAATTATTTAACCGGAGTTCAAAGGGATGAAATAGGAAGTTTTGAACTCTATAAATGTAGTGGTTTCTACTGAATGTAAAAACACTTCAATATCCAGTAACAAAAGCTATTTTTAGATGACTGGAGCAAAGCGAAGCAAAAATAAAGCTGCAAGATCCTATATCTTAGGAAGGCATCTGACTGATGAACACCTGAAAAATTCTCAATATAGAAAAGAAGTAGGAAGGATGTCTCACACTTCAAGAAAAACGAATCTTAAAATTATTTTGCAAATTTAAGTATCTACTCCTACTGAGAGATTCATGTAACTTAGTATCATGAAGAATACAAGATTACTGAGAACAGAGCTGATGGCTATCACTAGCATCCAGCTCAGATTGAAACAGAAAGCCCAAGAAGCTTCACCACTGAGCTGGGCTACTGTCACAGAACACAGCACATCAGCCAGAACTAACCTGGGAGAGAGGAACTGAAGGGAGTAAGCACTCTTGGTATTCAGTAAATTCAGACAAGTAACACTTAACACACTGTGCAACTAACAGACATGCTGTGGATGTGTGTTATGCCAGTGCATGTCATGGATTCAATACCAGCCGTATCATCAAAAGAACCACAGCTCCACTGCTTCTGTGAACAGACCCGAATACTGACTCTATATGCCCCAATATCCACATTACCTAAAATGTATTTATTCAGCAGCAGCAGCATACTAGTGCCTCATTAACTAAACAGTGAAGAACTGACGAGTAAAATCTTACATCTCCAAAGCATAAATACAAAGGAGAGGCACCTTAAAAAGAGAAGCTATTTTTAAATGATCTAGAAATGCACTTCAGCTATTACATGCCATGTAAATCTATCCCAACATAAATAAAGAAACAACGCTTAGTATCTTTGAGCATTGTTTCTAGATACAAGCTCCCACCACTGGGCAGACATGACATCAAGGGATAAGCAGTGCAATGTCTTTGTAGAAAAGAGAAGATTACGTTCCTTATAATAAACCCAGCTTCTAGATCTAGTTTTGAATGTATCTATACTGTTATATCCTTTATTTCACATTTTAACTCTAATTTTTGAAGTATTTCTCATAAATACATTTTACATTTATGCTCTCTCTGAGACATCTACAGTAAGGTTTGGGAATAAATACAGCTCCTGAGCAACAAGTAGGAAACATCAAGAACATCTAGTATTTTAAATACTCCCTCAACTAAGCCTAGAGTCTTTTTCATTGTGCATACACAATGTGCAATACAAGTAAATGAAACAAATGCTTGAATGAAAAGTAAAATTTCCCCAGCCACTTGCAATCCCAGCTCACATCAGTTGAAACTGTTGCATCATGCTTTCTGCATGGCAGCAGTAAGTCTGGATTGGTTTCCAGCACCCTAATACAAACAGCTTTCCTAATAATAAGAAAAGCTTCTAACACACAGAAGACAAACATCCCAACCACGGTTCAATTGCTTCCGAGGAATATAAATAAATATTTAAATATAAATTTCTTTCTCACATTCCCAAACAGCATATTTTAAGATTTGTGACGCAATTTGGGAAAGCAATTTCCAGATTAAATCTTACCGCACCTCCTGAAAAATATTCACTGCTGTGGTTGAGGAAGAACTGTCAAAGTTGTAAGCAATTCTGCTGCACCAATTCAATAAGTCTCTAAAAAGAAAAATATTTAGTATAACAGTCAAAATGCACAGCATCTTTTCTCATGTTCCGCTTAGTTCATTATGTCATCTGGCAGTTCCACACCTAGTTATTATTTAAGTTGTACACAGGAAGGCACACAGAAAAAAGGATGCTATATTTAAAGGGATAGATGAGCACATAAAGACAAACACTATTGCCTTCTAAAAGGTTGCTTGGACGTAGACAATACGTATTCCATTAAACCATTATTGTGATCAATTATGAAACTGAAAACATGAAAACCAGCATGCTATTCACCCAGAAAGGTATCGAGAACTACTTTACAGATATCAGATCATTATCAACAACGAAATCTTTTTAAGTATAATAGGAAGGTAAAGGAAACAATTTAAATTAAGACTTTCTTTTTCAAGATACAGTAAACGTAATTTTATAATTCAAAACTGACTCTTCCCATTTTCAGTTTTATTATTTGAATTTCTAACATCGAAAAAAAAAAAGTTTAAAAACATAAAGCCACCTGAACACCACAGCTAGCTGATAAAATTTCTTCCTGATAAATTTATAAGAATACACAACCTCAGAGAAAGTTCTCGTCCTTCCAGGTTTGGTTTCTTATTTTCTGATCTTGATTCTGATGCATCTTCTGATATGGGCCTGGAATCACAATCAGTGTTTTCTGATGTCTGGTATTTCTCTCCCGTAAGGTGAATGAAGATGTCTAGCAAGTGATCAGTTACAAGAGCAAGGTTGGGGTATCTGCTTTGAAGAATCTGAAAGCAGAAAAAGAAAGAAGAAAAAAAAGGCCAAAAAAAAAAAAAAAAAAGCAAACCTTAATCATCGGAAGGAAGCCATCAGCCTGGCAAATTTCAAGAGGATGCAGTTCAACAGAACCAACACTCAAAGGCAGCAAGCTGCACAAAACCAGTCCTTTGTAATCTCTCTTCTTAAGCATATTTAAGTCACTGTGATTTTTAAGATGTCAATTTAGATGCCAAGAGAATTATGCTCATTAAACTCTACTGCAATTCATTTAATATCTTGCACAAATAGCAATAGAAGGAATGAAACTACATTCCACTCTATCTATAAACTCAAGTCATGAAGAAACAACTTTAAAACTTGTCACAGAAAGTCTTCTCTCCTGTTCTACTTTATGACAACTTTTTTGAGCACTCAAGTTATCCACTCACTGCCCCGATTAAGATACATAAGGAACTAAGTTTTCTTTTCTGATTTCCTTTCAGCTCAGCTCTCCGCTAAAGCTTGCCAACCATAATCACAGCTCCAAAAAAGATCTTTTCATAGATACAGGCCAGGAACCAGTACTGATTTTCCCCTGTCAAACTCACTTCTGGCCAGGACAGCAGAAGGTGCTGCTCTTGCCCATTATTAGTAATTAGCTGGTAAATGACAAAATGGGAAAACACACTGATATTTTAAGATCACTCATATGTTTCTTTCAAATTTTCTGCTAGAGATAATTCACCCTCTTTTCACTTCAGTAAGGCTCTTTTACAATTTGAATGCTTTAAGCTCAAAGAAAATTGTTTAGAGAATTCACATAAGCCCCGTGCAATTAATTTGCAGATGGACCAAACTAAGCAAAAAAATTCCTTAGAAATTTTAACAAAAGATGTTATCAGAAACAGACATTTGTAGTTGATAACTTAGCAACTACTTCTCATCTCAAAACTTAGGACTTGGGATTGTAATAAGATCCATTACCCAGCCTCCCCCCACATTTTTTTAAATCTCTATGGGCTACAAAAAGGCAAAGTAATTTGACTCTTAGATGCATTCAAAGCAAAAATTCCAACAATCTTCGTACAATTAACTTTTTATTTTCTGATCAAACTAACCATTTACTTCAAAACTGACAGATTTCTGAAGTAATAAGAGTGTGTGTGTTGCTGAACTTGCAGAGAAAAGTAAGGATCAAATTTTTTACTGAAAATCATCTACTGTCCTTAATTAAAACACCTTCACATGCCACAATAGAGCAAAACATATCATACCTCCTTGAGTTCTATTTTGCTCATGTTATCCATATGTATTTTGGTCCAATACTTGTCCAAAAGAGCAGCATGGCTGCTTTGCTGTCTGTACCAACCTCCTCCACAAGTGAATACTCTAAATAAAAATAACATGAAGAAATGCACATATTGTATCTTAGTAAAGAATTCATTATTTTCTGTGCAGAGAACACATTAAACACTGCTACGACAGGATAACATGTATGCCTATATTTGGTGACAGCCAAAGGGTTGTGATCAATGGTTCTGTGTCTGGGTGGAGGCCGGTCACAAGCGGTGTCCCCTGAGAGTTGGTCTTGGGACTGGTGCTCTTCAACACGTTTACGGATAACAAAGATGATAAAATCTAGTGCACCCTCAGCAAGATTTACGGATGACACCAAGCTGAATGGTGCAGTCAATACATTGGAAGGAAGGGAAGCCATCCAGAGGGACCTGGGCAGGCTGGAGAAGTGAGCCCATGTGAACGTAATGAGGTTCAAAGAGTCCAAGTGCCGGGTACTGCAATTGGGCTGAAGCAATCCCAGGTATTTATACAAACTGGGGAAGATCTCCTTGAGAGCAGCACTGTGGAGAAGGACTTGGGGGGTCCTGGTGGATGAGAAGCTGGACATGAGCCAGCAGTGCGCGCATGCAGCTCAGAAGGCCAACTGTGTTCTGGGCTGCATTAAAAAAAAGGGGTGGCCAGCAGGGAGAGGGAGGTGATTGTCCCCCTCTACTCTTCTGAGGCCCCATTTGAAGTACTGCATCCAGGCCTGCGGCCCCCTGTACAGAAAGGATGTGGAGCTCTTGGAGTGGGTCCAGAGGACGGCCACTAAGATGATCAGAGGGCTGGAGCACCTCTCCTATGAGGAAGGGTTGAGGGAACTGGGCTTGTTTAGCTTGGAGAAGAGAAGGCTTGGGGTAGACCTCATGGTGGCCTCCCAGTACTTGAGGGGAGTTTATAAACAGGAGGGGAAACAACCGATAGGACAAGGAGGAACGGTTTTAAATTGAGACGGGAGATTTAAGTTAGATATTAGCCGGAGGTTTTTCACCCAGGGGTGGTGACGCACTGGAACAGGTTGCCCAAGGAGGCTGTGGATGCCCCATCCTTGAAGGCAGTCAAGGCCAGGCTGGATGTGGCTCTGTGCAGTCTGGTCTAGTGTTAGCAACAAGGGGGTTGAAAGTAGATGATCTTTAAGGTTCTCTTCAACCCAGACCATTCTGTGATTCTGTTTACCCTTCATTTGTCATTGTACTGTCATGCACACCTTGTCTTTCTCTGCTTTCCAAATCACTTGTTCTTTTATCACGATTTTTTTTTTCTTCTACTGTACAATCTTTTTAAAGAATCATGCACAAAAATGACTGACATTAACTTAAGCCTATCATATGCAACATACAGAGACAAGATACCTTGTGAGTATCAATCATAAACATTCCTCACACAGTAATTACAAAGAGTGGTATTTTGTTATGGGTGGAATTGATTTAATGGTTTTTTTTCTCCAGAAGTTTTATACCTTTAGCTTTGTTGAAGTGGTTTTTCTGTTCAAAGACTGGCTCTACCCAGTAGTAATATAACATTCCTTTAAAATGGAAAATGTCCTTTTCACAACTTCCATAGCTTTTATCCCCTTATAGCTGGAAATTGTTGGAACACTCAGACCAACTTTTAAACTTGCTGTCTTTGACTTAAAAATATGACAATTCGTATTAACTCATTTAAATTTACTTGCTTACCTCCTGGTTGCAAAAAACTGGAATCCCGGTGCTACTTTCAAGCAGTCACCACGACCAGGAATTAGCAACTCCTTTTTTTCCAAAAGAGGAATCAGGACAGAGATCTGGAGAAGAAAAGAAACTCTATGAAGCATTCTTTTATTGCGTGGAGAAACATTAACAAACATCCTAGCCAGTCACACTCAATCCACATACGAAATGCTTAACCACTGAGCCTCACTACATTGTCAGCAACAGTTTTTCCTGCAGACTGAACTTTTAAGTGACACTAACAGGAATCACTGAGTCTCAATTAATTTTATTCAGTAATTGAAGTCACAGGTATGATTCCCTCCCTGCCTTCTATCTCCTCCATTCAGGTTTACCATGAGAATGGAAATGACAGTTTTCATTGCAAATCCAAACTAAAACTAATGGTTTAGAGTTGTCAAATGACTGACCTTGTTCTCAGAAGTGTTAGAAGGTTTGTTTTCTTTATCTACCTGAACAAAGACAATATTAATCTCAAAAGATATCATTCTAAAACATTAACACTGTTGTAGTGTATATCCTGCTACTCTCCAGAAGAGCAAGGTATGTATTTAAAGAATCTATCCTTCCATGCAGAAGGACAGTAGTAATGGTGGAATAAAAGAAAAGGAGGTAGCTCCATAACACTGCTTCAGCGGGGAGGAAGGCAAGCACAGAGACTTTGATATTAAAAAAAAAAAAAGGTGCTTCCAGGGGAGACCAGAAGAAAAAGAGAGATGAATGCAGGACACTACTCAGGGCATGTTTATGAATGCAATGTCACAGTAGCAAAGAACTGCAGGAGCCTCTGGCAACTAAAAAACTGTATAATACATATGTGATGTTTACAGGTGCTTCTATAAATTCACTATGCTTTGTAAGCTTGGAACCCAATAAGCAAGACATCAGGTTGGTTAGTTGCATAAAGGATGCTTTACAAAACAGATATAAAAAAAAACAACTGTTTGCAGAATGTCCAGTAGGCCTATATAGGAAAACAACTCTGTAATATCATTTCTGCAAGAGATAGAATTTCTGCAACTGTTATTTAGAAGGAGAAGGATGACATTCCTAACAAGTACCAGCTCTGAATCTGAATACAGGAAATCAATTAAAATCAATAGTGCTTAATATAACAGTATATTTTTAATAACCAAGCTAGAGGAAAGAAATATGGACCAACAGAAAAAAATATTTTTAAAAAAAACACCAGAAAAAATTTTACTATCAACAGCAACCTAATACAGTGACTTTGATATTCTGTGGTTTTTGGAGTCATATTTGTTTGACACACTGGAACACCACTGAAAAGAGACATAGCTCATCACCAGCACCACTGCAATTCTTCAGAGTGAAATCAGGGGCAGTGTTATGACTGCTCTAAAGCAGTGACAACAATTGCAGTGTAAATATCTTTGAACAAAGCCAGGCCAGTTTTTTTTTTTTTTTTTTACCTCTGTTGAAGAAGCTTTATTTTCAGTGAATTGCCACAGAACTCGCAGTGACTGGAATCCAAAAATTGCTAATACAGCCCTAAAACAATCACTTTATAGTGAACAAGAATCTACATACCACATCCAGAGGAGCATAATCAATATCCTCAAGAAGTATCCAATGACCCTTGGTAACAGCTTGTGTCAAGGTTCCAGGCTGCCAAACAAACTCCCCCGGGACATCTGTACAACGATACATACCAAGCAGCGTCTATGACAGAAACAAGTGGTAAATTAGAGACCTGTTTATTACATGCCTTCATAATTTAAAGTGAAAATGACCAAAACTTGGATATAAATAACACTGTTAATCCTAGTAATCCACCTGTTAATCCTAGTAATATGGGTTCATCACTACACTTTCATTCCTCCACATCTATGATAATGTAACTGAAGCACAGTAACAAAAATGAACCAGGTAATTAGATGCCACTGTAACTAATGGAGAAAATCAACAGCATAACACAGGAAACATAGGAAAAACCCTGACAAACACATAGCTTAAAACAGAATGGATAATGCACAATTATGTGCAAAATTTAAATAATAACGAAGCTGAATTGATTTTTCTTCAAACTTATTGTTCTCAACAATAGCCAGAACAATACTGTAAGAAGCTGAAGGTTGTGAGGTCTTAGCAAAAAATTTATACGTTATCTTATTAGAAAAGCAAGTCCATGCTTTAAAAATAATGTCTGATCATCCTACCACAAAACAATGTCATCGGTTACCTTGCTATCAGTTTGATCCCCCAGTTGGACTTTCAAAATATGAGGAGGCTTTGTTCTTCCTGTAACAGCTGCTAAATATTCAATTAAAGTAGTTTTGCCACATCCTATTGGTCCCTCCAATAAAACAGGACTCTGAAATGCTACAGCAATAGCAAGGTTTTGAAGATTAGTGCAAGCAGATTCAACCAAAACAAAATGGCTGGTGGTATTTTCCTGTTAAAACAAAATTTGAGTTACTATACTGAAAGAGCTTCTTTCTATACACAGGTTTTACTACACAGAACAATTATGAAAGCAAGTATGATTATCAGAAAATTTTAGCCTACAGATCCTGTCAACACACATCAACTAAAATTAAACTTCCTAGATCTGTGGACTATGAAGACTGTATTTAATGACAGATATTAAAATAGACTTCATTAAAAACCTGTTATAGGTGAAACACTTAATTTAGTATATGTACAATTTGTTCTCAAAGGGAGTTCACACTAAATTGTCAGCAGACACAGTAACTATTCAATCATAACATTCATGTCAATCAAATACAATTTGTAATACAAATGAAATTAAGTCATCAGAATGGATCCCAATTAAAAAAATAAAATCGAATAGCAGTTAGACTCAGGTTACGTATGAACATAAAAACTGATGTGCTGTATTTGCTTCTTGCTGCACAAGCCAAAGTAAGAGGTCATTAAACACAATGCATGGGGGGCTGGGTAATTAATTTCAGAATAATTTTTTGCTTCATTCAAACTGCAATGGATACAGTTTATTGAAGATTAATTCATCAGTGGCAGACGTCCCCAAATATTGTAATCATTCTACACTCACTAATGTCAGCATATAGCACAAAGACTGTTCCAAAAGTTTCTCCCTGCTGCAATGAATTTCAAACCATGTACTCAATTCTATGTACACACACACACACACACACACACACACACACACAAAAGACGACAGTAAATTCACAGAAGCAAAGGGGAAAAGAAAAAAAAATGGGAGGAAAAAGACTCTCATTCTGCTACTCAGGGAATTCTGGAAATTAGCAGTCTTCATTTACCTCTTCGTCCTTCATTTGTAAATGCGTTACAAAATTAAGTATACCATACTCAGGCCAAATACAATCAAAAATTATGTCTTAATAAGAGAACTAGTCAAGAATACTGATTGCAGCTACAAAAAAGAACCTGAACAGTTCAAGATTAATAGCATCTCAAAAAAAAAAAAGGTCAGAAGAAATGCTACATAAACATACTATTGCATTTGATGGTTTTGTTAAAATTGTAAAGCACTACACTACATTCTGCATCACACTTCACTCAAGTGAAATGCAGAAAGTAAGTTCTTCCTTAATCCCTTAATTCTGCCTTCTAGAAGAGTGAGGAGCAGCCTTGTTTTCATTTAAGGACACAACTTCAGATAAAGGTTATCAATCATATCCCTGTATAGCACAAAGCACTACTTCTCTTATAGCATATTCTTAAGTACTGCTACAAAGAAGATGAGATCAACAGGACTATTAGAATCACAGAATGGTTTGCATTGGAAAAGACCTTTAAGTTCATCTAGTTCCAAGCCCCTGCTTAGGCAGAGACACCTCCCCCTACATCAGTTTGCTCAAAGCCCCACCCAGCCTGGCCTTGGATATTACCAGGGAGGGGGCATCCACAACCTCACTGGTCAACCTGTTCCTGTATCTCACCACCTTCACAGTAAAGAATTTCTTCCTAATATCTAGTCTAAATCTACCCTCCTCCAGTTTAGAACCATTTCCCCCCATCACGTCACTACATGCTCTTATAAAAAGTCCCTCACCAGCTTTCCTGTAGTCCCCCTTCAGGTACTGGAAGCCTGATTATACTTTCACTGTTTCATTCCACAGCAAAACTTCCCTGTAGATCCAATATCATGTATCACTAGCTTACAGCATTCATCAAAAAAACAACAGATACACAAATCATCCATAGTATCCCAATAACATTTTAGTAGGAATAAAGTCAGTTCACCACAGAAGCAATTATTAAAAAAAAAGTACAGATTTAACATTGGGTTACATACCTGCTGTTCTTCAGAGACAAGCTTTAGTCTAGGCAGCACAATACCACACACAGCTACTACATTTGCAGACAGGTCACCCGATACAATATGACCTTGTTTATATTGCACTTCTTTCTCCTTTTGCCAAAATGAGGAGTCTGGATTGGCCAAAACAAGGGCTTGTTCCACATTCTGCACCTGAGATTCTTCTAGTAGCCTGTCAAATCCACATTCATGTATATTAATTCAAGTGAAAGTCATCAACAAATCAACTTTGTTCGTTACTGAAAAAGTTCCTACTTTAGTCTGAAATGTGTCAGCTCCTCAGGACTGAAGATCTTCTTCATGAAAGACAACTTATGTTCATCGTTCATACATGTAACCAGAGCTAGACAGTTTGAAGTATACCTAAAAATTATATTTAGAACAAAACATGTCAAATTATAGTCGTAAAACATTTAGCTTGACAACTCTTACTTGCAAATCAAAATAACAATTTTGGAAAAACATTAAGATAACTTTCTCTTTAGAAATTATTTTTAAAGTTATGCTTAACATTTTAAATTATTTTTTTCTGATATATTTCTCCAGAGAAAAGAAATTCTGTCATTATATAATGTATTATTAACATATTGACTAGCTAACATTCCTCTGAATGCTGAAAAAACAGAAATACAGTAGAAGTAGGGACTTTCCTAAACAAATGAAGGTAAGCATATAAAACAATGAAAACTACGTTTTCTCTGCCCAACTATTTCTTCCCATTTTCCCATTCAAATGATCACTTTACCCGTTCAAATCTGCAATTTCATGTTATTTCTAAATTAACCATAATACACTGAACTCAAGACTCAGCGCCAAGGACTACAACAACTCCTCTATTCTTGGCTTCACAATAACATAAAGCTGTCTCACAACAAAAGAATCATAGAATGGTTTGAGTTGGAAGGGATCTTTAAGATCATCTAGCTCCAACCCTCTGCTATAAGCAGGGACGTTTCCCTCTAGACCAGGTTGCTCAAAGTTCCATCCAATCTGGCCTTAAACACCTCCAAGAAATGGGCATTCACAACCTCTCTGGGCAACCTATTTCAGCACGACACCACTGACTCAGTAAAAAAGTTACTACTGACATCTAACCTACACCTTCCTGCCTTTATTTTAAAACCATTCCGCCTTATTCTACTCCTATTTACCCATGTAAAAAGTTGTTTTTCCTCATGTTTATAAGCTTCCTCTAAATACTGAAAGGCTACAACACGGTCTTCCTGCAGTATTTTCTTTTCCAGGCTGAATAAGCCCAGTTCCTTCATAGTAGAGGTGATCCAGCCCTTGGATCATATTCATGGCCCTCTTCTGGACCCACCCCAAAAGCTCCACATCTTTCCTGTTTTGGGGTCCCCAGACTTGGATGCACTACTTCAGCTGGAGCTTCACAAGGACAGAGTAGTGAGAGACAACCATCTTCCTCACCCTGCTGGCCACTCCTCTTCTGTTGAAATCCAGGATACCACCAGCTTTCTGGGCCAGAAGAGCATACTGCTGGCTCATGTTAAGTTTTTCTTCAACCAAACACCCCTAAGTCCTTCTCAGCAGGACTACTCTCAAGGAGTTCTCCCAGACTGTATACACAGCTGAGATTACCTCAACCCAAGTGCAAAAACTTGCACTCTGCTTTGTTGAACCTCATTAGTTTCACAAGGGCCCACCTTTCGAGTTTATCAAGGTCCCTCTGGATGGCATCCCTTCCTTGTGCTGTACCAACTACACCACTCAGCCTGGTGTCATCAGCAAACTTGCTGAGGGTGCATTCAGTCCCATCATCTATGTCACTGATAAAGATGCTAAACAGCTGAATGCACATCATCCTGGCAGTTATATTTGCAAAACTCTTGTTCCCGCACCTTCTGAATTCAAGATACAGCTGTCTTTTCTACAGAAAAGACTTGAAATTTTTAAACTTACCAACGGACCAAAGTGTCATGACTCCTTAGGAGTGGGATACACACGCTCCAGTCCCATAATTCCCGGAAAATCGATTGTTCCTTTTGTAAAAATCTATATGATGCTTCCATGAGGTCCCGTAACTTCATTCGTCTGCGTCCATATCGGACTGTGCTTGCATCTGAGCTATCCAGGAAAAGCCTCTGGAAAACTGGTGATGTGTTCTTAAAATATCTTAAAGCAAATCTTTGTAAAGAAGAAAGAGAGAGAAAGAGAGACATCGAAGTCAGAGCAAAGGAAAATACTCACTAATGTTTCCATTCAAAGGTCCAGAAACAGTAACTGATGGCACAGTGTTAATGAGGCTTGTATTTAACTTTGTCCATACTTGGGAAAGATAACCACTTCAACTACCAGCTTACAACAGGTGCTTTAGGGATTATTATTAATTAGTAAGGGGAAACAGCACCAACTGTGGTAAAATCTGATTTCTCTTGTTTATTGAAAAAGTAGTACTAACTCTTAGGCGGCTTTCCATTCTACCAGCCTACAGATCTAAATTAAATACAGACATTTTGCTTGTTAGCAGATAAAGTCAACTGTTTCGCTTTCACTCTGATTAAATGACCTAAGATAAAAGTCATGTTAGATATTACCTCATAATTGAATTTAAAGAAGCACTGCTTAAAACTTGTGTTTTGTAAGTCATTCTTTCAATTGAAAGGACACTTGTTACTGCAAAAGACAAGCCGAAGCACTACAACAACACCTCCCATCACCAGTGAATACTGGCAAGCACACACTCTGAAGCACACACTCTGTTACTTACGGCAAAACATCAGGATGGTCACCAACCAGCTTGCTCATGGCTACGCACAGCCTCTCATGCCGATCGTGGTTGATTTGGCCACCAGCTTTAATGGCAATTGCATTTCGTTCCAACAAGTCCAGCAAGACTGGACGAAGCTGACGGCCTATTAATAGAGTGCATTCTTTATCCAGTAATAACAGTGCTAGAGTATCAAGGATGCACTGTCGATCCTGTTGAGTCCAAGTCTAGAGAAAAAAAGAAAAAAGGAACTTGTTAAAAGGGAAATTATATAGACTTTTAGTTTCAGAACTAGGTTTCATAGTGAACTCTACAGGAAGAAAACACCCAGTGGAAGAACTTATTTGATACAGCTCTCCATACTTAAAAAACAGGAAATAAGATGAGTGTCATGAAAAATGACACCACTAAATAGGAATTATAAAAAATTACAAATTCAAGCTCTCAGAAAAGTTTAGTTGTTACTTTCCTATTAGAAGCCGTTATGATGAATAATGACAAAAAGCATACATCTGCAAGTTGGAGTTGATATTTTTTCTTACTCTTGTATAAAAACGTTCCTTTAAGCAAAGTAGAATGTTAGGTTTTAGAATATACACAGAATAGATTCTGATCTACTGTAGGCAGAAATAAAACACCAAAACATACACAATCTTCCGAACTTTGTTACCGAAGAACCAGTTTCTTGTGTATTTAAGCTTAAGTTTCTCTGGTCTTTGACATAATGCCATTACCCAAACACCATTCCACTTCGGTGATGTTTAGCACATACTAGTGCTTGGACTTAGGAAAAAATTAAGATCATGAATTTGCACTAAAGTGCACTCAACACTAACCTTCCACCCTCCCCTTCTGCACTGACTGAGTAAACACTCACATCACCACTATTTCCTCTTTTCTGTCAAACAGCAGTAAATATCAGGTAGGCAGGGAAGCTTTCCAGAGAAAACAGTCACTTACTGAACTTCTATGGAAACACTCTTTGCAATTCAGATAGCCTCATTTTAGCAACACATGCTGTCAATTCCTGCCTGCCCTGGACTTTTGTTGTGTAAAACCTGCTGCTGTGCATGCAGACAGGATCATTCCATTGCTACAAGAACTCCTGAACGCTGCTTTCCAAAGCTGATCTCCTAAGGTTTTACCACAGTTGACATCCACTTAGCATATGTAGGTACTTGTTCAAGCTGCAAGACTCCACTCATTCAGCATGTAAGAAATCAGGGAAACCGAAATACACATTACAAAAACATTAAAACTATCAAATTAATCTCAAGTGGTTAATAACAATAGCAAGTAGATAACAAGTACCTTCTGCTTCCTAATCAAACACGTCTTTGGCTACCCAAACAAGGCACAACAGGGTGCTTAATTCATTAACCAGAGCTTTTAGTATCAAATAGAAGGAACAATTAACAATAAAGCAGCAAATAACTGTAATGGATCAGTCTCATTCGGTAATATTCTCTAGGTACTTGACTACTGTGCACCCAATCAATTAGAAATTTTGTGAGAGCCAGTGATTTTTTTAAAATCATCATCCATATTATCCTTAGGATATACAAAAGTGATATAAAGCATGAAAGAAAGAAAAAAAAAAACAGAGTGGCAACATTCTCGTTCTACAGAGAAATTGTATATTTGATTCTAGAGCCTTTCAGTATAAATGAAAAACTTTATGGAAAAACACAACATGTAGAGGAATTTATAATGAAGAGTAGCTTTGTGAAATACACAACTTTCTCAGTCAGTAGCAAAGGACAGCTGATCTGCAAGTGTTCAGTATTAGTGTTTGAGTGTAGGTGGTAACTCTGCCCAAAAAGCACTGTAAACAACATTCCCACCAAATATCCAATAAACACATGCACTGTTAACAGAACAGATACTAAGGAGAAGCACAGTCAGGATCAAGTCCTGGAATTAAAGATGACCCCTTACTGCTCCCCCAGCAGTAAGTCAACCTGCACTGTGTGGTTGCCCACTGAGTACAGAAGTCTTTATTAAGATCTGTCTGAGTCCGAAACTCCAGAGTAGGAAGGGATCACAGCAGGGAACAATCTGAGTCCACAGGACAGCCACCCCTCTGGTCACAGCTCTCAGGTATTCCTCCCTAATTCAGTAAGATAAGGAGAAAATTTGCACTCCTCTAAGCCATATGCTTCAAGATGAAAGGAGGATTGTGCAGCATCACAAAGAAAACAAGGTAACTTGAGTTTCCTGCAAAATAAGGCAGAACTATCCTACAGCTGCTCCAGCACTTCATGCTCAACACAGCAGCACAGGCCACTGAGACATTCTGACTTTTCTACCAATGTATTCTTTAACAGATCGTAACATACTGTCTCACAAAAATAACAGTTCTTCAAAACTAGAAACAGAACATGAGAATCCACACCAGGGCAGAAAGTGCAAAATACCTTCCCTTACTTATAATGCTACATCTTGTAAGCCTAATTAAATTAAAATATAGCTGAAGCTATATTTTAGGAAACAGTAGTCTGCCTTAATTATCAGGACATTTTTCTGAGTAACTGGGTAAAATCAGCACAGGACACCTCATTTTTCTACATCTGTCTAAAAAATAAAGGAACAAAGGCATATCTTGCCATAAAGTCCTAAAATTAGAGGACTATAAATACAATGTTGGAG
Organism: Chrysolophus pictus; assembly: GCA_037305975.1. Taxonomy (NCBI): domain Eukaryota; kingdom Metazoa; phylum Chordata; class Aves; order Galliformes; family Phasianidae; genus Chrysolophus; species Chrysolophus pictus. The sequence goes on from CM074578.1 coordinate 35,795,042, forward strand.
CTGTTATTAATACAGTTTTCACTCTTAAATTGGAAGAAGAATGGCAAAATGATGCACAGCTAAAATAGTAAAATAGAATGTGAGATACAGATGGTTCCATAAAATAAACAAAGAAAACAACCATAAGGGTCTTTTTTTCGATTTTATCTTACACTATTTGTGCAATGCTTAAAACTCTGAGGCATGTAAAGAACATAAAGGAATGAGGATATTTTTGCACTGTTCCCTTCCTACGACTCTTTCACTCTTCACATATAATAAACATCTTCACTGATATTACACTACCACAGAGAGCCAAAAGTATGCCCATTTGCACACAGTCTGCACTTGCAATACTAAACATGAAGACGTACTGGATTCAAATAGGCCTCCAACAACACATAGAAGCAAACTCTGATACTTTGTAAAGCTGAATTTTTTCTAGATGGTACAGAAATGTACAGCGGCATATAGGTATAAGCTTACACTGAAATAGAAAGTCATTTAAAAAAAAAAACAAACAAACACAATTTTAGAGATCTTTTTTGTCCCATTTTCATCCATTTTCCTCATTAACAACACAGAAATTTGCTGTACCTTTACAGAGTTAATGGTATATTAATATTCTACATAAAAGGCTCTATTTCTGTATCCTACTAAAGCAAGATCTTCATCACCAGACAGATCACCTTATCACACATCTCAAAAATTGCTTTTTAGGCTGTGGGCAAGTTTCATTAGTAACACTTTATGGAATACTGAATAAATGAAAAGCCAAGAAGACATAGCAAAGGGCTCTAAATATCCAGAATAAATGTTGTTTCCTATGTTACATACTGACAGGAAAATCAGGTAAAATAACTGGAGCCTATGGTTGTCTAGTGGCAAACTAAGTATAATGTACTCCTTAATCTGTAGCTTCAAAGCTTGAAAATGAAATACACAAGAAAATGGGCCATTACTGATTAAAGTGCTCTTCCAGACTCTCTGCATAGGATCCAGCTGGTGAGAGTTTCACACTCAAAGCACACACCTTCCTCAGTGCACCTATGAAAAGGAAGGGGCTCAGGCTCTCCAGCAGTCTCAGAACTTACTCCCTGTTCACCACTCCATCTGCTGCCTCTCCACCAACAGAGAGCATTGGTTATCTGTATAAAAGACTCTCACCAAGCAAGACAAGAGTTTGGAGTGAAAAAGTCAATGTTTTGAAAAAATACGGTTTTCACCCTTAAACAACCGGAATATTCAAACACAAGTCTTATGATAAGAAACTGATATGAGGAAACTGGGATTCTTCAGTCTGGAGGAGACACCGGGCAGACTTTCTTATCGCATGCTAACAACAATCTGAAAGGAGGCTGGAATGAGGTGGATGTCAGCCTCTTCTCTCACGTAACAGTGATAGGATGAGAGGTAACGGCCTTATGTTATGCCAGTGGTGGTTCAGGCTGGTTATTAGGAAAAATTTCTTCTCAGAAAGAGTGGTGCTACATTGGCACAGGCTGCCAAGGGAGGTAATAGAGTCAACGCCCCTGGTGGTGTTCAAAAACCATACAGGTATGGCACTGAGGAACAGGTTAGTGAGTGTGGTGATGGATTGATGGTTGGAGTAGGTGATCTTAGTGCTCTTTTCCAGCCTTAACGATTCTGTGATTTTCTAGACACTCAAAAGAAAACACAGATTTTGAATCAACACGTGCATATTATTTAGGGTCTCCAGAAACTCTGGCGTGAATAGCATCAATAACACGGCACCCGATGTGCTGCTATCCTGTCGTTACACCTCCACAGGTGCATCACAGACACAGGCAAGCTGTGCTGCTAAAAGCAGGCATGCTATTCACGGCTCGTGGAGCTGAAGCGTGAAAGCCACTAAACAAAGTGCGCGCCTTCAACATCACCGCGGCAATAAGGGAAACACCCCACACGATATCCAGTCCCATTCCCACTCCACACGCTGGTTTAAGGTGAAGACGGCAGCAGAACACTCAGCTGCGGGACGGGATGTCGTCGCTACGCGGCTCGTGACTGCTATCCCTCACTGCCATCCTCCCACTGAGCCATCCTGAGCGATACGGAAAATCCCGAAGCTTTGCTGGGCAGAACACGTCCTGATGAGGGGCAGAGGCGACACGGGAGCGGGGAAAAGAAGAGGGATAAAGAAACCTCTACGTAGCAGAGGGCAGCTTCAGTCAAGAGCCCAAGTGAGGACACGGCGGCGCGGTGGGGAGATGAGGCTAGGAAAGGGGCATGGCTCGTCCCTGCCATCCGGCCCCCGCCCACTCACCTGCTTGCCCAGGAACCTGCTCAGCTCCGCGCCGCTCTTCTCGTTCCTGCGCGCCACCAGCTGCAGCGGCTCAGCTAGGTGAAAGCGCAGGTCGGCCATGCTAGGGCCGGCGGGGCTGCGGAGGCGGAACGCCCGACCTCCGGCCACCGCCGCACGACACGTGGGGCACGCGAGGGAAGCGCACCTCGCTCCCGACTTCCGCTTCCGGTGCCGTCATCCGGCAGCGACGCTGATGGCCGGCCCCGCGCGCGAGCTAAACTACAGCTCCCAGCATGCAGCTCTCCGCCGGGCGCGGAGCTGCCGGGAGAACGGGCGCCTGCAACATGCTGGGATATGTAGTCCCCAAACTGCCGTACTGCTCAGGCGGGGCGCTGCGGGATCCGGGTCGAAGCTCCCGTTCGCGTGTCTTCGCTGATTGTGCTGCACTGTTCGCTGAGACGGCCGTCCCGTCAGTCATAGGAGGCCCTGCGATGGCACCTGTAGGAGGCAGAGCCACGAGCCGCTCTCAGGCCCTTCAGATCTGGGGCAACGCAGATCAGCAGAAGCGGCCGAGTTCCGAATGGAAGCAACTCAGCATCGCAGCACCTCAACCAGAGCCCGGCGTCACCTGAAGCGGGAGCGGGGCCGGGCCGCGCAGCAGGGCGGGTGGGCGGGGCTTCGGCGCAGGGGGGCGGGGCGCGGCCGCCTCGCGCTCCTCACTTTGGCGCCAACTGCTCAGAGTTGGGGGTCGGGTTTGTGGACGTCGCGGCTGCGGACGTGCGCTGCGTTTGCTGCCATTGGTTGCCGCCTCTGGAAGCTCCGCCCCGTCGGCGCCCGGCCTGCAGGACCAGCGGCGGCGGCGGCCTGTGGGGCGTCGCGGGTTGGGGTTGACCGGTGCGTGCGGGCTTTTTTTTCTTTCTCTTCCTTTCCCATTTACTCTCTTCTCTCAGTGCCGTGGAGTGCCGCTCTCTTCCTTCACGTTCGGAGCCCTGCCGCTTCCTAGCGCAGCCCGCCCGAGGTGTGCCGCTCCCGGAGGCCCTCCCTGCCCCGAGCGCTGTGTGCGCCCCGTGACGGGGCTCGGGCGGGAAGGCGGCGGTGGGGCGAGGCGAGGCGAGGCCGAAGGGCTGTGGCTGCTCCGGGCGGCGGGACCGGGGCCTGCCCTGCTGGGCCGCGCTGCTGCCGTGGGGTGCCCGCGCCCTGTGAGTGAGCTTCGGGGCTCAGGTAGAAGGCACGGAGCTGCGTCTCGGTTTGGTTTGTGCGTGTTGGGCAGCAGGAGGGAAATACGAGTTACGCAGTGGTATGACTGGCTGGGGAAGGAATACGGTCAGACCTGTTAGCAGGACGTCCGCATGACGAAGTTTCTTTGTAGGATGTTTATTCAGTGTATGAGAACGAAGATACTGCTGAAGACCTCACCCTGAAAGTCAGAATGGTTCTTTATGGGATGGGTAGCTTCTTGTTTTCACTCCTGATCAAGTTTTAAGCATGTAAACCTTGATGTAAGAGTTTTGACAGTTTGTTTTTGTCTTTTGTTAAAGACCAGCTATCTCAGGTTAAATGTTGCTCTTCTGTATGTCTCTGTTTTGCAGTGATGTTCTGAAATTGTTGGTTAATCAACTGTCTTTCTTCTTTTTGTTTGTAGATGGGGAAGCCGTAGGGAGTTTGTATCATGGCAGCAGATGAGGATGGACTGGGACTGTTTGATACCCGCTGTGCTGGTAAGATGAATTTACACCGTGTTCTGTTTGGCAGTGAAATAACACATGGAGTATTACAGAAATATGTAGGTCTGAAAGGTACTTAATAAAAACAAAATGGAAATAATGTAAGTTGGGACAAATGCTGGTAAGCTGTAGTTGCATAGCATGAAACAGTCTCAGTGTGAGCCACATCACATCATTGAGTGGTGAGGTGCTGGAACAGGCTGCCCAGAGATGTTGTGGATGCCCTGTCCCTAGAAGTGTTCAAGGCCTGATTGGAGGGACCCTGGGCAACCTGGTCTAAGTATTAAATGGGGAGACTGGTGGCCCTGCATGTGGCAGAAGGGTTGGAGATTCGTGATCCTTGAGGTCCCTTTCAACCCTGGCCATTTTGTGATTCTGTGATCACATCAGTAAGATTGCTTTTGCCACTATATGTACAAAATACAATGCATTTGTATTTTGGCTTTCTAATATGTTGCCAGAGTGCCTGCAACAGGCCTCTCACCTTTGCTTTATAGCATGTGATTTAACCTTCCTCATCTCTGTATTTGAGCAAGTTGAGAGGTTTGATCCTCTGTTTTTTGTTCTTGCAGACAAATGCCCCGACTTCAGATCTAGTACAAACAGTCAGGGTGCTCCAGTTCAGCAGTTTGTTGATCTGATGCGTTTGTGAGATTCCCAGCCTCAGAAAATTGGTGGATATTTATATTTTTCTTAAAAGTAATAATATTTGTTGCAGAACTGGAAAGATTCTCATGTAGGAGATGAGAGTAATAAAGAGGCACTGGAAAAAGATACGAGGAGAATCTGGAGAAATCTAGATTGAAACAATTTTGTAGAACCAGTTAGAATGCAAATAAATGACAAAATTAAAATCTGAATTATGACACAGACTATTGAAATGCTTCTTGTTACTTGGTGAGAATTATTTCTTTTAACAGTGGTGGTTTTATGATTCGAAATCTTTATCTTTGTCTGGATTCAGTGTATTTCAAGAAAATTGTTTCCAATTCAGACCAAGTCAGCTTTGCCAGTTGTTAATTTTAAATTGTAATTAAAGCCGTAAGATTTGCTTCATGGACAGGTCTTGTGAGATTTAGGAATTGATCACAGAACTTTATTTGCTCCCAGATGGTTAAAGACTGTTTCTCCGTATAAACTACTACTGCTATTCTGTAGTGCCCTCGGATCATGGCTATATGTAGAAAGTTAGAAGTTGGTGTTTATAAAAGTTTACTTTGTTGCTCTTTTTTCTTCTTACTTTAGCTGAAGCATCCCCCTTTAAGGAAGGTGATGAGAGCTCAGTGGATATTTATGATGGTTTGGACAGTGGCTTGACAGTTCCTGGTAGGTTGGATGAATCTTGTTAATTGGGTTGAAGTATTATAATCTGTTGCTTTTTAGGCTAATTTAAAGCAAGACCACATTTAGCTTTAAATTTACATTTAGCTGGGCTGACATGTGCTTCGGTGACCTACGTATATAAATTCAAGGCATACACATTATACACTGTGTAAATACGACTGATATGACTGAGAATTCTGAAGTATTTTACCTAAATGATTATAGTATAGTTTTCATGCAATGCTGTTTATTTTAAGAGACTCATGAAAGGGTGCAGAGAAACTTCAGCTCTTCTGTTTGTGCCTCACTATTAGACATTTTACCTTGGAAAACACACCTTCCTTTTGTGTTTCTTAAATAGCTTCAGGACCAGTACCAACAGTCACTGATCACTAAATCACCGGTGAGAGCTCCAGAACATAGTTTGTGTGATACAATGCATTTAGTAGGTCCTTTTAATCTTTAATGTTCAGAGTAATTTCACATGCTAATGTAAGTTATTTTCCTCTCTTAACTTCTTTTAAGGTAAGAAAGAAACAAAATTTCAAGATGTTCCTTTTTTTGGATTTTTATAGGGCAGTTTAATGAAATGCAGTTTCTGGTATTTGAACAAGTGTTTCTCTATTATCCTTACATCTGTGAGTGCATTGAATGTTTATGGAAGCACTATACTGCATCCTACAGATGTAAAACATTCATACATCTTTTTCTCTCTTTCCATTTTGTATTTGTTACCACAGTTAAGGGTATTCTCTTGGGTCTTATTTCAGATACCGAGATACATTGTTGTAGAAGTGATTCAAGTAGTAGTAAGGTAACGCAATGCAGGCATGTCATACCAATGTCATCACCAATGACTTTATATAGTCTAGATCTGAAGGATCTCCTCTTAATTTAAAAGGAAGATTGTTGAGATTTTTGTTACGTGCAAGTAAGGTGTTATTCATATGTCCTCTTGCATTGTGCTAATACTCTGTATTATTTGGATAGTATTGTCCAAAGAATCGAAACAGTTTTGATAGCTGACTTCGTTTGATTGTAAATTAATCTGTATTTCAGAGGTGTCATAAATCAGGTCCTGTCAGTAATGTGTCTGTGGTAAACAGAGCACTCAGATTGAATGAAGAGAGAGCTCTGTTAGCTAAATAATTTGTGTGTGGTTTTTTGTTTTTCTGTCTATTTCTTTGGACCTAAAGCAAGATAGTTCATCTTTGTGAGGGAATATAAAGCAGTACAGGAGGTTTTCACTTTCACATTCAGCACGAGAAGCATGGTATTCAATCTCATATCAACTCCATAATAGATCATTTTTTCTTCCCATTTCATTCTGATCAACTGAATTGTGTTTCTGAATGTGTATTCTGAGTATTCTTTCTATTGTTAACTTATTTTCAGCTGCAAGCATTCAAAAGTCAAGTTTGACCAAAAGCTGAATGAATAGTAGCATGTACATAGTTATTCTATCTTTCTACTAGCTAGCGGCACAGGAATTCTGGAACTTTAGGTCACTGCTTAGAGTTGTTGCTTTGTAAATTAGGAAGCTTTATTGTGAGCTAGCCCTCTTTTGACTTCAAACAACTTAGTCACAAAACGTGCCCTCCTTTGTTCTTAGAGGTTCTCTTAATCTATGAATTTTCTAAAACTATGTTTTTAAGTTGAACTTTAGATTTCTTTGTTATCTTTTATATTGATGTAAATTGGATCATGTATTTCCAATAAAAACTTGTACAAAAGTTGAAGTCCAAAGTGGATATTTCTTCAGAAAAGGTCATGTTCTTCTCTGTGATACAATGCAATCTACATAGAACTTGTTTTTTTTTCTTTATGTGATGTGTTTTTCTTTCTACAGACAACTCTGCTCCAAATTCAACACCAGCTGGCAACAGTTTAAACTTATTTGATGAGATATTAATTGAAGAAGGAACTGCAAAGGAAGCATCTTACAATGAGGTGTGAATTAATGTAACAAAAAATAATTTGTTTTTTTTAATCTTGCAAGAAATGTTTGCTAGTGTGCTCACATTATTGGGAAGATAGGAAAACCACTTCTAAATAAAGGAATGAAAACTTGTGTTTATTTATAAGCTGTAAGTCAACAAGTTTATCAGAATCAATAAATCTTTCACTTTATCTATGGCGCATAGGCTGTTCTCACTTAACATCTTTTTGCATGCAGTTGTATCAGTACAGGAAATATTTGTTTCGAGTTAAATATCTGTTCAACGCTGTGCAAGGATGGTCTTGACATTTCTTGTAAGAAGTTTTACCTAACTAATGCAGATAGGGTGTGAATTGTTCTCATAAGTCCTTGCAGTAGATAACTGCTTATAGCAAATCAGGAGAAGACTTACTCATGTAACGTCATATATCCAAGTTTGTAAGATGAGTCTAAATATAAACTCAAGATTCAGAGTAAAGACATCCACAGATAAAATACACTGGAGAAGAAGCAGGAACAAAACGCCCAGTAGTCCGCTAAATTATGAAAATGTCGTAAGTTTGAAACCAGTTCATTGTCAAAAACAACAAATAAGGAAGTAGGCATCCAATTTTAAAGAAAATCTCATACCACGTGTATATTTAATTTTGTGATCTCAACAAGAGCAGGTCTTTTGCAGTCTATTTCTTTCAGTCTAAGTTTGATTTTAGATAATTTTCTATCATGATTATGACTTTCCTTAACTATTTTGTATTATGTAAAATCTGATAAAGTTTCTGTCTGTAAGGCTCTTGAGAACTGCTTGCTTTACACGGTCTTGTCTTTACTTTCACAATTGTATGGCTTCCTATTACAGTCTGGCATGTGGCAATTGGGCAAGCACACACAGATTTCCTCTTACATGAATGTCTGTGATGTTTTATTAATTTTTATGCCTGTTGGAGTGTATTGAAGCTTTTTTGTTTTAATATTAGGGTTAGAGTTGTAGTTTTGGGAAAACAGAGCTTTGAAATATAAATTGTGGTGTTAACAAACTAATAATCTAGAAGAGTAACTTTTTGCGTAATTATGTCCATTTCTGTACTGTGAACTCTTTTCTTTGACAGTTGCAGGCAGAGTATGGAAAATGTCAACAGCAAATTAAAGAGCTGATGAAGAAATTGAAGGAAGTACAGGCACAGGTACTGTAGATCCAATGGTAACACTGTCAAGATTTACGTAAAGCATACTGAATGTTGCCTTGAGAGAGTTAATTTCATATTCTTTCCATAACTAATTAAATTGGTGATTTGTAATGCACATCTGTAAACTCTAAGACAGTGATTAGGACAAAATCAACGGGTAATTTTGCTTGTTTTACGGTGATGTGTACTGCAACACTTGAATTGCTTAAAAAAGCTGTCTCCTATCTCTGATTAAAAAAATAAGCATGTCAAACGAATACTTTAAAAAAAAATAAATTCTTTGGTTAATTAAAATCTACCTGTAACGCAGCAGGGAGGTTGCAAAGTACGGAAGCTGTCAGAACTGAAAGAAGATAGCTGTATCAAGCAAGTGCCATTTTGATAAGGCTGAACTGCTCTTCACATTGAGCTAGTATCTGCGCTATGTCATCTCATATAATTAGATTATCTTGGGCAATTCTGCATCTTGCTCTACTGTGTGTTATAGATAAGTTGAAAAGATTCTAAGCTTTAAATGGTAAACAATTTCTGCTGTGACGCTTCTGAATTGTTTTCTACAAAATGTGTCTGTTCTTCTGAGCAGGCCTTGCTGAGAGCAGTTATTAAAAGAAGCTGTCTTTAGAATTGTCAAATAGGATTCTAGAATGTTCCATCTAAAAATACTAGAATGATAGGGTGCTCAAAATTGTATTACATATATTCTGTCTTTATCTGAAGGAGCTTAATGCCACATTCGATGTGGTGACTGTGAAAGCGACGAGTTAAAGAATGAAGCAAAAAGGAGGACTGTAGTCTTTTAGCTTTGTTACTTATTTGCTTGTTTGGTTTTTTGGTTTTTTTTGCATATTTCAGTTTTAATAATTTGTGTGCTTACAACATTGCAAGTAATTACCAAGCAATAAACAGAAATGTGAGTGATATTTTGTTGTTGTTTCAGTTTCTTAACAATTAAAAATAATAATAGTCTCAGCAATTCTGACTTCATGTGTAAAATGTTAATTTACACATAAGATAGGACTTTTTTTTTTTTTAACAATTGTCTTGTGGTATGCTTTGTTACATATTTGGTTTCCCAGGCTAATTCTCATGTTCTCTTTTTTTCCCACTCCTTTTGCTGTTTAAAAATAGAATATCATTCTACAGAATGAAAACCAAGCTCTTAAAAAAAATATTTCAGCACTTATCAAAACAGCAAGAGTGGAAATTAACCGTAAGGATGAAGAAATCAGTAATCTCCATCAAAGGTACAGCTAGACAGTGGAACTTTAATTGTGTTTGTTGTCTGATCATGTTTATGTACTTGTTTATAAACCTTTTATTTTATGTTTTTTTTTTTTTTTTTTTTGATTTCTTGAACCAAAGTAGTGGTCTAAAGTTCAGGACTCCTGTCTTATGGTAGGGTGACCTGCTTGTCAGTTATGCAGTGTCAGCCACATCATTTATCTGTTGTGTTTTAGTTTGACCTTTGGATTTTTCTTGCACCAAAAGGTGTTGTAAAGAAGTTGAATCATTTGACATTACTTGCTAGAGACCATATATTTGTCAAATATGCAATGTTTTCTAATTCAAGAAAATTTGAGAAATTATCAGATTGAGATCAAGACGTTTTAATGTGCAATTCATTCAGTTATTGGCTTTGATACACTTTCAAACCTCTGAGTGTAATTTTTTAAAAATATATTCTTGTTTTGAATATTCATCTTCACCAAAGTGCTTTCAAATTCTATTGCAATACCTTCTGACAGTGATGAAGATTGATAAATTAAATATTTGTTCTAGCTGTTTTAGAGGCATTTGTTAAGGAAGATCTTGAGAAAGTGGCACTCTAAGATCTTAGAAATATGTGTTGCCTGCAATATGATCTATAAAAAATTATTTCACCTTAAGCTTCCGATCTGTCTGAGGACTGCTTTGAGAGAAATGATTAGTGGTTATTTAAAAAAAAAAAAAAAAACAAAGAAAAACGCTTGGATACTGACATTTGCCACACATGAATCCAGATGTAATGGCAAAATCTTGTCAGTATATTATAAAATTAAACAGAAATGTGGGAATGGGTTTTGGATTACAACTGCAGTTCTCTCTGAAGCTCAGTTCTCATCACACAATTGCATATTCCTGGAATATAGTCATGTTGCAGAATACCAGTTGTTACATATTTGAATTTACTGTTTTGTTCCCTGAACAGTGTGCAGTTTCAAAAAGCAAAACCAGTCCTGTTTTGTTTTGAATCTGAAGAACTGATTCCTTACAATTGGACACTGGAATCAAGATATAATTTCAGGCCGAAACAGAATGCCTGTGTGTAGTAACTACTTCATCCTTAACTAAAAACAGAGGCCATGTATTTGGAGGTTGCTACTATCATTTTTTGTTATGACTTCTCTTTACTTCCAGACGGATTAGACACAATCATTCTTATGAAATAGTGGAGGGTATTAAAGAAAGTTGATGTCGTCTTTAATTATATAATTGTGATGAAGTGCTTTATTGAATAGAAATGTCTTTTTTGTGTGTGTGTGTGTGAGTAGCTTTTATGAGTACTTTGAGTAATGAGTAGGAGTTCAGATTATGTATACAGACTGCATGTGCCTTTTTCTATTTCACTTTTTAATTTCTTTTTATTATGATGACCTTGGAGCAGTAATACCTGGCCTTGATGAGGCTCAGTTATTGTAATTTATTAGTTTTCTGCAGCTTGCATGAAGTTCCAACTTCAGAATCTTGTTTGCTTATTAAGTGGAGTAAGCACAAGTTACTATTGTTTTGGCTGTCATTTTAGGAAGCAGTAAACTGTTAAATTGCACTTTTTTATCTTGAATATTGTGAACAGTGCGTAAGTGGATTTAAAAGAAAAAAAAAATCCTAACAAAAGGCTTTCTTGCTGGACAATGAAATACTACTTTAAATTACTGATGCAGTATTTCAGAATAAATATGGTATTTTTCCACAGATCTTGCATTTTCTTTACATTAATTTAGTTTGGAAAATACATACACAAAATATATTATTTTACTATGTGCTAGGGATAAAGTAGAAGTTTAATAACTTCATATGTTTTCTTCAACTTGAAGCTGGAAGAAAGGTTGACAAATCTGTAGAAAGAGGTAGATTCATTATAATTTGACTTCAGTTATTTTTAAATAAATTTCAAAGCTAACATGAGGATTTCTTTTCTCTGTATACATAGGCTATCAGAATTTCCCAGTCATCGAAGTGGCTTTACCAGGGCAAATCTTCCTGGATCAATTAATGGAAGGTGCTCTGAGATGTGTAAAACAAAAGATTACAAATTCAGATCTTCTGACTTAGGTGACAGTATAAAGATGGATCATAGAATGAAAAATGACTGTTCAAAGGATATGTACTACAGTTATTCATCTCACAGTGTGGAGAATGGGAAGTCAAGCTCTGATAAAAGAAACACTCCGTATGTACTGCGATACCCTCCTGAAGAGCTCTGTGGTGACAGTACTCATATATGTCCATCAAACCATGATCATAGTTCCAACAAGGATAACAAAAAGGAAAAAAAAGAAACAAAAAGTGATGAACAGTACAGTAGTGTCAACAAATACAAAAGAGAAGTACATCAAAGTACTGGTAACAGTGGTATTTGTAACAATACCGATAGTGAAGAAGGGAATTCAGATCCTCATCAGAAGCTGAAAGCCCACTCAGAAAAGACTAGTAAAAATGAGTTACAGCAAAAAAATCAGAGCATAAAAGTCAAATGCAGCCCATCCACAGAAAGAAAAGTAGAAAAGAGTGTTTCTTCCTGGGATAAACAAACTACTGATAAAGACAGATGTCAAGCAAGAGGAGAGTTGTATGCAGGTGAGAGATCGCTGAATGTAATGAAGAAAGACATTAAAATGCATGATAAAGATGAAAAAAACTCTAGCCAAAAAATTAAACCAAATGAAAAACTACAGGAGCAGTCAAGGAGGTCTGGTAGAGGGAGTAGTCCATACTCAAAGAATGAACATTCAAAGACTCTTCATGAGTCACGTAAATGCCGCGCGGAAGAGTCCAGAACAGGAAGAGACATCAACTGCAAGAGAGACAGGGGAGCAAATGATCATAGTTCTCGAGAAGGAAGGTCTTCACCTTCTAATTCCAGCAGCAGAGAACATAAATATGCACGCTTTAAGGAAAACAGTAGTAGATATGAGTGGGAAACAGCACATTCCAAATCAGAGAAGCACAGAACTGAAGAAAAAAGGAAAAGAGAAAGAGAAAATCAAGATGAAAATAGACATTCTAGAAGTGAAAGAAAAGCTACAAAAGAGGTTTCTCACCAACCTGCAAAAAAATCTAAGAGAGATACAGATATAAAAAGTGAGAGAAACAAGTCCTATAAGTCAGAAGAAACAGCAAGAGTAACAGATAGTTTAAAAGACCATAAATTTCCCCAAACTAAAAATCACTCTGTGGTGAAAAGCAAAGACTTGAAACTCAGCTTTATGGAAAAACTGAATTTAACTCTTTCTCCTGCAAAAAAGCAATGTCTTTTGCCAGCTGATGGACTTAAAGCACCTTCCCAAATGGCTACGGATGAGGGAACTACAGAGTTTACTCTGCATACACACGTGGTAGATTCTGCCCACCCTGTTAACTGTGGTGCTGCAGAGCAAATGAATTTAACGCTACAAGTTCCAGATGCTGCAACTAAAATCAGTGTGGAACCAACACTTCCTGTTTCTGTCAATTCTGAAAGTGAAGCCTTGAAAGTAGCAGTAGCAGATCCAGCTCAGTCTGAAGCACTGTCAGCAGTGGCAACCTGTGAAGTGAACTCAAAAACCTTACAAGAGCCAGTTGTGGACTACATACAATCCCAAGCCTTGCTGGGAGCAGCAAAGGTACTGATTCCTGATGAGATGCCAACTGAAACTTTGTCATCATCAGTAGCAGAGGTTTGTGATCCAATTGAATTAGAAGCCTCAGCAGTGACAGATCTGAATCACCCTGAAGCGTCCTCTCAGGAGGTGGCAGGAAGCATGGCACAATATGAAAACTTGCCTGTGACAGTATGTGTGATGCACAGTGATAATGTGCCAACAGCAGAAATGGGACAATCTAAAATGCACAGTGAAGGTATGGAAACCCTTCCTGAGTCAGCAGTGGAGAAGGAAGAGGAAAATGAAATATGGCTAGCTGCTGACACAAAAAACTCTTCAGACCACCAGGACTCTCAAAACCTTGTCGTAAGTAACCTGGAAGCCAAAAGTTCTGGTGACTTGGAATCATGTGATGCTGCGGATGATACTAATGAAACAAAACAAGAATCTTCAGTGGAAGTAGTGAAGGACGGTGATCATTTGACTGTAGAAAATCTTGAGCATCCTGTTGAAGAAAAAGCGGTCTGTGGAATTAGTATGAATGCGTCTCAGTCACCTGACAAAACTGTATTAAATAATGTAGATGTACCACTGGTTGACCAGAATGCTTGTGATATGGAGCCGGACTTAACTGATATTGGTACAACTGCATCTTCATCTATAAGCAGAGAAATGTATCCTAGAACTAAAGAGAGAGAATCTAACCCAGTATCTGTTGATGATGACAGTTCAATACTGAGCGTTGATCTCAATCACTTGAGGCATATTCCAAAGGCTATCAGCCCACTGAACAGTCCAATACGCCCTTTGGCAAAAGCACTTAAGATGGAAAGCCCCTGCAAAGGTCTTGTGAAGAGTTTTAACAAAGGTATTCATATGTTCTAACTTGTTTTAGAAATAGAGACGTAGAAGATGCATTCGTGGAAAGCAGAAATTACTTTCTTTTAACTGCTTTCTCAAAAATACAGATGGTTTCTTCTTTAGCTATGTAAATCACAACCGTCTTTTGTTTATCACGGAACTTTTCATTGCTAATGTCACGATTGTACTGATAGAACTGCAGTGCAAGCAAAATTGGAGTTAGTCACTGCTTAAAACTAAATAATTGAAATAAGAGTTAATATGCGGATGTCTAAAGTGTGTGTGTGTGTATACACACACACACACGTCTCTTACCCGTTGTTACTTCTGACTACATATATTAGATCATTCTGAAATTTTAGAGGCAGGAGTAAGTTAGGATCATATTTTTTTCATGCATTTGTTTCTTCTCTGAACACTGAAGAGGGTACCTAAGACTCTCAGTTTTTAGGAGTGTCAACCAAGAAAAGTCTCTGGATAAATTTCACTGTGAATTTTTAGGTGCGTTTTACCATTGTGAGTCAGTTAGTGGAAAAAAAAATAGAACGCATAATAGAACACAAGAATATACCAGTAATAATAAGCTGACTCCTAAACAGGATATCAAGAAGGTAAAATACAGTGACAGCACTCAAAGAGAAAATAGGCAACCCAAAGTTTAAATATTTTCCTTGGCTAATTTTTAAAACTTTTTGTAATGTCCTGCTGCAACTAATAGTTTTTCTTGGAAATTTTGGCTTTCTAGAAGAGGAACGGGAGAGTAGCAGTGAAGTTCTGTTTCATGTGTTTTAAGTCACAGTGTTTGTTTGGTTTGGAGTTTGTTTTGCATATCTTACTGTGGTTTACTCTCAGATTCTGTCTCCTGTATTTGATAAAGCCACTCTTTCACACGTGGATTCCTTTAGTGAGCTACATTTTTATTCCTACAGTGGTTTATATTCTTTGAACTGCCAGGGGGTATATGGGGGCAGAGTAGATTAACATGAAATAAGTGTTTTTCTCTGGTTTAACTATAAGAATCATTTCTGTCCAGAGCTTACAGCTGTATTATGAAGCAATGACTTTCATCTCTAGTTAAATGCCTCGTTGTCTTTGTGATCTAACTAGTGACACAGCTGTCAAATGTTTTACGTGTGTTAAATTGATGGGAGATCATGGCTTCTCTTAGCCTTGAAATTCAGTACTCCCATCTCTGCTATTCTGCAGGATATACATTAATACTGTATTTTGACTGCTTTTGTTTTGTTCTTCTGGTTTGAAAAAATACCAACTTGATTAGTTTGAGAACACATTGATCCTTGTAAAACTGAAATGAAGGCAGTAAAGAAATATTGTTGTCCAACTGTGTAAACATTTTCAAGTACTGCTTGAAAACATTAATGTAAAGATTATTTTATAATGAGATGGAATTCAGGTACAGTCATATACCAGATGAAAAGTTTGTTAGAGGTCACTAAGCAGTCTAATCTATGTGAGATTGAACAGAAGAGTTTTATTAACTAGTGTCCAGCAAGCCTGTAATTAACTGTGAATCTCATTAATCAATACAAATGCATTTGAGTGGATTTTTTTATACACTGGAAATTAGCTTGCTTTGTAGCTAATTGTAATTATTTATTATATTATTATAATATTCCTTAACTAAATAGTGTTTGTTTTGAATTCTAAATAATTATTAAATTATTGAATCTATAAAAAGTATAAAACATTTAATGAACTTGTGAAAGAGCCTTTCCTTTCACATACTCCCTATTTTTTATCATTCAGGAACCTGAAATTGCGGTTTTTCTCAACATCTCTTTAAAAGAAGAAAAACAAAGAAACCTTTTTATCCCATTGTGTTTCTTTATGGTCCTGGTAATCTTAAATGCGTCAACAATTGAAATAGGAATTTACCACATATATAGTGGCTAGTATAATGGGCCTCTCTTTGTTCAGTAACTTAGTGTATTGATGGAATTGAAGAGTTGAAGTAGCTCCTTCTTGTCTGTAGAGGAAAAGTTAGATGAATGGAGACCTCAGTAGGGCATTTATATTGCTTCTTTTGTTTTCATAATAACATTATTAAAAGGAAATCAACTGTTAAATGTATGTCTTAATCCATAGTGATGTCAGAGTTAAAATTCAGCTTGTGCAGTGTTCAAAAAAGTAGTTAAAGTGAGTGGAAAAGTTCAAAGCTAATGAACTTTTCAATGGGTATGTTTGTAGGAAAGATCATGCATCTTTGATGAAATGTCAAGTCCTTATTGGCCCTTAGAAGCTCAGAAAAATCCCATTCTACTGAATGAGAACTGCCCAGACTTTCCATAGCTCAAATTTCCTGAATTGTCATTGGCAGTTTGAAACAATCCTGAACAGTCACCTTGAAGAATAGAATTTTCCTTGTTTTTCTAAAAATATCTGTTTATAATTATATTCTTTATGATTATTATCAAACTGTTTTCTTTTTATAGATTTAATTCCTGAAAGTACAGTTGTCATCTGTCCCTCAAAGAATTTGTCAAAGGAGGTAAATAAAGAAAATCAAAAGCCTCTTAGCCTGTCTGATGCACGCTTAGAGATCGAGTCTCAGCTGAGTATCTCTTCAGATGAAATAGAAGAAGGAGAAATCATAAGTAGTGATGAAGACAAGGAAAAATCTAAATCAGAAGGACACTCTGAAAATCCAAAAAAGATGAGACCAAAAATTTCTCCTGAAACACGGAATTTGACCAGAAGTCCACAAAATCAAAAGAACAAAACTATACATTGCAATGAGGATAATGGAAAATTTGTTTCTGTGAAAGGAAGTACGAAGAGCAGAGAGAGACATAAAAATCAGACTTTCAGGTCCTCTGAGGAAATGAAGAAAAATAAAACTGTGAGCATTACTTGTCTTGAAAAAATAGTTCAAGTTATAGTTGAACCTTCAAATGTACAAGAAATCATGCAAATGCTAAGAGCTATACGAAAGCAGATGAGGAAAAATTATATGAAATTCAAGGTACGCTTCCCAGTTCAGCATTTTCACAGAATTATTGAATCTGCTATCATAAATTTTACATCTTTAATAAAGCACCTGAACTTTTCCAAAATGTCTACATCGGGTGAGACATTAAAATTGAATATATGTGATATTGTAGAGACCAAACTCAAGCAACTTAAAAAGAATGCGATAGTGGACCATCTTTTTGAACAACAAGTATCAGATATGAAAAAACGATTATGGAAATTTGTAGATGAACAGCTTGACTACTTATTTGAGAAGGTGAAGAGAATTATAGCAAAACAGTGTGATGTGATAAAGCAGGGAAATGAGAGTGAGGAAAAGAAGCTTGAAAGGACAGGAGAACAAAACCACAAAATCAGTCATAAAAATGATGTGCAGAGATCTAGGAAAAAGTCTCTGAAAGTCAGATCTCAAAAACCTCAAGAATATATCCTTTCTAAGCAGTCTGTGGATTATCAGAGACCTAAGTCTCATCATGAGAAAAATAAAACAGATGCACCAAAAGCTGCTTTCCCAAAATGTCTTAACTCCATTGATAACACAAGGAATTCCCAAACCAAAGTGCAGCCCAGTAAGGAGAATAATTTACAATGCGCTATCACTCCATTGAAAGGTGTAAAACATGATAAAGAAGGATTTCAGCAATTCAGAGATGCTAACAAGTCTGATCTTAGTTATGACCTCCTCACAGAACAACAAGCTTCCACTCTTACGTTTAATCTTGTAAGTGATGCTCAAATGGGTGAAATTTTCAAAAGTTTGTTGCAAGGTTCTGATCTCTTGGAAAAAAGTGGTAGCAACATTGACAGACATGATTGGGAGTTCAGGACACCAGAAAAACAGTTTTCAGATAATCATAAATGCAAAACTAATGCTTCTGAATTAGTGCAAAGAATTGCTCCGAAGGAGGTTCATGTAGAATCTCGATCCATAGAGGATATTAGCTGGACTGTTGTTTCACCTATACGAGCTCCACCTTTAACTTCTAGGCTTCAAATGTCTGTTGATCCAGATGTACTAGATGAAAGTTGTATGTTTGAAGTTCCTACAAGTGCAGCTTCATGCAGAGAAGATGAATGCAGTTTACAAAAGAGTAAATCATTTGTTTCTTCTATCCTCCTTGAAGATTTGGCTGTTTCCTTAACTATTCCATCACCTTTGAAATCAGATGCTCACCTAAGCTTCTTAAAATCTGAGAATAATTCTGGCTCAACTCCTGAGTGTGTCCTTAGTGCGCATTACAGTGAGGATGCTCTTCTTGAAGGGGAAGATGCCACTGAACAAGACATCCATTTGGCTTTAGAATCTGATAACTCTAGCAGTAGATCAAGTTGTTCTTCATCATGGATGAGTCGTCCTGTTATTCCTGGTTTTCAGTGTCGCTCCAGCCTGCCAATGCAAGCAGTAATCATGGAGAAATCCAATGATCATTTCATTGTAAAGATTAGGCGTGCAGTGCCAACTATCACCCCTGCATCTGATCAGATTGCTTTAGTGAAGGAGGCACGGGCATCTTCAACCAAGAATGAAAAAGAAGAAATGAGAATTGGTGAAAAAGGAAGGGGCAGGCAGAGCACCATAGCAGCTACTTTGCAGGAAGCTGTCAAACCAGATCTGCTTAAGACAGATCAGTTACCTTATGTCAGCATTAGAAAAGAGCAGAATCCTGCCTTATCCCATCCTCTGAAGGAGTCTCAAAATAGTGCTGGAAAGGAAGAAACTACCCACTTGCTTGGACCTCATAGAAAGCCTTCAAATGTAGATAGCTGTGACACTGAAAGCCCAAGTGAAGGCTCTGAGCAACCTCAGACACACAAATTGGAAGTATCTGAAAACATAGATGGAACAAGTGTTGGATCCCAAGCTTCTTTTCCTGTTGGTTGCAGTGTAGTGTCAGACTTAACAAATGAGAGTGTTAAAAAAACATTGTATTTTGCAGTGGAATCTGCTGCAAGTAAGAAGAGCCAGCAAGTTTCTACAGGAAACTCAGAAATCGGGGATAAAAAAGAATTGGGAGAGTGCTCCGATGCATTCATAGACTTAACAGAAGACCTTTCCAATGAGACCATAGCAGGTGAATGTAATCTTGAAGAAAAATCCACTTTGGATTCTGATGGAGATTGCCAAATAAGCATAGATGACAAAACTAGTAAAAAACGGAAAAAGGAGACTGTTGAAGAGAATTCCAACTTAAAAAAACAACGAAAAGAAACTGATTCAGCAGATGAAGGCAGCAATGGAAGTGATGTAAAATCCGAAGGGATAAATTCAGGACAGAAACAATGTCACAGCAAGAATAATGAGTTGCAACAAAACAAAGACTCTTCTCCTTTGTCCTCGGGGGCATCGTCACCTGGTCTGTATGCCAAAAACATCATTAAAAAGAAAGGAGAAGTAGTAGTTTCCTGGACGAGGTAATTTCTGATTTCATCTGTTCCCTTTTATTTGTTTGGTATTTTAATCTAGGTGATACACTGGAAAGTGGGGAAAAGAACGATATTTAGGTGGTACAACATAGTACTACTTGCATACTTCATAGTAGTTTAGGAGCTTCCTTCTGTCTGTGCCAAATGGCTTCGTGAATATGATTTCTTCCCTTGCAGTACCACTGAAAGGTACAAAAGTCTATTTTATTCTTTTTCTTAGGAATTGTCCAGCAGAAAGCAAATTTCAGAAATGAGCTTATTTCCAGTAATTCTGTTAGCAGCCTTTGGAAGAGAACAGCTTTTCATTATTTTTTTGGGTAGGTTAAATCAGATTTGCCATAAAGAGTAATGCTTCCATACATTGTAACTAATTCTTTCACTTACCTATATTTTTGTGGCCTGGGTATTTTTTTTGCTTTTGTATTTAAAGCTTATATGTAAATGTAGCAAGGCCTACTTTATTACACTGCAATTTTTGGTTCCCCTGCCCATTTCCTTGCTGATCCAAAAATTGCACCCAACTTCTGCAAGAATGGAAGTCTTTGATGTTCCTACAAGGCCTGGAAGCATTGGTAACTGGATAAAGGAGAAAGGACAAAGATTTCCCCTGTACTGAAGGCATGAGAGCAAACTGTTCTGCTTGGGAATCTGTACTCCTCCATCTGCAGAAATGTAGTAGTCAATTGTTCAGCCCACGTACTGTTTGGAAATGCATGCTGTATGTGCTAGTTACCACCCAATTAATAGCATGTGCGTGACAAATGAGGTGGCTGTGTAAGGTGGAGATATGTGCAGTGTTATTGTGTGGGAACATAAAATAAATCTTTGAGAAGCTATGTTTAGCAGATTTCTATGTTCTTGCTACAGCTTCATAAAATCTGTGCTTTGTGTAGAGACCCCTAAAACATTCATATACATAGTTTTCTGAACTAAAGTTCAGATACAAAAGAAGTTTTGATGTAGGATTTTTTAAAGAAATAACTCCTTCAGGGAAAAAAAAGACTGTGAAAGCTATTTGGACTTTTTTTTTTCTTAAACATGCAAAACAATGAAATAGGATAATATTGTTAAGGATTTTCCTTATGGATATGAACAGGCTTTTTCTGTCTCAGTCTTTGTCCATCTTTGAACAATGCCTAAAAAAAAAAAAAAAAAGAAATATTTAAATAAAAAATTATTTTGTTGGGTTTTTATTTTGTGGAATGAAAGAAATTAGATGTAGTGTATTGAATTATTGTAATCAAAGATTCATTGTTCCTGTGATGTAGTGGTAGCATCTGTATACATTTTACAAATATCTAAACAAATTAACAGAAGAAACAGCAAGTCAGTGACACGTTTATTAATAGTCTCCAGATCCTTTTTTTCTCATTTGAACTGTAGATATGCTCTGAGTATTTTTGTTACATTAAGCTATTTATGGAAGTGAGATGCATCTCTATTTAATCTCTGAACTTCAGTGGGCCTTCAGGAAAAGTTGCTGCCTAGACATGCGAACTGAGGAAAATCTGCTTCAAAATACTGATCCCTTTGGAACTTAGGAGATGCTTTCAAATGAAGCTTAAGTTTTTGCTTTAGAAGCATGAAAATATTTATAATGATTTTGGTTTGGGGCTAACTCTTATAATAATCCTGCTGTTCCTAACAGGATAATATAGTCTTGCTATTGATTGTTTGTATTGATTCTGTTATGTGTCAGAAAAGGGGAGAGTCCTCTTAACAGTTCATCGCTCCTATTTGAATTCATGTAGTTTGGAAGTACTTATATATACAGAAATATATACAATTATTTTTATGTGAGCATATGTACAAATCTACCTTAAAACTTCAAAAATCTGTTTTTGCTATAGAAATGACGACCGAGAAATTTTACTGGAATGTCAGAGAAAAGGACCTTCAAGTAAAACCTTTGTTTCCTTAGCCACTAGGCTGAACAAAAGTCCAAATCAGGTAGGTAATAACCTATATAACTTGATAATAACTACTTGAATGCCTATTATAATTTGATAATAATTACTTCAGTACTTTTATGATTGCCATTGAACTAAGACCTAGAGAGATCTTCTGCTAATTAAGAGGGTGTTTTTTTTAACTCATGTCTTTTATTGGGGAGTTCTTGAAAAAAGAATCCTAGATTCTTCCAGTTGTTGCTTTTTAAAAGTATATGTTAACAGAATATTATGGTCCTGGAATTCATCAGCACCTGTTTGGTTGGTACCTTAAAACTGCTGCATTCAGAGCAAATTTCAGTCATAACTGATTTGAAGTCTTTGTTCTTTCCCCGTCAAACCTTCTCATGGGAATGAAGCCAGTATTAAACCAATAGTGAGCTGTAGCTCTTCTTTGGTGAATCTGGAGGCAGTTTCATAATCAAAGGTGTAGGAAGATTTCCTTGGAGTACAAATCCAATTAACACAGTGGTTTTCTTAAAATTCTCCCCTTAAAATTTAATGGAAGCAAAAAAGCACAAAATAGTCTTATTTTTTAAACAAACAAAGAGAACTTATGGTGTCAGATCAGTCTGTTTGTATGGAAATCCATAACATGCGTTTTTTGTTTTCCTCTAGGTTTCAGAAAGATTCAAGCAGCTTATGAAGCTATTCAAGAAATCCAAGTGCAAGTAGCTTACTACCATGCTGCTTTGTGGCTACAGGATTTAACCAGCAGTGATGGACTACAATCACTACTTGCGTGATGTACGTAGGAGGAGGTATCCAAGTCAGCATACTAAGTCTGATAAATCTGCTGCGTTCTGAAATGTTTTGCCAGAGCAACAGGATAACACAGAGGAATCTGGCTGAGAAGGAATGTGTGTGTACAAATGGTGTAGTATCATTTCAAGGGAGTGACATCTCGTGTTGGTTATATGCATTCTATAAGTAAGGAGAAGAATTCAATCAAGTGGAAATGGTGGCTTCTGCTTGTCTTGGCAGAAGTACTCTGTATGGTGATGTCAAACTGTGATTTTAAAACAGAAGAGTTCTTTGGAGTTGAGTTAGATAATGCTGGAAAATGATAAACATTCTTTCTTGGCTATGTTGAAATGTGAGAACTGGTACTTTAAGAAGTTAGGCTTTTTTCTTTTAGGGCAAGCCAACGTAATGATTACAATAATTTCAGAAGCTGCTTATCCAGTAATTGAATTCTGATGGAAAGAAATAGCTTGTTTTTCACTATTTTGTCAGTGTGCTTATTGGTGTGTTTCAAGGAGAGGAAATTTGGCCCTGAGTATAGGATTTGTCTTCAACTTTAAACATGCTCTCTAAGCCACTTGATGTCTCCTGTGTTCCAACTGAAAAAGATGCATTCATCTATTTGAGGATATCCATCTGTCTCCACTGATAATGGGGGAGGTCTAGACAGTTGGCCTCGACTAGGCTCCCTAACCTTTAGATTTTTAAAGTCAAATAAAATGAGTCCCAACTGCTGTGACACAGTGGAGCCAACCATTAAGTTGGTGACCGGTTTTTCCATTTCATCTAAATTGTGAAATAGTGACAAGTATTCGTTTAACAAGAACAATTGTGCAGTTTAAAACATCTTGCAGATCTGCTGACATTTAAAATGAGTTCATGCTAAGTTTGTATAGCTGAATATTCTTTTTCTTTCAAGAAAAACATAAAGAAATTTATCTTCTCCAAACCACATCTTGAAAAGATTCTTAAGTTAGTTTAAATTAAGTTAGTTTAGGTCAATAGGCCTTCTGCAGAATGGGCACTCCATTTAGTTTCCAAAAAAAAAAAAAAAAAAAAAGCGGTTTTGGGGTTTTTTTAATTAATTTAGAAACAAACCTTTGCAGTTTTACAAAATGTTACTTTATACTAATTAACCAGGAGAAAAACTTCTTTATTTTGAATACAAGCAATCTCAAAAGCTTGTCAATGTAGTATATTTTCACAGCAATGTATATATCGTTACAAATTGTTTAGTACATCAGAAATTCATGGTGTTTCTCTTAAAGGATTCTGGTAACTGCCTCTGGTTTTACTAGTACATACTAGAAGTGTGTAGCTATTTTTGTACATATCTATATATACATTGCTGCTTTATCCCAAGTTTCTAAAAAGCTTTCCTTCCTCTCTGTAAGAAGCATTCCTGTGAGTTGCACAGGTCAGGCTTGTATTATAAATACATTGGAGTTTGAGGTTTTCATTGCTATTGAAGATCAGAATTGCTGTAGTCTTCACTTAGTTGAAATATCTGCTGAGATGAGCTCGACTTCATTTAAGAGCCCCACTTACATGCACCGCCTCTGAACTTGGATTAAATTGCTTTCTTATAGAATTCAATGAATGCTTCTTGAATTTCAGGATAATGGTTTTTGGCTCACTTACTGAGACACAGTAACTAGCAGGACAGACTTTTCACTCTATTCAACCATCAGATAATTCATCAGGAAGTTGCCACTGATACCTCTGGAATATTGTAAACGTGACCTATGGAACTGACTGTCATGCTGCCAAACAGTGGATAGTTCTGATTTTAGGCAGCGTTCTGGGAGCTCCTAGAAGGAATTACTTGCATAGGTTGTAATGTCAGTTCTTGCAGTCTTCCATCTTGTGTGCTTGCTTCTAAAACATTTGCATTTGGTGAGCGAATGGCATCTTCTGAGCTGCATAGGCAAGACCTGGTTAGTGATTTAAGTTGGGAGATTAGTGTACCTGTTCATGCTTGTTCTTAAAAAAAAAAAAAAAAAAAAAAACATTTTTTACAATTGTTTACTTATTGAAATTTAAATTTAACTGAACTTGTTCTCAAAAAAAATGCTGCTCTGCAAGCTGACTAATATTTGTGGAAAAATCAGGCTCGAGTATTTTTATAACCATATCTTTATAGATCAAAACGTGCACAATACTGAAGGCACTGAGGGGAATCAGCCTTGCTACTGAAGTGCTTTCTCTCTGTCTCAAAAAAGCAGACAGTATTTTATTATGAAGTTGTTTATTCCTTGTTTGTGTGTATTTACTTTCTTATCTGTACAGGTTGGGGTGGGGGAGAGTTGACCTTTGATTCTGACTTGGATTTCTTTTTTTGTAAATTATGAAACTTTTTTTAATGTTCTGTCTATTGTAAGTATTTGTACAGATTCCTACATTGTCATGTAAAATATCCTGTGTGTGTGTGTGTGTGTATATATATAAATATATGTAAAAAATAGAGCTTTGTTTAGCCAAAGATGATTTTTTTTTAACTATATGAAGCCCTGGGTTTATTTTGTATAAACTAGTTTGCTTACTGTAAAAGTAATGCAAAAAATAAAACTGTAAAATTCACAGTTCTTGTTGAACTGAAGTTGGCTCAGAGTGTTCTTGTAACATTGGTGGTGATTTAATTCTCTAGTAGGGATTTTGGTGCACATATGTGAAAATTACTCTCTGTAAATCTATAGCCTCATTTGTGAAACTGCAGGCAAACAAAAACCTTTTCCAGAACTGCTGTCTAATGGTGGGGTAACTACAAATACTGTGAAGTAGCACTAAAATTGACTTCTGGTAGCTTGTGTAACTCAGTAGCTATGATGATGTTCTGACTGAAAAACATGGAGGTAATCAGCTGCTGCTCTCATACAACTACTGCTTCAATTATGTACTGCTTATTTTTTATGAACTTAAGTGCATCAGAAATTGAACAATTTAATGAACTACGAACTTTCCTCTAAACCTTTATGAATTACAATCTATGCCATTCCTGGCTTCCCAAAATCATTGCCTTTTTCATTGAGGAGAAAGACAGTTTTTTGTATCTAATATGTTTTTTGTTTTTTTTTTCCCCTGAAAGAATAACAGGCATCCCTTTGAGAGTCTTACTACACATACTGCTAGTGTAGCCTATGTCTCCTTTCATCCAACACACACATTTTTCCAGTACTTGGTTTAAAAAATTGTAATTGGCACAGGTATAGGAAGATTGTCCAGAGTAGAGGTTCATACCGGAGGGTTTATGGAGGAGACAGAGGTGTACGTCACAGTGAAAGCGTGGGATCAGGTACTGAATTTTGAGGAATTTCTGAGGCCTACATAGGCTATTGCCAGCTAGCTGTTTGTGTAGAATAGAAGACTGGAGGAATGTCATTTCTTTAGGCTCCAGTGCAATAAGATCATCCAGCTTTAGCTGCCAATCCAGCACTCTAAAGCTCTTTACTTTCTGTCAGCTAATTGTCTTTGTTCTAAAGCCAGCTGGAGGATAGTTTTACCAATTCATCTTCATGCAGTAAGGCTGCGTTTCTAAAGCAAGCCAAGAAGATTTTAGGAATTCTTAGCTTTCTTGGAAGAATTTATAAAGTCAGTCAAGATATTTCAGGAGCGAAGTTGGCTTTAATAGCCAAAAGTTCAACTACATTCAGGGGTGCTTTAGCCCAGCACTGCCAGCTGAGTGACGGAAGGGATTGCCCCACTCTACTCTGCGTTGTACATTCTCACCTCAAGCACTGCTTGCAATTTTGGGCACCTCAATATAAGAACATAAAATATAAAGCTATCAGAGAGCATCCAAAGTACAACTGAAGGTGGTGAAAGATCTGAGGGCAAAATATGAGGAGCATCTGAAGTCCCTTTATTTGTTCAGCCTGTAGAAGACCAAATTGAGGGGAGGCTTCATGATGGCCTACATTTGGTTCTTGTTGCTGGTCCTTATGTCGCCCACCAGATTCAGACATGCTTCTGCTTTTCCAACTCAAGTGGGTTGCAGCAGGCAAGTGGTAGGCTTATGCATGAGAGTTGCATACACGCAGACACAATCATCTGCCTTCTGCTAGCGTTTACACCATAAACTGCTTTCACCTAGGACAGATGCTGTCATACAAGTTTCTTGAACGGGTGTTCAAGAAACAGATGTTGTACTGAAGGACATGAGTTATTGGAAAATATTGGTAACAAGTGTGTGGTTGGACTGGATGATCTTGAAAGTCTTTTCCAACCTTGATGATTCTATGATGATTCTATGATTCTATGCTTATAAGAAGAGTTTCCTCAGATACCACAAATTCTTTCTCACCTCCAAATGCAAAAGACTACATGAAGACCCATGTTTCCTTCCTACCACTCCATATACCCTGGCCTTTCTTCCCCTTCATGTGTAATTAATTCTACAGTCCATTAGCAAGCTTGCATGAGCAATCCTTTAACAACACCAATTACTGTGTTGCTAAAGCAGAAACATGGCAAATTGTCCCTAGGCAGTTTGCTGTCACCTTCCCTGCCCCATGAGAGCTTGACACCTAATGCCATGGCTATGCTGAGGGCTGAGTAAAGGATGCTACCTGTCCTGGTGCTGTCATCTGTGAGAGAGAGAAAAGGGCGGTACAAAAATGTACTAAGCTGCAGATGAGCTGCTTCAGCTGGGAGCAGCATAGCATGTTCTCCATTTACCTCCATGGGTAAATCACAGCTGATCAGTTTTCAAGTTTCTTCACTGAACAGAGCAAAAGAGGGTGCTGCCATCAGGTGTCACCAATGTTCCCTGGTAAGGAACACCAGGCTTTGGTTGCTCTGACTAAACCTCAGAGGCCTTGTTGCCAAATTTGAAAAGAAGCATGTGAAAATACAATACCAGTGATAGACATGAGAGAACGTTGTCCTGAGAGAGAGCATGAGGGAAGAAGCATATGGATGAGAATGGCCCTGGGAGGTCTGGCTCTTTGGGGTGAGTATTAACACATCTCTCAGGAGTAGGGAGTGTAGTGCTACCTCCCTTAAAGCATTTGAAACATACATAAACTGTATGCCTTCTGCATTATACTGAGGCTGAATAAAAGGTATTATCACCACCTTCTCTGCTGCAGGGAAAGGCTCTGAACACAAACACAGCTTTCAGAGAGACCAGTGCAGCCCATGCCAGAGAGGATTGCTATGTAGATCTGAGCTAACCATAAAAGAGTGAGGGCAGTGCATTTTGAGAACAAGTGGGAAAATCCTGAGGGAGAAGAGACTGAAGTGGAAAACAGTCCTGCACCTTTTAGGTCTGAAGTGTATGTATTTTAACTCACTTCTTAGCTTGCAAGTGTGGTGAAGGACAGAGACATCTCATGCAGATGGGATGCAGAGGAATCTGACCAATGCAGAGTGACCCAAAAGAGAGATCTGACAAGGGTCGAGAGGAAGGAAAGATCAAAAAAAAAAATTATTTGGGGTTTTCATAAAGTACAGAAATAGGCAGTGGATGTTTTTAGCATCAGACCCTTATCTCTTGTGTCTCTGAGGTCTCAAGAAATCCTATTTTAGGAACTCGTGATCTCTTTTTAGGTCATGTCTCTCACAGATGCAAATCCTGAATGGTCTTCAGTGGTGTCTGTAACCTAGCTGAAAAGTTCCCAGCAATGAAGACCTGTGTTTCTGAACAACTTAAGTCTAGGCGACTCCATTTGCCTCCAGCAGACTAAATTAACTCACCAGGCAACAGAGTATGAAATCGGACATGACCGATCGATTCTTTGGCATTGATTCAGAGAGAAACTAATGGAATGTAAAGAAAATGCAGGAATGTGTATGACTCTAAAAGGTGCTCATTTACTCGTTTTACAAAAGAAAATGTAATTTAGGATATGGGTGGAGACACAGTGTTCAAAGAACTCAACGTAATGATGCATAGGGACTTTACAAACTATTGCCAAATAAATTGAGCCTCAAGGGAATAGCTTTGATAGATGCCACTGACTAAAATAATTGCATGATAATTTTGGCTAGAGGCACCGTCCTATAATCTGATGGTTTAAAATCGCATGCAGATTTTAGACTGTGTGATCCAAGCATCCAGACACAAAGAACGGAGAAGTCTGCTCCAAGTGGCACATCTACTCTTTGGCATTAAAAAAAAAAAGCACTGTGAAGGAAGTTTTCCAAGCTACAACCTTCAGCAGCTCTACAGGCTCCTACAGTGTTCTATGAATGAATAATCAAAGAAAGGCTTTCTCTTAAGGTAAGCAAGCAGAAAAAGAATGTGCCCAGGGAGGTGCAGAACAGGCAGATACCTGTCAGACTGATAGCAATTCAAATTAAAAACAAGAGTACTTGCATCTTAACATTTAATCTTTTTGGAAAAGAAGTATATTTCAGTAAGGCTAGGAATTTATGAAGCCTGTTATTTTTTGTAGTTTAATTATATGATATTGTTCACTTCCAGTGGATCAACTGGGCCAGTTTGTGGGTGTTAGCACATTGGCAATTTTCAGGATGCTAAATGTGTGTATTGCCTCTTTAGAAATGTAATGGCCGCAGGACAAAAAATGATTTCAGACAGTGACATATTTCATTTTGACCATCAATTCCAGTTCTATTTTAATTTATGGTTGATAAAATTAAGGAAGATTTAACTCTGCAGGTCACCTCTAAAGAGATCCTGGCACAAATTTAATATAGAAGTGATTTGAATATTGGAAAGTGATGAAATGAACTTTAATAGAAAATGAAAAAGAAGGAAAGAAAGAAAGAAAGAAAGAAAGAAAGAAAGAAAGAAAGAAAGAAAGAAAGAAAGAAAGAAAGAAAGAAAGAAAGAAAGAAAGAAAGAAAGAAAGAAAGAAAGAAAGAAAGAAAGAAAGAAAGAAAGAAAGAAAGAAAGAAAGAAAGAAAGAAAGAAAGAAAGAAAGAAAGAAAGAAAGAAAGAAAGAAAGAAAGAAAGAAAGAAAGAAAGAAAGAAAGAAAGAAAGAAAGAAAGAAAGAAAGAAAGAAAGAAAGAAAGAATCCTCCATCATCAATTGTGGATTTCCATCTGATTCTGATTATGTGCATGTATTGTTAATGTTTAAACACATATCACATCACATATAAATATTCAGACAGCCACAAAGGTAGTCAGAGAATGCATCCAACTTAAAGAAACTTCAAAATGGCACTTTACAAAAGACCGTAGTTTTCTGGAATTTGGAAGCCATAAAATAATGGCAAATAAAATTTAAGTGAGAATCCTGAGTTAGAGACAACTCCTGTTGCTTTCAATATTTTATTAGTGTGTTAGCAAAAGCATTCCAGGAACACAACAGACTGTGGAATGCATTCACAAATACACAATTTGTAAATTTGGATTTCCTATATGACCTGAAGATCCTCAAGATATTCCAGAGAAGTGGCTTGGGTATCAAGCATCTTGCAGCTGAACATAGAACAGCTCAGTGATGAATCAAAGAGCTTTTGGGAAAGAGGTGGTTAAAAATATCATCTTGCACTTGCAGCTAAAGATCTTCACAGCACTCTTATGTATTTCCTGCTTAATTTATTTCATATGTTTAAACTTATAATCAAGACAGAGTTTTAGTGATTCATTGAGGCTTTAAATGCACAAAATTCAAGATACGAATCCTAGATGCATTCTAAGTTTATGAATAAAATTCTAGACTGAGACTATAAATGTACTGTTATGTGTAAATTAGCTGTGTATTTGCAGTTTTGTGTTTCAAGGCAAAAAAAATTTGGACTGTTACACTAGTAGACAGGAAAATACTGAATGGATGGCATTAATAATGCTACCACCTTGTGGTACAAAATAAAAAAAATTCTGTCACACAGGATGCTTCTCAAAACTTCCTCAAATAAATGAAGGCTTAATAACTTGTTTCAATTGTTTTTCACCCAAAGTCATAGCAAAGCCACAGACAGGAATGTAGTAGGTGTAGAATTAATTTATTGTTGGCAGTGGATTTGCAAAATGGGGGGGAAAAAAAGTGTCTTCTTTCATGGTGGGTGGAAAATATAGTAAATATAGTAGAAGTGTAGGCAGTTAAGAAGTACTGTGGATTATAGCCAAACTCAGTCTCTCTTAAAATGATCTCACTTTGCATCTTTACTAGTAGCTGTAGTGTCTACATTCATTTAATGACTTTTAAATAGAAAATAATGATGAATTTATGAAATATCTCTTTCCATCCAAAGAATATATATGTAATATCATTATTAAAATTTGTATGTACTAGAAAGGGTCAGTTTGAAAAGAAATTCAGTGGTGTGTATAAAAATAACAATATTTTTTATACTTTAGATATGAACTTCTGACCATGGGCGACTGGAACTTGTTGGGCAGCATCCTTGAAGAAGTGCACATCCACTCCACTATAGTTGGCAAAATCTGGCTCACGATCCTGTTCATATTCCGGATGCTCGTGCTGGGAGTGGCTGCTGAGGATGTCTGGGATGATGAGCAGTCAGAGTTCATCTGCAACACGGAGCAACCTGGCTGCAGCAACATATGCTATGACAAAGCCTTCCCTATCTCTTTGATCAGATACTGGGTATTGCAGATCATATTTGTATCTTCTCCATCTCTTGTTTACATGGCTCATGCACTGTACAGATTAAGGGCTCTAGAGAAAGAGCGACAGAAGAGGAAAGCCCACCTGCGGGCTCAGCTAGAAGATCTGGAGCCCGTGCTTGAAGAACACCGGAGAGTGGAGAGGGAGCTGCGAAAGCTGGAAGAACAGAAGAAAGTGAATAAGGCACCCTTAAGAGGGTCTCTGCTGCGCACCTATGTCCTACATATCCTGACCCGCTCAGTGGTTGAAGTGGGCTTTATGATAGGTCAGTACCTTTTGTATGGATTTCACATGTCACCTCTTTACAAATGTACTCGGTCCCCTTGCCCTAACACAGTGGATTGCTTTGTGTCCCGACCCACAGAGAAGACCATCTTTATGGTCTTCATGCACAGCATTGCTGCGGTCTCCCTATTCCTTAACATCCTAGAAATTGCCCACCTGGGCCTAAAGAAGATCCACAAGACCCTCTATGGGCGACCGCGGCAGCCAGTGAGCCCTGTAGATGACGAGGCCAGTCCTTACAATTCCAAGAAGAACTCCGTGGTCCCACCAGCTTGCCCGGCCGCCGACACCTCCCCTCCACGCTCCGCGGCGGCTCCACCGCCCCCCACCGCTTCCTCGGCCACCCCCGCCCCGCCCGCCCCTCCTGGGCAGCCGGGCCATCAGCACCACGGAGAGCTCCACGCCGCCGCCCCGCCGCGCCGCCGGCACAGCGCGGCTCAGCACCACGGACAGCAGCCGCCGCCCTCCTCCAGCAGCGAGGAGGCGCCGCGGGCGACGGGGCCGGCGACGGCGGGGCCCGGAACGGGGGCGGGCCGCCGAGCGCTCCGCAAACAGAGCCGCGTGAGCGTCTGTCGCGACCTGGAGGAGAACCGCGGGGAATCCCCGGACAGCGGACACTGCCCGGGCACCCGCAAGTCCAGCTTCCTCTCCCGGGTGCTCTCCGAGAGCCGGGCGGGCAGCGACAGCGAGAGCGCCGCCTCCCGCCGAGGCTCCGGTCCCGGCTCCGCCTCCTGCTCCGGCTCCGAGGAGCAGCGCCACGAGGAAAGCAGCCCGGCCGGCACCCCGCCGCCGCCCGCGGCCATGGGACGCCGCGTATCGATGGCAAGTAGCGGCCCCGGGGGAGCGGGAGGGGGGCCCAGACCTGATCCGGCCCCGGGGAGCGGGCGATGGGTCAGGACGGCCGAGGCAGCTTTTCTAGGCCTCCTGGCACCGCCACGGCTGTGATCGTGCCCCGCATCCTTGGTGTCCTTTGGCGGGGAAAGCAGAAGCGCTGCAGAACGGCTTTTCTCTCAGCTGTTCATATAATTTGGCTGGATGTTCCAAACTTGCTTACACCCAGTGTTACTGTCACGCTTGCCTCCCAGCACAAATGACTTTTCTTTTCTTCTCTTTTCTTCTCTTTTCTTCTCTTTTCTTCTCTTTTCTTCTCTTTTCTTCTCTTTTCTTCTCTTTTCTTCTCTTTTCTTCTCTTTTCTTCTCTTTTCTTCTCTTTTCTTCTCTTTTCTTCTCTTTTCTCTCCTCTCCTCTCCTCTCCTCTCCTCTCCTCTCCTCTCCTCTCCTCTCCTCTCCTCTCCTCTCCTCTCTTCTCCTCTGTTCTCTTCTCCTCTGTTCTCCTCTCCTCTCCTCTTCTCATTGCTTCAGATCATGGGATTTGCCCTCTTCTTTACAAATTCTCACAGGAGCAAGCCCATAGATACACCTTTGTATAGGGCATGCAAGAAACAGAAGATTACTTCACACGATACTCCAAGTTATCAATGCTCTTTAATCTCACACTTCCTAAAAATAATATTTGAAAATTGAAGACAAAAACAACAACAAACAAAATTTGAAAATTCTTCTTGCAAGATGCAGAAAATACTCTCACACACTGTTCATCAACAAATTGCTCATGATTCCAGTTTTCACTGAGTTACAGTTCTCACAATATCTAAGTAGATTGCATAAGTCACGTTAAGTTGTCATTTAGATGCAATTTAACTACATACGACTTCACTTTTTCTGGTACAGGGAGGTGGCCTGGAGTCCTGCCTGTTCATTTTCAGGTGTTTTTATTTTGTTTTTGTTTTGTTTTTGTTTTGATACTCTGATGAGAAAAAATAATTAAAAAGATGATATGCAAAAGGTATTAAGCGAGGCAGACTTCCAGTCCCTGTTTAGAATTCATAGATGTTACTTGGCAACTTCTAATATTTGATGACAACAAACTTATCTTTCAGGTGAGAGCTTGCAGAGGAGTACATGCAGTTTGCAAAGCAATGTCATTATTCCTGAAAGTAACACTTTTTCTGGCATGCTGCCTTTATGACTATATTTGGGACCATTGCCAGCAATTTTAAATGTGGCTCACGATATTCTCAGTGCACTTCTGTATAAAATTCAGTCACTATTATGGCTAGTGCACTTTGCTACAGCATTCAAGGATACCACTTTCAATACATATGTATGCTGGTACATCATGTAAATGTTGCACCTGAGCATTACTGCTTATCTCAACAGAACAAGGACATTTCTCTTAGGAATTCTTTGGAAGAAAGGTTACCATCAAACTTTAAGGAGAAAGTGCATTAAATCCTCCACTGGAAGCTGGCACTAAATCTCTCAACAGGAAATTGAACACAAAACATGCATTTGACATGAGGAGTCGACTTTTCAGATCTGAGCTGTAGTCAAACCAACTGTATATAGAGAAAGGAATAAATGCCTTTCACTTGGTAGGATTCTGACAGAAGCGTCATTTAGCCACAGTGAGGACTAACAGGGCTACTTCAAACTTTCCTCTCTGGAAC
Organism: Chrysolophus pictus; assembly: GCA_037305975.1. Taxonomy (NCBI): domain Eukaryota; kingdom Metazoa; phylum Chordata; class Aves; order Galliformes; family Phasianidae; genus Chrysolophus; species Chrysolophus pictus. The sequence goes on from CM074578.1 coordinate 35,828,605, forward strand.
AGATGGAGACTAAGAGCCATTTCTCTGCTTTCTGTCCAAATACAGCATAAAAACCTGAAAAAGATTTATGTTGCAGCTGATTAGTTTTACACCCAAAATGATCACTCATCATATTCTATTTAGATTTTTGGTTATTGCTCATTTGGTTTGTTGAAGGCTTATTCAAATTGGAATGCAAAAATGAGAGAAGCAGAAATCTCGAAAACAATTGTGTTTGTTTGCTAAGTTTTTCAAAGCCAAAACATTCTCAAAAGTCTGTTCCCCTGGGAGGAAAAATCTTTTCCTTCAGCCATTTCTGGTCAGACTTCTTTCAGAATTAATAAGTTCTGAGGAAAGGTCACCAAAACAGGACCTTCACTGCACCAGGGAAAGCATGTGGCAAAGTATAGGAGGAGAGTAACTCCATGGCAAGAGTGATTTGCCACTGATTCTAGCTCACCTAACATATGACAAGAGCCCCACAGATCACACAGGTGATCTAAGCCTGCTATGATGGACACCTAGGATAAATACTATTATGAATCTCAGTATAGACAGGGGAATTTGTCATCTTCTTGCAGCTGGGAAATGCTACCTTCAAGGCCAAACCCTCAGTACTGAGGAATGCTGTCAGCATGCTTTAAAGGGATAGTGAGCAATCTGCTCAACACTGACTGGCTCCAAGATGGTCAGTTCCAAGGTTGATTTAGAAGATGGTAGATACGTCTTAGAGAATACATGTTATGTTATTTGCTAAGATATACATCTGGTACACACATAGTTCTGCATCTCTAGCTACACTTTAACTTCTTCATTCAGGGGGAGATGAAGCTGTGGAACAAAGAGGCACCTCTTGCATGCTCTGAGCCTACTGGTCCCCAATGGGCAAGGAGACCTTAGGAGTGGCTCAGCACACAGCTCAGAGAAATCATCTGCAGTGAATTCCATGTAATTGCATTCATAGAGGATATCTGGGAGTTAGAGGCGCAAAGGCTTGTGGGAATTATGCTGGTATTACTGGGAATCTACCCATGAATGACATGATGAGCAGAAAAAAAAAAAAAGAATTTTTAAGGTCAGGTGCACATTGCATTTTAAAGTCTAATAAAATCAAAAGGCTGATGCAGTTCTAAGGTAAGTATATAACTAGTACAGATAGAATTCTTACTCCTGGAAAAGAGTCAGGGCAGGAACTGCAGTGCTTCAGCATGTGATTGTTGGAGCATTGCACAAAAGGTTATTGCCTCACTGACTGATGTGTGCAGGGCTGTGTAAAGCCATTGGGATCACTGAAGAACACTTTTCCTTGCTGCAGGAGGATAAAAATAAGAGATCTGTGGAGCCCAGCTGAACCATTAAAAAATGAGAGAGCTTTACCATCCACATCATTCTCTGTGAGCACCAACCAACCACTTCTCTTCTCCAGCCATTTTCTACAAACCGGAGGAACAATTGCATGAAATCACAAAGCTCTGTTGAACATGGTCGCAGCTTAATGTTTCATCATCATGGGATTGTTTAGTCTGGAAAAGAGGCTTAGAGGAGACCTTACTGCACTCTACAACTTCCTGAAGGGAGGTTGTGATGAGGAAAGGTTGGCCTCTTCTCCTAGGCAACAAGCAGAACCTGAGGAAATGGCTGCAAGTTGTACCGGAGGAGGTATGAGTTAGGCATAAAGAAAAACTTTTTCTCTCAGAGAGTGGTCAGGCACTGGAATGGCTGCCCAGGGAGGTGGTGGAGTCGCCGCCCCTGGCAGTGTTCAAGAGGCGTCTGGATGAGGAGCTACGAGATATGGTTTAGTGCTTGTGGTAGCAATGGTAATGGGAGGACGGTTGGACTGGATGATCTTGCAGATCGTTTCCAACCTTGTGATTCTATGATCAGAGTGTCACAGCTGAGCAGAACACAAGCATTTCTGCAACAACTCAACGATGTGTGATAGTTTGTTGCTATGAGCACTTGATTCCTTTCACTAGCCTGTCTCTTCCTTTCTGAAGTAGTGCACCACAGTTGCATACTACCTGGGCACATCCAGCACCACTTTTTCTTTTCTACATAAAATTGTTTTCTAAATAGTCTGAAAGCATGCTCTGAAAACCGTGAGTTTAATTTGGTTAGCTGGGATTGGATATAGTTGCCTTGGAATGGTAACTCTTCTCACAAGGATACAGCCTTTCATAAGACTTGGACCAACGTTATCCCATCTGCACCCAAGCTGAACCTGCACTGTGCTAACTACTGTAACTGATAGAATAACAGCCCTCTTACTTCAGCACCCAAGGATAGAACAAAACAATGGGGCCATGTGACATATCTACTGGTTCTGTTGTGTTATTGAACCATGAGATGCTTTATGACATACTTATAACTATTTTAGCTGAACCAGTTTCATGGAGAACCAAAATTACTGGATGAAGATTTTCAGAAAGTATTAGGCATTTGGGGGACTCAGCTTCAGATTCCTGTTTTGTTTCCTGTTTCTTTCTCATTTCTATGCTTTTCTCTTTAACCCACCCTCTGGAGAGTTCTCTACCCTAGGGGTATCATTTCTTCAAGTCTCTATTTTTGACTCCAAAGAAATTAGTGTATCTGTAGAAGTAAAGGTCCTGCCTCATGCTGTATGAGGGCACAAAACTGATAATTAAGAAGGCTGAGGCTGAAATCCCGGCTCTGCTGAAGTTGGGGAAACCTTACTGTTCTTTGTGCTCTGTTTCCGTCACTACATTGCTTTGTTTTATCCCTCTGTGCTTTCCAGTTCTTCTTTTGCTTCTCAATTCTCCATTCACCTTTGAGCCTTTTACCCAGTGGGAGAAGAGTCAGCAGCAAGAAGTCTATGAAAGAGGGAGCCGCTATTCAACGTGAATGTTCTCAGTCTTCTCCAGAACAAGGTGTGGTTACTGAGAATTTCAACAACACTTGAGCAATAGATACCCACTCATTTAACCAGCTGCTCACCTGATGCATTCCTGGGGCTAGAAGCAGTTGAATAAGAGTCCATGTGCGTTGAAATAACAAATCTGATAGCTGCTGAAGAGTTCTTTTACAGCCAGACTCCACCAGAAAATCTACAGATGGGCAAGAGATTGGTAAAACCTGGTGTTGCCCCACTGGGATGTGTGAGACTCCTTACAGGTATTCACATTTACCACCAGTGCTGCTGCTGGTTTTGTAGAGTTTATGCAATCATCTCTAAAAGATATTCAAAGTATTTGTATTCTACATGTTATTCTTTACCTTGGAGCACTTGGGAAAAGCCTGTGATGATGACTGCGAGTGTAGCAATGATCCTGCTGGACCTGCTTGATCACTCAAAGGTACCCCTTCACAGACACAGACAATAAGAAAATGACAAATTTTGGGGGTCACAGTGGCTGATAAATAATGAACCTCTCCAAGGATTTGCATAGCAACAGACAGACAAGCTGGATTTCTGAAAGTGGAGCTAGCCTAGCCAAGTCTGTCTTTGTAGGGTTTTAAAGCAACAGAAAGTCCTTAACATGTGAAGAAAGGGCGATAAGATGTAGTCACTATTTTCAAACAAGTTACCTTTGGGATTAATGTGTTTCATTTAAAAGCAAGTTGTTCCCCCTCCCCTCAGCTACCCTTTAGCACTGAATGAAGCCAAGGTAAGTGTGCTGTCAGCATCCCTCTTCCCCAGCTACTTATGTGATGGGGCCTGGATTAACTGTTATGATTACGTTTCTTTTTCTCCTTTAAGCCAGGTCATCTTCATGCCTTCTTTCTCCTGTTATCTTTCAGAGCATGCTCCTAGAACTATCATCTATCATGAAAAAGTAATGACATTCTGAGGACAAAAGATAAACTAAGGGAATGAGCACAAACCACCTTCAGCAGAAAGATAAAATGCCGATGCTACTGTTCTCCCCCTCCATCCCCTTAAAATGCTAAATTCTAATGTTTAAGGAAGCAAACACGTATTTCATTCCTCAATTTTACGCCAATCCCACCAATACTGTACTCTGATTGCTGATGTTCACAAGTAGCTTGCTCCGCAATTTATGATTTTTCTCATATAGGCTGAGCTGGATCTTGTCAGTGCATGTTGTCACTGCAGAACCAGCCCGGTGTCTTTGGGACGATGCTTCGGAATGTACAACTTGTTATGCACATGGGCAGTGTTCATATCAGCAACCAGCCTGATGCATAGACCTTAAGGGTAGTAGAAGGTCCAAGACTTCAACAAGGAAAGGTTAGTTGAGTGTGAATGTAATTTGGAAGGCAATGTGGCCTCTATCTGCCCAGGGCTCAGCAGCCAATGAATAAAAGATGGACCAAGCACAGAAGGAAGCTGAAGAAGCTTGGGCACAGAATAAAATCTCATCTGAAGGATATTCTGCTGCTGTTGTTCTGCCTGTGCCAATGCAGTCCTCAAGCTCTGTGAGAGACTTTCATGCTCGTGTGGTGTCTTCATAGTTAATACTTCTGTATTCAAAATTCCTGGGCTCCATCAAAAGAGGGATGGCCAGCAGGGACAGGGAGGTGATTGTTCCCCTCTACTCTGCTCTTGTGAGGCCCCATCTGGAGTACTGCGTCCAAGTGTGGAGCCCCCAGTACAGTACAAGAAAGACAGGGAACTGTTGGAGAGGGTCCAGAGGAGGGCCACAAAGATGATCAGGGGACTGGAGCACCTCCCCTATGAGGACAGGCTGAAGGAGCTGGGCTTGTTCAGCCTGGAGAAAAGAAGGCTGCGGGGTGACCTCATTGCAGCATTTCAGTACCTAAAGGGAGCCTACAAACAGGAGGGGAGTCAACTCTTTGATTCCTGATAACTGCAGGACGAGGGGAAACAGTTTTGAGGGAAGGGAGATTTAGGTTGGACGTCAGGGGGAAATTCTTTACAGAGAGAATGGTGAGGTACTGGAACAGGCTGCCCAGAGAGGTTGTGGATGCCCCGTCCCTGGAGGTGTTCAAGGCCAGATTGGATGGGGCCCTGGGCAGCCTGGTCTAGCATTAGGTGGGAAGGTTGGTGGCCCTGCATGTGGCAGAATGGTTGGAGATTCATGATCCCTGAGGTCCCTTCCAACCCTGGCCATTCTGTGATTCTGTGATTCTGTGATTCAAAATTGAAACTAAGTAAAACCAGGCAATTCATTTAAAAAAAAACCTGTGCTTTTCTTCAGTTCTGTTTTAGAAGAACTGCGAAAACAGCTCAGGGTCATAAGAATCTTAATCCCATTGCTATTTTATTAGTCCATATAGATTAACTGAAGACAACAAAAGTACAAAGTTCTCATTTTGATTTTGCTAAGACAAGATTTGCTCTGGAAGGTCAGATTTCTGAAGCTTAAAGCAATCCTTCCAGTTGTGTACCCAGAAAATAAAGCACTTTGATTATCCACAAGCCTGTTTTTGGCCACGTGCTCTTGGCTGCTCTTATTTGCCAAGATTATAATAGCTTGCATCTGCCATTGATGTGCTCATCACTTCAGTAGCAAGAACAAGCTTGTTTGCTCTGTCAGTTTCCTTAATCATACAAGTCTTCTATAGGAAAGATAAGTAGACCAGCACGAAAAAAATGGAATCAAACATAAGGATTGCTTGAAATTGCAGTGTTCTTTAAAGCAAAAAAAGGAAAATGTTTAAGATGGTGGCCGTTAAGTGTAAGCAACAACTGACCACGGATGGAGAAGCTCTTGCTACAGCACATGCCTTGCTCCCAGGCTGTGATGATATGTAGTGGATACAGATTTGAGAGGGTGGTAAGTGTTCTTATGTTCTTGACAGGGAGATTCAGAAAACTGGGGAACTTTGTAAAGCAGTACTTCTGCTTTTCCTCCGTGAGAATTTTCAGGTGAAAAATCACAAGCAACATCCAGTGCTGTCAACCAAACCGGATGCAGCCAACATCCCTTAGGGCACTGGCCCAGGGCACATGGTATATGGTTGCTGACCTGGTGATAAAACGCTGGTCCCCAAAGGGGCCACATGGTCTTCTCCTGCTGTGATCTGGTGCTCAGGCTGCATACAGCCCCATGCAAGAAGCAGCTCCCCAGGCTGGTGGCATCTCTTCTTTCCTGTCTGGATTTTATTCTGTGTAAGTGACATGAATGGTCAGTGACACAGGTTCCTTACTCAGAAAAGAATGCTAGAGTTACGCTCAGAGATATTCAGTCTTTTTTTTTTTCTTGTTTCTGCATAAACCTCTTCCAATTTCTCTCAAGTTTTCTATAAAGGGGAAATAATAAACCCCAACCTCCCTTCTTGCCATTGTACACGTTCACTGAAACTTTACAAGACAAAGCAAAGACTTAGAAGATTTGCCTTAAGTCAAGCATGAGGGGAATGGGTATAGATACAGAGTGTTTGATCTTCCCAATCAACTCCTTTCATTTCTGCCATGAAACACCTTCGGCTGTTCCTGATCAGATGAAAGATAACCAGGTCCCTGCATCAAAGACATCGAGTGAATCCAAAATGCGACCACATGAGTGGAGGTCCTGTTGTAGACCACATCCTCCAGGCTGTGTCAGCCACCTCCAGGCCACCCCCAACCAGCTCCAACCCCGTGCAACCAAGGATTGCGACAGCAATTTCAGAGTCAAGATAAGTTGGTTTACAATACATAATGATATGTCTTTATTTCATCAACAGAAATGGTGTCTAGACAAAATTCAGTTAACACTAGCAATTCAAATGAATGAAAAGGGTCGGGTGCTTTTTTTTTTTTTTTTCATTTTTGTTTTTTGCACAATACTGTATTTACAATGAGTAAATGACGTTTTAAATTCATTAGTTCATAGCAATGCTTTCTTCCAAAAAGGTAAAAATTCTTAGTAACAGAGAGTAAGCATCAACAGCCACCTCATTTATTTATACAATAAAAATCACAAGAAACCACAGTCACCTAGAAAAAAAATAAAGACAAGCTTAAGAACTAGTACAATAAAATGATGCATTGAATTAAGTTACATTAATCGCATAGAATTTGTGTAAAAAGTATGTAGAAAAAACACCTGATGTAACCTGTTACAGTCATTGACCAGTTATGAGAGGTACAGAGGGTTATACAGGTAGATATGTGTGAAAACTGTCCATTCTGTTTGACCTGGGGAGGAAGAGAAGAGGGGCTGCACCCCCTTGCATACACTGATAAAACCCTGTTTTGAATATGGCCTCTGAAGTTTGTAAGGCATATATAAGAGGTGCACTTGTAACCAACTGGTTCTGGAACAAACTCTTAGGGCATCCCCACCCTTGAAATCAAAGGTGATTCTTGAAATCAATGGTAAACAGACACGCATCAAATATCACCAAAGTGTTTAGTATAGTTCCTGCCAGTCTGCGGGATCCAGATAGCTTCGGTCAGAGCACAACCAGTAGTGGAAACAGTATCTAGAGCATGCACATTTCTCTCAGGTATATCACAAACACAAAGTACCAGCATCCTGTGCAAATCCTGTGTGTCTCGGGACCACGCTCCTTCACTACGGGGCTGAGCCCCGCTGACAGCCCTGGCTCCCCAAAATGAGGGGCTGGCTGGGCTTGTAGCCTGGGCCCATCTCTGCTTCTATGCAGTCAGCGAACTCCAGCACTGCCAGCTGCCATTTCTGTTTTAGGATGCTCTCCATGAGCCCAAAGGGGCAACAGCGGTCCTGCAGGAATCATTTCAAAGTTGGAAAGGGGTCTTCCCACAAAAGTCATACAAGAACAGGAATCATCTAGCTGGGTTTTCAGCAGTCGTTTGTTGGGGGTCATTACCTTATGAAAAGGTATTTTTAGGATTCCTTCCTGCCAAAAAGTGGTTTTATTTGCAAAAATGGCAACACTGTATGTGTAATACCTTAGAATGCATATCAATATTTGACTTCGATATAAATAATACCTATCTTGGTGGAGTGTAGGAAAATACTGTACATTTAGTCTTTGCAAGTAATGCCATTAACATTTTGAGAGTAAAGAGAAAAATTATACTACAGACCACCAACAATAGATCTTTTAAATATACACACAGTATTTGAACATATGCATATACACATATATTGGATTCTGCAGCATCAGATCTGATGCCTGAGTCACAAAATACTCTGAGGAGTATTATAAATATACATATAGGTATTATAAACAGGAAAATACACAAACACACACTTTGACTAGAATTCTATATGTATGTATATGTACATACACGTATTATAGATATATAAAATTAACTTGGGTTGGGCTGTCAGAGACAAAACTGAAATGAAGTCAAAAACCTGTTGAGAAAATTTCTAGCAGGAAAGGGAGCATCAGTTCGTTATGGCAATGAGTTTAGTTTCACCTCACTCCTATACTGAGCAGATCCCTCCTTTTGCAAGGCCATCAGTTCCACTGCTCACACTGAAGCTAAATCTTCTCTAGACAGATCTAAAATATATACTTTTAAAATGCTACAAGCATGGGCTACACCATTCACCCAAAGACACCTCCAAACGTAGGTCGGATCAGAACAAGGTGAAAGCAGTGCTCCTTGTTGCAGCAGTAGAGGAAACAAAGTGGATCAAAACGCAAGCTGCTGTAAACCTGGCCAACGCTCCCTTTGTCTCACTGAAAAAATCACTAGAGGTTCATTCTGGAAACCCATTGCTCTTTTCAACAACCACAGCAGTGCATTACGTGACACGAGTGAGGCTGTTGTGTTGACTGAAGTACAGTGCTTCATCATGCCTTCTCCTAGTGGATCAGCTTTTATTTTATTACAGGATTATAGTGATTCCAGCATGCAGATTTGTTTTTATTAGGCAATCATAAAGTTACATATTAAAAAATCTAACTATATCTATCTATGTGTTTTAACTTCTATTTAAGCGCTCTTTAGAATGCAGACTTGACAAAGTGTTGAACTCCAGATTAACAACCATGCTATCAGCATTAATCATTCCTCTGGCAGCAGTTAATCCATTTAGTTAAGTTATTTATCTAGTTCCCACTCTCCTTTTTAAAGAGAAGTAGCAGTTAGCATACTAATCACCATGGCTTGCCTTTGCAACACATTTTACTTCCTTGGGAAAAAATAATACAAGGATTAGATCCAAAAATATAGTGCATCTTAAAAGCAGCATATACCCTTAGAAAGACATTTAATAAATTACTAGTACAATATATAAAATAATAGTTTTATACTGCAGCATCAAACTCTGACGCCTGAGTCATTGCATGTTAGGAAGTCTGTGATATAAATACTGGGATCTCCTGATAAGACAGCCAACATTTTTGCTTTTGTTTTGCTTTTTTTCTGTTTTGTTTTCTCTGTTGGTTTGTTTTTTTTTTTTTAAATCTTTTCTTTTTTTTTTTGCACTACCTTTTTGTTCCAGAATCAGCTTGCAATGAGCTTTAATTGTGTTCAAGGCACCCCCAGAGAACGCAGAGAAACAAACACATCATATAGTGTAGTACTCACCTGACAAAGCATAACAAGCCTAAATGAAATGAGGTTTCTTGGCAATACAGGTAGAGCAATGGCAAAGGAAGAGGAGGATTAGATACAGACTGGACAAAGAGTGAAGGACTCAGATACCCATGGAGCTGTGCAGCACCCAGTAGGGAGAGAAATGGGCATCATCATACCTCTCCTATGCAATGCCTGGTGCTGTGCAAGTGTCCTCTTTGACAAATGCAAAGAGATTCAGAAGACCATGGTGACCATTAGCCAAACTCTTCAAATCAGTAAATACTGCAGTCAGTTGTCTTGTTTTGTTTTTCCAAATGGTATCCTTGTGATCAGTTGTTTTGACCTCAGGATAAGAGCAGTTGGGTATGCCAACTGATGTCCAGGTCTGAAACTAATTCTCCCAGTGCCTTCCTTTAAAGTTAGCCCAGTAACAGCTTTGAGAGCCATGTAGTTCAGAATAGCAAAATAACCTCAAAACAAAATAGAAACAAACAAAAAAAAAAAACCAACCACCATCACCAAAAAAACTCACTGAAAAACCATGATACATGTAAATATAGGAAGCAATGACACAAAACCAGCCACTTCTAATGAGGAAGAATGAAATCAAACATCCAGAAAAGCTCACAGGGGAGGGAAAGAGAGCAAGAGGAGAGGAATATTGAGGAAGAGACACTTATCTGAGCAGTGGTTTTATATATCAGTTCCCAAGGTAGAGAAAATTAAGAGACCCAGCACTTGTAGGAAGCCAGGTCAAACTGAGAGCTGCAGCGCAATGGTTGTGAGGGTGGGTTTTTAAACCGCTGGAATGAGGTCAAGAGTACCAGTTGCACATGAGTTGTTAGTAGAATAAATCTTCATGCCAGGAAGCAAGTTAAAACTTGGTTTTATGCTCATAAAACATTCTATCTATTCATATATATAGGAGGTCACTTAAAAATAAAAAAGGCAACAGAAAAAACATCTTTAAAATACTGTGTCAGTTGACCCGTCCCTCCCTCCCCCAACCCCCCAAAGTAGCTATGACTCTATAATGTGATTCACATTTAGTTTTAAATTCTAGCTTTCACCATGGTCTCATAGAAACAAAACTTCTCTGCGAAGCACAGAACTGCTTTGCAACGTCAGTGAGTTCAAAGGAAAATCAGATCCCCCCAGGAGCTTCTCAGACAGTTACTTGTGAGAAGGGAGGTGGAAGGGGGTCAGAGATTTTTAGCTTAAGCTCCTGTAAAAAGAAAGAACGACACCTCCCCCTTTCTCAGCCATGTGAACTAGGAGTTTATGGCATTCGTATATTTTTGAACATGTAAAGGTAAGGATTTTGTACAGTAATGATTAATACTTAAACATAAATATTCTCCTACATTATATACTAGTTTTTCTTTGTACATGCGGGGAAAAAAAGTATTTTCAACAAACATGGCACATGCTATATGCATTTCCTCCTCAGTAGCTTGGCTACAAGAGTGTGGGCGCAGAGGGCAAAAGCAAGACTTTGTGGCGAGTGGGCGACGTCCATGAGCACAGGCTGAAGGTGAGAGAAGGGAGAGAGGGAGCTGATTCCTCCTCCAAGGTCAAGCTGCTGATCTACTGAATGCCTCAAGAGAGCCCCAGTGCACACCTCTAAGCGTAAACTTTAGCGCAGACCGCAGTATCGCTCAGTGCCACTGAGAAGCTGCTACCCCCAATTTTGATTTATTTATTTTTAAATAGATGTGGTCAATTTTTTTTCAGCAAGAACAAATGGTATCAGCCAGTAAAGCACATGACAGTTGTCGTCCAGGATAAAGCCACGCAACCTGGCACACGTAGGGCAAAGAACCACAAAATAAAAACTCAGTACACTTAGAATAATAATAATTATTAAAAAAGCATTAGGAGGACGTTTTCTGTCTACACTGTACATACAGATGTTATGCTTGGAAAGCTGCTGTCTCACACAGTCATAACATGAGTCAACATCGCTTCAGATACAAATCCAATGCAGTTACAACTAAGTCAATTCACTGAGTAGTCTCCTTTGAGACAGCGCTCTTCTAGCTGTGATTTGTCCTGAAGGCAATGCTGTAGGACGAGTGGATCCTGGAACACAAGAACTGGAAGGGCAAGCAACCAATCTGGGTGCTGACAGAGTGTGACTTGCTCTTAGAGGGTACAGCGCTAACTTGACTTCTGTAGGGAAACCAGAGCCTATGGTGGGGGTCTGGTCCTGCAACTCTTCCTACCTAGGCAGGATCCCTGACTTCACCAGAGCCACCTCTGTAGCTTGGGTCTGGGGAAAGTCTGAGGAAAGCTGAGGTGATGCTACAGGGACTACTGCTTGGAGCAGCAGCTGCTTCCGTGAGTAAAGGATGCAGACTGGGGCTGGCAAAGAAGCTGCCGAAGTGTATTGATGTGATTTCCATTTACTTTATTTCGTGGAACTTAATGGTGATCAGATCCAGTTGTCAAATACGTTTCTCTCTAAGGAGTGAAATATATTTTGCCCTATAAGAATCCAAAAGCATCATTAACAGCACTTAAGCTTAGTTTGTGAAACAGAAAGAAGTCTGAATACAAAAATAATTCAAGCAGATTCTCTTTACAAACTGTATAGTGAATTCAGTATTTGGCAAGACCGTTTTTACTATGTAATGAGCTCCTGAGTGTTTGTCTATTAGCTAAAACTTTTCTATTTTCTTTAAGCCATAAAGCAAAGAAAACCATATACTCAAGTTATACTGAAGTCACAACTTCATTTATGAAAAGAGGTTTGACCAGAAACTCAGTGCAAGTGGCAAAGTTGACCATTACTGTACAGTATCTGCAAGAAAATAAAATAAATCCACATTGCTCAAGTGGCACAAAATGGCTGTGCCAAAAAAATTGTCTATAATAAAATCTCAAATAAGATTCCAACATTAAAATTTTATAAATAAGTACAAATTGAATGATATTGCTGAACTGTGAACCAAGAAAAAAAATCGTGTAACAAGTTACCAAACTAGTTCTAGCATCGAAGACAAAAAGGAATGTTGGAACTTGTTTATACAATATAAATGAAAGCTTCCAGTTTGTAGGATGAGAAAAATTGAGGCATGCAGGGACTTTTGCATATGGATATATATATTTTATATATATTATATATAATATATACAGTTTAGCTATAAAACTTTGATGTGTAAAGAAGCTGTCTTCAATGAAAAATTGAACATTCAGAGGAAATTCCTGAGTTAGGGTTTTGTGACATGGGCCACTGAGAAAAAAGCTGCGGTTGGGTCCTCAGAGGTGTTATGTCCATCCCTGTTAAGATTGAAATCAACATACAAAAACAGACAGTGTTGCCACTGTGTAATTCCCTGCCTGAGCAAGGGATAGCACCATTGTGAAGATAACTCCTGCTTGTAGAGAGGAGGGAATACTTAAAAACAGTATTGCTGCTAAGACCACTGTAGTGTGCACCAAATACGTTCTTCTAGACAACAAATGAGCACTGCCACTGGCTGACTGAAGAACACCTGACCAGGTGTAACGGTAAGGTTACAAGTCACTAGGTGTAATCTTTCCTAGGCTGTTCATCTGTTGTACATTTATCAGTCATTTCCTGACAGAAGTCTACCGTGACCGTTTGGCTACTCTGCTCTCGCGGAAGCTCTCTCTCAGGGTAAGTACCTGGCTCAGCTCCATCCAACCCCCCGCCGCTGGCCGAGCAATTCTCTGAGACGTTGTTGGGCAGCCAGGATGCTCCCAGCTGCACGGGGCCCTGCTCTGAGCAGCACTGCATGCCTTCCCCAACACACTGCGATGTTGCCAGGCCCTGCTCCACACCCGTTGGGGGCTGACTGATGTTGGTGGCCGTCTGCAGATCCATGGGTCTGAGAACGGGGCAGTAGCGGTGAAGGGCTTGGATCTGTTCTGGGCTCTGCATGTCTCTGCACACTTCTTGGGAAAGACATGAGAAGTTATCCAGCAATTCGCCCATGCTTGCTTTCAGCTGGTTCCTTTCTGAGAGCAACTTCTCTTTCTCACACACCTGAAAAAAAAAAAAGAAGGCACCTTACTTGAAGAAAAGGCCATCCATCCTCGGCAGTACCCAAGGAGAATTCTGACAGAACAAAGTTGTTTTTAAATGGAAAGAGGAAATGTCACGAAGACATCAGATATTGATCACTAATAGGTCTGAGTGGACTGCAGTTTGGGAAACATTTGGAGAAAAGCATTGGAGTTGTTAGAGAACAGTCATACATTATTCCAAGAGACTGTTAGTTTCCTTAATGGACTAAGGCTGTTTGATGTATGATATAAAAAACTCTGAAAGAAACATTTTGATGGAGAAAAGCCATTATCTGCCCAAACAAGAATAAATCAGAGTCTCACTGCTAAAGAGAGAACATGCAGCACTTCATTCTCTAAATGCCAGGACAGCCAGTCAGTCTGAGCGTACGTCCTTGGAGCTATGAACACCCATCACTACTGCAAGGTATGGTGTTTGGAGGAGAGAACTTGGGTCAGTGTGTGCTCTGTGTGGTCAGCACCATAGCTCATTTTAGTATGTCCTGCTAATAACTGGCTTGAGTTTGACCTAATCAAGATAATTCTATGAAGATGTATGTGAAAACTTCAAAAGTAGGTGGGCTTTCTGATTCAAGCATTCGAGAGGTGAACCAGGAGGGGTCAGGCACAGAGCCAGACCCAGCCAGGGAGCCCACTGCTAAAAGCATGGTGCTGACCCATTGCAGAATAGTGGGAATGGCCCTGCTACCTCAGTACCACCACCCAGCATACAGCCCAAGGGAGCAGATCAGATTTTGCAGAGCACAAGAGCTATTTCCAGTGCTCAGCTGGCTCTGAAAGCACTGCACCATGTACCTAACCTAGTAACACTGCTAAACTCAAGCTGTTTTGGCATCTGAGGTGTGAAAACTCCACTACTGAGATAACCCAGCTATGGGTGGTTGCTGATAGCATTACACCAGGTCCAAAGCCCGCACTGGAAGCGTGCAGCTGTGTGAAGGAGGAAAAGAGTACTCTATATGGAAAGAACCAACTGCTAAAATATTGATATATCTATCAAGAAAGCATAAAAATAATATAAAAATAAACAGATGCTCAAGTACATCTTGAGATAATGAATTATGGAAGAGAATATGCTGTGAGTTCACATGAAAAAATGGGAATGTGAGTGGGTAGATGGATGAGTGAGGGAAAGCAGGCAAAAAAACCCTACCTACCAAACTTGGAAGACGTGACCATTTCACTAACTGTCTTCTATGAAACCATCTCTGTCGTGGAGATGGCTGACTTACAGGGAGTAAGCGCAAAGGGGAAAAAGTGGCTTTAAAAAAACCAACCAAACAAAGCATCTATCCAAGTGAAGATTCTTTAAAATCTAGTACTGTCACACAATTAAGAAGACTGGAAATTACTGGTGACAAAGAGGACAGAAAACGACAAAGGAATTTCCAGAGACCCTAAGTGCAGACTTGAAGCAGACAATGTGCTTGGGCTGCAAGTGTCCGGGGAGAGAGCAGAAGTGCTGGAGAGGCAATGCTGAAATTGCATGAATTTGTTTACTTTCATCTCTTTATCCTCTTGTACATCCCATAATAGCCTTTGTAATGAATGCTCTTTTTCATTAGGGTGCACTAGAGCCCATTCCCTATGTCCAGCTTGCTGCATAGAAATCTTAAAATTACTTTCAAAGACTCCTGCATCTCCAAGTGCTTTTGATTCCTGGAATTTAGCACAGATCAGGCCCAAAAGGCCATTCATACGCCTTTCATTCACTTCTCGGAGATGCATGTGTTGGGGAAAAAAAAGGGGACTTGAGAAATGTATGTTGCCTATCCACCATTGATAATGTTAAATAATAACAGTTATTTTGTAGGACTGCACAAACCCAACAAACTCGAATTAATTTGCAAGTGAAAGTAGCAGGTATCAAATGAAAGCCACACTTGCTGCTCATGCAGCCCTTGCAGCACTGCCCTGGGTGCTCACTGCTAGAGATGAATTCTCCTCTCCATCAGCAGCTTGGTGCAGAGGGACAGGCAGGCATGGCTGGGACTGAGCCTGCTTCTGCCAACCTCTGTGCCTCCTCCTCACCCTGTAGAACCTCTGACTCATCCTGCACCCATTGTGGATTAGGCTTGGTGAAGGAAGCGGTTGCTTCTGTGTTCTGTTTACTTTTGATGTCTGGTATGTTTTGCATCAGAAAAGCCCTACTCTTACAAATGTTTTTATTTTTGTTTCTTCTTTTTTTCCACCCGGGCTTCAGCAGCATGGTATCTGAAGACTTCAGAGCCTTGATGATGTAAGTCTCCCAGCCAGCTTGTGGGGTCAGTGTCACCTCCACTGTGCAGATGGGAAGCAAACCCGCACAGGCAGTAAGTGACTAACCCGACATGCTGTGGCTTTTGCCATTTGTAGGGTGGCGACAACACAGCTTCTTCCAGCAGATCCCTGCCTCTTTCACACTGTATTTGCTGCAGCTTGTGCTAAGAAAGGAGGATGCTGAAGCCACTTCTGACACGCAACCTGCTATCATCAGAACAAGAAGCATTCCGTTTCCCAGCCCACTAAATTCAACCCACAGCTGAGCAAATGTGCACGCAGACATTGAAATGAAGGGCTCTGAATAACCTTTGATTTTAATGGAAACTGGGTACACAGAGATTTCCATAGGGAAATTAGCTTCAGCTCCTTTTGTTTTATCTATGGGAATTAATTCATTTATCACTCAAATCTTCGAACATTCGAAGGTTGGATTTAATGCTGGACTCCTAAATCTCTGCTGAGAAATGAAATCGAACTGCATGCTGCATACCCTGCTTCTCATAACAGCCGTTTTGAGACACTTCTCTGAAAACTTTTCAGAGATCAGGAGGTGCTAATCCATTCTACATTCTTCCTGCTGAGTGATACCCTGTAGCCTCCCAGCCCTTTGTCTCAAGCCTTTTTTGTTGTGTACTTGCTTGCTTTCTCAATAGGTAAGGAAAGGTAGGAGAAGAGAAGCAGCTCCCTCAGAACACAGGGATACTGTCAGAAGGGGAGGGAATGTTTGTAATGCCTTTAGCTAAGATGTCTACATCTGTCATAGCTCTCCAGGTGATCTTACTTAGTCACAGAAAGAAACAGGCACTTTTGGGCTGTGCATCACCTCCTTTGTTGCAGGATGGGACATTTAAATAAGACTTGACAGACATCTGTTTCCCTTCACTGAAATTAAAGGAAAGCAGGTCAGCTAGCTCCAGTGTGGGTGTCTATACTGTAGACAACTATGTTTAGCCACCTAAAACACACATCTGAGGCATCCACACCATGACTAAAAGAGAGATGAATTTCCTGAGGAGCCATTCAGCACCATTCCAGTCACTTCTCCCTCTGAGACTGAAATGTGGTAGCACTTTACAATGGTACCTCAGCACGCAGAAGACCTGTGCTCTGACCATTGAACAGGGCATGCTTCATCCCAGAGTGAAGCAACAAGGCATGGCCACTTGTCTGGATATTTACATTCCTGTCTTCTTTCTCATTCTCCTTTCCAATTCTGCAATTTGATCAGTGAATTAAAGATCTGAAGAAAAGGCATAGCAAGCTGAAACACCCCGCAAGCACTGAGCTGCTCTCTAGAACACTAAAGAGAAAGAAAATCTAGATGTAGAGATGGATTTGGGCCAGTCAGAGCAGAGTTTGGACCAGACAGCCTCTGCAGGTCCTTTCACACCTAACCCTTTTGAGCCATGAATCCCAGTGCAATCCACTTGCTATGGCAGTCAAGTAAGGATGTGGGGTTAAAAGAGGGAACATCTTTGCTTATGTGCTTTAAGTACTGAGGGCAAATGAAACTGCAAGAGGGCAGTTGTGATACAAGCTTCTCTCCCCTTCCAAATTTCTCAACAAGCTACTCTTGAGATATCAAAAAAAGAGATATTTAGGTCTAATTTCACCAGTATTTTGTTTTTTCCACATATGCAATATATACATACATCCCGAGACATTTTGTGCATTAAATTGTCATACTAGTGCCTTCACTTACATACAAACTTACAAGCTGACTGAATTAACTAACTCTGGATGGGAATAGCTGGTAGGGTAAGAGCATGCCACTCACCAACTTGCGGATTTCACATTCCAGGTTCTGAATACAGTCCAGTTTTCTCTTGCGGCAGCGCTGAGCTGCAATTCGGTTCTTGCTGCGCCGGCGAACATCGTGGATGAACTCAAGCTGTTCTGAGGTTAGTTTGTGCATCTTTATCATCATCTGGAAATCATTCCTTGGAAGATCTGTGATTTGATCAACAGGAAAAGGAAGTTTCACCTAAACAAACAAATGTGAGACAAAAGCAGACAAAGAGTCACATTTTGCTTGCTGAATGCAAGCTGAACACCACAGAGCAGAAGGACTATTAGACCCGTTCCCACTTTCTAAATAAACAACACACAAGATTTTACAACAGGAAATTTTTAACACTCCCTTGTGGCACACTGTAGAGGTCCAGCTGGCTACGGTTTAACTGAAATCAGCAATATTGATGAATCCCAGATAAAAAAAATCACCTTCCCATACAGCTCTAATAACCAATTTCCTTGCACTAAGAAAGGCTCCTTCCACTATGTGACACAGTCCTTGTGAAATGCCTCACCGCGATTCATTCCAAACTGTTTTCAAGGAATGGCCTCCTACTCCAGGAAACTTGCATTTGCATAACCTGAAGGGCTGAAAATTTGATTAGGTGTGAGCTTCAAAATGCAACTGAACACCTCAAGTTGGTGAAAAATACCATATTTCTTATAGTACAGTTTATTTAAGCAGCACTGCAAATGAGCTGTGTACCACAGAAGATGAAAGGGTCAGAGAAGCGTGATGCAACATACCATACTCTCCTAAAATATACACATTTTAAAAGAAATTTGTATTTTCCAAAATTCTGACACGAAGAATGTTAGCAAACAGTACCCAAACTGCATTTTTTAAAAAAGAAAAAAAAAAAAAAGAAAAAAAAAAAGCAGAAAGCAGTTTAGAACCTCTGCTATTTGCATGAAAATATTTTTCCTTCTGGCTACAAATTGTCATTACATTTGTGGCAAGAGCTGCAGGTTGTGAGTTCAGACATTCCAACCCTCTCTCAGACTGTAGTGAGGCTGAAGAAAGGCAGATGCGCTCAAGGACTTCTGTTAGGTTATTTTTTTCCAATTTGCTCAAACTAAAGAGAGCATCCCTCCCTTCAAATCCTGTTTCAGTTGTTTGCGACTGATAATATGACTATGAAACGATGTTTCTAGGTGCACTGCTGCATCTGGTGATCAAATAAGACAGAGTTGACGAAACTGAAGGAGATGACAACTGAGTGACTGGATTCACCCTATCTTTCTTGTAGTCATACCCACGTTGACCGAACGGTGGCAGTAAATATTTACATATCTAGCCCGATTTGGTACAACCCAACCTCTTTGGAACAAGGGGTCTATTCTGTAGACACGCTCCCAAAGAAAATAGATTTAAGTTTCTCCAGCCAAGCAAAAGACTCCACTTGAAAAGGTTCCTTTGGTATTTAAAACATAGTTATCCTCTTCAAATGGTGCACTTGAGTCACTTGGAGATAAAACAAGAACACAGATTAGAAATAAGAGTGGGTATTTTCACTGGAGAGCTGCATTTGTTTAGAAACAGCGTGTGAAGGATGGGCACACATGTAACACACAGACCCACTTGTAGCCATCTCCCTGCCTCATTGATCAACTTGAACTTTCTGTTTGTTTCTCCAAGCCCTGGCCACGTGGAACCTGATGCAAATGCTCACAGAACCCTTTCACACATTTCCGTGAGCTGAAAATTGCCCCTTGGGCCCCCTGGTAAAACCAGGCCTCAGTCACCACTTTGCGGCTTGTGGTTTTGCAGGTCAGCTCCCAGGCCTGCCTGAATCCCCCACACCTGCCTGCACATACACACCAGCTGACCTTAGACATGGTGATGTGGACACCTTGTTTACAGACTGCTGCCAAACAACACGAAACCTCTTTGATTTCCTCTTTCTACTCTTTGGACAGTAAACACACATTTGGGGTAAACTGGTTTTCTCACAGGGCCTGAAAACAAAAACAGGTGCTGAAAAGCACCACAGTCTCACTGCAAAAACACTCCTGTCACGTACTGAGGGTTTTCTCGTTTTCTGAGGTCTGAAGCTGAAAGAGATGGTAACCTTATTTCTCCTTCCCTCTTCCCTCTTTCTCAACATATTTACCTGCAAGCAGGAAATGTGCTTGCAGTTTGAATGGGAATTAAATGGGATTGACTTAAATCTGTCAGGTAGAAGATGCTGAAGGGAAACAGGAAAGTAAAGAAAAACATGTTAAAAAAAAAAGCCTGAAAATAAAAATACCTACACAGTGGGGCAGAGGGTACTATCAGTAAACCAGCCTAATTCCACTTCTGTCATATGCAGCAGTGTGCAGGATTAAAAAAGTGAAAGGAGAGTGGAAGTGAGTCAGACTCATTTCCTTCACCATCAACATAATTTTTATTGCCCGTCTCCCTCTCCTCAATTAGCTGTCAACTGAAAAGGAAAAAAAAAACAAAAACCAACCATGCTTCGGCATGGACACAATGAATAACTACACTGCAGTGCTGCTGCAGTGAGAGACTGCTGATGCTTTATGTTGATGCATGGCAAGATTCTTAATGGGTATTTATTGCAGCAAAGCCATTTACATGAGCTGAGGGATATGCCATGGTTGGGATTCAGCTGACCCACTTAGAGCTGCCTAAAATGAAGGGCTGAGACCTGCTCATGTCTCAATTCCTGCTGCTGTCATCTTCTCTCATGAAGAGAGCTCCGTGGAGAGCAATGCACCCCCATGGCTTCTCTGAGAGGAAACCAGACTTAGAAAGATGCTCTCTCTTAAGGTATCTGATTCAGAAGAGAGAAAACTTACCTGAGGTGTCTGAAAATGAATCGTCAGTCTTTTCTGAGCTAAGAAAATCCCAGCTAGTTTGTGTCCTTGTAAATTGTTATTTTTAGTAATTATGAATTATATACAGGAAATAACTCTATACTTCTTGGTTTGGATGATTTTAAATTAGAAATGTAAGCAGGATCTCTACTCTCTACTCCTTCCAGGCAGTTAACCACACAGAGAACAGAGCTCTTCAAGTCTCCACTATCAACACAATTACTTGTTCTCCACTTTTTTAAAATACCAATACCAGAGGATCTGTTTTCACCACAACAAATAAGACAGCACTTTTCATCAGTGCTGCAGCCCTTGTTGCCCCTGATTCTGGCTGATACACTCCTTGGGCAGCCAAACCATCTTGGTAAAAAATATAAGTTGTTTATGATTTCCCCTTGTTCTATCACCACAGACCCTGCCAAAGAGCTTGTTCCTTTCTTTCCTGTAACTCCCCTTTTGATACTAAAAGGCCACTATTAGGTCTTCTCTGAGCTTTCTCTTCTCCAGGCTGAACAGCTCCAGCACTCTCAGCATGTCCTTGTAGGAGAGGTGTTCCATCCCTTGGATCACTTTTGTGGGCCTTCTCTGGACGCACTCCAAGAAGGCCACATCTCTCCTATACTGAGCACTCCACATCTGGATCCAGCACCCTAGGTGAGCTCTCACCAGTGCAGAGTAGAGGGGTGGCATCACCTCCCTCACTCTGCTGACCACGCTTCTTTTGATGCAGCCCAGGATACGTTTGTCTTCCTGGGCTGCGAGGGCACATTGCTGGCTCATGTTTAGCTTCCATCCACCAGTACCTCCAGGTCTTTTTTCAGCAGGGCTGCGCTCAATCCTTTCATACCTCAGCTTGTATCAGTAGCAAGGGTTACCTCAACCCAGGTGCATTGAGGTTCAACAACTTGATGATCTCTGGAGGTCCCTTCCAACCCCTACGATTCTGTGATTCTGTGATTCACCTGGGCCTACTGCTCAAGCCTGTCTAGGTCCCTCTGAATGGCATCCCATTTCTCTTGTTTGTCAACTGTACCCCACATATTGGTGTCATCAGCAAACTTGCTGAGGGTGCACTCAACCCCACTGTCGATGTCATTGATGAAGATATTAAAGTTCATTGGTCCCAGCACTGACCCTGGGGGAGACCACTCATCACTAATCTCCATCCAGACATTGAGCCATTGACCACCATTCTCTGGACTCAGTCGTGCAGCCAGTTATTCACAACTGAACAGCCCACCCATCAAATCCATATCTTTCCAATTCGGTGAGAAGGATGTTGTGGGATACTGTGTCAAAGACCTTACTGAAGTCCAAATAGATCGTATCAGTGGCTCTTCCCTTGTGTATTGATGCAGTGACACCATCATAAGAGACCACTAGGTTGGTCAAACAGGATATGCCCTTGGTGAAGCCATGCTGCTTCTCCTATATCACCTCCATGTCTTCCATGTGCCTTAGCACAGATTTCAAGAGATCTGTTCCAAGACCTTCCATAATACAGAGGTGAGACTAATAGTTTGTTAGTTCCCAGGGCCATCCAGTGGAAATGTCATTACATCACAGAATGGCTAAGTAACAGCATTGCCCTTGACAAGCAGTGACAACCATTGACTCAGCAAATGCAAGGCCCATCTATAAACAATTAATTCATTCAGGCTTCACTAGTTAGTGTCAGCTTGGATCATATGCCATGAGTGCTGTGCTGCACAAAACTATACTTGTTCCTGCTGCTGTTCTTCACCTCCTTCTCTTGGGAATAAAGGAAAAGACTGAAGCCCTGTATTAACTTACATAAGATAACTGGGAATTTTCTTATCTCATGAGTTGCATTAACTTTTTCACTTTATATTTAAATTTCAAAAATGTCTTCCTTGAGCTGCTGGTGAAGATACTGAACTTCATAAGCTTAGCTTAAAATTACAGTAAATAAAAGGTTTCATACATTATACATAAGATAATCAGTACATACTGGGCATAGGAGGGTAGAATTCAGTGGAACCACCCAGACCTTTACAAGTGGTTGAAAATCTTGGTCATTTTCTCTAGAGTTGTAAGAAGCAAAGCTGTTGCCTTAATGCTCTTACACTGAAAGCCAGAGCTATTGAAAGCATCTGACTGTTGAAATTGCCCAGCCCTTGGAAAGCTCTCAGGACTCAACTAAGCTATTTAACACAAGGACTGAATCACAGCAATGCTTTTTGATGTAAAAAGAGGCAATCTGCTCCACACAGATGAGCTCAACAGATTACTGGTGTTTTCCCTTGTATCTTCCTTAGTATGAAAGTCATTCTTTCACAAACTCAGAAAGAAATTCAGCCCAAGACAGAAACTGTATTGAGTTCATCTGAGTTTCAAGGGCTACCTGCCTCAGAGAACTGGAGAAAGTGGGTGGTGCCCTGGCTTTAACTCAAGAGCCAGGAGTTCTCATCCTTTAGCCCATGACTCAGATTTCTCTTCAGATCCCATCTTATTGGTGCTTAAAATGCTGTCCTGGCCTCTCCCTGTTCACTGCTTACAGTGTCCTCAGCTTCATCCCTATCATGGGTGGGACAATGCACCCCCTGCCCATGACGAGGGTCTTCTGAGACAGGGATAGTGAGCAGACCCTGATGAAGACAGGAACACTTCAGAAGGACAGATTGGGTGATGAAATGAAGTGCAGCATTCCTCTGAAAAATCTGTTTTTGCAGAAAAAAAAAAAGAAAGGAAAGAGCACTTCAGGAGCTCCGGCAAGGGTTTCAGCTCAGGGCATGGCAGAATTATTTTAGGCTATCATGAAATAATACAGGGGATTAAAGGTGTTCGAAAGGGCCTTCCTGAAATTTCAAGTTTGTAATGGAAAGCTCTCAGTGTTTAAGGCAATAATTCTCTGCGTTCCTGCATGGGCACCATTCCTATCAAGAAGAAAGGAAACAAAACTGCCATGGAGTTCATCTTGCAAGAGCAATATTTGATGAGGCTCCATTTATTCAGGTGTCATCAAGCACAGCTCCCAATGCTCTGCTGATGCTGCTCAGGAGAGCACCCACCAGATTCAGCGCAGACAGCTCAGCACAGCAGATTTCAGGCAGAGCAACTTTGGTTTATTTGTTTTTCTCCCCTTTCTGGGGCTCTGGCTTACAGCACAGCTAACCAACACCGGGCAAGCAGGGGAAGGGCTGCTGTCCCTGGTTGGTCCTGGACTCTCACCGAAGGTCATTTGCTTACAGTATCCTCTGTGGTCCAATTGCATTAGCTCTGCCTTTATGAAAATTTCCTTTGAAGAGTGAGTCACTAACCCAAGCGGGAAATTCTTTTGAAATATAAATGAAAGACTCATTGAATGCAACTCTCCAGGTAGTGATACTTTGAAAACTCAATCTCTTACCTCGTCCTATCCATGTTTACCCTTTTCCTAAGGAAACTTGCTCATCAGATTAGACTGAGCTAAGATTTCTTTATAACTGGTTTAGTAGTATGCTATTTTCTACAAGTTTTCCAGCAGAAAAAAAAAAAAAAAAAAGAAAACCACAGATGTACTTTTTGAGGAAAATGACTATCAAGGAAAGTAGGTTAGTGGCTAAGTTTTTGTTCCTAACTAGGTTAACAGAGTGACAGACTACTTCCTTCTCAACAATTCATTATTCCAGGCCCTATTGTTTGGTTGGTGCTATTTTGAGCAGGGTTGTCAGAACCCGTCTGCAAAGTGCAAAGCAGAGTCTTCTCTCTAGTACTGTATTCCAATAATTGATTTTTAACAACAGCTGGAGGCTGAAGGAGCTGGCTGAAAAGGCAAACTCTTACTCCTTTCTGTAAAGTCCCAACAGCTCAGATACCAGCTCTGGTCCTGTGCTTCTGTAATATTGAGATTAGGAGACTCCAAATTGCAAATACTTCTTCCATCAAAAAGTGTTAATAGAGCTCTCAGAACCCCCAGGGTGCCTCCTTCAACAGGAAGAAAAATAAAAGGCAAAGACAATCTATCTGGAGAGCGCATACCAGTGGTGCTCTTCCGATACTTGTGACAATGATCTGTATCCCCATTTGGGACCAGACACAGAGTTAGGACACATTCACTCCCACTTGAGGGTAAGTTTGGTTAGGTTGCGGTTGGACTTGATGATCTTTAAGATCTTTTCCAACCCGAGCAATTCTACGATTCGTTGATTCTAAGTCACATCAAACATCCCTCTCCAAATCATACTTTTGGCACTGAACACCTGTGGCATGCGCTCCTCAAGGGCACTGGTCTGCAAGTAAAGAGTGCCCTAAAAAGCAGTGAGTAGAAACCTTTCACCTACTTCTCACTTGATCATTACACTGGCAGGTGATGCTTTGTGACACTAATTGTGGCACTGGCAGCACTCTGGGACCCAAATCAAGAGAAACAGGGTCCAAATTCCAGGGGAACTCGGCAGTGTGGTGAGATAACCTGGGGTCAGAGTCCATCAGCTTTGCTCTCGTTGAGCAGAATGGAAGCCCACCTGCAGCAGCCAACCTGTGCACTGCCTCCACCTATCAGGTGATAGAAAAGAGAAGCCCAACAAACACTCTGTGTGTTGTGACACAGCAAGTGGCAAGGGAAGCACTCTGGGAGGTCGTTAGGACAGCAAGGTCAAACCAACAAGTCTGTAAGTGGAGAAGGATTAAAACGCAGCCTATTTCCGAGCACAGTGTGTGTTTCCTAATATTTTAATGGCAGCATTAGTGTGATCTGTTTACTAGTGGCTCTGGGTAATGCAGTACTACCTCAGAGAGCATTAATTTCATCACTATAATTTAAATAATTTAAATCACAATATCCTGAAGAGAAAAAAAAGAAAAAAAAAAAAGCATTATCAGCACACCCACGGAGAAAACTTGTTCAGCACAGTGTAGAAAACCTCCCCAGGAGAAAATGAGTAGCAAACCCAGGAGTGAAGCCCTGTGAGCCCTGCCCACAGCCCAGCACATCTGCCTGACACGGCACATGGAGACCCTGCAGCCTGCTCCTTCCCTGCTCTTGGGATTGCTCCTCCTTTCAGCCATGCTCGCCTGCACACATACGCACACTATTATTGGGAACAACCAATAGTCCCCTATATCCTTCTCATTTGACTCTTCCGGGCTCACTTCTGCAGCAGCATCTCCACACAATTAGCCAATTATGACAGCTAATTAGTCATCAAACCCCAAAAGGCTCACTTCCTGCTCTCTTCACTGTATCCTGCTGTGCATTAGCCCCTGCTGAGCAAGCAGCAGCACACATGGGTGGAAATCTGATGCCCTCCTTAATCCCACTCCCTGCTCTTTTTCACCCCTCATAAACGCAGCACTTCAGAGAGTGTCAGACTGCAAATAACCTTGGTATTTCTGAGCAGAGCAGTCCTGCATGCCTGCCATAGGGCCTCCTGAGTGAGGTCCTACACAGATGACAGCCTTCCAAGCAGATTCCTCTCCCCTCTGCATGTCCACAGTTCTGCAAATAGCAACAAACAAGAGCTGGCCTCAAACTACCAGTACAGCGTGGTAGGGGTGAGGGCATCAGAGTTCACCTGGCTGCTCAGCCCTTCCTTAGACTTAAGCAGAATACCTCAGTAAAGTCATCACATACATCTATCTGAAAGGTATCTTCCAGAGCCTGGGATGAAATAAGAATTAAGATTGAAGGATAAATTAAAGTTCACTCTTTTCACTCCTAGCCCAGACAAGCACACCTGGTTCACCTGGCTGGTCACAGCGCACAAACCCCCAAACAAGCACTCGCTGCTCCCCACACTGAAGTGCAAGCTCTCATTGGAGCATTTTAGTGTTAACTAGAGAAGCCAGACACACAATTTCATTCAGATACTCTCTACTGCATGCAGTTTACAAATGCAACTCAACGGGCTCACAACCAAAGTGGGGTCACTGTGGGCTGCTACATGTCAGCAAAGGCACAGCTTTAGCTTGCTGGTACACGACAGCAATACAGCAAGCATAGCTGGAACCACCTTGGCAAGCCTGGGATGAAGAATGGTGCATGGTGCCATGCATGTGGGCAAGGGAGGGAGGGGAACAGGATACTGTCAGCACTCCTCAGCACACAGACACACTGTCATCATTCAGCAGTTCGGGTTTACTCAATACCAAAATTCTGATAAGCCATGGGCATCTTGGAGGTCAAACAGATCTATTTACGCAAAATTAACCACGAGTGCTCAGCTGACAGGTAATAAATACAAGTTACTCTTTGCCTCTATAAACAAAGGATGTGGTGGGAAAATGGCAAGTCATTGGAGAGAATAAGGGAGCGATTAATTGGGTTACAATGGTTGTCATATATATGTACTTATCTTAAATCCCTACCTCATGCCCTCTGTCTTGCACAGGACATGATTCACTGTCTGCTTCTGAGAATGACCCAGACTCATCGCTGGAGTTTGTTCCATAGGATGGCTCACATTTAATCTGGGCTCGAACTGGGTTGTACAATCCATCTCCCACCACACCGGGCTCCTGGTGTTCAGGCGCCAGGAATCGGGGGCCTTGGGAGCAAGGGGAAGAGGAGAGCTCACACAGACGTAGGCTGCAGGGAGAGCCGCCGCTGCCATCCTCTGCATATGAGTAGGAAGAGCACGAGCTGGAGGTCCTCGTTCTGGTCTCTAAAGGAGGCGAGCGAGGGCAAACTTTAATTGGCACTGGACAGCTGGTGTTCGGCCGCATCCTTCCTGACAAGTGATCAGCTGTCAGTCCGCTGTGGGAATAGGTCTGAGAGCTGGGGAGAGACTGGCTACCGCCAGCCCACAGACCCTTTGGCACAGTCTCAGTGAGGTCTTTGTCCAAGCTGCTCACACCAGAATATGAATGCACCGAAGTGTTTACTTGGTCACAAGCGTTTGAAGAGAATATAACACTCCTCCTGTCCAGTTCCCCCTCTTGCTTACAAAGAGTTTCAAAGCCGGGCCCCCTGAGCGGCGATCCCACCGTGAAGTTGGAAGCATCCTTTTGCATGGCATGGGACTGTCCGTAGTTCCCTGTGAAAGGGACGTAATCAGTTTTGTGGTCACCCTGAGTTGTCCCTTTTTCAAAAGGGCACGCTGGACTCCTGCCAAAGTGCTGTTGGGAAGTGCTGGGGAAGCCAACCAAATCTATGCTTTTTGTTCTGTTGAAGAAAGACCGCAAGCAAGAAGGAGAAGACCCACTTTTTGGCCTGTCGACGCAAGTGGGGCTTGGCTGTTTCCTGTCCATTTCAACATCCCCTTCTTTATCCCTGATGTCAGGTTCATCTCCAGAGAGACAGAGCGTGATGCTTTCTTCATCATTCTCTTCATTCTGAGGCTCACTTTTTATCTGCCCCATAGCAAGTCCTGATTTGAGGCTGTTTCCAGAACTCTCTTCACTGAATGTGCTTGCAAAACCTGAGGTACTGATGTGTGATGTGTTGTAGACATTCTTGGTACAAGCAAGCTGGTATTTCTTGTATCTGGGGTACCGTGTTACTGCATCTTTGTCCAAATTGTCCTTGCTGTCTCTCAGCATGTCAGAGTTGGGCAGAATCCCTTCTCCTTTGTCTGCGCCAGCAACGGTGGTTTCAAAATTGAAGGGCTCCTGGTGCATTCTCTCTCTTGGGCAAGATATTTTTGACGTCTCCGATTCCATCGTCTCCTCCTCATCTCCATCCGAGTTTTCCTCATCATGCATGCGCTGACAAGTGGTATCTTTCTTGCACAGGAACAGGCCATCTTCGTTGTTCAGCAGCTGTGTCTGAAGGAAGCTGAAGCAGGAGTCCTCCAGGTTGTGCATGCGCAGGAACTCAGCACAGTGGATGACCTCCTGGATGTTTTCTCTGCTGAGTAACAGCTTAGCAGTGTAGGCAAACTGTAGCAATGGACCAAAACCTCTGACAGTGACCTGCAG
Organism: Chrysolophus pictus; assembly: GCA_037305975.1. Taxonomy (NCBI): domain Eukaryota; kingdom Metazoa; phylum Chordata; class Aves; order Galliformes; family Phasianidae; genus Chrysolophus; species Chrysolophus pictus. Next base: position 35,856,764 of record CM074578.1, read on the forward strand.
AAAAAAGAGGGAAATTGCCAGCATTACCATCAGCTCTTTGCTATCATTCAAAGTCCTCCATTATGTAGTTAGATAACCTAACAGATCTAACATTCAGAAATAAATAGTGCATGGTACCAATTATTCTTCTGTCAGGTCAACAGTGATACTACATCCAGAAACGAACACAACTGCTTTTATTTTGCTTCTCTACATCATGTTGCTCAAATAACTCAAAGACCCGTGAACCAAGCTTCTGCTGTAATAAAAGATTGAAAAAACAGACTAGTGTGCAAACTGCTAATTCTTGGATGGATCTTGTTTTCACTGCAGCATATCACCATCAAAGTAACGATTCAAACCTGACTCTTTTGCCCTGATGGAAGCTCTGATGAACAGTGATTTCAAACATAAAATACAATTTAAATCCCAAAGGCATTTTGGAAAGGAAGCATTTAATATTATAGACAAATTCCCTTTTTTTCCCCCTATATTTTTTGCAAGCCACTACAGAATAAATATCAGCTAAATGCAGACTGCTTAGTCTGTTTCTTCTCATATTGTTCCTGATTTTAGTGAGCCTAAGGTACAGCTGACAGAAAGCAATCCATACTCATAATGCAAACAATGCAAATCGTTCTAAATCTCACTTTAGTACATAACTTTCCATCATTTTCTTTATAGAAAGAATAACAACTGTTTCCAGGAATTCAGGGGTTTGAGTTATGCATCATTACTTGTCCTTTTTTTCTCATTACACCATATATTTACATAGTCACATATGAAAAGTATGCACTTTCTCCCTCTAGCTCTGTTTACAATGATGTCTTCACATCTAACATCTAACTAGCAAACAACTTGCTAAGCCATGTATACATACACATTGTTCATTTTTTACCCTCAGTGCATTGGCACAGACTTCTGTTATATTTTTTTCTGCAATGGGCAGGAGACAAAGGTAGTTGAAAATCTCAGTGAGAGGGTACTTATACACCAGGGTCCACAATCATGTATTACAGTGTCTCCACAAGAAGGAGATTCGGTGGTTGGATCATTAAGTTGAGATTTAAGACCACAACTCAATTTTCTTCCAATGGAATTAACACTGCTGAGCAGTGCAGAGAGTGAGAATGATGCTGCACAGTCACTGCTAGAGCTGCTCTGTGAAAGGAGACACGGAGTTTCCACTCCCTGCTCCTAAATGCTATTTCATGCAAAACACATGCAGACTGGAATATCACATTGCCTCTCTTGCTTGAAAATCATAATTGGTATGTTACAGAATTGCTCCGCCACCCAAAAATTTGTATTTCCTCCTGCACTGAGGAGCAGCAGAGGACGGTTTTGAGTCCACTGTTCCAGAGCTCAGTGAGACATCAGGGAATGCATTTCTGATGGTCTTATTTCATGAACAGTAAAAATCTGAGTGAATAATTAGATTCATCCCAATGAAAAGCCTATAAATTCCTTACACTGCCTGAGGACCAGTGGTAGAGCTCACAGATCTTTACTGAAAATCCTGACTTCCAGAAACAAGCCTTTGTTATTCACACATCTGTACTTGTGATGCTGGATTATGAAGACACCACAAATGGTGCAGACTTTGATGGAGAGAAAAATATTTTAAAACACCTCTAAAATTGCTCCCAATAGCTCTTCCTTACATAATATTACTGCTCTATATCTGCTATTTTAAGAAACAGCACATTTTCATGCACACACTTACACACTTGCACATTTCTGTTTTACAGTATGCCTCTGGTTCAGAACCGCCTAGATTAACAGCTGGCTATTAAACTGATCTCTGCCTTATCAGTGTTACACTTTCTGCCTATTTGTTAGATTATCAGCTCACTAAAGGCATATCTGCATTTTATCTATGCAGTATGATTAACAAAATTGCTCAGAAACTTAATGAACTACTCACAGTATTTCTTTGATAAGATCTTCAGTGTTACTATGCATTTCATAAGCTCAGCAGCAGTGTGGGTCCCTAGGAGCAGCCATAAATACCAGCTGGGGTTTTCGGGTGCCTTTTGCATAGCAGGGACTGCGGAGCACAAAGCCAGTTCTCCTGGCAGTGGTGTCCCTTGGCCACTAGGTGGAACGACTGCAAAGCATATTAAAAGCAGTTTCTGTGCTGGGCCAGGGTTTCACCTGCCTCCCCTGGCTGCAGAGCCTGAGGGTGACTCACAGCACTCCAGAGCAAGGCCATCTCTGCGCTGACTCAGGCTTTCGCTCCCAATAAGGCAGCATGGAACAGCAGCAGGACAGATTTACAGCTGTTCTGTGCTGGAAGTGTTAGTGACGGCGCACAAGAACACATATATTAGCCTCCCTGCAACATTCTGCAAACCCTCAGGTGTAGGAGGATGAAGATACTGGTCCAGCATGTACTTTCATTCCAGCTGCTGATATCTTACTCAGCAACACAACTCTCCTCCTTCAAGGATAAGACCCAGAGGAGGAAAGCTTCCTTCCAAGCACCAGTGCTTCTCATTGCCCCTGGGGAGGAGTTTCTCAAGTGCCAACTTGAAAATACCCAAGCAATAACTTTGATAGTAAATGCTTCTAAAGGTCACTGGCAAGCATTACAGGCAGCACAATCTCTGTAGACTGAAGCTAAGTATTGATCTGACCTCCATGGCAGGTCCCCATCATAGCCCATCATCAGCCTTGCAACTGCCCACGTTCGGTTCCTTTGCTGGGAGAGCATCAACAGAGGTGTGGGCATGCAGCAATAGCGTCCACACATTTGCAGGAGAAGCTTCAAAGCTGCATAGATCACAATCACACATCTCTGACGGAGGAGGTGAGAGCGGGCTTTTAATGTGATTTGACCTGACTGATGCATCCCAGTGAAAACAATGAACGAAACCAAGTTGATCTATGTTTCAGAAAGGAAATAGACCATTTCTCTGATATACATCTCTATTTACATACGAAAGCAACCTTTTCTGGATGGGTAAAACAAATATGAACAATTATCTGTTTATTTTTTCCTCCATCATAAATAAGATGCCAAATATCCAGGGTTTATTTGCTTTTGAACCTTATTTTTCATGTAAATTAATGTCCAAGCAGACAGAATAATTTGTGGAAGCCTCCACAGAGCACCTCATCCAAGCTTATACACTGAGTTTCTGCTTCCCTGCCCCCTGCACATTTCCATTATTCCTACCTCTACCCACTTCTACTGCAAAATTAATATGGACTTGATGGGCTGCAGGAAACAGGCAGAGAAAAGGCAATATGTGTACGCACAAACCAGAAGAACAAAGAACAAGAAGCACAAACCAAGGAGAGCAAAGCAAAGATCTGAGCTTCTTAGGGGCTTGCTTCCCTTATCTTTCAAATCAGCCCGGAATTGGACTTCTCTTGTGCACCTGAAGCATTGGAAGAAAATGTGAAGGAGGGAAGTTGTGTTTTGTATGTCCGCACCCTCACAAGTTCAGGATCCTGAGGAATTGGCTGGAAATAATGCAGTGATAATCACCATCAAGAGGGTGGTTAATCAGCATTAGCCATATTGAATTTACCTGCAAAATCTCAACAGCAGCCTTGTAGAAAACAAGAGTACAAAACCTGTTTTAGTTCAGCCCAGCACTGCTTTCTCCTCACAGGGCCCTGTAGAGTATGATGCTCTGTTTAGTTTTAATCGATTTAAGCAATCAGACTTCCACTACTTCCTTTGGGAGATTATTGCCAGACTCTACTTAAAACCTCCTTGTGAGGAAATTTTCCTTCCCTTATTTTCCTCCTTTGTCTCTCATGATATTTCTTTTTTGTGCATTCCAAGTAATGTTTTTTCCTTCTGGAGAAAAAGCTGCAAAGCTGTTAGACTCTCTGTCTCCACATCTTCTGTAGTTAGTGTTAAAACATTTTAAAAAACCTGGCTAATTCAAGGAAAACAACATAGATCACCATCACAGAGTAAGAAGCTTAAAGGAGAGTCAGCAGTAAGAAAAGCTAGTAAGGAAGGCAGCATTGCAGATGCAAATACAGAGCGTATATCTGTCTGACATTTCTATGGGCTGGACGCGCTGTGTGCTGCAGAGTTCATTAGTGCATACTCATTAACCAACTGCCCAGACTGCCAGATGTCTCAAAATCCCAGACAAACAGACAAAATCCTCCAATTCTGCACAGACAACATGTCTTATGGGGAGGGGAGGAAAAAAAGGGTTGTTTCTAAGAAAAACGTGGATGTCTGGTAACCCTGCCTCTGAAGGGTAACTGTATGAAATGCTGCATCTGGATCAGGTCAGCCCCAGCAAAATGCCAGCAAATGTGAGTTCAATTTAAAGAGGGGAGAAGCGATTAAGGGAAAGGAAAGATCACTGTAAACATGTAGGAATTTAAAACTTGGCAAGACGGTATCTAAAATGGAGCAAGATAAGGTTTACAGTAATCTGATGCACACTACCACCAAGAACAGAGAGCTGTCTAGTTTACTGTGGGGTGGTTTTGCTGACTGCAAGGAGAAGAAACCAAAAAAGTGAAAATGTCAGGAAGTTTTCCCGACTCTGAATCTAACGGTGAATTCAGTAAGATTTTGGAACACTTTCCAGGAAAGAGGATGGACACTGTATGTGTGAGTAAAAGCAAATAAAAGCTAACAAAGCACAGCCTTTTTCTGGTGAGGTGGGCTTTGACAATTTGGTATGCCTTTTCTGGCCCTGGTTTCTGTGTTAGTGAGGGCACATCGCCAACGACCTTCTAGAAAACAGCATCAAAATTCAACAGCAAATGTACGTAAAATAGTTTATTTTAAAATAAAGAGTATGTGGGGCAACCTCAAAGAATTCTTTCTCCCTACCTCTCAGGTTACAATGAGTTCTGCAGCACGTTAGCTGCTAAATCCCACCACATCATGGTGAATTAGATGGTCAGACCTTCGGATGCGCTGCGAACGCAGAAGTCCCGACTGAGCAGTTCACGTGCAGATGATTATCTTTGTGCATTTGAGTCGTCTTGTTGAAATCAATAGAAATACTGATGGGTGTTCTGTGAAGCATGCAAGCTACTTGTAGGATTATGGATTATATTTTTAGTACCGTGATTTTCAGGTTAAATTCATCATCAGGCACCTAAAAACAGTTAGAAAACTCACATCTTGAATCTCCAGACATCGATTTAATTATTAAGCCATTTTGTAGGGAAGGAAGAAACAAAAATTGAATCAAACCTCACATGTTGAATATCAAGTCCCAAATTGAATATTAATTTAAAACAATTGGGTAGAAACATGTGAGAAATGTGACCATCTCTTGTGGAAGCAGAAATAAATCCACTAGTTACACACTGCTGTGCAGTGGCCCCATTGTGGTACCCATTTTGTTAACAGTTTATCCTTGCTCGTGCAGTCCAAACGCAACTGTGTAGACTGCTTAAATCCATCCCAGCCCTCGAGTTTAACTGATAAGCCTAAGGATGCAGAAAACGAACTACGAACTGCCTCACTCGGCCAGCATGTTCCTAACACTCCAACTTATATAATCAAACACATGCTAGAAATAGGAGATAAGATTAGTGACAGTTAACTGCTGCTATTTTTTGTTCCACAGCCTGAAGAAGGTCTCGGGGATTAAACATTAACTCTAATCTTATTTGCTAAAATTAGCACACGCTATATTCTTTTTCTTTTGCAGCCAATTGCAAGTATAGCGCATAAGTTATTTTCAGAGTGTAATCTGATAACTAAAATCAGTCACCGAGCTGTTATTCCATTAAGAGTTAAGAGACTTCCTGGTTATTTACTTTGTTATTTTTACCGGGGATGGTGAAGCCTGGCAGAGCCTGTTTTTCCTAGCTTAAGGTTATTCGATTTTGGAAAACTATCTGAAGGATGTAAACACATTGCTAGGTTCAAACAGGTGAGTCATGTGTGTGAAATACACAGCGCTACATGTCCCAATTTCACAGAATTACAGAATCATTAAGGTTGGAAAAGACCTCTAAGATCACCTAGTCCAACCATCAACCCATCACCACCGTGCCCACTAAACATGTCCCTCAGTGCCACATCCACATGGTTTTTGAACACCTCCAGGTACGGTGACTCCACCACCTTCCAGGGCAGCCTGTGCCACTGCCTCACCGCTTTTTCTGAGAAGAATTTTTTCCTAATATCCAACCTGATTTGTCCCTTTATATGCACACAGTAATCCTGCACACAATTAGAAATTGTTTGGAAATGGCGATCCCTTTACATAGAGAGGGAATGCACGAAAGGCAGGAAAAACTCAGACAAGGATCACAGAGAGCAGAGCGCTTTCCCAGGCCAGTGGCACGGTGTAGGAAATGCCAATGCATTTCTCCCCTCTTCAGCTTACCAGTGTTTAAATGTGCTCTCACCAGCAGCTCCCAGAGGCATTTTCCCTATATGCTCACAAAGCCGTGAAGCTCCTAAAATGAGTCAACACTATTTGAAAGTCAGCTTGGGTGAGAAGCACCAGATGCAGGCATTTGTAACATCTGGGCTCTTAAACAGGAGAAGAACTTAAAAGTTGCTGGTGGAGAAGGCTGATGAAGAGAGGCTGTTGTTTCCACTTTAAAAACACTTTTAAAATGAAGCATATATCCTGCTGGCCCATGTTTTCCACTTTACTGAATCAAGTAGCACGTGCAGATTTGGGCAGAAGGGCAACCTGAAGTTTGGGAGGTATTTATCTCTGTGTCCCATCCTCACCTCCTGAAACTGCAGGGGAAATAAAGGTGTGAGAGGGAGGCTGAGTGGAGATGGCTATCTGGATTAATGGTCTCCCGTGAATGGATGGACAGCCTTGGGATGTCATGTCTGGTGTCAGCTCCCATGAGACTGCGCTCGCTCAAGGCTCTGGGACCACTGGACCAAGCAGTCATAGTGCAAACCTCTGTCAGAATGGAGATCTCCATGTTTATTTCACACCAACAGTGTTCATGTTCCCTTTTTTAGAAGCATAATCTACAGCACAAATCCAAGTATCAGGGACTTAGGACTCTGGCTCTAACACAGTTCCATGCTGGCATAGCCCTACCTGACCTTGCTTCTGTCACCTGGAAGATGCAGTAACCACCCTTCCACTCTCGTGGCTACTTGGTGCCTGCAGAGTATCGCAGTGATCCCTGGTGGAAAGTGAGGCAGTGCAACACGAGTTGGGGAGGAAGTAGAGGTCACCCACTGCAGACTCACCCCGAGGGCAAAAACCAATGACTGTAAACTGTGACTGTCACTCTGCGAGAAGTGCGTCAGTGCTGACAGAATGGCAAGTGTTTCAGAATTGATTGCCTGCTGCAAGGATGGCGTAAGCAGCAAGGGGATCGATGCTCGCATTATTGGTTATGTCAGCATTTGCCTACATATGACTTTGGGACGGAGGGTGGAAGCTAAGGCAGCCATACGCACAGGTTTTTCCAAATCAAATTCACTGTGGTAACGGTGTCAGCTTCAAAGTGTTCTCAAAATCCTTGGTTCTTGAGCATGGAACCAAGAACTGTCAGGTGAACCAAAGAGGGAGATGGAATCAGAAGATGGTTCAGAAATAAAATGAAAAAAAAAAAATGGAAAGCAGTGAAAGTCAAAATAGAGTAATTTTTGATTCAACTGTGATGCTTATTTCAGTCTAAGACTTCAACTTTTATTTCATCCGGTTACTGAAATCCAACTGAAATTACCTTGACCTTTCAAAAATGAGATTGGTTTCAAATGAGAATAAAGATTTTGCTTTTGAAAATCCTGACGGTATCCCTGGGGATGTTTAACATCCTTCCCATTCAGAGAAATATTCATGGAAAACTAATTTGTTGAATTTGCCACAAGCTTCAGTCTTCCCAAATTCCACCACAATGTTTATTGAGAGATAAGGTAGAAATCACCAAGCATATGCACGAATGTTTTGTTCTTGACACAGTTCTGCTCAGGAAACAGGAGGCATCAGTACAAAATGTGTGTGTGAATATATTTGCAAAAAGAAAACATTACAGGACTGGAAGATGTGGTGTTTGCCCATGGCAGGGAAGCACTGCCTGGATCACACCAGATGGACCCTGGCACGCCCAGCCCAGTGGTTTGGGGTCAGTTTGTCCACATGGTGTACAGGGATGTTTGCCCACACCAAGTCACAGTGTGGCAGATTTCATTATAAAAACCTTGCTCTGTAAATCATATTGCAGTCACACACTGAATAGAATAGTGCCTGTAATGCAGTAAGACAAGCTGGAGGAATGACAACGGAAGTGCCACTGTTTGGAGAAAACGGCCTGATTTCACCTTAATGAACAACAATGGAAGGAGACAAATTTTTTCTAAGTAATTAGATAGCATGGTGCATGTTGTTGATGCTAGAGGCTGCCTAGGGTGTAGTAGGAGAACATAGAAAATTCAGCAAGTACAGCCAGGGGAGCACCTGCAGGCAGAAATAGGTGAGGGAGCCTGGAGGTGAATCTCTAGGCCTCTATGTCCACGCACCACATGGAGGTGTTAGAAAGAACATTAAAAGTGTTTCAACCAACTTTTCTCCAAAGGACTAACTCAGCGATGACATGCCTGAATCAACAAAGAACACGTACGAATCAGTGGCACTGATTAGCAGTTTAAACACTGGGGCATGAACTGGAAAACAAAGCAAAGGGAGATTGCAGCTGCGATATCTGGCGGTTTGCAGTACAGTCATTTTTTCAGTGTAGCTTGTACCTTAAGAGACACGGAAGGCAGCAATGAAGGAAGGCACAAGTGAGCTGCTCAGCAGAAGCGTTGCCTTTTCCCCATGGATGCACATGCCACCCATGCTGAAACCAGCGGGGAAGAAATGGAACAGATTTTAACCCAAGAGCATAATCAGAAGTAAAGTGGAGCTGTGATTTAAAATTAAAATCAGTACCATATTTTTGCGGAAGAAAAACTAAACTGACCCCCAGATTAAAAAAGAAAAAAAAAAAAAAGAGAGAAAGTGTTGAGCAGTGAGGAAGGCGAAGGAAGGAGTGGGAAAGTTTTCACCGAATATAAATTGTGAGAGAGAAGTCTGTGAAAGATCTGTTTAGGTTCATATCATGAGCCAAACTGGGGAGGAAAAGGGAAAACAAAAGGGAGTTTGAGAACTTCTGGAATAAAAAAAGAAACTCTAGAAGCCTGCAAGTAGCAAATATCAAAATAGGAAGAAAATGAGGTTAAATGTAGAAATCTGCTAATTCAGAGGGTGTTTGGAGGAGTGGTTCAGAGTTTCTGAAGCTGCAATTAATACATAAGCAAATACAACAATATAAAAAAACTAGAAAGACCGGCAAATGACACAAATACTCCTCTCTCCCAAGCCTGGCAGAATATATTTAAGTGAATAAACTACATACGCAGTAATACAGTATACTAAACACGCCGTAATTATTCTACAAAAATAAGAAATACTTCACAGCGAGGAATTTCCCTACAAACCCTACTGTTACACTTTGCCAATGTAGGAGAGGAAGAAACAGGCTGTCCTATGTATTGCTTGGAAAAGCACCAGGTTGCACTACAGGGAAGGGAATGGAGACAGGAGACAAAGGAGCTGAGGCAGCAGCAGGCTCAGGAGACGGGGCCGGATCACACCACTGCAGTTCACAGATGCTCTGCCATGATTCTCCAGGGCTGGCAAGAGCCGTGAGCTGCTGCGGACAATGCAGCTTCCAGCACTTCCCATGACCATGTGCCAGCTCAGCACAACACAGAAAACTTCCTTGTGCCAGGAGAGCAGGGAGCAGAGCCCAGCAACTCTCCCAGTACTTCAAAGCCAGAGAGGCTTTTCAGGGCTGTGGGAGGAATGGATCGCCAAGCGCTTTACTATTTTGGCATAATTACACAATTATTAACAGGCAAGCTGAAACCCCATGTAAATATCTCGGCTTCCTCCAGGCAGTGCATTTTTAAAACAAAAACTGCCAAATGCTGTATTTGTTCCAATTTTCCTTCTGCTCCTCCCTCCAGCCTTTAAATTTCTGGGGTTTGGACAGGCAACATCACCTGTCCTAAGACCCTCAGAAGCACTCTCCACGTGGAAAAACAGATGGCATTTCCACCTTGACCTGTAGCTTCCCTGTTCTGGAAGGGAGGGGTCAGGTACTTTAAAGATCTTTGTGCATGTGTGTGGTGATATATGCCTGCATACAGCCACACTGGACACTGTGAGAAAGAGGTAAAAGAAGGTGAAGGTGTGTGAAAGGGAGTGAATTAGTCCATCTGCTCTGAAAAGATCATTTTCGTCTTGTATTTCTATTACCGCCTTATTATTATCACACTAGAGTGCTTCTAAAAGGCTACAGTTCTGGCAGCCAGCATCATTACAGCTGCTCAGATTATTAACAGTATAAATAAACTCTTAGAGACACTACTAAGAAAATATTAACTACAATTATCACTGTCTGATAAAATAATGAACAGTGAAGTGTTATTCTGCCATCTCAGTCACCAGTGCACATTTATGAGTGCTGTGAGTAATGAAAAACAGTTTATTTGCATACTGAATCAGCCTGGAATTGGTTCTTTCTGTTTTATTTTGTTTTTATAAAGACACTTTGAATTAACATCTATCAGTCAGCACAGGCTGAAGCTCTATGTCTGCAGAATTGTACTCTGCCTTCAGTCCTGCAGCATGCAGCCCCATTAACTCTAAGAGAGCAGAAAACTATGCCGGTAGCAACATGCACTTTTGCCTGAGGCTGGTCAAAGCCACCAGCAGTGGAGTCACTGAGTAGAAATCTTCCTTTCTACGTGGGCAGAAACACTATAACCTTCCTACAAACCTTTACTGTCAGGCCTCATTGCTTTTTCTGCCTACGCAGGGAACTACAGCCCAGGTGAAGTCCATGGCGTTTCCTGCAGGAACCCTCCTCCGATCCATCCTGATTTTGCTTTGAGTGCTTGTTTCTCCTTAAGGACCCAGTGATACTTCCAAACTCCAGCCTTCATTGACAGCAATGGGGAGCTTGGGTTAGGGTTTTTATTAACAGAAGTTATTATTTCCCTGCAACCATGGAGAAAGAGTGTCTTAATGTCTTGGGGACCAGGAGAATCACTGCAGAGAAGAAAGGGCAGCCCCTGATCTGTCCACTTAGCAACACCTTCCTCAGCAGGCAGGGGCGGCTTTCACACATTCGTTTCTTGCTACAGCTGATTTAGGGTGTCATCATCTGCTCATTAGTGGAGATTATTATGATTAAGAGAAATAAAGTCTGAGGTCCTGAAGCTGCTTACTGTGGGGTAGTCATGCTGAAGCTTTGATTTGGAAATCCTGTTTTCACAAGGATGCTTCCCTGGTTCAGGAAAAGCTTTCCTCCCCACCCAGCCCTGTGGAACCATCAGTCTCCAATCCCAATCAAAGACACCTTCCTATAAAAGCATCAAGCAAAGTCCCTGTTTTGCTTAGCTGTTTCATACCAGGCCACCACACTGTATCTGACCATCAGTAGGGAGGGATAATGGTGAAGGTTGGCACTGAACCCTTCCAGACAGGCTTCTGCTGGATGCAGAATCAACCCCACCATTTTGAGGAAAGGCCTGCACACAACAGATGCAAAATGAGCACTTTCTCCATCAGGACTGGCAGAGAAGCTCATGATTTGGGGTAACAGGAGGGAGATGTGGTTAGCATGAGCCACACTGTCAGGCTCTACACCTGAGAGCACAAACTTGGCCCAGGGCGAGTATGCGTCAGGCTCCTGGGGAGGGACCATGACCCAGCTAATGAGGAGAAAATAAAGATAAGTTAAAGACAGGGATGGCAGCAAAGATACAACTGGAGGGGAAGACAATAATGCAATGACAAGAGAGAGCAAAGGAAAGGGGATTTCCCTTAATCTAAGTCAGAAAAGCACTGCAGCTTGCCTTCAGTGTTTTTATTTCACAGCCCCCTTTTATGTGTCCTTTTCACACTCTATCCAGCATCTCAAGTTCCCTGCTTGGTCTCTGCTACATGCCTATAAGCCTTTTGTTCCCCTAGCCCCACCTTCAGCACATCACCATACTCCCAGTCCTTGCACAGGGATGTAGGCAGGCACTGCATAGCCCAGGGCTCTTGCTATCCCCATCACTACACTGCCATGACAGAGCAAGTGAGATGGGGCGGGAAGAAGCTTGTGGCAGCCTCGCCTGTCCTTGTCTGTCAGCTGCGGGGGAAGGAGACTTTGGTGGGGGTGATCTGCCCCCCCATAAACATTACGGCTAGGATGAACCTCTGCTCCTAGGAGGGGAAGTGCCATGCTGCAGCATTTCTCCTGATTTCCCCCGCAGCATCCTCCCTCTCATCTTTTGCAGCAGTTGGCCTCTTCTGGACGCCTAAACAGGTTATATGTGGCTTGCCCTGAATAAGTCACCTACATTAATTTTTCTTCTTTAATTAAAGAGTTCTTCTGCGAAACAACTCATGAGAGCTTCTTTGTTGAGAGAAAGAAAATGATATACTGTTCCACACACGTTTACAAAGACAAATATACAAATGAATTCTGCTCTGCGAGAAGCCCCAGTGGTAGGGAAAACACAGAAAATAGTGAAGGAATTGCTGAAGAAGAACTGAAGTTCATTTTAAATCAGTGTACCGTGTACAAATGCTGTCTTACAAATAGGATTATTTAATTTAAACCTTAGATCTGTCAAGTTCCATTACTTCAAATGGAGCCTGTCGTTTCTTGACTTCATTATAAATCAGGATTATATTACAATTTATGTTAGGTTAAGTCACTACTTCGATAGGAGGCAGCGAAAAAAAAATTACACAGCAGTCAGTAAATAGAGCAAAGTCATTGCACTGTTCTTGAAAGGCAAAAAGTCATCTTGCTAAATGAGGGTCCAAGTTGTCCTGTACCAAGACTGTTACTAATAAATAAAAGACCTCTGGGAAAAGTGCTGAGCATACGCTGGATCTATTTTCAGCTTGCATCAGCAGCTGCTGCCCCTGGGATCGCATCTTTGCTCATACCCTACACCATATGTAATCACTCCAGTGCTGCAACCAGTAAGATAATGAAAGAGCATGGCATAAATCTATACTTGAGTGGAATGCTAAATGAGAAAAATAATACAAAAAAGAGGGAAATAAACCACATTTTCAAGTCATTAGGAAGAAAGACTTTGACATATGAAGTGTTGCAACCATTAATAGCACTTATCATATAGAGTGGAGACAAAGAGACAAATTAATCAAACTGACAGAACTGGGACATTTTATGCTAATGCAGGCTCCTGGGTTTTAGTTCGTATTCCTCTGTGTCTGGAAAACTGATACCATTACAGGGCAGGAAATTGCATGAATAACATGCAACAGATCATAAAAATTCACACACCGAGTGAAGAAACACTGCCAAAAGCACTGTAAAAACAAGGCTAGAGACCTCAACAGAGGAACTACCAACAGCTAATGAATGCAAATAAGTACAGGAATATTTCCCATTCATGCATAACAATTAGACATAGGCTGTGACTCCACAATCTCTAATAGCGTAGGTAAAATAAAGCCTGGAGAGCTAACATGCAGAGAGCTAGGGGTAACTCCTGGCCAGGCCAGTTCTGAATTTGTTTGCGGTGTTGCAGCCAGCAGCTTAAAGCCACTGGGGAAAAGGCATGGACAAGTGCTGTCTCTGTCTAAATGTATGGTTATGTTAGATTCAAATTAGTGTTGCAGTAGAAAAGACATGGTCCTGGGCAATCAGGTTCTGGGTGTCCCTGCTTGAGCAGGGGGTGGCACCAGATGACCTCCACAGGTCCCTTCCTTCCTCAGCCATGCTGTGATTCTGTGAAAGGCAGGTGAAAGAGGAAATAAAATAGATCCACAGAACAGCCTACAGTCTCACAAAGCAAAAATCCCCCTCACCACAGAGCAAATCGACAGCATATGGTAAAACCCCTTACAAATAACAACAACTTTTACATAATTTGTTTAGGAAATACAAAATGCACTTGCTGTCCAAAGCCACAGCTGTGTTGTAAGAGGCAGGAAATGGGAAGAACGACAGGAATGCTGGGCAGGGCATGGTGCAACACAAGACCTTGCCAAGGTTACTACATTTGCCATGAAGACTTTTCAAGGACTTTTAAAAAAAACTTGCAAATCAGATCACTGGGGAAGCACAGAGGGCCAATCAGCCACTCGGACACCAAATAACAAATACAGACACAGCATTTCTTATTGCTGCCTGGTTTGTAAAACACTGACTCTTCTTTCTTGATACCCTTAGTTGTAGCTATCATACAACCCTAAGGAGAGGACTAACTCTCAGGGGCTAAAAAGAGTAAAGCTAATACCTTTCGGAGCCATGTAATTTCCAGCACTGCTCTCATCCTTCCCAGAATAGAACGAGATGCAGCTGATGGTATTGAGCAAGGCTATCTCAGTGCCAACCCTACATGCGTACAGAAGTGATGAAATTCCAGCTTGACATAAAGTTGCTTTTTTCCTGAAGTGTGAGTAGACTTCAAGCCCTTCCCATGAACATGGAGACCCTGTGTTCAGTGGCAGCAGGATATGAGTCCCAGCAGATCTGGGCATGGGGACATCTTGCTCCCTGCACAATGCAGAACCCCACTCCGACCTGTTCTTCAGCAGATCTCTGGGGAGACGTGACAGGGTTTTATCCACATGAACAGTGTTTATGTGTCTCCAGACCTTAAAACTACTTTCTGTTCTTTTAATTGCAACTGGAGTTGCAACAGGATGCTTGGGTATCAAAAAATGGCACAGGTTCAAAAGCAAGCCAGCCCAAAAATTTTCTGAAGACAACAATGGTGTAAGCTTTGTTTAAGGGGAACAGTTAGAAAAAGACTCCAACTGACTGATCACCAAATAATTCAGAGTAAAACTATCTGAGAACAAAGCCAGGGATCCCAGGGCAATGACGCAAACAGTCTGGATCCTGAAGGCTGAGAATGACTGGAAACCCTCTGATTAGCTGACAGTGTGACTTCTCTACAGATCAGCGTGAAGAAGGTCCAGAGGAGCAGAGATCCTAGTGGCTCCTACTTGGGTCACCATGCCTCTGTATCAGCCAAAGGCAGAGATCAAAACACAATCAAATACTCACCTTCAAAAAATTTACCTGCCTGTGCCCTCTCAACAGAGGTTTCTAATTGGAATGCTCATTAAATAAATCCTATGTGAAAAGGATGAGGTTCATATTTGAATAGAAAGCAAAACAAACCAAGCAAAAGGTAGCTCTTATTTGTGTCCTTCTTTGTTTTCCATCTGCAACAGGGACACTGAAGGTGGGGAAAGAAGAATAGGAGTTACTGATTTAAAGGTTTCTGATACTTCTGAAAAATACTCTTTCTGCTTTCTGAACACTATGATTGCTTCATAAATGTGAAAATGCCCCAATCCCCACACATATTATGGATGCCTTCTTTATTCTTCACTTCTTTGGCCAATGCTATAGACAATATTTGTCCCCATTGACTGCTTACGTAAAGTGGGCAAAAATGACAAGATCAGATTGCACCTATGAATAGACAAGAAATACTCAATTTTTGTGATTTGGATTTGACAAATTAAGTCAGGCATTTAAAACACAGCCTTGGTTTGATGTGCACAGTCTCCTGAAAGATACAATGTTCAAGGAAAAGAGAAACTCCTTCATGTCCAGAAAAAAATATGCCCTATAGCATACATAGGGGAATATAGAAATTTGCAATCAAATAAGCTAAAAAAAATTGTTAAGCTACAAAATTGTTCAATTTAACAGGCAGATGGAATGACAGCAGAGACAAATCTACCTTAAGCCTGGTTTCCCCTACTGGAAGTAGAAGTGAGCACTAGTTCTCTGTGGAAAGCAGAAGGGAAGTTGTCAGAATTAGTCTTCACTCTGCTTTTTCCTGTCTTGAAAGGTTACTGGCTCCAACCCTGTCTTTTGAAAGAAACAGGAAATAACTTGAGCTTATTCTGTTTTCACTTGACCAAGAATCTCCTGACAGGGAAATTTTCTCTGAAGGCAGCCTGTGTATATGGAGAGAGAGGTGGCTAGGCACGTTGTATTACAGCTGTGTGGTCAGAGATGGAAAGATATTTTGCTTTTAGAGTTGTTTAAGACTTGTTTCTTATTAGCTGCAGGCCCTTGAAACAGAGGACCACACGTCTGGTTTTCAAAGGAAAGAAACCCACATTTCCCAAAAGCACGGGCAAAAGCTTCATACAGCCAAAAGCATGGCCTCAGCCTGTTAGCTGACAGTCTGACACAAATCCCAGAACACTTCATCAAATGCAGTTTTTGTAGAAACTGAGAACTATACAGAAAAAGTTTGCATGGACAATTTTTTCTTTAAGTTAGTCTTTTTACCTTGAAACATTAGCATTGCATTCCCACCCATTCTGGGAACAAAAACTGAGAGGTACTTACACAAAGCAGGGATTTTGGTCCTATTACAATTCAAAAGCAAGTAAATATACAAGTAGAGTAAAATGTTTGATGCATGATACACCGGATGCCCACATTCTTTTAAACCACTAGCACTGCTGAAGCCCATTTCTGGGTCAATTCATTTACTTGGATGGTCTCTTTTCTGTTTTACTACCCCAATAAACCCACCTCAGCACTGGCTTTAGCAAGTACATTCGACACCGTGGGAACCAAAGGAAGCACAGAGAATACAAAGCTACCGTTGAATCAGTCCTGGATCACATCTGCCAAAGTGCTCTGTAGTCTCTACAATAAGTCTATACACTTTCATTTCGCTTACTTACTTTCTGGCTCCAGCTAACGGCGCATCCCAAATGCAGATGAGGGGAAGAAAAGCTTTCCAGGGACTCACAGAAGACGATAGCTTCAAGAAGCTTATACCTAGAGCTGGGATTTGCAAGATGTGGTGCTTGTCATTTAGTTGTGCTGCCACACAAAGGAAATGGAGAGCACTCAAGCTGAAGAGCACAGCCTGAAGTCTTATTCTGGAAGACTGAGCAGCTGCTGCAGGACATAATGTGGACCAAGTGTCTTACCAAACACAAATACATACTCAAGTACAGAATCAGAATCAGAGAACTGTTGGGGTTGAAAGGGACCTTAAAGATCATCTGGTTCCAAACTGCCTGTTATAGGCAAGGATGCCTTTCAGTAGATCAAGTTGTTCAGATGTAGTTGCCTCAAAACCAAAACAAAGATGCCTTTTTTTGGGGGGTGCCAAGAAGTCACTGTTTTCACCTGTTGAGACTGAGTCCACCTGTCCTCAAGGACTCAGATAGACAAGCAGCTGGTCCACTCTACCCCATTCTTGAGAAATGCTGCAGCCAGTCTTCCAATAGAAAATCTCCTCAGTACCTCCTGCATGCTTAAAGGATACACAGGCAAGAAAACAGGGAAGGATAACCTGGGAAGTCTGGATTTGGATACCCTGGCTGCTCTCAGATGGGCAGCAGTTGTGAGTCAGCCTGTTCACTGCCGTGTGAGATAATATTCAAGAGCTTAGAGAGAGGTAAACCTATTCAAGTGGTTCACACAAGGTGATTTGATCATCGCTGACCTGATGTACGGACCTGTGCTGTAATTCCTATCTGATGCATCAACTTCCACCACAGCATTTGTGGAGAGGTGATGACAGTATTTTATCTGTCCACAAGAAGCCTCAAACATCTTCTGCTAAAGGTTTTATGTTACCATTATTTAACTTTAGAGCTGATACCTTTCAATTCCAGCTGTTAGGTGACATAGGTGACACCTAGTTTACTTAATGGCTTGACTGTAAGTGCAAGAACTTCAATTCTCAGTTTTCCTCAGACCAGCTATGGCTATTACAACTATGGGTCCCAGGCTGGTGGCAGTCTCTGGGTCACAGCAGGAAACTCCTGGTGCCATTTCAATTATGAATTAACCTTCTCTTCTCACCATGTCTTCTAAAGCCTCCATCACTGGCTCTTCATTGACCCAAAATCACAGAATCACAGAATGGCCAGGGTTGGAAGGGACCTCAAGGATCATGAATCTCCAACTCCCTGCCACATGCAGGGCCACCAACCTTCTCATTTAATGCTAGACCAGGCTGCCCAAGGCCCCATCCAATCTGGCTTTGAACACTTCCAGGGACGGGGCATCCACAACCTCTCTGGGCAGCCTGTTCCAGCACCTCACCACTCTCTCTATAAAGAACTTCCCCCTGACGTCCAACCTAAATCTACCCTCCCTCAATTTTAAACCATTTCCCCTCATTCTGCAGTTATCTACACTTTCAAAGAGTTGATTCCCCTCCCCTCTATAGGTCTAAGCTGCCTAACACAGTGCTGGGCAAGATCTGGAAACTGGCTGACATCGACAAAGATGGCATGCTGGATGATGAGGAGTTTGCCTTGGCAAATCATCTCATTAAAGTCAAGCTGGAGGGTCACGAGCTGCCAAACGAGCTCCCTTTCCATCTCCTCCCTCCATCAAAAAGGAAAATAACAGAATGAAAGGAAGGTTACAGGGAACAGGGAAATGGAGGGGAGAAAGATCTAGAGAAATGTTTACTTAAATTATACCTTTAGATGTGAGATTGCCTTTCAATGTATACCTATTCTGCTGTATGAAGAAAAAAACTAAAGCAGAGCAAAAGTCCAAATCTTCATGATAATATGCAATTAATTCTTCCTGTGTAATGTCCCCGATTTCTAATGTGTAGTCTGTAAACATGGAGGTAAAGAAAGGATCTTGAGATTAGAAGAAATTGAGTAGCAAAAATCGAAGGAAAACTCAAGTGGGCTGCATCTTCTCTGAGTAAGTGCTAATAGAAATCTGGTAGCTACCAGTGCCACTCCTGAGCTTTGGCCACACATTGTGTTCTTTACTGGTTTTGCAAACCTCAGGAGGCTAAGATTCTTGACAGTGAAGAAGAAATCACAGAAAGATCTCCAAGCTGTTGACCAAATTAAGGAATACCTCCTAATAATAAGAAATACCAAATTCTAAGTCCCTCAGTTAAAAATTTTAGGAATCTGGTTCATTGTTAGATGCAGGTCCTTAAAATAATAATAAAAGATGCATGATGCAAGCTTTAAGAAAAAAATAAATAAATCCAGAAATACAAAAAGGAAAATTAGAAAAGAGAAGATTTCTGTGTGCAGGAAACAGACAATTACACTTAAGCACTCTTTTAAGGTCAGATTAAACAAAGTAAAGGACAGGGAGGTTTTTATGTTGCGCTGGTCTGTGTTATCTTAGGACCTTAAATTCTACCCGACTACATCTGCACTGAGTGTCAAACTTCAAAGTGCATAAAACATGTCCCTCAAAGGCAATTTGCCTTATTGTTAGGAAATAATGTGGAGTCATACACATCACTAAGCTGTTTGTTGCTAAAAACATATGCTGAATTTTCTGTTGATTTTAATCTGGTTTCAAAATAGCTGCCAATGGCTCTCATGATAGCTTCCTCCAGTGAATTAAAACATGCTTCCCATAGATAGACCCGATACTCTCTTTTTATTTAAGTCTTAAAACAACCACTCAAGCCTCATCTCAAGCTTTCTGACAAATTAAATCTCATCTTTAAAACAGTCCAAGCCTGGGCTAGAAGGAGCTGTAGCTTGACCAAGTACATCTGCTCGTATTTGTTTACTTCCATACAGTAAATAAAGTGCCCAAGGATACAGATTTTAGTAGTGTTAGACTGAGCTGGGACTTGGAGCTGTTTGCTGGCAGCCTCCCATAAAGTGGTACAGATGAAAATTCAGTGCTGCACAAAAGACCTGAACTGGAATAAACCAGCCTTTTCTCTCTTCAGAGCTTGCATCGCACATGTAACAGCAAGTATGACTACTTATTCCAATAAAAAACACCAATAGCCTGCTTATAAAATTCACAGAGCATCTCATTTTCAAATCCTAGTAGGGTTCAACTGCTGTCTGCTCACCTAAAACCTGAATTTCATCTCTGAATTGAACTATACTTCCCACTCTTCATGTTTGTTGACTGCTGCAGTGCATCATTTGAATAGATGCCATATTCCACCCCATAATGTGATCAGTTTCACTGGTAGTTGAGAAAAACAGCCAATATAACATTACTCACTGGGGAATTCTTGTCAGAAAGTGCTGTACAGAGATAAAACCTTATCGTCTTTGGGTCTTGGGAACACTAACGAAGCAAAACTTGGTATTGGGATCAGGAAGTACCCTACAGGTTCTGGCGTCAGATGTGGTGAAGCTGAGGGATGTCTTATCTGGGCTTTATCTGTCTGTTTATTCAAATGCCAAATGCTTGGTATTTCTGGACTCTTAAAAGAGCAGCTACTTGTTTTTCCAATGCAAAAGCAATTCAAAGTTTTTTTTTAGAGGGAGAAAAGGAAAAGGTAAGAGACTCGGAAGAAGAGAGGGGAGAAAAGCAGGATGTCTTTCAGACTACAGAGCCAGAGTGCTACCAGCACCAAGGAATAACTCATAACCATAGTTAAGCCACCTCAGCTTCAGTCATACCCAAATACACACTTAAATACAGCAAACACCCCCCCTTGTTAATATTTAACCCACAATACATGCTTACTGCTTTTTCTTGTGCCTTTAGCACGGTCTGCCTCTACTTTTTAAGATGTCTTTTACATTTTAAACTATGTTTGCAAATTTTAAGCAAGACAGTTTCCACACTACAAACTCCTTCGCAATAGTGAGGACAAGCACAGCCAGACAATCAGGTAGGCTTACCCTCAGCAACAGGCACAGGTTTAATAAAGGTAATAAAATGGGGCTCGCTTATTGCAGCAGAGAATGTCCTTCTTTGCGTTAACCTCAATATCCCCTTTTACAGTATTTTTATATGCTTACTTGAATCAATAAATAGATAGTACAGCTACCACCAAAGGGAGGGAAAGGAGTTACTGCAAAATTTTCTCCCCTTTACATGCATGCATACACGGATTTTGTTGCTATTGTATTTGACTTTTCTCCACTGGAAAGGATCAACAGGGAGTCACCTCCCATCAGAAAACAATGGGAATTACACCACACAGAATGACAAGAAGGTGGTTTGTTTCATCCCTGCACTGCAGGGCTGGAAGCCTTTGCAGCAAGAAATGGATAGCAGTTCTTGTCACACAGTGATGGTCTCATTTCGGTTTTATTGCTCAACTGCTAGAAACAAAATACACCATTTCTATCTTGTATTGTGCTATATGTGCAACACACACAAAACATTTCTGTCTTGTGGTTTCTACTAATTAGTATCATTACCACTGAAGACCTCAAAAAGTACTGGAATGCTCATTTTTATCCTCAGTATCGACCCATAGCCTCCAGCCACCCTGTGTGGTGAGTGTTAGCACTATGAATCAGAAGCAAACACACCACATTCCTTCAGAGGAGTTTAGGAAACTGAAGAGACAGCTTCCATCCATACGGACTCACTGGAGTGGCACTGCTGAGGGGAAGATGAAAGGCAAATGGATCTGAAGCCTGATGGCCACAACCTCTTGAGGCTGCTCTGCAGAAAGCCTTTGGGTAGAGGTGTCAGCAGAAGGATTTCAGATTACTGATGACTCCTGAGCCATAGCAGAAGTCACTCAGGCTAGTGCTGCGATCTGTGAGGAACACTGCTGGCTGATACGGTCATGGAAAGAGAAAATCATATTAATGCTGAGAACTAACCATAGCTATTCCTAATATGTAAGTTGCTCTGAAAGTAGTGCCTCCTATTTTTTTCCATGGAAATGACAACAAAGAACACAATAACAATATTCGATAGAGCAAATTCTATGCTACGAAACACTGTTTTTCAATGTAATCATCGCCATTAGCTGATTTGCACGGATAAGTTGATTGAGACACTCTTCATTTTGTGTGTGACAGCTGTTCATGATCGTGTAGAACGAGACTTGTCTTTTGCGTTGATAGCCATTGCTGAAATGCAACATCCACTGCCTCGCTGTGTTTACATTCACTGTTTGCTCTCCACAAGCATTCAGCAACCATCAATGAGTGCTGAGTTTTCTCCACATGGAGGAATTCAGTTCTACATTTTTGTCATTTTGTCAGACTGCCCCTCTGCTGCCATCTGTCACATGGCAACAAAATGTAATGGAATATTGGTTAAGAGCTATTGGGCAAAGTTCCACCTCTACTGTCATACCACCAACAACATACATCTCTGACACCACGAGTCAACCTAATAAAACAGGAGGCATTATTTTTGAAGCAGCCATCGTATTAATAGGGTCCCAAAGAAAAAGGGTCTTCTGTTGTTCCCTGCTGTTTAACACCAGCCTTCCAGCTGGGAATCAGGCATGCAGCAAACAGTTGCTTCTTACCCCCTTGCTCCCCATTCCCACATTTATCACCTCCACACTCCTCAAAGAGCACTCACAGCTCAGTCACTTCATTTCTTACAGACACTGTATTCGTACATACACACAAGGCACAGGGAGAGGAAAGAGACAAAGTAAGAGAATACTGATTATTTCTAGGGTGAAAAAAAAGAACAGTAATCTCTGTCAGCCAGTGGGAGTATGTAAGAGCTGACCTCCTGCACTCTGTCTTTGATTTTTCCCTGAACCCAATCATCTTCTCTTGGCTAATTCCCAGTGTTTTTTCCTCAGGCTGGTGGGCTGGCATGGATGGTTAACAGCTGCCAGGATTTCTCCCCCATCAGCACCGAGTGATTCTAATGCTAGCTGCCTGGCTCCATCCCACCCAGGGTGCTGCATGCCTTAGCCTTCCAACATGATCAGCTTTTGCCAGCCTTGAACCCAATTCTATTTCCCATCCTGCCTTTCTTCTTCTGAAGATTAACTATGTGAGGGAGCCAGCCTGTCTCAGCTGAAGGACCAGATGACAGATTTCACAGGGCTGGACCTCACAGGGAAACAGCAGATTTCACAGCAGCCTTTGGTAAGTAGAAAAGTAATGAAGATGCAGAGCAATTCAGCACACACTGTATGCCAGCAGACCTCTGCTTTGAACGCTGCTCCATTAATTGTAAGGAAGAGCAGTGCAGGTCAACAAAAGTGCTCCCCAAACATATCACACATCCCTTCCTACAGAGAAGAATGACCTGGAATTACCTGATGAAGGTTTTATTTATGTGTACATCTCAAAGCCACAAAAACCCACGCGGCGTTGGGAATTACATTTCCAAGATGTAGGAATCACAAACAACAGAGGGGATTGCTGCTGTTCCAATGTTTTCCTCATTGAAGGGAAGTCTGTTTTCAGAAAGCAAGATGTATACGGTGTCTGTGCAGATGGTGCTCTTCTGGCCAGCCCCCAGCTCTCAGCCTGCCCAGCCAGACCTGCTCCCTGTGCACTTTCAACAGAAAAGCCAGGCAGGTAATAATAGCAAATAAAAAGCCTATTCTGCAGAGCACTGGCTCTTTCTCAAGGAAAGTAGAGTACCACTACAGCATGAATGACTCAATCATCTACTCAAGAGCTATTACTTGCAGCGATGAAGCAATGTTAATTGGATAATGGCCTGCTGCCAGCTAATATTGGCATGACCTACAATACCCTTGGCTGACAGCCGTGTCTGCCTCTCTATCACACCTTTTTTTGTAATCTGGATGGGAAGTGGAAACCATTAAAAATGCCTCATAAGTGCCATTTAACTTCTTATCATGAATTAAAAGCTTAATTAAGTGCCTTGTTAAAGGAAGGAAGACCAGCTTTTGTGATTAAATAAAACAAAACAACAGTTAGGGGTATGGATTAAATGAGTAACTTTACAGCTTTAAACTTGAGTCCTGGAAAATATTAATTTTTGGATGCATTAACAGCAGCTGGTAGATGAAAACAGCAAAACTGCTATAAAATACCCAGGGTGAAAAGCACATGAGACTGTAGTCGTTTACCAAAACTGCAAGTGAAGAGGAAAGTGTAGAAGTTAAGAGCTATTGGGGTCCTTTTTTATGAGCTGGAGCTGACATGCTTCAGCCCTCAGTCTCGGCTCTGAGTTCTGTCACTTCACATGCCACAACCACATTTGAGCACTTGCTATTTCGTGGCTGTTTTTCCAAGCACTTATCTAGACACTGAAATATGCTGCTTTAAAAAGAGGTGTAGCATGAAATTGAATTACTGGTGTCGGCTTGAAAGGGTTTATGGAAACTCTTCAATCAGTGCAAAATTAGCTCCATACTGACTCAGTTTAAATAAGTTGATTAGGAAAAGGTTTGAACTAAGGCACATTAAGTCATACTTGAAGTGACATGAAATGTCCAAAACAAGGTTTTACACTGGTTTGAAATCCAGTAAGCTCAACTAGTCTGCACACACAATGTCTCACTACTGAAATGATGAGCATATCATAAAGCCTGCACTTACTGTAATTGGAAATAAACAAGAAATAATGTACAAAACATCTGTTCCCTGTTTAGCTAGACAACAGTTAACAAGGACTGGATGCCAGATTACCAAAAAAGACCCCAATATGCTATAAAGTAAAAAAGAAACCCTCTGCAATCCAGTCTTCAGAGGCAGATTTACTGCTCTGAATAATGAAAAAGAAGTTCTTTTGTTTTCATGTTAAGCTTCCTCATGCCAACATAACATGACTGCAAAAGCTTTATATATAAAGCTTTATCCAGTTCCAACATCAAGCCTTTGATAAATACTAATAATGCTCATTCTCCATAATTGTGTACTTTAGCAGTTTTCAGATCACAACAGAATTTAAAACAGTTCTTGCATGACTGACTTAAAAATATCTTAGATAATTTAAGAGTGATTGTCACCTTTGGGAAAGTTTTGAACTGTGAAGACTATACTTAAAAACAATTTGTGATCTCTGTTTTACTATTACAACTATATGCCAATGAAAGTTGTTTCTAAGCTTGACACTAACTTTGACTTTTGTCTGAAATTTTTCCACTGCTACCATAACTCCCTATGTGAGAAATTAAGTCAGTTTTCACATATAACTTTAGAAATAATTCATGGGTTTCCGGAGCTCTGCAGACCATGAACTAAAAACAATAGCAATGGGAAGAGCCATTAGCTTGTGAATTGAAAAAGACCCTGCTAACTTATTTTAATGCAATATATACAAGGTGGTTCTTTACTCCACATTATCAGCTTCCAAAAAAACCCTGGTGCTGCAGCTCCTTTTGTAAGTAGCTCTGACACGCTTCCTTGCTGGAGACATTTCACATATGTAAGCACAGGAACCTACCGTGGTATACATCCGAAGAGCAGCAGCAGAAGCAGAGGAGTGCACCTTAACCAAGCAATTATCAAGAAGCAACGATCTGCATCAGGCAGCTTTCTTTAGCCTCAGTGACTAACATCTGTGAGGAAATTATTTAACTGACCATCTCACACACAACTACTCAAATACATTAGTCACTGAGCAAATTAGACTCCACGGAGCTACTAGCGATGCACGTGCATGTGGAAGATGTATGCACAATTAGGAATTAGTAACTGTGCATATCTGTTTTGATAGGCCAAGGATGTTCCTTTCCGCTATGAAAAAGGTAAAGAATCTTCAGGTGACTGGCATGTGCTGAGGTAGAGCACAATTTCAGAGTAAGGAAAAAACCTTATGACCTGGTTTGACTGCTTCTGCAAAAGCATGGACTTTACTGGAGCTGTAGCAGCAAACAGTGAAAATTTAACTCACTAAGGTTTTTTGATCTTGAGATACATACTAAAATATAAAACCTCAATACTCCATTCATCGTAAGGGGATTTATTTAAATAGAAATAATTTGTGGTCGCACAGGAAGAATGCTTTTTTTATATACCATCTAATATAAAACACATGTAAAGATAAATTTTTGTGTTTCAGATCTTTAGTGTCATATAAACCCAGGACTGTGCTATCAAGTCCCATCCCCTGGTATTGAAGGTAAGTAAAGCACGGTCCCTCTGTCACCCTACTCCTCGTGCTGATCAGTGGCTCAATACCTCATTGCTGCTGTGATTAAATATCTGCTAATTTCTAACGTTGTTTTACTAAAAGCCATAATAAACCAATCAACCATCACTGTCAACACAGTCTTTTAGTATTAAAGAGAAGCTTCCCCCTTAGTTGTTTCACCCCCTCTGCGTACATGGAACTGTAGGTCCTTGCAGCCATCACTCTGGCAGCATAAACTTGCTATAGCCTTTTCTCCTTCTTATTTAAGCTGGGGTCCTTCTGAACACCTCAGTCACTCTCATATTCTTCAATTATTGTTCTCAATTTAAGAAATCATACATGGTATCCAAGAGGAGGTCTCACCAAGGCTCTGTAGAAGAGCACTGATGCTCTTGTCACACAAGTCAGCCATTGGGCATCTACTGTAACCTCTGTGCTTCCACCATTTTGCTTTGCAGGGTAAAAGCTATGCAACACTGCCTGAGACATGATTCTTCCACTGGAAATTATTAGTGGACAGTGTCGAATCATTGTGTGCATCCTAGCGTGTCCTCTGTGATATATGTGAACTCCTATGCAAAATGTCTGGGTTGAAATCTCTTCATGAGTAATACTCAGTGTCAGGACTTGTGAAGTCATGCCCAGTGACCTACTTCTTCCAGTGCTCTCCACCTTGCATCATAACAACATCACAATACCACTGAGGTCTCCAGAGAGCTAAACCAGAGAGGGGAAAAATGGTGTGTGACACTTCAGGACCTGTCATCACCTAAAACGGTCTCATACTTCTTCACTGGTGTTAAGCAAATGATGTTGAAAACCCCTCTGCCTCATGCTGTAGGCCAGAAGAGCTCCTCCCGGAGCAACTGCCTTCCTGAACCTTGGGGATGTCACCACTGCAGTGTGACCTGCACAGGTGGGGACCCAGGGCAGGCAGGGGGTGACCGCAACCCTCGCACGTCCCTGCTGGCAAAGCCATCAGCATGCCCTATGGTATCTGCAGTACTGCAGTCATAGAGCTGTGAGGAAATTACAGTGGGGGTGGAAGCCAGCCAGTGAGATTTTGTGGTAAAATAAAGTAAACTTTCCAGTGAGGTATGTATTTCCTACGTCCCTTGGCTTCCTGCTGTGTGAGCCATGCTGCATGAGAAAAACCCTGCATTTTGACAGAATGTGTTGGTGCTTTCTTGGCAGAAAAAGCATGGCCTGAAACAGTTAAATTGCAAAGCAGTTGTGAAGACAAGAGAAAGGAAGCAAGGCTGAATGGGACACAGGAAAGGGGAAAGACAAGAACAAGGATATGAACTGCTGGAGAGGGGTGGGTAGCGATGAGACTCCAAACAATGTGACAGTTCAAATGACTTTTCAACAATAACCTGCTGTCTAACAGCCAAGTGACCCCTTTCAAATTTCCTGTCTGGAAGAGCTGAAGAATATTCGGGTACTGATAATGTGCTGAATGAAGTGATAAATGCTGAAGCGTTTTAAAGCTTTGCTGTTGTAAATGTGAGGAGTGCTGGCAGGTTTTGCTCTCCCCTAGTGAAGAAGGCTGTGAGAACATGTTCATCCTCCAGCTCCCAGCAATCCTCAACCCATTCCAACCCCGAAACCACAGCAGCAGCAACAAATACCATACCTCTTCTGGCAGGCTGACAACCAGGTCATTTTCCGTCTGCCCCACCAAGGCCTGCAAGAAGTACTCGCTGCAGGCGGCCAGCACAGCCCGGTGGGCGCGGAACTCCTTCCCCTCCACGATGAGTGTCACGTCGCAGAGAATATCCTGCTTGCGCTGGTCATTTAAGCAGAGGAGAATATTGGTACAGTGCACTGTTGACTCATACACATACATGGGGGAGTCAGTCTTCTCATCCACAGACATGCCGTTCACACCCTGGAGCGCAGGAGAGGAAGAACAAAACACAGACAGGTAGTGAGAAGCAACGCTCGATTTAGTAGATGAAGAAACATTACATGGGAAAGTTTAGAAGATTTTAGCAAAAATAGCGAGAATGACTACTGGGTCTTCTAATAGTGAAAAAAGGGGGGTTTGTCCTTGCTTCTGTTATTTTGACACTGAGGGAAAAAACCCTCAAAACCCCAGCCTTCTCTCAAGCAGACTGAGAGTGCCATGTGGTTCCACTGAAGACCCCCACTCAAGCGAAAGGCAAGGTGGGCTGTATCTGATGGAGCCAGCCTCCAGCTGGAGTGACTTCATTTCTCACTCAGAAGCAGAGATGTTCTAAGCCTTAAGGGGGAGGGAAAAATGTTTGGTTGTTTTAGAAGAAATCCATTTCCAGGTTTTCACACATTCACTTGTGGTTTAATGTCATTTACAGAAAAGTGCACTTTCTGAATTCCAGGACCACAGACACAGGAAAATCCCCTGAGCTCTGTGGAGCTCCAGCTATGGGTGGCTGGGCAGCACGTGGGTGCTGGGGCCGTTCCCTCCTGCTGAGATGTCTCCCCGTGCTGACAGCAGCCCGACGTCTGTAGGACGTACAACATGCGCTACCAGCCTCTGAGTTAGGAAGTTCCCTGCCTGTTGCTCTGTCGTTTCTGACGCATGTCGCACTGTCAGCACCTCTCAGCACAGCCATCGGGTTGTGGTGGTGTTGGGGGGGGGTCAGGTTCCCTCAACGCCCAGCACCGCGTGAACCCCGTCAACACTTGGACACATTGAAGTCATTTTGCTCCTACCCAAAACTTCCTACTGAGCATCAGACTGAATGC
Source organism: Chrysolophus pictus (assembly GCA_037305975.1). Classification (NCBI taxonomy): domain Eukaryota; kingdom Metazoa; phylum Chordata; class Aves; order Galliformes; family Phasianidae; genus Chrysolophus; species Chrysolophus pictus. The sequence goes on from CM074578.1 coordinate 35,885,216, forward strand.
TGTCTGCGTTACTTTCCTGCTTCAGCTTTTCTGACTAAGCAAGTGGAAACCCCGTGCTGTTGAAGCACACTTCGTACCTGAAAACAAACTGAACATTTGTTGGAAGGTTTACATGGGAAAAAGGATTATTTGTATGTATCAGTCTACCTGCTGCCAAAAGGAAAGCAGTGCAAACATGCAAACTTCAACTATTTCAAGGAATTGTTCTCCTTGTCACAAACAACAACTGCCTTCCAAGCAGCACGACTCAGAGCTGAGGGTGACATAACCGTGTTCTGGTGTAACAGTGCTGTAACACAAATACTTGACTACTGTGCAAAGTGGAAGCAAAATCCCTCCTCCACTACTTTTTTTGAAGAGGATCTTTGCAGCATTTTCCTTTCTTAGTATGATAGACAGGTACATTGGCAGGCAGAAAATATCTTAAACTATTTCTCTTGCATTCAAACCAGGATACTATTTTCCTAAGGTGTCATTCAGAAGATAGTGATAATCCAGACAAGAATGGGTTTAACAGGACCTGCGTTCTGCTTGTAAATATATCCTGAACATCTCCATCTAACTCCATCTTCTCACTTCTATAGTATTTATAAGCCACTGGCTACGATGCCTCTTTCAAAAGAGTTATTTTTGCCAACATTATGGAACTCTCATATTATTGCAGTTCTTGGTGGAATGCTTACAGCATCTCTCTAATGGAGATTTACAACATGCTGACTCAAGCTACGTTTCTGGGTACACTGAAATGCCTACATTAACAGAAAAACAAACAATGCGACATCCACCTTCCCTTCACTGACTTCACACCAGAGATGAGATGCAAAGCTGCTCATCCACCTGCACACAGCTGCAGGAGGGAGACATCTTGTTGTTTCATGCTACACGTTGGATCTCTTAGCCAGAGGAAAATCCATTCTTTTTTTTACATCATACAGTGACACTAACGAGAAGAACTGACAAGCAATCATTTTATTAGCACTACGGTAAAGCACAGAGAAAATGATACTTGGCTCATCCCACTCACAGCTTTCTGTGTAACTGAACTCTGATGCTAACGATAGTGCCACAGTGATGTTCTAAGTGGTCACTCTTGCGTGCTATGAAATGCAAGAGATTACAAGAACAATCTAGTGGGAAAACCTGAGAGTTGCAAATGACAATGCAATGGGGAAAGCTTTACATTTTCTTTTTTCCAGGCATGTCTTCTGCCTGTAAGTATCAGATGGTGACGAAACATACAAGAAACCTGAAACCTGGCAGGTAATTAACACAACACCAATTACATTTTCAGTGCCTTTATTTTTTTTAAAAACAAAAATCACTGTTTGCTTGAAATTGCTTTTTTTACAGTAATATTGCAATTTGTGTGAATCAAACCCTAAATTACTTGGTTACCAATTAGTAATTTCCTACTTTTTAACTACAGCTCTCATCAGGTGCTTTTTTTTTTTTTTAAAATTAGTAGCATACCCTGTGAGGTGATGACAGTACCACAGTGAATTTCCCCACTGGCATGTGCGTCTGCTAGCAAACCCGATTGATGTGCTGCTGCAATGCTGAGGCCATACTGGGGTAAGCTGGGGCAGGGCTATGGTTCAGGACCACCAATTTAACAGCTCTTAGTCTTTCAATGGAAGTGATTTCCATTCTTTTCCTTTCCATGAGCTGCCGCTGACCCACAGGCACAAGGTGTTTCCTATCCAAGAGGGCTTTATCTGACAAGGAGCAAGATGTTAAAGCCTGTCTCTGAGGTACACTGCTCATTTTCATACAGAGAAAGGGGTCAGTGCAAAGGGAGAAGGCCAGTGTAAGGTTCTGGAATATAGAAGCATGTAAATTGTTAATCATTTTATTTTCTCAGGAAGAGAAAAGCAAAGACTCGGGCTCTGAACAAGCAAGCAGGGCTGGAACTCTTTCATACAGCATTAATTCAAAATGTGTAATTTTTTTTGCTGAATTTGATATTATGCTGAGTTTGCAGAGCATTTTTCATGGAAATCATTGTTATGCACTTGGTATTTCTTCAAACTGAAAAGAGAATGACTTAGCAAGCCTTTCTCCAGCCTGAAAGAACACGCTGTGCATTTGTTTGCATATAGGTCACCGTCTTGCCAGAAAAAGCCTCTTTGAAACAAAAGTTTCCAGCAAATGGCAAGAGCTACTGTGGGCAAGGAAAGCACCATTGAAACCTCGCAAAAAAAAAAAAAAAAAAAAAAAGCTGCTAGTAAAGGCCAGCAACTACAGTGAAGCAAAGTTGAACCTGCCTGCCCGGCACTTCCACAGCCCTTGATGGGAGATACCACTAATCCAGTGGCAGGGACAGCCAAGAGCTGAAAAACCCTCCAGGGGCCTAAAAAGTCACTCATGGAACATCTGAATCACTTGGGTTTGCAGCATGCTGTCTATATGAGCTGGCACTTGCCCCAAGCTCTCCAGGAACTTCTGAGTTGCTACCAAAAATACATGGCCTACCATGAAAACCAGCTCCAGTCTCACAAGAGTAGAGGATAGGAAAGGCTCTGTCTGTTTTTAAAGGAAAAAGTTAGAGAAGAGAGAATATTGTCATGACAGAGCAGAAAGTCCTGGCAACAGAATGGGGTTAATTAGATGGGAAAGTAAATCTAGATCATGGCAAAGGTGCAGAATGCTTAACCAAGCAAATTATCATCGTGACAAAGCAGCATGGCTTCTGTACAGAGAAGTCATGTCTCTGATCTGCTCTATTAGAATTCCTGAAGTGTGTCAAATTAGCAGCAAGGAACACGGGTATATGTAATTAGTGTTGACTTTCAGAAATCCTTTGATAAAGCCTTTACAAAAGGCTGCTAGAGAAGCTTGATTGTCATAAGGTAAGAAGCTGCATCAGACTGGAAATCACTTAGGTTCAACTGTATTAACAGAGAAGGAATACACAGGCAATTTTCAGCAGGTTAATAGTAAAATATCTCCAGAAATGAAACAGCATTAGCTGTTAATATCTGTCTATGGACATACCACCCACAACACGCTCGAATTCATCTGGTATCCAAAGTTTGTCCTCTCCATCCTTGGAGGTTTTGGACCTTCTTTGAGCTACATGCTGCACTAGAAACCTCTTGAGATCCTTTCCAACAAGAACTTTCTGATGATCCTACACTGATGTGTGACCTAGAAAACTATAGATCATGACAGTGAAATTGAAATGGATAAAATTAATTTAAATGTCAAAGGCAATAAGGATTTTTGGAAAATTCAGAAAGACAATACAAAAAAAAAAAATAAATTAGATACTACAAAAGTGTTGCCACTAAGCACACACAAGTGGCAATGAGAGGAAAAAATGGATTTTCATAGAGTGGTTGAGGTTGGAAGGGAATCTCTGGAGATCAACTAGCCCAATGCCTTGCTCAAAGCAGGATGACCTAGACCAGGTTGCTCAGGATCGTGTCCATCAGCATCTGAAATATCAACAAGGAGGGACAACACACCACATCCCTTGCCAGCCTGTTTGACTACCCTCACTGCAAAACAAGGTACTATTTGATCTGTAATCTGAATTCCCATTTGGAGTCTTTCAGGAAAAAAGTCAGACTGAAAACACACAGTCTAGAACTTTAAGGCTATCCAAGAAAGGAAGATGCAAAGGCTGAATTAAGAAAGAGAAACATTTCAATATAGAGATGATGTATTTTCTAGTCATTTCTGGTGTAATGTAGTGTGGTGCCTGCATCCAGTTTCACATGCTTAAACAAGGAGAATAGAAATGCTCAGGAGGACAATGATAAGTATGATTGCTAAAGGAGAAAAAGCCATTCTCAAGACCAAATGTATGATCAATTTGATAAACACTATACAAAAAACAGAAAAGATAAAAGGTCATAGCAGGATTGCTATGTTTTTCTTCTGAGGTTGCAAATATGAGAGCACATCACCCACGTAAAAAGTGACATTATACAGGGCAGAAGTTTATGTGGAATGAAAATTCACACTCCAAAGCACTGGCCAAAAGCACACTGTGTGGGCAGGGACCATGCCTGCCAACCACCGTCGTAGACAGTGATTATTTGGTGAATGTGAATGCAGATGAAATCCCAAACCAAGCATCTCCAGACATGTCTTCTAAAATGTTCACTCTCTGCCTCCAGCCCCAGGAGATGGCTGTGGGCACCGAAGCTGCAAGCTTGAGGGCAAGCAGTAGGGAGCACCTGACAACAGGCTAGGTGTGGTGTGTGTCTCTGACACCAGGGGCACCCACACTGTTTTTAAGTGGCAAGTGGGAGGAAAATAACTTTCCATGGCTCCCTTCCTCATCTAATATTTTTTCTACAAAAAGATACAATCAAGTGTGCAATCAACACCTTGGTTTTAAAGAAATTTATCAATAACTGAAACTTCAGAGCTCCTAAAATGACCATCCTTATAATTGGTTATTATGATCTCTCAATTATAGATATAACAACAAAGTATATGATTATATTGTCACTGCTTTCCTTTAAAAAGAAACTATTGAAAGGCCTAATGATTAATTCACCATTTTTGAGAGCTCACTGTAATGACAGAAGACTGTATACAAAGGTCTCCTCAGTGAGCCCATTATTCAATTAATACATGCTGAATACCAAGCAGTCATAGTCATATGAAATTCCTAAGAACTGTGTGAATTTTTAACCAATTAATTATCAATTACAACATCATAAAACACCAGCACAAAAATAGAAATAATGAAATTTAATTATACATTATTCTTCTTAGTTGCTGCAAATACTATACAAGACTGATTTTGATTAATAATTCATACAGCAATAAAGTATCAGGAAAGATAATTATACTGTGCCACAATTCTCACACTGATTTCTGTAATTACAGATTACAACAGCGTTAGCAATTTAAAAAGGTTAGGGAGCAGTAGTAATTTGCTATGTCATCCTCAGCAGTATTAATGCCTTCTTCTCTCTGCACCCCAGATAATTGAAAATAGACTAGCAAGCTGCCAGGCGACATGGGCTTGCCTACTGCCAAGGCTGCACTGGGTGCCAGGGCCATTTGCAAGAATATCTTCAAAAATAAGCTTTCCACACTGTTCAAGTAACATCAGGTACAAAGTAGAAGATATACAGCCAAGTGGAAAAGACATTACACAGCATTTTTGGCTGGTGGCAGCTGGCATGCACTACTGCTGAGGTGATGGCTGGTGCTTCTGACCTTACCATCTCAAAGCAAATCTTCATCTGACCACAGCTGGAAATGGGAACAGATAAGGAAAACTCAAGCAGCTGCTGGGGGCCCAAGAAGCATTTGGTAATGCTGGCCTCCAAATCAAATCAAGTGCTCACAGCTCAAGGACAACCCTCCATACACTTTGGTTACTTGCAGTGGTTTCGCTAACAGAAGACTGCACACAAGTAAAAGTCTACTACAGTTTCAGTTGTGCCATGGATCTTTTTTTTTTTTTTTTTTAAATAGGTGTCAGGATACCCATAGTCTTCTGTAAAGAATGTTTATTAAGCCCCCAGATGTCTACTCTGCAGAAACTGTGTTTCAGGTTGTTCAGAGACCAGTACCGTAATGAAGCAGGGATTCCTAGAGGAGGCAATCTTGAAGAGTCCAAATACATTTATGTTCTACACACAGATAAAATCTGTTTCTTGACTTCAAAGAGTTGTGTTGTCATTGTTTTTTTAGAGAGTAATCCAGCAGAATGCAGTAATGATAGCTCACAGTCTTTAGGGATTGACGTTAACATTCAATTAAAGTTTATACATGGTACATGCATAGATATATAAGCGTTCTCTACAGGCCTACACAGCAAAGTACACATGTATTTTTGACTCAGGAAGAATAATTATGCTACTAACTGTCCTAAGCTCAGTAAGTTTGCCTTAGTTCATCATGTATTTTTAATGTTCTTGTGATATAAATGGTGATGTCTTCAAGAAAGAAGCATAGTAGACAGGGTAGGGGAAGATAGACACCTCTGTCCTTATTTTTCAGACACACTCAACAAACATATATGCATGTGGAAAGTGAGGAACACAGGAAAACTCCTCCCTGACAAAGTCTCTTCTCACGGCTTCTACATGGCCCTTACAGTAGCTGGCTATGGTGAAATGGGACTGGAACCAAATCTTTACTCAAAATAGCTTACTCAAAGCAGAATGGGAAATGCCCAACCTTGAAACAGTGCCAGGAAACCACGAAGCAAAACAAACAACATATTATGTTTTTCTGAAGTGGTCAAAGGCTTCAGGACCTTGGGGAAAGAACACAACGTTTTGGGTTTCTCTTGGTTAATCTCGATTGCCAGATTAAAGAATCAGAGATTAAAAATTGAATCAGTGATTTTTTTTTGTTTGTTTATTTTATATACATCTCATCATACTTTAGGATAGTAAAGAACATGCTTCTCTTTTGAAATCTCTTTTGCTACTATGACTACAAAAATGAAGGCTAGGCTGAACTAAAACAACTACTGCTTCCATTTTACTCTTTTTGTAGCCTCTTCGTGTGAAATATTATGACAACAAGTTATCTGGGTTCAAAACTATTCATTTTTCTTATGTGTTATTCTCAAGGAAGCATACCCTTTCAAAACTTCAGGACATTTTGATGCTGAAGCTGTTTTTGGCTGTTATCAGTACTTACAGTTGAATGAGTATCTAAAATGAGCACTGTTTTTTTTTTTGTGAAATTCCTTTGGAGGAGAAAACTTCTCTCTCAGAATTACATTTCCTGGTTAATTTTATCCTCACTTTTCAAGCTCCATAAATTACTGGCTTTTTTTGTGTTTTGTTTATTTTGTGTTTTTTTTCCCCTCAGAACTGGCTAAAGAGGCTTAATCTGAGGCTGTGACCAAAATCACTGCTAACATTTTCAACTATTCAAACTGTAGAGGTTGCACACATGACACAAGACCATTTTTTTCCTGTTTTACTACATAGCTGTTCTGAAAAAAAAAAAAATTTGGATCTTGATTTTTTTTTTCGTCCATAAAATGCAAACTTTTCATCTTTGCTATAACTTAGCAGGCATTTAAAATATCATTCATATTTCTGTGGGACACAAACCAGAGTGTCCTTTGGAACAGGCCTGCTCTGATTAACATGCAAAGAGCAAGACCACATGCAGTAGGTCACAGGGTTAAATTTGGGACAGAATTTCTTAGGGAATAAATTCACAGCTTCTATTCTTGGAAAAGAATACAGGTGCTGCGTTCTCCATGGTATCTGAGTCAATATCTGCTTGTGCTGAGTTTTTGACAACTGAATGGATGACAGCAATAATGTTTTTCTTTGATGGCATATGTACTGAAGGAAAATAATTTCCTTATCCTTAAATCACAGGTTTTTATTATTCTAAAAATAAAAACAGAAGATCTACTGACTACTGTAGTGAGATACACAGATTCATGTCCTCGGAACCCTGGAAAGCCTACCAATATACGCAAGTAACCATTTTCAGATGTTTTTATAACCATGGAATGATCAGAAGTTCAGTGAAATGACTGTCTAGCAGGGCTACACCAAGAGATTTTGAGGGCATTTTTGATCCTTCAAGAATCTGAGCATTGCCATTTTGTTATTGGAAGCTTTTAAGTGAGAGCTGCAAGTATTCCCATCATCTTCACAGTCTGGCACATGCCTAGATTCCTGTTTAAATTCCTTTTATCCATAGTCCAATCCTTACTCTGGAACTGAACTGCCCTTCCTGTTGCTGACAATAAATCATCTGCCAATGAAAGGCACATGGAAACCATCATTTATGCTGCCAACACCTAACAGGCTACAGCCAGGCTAAGCAGAGAGGATGTGGGATGCAAATGGGCATTTTGACTGAACACACCAGCAGGCTGAGGAAACCTTTGGGGAAAGATTTGATGCATTGGAGTTCTGGTTCTGAGGGTGCCTACAGTCTGCACCTGCAATCTGGGAGAGGACAGTGAAAACAGCAGAAGATGAAGAGAAGTTTTACTTCTGTAAGATTCAGAGGAGCTTACAAAAGCGTCTTTGCCATGGTTAAGATCAAGGGATTAAAGTTGCAAATACCACTATAAGGAAAAATAGGATTTTATCTTCATTTGAGGATACTAAGATTATCTATCAAGCTTTTCAATGCAGCTTTTTTAAGTTTATTTGGTTTCTCTGCCCCCACAAAACTACAATGTACTCAACATACTTAAAGCTGCAAAAGCCATCAAATCAAATAGGAGATTAACATACAAAACCCAAATCTAAGCTACATGTTATCCCAGGGAAGCAGAGTGGCTTGATTATTTCTATTTGAATTGGCACGCTCTACCATGGGAGCTTTAATCTCAGGGCATTCCTTCACTGGGTCACAAATCCAAAAGGCAGAAACAACCACCTCATCTGGTCTTAAAAGCTGCCTTTATCATGGAGACTTGGTGTGTTTAGAAGCTCTCTTTTCAACTGTTACTGGATTAGCCTCCAAATTCTCCCTTGACAGACCCTGAGATAGATGTTTTGCTATTTTATCCAGGGCTGACATCAAGCTAAAGCAGCCTACAGTTCCCTGGGACATCCCTTTCTTTTTCTTCTTCTTCTTCTTCTTTTTTTTTTTTTTTTTTTAAAAATATTGGAAATATAGTTGGCAGCCTTCCAATTTTCTGGAATTTCCTGTTTCCCAAGATTTATTATAAATTAACAGGCACTTACCAGAGCTTTTCAGCTATATCCTTTAAGACTCCTGGATGTAAAAATTACTAGGATTTGTTGCTGTCAGAATGTTGAATTTCAACCACTGCTGCCTGTTTCAGGTCCTCCTTTTCTATAAGAAGCAAACTTTCCGTCCACTTCATCATACATATCGAATACATTATCTTCCATACAAAAACAGTCTAAGGAAACATTCCTGCATTTCCCGCTTTCTCATTTTTTTATATTAATTTAATCAATGTTTTACCACTTCTTCTATTTCTTCATTTAACCTGAATGGATTTGTACTAGAGTAATGATTTTTTGTAATTAATGACAGTGTAAAATCATAATTTTTGAGCAGTTGGTGGAAAATTCTTCAGTGATTCAGTGCATTCAATGCTTTTTACATTAAATGCACTATTATGCCAATACAGCAGGTTCTAACTTTGGAAAACATCTTTTTTGGTTCTGAGTACAGTGTCTACGTACAGTTATAATCTACTGGCAGGTGTTGTGCTTTGCTTACAAAAGGTCAATGTCAGCAATTTGGGGCCCGATGATTCAAATTATTCAAGCCTGTAAATAATAGTATCTGACAAACTGCTTCCCTTCTCTCTCCATTTTCCCTTTCTCTCATGCAACAAGTTACAAACACTTATTTTCCAGTTTATTATTAAGCAATTTAACACTCTATTGTATTTCCATTCACATGCCCCCTTTTCTCATACCTACCATGTAAGACTAAGACCTTGCCTAATAAAAAGTCAAACTGTCCATTTTGTACAGCTCTAATGACTTACATACACCAAAAGCACCATAAGGTTGGCTTAAATGGCTTATTTATAGTAAGTGTGTAGCCCACCTCCTTTTGCTCATTTATCTTTAAGTAGAACATACTATCGGCAGAGAAAAAGAAGCCACCAAGAGCAGACATCCCACACATTCTTGGAGACCCACAAAACCCAGAGCCATTCTCCATGCTCAACAACATGGTGACTGCAACCCATTCCTTTTCTGCAACCTTCTGCCTTTTCTCTCCTTTCCCAAGGGGACAGACTCTCCAGGACATCTAAATGCCCAGAGTGACACAGTGAGGGCCTTGTCCCTGCAGTGGCAATCTTTACAGGCACCCACTCACAGGATCATGGCAGCCTTGATCAGGGACATGCTTCAGGCAGCTGTGACCTATAGAAGCTTTGACTGTCTGATGAAATGTATCCCACACCTACAGTCTGGACAATCTTTATGAGATAACGGTTTTTGATATACAAACAAATGGTTCTTTTCTCAGAAGAAAAAGTCTGTATGCTTTTTCTGATGAGAACTGAGAAGCTATATTTCCTATGGATCTCAGAGACATGCAATTAAAGAATGTCAAATTTGCATGCATACAGAATCTAACTGAAGGGTCAGCAGGCCATGTTGCAACATTTCTTGCTTGACTTGACAACCCTAATATTCTTTTAACAGCTCCTGTGCATAATTCCCTTACCTTAAACTAAATGTGCCATTGTGCAACCCAACCCTATAGCTCATACAAGTCAGGAGAAGGATGGAAACCCCGAGGTTTCTGCTTCCCCACGGCTGCTGACTGATTATCACAGCCAAGCAGTTTGCTACATCACACCAAATAGAGTTAGAGTGAGCAGAGCATGGCTCTGAAGGCTCCCCTTGTTTATCAGAAACCAGATTTCAGAGGCAGCATTAGGCAGAAGCCACCAGTGTCATGGGGATTTCTTTTCAGAAGTTTTAAAACCTGGCCTGGCTGGTTGAAAGAATTTCCATAGGAATAGCAACAGCCACAGCCACACCCACGGCTCCAAAACTCTCTCCAGATGAGATTTCACATATTTGCTCCACAGCATGGGGGCACCAGAGCTTGAGAAGACTTTAAAAAAATTTCAATCATTGGCAAATTCAACACATGATTTTAAGCTTTATTTCCCTACTTGGTTCCCCCTCAGCTGAAACACTTTGGTAGTGGTTTCCCAACTACAGTCTCTGAGAACATCCCAGTGAGAAAATTGTAACCCATGCACCTGAAGCCTGGCATATGTATTGTGGCTCATAACATAGCTTTGCAGAAGGAAGCTGCTAGCAACAGTGACAAGATATAATACAGGCACTCCTATTTACAGATGCACATGTACAGTAAGAGGCACTGGGAGGTCCACATGCAGCAGGACTAAGCTGGCACATTCCAGCACTTATGTGGCAAGGTGTTGAGTACCTTTAACGAGATTTGAAGGAGCTCTGCAAGAAGCAGGATCAACCTATAAACGCATGAAGACAAGGAGATTACACTACAGATTGATAATTATACAGTATAAACAATCTGGGATAAAACTCTTTCGCTCCGCTGGAGACTGTCATGTTTACGTACAAAGTGAGGAATCTATAAAGCTTATTGATTAGTATTTCAAATGCAGCTAATCTAAAAGCATTACTTATTATTAGGTAAAATACACAATACAAATTGAAGCTAGGAAACAATCAATACTTCTGAGCGCCTGCAACACCCTACAGCAATTTTCGTGCTAAAAAGGGGAATAAGCTAGATGGCAAACTCTAGTGCCTGGCAGTGAGTTCCTCTCTCCGCATACATCAACGATGGAACAGTCTACAATGTAAAAGCAAGCACTTTTTTTTGTTTCTTCTTGCTTCTTCCCTCTCAGCTTGTATGTACCCTAACTTTACCTAACCAATATTGTTAGGGCTGAAATAAAAAAAATAAATTATAAAAAACCCAATCCACGAATTCTTCCAGCTGAATCACTGTATTGTGCTTTTTGGACTTGCAGCATTAAACCCAATATTTCTAGATGAACTTGACCACATGGGTGATGTAACTTCACAAAAAAAAGAGATAATTTTTCACAGACTACAGAAAGATTTTGCTATTAGCGCAATTCAAGTACTGTGGAAACAGTTAGTTAACTTGTAACTATCGGAAGTCAAGATCAGGTAGGTGTACCTACAGATTCATGTCATTAGTTGGAAGAATTTAAGTTCCAGAAAGACACTTCCCAGTTATATGCCCAAAGAAACACTATTATTTTTTTTAAACGAACTATTTGTTGCTTGATGAAATTTGGGACTGTCGCTACTTTGTTAGGAATGACACAATGCTCTTCCATCACGCATACTATGCTCCAGTATTGTGTATTAAAAGTAGACATGTATTTGCACGTGCATATACTTCTGTGTGTCTATATAGGTACGTGTGTGTACACATACAACATGCATGCATCTACACAATGCACAACTAATGAATATATCTTAGGAAATGCGTATTGATGCCACTGCATGTTTCTGCTAAATATCATACTGTCTGGTATGAACACTCCAAACATACACAAATGTAATTTGGAAACACAGACAGTGATAGATCAAGGGAGAATGATTTTAAACTAAAAGACAGGAGATATTATGTTAGATAACTAGAAAGAAATTCTTCACAGTGACGGAGGTGAGGCACTGGCACAGCTGCCCAGAGAAGCTGTGGATGCCCCATCCCTGGAGTTGTTCAAGACAGGTTGGATGGGGCCCTGGGCAGCCTGAGCTGGTGGTGGGCAGCACTGCCCATGGCACAGAGTGGAACTGGGTGGTCTTCAGAGTCCCTTCCAATCAAAGCTATTCTATGATTCTATGAAACTATCTCAACTAAAAGGGTCATTGGGCCAAATCAATCAATACTGAAAATAACCTGCCTTTGCCCACCCGTTTTCAGAACAAACACTGATACTTGCAAACCCCGCTTCCCAGATTTGTATCACTGGGAAACACTCCTTTGACTCAGTAAAATTATGTGGACAGTATTTTCTGTAGCAGATATTCCGTTTATTTGTCAACATATACACACAGGTCCAATCCTCTCCTCTGCGTGTGGCAAGAATTTTTTCAAAAGGAGCATAAGAAAGAGGAGGAATTTGTGCAAATGTTTTCAGTAATAATAAAGAAGAGATGTACAAAAAAGCTCCAAAACAGGACTAGTTTAGAGCCAATGCTTAAAAAGTTGAAGGAATGGGGAAGAGTAAGGATGCTAAAAACCTGTTAGTATGGATGAGTGGAAGGGTCTGAGATAGAAGAAAGGAAAAGAAGCAAGCTTGCCTCAGAAGAGGGAAGGCTGAGGGTTAACAGGAGGAAATGTGGAGAAGATCTGTCTGGAGATGCTTCATGGGAGAAGGGAGAAGTGAGAGGGAGGCTGGTGAGGTCAGGAGCCTCCAGGGGGGAAGAGGTAAGAACAGAGAGTGGTTCATGGGAAAGGGCAGCTAGTTTACAGTGTTCTCACTATGCAAAAAGCAACTCAAGAGGCCAGACATAAAGACAATGCATACTACTGTGAGTATGTACAGATGCTTGGAGGAAGAAGAAAGGAGTGGGCAGGCAGGAGAAAGGCTGTGCTGCCCAGAGCAGGGTGAATGGCTGCCAAAGAGTTCAAAAGAGAAGTGGGAATGGAAGTGAGATGGAAAAAAAATGTTGCTGGAAATCGTCCTGTCCACCAAAGGGATATGAGACAAGGCTTTTTCAAAGGAGAGGAGGAGAAATCACAGGCTCTCAGAGGAGAGTAAAGTGTCAGAGAAAGGACAAGAGGGGAGAAGCAATTTACTAGTGAGAGACAATAGAGTGGATGATGACATGATGCCGAGATGGTAATCCACCTGATTGAAGAATAAGGCACAAGAGATGCCAAGTAAAAGGCAGGGAGCAGAGAGGCTATGGAGGTGGCAATAAGAGCCTCAGCTGAAGATAAAGCTGCCAGTGGAGCAGCCTGAATGCATGGGAAAAGAATCAAAGAATGGCTTAGATTGGAAGGGATCTTAAACATCATCTATGTCAGAGATGGGTAACGTTACAGCAGGGAATGAACACACATCCAGTGATCTCCAGGTGGTCCTGGAGGAGAAACAGAATAAGGAAGAGGGGAAAAAAAGAGCCAGCTCACAATAGGTGTCCATGGACAAAAAGGAAGCTTTCAGCAGAGCTGTGTGGCTGTGTGTGATTGATGTCAGCCTCTTCATGCAAAACAGAGGCACGGCACTGCATATGTCTCTCTAAAGAAAGCAAAGTGGACAGCAGCTCCTGCAAGTTACAGAAAGAAAGAAGGGATGTCCTGGGTATGGCGAGGAAGCACTTGGAACTCAGTATCCTGGCTTGAGCAGCTAGCACAAAGGCACTTGCAAAGCACCATCTTTGTACAGCCCATCAGTGGGGGGATGGTTGTAAATGAAGACCTAAGAGCTCTCTTAAACGAGTTTAAGGTCGACATCCCTTTGGAATAAGAAGCTTCAGCTCCTCAGGAAAGCAACTCCTGAATAATGTAAAAACTATATTATTAGTGGCAGAGAGGTTGATTTCCAAATTAAGAAACAAAACACAGTATTCTGACTGCATGCTGCATATTTCTGAAGGTTTTACTTTCTAATAGCAAGTAATTCATCTTTTGTTAAAGTCTGAAAAGTCTCTACTAGTTTTGAACTTGGAGACAGCTGGGAAATGCCTATTTAGGCTTGTTTGCACATCTCTGAGTAATTCCACTTGCTAAATGCTCTTCCAGAAGCTGCCAACAGCTTTTCTAACATTTTGCTAACTAGGGAGGGATATCACATCACATTATCATGTATCATGTGAAATAACAACAGGACGCTGGAGAAACAATGTGATAAAAAACAGGTAGTTTAGAAAGAAATTAAAGCACCAAAAAGGTCTGTAGTACATATACAGCATTTCAGAAACAAAGGGCACAGCCTCTAAACAACAACAAAAAAGAAGTGCAAATAGCATTTGCAGAATTTGTCAAAGTTGATTTCTTCTCTATGTGACAAATCAGATGAGACTGAAGCCCGGGACTCCTTACAAATGTGACTTGCTAGCACTCTGCTAACCCACCACAACCAGAGCGACAGCCACCTCTGCAGCATGGCAGACGTGATTCAAGCTGGCAGCCGCCTGCACGTGCCCACACTGCTTGGCAAGCTTTCTGCAATATTCATCGCAGCAGCCCAGAGGGAGTTGAGGCTCACGGTGCACAGAACGCCCTGCAGTGCTCCTGCACAAGGCAGCAGATGCCCCGTGGATGACTGGAGTAAGCAGCCCGAGTGGGGGATGGTCAGAGGCCACCATGCAGCTGCCAGGAGCATAGGCATCCTGGGCAGCACTTGGGCCACATAGGAGGCAGGCTGGAAGGGAATCAAAGAAATCACTTTCCATGTGTGTGTGAATGAAATTGCAGATAGCTGAAGCGGGGTTTGCAAGTATCAATGTTTGTTCTGAAAATGGGTGGGCAAAGGCAGGTTATTTTCAGTGTGAATGTCATACAATCATCAAGGTTGGAAAATACCTCTAAGATCACCCAGTCCAACCATCAACCCATCATCACTATGCTCTCTAAACCATGTCCCTCAGTGCCACAGCTACACCTCTCTTGAAAAACTCCAGGGATGGTGACGCCACCACCTCCCTGGGCAGCCTGGTCCAGTTATGGAACTGCAACAACTCAGAGGAGGTTCCGACCACTTTCAATTGAATGCGTTGTGGTTTTTGTTTGGGGTGCTGTTAAGTAGTAGTCATCAGTACTGTTTAAGGGAAGGAAAAAATGTCTTTGTATCGCCTTCCCTTCTCAGCAGGTGCGAGACGGAACACCCGCACACCAGAGTAGAGGCTGGCAAAGGCCTTGCTCAGGGACTTGTCAAGCAGCTGGGATGTGGGCATTGGGTGCTGAACACAGCCGCGCAGCTTGCTTACTGAATGTCTGTAGCAGCAGCTTCCTGTGACGGAGGGATTTCCTTGAACTTCCTTCACAAATGCACTGCACCCGAAGTGTAAAAGAAACCATTTTTCTTGCTGTGATTGCCCACTCGAACTTTTCAAGAAGGTTGTATTTATTTACCATTGGCACTGAGTTGGCAACGAGCTTGTTGTTGGAAGACTACAAGCATACTGGAGCATTTATGTGATCCATAAGCGCTTCACTCTCAGAAGGGCACATTAGAGGTATGGCACTACCACTCTGGGGCAGAGCGGCTGGAAGACTGTGGAAGAAACGGACCTGGGGGTGTTGGTCGATGCTCAGCTGAATATGAGCCAGCAGTATGCCCAGGTGGCCAAGAAGGCCAATGGCATCCTGGCTTGTATTGGAAACGTTGCAGCCAGCAGGAGCAGGGAAGTGATTGTCCCTCTGTACTCAGCCCTGATGAGGCCGCACCTTGAGTATTGTGTTGAGTTTGGGGCTTCTCACTACAAGAAAGACATGGAGGCCCTGGAGCATGTTTAGAGAATGGCAACTGTCATGGTTTTATGATTTTTGTTGTCAATATTCCACATCATAACATCATGGAAAGCACTGGGAATTAAAGAGTTAATGCTCCAGTTTTGTGGACTGCCAATTTTCCGGGTACTTGGCTCTCAGAAGAGAAGAAGAACTACATACCCCAGGGAACTCTGCGCTTCCATTTTCAGTTCAGAGGGAAAGATAAAACTGCTCACAAGTCACGAGACTGCCGCATTTCACCACTTGTCTTGGCAGTGCATGCTCCCTAGCCATCTCACCTTCAGCTTTATAATAAAGCCTTCAGTTTTGGACACAATCTCATTTTATTTATTAGCCTCAATTACAACTACATTGTATTATATTGTGTTATCTTGCATTCCAATATTGTATTTAGTGAATAACATTTCTCCTCAGATCATTGCTGCTGTTCTATTCTTAGGCACATCTCCCATCTCCCTACCCTGCCCCCTTTTTCTCTTTGCCCTTTCCCGGGGTGTGGATCCTGGGTCCCCCTGCCCAGTTAATTGCAGAATTGGGCTGAACTAGTCTGTAAACCATTGACATCTCCACCACCCCTACTCTTTTTCGGGCTGGTGGGCCTGTGGGCCTGCTGTCCCCCTGTCATGGACACAGACAGATCTAGAGATAATTCCATGACAGCAATGAAGCTGGTGAGTGGTCTGGGGCACAAGCCTTATGAGGAGCAGCTGAAAGAAACGGGATTATTCAGACTGGAGAAGAGAAGGCTCAGGAGTGACTTCATTGCTCTCTACAACTGCCTGAAGGGAGGTTGCGGTGAGGTGGGGGCTGGCTCTTCTCCAGCATAACTAGTGATACAACTAGAGGGAATGGCCTCAAGCTGTGCCAAGTAAGATTCGGGTTAGGACAAATTTCTTCTCAGAAAGAGTGGTCATGCATGGAATGTGCTTCTCAGGGAAATGGTGGAATCACCATCCCTGGAGGGGTTCAAGAAATGTTCAGATGTTGTACTAAGAGACATGGTTCAGTGGGAAAATATTGGTAATAGGTGGATGATTAGACTGGATGATCCTGGATGTCTTTTCCAACCTTGATGATTCTATGATTCTATATTCCCGTTTCAAAGATAAGATATGGGGTACAGCCAAACAACCACATCTAGAGTTTCTACTGCCAGTGCTGCTGGCAGTGGAGAGCAGACTCCCTGACCTGAAGCTTGCTCCTGGCTACAAGTCAAGTTGTCACTTTCAGATTACTACCAGGAGATGATTCCAATTCAGAAAACCTTGTTAGAAATGAAGGGAAAGGATATATCCAGCTATTTATTTTTAAAGCAATGGCTTCCATAAACATGAAATCACTTGGAACTACTGGCATAAAAATGTAAATACGTAGTTTAACGTGTTTAAAGATACTCCAGAGTGCAAAATAATATGTGGAACAAAGAACTGGTGCTATCAGTTAAAGGACAAGGCAATTTTCATTACCATTATGGCCTAGACAGGAGCTGGAATTTGGCCAATACTGATTGCTCAAAAGCTTCACTCTACTGGGCACTTGTACAGGGTTTATCATTGCTGCCTTCATTATCTCTCCATGGCTTCATCTCATCTGTGCTATGTATACATAAGCACACATGGACCATGAAACTCACAATGATCTCTTATAATACTGGCTGTCAGCAGCCAGCTCAGAGTCAGGAAAAGTATGCTTTAGCAAGAAGTCGTATCTATAAATATGGCAAAGCTAATGATCCCCAGAAGTGTTCCCTTTCTCCTTAAAATTAGCAGTGTATACAGTAGGGTAACTCAGAGTAAACACATCGCTTTGAATTTCATCAGCTTTACCAGCAAGCTTTGCACTACTGCACTGCTATGGAAGGAAAAGTATGACTCCTATACGAATCTTTTACTATAACAGATACTAAATCTGACACGTGAAGAGTTTTGTTGTAGTGTTTTTGAAAGAGTGAAATGGGAGAGAAAAAGCATGAAGCCTAAAACCGGCAACGTGCCAAAGCTTACGATAGAAACGTTAAACAAGTGTCTCCATGGGAGAAATGGAGAAAATAGCTTCATCTCCCCCTGCGGTCTCTGCAGTGGGCAATGTCCAACAAAGAGTCACATGAGAGAAAAGGGACAGGTAATTTAAGAGAGGACAAGGCATGTGATGCACCTTGGGTTAGAAAACAGGAAGGCTTTCTTGAACAATGCTCTGCTTCAACAACTATCTGTAAAATACAGGGCAAGAAAGAGATTCCAAGACAAGCCAGACATAGAGGCTACATTAACTGCATTTTACAAGCAAAAAGAATTCAGAAACTCCTTGCTAGGGCATTTTTTTTTTCCGTGGCAACTTTACTTCATTATTTCAAGTTCATTTTTAAGGAAACATTTCCTTAATCCTTAAATGTATCTGTAAAGCTCAATGACAGAGACAAAAGCAGAGTACTCCCTTCACTCAGGTATGCCCCTGAACAGCAGAGCAGGACATCTCTGTCCAGTGTTGCTGGACAACTCAGCAGTAACACAGTGACAAGGCACACATGCCTTCATATTTCTTCATATTTAACAAAGGAGTCTGTAGGAAGGAAATGTCCTCCAGGGACGACTGTCAGACTGGAAAACCCAATAGGATGGTGGAAAGAACAGCTGAATGAATCACGAGAGAGCAAAAGTTGTAGAACGCCCCCATAATTTTCCACCTGAGTTCAGTAAAGTTCAGCCATGTCCAGGTGATGTAACTGGTCCAGAGAGACAAGTAGGAATCAACCAGCTTCTGTCTAAGAATTGAGCAACGTTCCATGACACAACACAGGAGATTGCCATAATTTACCACATGAACAACAAAGGTGAGTCTAGCAATCTTACCATGAATGAAGGAATAACCCAGTGTAGTCATGGAGAAGAAAGGTCAGGGAAAACACAGACAAATTTCTTAGCCATAAAAAACCAAATCTTTAGTTTCCCACTGGTCTCAAAAAAACCTTCCCATGCTGTTGGGAGCAAACATTGCCAGCCTATAGAGAGGGAGGCAGGGTTGGAGGTGGGACATTACAAGGGGCACTGGCCAACATTAGCTGCAAAGGAGCAACTACTACATAACCATTGTCAAATTATAGCCTCAAATGCTCATGCAACGATGAAGAATCAGCAAAAGCCAAATGTGAGATGAAAAGAAACACGCTCAAGCATCCAAAGCCATCTGTCTGCATTTGCTCGTTCTTGTTGTTTCACAAATTTGACCTACTGTTCCAAATCACAGATTTTCAGAAATAGCACTGGCTGAAGGTACTACCAGGAAAAACAATCAGCATCAGTTACTCAGTATAATTGAGGAATTATTTCCAGGATTTTAAGGCAGCGATCAGAGAAACTGGAAAATCAAAATCCTAGACAGGGGGATGTGCAGATTTGACTGTGAACGCTGCATACAGGCCACCGACAGCAGCACATATTGGAAAGCCCAGCCTCCGGCATGAAAGCCCACTCAGACACAGTGGCAACAAACAGCAGGACAAACATTTGACCAAAAGTGATGCTCAGTTTTTCCAAAAGCATTTGAGAAGGTTGGCAGTTTGAAACAAAGAACATTCCTGTTTTCAAATACAAATGGAGCGTTTCAGCCATCCCTTGCTCTGGCCCGTAGGCAAATGTGACCACAGAACCCAGGAGATTCCTAAAATCTAGTTCTGTACCAAATAAACAGCTCATATACTCTCATGAATTGAAATTTTTTTCAACTGTTCTCTAAGAATTAGTCCCCTGTTCCTGTAACAAGATGAATTTCCTCTCCAAGGGAATTTTAAAAATCATAAGTAGGCCTGGTAATGGCAACCCTGTTAATTTTATATCCTCAGAGAACTTTACCATCTCTCTCTGCCGAGTTTTTCCACAAAACACCCATTCTCATCATTTTTCAGTATTTTGATTTGTTAATTTCCCTTAAAATAGGTGTGTGTTCATTGCTTTGGCTACTTTTATTGTGTGCTTTAACTGGTGGTCAATGAATAGCCTGGTTGCAAGGGTTTCAGGGTAGATTTCCTCAACACTGCAAAGCAGACACTTTCCATGTGTCCTCCCCCTCCCTTTAGATGGCAGAAAGGAAAACTAGGAAACGCAACAGATGGTCTGAAATCCTCGTCCTCTGAAAACCATTGCTGCTGCAGCTAGATTAGGCAATATTTCAAATATTTCAATATGTGCCAGTAGCGTTATTCATGACTAGGAAAGATAAAAAGAATGCTTTTGAAACTCCTCCCCTAGGAACAGTGTTTGCAATAGCCTGCTCCTGTTGCTGAAAGATCTCTTATTTTCCCTACTCTAAATCCAATGAGAAAACTAATCTTCACCAGATTTAAAGCTGACAGGTGGTACATGCATAATTAAAGATGACCTAACATAGAATGCTCTCATTCCTGGCATATTATCAGACACTTAAGTAAAGCAATTATCAGTAGGCAATCTTTTCTGTCAACAGAGATTGGGTCAAACATTTCTTCAGTCATGAAGATACTGTAATGATGATACATATGTATTTGCAAATACTTCAGCAGTATAACAGAGACTAAATCACTGTTATCTCAGAGAATTTTTTTACCATCTGCAGTGGACTACAGGAACCTCTTCTCACATTTCCATGTTATGGCACTACTTCCGTGGCTCACAGTACACTCTATGTAGAGACTGCACCTTGCTCCTATTCCTTCAATAGCCTGATAATTCCCTTCAACCCACCTATATTCCCTTCAAGCCCTGCCTTTCCTTCCTAGACCTGCTCTTACTGTTCTCCTGTATTCCTTTCACTTGCACTAGCTGGTACTTGTTTGATCTTTCTCAAAAAAAAAACCCAAAACCCTGCTCATCTGTTTTAAAAACAGAAACAAACAAACTAAAAAACACAAAATCTTTTCCTTCCCCACTGAAAAGCAAACAAAAAATCCTGTCCTCTAACAAGGCTACACAAACAACAACCAAGTCTCCGTCAATCCAAACACTTTTCTTCTTCAGCTACAGGAAGCATCCAGGTCAGGTGTGGGGCACAAAGATGCTCTTTTTTTCTCCTCTTTGTAGCTCTCATGTCTGCAGATGTCCCTGGGGAGGAATTCTGTCCATCAAACATAGCACATAAGGAATGTAAAACTACAAAGGAGGGTAACAAAGATGGTGAAGTATCTGGAGGGGAAGGTGTACGAGGAGTGGTTGCAGTCCCTTGTTCTGTTCAGCCCAGAGAAGAGAAGCTGAGGGGAGGCCTTATGGTTCCTACAGCTCCTCATGAATTGAGCAAGGAGCAATACTGAGCTCTGCACTCTGTGACAGCAACAGGGCCCAAGGGAATGGCACGGAGCTGCACTGGGGAGGATCAGCTGGAGTTTAGGAAAAGGTTCTTCACCAGAGGGCAGTGGGCATGGAACAGGCTCCCTAGGGCAGTGGGCACAACCCCAACCTGCCAGAGCTCAAGGGGTGTTTGGACAATGCTCTCAGACACACGGTTTGATTTTTAGGTGATGCTGTGTGGAGCTGGAAGTTGGACTCAGCGATCCTTGTGCGTCTCTACCAACTCAGGATATTCTGTGATCCTATGATACATCACCCTGAACTGTGCCTTTGGTGAACAACCTTGTCCAGGATGACCTGGACACCTGTCCTTTGGAACCCCTGAGGATGGCAGAGGTGGGTGCCATGCTCTTCCCTGTTTACTGAAGGGGCAAGCACAAGCAAAGATCAGTCAGGATTTTCATGTAGAAACAACTCAAAAATCTTTGCTAGAACTAGGAATATCTTCCCCGCTTTTTGTTTTAACAAGCAGATGGCACTGCCTCCCAAAATAGTAATGTCACTCATGCATTGAAAAAGGCAGAAACTTTTTAACCTAAACTCTTTAAATGTTTCCTTCAAACAGTATTTTGCAATGAATCCAGAAAGCGTTCCGTGCCTTTTTTTTTTCTTCTAAAAAAGGGATTTTTAAAGAAGGATCTTCGGGGGAAGAAAAACAAGGAGAACAAAAAATAATTAGGAAAAGGAAAGCCTAAAAAAGTAAGTGGTTTTCTTAATTTTGGGGAAATTATGATTGTGAAAAGTATAATAAACTGCAATTACACACACACACACGAGATTGCACTTTACCTTATGAAAGAGCAGCTCTTAGGGTGTAAAATTGCTTTAATATTGCACTAAGACAAGTGTTTTTTAAAAAATGGCTTATGATAATGGATTTTCAAAGCAAAAGTAAAGCTGCTTTTCCCTAAGAATAGGGCTTTATAGAAGGGAAACTTCACAATGCCAGTGGCATGCATTTTGCTGCATTTCACAAGATCTCTCATTATTTAAATTCCTATGTATTTATGTCATACATGGATAAACGGCCTTATTGTTCAGAACATGTCTTTATGTGAACATCTCTGCTGTTAGAACTAGTGTTATTTTGCTTTTTTTTTTCCTCTTTACCAAGTCAGAACAAAAGTCTCTTTTAGTGCAGTTTTGGGAACTTCATGCAAATGGCAGTTTTTACACATCAATCGTCAGTTTAATAACACTAATGATAAAGAGGGGAATTAACGGTAATGGCTTGACTTTTTGGCAAGCAAATCAGAGTGTATAGAGTAGCTATGTCAACCTTTATAGTCCTGTGTTATCAAAAGTGTTAGCAATGAGTATTAAGATTAAACTACTGAATTGTTAGCAAGCTGGGGTTAGTGAACCGTAAGTTTCTTGCACAAGGATTGATTATTTAGAAATCCATTGTACAAGATAGGAAGAGATAGCAATAGCCTTCTGGGACAGCAGGGAGCCATTTACAGAGCAAAATAAATTTGCCAGAGGATACAAATTTGTGTGAACATGCTCAATATCGCTCTCTGTTAAAGCAACATTGGGTAGGCTCTCAGTTTTCCCTAAGGCGTAATGCTTGGTCATTCTTTCTTCCTGCCCATCGTTGCAACAACAGTACTTTGCAGCATTTGAACTCCAGTCTTGCATCCATTGCTCACATGAGTGACCTCAGTGACTTCACAGGTGTTGTTCACAGGGGTTCAAGGTGCAGGACCAGCATGGGAAGAGGAAAACAGCGTTGTAAATATAGCTAAGGCAGTGAGAATAAATGGGTCTTCTAAGGAGAAAAGGACAACCACATAGAGTCGTGCTTCAACAACATGCCTAGATCATAACCATAGGAATAATACTGAATGTAAGAAAAAGTGTTTGCTTTTCCAACATGCAAAACAGTAGATATGTCAAAATGACAGCTTTTTGAAGTTAAGATAGCAAAGAAAAAGTGAACAATGGCAGATTAAAAATTAAAAACTAAAAATGCATGGACCAACACAGTAAGAAACAGCCAGCAGGTCTACAAGTATTTTCAATGGGTGGTTATCAAGGCCTAGTGGTATCCCATGACAATGGTGGTCTAAGGACACTCGCAGGACAAACTTCTTATCTCTTAGACATTAATATCACTTTCTATCCATACAAACATTGTGCTGCATCCCGTGCAACTCTAGCCAAATTCTCATGTGGGAAGTATTCACACCAGACACAAATTACATGTTGCTTCCTCCCCCTCACCTTTTGCTATGATCAAGACCCACTAATAAAGAGCTCCATTTCTTGTTGAATCCCATCTCACAGAGGGCACCTTCCTTTCCATGTATGCCCTACTGCTTTTTTACTGTCAGTACATTTGATGCTATGGTTTCTACATACAGGCTACAAAGATCGAGTTCTGTATGCCTAGGAAGTACACTTCCTAATCATTATTCACAGCATACACATTTAGTGATGGTTTCCATGACTGGGTAAGTGGAAAAAGGATGTTTTCAAGCAATACAAAGTCTGCTGAACTTTCACAAAAAGCCCCAGGGCGGGCAGAGCTTATTACATGCCACAGGAATCACAGAATCATAGAATGGCTTTGGTTGAAAGGAACAGACCTTAAAGTCCATCCAGTTCCTTCTCTCCTGCCATGGGCAGGGTTGTCACTAGCTAGGTCAGACTGCCCAGAGCCCCAGTCAACCTGGCCTTGAAAGCCTCCAGGGATGGGGCATCCACAGCTTCTCTGGGCAGTGTGTTTCAGTGCCTCACCACCCTCTTTGTGAAGAATTTCCTCCTAACACACAATCTAAATTCCCCCTCTTTCCTATCTGCCCATGTAAAAAGTCTGTAGCTTCTTTGAATAGAAGCTGTTTTATTGTACATTCTCAGCATGAAGTGGCACTTTTGAAGAACAGTGGGATCTGCATAGTCTTCTCTCTGTTAAAACTAAGAAAGAATGGGAACTTGTAGGTATTGCCTGCACATAAGGTCAGAGATGGAGAAGCAAGTAAGCCCAATCTCTGGGTTACTGACCTCATAAAGTCACTGCAGAGAAAAACAAGTGAGAAATAACTATTCAACCCAACATCTGGGAAAACAAAGTGGCATTTGCAGTGTGTCTCATGTGCGAAAGGGTGTGTGATGAACAAAACAGAGTGAGGAACACACTTCTATGACTAACAGTGCATCGGCACATGTGCTGACATGGATGATGTCTCTGGATTGTTGTTGTCACCACAACATTATGTTCCTAGCTGCTGGCATCACTGACTTTGCCAAACTATTCTAGTGCCTTTAAATGAGAACCTAAGGCTTGTGTCCTGTGATCTGATGATGCCCATTCCAGTCCAGCTAGAACTGCACAATCCCGACATTGTTAAAGAGTGGTGAGACATTGGAACAGGCTGCCCAGGGAAGTGGTGGAGTTACTGTCCCTGGAGGTGTTCAAGAAACGTGGAGAAATGGCCCTGAGGGACATGGTCCAGCAGGCATGGTGGTGATGGGTTGAGGTTGGACTAGATGATCTTAGTGCTCTTTTCCAACCTTAGTGACTCTGTGGTTTGATGAATGTTTACAGCCTTCCTCCCTCCATACACATATTCCCAAGCCTACCCTGTAACCAAAACGCAGCTCAGAAAGCAAGCCCTTTCCTAAATACAGAAAAGCAGGAGATCACTGCCTGAGCTAGGAACATACAAATAGATTTTTCCCTAATCTGGAGGAGTACCAATTCCTAACCCAGCAATGGGAGCCACACATGCTCACTGCTTGTTGCAGGCTGGTATCTGCTCTGAACAACTGCTAGAAAAATACTATTGCTTCATCGATACATTTGAAATTCAACCAAAAAATTAGAAAGCAACAGAAGAGCTTTGCATGGTAAACATCAGAAAAACACTGCTTTCCAACCCTGCAGCTAGTTGTTCTGTAATATCTTCTGCTTTGTGCTGACAACCCTTTTTCCCTCCAATCATTCAGACACAATGCCTTCAGGTCTGTCTAAGTAATGTAATTTACTGGAGTGGAATTCCCTTGATACCTTCTGCAGCACTCAGTGACAGTATCATTTATACTCTACACTGTCATGCCATGACACTGATACATTGGCTTTCATCCCTCACTCAGCGCAGAGCGCGCAATTTCACCTTCCATTGTGCCCTTTCGCAGACTGCGTGTACAAATTTACTCCATTCATTCCTAATTACAATCCTCTGCTGAAATACTCTCATTAGATTTGTATTTCTCACTCCGAACGTCAATCTTATCTGAAAATCCCAATTTTCCGGAAGATCCATCCATTAGCAGCAACCTCCCAAGCATTCCTTAACCGAGTGCATTAAAAGTGAGACTGGCAGAGTGGAGATGCACTTAAAATGCACCATTAGAGTAAATCTCCATCGCTAATGCTTTTGTACTACTGCTAACAAGCCTGCGACCAGCCAGCGCTGTTCTTGCAGAGCTTGAAGAGCACAAAGCAGCCCCGCAGCCACCCTGTCAGGACTTGCCAGGCTGCATGCGGCTGTGAAGCTCAGGGCCGGGGGGAGGAGAGCCACACAGAGGGGCTGTGGCAGTGGTGGAAACGGCTGAGTGCAGACTGGTGGCTGTGGGAAAGTTGAGAACAAAACAAGCTTGGGGTTTCCCGAGGTAGAAGACGCTCTGCTATACAAGCCAACAGGTTGCTGGAGGTGAAATCTCAATTGATTGCATTGCTTTGGTGTCCCGCTCTAATCCTAATTCATGCCTGTTCGTTTCAGGCAACACAGAGAACACACAGACCTACAGATTACATCTAGCAGCTCTGCAAGTGGTTAAAAATGATCAAAAAGAGACCCCTCTGCCTCTTTTAGAAAAAGCTAAACACCTTAAAAATGTCATCACCATACAAGGACAAAAATCACCATCCCCGCGGCGCGTACTGTTGGCTGCACAATGCCAGCTCTAAAAATAACCCATGTGGCAATACCCCGGACGGGACCGGGCTGCCTTGTCCCGCTGGGAAGCACAGATGGGTGAGCAGAGAGCGGGTGCTGCTGCCACATGACATGCACTCTCCTGGCGTTATCTGTGAAGCAGTGGGGTCTGAACCCAGCCAGAAAGGGGGGTGGGAACCACCTCCACAGCTGTATCAGAAAGGGAAAATTCCGCGGAAAAAAATAACACCAAATGTTTATACTCTTTGTCAGCATCTGGTCATCTACAGGATTGAGACGTGCAGATAATTGTAACAGATGCAATGCAATTCCCTGCAGAAAACACCACTACAGAAACTTAATTATTTCTGAAGTTTTCCCCGTTTTCGCTTGAAATATTTAAAGCCTTGATTACTGCCTTAGCTCTCTTGCCTTCTGCACTTTGCATCAAGGCAGGAGCCGGTCCAGTGGATGCGTGCAGACGCGAGAGCAGAACCACGCGCTTCAGCAAAGAGGCAAAAGTAAGGCAGCAAGGATGCACGGCGCTCACCTCCTAGGAGAAGGGGAGGTTTGCATTAAGGTAATTTAAAGGGAATTCGTATTGCATAATGAAAGACTCACCACCGACAGCATCAATATTCCATGGAACAAGCACATGTGCCGCTAAGTGCCTCCAGCACACCACATCCTCTGCGCAACGCAGCGTTACTCAGAGCGAAAATCTATTGTCTTAACCCAGCTGCTGCTACCCTGCGAAGCCTGAAAAACCTGGAAAGGTCACAAAGCGACAAGAAGGCAGCGAAGCTTGAGCTGACACACAACAGAAAATGAGTTTTGAGCCTCTGTACCTTTGGTTCCTCAGCTCCCGAATGGCAGCTCTCTCTACTTGTCCATGAGTACACAGGCACACTCATCCTCTGGAAATGCCACAACGACTCAACGTGTGAGGCAGGGACAGCACCCAACCTTAGACCATGAAGTTATGAATTTCCCTGCAGATGCTGACAACACCTCTCTGTAATGTTTCTCTTGGCCACAAGCTGACATATCAATTAATGTGGTCATAACAGATTTAGTAGCTCAGTATATCTCAGCTAATTTAGCGAACTCCTAAGCGGTGCAGCTACCTGGAAAAGCCACCAAGACAGCGTGTTTCAATATCATCGCCCTAAAATGAAACCAAAAGGATTTCATGTGCCAAAAGTTAACACTGAGAATTTGTTTCTTAATGCTCAGCAGACTTTGTATATATTTCCTTCTTATTTGCTTCTTTACTTTTTGCCAGAAGATGAAGTTCTGGATAAAGTTATCTCAGTGAGGTCTTGGAGGGCTGACTGTAAAGATCTTTCAACCCTCTCTAAAGCTGTTTTTTTTCCAGATAGCAGAACAATTCTACTTCCAAAAGCCTTTCATCACCACTTCTCACTTATGCGCTAAGCACAACTCCTTGAAAAAAACAAACAAACATGAATTTGATGAATTAACACAGCTAGACAACACTGCAAATAATCTCTTATCTCACATTCCAACAGACACATTTACAAGTATTTAAGCACAGGACTCACTCACCGAACAGAGATGAAGCTGCATACAAGCCAGTCATCAGAGCTAGCAGGACGATAATGCTTGCTCTACAAATTCTGAAGCACTTGAATCTTATTTTAAGTAGTACACAAAGGGCAATAAATGGAAAATCTTATTGTAACCACTGTTTCTTCTTGGCCACCCACACTTCCAGCACCTACAGCAAAAGTATATAAACGCAAAAAACCCAGAACTCATGGCTCATCTGAACAAGGGATGCAAAGTAGTTAATTGCTGTTACTTTTTTTCCAATTTGTACCTAGAGTGTTATTATATCCTGGTAACCATCAAGGGCAGACATTCACGCATAATTCATATCTCCTCTGTCAAGGATCCTGTGGGATTTTCATACCTGTAATTAACTGTTTTCTCTCAGTTATCTGGTAAAGTTCCTCTCTAAATTAGCTTATCACTGATCAGCACCCAAATGACAAAATGGAGAAGATGCCTCTCCCCAGCTCTGTTTCTTGCCCCCAGTCCCAGACACAAACTAATGATGTACAAGGAGTTAATACTTCACTTACCTGTGAGAAAATATGCTGAATACTCTACCAGAAACTGGCAATTAAAAAAAAATCCCTTTACACTCATCATAGTAGAAGAAGTTCAAACAAATTGCTGTCAAAGATGATCTCATAATGTTTAAATCCACTTTACTTCAAGTCGCTTTGCAAATTATTTTTTAATTTTATCCATAAAACTCCCGTATCTACTACAGTGCTGGTTTATCCTCCTCTCCTGTGCCCGATTCTTTCATTTAACCAGCTCTGCAAAGCAACACAAGTAAGAGCCTAATTATCATTCTGAAAATCCACAGAAAGCCAACCCAATTAACAGAGCAAAAAAGAAATAATGAAAAAAGGTCTGTCTTATCAGGCTAAATAAAAGTATAGGTGAGGCCATGTCTGGAGATGGGGAGAGTTAACAATGCACTGCTATTAATCATCTTGCTGTCTCTGAGAATGCAAAGCATTGTAGCCAGAAAAGCAGCCACTACAACACTCGCATTTGAACTCTTCGCAAATCACAGCAGGAAACCTGTTCTGTAGGCTAGTAATCTGCATTTAACCCGATATTTTAAGACAAATGCAGCTTTACTTGCCCTTAGTTTGCCCACTAATGGTTGGCTAGACCTCAGTGCTCACCATTTTCCTGCAGCCCGCACCAAGTCAGGTGCTTAACTGGCTGCTTTGGGCATCTGATGCTTTGCGCAGTGCTGCCGAAATCAGGTAAATGCTTCTCTGGCAATGATTTGGGGCGCAGGAATGTGTGGTGAGCACTACAGAAGCACAGGTATCTCAGTATTATGAAAATAAATGGGTCATACACCGCTGAGCTAACAACCACACCACCCCCAAACTGGGCGTGTAATGACTGTGCAGTGCTCTGCCAGAGGGAAAGGAGCGATTTCAACAGCAGTGAAAACAAAACTGATGTGGTGAGATGGATTTTACTTTTCACTGGTTTGGGTTAGAGAGAAAGTTGAGCTCACCATCACCCTCTCGCAGCGTTTTATTCAAAAAAATGCGCAGTGGCAGCAGGCAGGCTGTCCTGTAGGAAGGTGGGGAGCAGGCAGGATGCTGCTGTTTCCCCCAGGGGTGCACGGGTTGTCGCATCCCAGCGGCAAGGGGAAGTGCCGTGGCTGTGACTCAGTGCCCTGGGCTGACACATGCAGCCCATCACCTCTGGCAGCAAAAACACCGCCTGCACCACAACAGCATCATCACACAGGTGACACCAAGTCAGCAGGCAAAGGATGGTTCTCTGAGATGGTAGGAAGACTTGTAGGTGATGAAAAGCTTGAGAGCGTCCCTGAGAAGAGGACTTGGAGATATGGTGGATGAAAAATTGGACATAAGTCAGTGCTGTGTGCTTCCAATAGAAAAAGCTAATCATATCTCATGCTGCATGAAAAGAAGCATGGCAAGCAGGGTGAGGGAGGTGATTGCACACCTTTGCTCTGCTCTCATGAGATCATATTTGGATCACTGCATTCAGGTCTGGACCTCCAGCACAAGGACAGTAGGTGTTTGAGAAGGTCTAGAGGAGAGCCATGAGGATGATCAAGGGGCAGGAGCACTTCTCCTGCAAAGAAAGGCTGAGGGAGAACTTATCCTGATCTTTCAATACTTTAAGGTGGCCTACAAGAAAGCCAGAGAGAGACTTTTTAAAAGGGTTTGCAGTGAAAGGACAAGGGTAATGAATTTAAGCTAAAAGAGAGTAGATTTAGATTACATGTTAGGAAGAAATTCTTCACTATGAGGGTTGTGAGGCACTGGAACATGTTGCCCAGAGAAACTGTGGATGCTCCATTCCTCGAGGCATTCAAGGCCAGATTGGATGGGGTTTTGGGCGAACCAGTCTAGTTGAAGTTGTCCCTGTCTACAATGGGTGGGATGAACTAGACAACCTTTATAAGGTCCCTTCCCACACAAACCACTCTATGCATCCGTGAAGATGCTTTGTGGCAGCAGTGAGTGCAGAGCTCAGGAGGGTTGCCATGGCAGGCTGTGAAGGCTCCCATGGAGAGAGCTGCCCAGAGTAGTGCACAGCTCTGCCTTGGGGCTGGTGGGCAGGGCCCATCACCTGCTATGCCAGGATCAAGGCAAGAAAATGCCTTATCTACCAGAAAAATGACACTTTCCCCTGACCACTTGTCAAGCCTTGGACTTTGCAAGTATCCCTCAGAAAGCCAGCAGGCAGATTCCAATCTCCAATAAGAAAACATAACAGAAAATTCATTAAGTCCATTAAGTAACATCACTGCTGCCACCAGTGTGATGCAGAAAGCACCCTGACACAACAGTGACATGTGTCAATGTGAAACTCCTCAAAAGACAGGTGGCATAGCTCAGCACGAAGAGGAGTTACCCATTCTTACAGATGTACCTCTGGGCCCGGGGCAGCCTGTGCCAAGACAAAAGCCCACACCAGCAGTGTGGATGCCAGCAGTGTCATCCCAAGAGCTGAGTGACCACCTTTCCTTGCATCTCTATTATGCTTGAAGTCAGACATGAGCACTTCCAAAAAAATGAGCCTGAAAGTAGAACAAGCAGCTCCATGCTACCACACAGAAACACAAATACCAGAACCAAGGGAGACTTTCTCTTAAAAGTGAGATTTGGTGGCTGATACAATCACATTTCACATCAAATCCCAGGGGTGATTGCTAGGTAGTACAAACACGGATGACCTCAGCAACAGCTGTGCTGCTTGGGAACACCAGGGTTGGATTTGGTAACCAGAGTGAGTGTTTGGTGAGTAGATTTTCAAAAGGATGCAACTTCGCCTTCAGAAAGCTGACTGACTGAAGAAATTATCTGACCTTTCAGTACAGATTTAAAAAAAGACAGCATTTTCCCCCCGTCCCTGGTGGTAGGCGGATGACATCAAAATCTGCATCTTCAAATTTTACATTGTTTATGTCTGCCTACAGATGGTTGCAAGACAAATCTCAAGAGTTTTTTTTTTTAAATTGAAATATTCTGAAGAACTCATACCTAGCAAATATGAATTTCGCGTGCAGAGGTTTTCTGAGTTTGAGTTTTGGGTGTTTTTTTTTTTTTTTAACAAAGCACTTAAAGGTCCTTGCTGAATTCTCAGCACTGCATAAGTAGTACAAATTAGGACAATTTATTGCACTTGGATTGCCATTGATTGGTATGCTATTTTTGCCGCTTGTAGAGGAAAAGAAAGCAGGTAGAACAAAGTGGGAAATGTAAGAATGGTGCTGATGTTGCTGTGAAGTGCTGTGTGGCTCAGCAGTGGTGTTGGCAGCTGCAGAGCCCAGCCCCAGCATCTGCTGCAGGATCGGTGAAAGCCCCAGCAGAGCCTCAGCAGCCCACTGCTTGCTCCTTAGCCACTCAGCCAAAAGCACAGCTTCTCCTCAATGCCTGCACTCCCTCATTATCCACACGGTTCGACCTTGCCATGATTACCTCCCAGGGGACCTGGAGAAATATTGTTTTTTATCTTGGCGCGTTCACTGTAACAGCATTCAGCAATCTGCTCTGTCAGAACGAGAGAGAAGCCTTCTGCTTTAAATTAAAGCATCAATACATATTATTTTTATGGAGATTAAATCTATCAGCATCCTGGTAGTATTGTAAAATCTGAGTAATCAGTGGCAGGGAGGGAAGGTATACATGCCTACAAAATATATGGCAGCAGGGGAGAAGCAAAAACAGTATGATTGTTGTTACAGATAGGTCAAGCTCTCTCCAACAGGGCTAATTAACAAGGGAAAATGCAGTTCTTCCTATCGGAATTGCTATAACAAAGTAATTGCTACAAGCAGAACTTGTTATTAAAAAGCCAGACAGCAGGCTTGTGAAGAACACTGGAATCAAGGCAGCACCTGACGGCTTGCCCTCACTGCCACCCCAAGCACAGCTGACAACCTGCGGGACCGCACTGGTGCTTTCCAGGAGTCAGAGCCTCTGGCATGTTGTAGAGGCTTAGCCTCTTTCATGTGCACAGACAAAGTAAGAATCGATATATAAATAAATAAGAAAGGCACGCATTTTCTGACAGCTTCTACAGAATTCTTCTGATTTTTCAACTTTATTTGGTCCTTAAATGTGATTTTAATCTTGGAAATGGAGACTCCTGATTATTCACAGCATGAAAAACAGCAGGACAAAACTGCCTATGGTATGCACTTCTACCAGCTTGCTTTGGCTGTGAACAAGGAATGAGAGAGAGGCTTTCACCATTTGTGTCCATCCAGTTTCTATCTACTTCTTCAAGTCCACTAAAAGGATGCAATTTTTAAAGTCAGTTCATCTGGAAGAGTTCCTATTAGTGAATTTGCCAGATACCTAATTACAGGCTTTTCAAAAATCATGAGAAAAGCCTGCAAAATTGTTCATAAGGCTTCCAAATCCCATGGGAATGTTGCTAAGTAGGGCTAATGAACAAAGGGTTGTTTCTGTCTGCCTAGCTGTTACAACTCTTATTTTCAAGTTTTCTTCCCTTAAGACAGAGACAAGAAACATGTTTCAAGGGAGATCCATGATTCGCAAGCAGTCAGACGATGCCTGTTATCAGAGGCTTGATTAATAACTGCACCATTTATTGTCTAGCCCACAATGAAAGACTCTCCCTTTTCTGGAAAATCAAATCAAATCAACACTTTCTATGGCCTCCTTCACAGCAAATGTCATTTCTACCAACTCATCTCAACCCTCAACTCTATCCTTCTCAAATGCCTCCTATTTCACTATTATTTTTGCCAGGATTTGTCATACCAAAAGACATCTCTTCTCTTTAAAAACTGAGTTCCCATTAGCAGTAAAAAACCTGTCACTCCTTTTGCAATATTTTTTGTTTTGAGCACTACTTTTAGTGTCACACAAGCAAAGTACCTCACATAAGGCATACTCCTCATAAAAATTCTGTCAATTCAAAATACAACATTTTTTGAGAAGCAATTTTACAAATGTGTTCATAAGATTAAAAACAGTGCTAGCAAGCACTCAAGAAAAACTGGCCAGAACTAACGTGGTGGTTGACTTCACTATCCTGCTTTCATTAGTTATTATGCTGCATCGTATGCATTTATTACTGCAGTGAAAAAACAAGGGAAGGATGCCAGCCTTGCTTATTTGATGAGAAAAAAAAAAAGTTTGCTCTTTTGCTCTTTTACTTTCATTTGAAAACCTCCACATACTCTTCCACCTTCCAGTGGTTTCAAAGAAATTCCTGTTCCTGTATTTTGCTGCTTGGTAGCTATGGCTCTGACACATTCAGAGGCCACAGTCAGCATAACAAGATTTAAGATCTCCTGTGGGGTCACTGGACAGCAGATGTCCTTATAGAGGCGAGTACCACGCCTTGCACCAGCATGACCACTCATTCCCTGCATTCCCCTGCAGTCTCTCTGGTGGACTTATCCGACCAGCTGCTGGCTGTCATGTGTGCCTGGTCAGGAGAGTGCACAGCACGAGCAATGTGGGATTTGAATGCATCAAGACAAGGAGCATTACTGCTACTCAAAGGCAGCAGGGCATGACCTGAGCAGCCCCAGCTCTGAAGCTGGGCGATGGATTTTATGTAAAATTTCTCCTGTTCTCCATATTTTCTCTTCTACTCTTAAGGCACAAATTCTAGAGAGTTCAACACTACGCACCACAATTTTCTATCACCTTTATTTCAGGTGGCCTTTTGTGCTCCATAGCACCATCCAGAAGGAAAAAAACCTCTCAACCACAATGAGATTTTGGTTTCACTCACAAACAAACAAACAAACAAATGTTTGTATTGTATATTATTATATATTTTATATATTACATATATTTATATTATATAGACAAAGTTAAAAATAAATATACTATATCTATCTATCTATCTATATAATAAAATTGTGCTCAAGCCTTTTTTCAAGCTTGGCAGCTGAGGGGTGTCCCATCCTCTAAATTGCACAGACCACCATATCCATGCCATCCTTGCAGCACTCCAAAGGCTTCTTCCACGAGCAGATCCCTCCCAGAAGAATTAGGACTGTGGACAGATTCAAAAGGGTCAACCCATTTTCTCCCCTCTGGAACAGTGACTCCTTCCCAGAATGAAGCTTCATGAAGCCTCAGAGAAGAATTTAGACGTGATGGGGTGAAATGCATGCAAAGTACCACAGCTGCTCTGCAACCTGGCAGAAAACATCTATGCATTTAACACACACAAGGAGTTAACACCCAGATTGTGGTGCCAGGAAGGTCTTCAGCTCCTTTTGTCTCTAATAAATCTATGCACAGCTTTCTCCACTCTATTACAGCCTTCACAGTCAAGCACATTTCTTCCCACATCAAACAGACAATTTTTCTATGTGCATTCATACGCGCATGCAGACATGCAATGTCCATGCAATTCCCTCCCCAAACAATACACAAGAGGCAATGGGATTTCACTAACAACTACTAATAAAGCTGCAGGCTCCTGAACCACACTACTAGCCAGGATAAACACCCTGTGGCGTCAGCGTTCTTGATGTCTGTCATTGATGTATGTCAGCCCTGACTTTTGGTGGAGCAGCCAGCTCTGTGCCCCACATAGGAAGCTCACTAGAAAGAAATGGAGTTGACAGTGCTACTACTGATGCTTACAGAGCTCTTCAGGGCAGTGGTCGGAAAGGAGAAGCAACACAGCCCCAGGGCTTCTCCAAAGGAACCATTATGAAAACCACGGCAAAGGAGGAGGTTATGGTTTCACGATGGGAAAAATACAAGGATGCCTATAGTCATGCTGCTGGCTTCCAAAATTACAGAGTATGTGTGGCTTCAACCCAGCACACCAAGGTACGTGCATACAAACGTACAAAGCTGTGGAGAAAACATCTTAGGGAGATGGGATGAAGAGAAGCTATTTTAAGTGCTTTCTGCTAAGTCTTACTATGGCAGCAGAATGCTTAGAGAAGGCTTCAAAATGACAATCACCATCCAAGTAAAAAAAGCAAGTAACTATTTCAACAACAATTCGTTCACCACCTAATGTTTGCCATTGAATTATAACTTCTACAGTATTTTTCTGAAGTACAACGTTTAGTGCCGTCACCTTGCCTCCCAAGCCCATTTTTTCTTCTTTAAATAGAAAAGAATTTGAGTCATGACTTACATGTAATTTTTCTAGGTTCTGTGCTGGCTAAATTGTTCTCACGATGCAGGGAACAGGATCAGTGGAGAAATTAAGAGGCTACAGCAATCCATTAAGAAGTGGCCCTCCAAAGCTTTGCAGGGCAATGTGCTGGCAACTCAGTCGATATCAACCTAAAATAAAACAAAGGCCGCCATTAAAAAATTCAAACATCAAATCTTTACAAAAGCCCCCCATTTTTTCCTTCTAATTCTAAAAACAATACGGAGACTTTATTTTTAACTTAGAAGGTTTTTATGTCAAATATGACAATCACATCGTGTCCATTACATCTTGCCAGTAAATGGGAGTCACTTTATAACAGAGACTATGTTTCTTCTTGCATTAGTGTAGTGCCTAAACAAAATACCTCAGTGATTATTCTAGCAGATCTCACTGTAGATACGCTCACACTTGTGCACACGTACTATGGAAGCTCTAGACAGCACACCAGAATGCCCTTTCAACAAAACAAGCAAGACTTCAGATTAACTAATACTTGTTTTCATCAAGGCTTTGATTTTATCAAGGAATTTATGTCATTAACATTAAATCTGTCCCTCGGTTTCCATTTTATTCTGCGTAACTTCAGAGAAAAACAACCAACCACTACTGCAGTCCGGTGTGCTCTGGTTAATGCAATGTATGCCATGTTCCTCCAGCCATACTACAGCAGAGCTACTGCAAGTCAGTAGCTTGCTGGACAAAACAAAAACTGGACAGGGTGCAAAATGTTCATGTTCCTATC
Source organism: Chrysolophus pictus (assembly GCA_037305975.1). Taxonomy (NCBI): domain Eukaryota; kingdom Metazoa; phylum Chordata; class Aves; order Galliformes; family Phasianidae; genus Chrysolophus; species Chrysolophus pictus. The sequence goes on from CM074578.1 coordinate 35,921,275, forward strand.
GGCAATTCACCACGCTGCCACAGATACTCAAGGGCTCAGACCTCAGATCAGGGTAGGCTAGAAGAGGAGGTGTAAGCAGCTGGAAAAAAAGTATGGGAATGCTTGAATAGTATTGATTTGACTGAAGCTGGTGATTGGGAGTGAAAAGACAGAGGATTTGCCTCTGAACAGAAGGGGACAGCAGCCAAACAAGCAGTGCTACATAAGTACCTTCCCAGGATCACTGTAAGTGCTGTATCTGCAGAATTACACCAGCTCATGCAAGATGTAAAAGAAGACAGATAAAAACTATGTTTAGATTTTTTATTAAAATCTATTGCTATTTTTCTGCAATTTGCAAAATTAACCTTCCGGTAACAACTCCTGTTGTTTTTTTTTTAAATATTTACTGATTCCAGAAACAAGCCAAAGAGTAACACAAACTGCACATTGAAAGCAGATTTGTATTTTTTTTTTTAAATAAGTATGCAGATCTTGATTTTAAAAGTCCAGTACTTTCTGAACATTGATGTGACAACATTCTACTCCGAGCCTTGTAGAGAACTGGATCACTTAAGAAAAGTAGGTTATTTCTTCAGGATGGCACTTGTCTAGGTGATTTACCAACAGATGATCAAAATTCTGCTATGCTTAAGCATTACCTATATGGGTACTTGAAAAGAATCATGAGGCTACTCTAAGAAAGCAATGCTTGCATCTCTTTAGTTTATGTAATTTTCTCCAACTGGGCATAACATTCATTGACAGACTGTAAGAGGACAAAATATTTATGGTCACAAATATACATTATCTAAATTGCCTATAAAACTAAAAATATAAACTGCAAATCTGTTCAGCCATAAATCACTGGTACAACAAAAATAACTGCCGTATAGTCAATGGCCAAAGGAATAAAATCAGGGAAGTGTCTGTATTTTCAAGGACAAGCTAGTTTTCTGAGCTAAGATTGCACTTGCCATGGCATATCAGAAGAAAGAGAGAATATATAGAAGTGGGGGAGGAGGGAAACAAAAAAAAGAGGGGAAAGGAAGACTCAGTGCCACGCTTTTCTGAGAAGGTGTGATTGATGTTCACTGCTGTAAGAAAGCATGAGACTACATCCCAAACATTTCATTCCCTTCTGCAAATGTCTCGTTGCATATCTCTCCCCATGTCCCCTAGATATACTTGTCCCACACAAGATGATCCAGACAGCATCAGGTTTTACACATGATCTAAAACATGAAAGCAGGAATCTCTCGGCTGAGGGGTCAGTTTAGGGTAGAATGAAACCTAACCCCCGCCTACGTTAAACACGAAGGCTGCTTCATGCTTTCCATTTTCTAAAAGTATTTCCTTTCCAAAACAAGACAATTACTAAAAGCGTAAAAAGAATACATGAAAATTGAGCTTATATGAAATGATGAGCCAAAAGCGCATCTAACAAAGGAAAGATTCAGCATTTAAAGTGCTGGCTGGCCAGGCCTGAAGCCCAGAAGAGCTGGATCCTGTGCAGGATGAAGATGCACTCTCAAGCCTTGCTCACAATGCAGACCTGTGTATGTGGGCCAGATGCAACTGGATCACAAGAGGCCACAAGATCATTTCCCAGTGCCAATTCCAAGACCCACCTCCTGCAGCAAGGTGAATGCATGGAAACCGTGTCTTTATTTTAAAAAGAAGCATCTGCCTTCACAGATGCAAAAGAAAGTTAATAAAATAACACTTCAAACCAGACATTCTAAGCTTTTCTTTATCCTTTAACTTACATATTGTAACAACTTCTTGCACATTTTTGAAATATGTTACATTTTTTCCCCTTTCTTTAGAATATCAATGTAAAGGAAGGTGCACCAGACACCACCAACGGCAGAGGCAAGCATGAGGCTAAAGACATCTTTACTGCAAGAAAAAAAAAAAACTTTCTGCTTGGATTTTTGTTATGCAGTGGGTATGTTTCAAAGAGAGGTTGTTGTTAGTGTGAAACAGCAAGAGCTTTGATGCTTAAGAAGAGGAAAGCTGATAAGTTCTTCAGTTTGCAAAGAACAAAACAAGAAAGGTGATTTGAGAAGAGCAAGATGAATACACCTGGGTATTGCTCTGGTTAGTGGGAAACATTTTTCAAACCCAGAAAATAGTGCAATCATGCATCAGAAAATCAGAGAATTTGGGCAGACAGTGAGGGAGGTGAGTAACACACAGCTGGGTTAGCTTACACGCCAACCTTCACAACAGAGACACAAAATGACGGCTAAGTGAAATGAGCCCATGTGACAAGATGAGCTGGTATGCTTCTCATAGGCAGGAGAAAACAGTTTTTAAGGAAGGCTGCACACCAGAGAACAAGAAGAGTGAGCACAAATGTGTAAACAGAATCTGTTTTTTAAAGTTTTGTCGCACTTGATGGAGCACAATGTTTGCCACAGAAAAGCATCTAGAAACCAGTTCTAGTCACACCAAGGATCCCTGTCAGTTACATGCAATGAGAGATTAGCAAACATGCTTTCTTTACGTTTTGTATGTTTTCAAGTGAAGCTGAAGAATGCTTCTTTCTGGTTGAAACAGCTTCAGTGTAACATTTGTATTTTGCAACTGCTGGAAGGATTGCCTGAGGCTGATAAGGCACTTTCAATCCTCCTGACATCTAGTATGGGATCTCTCCTGAAATCTGTAAATTAAACCCAAGATCATCTTTGTAGCTACATCAGAAAACATGCACAGCCTGCTTCACCTATCAGTGCATTTAATTTATTCCTGATAACTCTCATGGTTCTACCGAAGAGAAGCAGAACACCTGTCCTTTGCTCACATTATGCTCATGTGCACGGTGCTGAGCAGGGATGAGCACCATGAGGATCATCTCTGCGTCACAAGGTCCCCACACCTGGGCTGGCTGTGTTCAGATAACAGCAGAGCCATGGGAGCAATCAATCTGGCTAGAGACCACAACTGAACTCATCAGGAGATGTAGAGCTGACTGGATGAAGATGAAGGCAGTTTTTGTCGCTCTGTGCTGGCAGGGGAGTCTTCCAGTCTGCAAACTGGATTTTCCCCAGCTGCACTTAACAGTGCCAATGGGGCTTAAATGGAAAACCCTCAAAGGGCCCGGGATGTGTGTGGGGGGAATTTTCGACTCCATCCTGTTCTCAGGTTGCTGTTAACTCTGACACATCAGACAGGTTGTGCTAGGAGAGGTGGGTGGAAGACTGCAGTTTGAAGATGGTACTGCATGAACACTTAAGCCTTCATGTAAAATGTGACTGACTTTAACACTGGAATATACTTTACTTAAAATAAAGCCACCACTGAAAACATTTCACCTTGGTAGTATGACCTATGAAAGGATGGCTAGATGTAGAAGGAAGTTAATATATTCATCAAGACAGCTCCCAAACAACACGTTACCAAATGACACAATCTGATTACTTACGCCTCACACAGCAAAAAGTACTAAAAATCCAAAACAGATTAAACCAACATATAATAAAAGTCAGATTTGCATTAAATATGATAAAAATCCAGGCTTCTGACATATTCCTCCTTAAAGATTTTTGTTAACAAACATGTGGGCTGGACAAAGTATGATGGTTCAGCGATAAGGATGAGATTGCTGTCACAGAATCTGCAGCCTCTGAAAATGATTGTGGATTTGCTAGTGCTCAGTCTCTCGGGTAAGGACACTTCCCATGGTGGCACTAAATGACGCACTTCACTGGATTTATGCCCCAATGCATGTGAACCACAAGAATTTATGCCTGTCCTGTTGAAAGGGTGCTTTCACTCAGTGCTCTGAACAATTATCTCAGTCAGACTTTTACTACTAATTTCTTTTTAAAATTGCAAAATGAGAAAACAGTTAACATGCAGAATGAAAGAACAGGTCACAGTTAACCACAAAAACTCCCCAATAAGGTTCAGCATATGGGAAACAGATAAGCAAATGCTGTGAAAGATGAACAATATTTAAGTATTAACACAATTTTTTTTTTTTTTTTAATTTTTTTTGAAAGTTTATCTGGCATTTTCACCGGTTTTCCTCTAAGCTCTAATACAAAAAGAACTATGTCTGACTGTGACTGGAAAATATGGCAACAGCTCAACATTGCTCCCCCTTTTTGTATTCAGAAAAAAATACACCATCTCACAACTTCAGACAAAGTGATTTTCAGGTGACTTCTGACCAGGGTGAAGTCAGAGGAGCATTCGTCAGCTGAGGAGGTTCACTCTAATAGTTATTATAGTGTGAAATGAAGACAGACACACTTAATGTTAAGTAAGAAGAAATAGTCTTTCTCTAAGATGCATATATGGTCCCCTATGCTCTAGCACAGAGCGAAAGGATTATATTTCAGCTCACACAAATGCTGAACAAAATAACTGCACACCAAACTGTAAGGTAGATGGTGCCTAGTTTTCTGGCTCCAGCAGTGACCACATTACCTGAGCAGACAGGTGCTGCTAAAAGACAAAGGACAGCTCTTGAACAGTCTATTGAACTTGAACTTGATTCCTCCAGAACCCATCTCCCTTTCAGATCACCAGTGCCACAAAGTAGAGGCCAAATACCACTCTTCCCTCTCTGGTAGAGACCATCTCAGCCTGCTACAGCAAAAAGAAGCAAAAGAGCCATATCAGACACAGTGAACCTCGTGCATCTCACACCGCCCTGAGATGCAGAGCAGCACAAGGTGGTGCCTGACCCCAAGAGCCTGCTTGGAGGATGATTCTACATCTCTGTGCCAAGCAAGCAGAAGTCAAAAAAGGAATTAAAATGCTTTGTGGGTTATTTTCACTTGCCATTACAGAAAGAAGAAAGGAAGAATCACAGTGGGAAAGGGGTTCAAAAATACATTCCCTCTCATGTGAACTCAGGTCTGTTTAATAAGAAAAGCCAGCAAGGCCACGCACAGTAATGCTGAGAAAAAGGAAATGGTACTTCATGTTCACCAGAGTCATAAATCTTGCCAGTAAGTCTCTAACGGCAAAACAGTGAGTAGGGGAATTTTTATACCCAGATAATTAATCGTGAGCTGCTATCAGGCTTACTGTGCCACGCACACAGCGTGCACAGCTCCGCGGCATGCCGCCTCCTCAGCGCTCCAAGCACCACCTCAGGTATGGCTGCTGCCGGCTTCGCCAGCAGATGCATGGCTTAAACTCTCAGAAACGTCAAAAAAATAATGTGCAGTGGAGATGGGTATTTCTATCCACAGAAATCTTTTTGCAGGGAACCCATAAAGGTTTTTTCAGCAGGGAAAATTAACTATGCTTATGACATTGGCCCCTCTGCCACATGGAACAGGATGCAGATGAAGGGCTTTGTCCCAGCGTAAACATCCTTGTCCTCTGGTGTGGATACCGCTCACAGACAATGCAGAGCAAGCAGGTTGGTCAGGGAAAAAGCCAGCACAGCAGAAGAAGAAAACATGCACAAGGAAAATCATGAGCCAGAAGGAGCTGCAGGGAACTCAGAAGGACTGGAATCACCAGGGCCTTCCTGCCATCTCTGGCAGGGATGATGCAGCCCGTCATGCCCCTCCGCCAGCTCGTGTTCCTCGACATCATGTTTTGCTTCGGAGTGCAGCCAGGCACTTCCACTAACAACAGACATGAGGGAAAGCTCCACCACATCTCAGTCAGACCGCACTTCCAGTTAAAGAAAAGGCCTCTTTTCGGTTTCTAGATGAGAAGGTAGCCAGGGGCAGAAGTGCCAGCAACTACTTGCCAGAGAGCATATGAGGCAGTCCTGATGCTGCCTCAAAATGGAATGACTTTGTCTAGAGGAGGTTGGGGAGCCTTCAGGCCCCAAAGATCTCCCTCTGGGGCCCATGTTAGAGAAGGGCATGGAGAGAACAGCATCTTGCTTCTCTAAGACCAGCTGTGAGAGACTCAGCTGAGCAGTGAGAGCCCAGCCCTTCCCCATCATAACCTTCTTCCTGCTCATTTTCTATACTCATTTTCTCCCCCTAGCCCTGTGCAGTTGCACCATACTGCTCAATTGCACTCCTCTGTTGGTTCAAAAGAGCTGGAGACTGATAAAACTATGGAGTAGGCCAGCTCCACCATCCCTGCACACTCCATCTGTGTAGAGTCAAGCAAGCACTCTCCAGTCCAAGGCTTGGTTCTCTTGCTACTATAAGTTAAACCAGCAGATTGGTCTGTATTTACTGCATTAAACTACAATTATGCTTTTTAAAATCATTCAGCCTAATGGTATGCAGCTGCCACAGAAATCCTATACACATCACTGGCTCTCTTTGAGCTGATTAGCTAGATAAGAAACCATAGCCAAAAGACATGAAAAGATGGGTACAAATTTAAAACTCTCAGATGAGCAAAGAATTTCATTCAAAGAACTGTGTGACGGAGGTGGAAGGAAGGCTCACAGCACAAGTGAAGGTTTTGTTTACTACTGATATAAACAGATGAAACACTGTCACTGGGTTTAAGGATCAACACGCAACAGACTCAAAGCACTGCTGATGGGTATTACAGCTGCTGCACAAATCTGTGTGAATGCCAGTATTTGTGTGCTTTTGTTCTGGATGAGAACTGAGGGACAACATACCAAGGAAGCTAACTTTATGCTGAAACAACCTCCTTGTGATATAAAATAGCTTAAAGATAACAGCCCCTTCAATTGAGCTGCTGCTGCTCAGCGTGTTTCTTTGGATAGCATAGTATTGTTGTTTTTTTTCCTTAATTCAAGGCAGCTCCATGTATTTACATTTATTTGTAGCACAATGTTTACCATTCTAATCAGAACATTCCGTAATCTTGTCTAGATGTTTTATTATTAATTGCTACACCCCCCACCCCACCCTAATAATTATCCTCTGGAGAGGTAAACAATTCAACACCAGTTACTTTAGTTAAAGCCATGAATATGCATTATTTATTTATTTAGGTAAACAGTAATTAAGAAAAATCACCCAGACTGTCTTCTCTTTGAAATGAGTACTACTTCACTAGCCCTGCCATGGGAATTGCAAGTCCCTTAAGCACATATATCACTTTGTTTTCCTCTGCCATGATTCTCATTTGTAGGCTTCAGAATGCATAACAGCAAACAAGGAAACAGCTCCTATGTTGTCTAAGGCTGTGTGGCGAGTTCAGAGCATCCAAACTCACTCTCAAGGACAAACAGCAGGTGCCAAGATGCCGACAGAGAAGAAAGAAGAAATATTTTGGGTGCAGAATGAGGACAAGAACGCATATATGGGCTCCATCCTCCCTGTGGTATAAGCACAGTTCTCCTTTCTTCACAGCCTTGTGCTGTTAGGATATCCATAACCTAATGCACTGATTTCCAAGTTTTTTTTTGCAGCAACCCCCCACTGACACCAAAAAGCTGACAGTACAAGGGGCTTTCTGTGCTAACGGAGTAAGCATCCAGCAGTGAAACACAATCAGCACTGCAAGAGGCAGGGCAACATGTAACTAATAGAAACATTTGGATTTATTCATGCTGGAGGAGAGAGATACCCTTGTACGCTGTATATATTTAACTTGTACACTGGGTAACCAGCAGCTGAGCCGCTCCATTTGACTCCACTAGTGTGGATTTCTTCCTTAATATTACATGACCTCAAATATTCCAACATCCTGTCCTGCCTAATACTTCCACCAACTTCTACTGAACGCTGTGACAGAATCAGACAGCACTACAGGCAATGAAACCATTCACGGGGAACTCATTGTTTTAAACCAAAAATTAGAAGTGTCAGGCAGTCCTGACAGGGTTGATCATATAGCCTAAGGATTGCACTGGCAAGCACTATAAGAAGAATAAGAACATCTCCCAAAGACAAAGGGATTTTCGCATATCTAAAATTAATAAGTAAATAGATAAAGCTGCGGTCTGGGCTTTGTTTCAGTTTTCAGAGCCAATTTCCGGCCACTGTTCAGAGAAATGCTTTGCATTTCAATTTCTGAGTCACTCATTTTTACAAGTGCACTTGCTGGAATTACTAAGCACGGGATCTGATCAAAATATTCTCTTCTGAATCAAAGATCTTTTCAATTTTATGGATGCACATGGATCAATGAACTGAATGTGGTGACTGACATCCTGGCTGCGTGTGGGTGCAGTCCTGGTACGATGCGATCAGTCATGGAAGCCCTCTCCCACCTGACGCCCAACGTCCACTCAGGAACAAGGAGGTGTTCTCCATTCTGCACAAACACAGCACACGCTGATGCTGGTCTCCTGGATTGTGATCACAAAATGATATACGCTTCCAGAAGCATGTTTAAACATCAGGTGTAAATGAAAATAATTCCTGAAAAGAATCTGTTCTGAAACCGAAAATCGGAGACCGCCGCAGTGTTGTGCCTAAGTTGAGTCATCAGTTCCCTTTATAGCCTAATAATTGACACTGCCTTGATCAGAATGACTGATCTGAATGTTGCTTTGTCTGTGTGTGTGTGTGTGTTTTTTTGGTGTTATTTTTTCTTTAACATGTAAACAAGCTGCCTGTCAGCTTACAGGAGTATTTATGTTTGCCAGATCATGGGAAATATCTGTCAAAAACAGATTTCAGTCTCTCCAGTCAACTCATTACAGTCTGAATCAGGCTGTACTACAAAGAAACCAAAACCAGGTCTTGTTACAGAAAGAATACGCTGCCAACTCTCAGTGGAAGCACTGATTTTATTGCATTTTCTTGGCATTAAAAGCTACAAAGGGTTCCCTCCTTCCCCTATGGGACTTCTCCCCCCAAAATAGTCTTCTCTTTTCCCCTCTCCCTCCACTTTTCTGAAGTGAAGTGTCCTATGGGAAGAGACTGACATAAGAAGAATCACAGTGCAACGAAGTTTCAGAGCACACTGATTTCCCACTTTTTGACACTAGCACTCAGGTAGCAGTGATTCCCAATGGAGGGATTCCCTTTCTGACACTACCAACAAACACGTGTTCTCACATGTCTACCTTCCTCAGGCTACACCTCCCCAAAATAGGCCATTTCTATGATTAATTATTTTTGCATCTTCTAAACAAGCAAATATCAAGTGAGACCGCAAATGCCTCTAGTGGTATTTTCTAAAGCAAAAGTGACACAAACAGGGCAGTTCCTTCTAGCAGGATACAGATGACACTCGACAGCCACACTGTGGGTCACTGCCAAGTAATCTGCCCTGGAACAGTAACATCATTAGAACAAAGAAATCAAAAAGTGAAACAGGTATGAGACTTAAAAAGAAAGAGGATTCGGCTACAGTATCAATGTGAAAATAGAAAAGAAAGGACTTGGGCTGACCTCACAGATTGGAACTGAAAGCAGAGTTCGGTTAAATGGAACGATAATTTATAGATTATGGGGCAGTATCTGAAAAATGTAACAGTAGATAAATGGTCTACATTGCTGATGTGATGCCCAGATCCTCACTATGCTTTGGAGAAAATGGAGGAGGACCCATCTAAACAAAGAGTGCATGGAGTAATACAATGATAGCTATTAAAGCAAGGAGACAGAAAAAATCTAAAATTGTCCTGCAGAAGAAAGGATGGAACAAAATGGTAAAAAGAGGAAAGAAAATGATTTACGGGCTGGAGATGACATTACATTTTATTTCCCTAACAGTGGTACACAATTGGACTTGAAACTAAGAATATCTGCAAAATACTATACTTTATTGAGTTTGGCAGGATATGGTGGATTTAAATAAAAGTCTTGCTTTTTAAATGACAAAAAAAAAAAATTGTAAAGTAAGAAATTTACAAGCTCTTATGAAGTAAAAAATGACTTCATAGATATACTTATGAAACAAAACGGTGAGAATACTAAACAAGATGCAATCTCACTTGTGATTTGGAAATTATGTCCATAAACTTATAGTTTTAGCCATATTCAGCAAAGAAACCAAGTGTCATCAACTTTGCAAAATATTTGGATAATCTTGTATTTTTATGAACAGTGCTTTCATATGCGTCAGTTAATTTGGAGAGAGAAATGGAAACACATTCCCAAAATATAAAGAGATGCAGTATTTTGGTCAGATATGAGATGACTGCACTTGGCTAGCACTGGTTTTTATCTTTCTGACCTGGAATAACATCTTCCTTCAACTGTAATTTTTATCAACTCTTTGAAGTTTTATTACTCCAAGGTACAAGGGTGGCAATGCTCAGACGGAAGAATGGAAATTAAAAGCACTTTGCACTCTCAAGCAAACCAGTGAAAAAATTCTGCTTAGTTCAGGAGTTGCCAGTACTAACAAAATGTTCATTGTCTGGCACCGCATTTAAGTAGTGTACGAAGCTGCATTAGTGTTCTGACACATGTCAACTGGGCAAAGTTTGAAGGGTCTGCCATGGTAGCTTTTTGGTTCATTTTGAACCATCTCCTGAACGTCAAGATGAAAAAAATAAAGGCATGGCGGACAAGGCAAAACAGAAGCGTTTCAAAAAGAAAGATTACTGAATGAAGAAATACTGTATGCTAAATGTCTGTCTACTTCTCTGCATCAGCTTAATTCAAACATAAAACTTGGACACTTCATTTATTTTCTTCTTCAGTTTCATGCCCTCTGCAAATAGAAGTGTAGTTATTTTCAGCTCATTTCTGTAATGAAACTCTTTGCTTGTCTCCTAAGAACTATAGTATAGCCATGGAGAAGAGCCTCTATTTCCAGTTCTCATGGCTTTTGGTTTTTGTTTTATTTTTGACTCATATCACTGAACCTGCCCGTTCTGCCTTGATTACCTTTTTTTATTACTCTCTGCAGCCATGGCATTTGTTTAAATTTTTGTAAAAAAGTAGGGAGTTGCATAAAGAATGATTAATACTGCAAATGCTGTACCAAGCAATATTACATATTTTACTGCTTATATAGTCAGCATGCCAGAACCAACAAAATCAATTATTTTGGTCTGAAAGCATATTTCTCCTTTCCTGTTTGCAATGGTAATCTTGACAGAAATAACTGAAAAAAGAAGAATAGCACCAGTTGAGAACAGCTAATAATGTACAATCAAGTTTGGGTCAAGGGCTATGGCTTGGGACACATCTCTCAGAAGAGTAACAATACTTGTGCTCTCAGAATGTGACAAGGATACTTGGCACACAAGCTATTCAGCCATCATCCCAATTACCTGTGCCATGTTCTCACCACACTGAAAGAGTCTCTGCTTTTTCCTGAAGTTCTGTAAGTGAAAAATGAAATTGAATGCTTTCCCATTTGATCAGAGTGGCTAACAAAAATCCTTTAATACTTGGGCAAAAAGGCTTTTTGTTATTAGAGAATATAGTCATAAAAGCCAATACATGATGGCCAGTGAGTATTTATATGCAGAAACTGGCTCAACAAAGCTTCCTACTTGGTAAACAGTGAGAGGAAGTTCTGAATAAATATTTGTTTTCCCTTATTTATTTCTACACTGGGTGAGGCAAAATAAGAGGATGTTTAGGCACTGATTTGACTTCAGATTTTGATCTTGTGAACAATTTGGTCTGTAAAGTTACAAGGCTTTTAATCTCCCATACATCGTGGATTGCACTATCGTCACTATCATAATGAAACCAGACAGAGCTTACTTCCCATTCCCCAACCCCGACACCAAGAGGGCACACTGAAATGAGAAAGTTAGTCATGTAAAACTGAGTAAAGAATGCTGCACAGTGTGTCAGACACTCAGCTTTGTCCATGTGTAAAACAAGACTGCTGGAAACTATTCCTGCCAACGTGCTGCCAGGATGGACAGGTCAAGCAGTGGCATAACCTCAACTGTCAGGATCAGAAGATGTGTGATTTAGCTTGTCCAGGCAAAGGCGGACGACAATCCTTGAGTTTTTCTGCTCTAGGCACAATTAGATTTTATTGAACCATAATCCTAGATAAGTATATTGAATCTCTCAGCTGAAGTCAATTACAGTGTGTTAAATGGCAGGCTTCCCGATTTCCAGGAGGAAAATCACTTCTTTGGTAAAAGACTAAATTACTTTGACAATTAGATACTTGTACCTCAGACATGGCGTTGAAACAGCAACAGACAACCAAGCAGTTGCCATGCTTTCAAGCACCGGTCCTTCAGAGCTATGAGGAGAGCAAATTCCCAGGCTTTCCAATTGGTAAAGAAATAAGTACTACAAGCAGAGAGGAGATGGCCAGCAGCAACAGCAGCAGCAGCAAAGTTCAAGCACAGCCATGTTTTCTCAGGGCTGGGGATGGAGCTAACCAGTCTTTGAAGGGATGAGACATCACTCTTTCCGCAATTGAATATCTTCACACTTAGACGTTTAAATTAGATATAGCAGTCGACCCAGAGTGGCAGTGCTTCTCTCCAAATGAGAAGCTGGTTCTTTATTCACCTAAAATGGGAGTACCTTGACCTAAATCAACAGGGTTGCTCGCAAGTCTCTCCATGAGAGAGGGAAAACCAGTGCAGTGAAATAAATGGTGGAGAAAAATAAACAGGAAAGCAATTTGATGAACAGTTGGTGAAGATAAGCCAAACTTCCCAAGAGAAAGATTGATTGCCATTCAAAAGTAAGAAGCAAGCAGAGAAGGGAAGACCTGGGAGACTGAGAACTGGTGGCAGAAAAACATCTGGGTTAGTACGGATCTCAGAGGAAAGCAGGGGAGGCATTTCTGTGTCCATGGGAAAAAGGCTGAAATACATAATGGATGGGAAGGTTACAGAGATTCCAATGAAGAGGATCTCTCATTAACCCCAGCAACTCTGAAAAAATTGAGGGTCAAGTCAAAGGAAGGTTTGCATAAAGATGGCCAAAACTAAAAGAAGGTATGAAGAAGGTGGAAGGACAGAAAACAGAAAGAGCTGTCGTAGCAGAATCAAACAGAAAACAAAAGGTGGATCTGGTCAGAATGAAAACCTGTGTGTACTTTCACAATCTTGTCAGTGGCTGGAGAAGAGCATTACTAAGAGGGGAAGAGAAAGAAAGTACAGAGCTCCACACCGTCTTCCCAGTGAAAAATAATTCCTGTAAATGCTGAGAAAAGTTTAAATATCAACCCACATGAGATAAAAGGACACATCAAAAGGCATGTGACTTGTCATTTCTGATTCCTTACTCAGAATTAGCATCCGTGTGAGATTCATATTGAAATCACTTAAATGAATATTTGCCTATTAGGGACTTCAGTGGAGGAGCAGAAGGCTGACTGTAGTGCTAGGCTATTGAGATACCCTCATCATGTGAAAGCAACAATGTGCCAATGTACATCTTGCCAGGAGGCCGTGAGGTGACGGATGGCTCCCTCATAGTGCTTTTTTCAACAGCTAAGGTCACTTCAGGTAACCTGCTGAAAAGGCTCAAGCATTCTCCAGTTTCTTTCTTACACACACTCATATTTAAATGTCAAGAGATCTCTGTGTAATTCAGCAGATGACAGAATCTGCATTTCTGATCCAGTTGGGTTTGTGTGGGTCGTGTGTGTCAAGCAGATAAGAATGACTCAAAGCTAGAAGGAGGCAGACCGTGAGGAGAAAGGTGAGAGACAAGGAATATTCCAACTGCTTGCTGCTGCACAGGGACAGCCAAATTCCATGACAAACAGATAGGAAAGATCCAAAATAGAAAAAAAAAATCACTAAAACTTTTCTAGATCTGAAAATCACTTCTCTCAGAAGTAAATAAGAGAAGCACAGGCAATTTTTCTCTGTGAGGAAGCTCATCCCTCTCACTCGAGTCCCTAGGCTGGCTCTTCCCATTGCAACATTCATGTTTTTAAAAGCACCAGTAGGCTGCACCTTCATGACACACCTCCGGAAGGGAGGACGATGATCTCTGTTTTAAAAATGAGGAAGTCAGTCATGGGGCAGATGAAAAAGGTTGCCTGAGAACACACAGGAAACCTGTGACCAAGGCGAGTAAATGAACCTAGACCATGAGTTCCACTTGGGTGCCCCGTCCAAGTTGGGTGGCCGTCAGGCCACCTTTTCTACTGGGGCTCTAAAATTTCAATTTGGTGTGTTTTTTAATGAATGTGCTTGGTTTTTTTTTTTCATTTGTCTAGCCACTACGTTTCATTTCACTCACACTTCTGCTTTGTGGAAGCTTTTTATTCTACTTCTTTTTTTAATTTGGCTTTAAAAAACCCACAATTGAATATTAAACAGAATTTCACCTTTAGTATTTCACCTTTTCCCCTACCAGCATCAGCTTCTCTCAGTGTCTCAGTGTTCTTTGTGCATTCTGTGCTCATAATTATGGCCTGATCAAAATATATCAGTGATTTTTTAAAGCATTTTCATAGTTTCCATGAATTACACCAAACGCTTACTGCAAACATCAATGTTGTGAGACAACAGAATAGATTTAGTGGGAAACCAAAGCAAGGAGATGCACAGAAAAGGTATATTACAAAGTAAATTCTCCAGCACTGCTAGGCATTACAACAAAATGAGCAATCAGACGAAGAAAAGGTACCAGTAAGCCATTGTATGAAAATGTTTTACCAGTTTGACTAATGAATCACTGTGCAAATGTGAGCAGTGTACTTACAGTCAGGGTACTGCAGCTAACTAGTCTTTCTGATGGGTGAGAACAGTGTCCCTCCATGATCAGTGGTTTAACTGATATTTGGAAAGCTCGTAAGATCTCTTATTGAAAGGCACATTATATACATTTCTAAGACAAAATTCTGTAGTATTGTATTATTTGCTACAAGTCAAACCATGATTTCATAAAATAATTCACACTCTATGAAACATAAAAATTCTCAAGATATAGAGAGGAAAAAACTAATTTCCACGTATGTGTAATAACCAACATAGTAAGAAAGAAAAAAAAGACTGTAGATTTTTGTCAGAAGATGTTGAAAAACCACAAACTTTCAAAAGAGCCCAGAATGCTATTTTCAGCTTATCTGGATGCAGCCCAAACCTTCCACAACTTACTAAGGTGTATCAGAAGAATGTCACCATTCCACTTTCACCACAGACTGTCATTAACTTTTGCCCACTGTGCAGCCAAAGTTGTCAAGCCTGACAAAATAACCTAAGACTTTTATGCTTAAAGCACTTGAGCAGCTGCAAAAATAACCTTCTAAAAATATTTAATAGTTAGTCCCACTCAGCAGCTGGAAAAACAATCACTGATTGAAAACGTCAGCATTTGATATTACTTAATATTTGGGTTAAAACTATTTCTGAATCACAATTAACATTTCTTTTTAACTATTTAAAAGCACGCGTTTGTTCTTTGAGGATTCAAAGAGAGACAGTATGTCTCTCTGGCCTTCTGACACCATTAAAGAGACTAATGCGGTTGAATTCAAAGGATGTGAGGCAGAAAGCCACAGTGGTGTAGTGAATCCTTCAGGAACCTGGTAGAATCAAGACTGCACAGCAGCCTCAGTAGTATGCCCTGGGACACCAAGTCTGAACTGGGCATACAAAGCAAGCAGTGACTACCTCAGGGTCAATTAAATAAATGCTCCAGGTGCCTCTGGGACTCAAAAGCCATAACATACAATGAATTAAAATACAGTGTTAACAGCAAGAAAACCAGAGGTTCCCCATGAAACATCCTTTGATGCATACGGACAGCTGTACAGCAGGACCACGATGTAGCAGTTGCCTTGCTTGGACGCCTGCAATGCTGTACAGGAGAAGGCCACAAGCACTCGTGACCCCCCAGAGTGCCCCCCCTGCTGAAAAGAACACCAGCTTGGGTTATGATTTAAATTCCAGCATCACATAGACCATGTGCAGGCAAGATGCCAAAACCAAACATTTTGTCTTTTTCCAAACTTCTACAGAATTTTCCCAAAGCAACCCCTTGACTGTCTGTCAATTTGCCACAGCAAAGGTGGGATACACAGGTATCCCATAATTGACAACAACCACATCTTTTTCAACTTCTATTCTTGTCCACCCATGTTGAATTAAACTAAGCACAGGACTTGCAGAGCAATGGTGAAAACCTGGCAGAACTGAGTCAAAGATTTTTGTGACACACAGCATCACCTAGAGAGCAATCCAGGTGTGTCAGTTGACTACACAGAACAGAAATCAACAAACAAGAAACCGACTCCATGAAATCTGCTTCAATTGCTTTACCATTGGGTTTGAAAGACTCCGTGATTAGCACATTAAAAACAAAAAACAAAACCAAAAAAACTAGTTTTGTACACTAAATATAACCTGCAGGGAATATTTTGCAAGGTGCTAAGCAGTGTGAGCAACCTGTATAAAGTCTTTAACTTTAAGTGACTTGTGACCTGAGTCACTAATGCTCCCACCCTTTTTCTCTGAAGTGACGACATTATCAGAGGCCATTTCAAGGGAAATGCACTTAAGTCATAAATAGTTCTCATATCAAGATAACTGCATCATCAGCAGCAGATAAATGAATAAGAAAAGAAATCAAAGAGGTGTAAAATTTCAGGTCATAAACACCTGCAAATGGATTATGCTTTCAAAAGTAATGGTATAAAATGGCATAATGAGGTTTTCTTGGTGTTATTCTTGAATTTTTCTGGGATGATATTATGATTTTAAGAGTAAACAGTCACAATGCTATACTCAATGCAATTGGCTTTTAACATGAAATGGGGTATTTTTCATTGACATACATAGTCATCACTGAGACAGACACAGCTGATCAAATCCACTGCCACTCATAGCATACTGAGGTTCCCTATCCATACCACAGCATGCTGGAAGAGACAAAACAGTGCTCTTTTCAGCTTACTTAGGGCAGCTATCCATGGAGTACTTTGAATTTAGACAGCTCACAGTTTATGTCCCCCAGCTAAAATGCTCAAGTGCAAAAATGCAAGCAAGGATGAACAGTAAAAAACCCATGGATGGCACAGAGTGAAAAATTGTACTGGCAAACAACAAAAGAGATCAATGTGTATTTTACCAAACTCATTTCTAGACTTGGGTGTGTTTAGGTACTATGCTGAGCTGAGTTGAGCTTTAGAGAAAGTCAGGAAAAAGCTTTTAACAGGTTTTTGCTAAATTCTTCAGACATTATAGTCTGAAGATGATATTCTCATGTATACTGCAACTGTCTAGTAGGTGTTGGAATAAAACTATGAAATTATAAGGAACAATCAAAACATCAAAAATCCTCCTGAACTGAAGAAACGACTTTGCGCTGCTTTTGCAAAAATACTTACAACACAGTTCTGGAAGTGATTTCCAAGCAAGCCAACAGCTGCTTTAGACAGTTTACTGGATGGTGTGGCTCAGCTCTTTCATACAAGAAGCACCTACAGTTATATCTGGAAAAGGAAATAAAACCAAAATTCTTTGTGAGCAAATACGCAAATAAAGTCATCTTTCTTTCTAAAATCATAATCAGGTTAAAAACAGCTTTAGTAGGCCTATACGAAGTTCCCATGCCAAACTTCAATTGTGTCGCCCATTTACAGGAACAAGTGCCAAAGCACAGTCAAAGCCGACCTAGAGGGCTGGAGCTGAGAGCAACTGTGCCTGAGAACAAAAAACATAGTGAACATATCAAAACAGCCAACAACCTGGTTCAGCTGCTTTTCTCATCTAGCTCTACTTGAGGCATTCTCAGGAAACACAAAATGAAATATTGGCATTAGTGACAAAAATCTAGGTGATTTCAGCAAGGCCAAGAACTCCAGGCACCAACTTCTTTTTCTCTCTTGAGTGGGTGTTCACTTGTAAGTTTTAGACAAGTTAGCAATTCAATGACTGAACGAATTAATGTTCAACTTAACAGTCATTGTTAGGTTGGGAGGTTATTACTACTTGTTCTGTTGAAGTGACAGATTAAAATAGGTTTGTATCTGAAAACTTGTTTTCTACAGTACGTACTTCCCAGCTTTTCATACCAAATCATTTTCTTCCATCATGTCAGCTCCTACTGTATGAACCACAATGGCTCAGATGGGCAAGGAGAAACATCATGGAGACAGGCAAGGGAAAGACAGAGCTCAGCCCTCAATGTTTCTCTTTGGCCTGCCATTTTTTTTTTTTTTATTTTATTTTATGTCATTTATGTGAGACTTCTCAGCAAAGGCTCACGTATGCAGGACATGTTCCGCTTTTAAAGCAAGCAGAGGCACAACTCAAAGGTAAAGAGAGGCCCAACTTCACCTAGCTATCTAGTGAATAGAGAAACCCATATGCTTTCAGGCACTATTTCCATGCACAGGATGAAAGCTGTGATTTCCAAACCCCAGACTGGAAGCCAGTTCTTGTTATTGGAAAAACCAAGCACTACATTTCAAGGTTGAGTTGGGTGGTATGGAGGAAGAAAAAAATAGCACCACATGTCTAATTTTTGCAGACTCAGATCCATTTTGTACTGGTAACTGAGCTTTCATCCTTCCCTCCTTCATTTTTTTTTTCTTTTAGGGTAGATAGCAAGCTGCTGACAACTCACACTGTACTAAGAGCTGTTCACACCGCATGAAGTGTTTACCACTCACAACTGATGCTAAAAATTAATTTACAGCACCACTACAGAAAGCTTTGACAAATTGTCATGTGTTGACACAGTCATAAGTTGTTGGTTAAAAAAAGTAACACTTCCCTCTTCTGCCACCTCATGTTTGAGATCAGAGATGGGCACATTATGCAAAGTTTGAGGGTTTGTAAGCTTCACAAATGTTTGGGCTTCGCAAAACAAGTTAGGCTGTGAAACTTTTTTCTCTTACAGTTAGGCGTGTGTTTATTGCTAAAAAGACTCTAGTAAGAGAAAAAAAAAAATCCGTTCTCATCTACCAAGATCTGTGTGTTGTGCAGAGCCAGGAGAAAAGGCTGTAAAATAAATAACCTTGCATGACAGTTTTTCTTCCCATGTGAATGATAAGATCAGACCCGTGACAAATACCCAACTACTCAGAGCTGCAGACACCACCCACCTACTGTAGAAAGGAAAAAAATATAGCTGCAAGTAAGAGTTTTAATTGTTCTCAGCTGTCACACAATGTTATCTTAAGTGAATGCATTTATTTCTCAATTTTTCTATATTGCTTTATATGAAAAAAAAAAAAGCAGCAATGCTCATCAGACAAGGTCCAAACTGATTTCCGTGTACTCAAGATAGTAACCATTAGTCAGCACTTGTGCCCATGGCATCTCTTAAATTTTAACTCCCCATTTTCTTGGCCAGGGCAAGATAAATAACCTGCCTATTTACACACCAGAATCAGTAACGAACACAAAGGAAGTTTTGGCTGAGAGGAGCCAAGCTAACTTAAAACGCTTGCTTAAATCATGGCTCCGAAACAGAGCTAAGGGTGGGGAAACCAGAGCATCAGGAAATAAACAACACATCCACTTGGTGAAAGGATCTTGACTTGTTCAAGGTATTTTGACTAATTTATCTTCATCTTTTGTCCTAAAGTTTATCTTTAAGTTGCTTGGCACTTCTGCAGACATCCATGTGAATGAGAGAATTCCATTCAGCAGCTAAGGCAAACCACTGGACTCCATGTTGGGAGGGAACAGGACATGTAGACTGCCAGTGAAGGAGAGAAGAAAGGGAGATAAAGAGAGGCAACTCTGTACCTTGGCAAAAATGATCCAGCCACCCTGGTCTGTGCTTGCATTGGTGCAAGCAGCAATCCTGTCACTTCTCTACAAAACTTGGTTTGTAAGCTCCACCAAAGAAAGCTTTTGCAAAATATTGAGGGGGAATGAAATTTCATACTGGCTCTCCAGTCGCTCACAACTCACACACTTTTTCTGAACTTTTTCCTGTTAAAATGCAGAATTCTCACAATGCATTACTCAGTTGGCTCTCTTTGCACTGAAACAAATGCTGCACGAGCTTTTGAGAGCTTGATTTCATGGCAGCAGTGGACTAACACAGGGGTTTTTGCACTACACATATAGAGAATTGGTAGCTCCACATGGATCTACTTGTGCTAGCAGAAAAGAAGCACATGTCCCTGCACAAAATTTATCAGTGATACTCTGAAAAATGACACAGATTACTCTCTGGTACATCTAATGGAAACAGAGACGTTTACGTCATTTACAGTCAGGATGGACATTATCTTGTGCTGCTGGCTGGAATGATATCATCCATGTTAATTAGCTTAGAATGCTCTACATTTAGAAAGCAATCAAGAGGAAACTTCTATTCCCCATGGAAAAAATCTTGCCAAGTCCCACTCATGAGCTCATGCCTGCACTGACCAGCTCAGGGCTACTGCAGGAAAGCCAAGAGGGGTTCAGCAACTGGGCAGTATAGAACAGGGCAGCCCTGTTGGCTCCCACATTCCACCTTCAGGTTTTGTCACAGAGAAAATGGCAAAGCTGTGGCTGCTCTTACAACTCACTGCTGTTAGCATGGTGTTAGATGAAAGCCTGCACCAAGATTTCAAAAGCAGAAGGGAACATATTCTTGAGGATGCATGCATGTAGCCAAAGTGCAAGAAATACACTGAGAAATGTATTCTGTTGCCACCACATGCATGCGATGCAGTATGTGAAACAATTTCTCTAGCTGGAAAGAAAAAAAAAAGGAGAGGTGCAGCTTTCTAATTCCCTGGGCACCTGTGCACCAGCCAGTGAGGACATTGCTGGGGTTTAAGACAGCCTCTCCTTTCAGGGCAAGCAACATCAATGACTAACTACAAGGAGGGTAATTTTCCTGTCTCTGCTCTACACCCGTCTGCACCTCTCTGCAAAGGTCATCGCATCATATCTCTGCCACCCACCATCAAACAGAGAAGAAGCTCATTTGGGCAGCCTGGCAGGACCTCCTGCAAGCATTTGGGCAAGCAGGAAAATCCCTGCTGCTTTCTACTGTGTGGGGGCTTCAAAAATAGCTCCAGTTCTTAGGAAGGGACTGAGATGCTCAAATTACCTTGAGCTGAAGGGATCTCAAGCTACATGAGCTTCGGTCAGCACTGCTTAAAGACAGCATTCCCTTTTGGGCTCTCCCTCCTCACTGCAGGAGAGGAGGCAGTAGGAAGCAATAGCTCTGTGAGCATGAAATGGTGGGAAAAGAGAGCACACCTTCACTTGTGTCTCTTTGGAGCACACCTTGAGCTTCTAGACTTTTCAAGCAGAAGAAACCCAGTGTCCATGTTGAAAGTTTAATCACATGAAAGCCAGCATCATTTGCCACTCTGAGGGCAACACCAAAAAGGCAAGCACCCTCTGGAAGGCAGGTTGGGAACTGTGTTCCCTGCACACAAACATACTGAGACACATGCACATGGGCATTCGCTCCTCTCCTCGCCTTTTTCTAACTGCATATATTACTATATTTTTTCACAACTTTCTTTGCATTACATCTGTTGTGGGCTGTGTAACAATCAATGCCAGCATTATCTATAGCATTAGCAAAGAAGCAAAACATGTAATTCATTGAAAAAAAGGACTCTCTTCTTTCCCTTTCTTCTCATTGCCATTTTTGGCTATGCTAAATAAATCCATCTGGTTTCTTGCTTGACTTGTATCCACTGTGATCAAACCCTTACCAAAGCTAGAATTTTGTTTCTAACATGTATATTCCCATGGCTGCTCCCAAGTCATGTCTCTACTTTTGGCTTAGACAATGTCATACAAGTTTTATTGTAGTGCAATGCTTACAAACAAACAAACATAAAAATCAGTTAAATGGCAACACACAGATGAGGAGCTCTGGAGGTTTATCTGTCACAGGAGCAAAAATCAGTATTTGTACGGTTTGTGCAGAAATGACAATAGGATTCTCTGGATGTTTCTCAGCCACCTTGTGCCAGAAAAAAGTAACTAGATAATAATAAAGAGATATGAAGTTTCATTAGACTGTTGGCAAAAATGCTTAAATCAGACCATTTTGATTAGTGCAAACTGAAATCCTCTTAACTACACTACATGGCATCACCTTACATGTGCAACCTGGTTACAAATCAAGAGAAAGAAGCAATTCAAGAGGCCAGGGATGGATCTCCTCTGCCAAAACACAGCACTGTAGCTGAAAGATTTCCTCAACCTTTCAATCCATAGTGATTTCTATTGGAGAAATCATTGCAAGAAAGGTACCAAAGAAGTTACCATGACTCATCTTTTATCTCTACTGATAAAGACATCTCCATGAAAAGAATACATGCCCTACTCCTTCTCAGACATTTTTTCCTTATGGTGTGCTCAGTAGGCAAAGTGGTGGGACACTGCAGGGAACATGTTTGGCATTTTCTCCCAAATTACAAAAGAATCCCAAGGTCTGGTGTTGCTGGGTTGCAGCAAGGACCTGTTCAAAGCACTGTCTGACCAGCAATGTGGCCACTCACACTGGCCACACAAATGTTGAAGAGACGTTTATGCAAAAGATTCACTCAATCCTAAACTGATCCAGTTACGGTCTTCCCAGTGATTTCCCTCACCATCAGAAATGCTTTGGTTTGGATTTTAGTCAAGTCTGGTTTACAGTGCTCAATTCAGCTGTCAAAAAAAAAAAAAAAAAACCCTACTGGAATGACTTACTCATTACGCAGCCTCGCAAAAACTATTAGCTATGTTACAAGGCATTTCCCTTTGGGGACTAGAAGGGGTGAAGAAAGGGGATGGAGAGTGACAGTTTGTGGTTTCTAATGCAGTAACAAAAAAAAATAAATAAGTAAGAGGAATACAGGATATAACATGTTTACATTTGTCAAAACAAGTTTCCTGGAGACAGCGAGGGTTCATGCTGCTGAGCTGTCACTTCTGCTAGAAACTGCTGCCTCATGCTCTCGGGAGGTCAGTCACTGACCTACTTTCTGGTAGAACTGAATTAATTTGCTACTTCTGTACACAAACCTGTCTTTTTTTTTTTTTTTTTTTTAAAGGGATACTCAACAAACCCATAAAAAATTGCTTTTTAAAGCAACTTGGAGCTTCAACTATGTAACGCAGGGATGTTATGTTCCCTGGCACAAGGCCCGCTATGCTGGGTCTGCTTATTCTTTTGGAAAAATCCATGCAGAATATTTTTAATGAGTTGACGCAACAAATAACGTCTTTCCTTTGTGAGCTCTTACATTACACTAACACTCAAATACTGGTGATATAACCTATTACAGACAATAGTGGAATAATGCTGTTCTTTTTTGGGGCTGCTCCTGAAATAGATGCCTACTACAACAGGATTAGCTCCCGAAATAGATGTAGGACATGACATATTTATAAGATTAAAGCACAGTTATTAACAGAAAACAAAACAAGCAGGTGAAACTTTAAAACTAAATACCAAATGATCTGATCATCCTCTGTGCAAAACCCCAGAGCAAGCACCAGGAGATGTGGTATAGCAGGAGATCCTACATGGCAGCGCTACACTCACAAAGGAAAGGGGTTGAAGCAGTAGCAGAAGAGATGGCATCTACTTGCTTGCTTTGCTTAATTGGCTACATGGACACAGATCTAATGTCACTACACTAATTCCTCCATTAAAATAAAGGCATGTCTGAGGGTTTCACAGATCTTCCAAATTCTTGGACTATCAAAAAACCATCAAAAAACTATCAAAAATCATACTTGCAGTGATTTAATGGAAGGCTTCACTGCTTGAGTGGACTTATCTTTCCGTTTCTGTCTTGAGTAACAGTGCTTCTGTTCAGAAAGAGGAAAGCACTGCGCTGTTCAGTTAAGGCAGGGCCATTCTGCATTAAGGCTTTTTGGAAGATAAAGTCCCACCAAATAGCGCCCGTGTCAGCCTTCTCATGCAATCTGCTCTTGCACCTTATCCACCACCTGTAAAGTGAAGATAAGGATCTCCTCCACATGCTTGGCATGTTTAGTACTGAGACACTGGAAGACAGACTTGCACTTTACATTTCCCCAGGGTCCAAAATAACAATAGGAGAGGCAGTACTAACTGCTGTAATACCAGACAATTACTAGTATCAAAACAGATTTATGATCACTTGAGTTCTTGGACTTGATGAGCCTCAGATGAGCCTTGCCAAAGATAACTAGGCTAAAACTAGCACTTTCAATTGCAAGTGCATTTCTGTCAACCTTTTTAGCTTTCATCTGTGCATATTTACAAGCACTAAATCTGAAGTTCAAATAAATCCAATAATTCACTCAAACCCACCAGGATTTGAAAACATCAGGGAAGTGTCAAGATGTCATAGAGCTTGTTCTGTAGAAAAGAGTACTTTATAGTTTCAGAAAGAAATAGACAAGGGAGCTATTTAATGAGACAGTGGCATATTGAAACAGGGATAGATAAGTAATTAATAGCTACTTTCTCTAAGTGAAAACTTTTCTGACTGGAAAATCAGTTTACATGAAAAATTGCAAGTCAATTGCTGCCATTTTGGGAAGATAAGAACTGTCACACAAGTTAGCATCTCCATAACCAGGAAGGATTTTACTCACAAAAATCTTCACACCACAAAACAACATATGTGAAGCAAGGAAATAATAGAAGAAGGCACTAAAGAAATAGCAAAGTTCATAACTAGGATTCTAATGAAAAATCTTATAAGGAATCCATAAAAATGGGGGAGAATTCCTCCACAAAAAGCTAAAGGCAACAAGCTCATTGTAGTCCCTAGGAGAAAGAGTAATTGCACAACTATACAAACACTATCATTAGGATACCGAACAGTGGTCAAAATCCTCTACAGATTAGTAGCCCCAAACATTTTCTTATTAAAAAGGTCCAATATTTGTCTAGGAGGTCACTTGACTCAGAGCCCTCTCAATCTTCACACGTGTGTTTCTTTACTAAATTTTCTATACAGCTTCCACTTGAATGCATGGCACCTTAAAGAAAACAGGAGAGAGCAAAAAGGTCATGTTCCATGAAATAGGAAGTGTACATTTATTAATTAAGCTTTTCATTCTTTTTACTTCACATGTCTGTCTCCACAGTTTAAAGTCTCTCTCGACAATCAACCAATTTTGGATTCACGGCTGTCAAGTAAACCATGGCAGTACTTTAGCTGAAAAGGCACTGTCAAACATAGTGAAGTTTTCCTTCAGCTTGTACCCACACTGGTGCTGCATACAACACACATGGCTTTGGATAGATGATCTGGTGAGGAAAGGTGGGACACTGGGATCCCAAGGACTGTGATCTGCCAGAAGTGGTGCAACTGAGTTGTGCAGGTCATTGAGACTACATGCCATAGAAACCACACCACATTGTCATTTACTGCATACCCATAACACCCAATGGGCTACGAAACCTATTTGAGAATATTCAATCATTTTCTTGTATTTTCTTTCCAGTCTTGCAATGACAATACAGATGTCCATCTACACATGCTTCAAAGACATACTAGAAATAGTGAAATAAATTCCAGCACTTCACAGTTACAGCTCAGTCTTCCTGCCGAACCCAGGGACACCATGCCCTGGGAGATGCTGATTCCTTCACCTTTACCCAGAATAGGAGCACCACATTCCTGCAGCCCTGTGCCTGTCCGCACAGCTCCAGGGACAGAAGATGAATATCATCAATAAAATTCAGACTTTGAGAAGTTTCAGAAGTTCTCCTTCCATAAAACAAGTATTAGACAGAAAGCACCTGATAACGAGCTGCAAAGTCTTTTGTAATAAATGCTCATTTGAGATGACCCAGGGAACTCATCCTTCTTGTCACTTCATATTTCCAAACTTAGGGTGGCAAAAAAAGCTTTTACAACTGCATATGAGCATGCTACTTTTTAAGCATAAGAACAACTTATGTATTTTTTCCTTTCTTAACAAAAATTAACATTCTGACACACATATTTGGACTCCTAATATCCATTTAGTAATGCTGGAAAACCTACGATCTTCTGATCCTGGCCGCTTCTGCATCAGCTCCCTTGTAACACCTGAGCCTGCAGCAGCTTCCTGGGCAGCATTCCCCCCAGATGCCAGCCTACTTGGAGCACAACGTTTAGACGGCCAGCCACAAAACTCCCATCGCAGCTTTCTACTAGAGGATGTGCGATAGAAGGGTGCAGGGTTAATCCTCACACAGCACAGGCATTAAACTAAATCTATAAGGAAAAGTCTGCAATAACTAAATTCTGTTTTTCCAGTGCATACCACGGGAACACGTGTATCATCAGAAGAGATTAATGTAGTGCATCTGTGTTGGATGGAGTGAGGGGGGAAGGCCAAATAATGTAACTTGGAAAGAAAAAGCAGGAATATTTTGCATGGAGATGGTACTGCAGGAGGAGAGGAGCTTTGTTTTGCAGAGCCACAACAAGGCCTCCAGGGACAGCCATGTGCAGGGGCAGGGGGAAGGGTAGGGACAGCACTGACACAGCTTTGCTGACAGTAGAGGAGGTCATATCCTTTCTATAGAAAACCTGAATTACCACCCAGGGCAAGAATGGCCAGCCTTATAGAAAGAGAGCAATGTGCTTGCCTGGTCAGCCTAAGCTACTCAGGACTCAGGGTATGGAAAGCAACAGATCCCAGGAAGCAAGAGTGCTCCAGACAAACCGGACACAGACAGACTGCAGCAGCTGAAATACATAACCAGGATGACATAATGTTCAAAAATATTTCTGTGCTTACTAAGACAACAACAAACTGAACCCTGATGCTGTATTTTGGGCACGTTAGCCTAAACTATCTTTAGACAGGGAAATGAGAAGTATGTGCGTACAGATGTTCCAACACACATGAAAAGCAGAGAACTGGAAAAAGCGCTGACTTCCAAGGCTCATAAAAATGCTTCTTGTAAATAAGGGTGGGAATAAATACAGCAGGCGAAGCTGAATCAAAATCAAAAAGGACAGGCAAGATGCCAGCAGCTGGTCATGGAGTGGTCAGATTTAATTGCTGAACACTTCTCTCAGCTTCTCTGCTTCTGATAGACTTTTTCAGGTATTATTCCCTTCTGCCGCCCCTCCCTGTGTTTTACTCCTGCCAGCTTTTTCATATAGCTTTCTAACTATCTTGCTTTCACAGATCTTCTCTAGGAAGCATGATTGAAGCTATAAATTCACGTCTACATATCTGTAACAAAAATAGTTTTTCTAAAAGCTATTCTTCTTCCCTATCAATGGTGACACAAATGATATAGAGTTACCAGCAATTCGAGGGTCTTGCTACAGCTTTAAACACCAATGAAGACAGAGAGCAATGCTCCCTCTCACAAGGAAAACAGTAATAACAGAACTTAATCTTTTTTTTTTTTTTTTTTAATATAGAGCTGTTATTCTTTAAATCATTTCTATTTGTGAAGGAAGATACAGAAACAACCTTGGAGCTCTTGCACCATGGAGCTACTGTGATTTCTTAAGTAAAATATAATTATCACCTCTCTCCAGAAAAGAACTTGGAGTTCATTAATGAGAGGGCAGATCTAATTCATCACGATCACTGCTCAGCTTGCAGTATTAGAAAGATGAGAGTAGAACAAAGTACAATTTATACATCTCTTGAAATTTTTTTCTATATGTAGGACATTTCCGTAAGTAGGACATTAAAGATTAGGATGTTTCCATGTTAGCTTATAATTGGGCTCTGCTTTTCATTTGGTGACGTGATCAAGACAGCGCTTACCAGGATTCTCGGGTCTTTTTGTATGAAAAGTACAAAAGAGCCTGCTCATCTCAGAGCTTCCAAATCTTTCTTAACCCCAAGCTGATGGCAAAGCAGAAAGCCCAAAGCTTACTCTGGGCATGACGCAGAAGTGACTCTTTCTGCAAGCAGTGCTTGCACAAGCCAACTGGGATTCGCACGGAGGTGTATCCCCTTTGGATCAACTTGATTTGGCTCCCTATAGCAAATAATTTAAATGTGGGGAACCAGTGGGCTAATATGGACACAGCAAATTCCAGCCATGAAGACATGGGAGAAAGAACACTACTGCAGGAGATGGGGACAAGTCACCAGTGTATTGGTGACAAAGTAATGGGGAACTACGAAAAGGAAAACAGAAGAACACCATCAGGATCAAAGAGTTTGCAATATTCTGATTAAAAAGAAAAAGCAAAAATAAAAGGGAGGAAATGTGGCTAACAGGGACAGTGCTTGCGATGGAAGCTCATTAAGATCACATTGTATTTTGAAATTTTAAAGCAAGGTCCTCTCCCAGAGAGTGCCTCTGGTTGTCTCCAGGAGCTTTTGTCAGCGATATCTGCACCCAGAAGGACAATGCTCAGCTTGTAGAAGAGCATGTAGTGCCACCATGATCATAGCATGACAGCCAACATGTAAAAAGATGCCCATATTTGCAATAGTTTTGGCCATGATTTTTGTCAAGATTTTCATATTTAGCAAAATCACTACTGATCATGAAATTAAAGTACAGCTTCTTTCAAATGAATTTGTTAGCAGGCTCATCATCACTTTCTGACAGAATAATCTTTCTATGGTGAATTATTTCCACTGAAAAAAATAGGAGACCAACAAATTGCTGGATACAATTTGTGCCTTAAATACTAAAGCAATTAATGGCATTTTAGTGGGAACACATTCTTCTCTACAGAAATAAAATCTGTAATTCATCTCATCTAAATTGCTTGGTCAGCTTCAAATGAGTGCACTATAAATCTCCTTCCCATACTGCTCTTGTTATCTATGATAAAGAAAAGAGACAGAAGGTAATCCCGTGTTCTGTATTCACTGACACATCATTTTCATGCTACACTACACTGTAATTTATTTCTAATGGGATAAACCTCTTGTAGTCTTCCCTCATTGTTCAACACACATACATCCCCAACTGGCACTGAGATGGCGGGGCTGGCAGGTGCAGCATCCAGAGACCTTGTTCTGTGGAATTATGATGTCTGCTGCACATTTCAGCAGTGCTACAGCTGTGAAAATAAACAGATAGACTGTATAATTAAGGTATGCTTTTATTCTTTGCCACCCACTGCCTCCTGAAAGCAATGCAGTCAAAGAATATGACAGTTTTCAATACTTGCTATAATTGCAAACTAAACTTTTAATATTGCATCTAATCACTTTGAGACAATCCAAAAAGACATGCGATTTGATTTTGAAGAATGTGGAAGTCAAATGAAACTGAAAAGGGCTTAGAGTCTTAGCTATAACATTAATACCACTTCATTACTAATTAAAATACCTCAAAGCTTTTTCTGCTGTCACGACCAAGGGGAATACGAGAAATACACAAACCAATGTATGAACATCAAGGTGGGGTTCACAAATGCTGTAAAGGCTACATGTAGCACTTTTGTTTAAAAACAATATTTTCCATAATATTTGAGAGAATAAACCCGAAAGAAAACCCTTCCCTTCAGGTTTACAAAAGCTGTCTTAAAACTCAAATCCAGACTCTTGGTCAAACTGAGGATGCCAGCTATTGTTGATGCAATCCTGAAAGATGGCTAGATGCAAAAAGAAAGCTATTGATAATGCTCCTGAATAAACAATATATTTTTAGAAAACATCCATGTTTATTTGTAGAACACTTTTCCCTGTCAAAACGCAGAAGACTACCATAGAATACTTAATTTGCTGCCAGTTAATAAATAATATTATCAAGCACTACAACTTTAAATGTAGTCTCAATATTACGATGCCTTTCAGCCCCATCTCTATACTTCAGCTCATCAGTATACTAGCAGACACTCTTCAGATCTCCCTTACAGCTGATGCAAAGTGACAGTCCCTTCCAGGGCACACTTCACATCCATTCCAGGTGCCCATCTCTGAGGAGGTGCATAAACCCCTTCACTGCCTACAGAAGTGGTGAACTGCTCTGCTGTGGCTATGTACACCTAGTCAAATCCTGCTCCAGTGCTACAGGCCTTTGGGGCTAAGCTGGAGAAGGAGAGAGTAGAATTGGGTCTGGCCACAGAAATTCTGGTAACCCACAGCAGCCATCTTCAGTAGACCAGGTTTCTCGGTGTGCCCCAAGGCAGGATGGTGGCAGCAGTGTTGAGCTGCAGAGAAAGGCCAGTGGAAATCTAACACTGTCCCACGCTGCCTCTTGATGCCCATCATGAATCTGCCCTGCTGACTCTTGTTTAGCAGTAGTTTATGCTTCAAAAATTTGAAAAAACACCCCAAAGGCTAACTCCTGGTGAACTCCATCCTGGCTGCCACCATCAATTTATATTACAACTTCATTCCAGGGATGTATTTTCTGCCAGTTATGCGAAGGCCTACATGCCATTACTTAGCCAAGTGATGCTGGCAGAGCTGCTTGCATCTGTGTTGGGGTATGAGGAAGAAAAATAGTCTCAAGGCAACTGGCAACCAGTTTAACAGAACTTACAGAATCTCACGAGTGCAGTTCCTACAGCAGCCCCTGAGCAGCCCCAGCAGATGCTGCTGGGCCTCCGTGGGGCTGCGGAAGCCCATGGGCACCCAGAGCTGCCCTTGAGTAAGCCCCCAGTTCTCACAGCAGGCCTATGCAGCAACCATCCCCACCAGTTATGCCCTTGTTCTGCAGTCTGCTGGTTTCCAACTTCAGCTACAGCAGGCTGTGCATTCATATAGGCTCTTCTCATCCAAAACTCCCTTCTAAATGGAAACCAGATGAGCTCGATGATGTGGGTAGTATATCATAAGGCTGCCCTGACTATCTGAAGCCTCATTTAGCAGGCTGGTCTAAGAAGAGAGCAGAATCATTTTAGATAGATTGTTCTTCCTTGTGGTTGGAAAGGAACTCCCTTATCACACTCCCAACTCAGACTCTGGTTTCTGAACTTCCCTTGTGAGGGAAGGCAGCATAACTCACACCTACGACGACACAGGAAAATGCTGCGCTTTTACTTAGCTGCTTGTGATGCTTATCACTTCTTGCAGGGAAAACACATAACCTTGAACTCAGATCTTGGCTGGCAAAGAAAAGAGCATACGTTGTTACTTGGCAGCTCCAGGCACAAAGGATGGCTACTGGTGAAATGTGGGTCTGCTTGCAGCAAGTGCCTGTATGGAGAAGGGCACAGGAGTCACAAGGCTACAGAAGATGGTCTCTGGAGGAAAATCAAAAAGAGCTACACCTGGCTAGTTGTGGTCATAGATAAGGTGCAGGTAGCCAGCCTTAAACATCCTTGAGGCATGAAACAAAATCAGTAGGATGAAATTCAGAGGGAAGATGCTGGGATTCTCACTGGCAACAACTCCACACCAGGGAAGCTGGGTTTGGGCACAGGAGCCATCTCCCCAGGTGTAGGGCTGGGATCTTCTAGCCTCAACCTTGTAAAACTAAGCCGAGTTGGTGGGGAATGCACAAGCAGATGGTAAAATAAGCCTGTCTTGTCATAAAATTTTACTTCTCTGAAAAATCTGGTTGTCATCCAACAGGCCAACAACATTGCCACTAGGAATGAAAACGGTGGCTGCTTGTACAATAGTGCAGATGTCCAAGAATGAGCAGCATGGGTAAACTTGAATATTCAGTCCAGAAAGAGGGGTGCAACCCACTTCAGCTGTGGCACCCCAGCACATGCAGGGCAGGGAAGTGAGTACAGTGAACTAGCAGAGGCTGAAATCTTTTCTATGAAAGCAGAGCTTGCATAAATGAAACAGTTAAAAAAGATGAACAACTGAAGTGCTGTTTGTACAAATGAAGAAAGGAAGAAACTCTAAATAGAAGAGTGTGGGATTCTATTTTGGTCCCTGTGTTCTACAAAGTGATCTAAAACTCAGTAACCTAGACCGTATTTCGTTACTGTAATAACTGCCATCATCTGAAACACCAAGTGAAATATACAAAGCTGCCCTGTCAAACATATAAGCACGCACAAGTGAGGGGATAAGCATTAGCCTTCATCTCTGAAGGTGATCTGTAGCTACAGCTACACCATCTGAGGTCATTTTTAAATAAAGCTGTAAGCAACTGTGGCATGTGCAGCGTGTTTTTTTCCACAGCAACCTCACCTACTAGTCCTTGTAGATAGCTGTGAAACAAAAAAAGGTAGCTCTTAATTAAAACTCCATTGTCTTGTGGACAGACAGCAAGGGTCAACAGCAGGGTTGAGAGATTCGCTTGAGGGCAGACAGAGAAAGCCCAGGAGATGACAGATCTTACAGCTGCTGCATGCAACACAGCACTCCACCACAGTGCCCTGGAAAGCAGTCACTGGGAAGCTCAAGTGACATTAAATACTCTACATTTGCAAAAGAGAAAACACCACTGAAGTCCTTTCCTCTCAAGTGAACCAAGAGTGACTTTTTTCTAAAGCCTTCTTGCAGCTGCAGATATTGCTCTGGAACCAAAGTTTACTCCTTCACCTGTGCCTATCTTTAGAACTCCACAGTTCTGTATCACTGAGTGCCAGCAAGCTTTTACAGTCCAAGTAATACCTAGTCTGACCATTTGTGTGCTCCTCCAGCTGCTCCAGAGCCCATCTGCTCAGCCAGGCTGCCTGGCTTCATTCTCAGCACGTGACCCAAGTATCTCCATTGCTTACCCTGGGGAGCTCACTGCTGGTATACGGACAGATCTCTGCATTTATGATGCATCCACTCTTGACTATTACCTAGTATTTTGCCCAGGTATTTACTTCTGGAGGCATGAGGTGTTTGTGTCATTGGTGAGCTTCTAGCACGCACATCCACATGTTAAAAATGGAAATAACATCTGAGTGGAAGACTCATAGTTTGGTCTTAAAATTTATTTTCAATGACTAATTTTGTTTAAGTTGGTAAACGCAGCTGTTGCCTTGCCAGTTGGTGACATTTCCTTTTGGACTTCCCTACTGGTTCATGTACTGCTGCCAAGACATGTAAATCGATTCATTCCTTGTATTCCTTTGCCTTTATATATATGCTTCAACTGGGATTTGCTAAGTTCTCCTGAGATTTGTTTTCGTAAGTAATTATTAGTCCTGCAGTGCTAGACAGCCTTTTGGTCTTTACTTGCTTGTTTTCTGAATTGTCACTTAACCATGACATGTTCAGGATGCTGGATCTGACTTCACTATATTGTATCTGGTTGTACTTTTTCTCATGACTTAGCCATGTCAACATCAAGTCAACAGCAACTGTAAAGAGGTGACAGAATGTATGTCCTGTTTTACACCAGTGTTATATACCACGAACCTGGCATATACTGGCAGATAACCTGCCAGAACTAGGGTGAAACGTGGCCATTCTTTTGGCTCCTGAATTGAAAGGGCTGAGATGAAGCATAAAAGGGAAATAATCAGAATTCTTTTTTCTTTTTTTTTTTTTTCACAACTGTACCACAGAAAGCAGTATTAACTTCTACTCAATAGTTGCAACTGCTTACGTCACCTTTCTTAACTTGAATGCAATTTTCCCATCAATTTTCTTCCTATATTCCGTATTTCTTGTAGAATTCAGCAGCTACCTATTGAATTAGTTTTCAGTAAACTGGTCTCTATCTGTGACTTCTCCAAATTATGTATGTTTTTCCTATCTACCTGCACATTATGAGCATCTCTAATTCAGTATTTTCAGTTCCTTTAGCAGTCATAGGTGATCCTTCCATTACTGTCTATTTTTTTTTTGCAGTCTCTAAATAGTTTCTTCTTGTTAACTTCAAACAGGCCCACTGGATAGTGGCAACTTACCTGTTGAGCTGATGCAGACAACAGTGAAGGAGATACCTTTGTAACCACCAGGTTAGTTTCTTTGCCACAGCTATCTGCTTTATTTTTCTTGTGGCCCTGTATTCTTGTCCTAAAATTGACTTGCCTGATGTTTTTGCAGGCATTCAAATGCCTGTTGCTGGCTTTGACATTCCCACCCTTTGAAATACACTTGCTTACTCACTGTTTGGGTTTGCTTAGCTGAAAACTAGTTACATTTTTAGCAACTCTGCCTTGTTCACATGGAAGTAGCAACAAAAGAAATGTAGGTTTTTTTCTCTCTGGTTCTGTCAAAAAAAAAATAACAATCACTTTTACTGTATGCTTAGATGCTGAAGATACACGTCAAGATTTCCTCCAATACGTTCAGACCACAATTCCACCAACTGCTTTAGGGACATCTGTACATAGCAATGCCCACACATCGAGAAGAGCCTTGATAGCAGGCAGAGTTCTGCTAGATCTCATTTTGTTGCTTCAGAGACAGAAGATGATGCTTGGCCATCAATACCTCCTTTCTATCATCATCCCTAACCCCCACAAGGAAGTCTCCCCATTAGTAAGCAGATGTCAGGCTGAGCAATTTGGTCCAAATCTGCTGACAGCTCTTATCTCATAGTAGTTTTCTGTTGGTAACACTGTATAACTGTCACTTCATGTACTGTGTTTGAAATCTAGTTCAGAGCAGTCAACCACTAATTGGTTCCCAGTCTATAAGCTATTTTTCTGCCTTGGAAGTCATAATTAATGCTACTCCCTCTGACTTATAATCATCTTGCTTCATGAATATATTATAGCTTTGTTTTCATTCTTAGATCGCTCTTTATCAATTCCTGGTCACAGACATTTTGCTTACTCAGAGGATTTTACTTAGTGTATTCGTCCATCTCTTTCACCTGCACCTCATTTGTTGCTGCAGTTTTCATCTAGTGTTCCAGAAACCTACTTTCAGGATTTTTTTTCCAAAACTTTCCCTAAAGAACTTCTCAGATACTTGCCTGGCTTATGTTTTCACCAAAGCAGGTCATTTCATTTCACCCGAGACAGAATCTGTTACTTCCCTGGCACATGCTTTGCTAAAACAGCTATCTTGCCATCTTCCTATCATTTACCTCTTTCCAAGGCCAGATTTTTGCCTGTGGCTAAACCCCTAACACAGAATGTCTGTTACTGCTTTTCATGCCAACCGTGTTCTTTGGCCTGTTCAGTTTAGGTCATGAGACTACATTACCTCACCCTCACTGGGTTAACTGCAATGTTGTTTTAGGCGTTGGGTTAGACCATAACCATGTACTGCCAACTGCCAAGGGAACACAGCAGTTTTCCTGCCACCTACGTTCTAGTTGATAAGGAAGATAAGCAAGATTAAAAGATTGCAGAGTACTCATGTTTTACAGTAACAGCAGCCATTTCAATACCTGGCTTAAAAAAGAAACCACATTTTGTATCTCAGAAACAGCTGCGTTCTGTTTCAGAGCTGCTGTAAATTGTCCTGTGTTCTTCAGCACAACATTTTGTGTGCCTCCCTCCCTTGTTCTCATTGCACTAATAAGTTAGTAGTTACAATGACTAGAACCTTAAGCAGGTTCATGTTAAGTCTCCCTAAATACAATGAAACACAGAAACTTAATACCTGCCAGGGATGGGAGAAAAAAATAAGACAATTGTTTTGGCCACTGAACTAGCTCACATTACTCTATACTTGTGGTGCTATTTGGTTCAGCAGATGGAGAATGAAAAGGAAGGTCCCTTTTGCCAACGATTTATACTGTCTCATGCGAACAATGTTATCTCTGCTCAGACCCCATGTTAAAAGCTGTTGTGAACTTGACTGTGAGTAAAACGTAAGAGAAGAACAGACTTTGCATTCGATAGCCAAGCCACAGAACTGAAGTATCAGTGATCAAAAGTCAGGGTTCAGGAGGCAACACAAACTGGCCAGAAGTGTTGGAAAGTACCACAGCTCATCACTGCAAAAAGACTGGATATATAGGAAGACAGACTTCACAGAGTCTACCAGTACCTGGGACATGTTAAATTGCTTTTTTAGAATAAAACTGTGGGGGGTGCAGGTTGATCAAATGAGATTTAGAAGCTTTACTAAATTAGGATGATACAAACTGCTCTGTAAATCTGCAGGATGGCCAATGGATTAGGTCAGTGCTTGAAAACTCCAGTCCATGGGACAAGTGAAAACTTGGGAGCAAAAAAAAGTCATCCATTTGACCTCTTGATAATATCTCTGAAAAGCAAAAAACTGCTGCAGCCTCACCCCTGAATGAATCAGTTAAAGTCAGAGGGACTGAACTGGCACAGATTCCACTGTTTGTCACAGTATCCTTCTGGACAACATACAGCTAGAAAAGTACACAATACAATGGGTGAGCTGTTGGCTGACAAGTCAGGCTCGAAGAGTTACAGTAGGCTGTGGGCCAGCCAGTAGTGGGGCTCAGCAAAGCTCCATTTTAGGGCCAGTTCTCCTTACTGTTTTTATAAATGCAAGACTTGAATGCTTACTAAGTAAATTTGCAGATGATACTAAACTGGGAGAGGCTGTTGAGTCCCTTGAGGGTAGAACAGGATCTTCACAAATTAGAGAGCTGCACAATCACCAAGTATGTGAAATTTAACAAGAGCAGGTGCTGGATTCTGTAGCTTGGACAAAGCAATTCTGGGCATTTGTACAGACTGGTGGATGAAAGGCTGGAGAGCCATGGAAAGGGATCTGGGGGTTCTGGTTGATAGCAAGTTGAATACTTGTCAGGAGTGTGCCCTGACAGCCCAAAGAACCAACTATATCCTGGGGGGAATCAGGCCCAGCACTGTCAGGTGAGGAGAGGGGTTGTCCTGCTCTGTGGTATGCAGCCTCACCTCCAGCCCTGAGTGCAGTTTGGGGCAACGCAATATAAGAAGGACATAAAACTACTAAATAGCATCCAAAGGATTTAGAGGGGAATACATATGAGGAATGGCTGAGGTCCCTTGGTTTGCTCAGCCCAGAGCAGAGGAGCTGAGGGGAGGCCTAATGGTGGCTGCAGCTCACCACAGGGAGCGGAGGGCAGCACTGTGCTCTGCTCTCTGTGACAGTGACAGGACAAGAGGGAACAGCATGGAGCTGTGTAAGGGAAAGGTCAAGTGGGGGTTACAAAAAGGTTTTTCACCAGAGGGTGGTTGGACCCTGAAACAGGCTCCCCAGGGCAATGGTCATGGCCCCAAGCTGCCAAAGTTCAAGGACTGTTTGGACAACACTCAGACATAGGGTTTGACTGGAGTTGGTCTAATGATCCTCGTGATTCCCTTCCAAATTGGGGTATTCTGTGATTCTACCTCCATAGCCAAAATGAAGGGAGTAAGAACAAATATTTGAGATGGAAAGCTGTGGCAATATCTACACTGAGGTTGTCATATTTGGCACAAGTTAGATTAGTGAATAGGACAGGAGAAGGGGTGGGGAGAAGGGAAAAGTTAAAATCAGAGTTCAAGGTTAAAAGAGAGCCTTCTAGTTATAAAATAGAGACAAAATAATATTA
This sequence comes from Chrysolophus pictus, assembly GCA_037305975.1. Lineage (NCBI taxonomy): Eukaryota > Metazoa > Chordata > Aves > Galliformes > Phasianidae > Chrysolophus > Chrysolophus pictus. The sequence continues at coordinate 35,958,156 of CM074578.1, forward strand.
CCTGAGGTATTCTGAAATTACTGTCAGTCTTTTCATAGAACCATAGAATCACAAAGGTTAGAAAAGATCTCTAAGATCATTCAGTCCAACTGCCCGTCTATCACCAATGTTTCCCTCTAAACCATGTTCCTCAGTACTACATCTAAACGTTTCTTGAGCAGTCTCAACTCTTCATCTCATCAAATCAAGACAGAAGGCACAAACATAGAAGACAATGGCGAGCTAGGAGAACATAAAAACCAGAGATGACTGAAAGATATTCAGACAGTTTTTTACTAACATAGCTACAGACTGACCAATAGTAACCAGGGTATAGCTTTGCCTTAAAAAAAAGCCAAATCATCGTCCTTTCACCTCTTCTTGGGCTAAAACAGACAAGTGACCTGGGTAGTATTGAAATCCTTCATACTCACTTCTTGTATAACCCTGCACAATTTCTTCATGCCTTAGCATATGTAGAAGTTGTGTGTATCGAAATAGGTGACTGTAAGATAGGTTTAACTAAAATTTCATGAACAAAGTACTGTCTCATATTAAATGCTAGAAGAATTTACTTAATATTACCATTTGCAATTATTGGATCTATCACGCCTCCCTAGAAAACATATGTAGGAAGAGTATAAAAAGTTATCTCCATTTCTGAAACTGAAACAGACTGGTGAATCCACTGATTCAAATCAAAACCTTAAAATGCCATAAGCAACCTCCCAGATTTTCCAAAACACAGATCATCACTTTATGGAGTTACTTTCCATTGAGAAAGGGAGATTAGTAAGAGAATACACAGCACAGCTGGTACCTGTCTGTGCTAGCTCCCAGTGAAGTCTCAAGGAAAGAGCATTCAGTGTCCTTTTTTTCTGATGAGCAGGTGTTTGAATAAATACAGGTGTGAGAAAAAAAAATGCATAGCTTTTAGGTCTCAAATTAAGAAAAAAGGAAGTTTAAGGAAAACTGAAATGACTATTTTGGATTCAAAAGAGAACAGTTAGCTTCTGTTGCCTAAAGTAATTATAATACTGCTTCATTTGCTTTGATTATGAATTTTAATTTTTTGATACCTATCTTTCTTTGATTGGCCTCATAATGGTTAGACAACATATCTGTGCATGACTGTGCTGCAGTTTCATTTCTACATCTCAGCAATTAGTCCTCTAACAGATTACATTTAATATTATAAGTATTTCCAGATAATTTAGGCTGTCATCAGAATGCTCCACAAAGATAAGGTTTGTTGTAAGCTTTTGATTTTACTGCTTGTGAAAAAGCATGTGGACACTGAAGTGCAAGTAGGATCTGCCCTCATGGGACTTGGCCCTACTCTCTGTTCGTAAAAGAAATTGCATGAGATACTTTAGCTACTGCACTGTTGCAGCTTTGTTACCATGCATTTCAGAACATGCACCAGCACCAGCAAGGCACTGAAGCTTGTGTCAGGATGGACAGAACTAGTGACTATGTGCCAAGTGCCCCATGCTGTATTAAAGAGACGCGGTGACACAGTCCTGAAAAAAAGAGTTGCAGAACTGTGCAGACAGAACAAGAAACATTTGGAGGATGAATGCCAACTGAAGATTTGCTTGAGGAACATTTTTGTTTCATTCTTCATCACCAGGTGAGCGACAAGCATGCATACTGATATAGATGAGCAAATGGGGGTTTTGTGGAAGACAGAGCACCAACGTTCATTCCCAGGCGGCTCAGACTCACTTATGTGACAGCCACATTTACCCTGTAGTCACAACTGCACCAGAAACAATTTTGTTGGAGTTTCTGCTGGCAGGATGCTGGTTAAATAGATCCAAAATCCCAATGGCATCTCCAGTCATCCCAAGTCTGCTGACAACAGATTAAAACTCAGGATCCTTCACACTAATGGAGAGCTTTACCAACAGCCTTATCACTATTATCATCTGCTAAGGAAGTATTTTTTATTGTATCTTTTAAAATATGTATTAGTCTGATATTTAGCCTATTTACTTATTTCTTAGCAACTTCATAAAACAACAGCACTAAGAAGACCAGAGATACAGGAACTATCCATGTTTGCAAGTTGCCTACAGGACCCTACTCTAAGAGACAGCATTATTGCATCAAGAAATGTCACATCAAGGTTTCCAGTAGCTTTAACATTTCTCACTTCATTAAATAAAAAAGTGGGTGGAGAAAAGAGAAAACTTTATTTCTGCTCCACTTATTTGACGAATGCAAGAAAATGTTTATATAAAAGATTATCTGACACAACCTCTCTGAATCTTGCTGAAACACACAAATAAAGCAAGATCAATCCAGATAGCCTAGAATTTGCTTCCATGTTTTAGGCAAATGATCTAAAACCAAAAGTTGCTGGATACCTTGGCTGAAAGCTTCCAAATAATTAACACTTGCTGATAAATAACAGCTTTCGGAATCCAATGCATATCCATCCACAAAACTGAAGTCTTTCAACAAATTAATTCCATACAACAACTTAGCTACAAGTCTCAGACTGGATATGCCTCCCTCCCCCCTTCACTGAAATCATAGTCATAAATGCTCTAAAGGAGATTAGGGAGAGACGATTTTGCAAAGCACAAAGCATTGACCTAAATGTGATCCTGTTTAAGTAGGTGAAGGTTCTAAATTTGACTGAAAGGGCAATGTTCAGACCAGTGCTTTGTGTTTTTTTTAAGATCTGCACAAGCTTTTAAAGCTGTGCATTTCATTTAAAGGAGATTTTACAACCTCTAGAAATGTTTTCCACTCTTAGTCAATAGAAAAATAAAAGGTTTTGTGCTTCACCTGTTAGCTCTGAAACAGCAACAGTAGCACGCAGGCCACTATCTTGTTCTTAGCATTTTGTTAGCACTGCTCTAGCACACACTAGGAGGGCTGACTACTCCATTAAACAACACATTCTGTACACTTTTACAATAGACAAGGAGGCAGTAAAATATAGGCCAGCTGCATTTCTTATTTTCATTTGTGTAACACTGTTAAATCAATGGGATTTGCATAGATTAACTAAGGACAAAATTAGCCTATTTTATTAATGGCAAAATGACATTAAGATTATAACCCATCTCACACTCAACACTAATTACTTCCTATCTCGATATAGTAGAAGACTCTGCCTAACAGAGTCATGTCAGATGAAAATAAAATAGTTTTCTTTTTTTCCCCTCTTGCAGACAAAATACATTTTAAAACTGAAGAATTAATAATTCATTTTCTTTAAAAGAGTGAAAAAGGAGGAAAGGCTGCCATGCTGCCTGGGTAGAAAAATGGGACAAGTGAGATCTCCCAGCTCACTGAGTCCCAACCTATGCCACTGTGGCTGACCAAGCCTCAATTCCTACTACATGAAGCTCCATTATAAACCAGTGATATTGTAGGAGTTTTTTTTCCTACCTAACTGCTCCTGAGATTTTCATACATGAGAGCACCTGTATTTTTAATGATGTATGGAAACACTCAAATAAAATGCCACTGAGATTTTGAAAAGATATTTTAAAAAACCACACTGTGGTATTAATTCTGCTAAACATTATACAAGCTTGAATTTTAGTTTTACATTAGGCTCTGTAATGCTGAATTTCCCAGAAGGATGCGTCTCCAAATAATCAAAAAACTGTTTCATTTTCTTCATGCTAATGCTCTGCATCCCCCCACACTGAGATACTTATGAAATAGGTGATCTGAGAGCAACTCACACCTGGATTTGGTTTTAAAGGGACACAGCTATAAAGTGAGCTGAAGGATGCCTTGACTGATACTGAGACATTGCCATTCGCCATCACACTGGAAGGAGAGCCTTGGTATGGATTTCTTGAGGATGCCTACGCTTCCATGGGATGTCAGCAGAGTCCTGACTGCTGGATGTTAAGGCTGATGATGTTCATGGCATTTTTCCTCCAGAAGGCAGTTTGCTCTGGCCTCTTCATTTCAAACTGCTTGTATCCATTGTTCCTTACAACCTCTGTAAATGCTACGCTGGTTTTACAGCCTCCATCCAAGGGACTGCACCTCAATGGTACTGTGCGCGTGCGCTACACTTTCAGTACACTGAGACTGTTCAGAGTGAAATGCAGAAAATGCTAATGTATTACTAGACTCCTACAATATTTTTAAATAGCATCTCTGGTATATGAAACTATTTTACAAGCAAGTCAGTGTTCTGTGACACCAAAGATTTTTATTTTATCTTTTAAAGTTTAAATATCACAGAAAAGTGGGTGTTGATAGGATCTGCCAGCAGCACAAACAATATGTAGGAATTTAGACTAGAAGTGAAAAGATCTCTCCACAACAGTGAAATTGAGGCAAAACAACAGAAAAAAGACCATGATGTGCAACAGCTAAAACTGTTCAACAAGCAAGAAGAACGAAGGTTTTGGAGTGCATTTAGACATTCTCTTCCTTAGGTAATACGTCAAAATTAATGTTTCTTCCCTTTTCCTCAACAGACTGTGGGATTGGGCCCGAAGCCACACAGCCAAGCTGTGATCCTGGCAAAGCCCACAAGGTAAATAAGTTTGGGCACAAAGCACAACTGGATGGGAGGCATTGAAGGGTGAGAGGCTGGCAGTTGAGCAGGCAGCACTTGAACAATGCTCCAGCACGATGCCAAGTGTACTCCGGAGGTAAGTGCCACATAGCCAGAAATGTATCCACCTCCAGCTGAGATACTTGTGTGTTTAAAAGGTTACACACTTCCTATTTCTCAGGCAATTCCCAATCCCACTAGATTTCCCTCAAGCTACTGAAAAAAATAAACCTTAACCTCAATTAGTCAGTTAACATTTGGTGACTTCTGTTTTCATCCATGCAGCTAGTGTGGCATGAAGACATACAAGAATGCTATCATACTCTTTCACAAGACAGAACACTTTTCATTACTAGCAAAGCACCTATATATGTATGCTTTGTAAGATAAGTTGATTCTCAAAGCTAAAAAAAGAATGCCAAAGAGATGCCAACGCATATCATTTGGGCATTTTCTTTTGTTTCAGCACTCAGTTGCAGAATCATCTGTCTGAGATACAATCAATAATCAAAATGATCCCTAGCCAGATGACAAATCTCTCTGCTTCTGTAGGTTTAAATGTCAAATTACCAGTGCCATTAGAATCCTGGTTTGCTTTTAACTTCAGATCAAAGCTAACAGAGCTGCTAAGACAATGCTTTCTTCCCTCCGCCTCCCCCCCTTCTCGCTGCTCTGAAATCATCTGTCTTCAAGCCAGAAGTCTAAATGGAGTGTACAGTGAGTTCAAAACAGAGAAGGTTGATGGGAGTCTACTGCCAATTCCACTCTGCAGTCACAGCTTGCTCCCAGAGCTCCATTAGCTGCCTGCAATCAAGGGCGGCTGACTCAGTCCTACTTGCTGTCCAGGTTTAATAGGTTCTGCTAGTTAATGAGCAATGGCTAGATTGCATTCCAAGACTTCACATCATTCACAAAGCAATTAAGTGTACACTTCTTGGTCTCCTCTCACAGCCTGAGAGGAGTGCCTCATTTTACTGAAAGGATAAGCGCAATCCTCAATTTTTGAAACAGAACAGCACAACACAGTGGGAAACTGTCAGAATATTCACTTTCTTTAAGCATCAAGATGAATGCATCATTACTTCCATAAACCTCTGAAGGGCTCCTTTACCTGTACACTTCTGGATTACACATTGCTCTCACTGGATGAAACCAAGAGCTGTAAACCACTGGGAAGCATCTCAGTGAGTTGCTGACAAAGCAGGCTAGGGAGCCTTTGTATTACTGAAACAAAAGGTATTCAACATGAAAGCCAATGCAAAGGCAGTGGTACTTTTTACAGGTGTGCTTTTTACATGTTCCCAGTAGAAGTCTGCTGGGCACCTTGCAAAGGGTGAATCAATTAGCTATAAATTTGCAAAGCTCAGAAGCTAAGTGACTTGAGCATTCAGGAATCCCACATAAAATCAGGACCATGCCCCTTGAGAATGAAGCCTGAGGACAGAGGTGGGGAAAAAGCAAGCATTTTCTTTTTCACTGGCTTGCACCTATTCAAACTGCACATCACCCTCCTATGCTCCTGCACTTCTTCTAAGCTACTATAAATCTACATACCATTACAGCCACAACGTAACTTTCAAAAGTTTGTGTCTTTTTTCAAGCTCTCTCTTCCCAGGCAAAATTCTCATTGTTATGAGGTGGCAATTTTTTTCTGCCAGTACAAAAGACTCTGAGTTGATTTACAATTGGTCTGAAGCTGGGTTCCCTCCAGGTTCTCCGAAGGACAACTGCTTACATGCATGGGCTGCCTTTTCCATGTCATGCAGGGCATGGAACCCAGGGGAGCAAGAAGTCCTGGTGCAAGGATGTGCCTTTTTTCTCTCGGAAGGGACTGAACAAATGTGCTGCTTCCATCTTACACTGATCATAAGAACCAGTGAGTGGATGGCAGCCATGTCTGGAGAACAAGGAGAGATGTGTTGGTCATACCTTCTTCTCTCCTCACCCTGCGTATATCATTGATATATGAGGTTTACAAGAGCTTGGATTCACTAAGTAAAGAGAAACTATACCTAAACTATAGATTATACTATTAGAGCATAGATATCTAAACTCGATCTAAATGATCAATTAATTTAAGAAAAAATACTCTTTGTTTGTCAAAGAAATTCACTGCTAAAAATGACTAACGCAACAGCATACACGGGTCTTTTTTCTTTAAGTGCAAATCCTATGGAAAGGAAGCACAGCTGAAGGGTTATACTGTTTTTTCTTCTATTATTCTCTATTTCCTTAGCACATGCCAGTCAAAACTATAAAGTACTTGTGGGAGAAATGCACAAGGCATAGTTTCACATTCCAGCAGATCTATTTTCATGTGCTACATAGAAGCCAAGCGACCACCCAGAAAAAGTAAGGCCGACACAACTTGGCCCACCAGTGTTGCAATTGCATGCTAGCAGCCCCTTCTCCATCGGCGCCTTGCCCCGTGTTTGCTACAAGACATAACCAAACCTCACAGCTGGCCCAGTCTGTGTCTCATCACTTCCAAACCTGCCAGTGGGCTGCACAGGCTCAAACAATGCGGATGAGCAGGACTGAGTTTTCTTGACAAGAAGCAATCCCAAGTTCAGCCAGAGTGCTAAAACAGGATGAACAACCTCTTCATGAGAAAAAAAAAGACAAGAGGCGATCGTGCAGGAATATTCTGCAATATGAACAGCTCTTTAACTCTCAGACCCTTTCAGTCTCTGTCCCTTTGCCATCTGTCACAATACTTTCACCCCAGTTATTCTGAGGAAAGGAGAGTAAGGGTGGGTAATCCCTGGGCTTGGGAAAAGCTATGGCTTTCTTTTTCCTCTCCTTAGAGCCCATGACCATCTTATTTTTTTTTTCATTTATTGATCACAGAAAGATTTGGTAACTGCTTTGGAATCAGTAAGATGAAATCAGTCCCCTGAAGGCCAAGCCTGTTGAGAAACATTGCTGGTGGGAGCAAAAGAAGTAGGCAAGACTTGTCCTTACAAAGCAGAAGGCATTTCTTTTTATTTAACTGGGCATAGGGCAAGAAGTTTTGGCCATGTATCTATTGATCAGACTGAAGGGCTTGTACTGAGAGAGGAAGGTGAAATGTGTGCAAGGGTACAGTAATCCCTGCCTTGGAAGGGGAGTAGAATCATAGAATGGTTTGGATTGGAAGGGACCTCTAAGATCATCTAGTTCCAACTTCTCTGCTATAGGCAGGGACACCTCCAGCTAGTCCAGGTTGCTCACAGCCCATCCAGCCTGGTCTTCAACATCTCCAGGGAAGGAGCATTCACAACCTCACTGGGCAACCTGTTTCAATGTCTCACCTCCCTCACAGTAAAGATTTTCTTCCTAATATCTTGTCTAAATCTATCCACTTCCAGTTTAATGTTCTCTTCTACAGGCTGAAGGCTCCAACTCCCTCAGCCTGTCCCTATGGGAGAGGTGCTTGAGGCTTCTGATCATCTTTGTTCCCCTCCTTTGGACCTGTTCCAACAGCTTGATGTAAGGTAGGGGAACTTGTGTTTAGTTGTTGGAGTGAGATAGCACAGAAAGTCTGTGGTACATGATGTAGGAACGTTGATTAATAAAAGGGATTTTCTGTGGGGTGTGAGGGGAGAAAAGAGAAGCAAGGTTCTCACGACTTTCCCCAGACAACACCTTTTCTACATCTGTTGGTCATTGCTTTCTTCCAGTCCAAGACCACAAGGAAGTAACCAACCGCTAATAAGGATGTTACTTGGCAAGCACTTGTTGGTTGCTGCAGCAAGGAGCGCTAACTGCACAGGTCTGCCGCCGCAGCAGCCCCCAGCTCTCATCTCCAGCAAACGCTGCCATCTTCCAGCCCATGGTGGGGCAAAAATGTGGTCAAGCCTTCTGTCATTGATGGAATTGCCGAAGTGATGGCAGAGGCTTGCGTGCAGCAGAGAGCAAGAAAGCCAAATAAAGAAAAACTGGACCATTTGCCAGAGCTGTCAGGCAACAGTTAATGGGGAGGAATCTACGATTCTGTTCATACTCTTTCACCGCAAGCAGGTGTGGGAAGCCCAGGCTGGGAGGGGCATGCAGATAAAAAAAGAAAGAGGAACCACATTTTCTTTTTTTTAACATGTGTGATGTATTCAGATGAATCTTTCTTACCAACAGCCCCTTTTCCTGGAATCAGAGCTAATGCCCAGGCGTTACCCTTGGGCTCTTCGATAAACAAGCAGCGCGCCTCAAATGTTTTGGTTATAATACACACTTCTGGTGAAGGATGACATGATTTTGATGGGAGTTTGAGGGGGGAAATCGAGCCATTTGAAACAGACATTATTAAAATCTCCATGCTTTTTTCAAATTCAGATTCATTCTGTGGTTGTTTCTTTTTTTGTTTGTTTCAATTTTCATACTATAGCAGTCACGTGCTGCTGTTTACCACCTAGGAAGGAAAGAATAAAGGGAAGATCTCCATTGCAATCCCCCTCATTCTTCCCTTGGTCACCGTGCACACAAAGGTGTGGATGATTTTCACACCTATGGATTTTGCATGGAAAAAGGCCCTGACCCCCCAGTTCCTCTGACCCACTGCTCCTCCCTGACCAGCACAGCAGCCACCTAGTTTTGGCCGTCCTCCCACAGCTCTTTGTTGCTGAATTCTGGGGTCAGTGGTGTCACCGGCTGACATGATTGGTACTGCCGACATGACACTGCTGCTCTAAAGGAAACAGGCAGAGGGTAGGGGATAGAAAACAACAACAGAACCTGCAGCCATTTTAGGCAGAAGGAATCAAGCTCAAAGAGACATGAGCAACCTCATGTTTTCCAATTAAAAGGAAGGTCCTTGCATCACAGCAGATGTATGCGGCATTTAAATGCGCTCCCATGCTCTTAAAATCAGGACATTTCTGCCTGCCCCAACACAGATCCTGGCAATATGCTCCAGATCTCTCAGATCAAAGGCAAATATTGGGGAGGGGGAATATCAAAATGGTTTAAAAGAAAAAAAAAGTATCACAAGAGATAACTCCTGACGTGTGATTCAGCAGATTTGAATGCTCAGAAGTATAGCAATCTGTGCACTATTGAAAGACACCAGCAGTCCATTACACGTATTGATTTGCAGCACTTTGTCAGCACTAATGATGTTACCTCATTAAAAGAGATAAATGCCCTACTGTTCTACCAAAAGCATCTGCTCCTTCCTGTTTCTCGACTGTTCTCCAGCAGGGCCCTCAGCAGCAGCATATTGAAATCAAATGCAAAATTGGCTTAGAACAGCTTGCTAGCATTGCTTTCTTTTGTTGTTGTTAGTTTTTTTTCTTTATTATTACTTTTAAAAAAGGGAGAGTTAGTCCATGTTTCTTATCAGGTATTTCTTCTTATGACACAGAGCAGGTGCTTCAAAGGCAAACAGCTTAGCATTGGCTCCAGAGTTAGGGAAGTGTGACTGAGCAACAGCTGTGCTCCATCTTAACAATACTCCTGTGGACAAAGAATTCCTCAAAAACGAACTAATACCTATGTCCACAAATCTGTTTATTACTGGGCAAAGCAATACAGGTTGCAAATTTGATCAACACAGGTGAAGTGACAGGCAAGGTGGTGATAATTGATTCTGTTAACACCCAGCAACATGTTTCCACACACAGTGCGGTAGTTTTGTTTCAACAGATTCCTAGTTACATGAAAAGGTAGCAGTTTATCATAATGAATGTTTTATGCATAATTCCTTTGTGTATAGAGTCTCCAAAGTACACATTATTGAAGTCTATTAAACTCTCTATTTAGCAGAATTACCAACGTGCCTTTTGGGAAATTATTACAATGAAGCTGTGCTGGTATTTAAATTTCAGTTGTTTAACAATATTTTCCCAATTACCAATCCAGGTGTCTACTTTAAAGTGCAGTCAGACTTCCTCCAGAGCAGCCTAAGCCCTCCTACAAGCTCCTTATGGAAATTCATTTAAAATGACTGTTTTAATCTGTTTTTCATAACAAGTATCAGACAGCTACTGCTTTTATGCAATAGGAACACTCCCCAACCTTCTTCACAAAGTATAACACCCCACAGGTAAACCTGGTTACAGAAACAACTAAATATTTGCAGCCACACATTTTTAGTTCAATGCATTACTATCTGAAAGATAACAAATTTTTTTAAGGCAAATGGCTTTTGTGTGAAAAAAAGACCTGTCCTTGGGTGGGACCACATTGCTTCACTGCCGTTCAAGCTCAGTATAGACCTACATCTCTATTCCACTTCAGTTACTGAGCTCTGAATTGCATGTAAAGCAAAGACAGAACAGCTACTAACTTTTGTTTGTGTCCCTCAAATCATTTCCCTTTGAAATACCACAAACTACAGCTACTCTCTAAATGTGCTGTTCTGCACGATAGAGAGTCTTAACCTTCATTGTAGAGTTTTCAATCTGCACCTACTTCTCCTGTGATAGGGACAGGTATTTTTCCAAAGGGGAGATTCTCAAGTTTCTCAAGGGAGAGGAAGCAAACTTCATTGTGCTAAAAGTTATAGGATTGAGCTCCTAAGGTGGGGTGGAGGAGACCTAGATCTCAGCCTTTCAGGTTTCTTTCATGACCTTCAATAAATCACTATTTTCTAGCCTCCATTTCTCATCAACAAGCGGGTGATATTTCATCCTCTTTTAGATGCCCAGAGATGCTCAGGTTCTATCTATGGGGCAGTCAAGCTTTCCAGCAAAGACAACCGAGCAAGCACCTAAACAGATATCTTGTCCTTGCCACTACATCACACTGACAGTTTTATAACTTCAACACCAGTTCAATTTTCAAAAAACTTCAACTGGAAAAACAACACTAATATATCTGAAGAATGCAAGCAAAAATTTTATTAAACAAATGGGCACAAACACAGAAGATAAGTAACGAAGAACTGTTGCTCAACAGTATTACCCATCAAAGGAATATGCACAATTTAGGCCATTGTATGACTAGCTGTTTTGCTTTGCCAGAATTCAGTTCATGGACAATTACAGATAAATTGAGAGCTAAAGTAATCCTTGGAAGCTAGTTCACATAGTACAAGATTCTCTGACAAGTATGAGTCAAAGATGTTTTGACTCTTTTGGCTCTAAGGCAAATTCAATGCCCTCTGGCAGGCCTACACAATAAAGCTGTTTCCATCATGACCAGAAGTCCTTCACTCCAGAGAACAATCCTTGGAAAAAAACACAGCAAATGGCTAGACTGATTTTAGCCATACACTAATTCCCTATAAATCAATAGACAAAACTGTTCCATTTCTCCAGTTACAAATCCTGAGCCAAACCTTCTTTTCTCTTTCACAAATGCAACTTTGTTGACTTTGCTAGAGTTACACATACATCAAAGCAGATATGTCTTTGACTGCAATGAGAGGCTAAATCTCTCATAAATAAGAAAGGAAACAATCTGTTCACCTTAACTGAAGTGAGATGAGGAGCATCTCTTTCACCTTTAAAAAAGAGAGATGGGAGAACAGTATTAATCTCACTTCTTTAGTTTGCCTCTCCATTAGGAAAGACTCACGTATTCTTAGAAAACAGATGTTCTTCAGACTTTTATAGTTACTCTACCCCACTACAGATCTCAAGCCCAAGACTGTTAGATGCTGAAATATTAAATAACAAGCGCCTATTTTACTATCCATTAAAGAAGTACCTCTTCCACCCTGTTTGATGAGTTTGTAGGTCAAAGGGGCAGCTCTACTATAGCCCAAAGCAATCAGTCCCTTTCTCCCTTGCCTAACTCTACTTTCATGAGCATGAAGTACTGCTGAGCTGCAGAAACTATCCATGTTTTCAGTTAGGTGTTGGCTGGATTCACCCCATCAGAAAGTTCATGGTATGGCCTTCTAGGCACCAACACTTCTGCAAGACAGAAGGAAGGAAGTCTGAGCAAAGGACACAGTGGGGAAGACAAAGAGGATAAATGGCCACAGCTTTACCCGGGGCTGGGGCTGCCCTTTGGTCCCTGCTGCCTACCAGAAGACAATGTAGAAATATAAGACGCTGTGTGCGGTGCTTCATATAACATGGGTATCACAATAAGTGTCTAACATTCCACCTTTTTATGTCATCATGTCTATCACATCAGATGACAGACATCACCAGACAACACAATCTTGCTCAGATATTGGGTGCAGATGTGGTGAGGCCTTCTTTCATTATTGTGGCATGTGGCATAACGAGCAGCTACCTCAGTCAAGCTGTCGTTTTGTCTCTCCTGCCACCTACTGTACTGAAAATCAAAATATGTGTCACCAGCTTGCATGCATCTCCTCTTCTGTTTGGAAACTGCAGCATTATTTCATAAAATCATAGAAACATTTGAATTGGAAGGGACCACTAAAGGTCATCCAGTCGAACTCAGCTGCGGTGAAAAGGGACATGCACAGCTAGATCAGATCACTCATAGTCTGGTCCAGCCTGATCTTGGGTGTGTCCAGGAATGGATCATCCACCACCTCTCTCAGACAACCTGTTCCAGCACTTCACTATCCTTATCATAAAAAACTTTTTTCTTCTATCCAATCTAAATCTCCCCTCTTTAAGTTTGAAACCATTTCCCTTTGTCCCATCACAACAGAGTTAAAGAGTTTGTCCCCTACTTTCTTATGCCCCTTTCCCCCCCTGCCCCCATCCACCCTTTTGGATAGTGAAAGGCTGCCATCAAGTCTCTCTGGAGCCTTCACAGTGAACAGCCCCAGCTCTCTTAGCCTGTTCTCGTAGGGCAGGTGTTCCTACCCTTGGGTCATTTTTGTGTGCAGCATTTCAAATGGTACCTAAGTCACTGATGCTTCATGGTTAAAATCAGCATTAAATACAAAAACTTTTCCACAGTTTATGGTATGAATTATTCTCCACCTTGCCCCACAAAGAATTAATCACATATTTATCTTAATATATGAACAGTCCAGAATACCCTCATAAACCTCTGGCCCTTTATTTGCAGTTATTTCCAATTACAACACTCAAAAGGGGCAAAACTCAGCAGAAAAATAACTTCCTTTTGGGTGTGAAGCTGTCAGCCCGTGGGCAGAGTCAAAACTGTTGGCCATGCACTTGAACTGTGTCACCAAACTAGCAGCACCTAAGAACAGACCAAAGATGAAAAAGCCTGCTTTAGACTGTGATTTATGCTGGCCTTTTAACCTCTTGCTCTGTAAATTGCATCTGAGCAAGTGTGGCTGTGCCATGAATACCTGCTGCAGCTCCATGTGACCTATGTGAGATGTGGCCCTTCTGGCTCTACAATCATAGCCTACAGAGGGACTTCAAAGTCCCACTGACATTTGTACTCAAGTAATGAATCCAAGGGGAAAAAAAGAGCAAAACCATCTGTATTCTGACATCAATCCCAATTCTGAAGCAAGATGTCAATGTGGACAACGAAGAGAAAGGTAGCAACAAGGCTGAGCTGGTCCAGCACAATTCAAGCATTCTGCAGGAGCTTCAAAGCCATTCATGGCAGGATGTTGAAACAATAAGCAATCAACCCAAAACCAAGCAGAGAGATAGCCCTTGTTAATTATTTATGTCATCCTCCCAGAAGGCGATGGTGTGACAATTTCGCTTTTTAGCACTTCATTATTAATTTTGAGAAAGTACTCAAAGAGAAAACAAGAAGCTGAAATTGATAAAATATTATCACCATTTCTCAGTAATAAGCAAACGTACAAGTGCTGGTTTATTTTCCCAAATATGATGCTCCCTTTTACTAAATCAACAGGCAACAGCTTAGAGCTATGTGACAGCAGATATCTTTGATACAAGGAATATTTTGATGAAGTAGAAACACATTCGACATTTGCACGATCAAGTAAGCTATCAAATTCATTTACTTATGCTGTGACCACGGTAATTAAGAGGAAGTAAATGTGGAACTGAGCACCAGTTAAAATGCATTTTAAACCTGATTTTTGCACTGGTTGCAATAAGGAGATCTTCCACTAGCAGGATTCTTTAGGGTCTTTTCATGCTGTAATTAGAGAAGCGGATACAGAAGATAAATCGCCCTGCTCAGGCAAACAGCCCTGCTTTTGCAAGAGGAGTACTAACATAATAGAGGGCCTTTCATCTTAGCACTTAGAATTTGATCAACTGAGAAAAAACATTAATATAATTCCACTCACTTACAGATAAACATCTCTGAAAAATGAGGACATTTCTATTTCTTAAACCAATCTGACAAGGCTGTGACTAAAAATATTTGTGTAACACACACGCTTCAGTACGGACACAGGAAAAACATCAAAATGAGTAACCAGAGGATATAACACCAGCTATTTAGCCACCAAAACGCCTCAAGAGCAGTGATGCATCCACTGCCAAATATGGCCCACACATATCTATCATACATGAATAAATGTATTAGGGAATAATAGCACGTTCCTATTAATTACACAAAGGCTGTGAACAAGCAAGGGACCTGCGACTTAGGTAAAAAGGGACCTTTTTACAGTGTATGATCAGGAACAGCATTTACTGACGTCAATTTAATTTATAACAGGATCAAAGTAAAAAAAAACCAAAAGATTGTGTTAGAAGTTAGAAATGCTACACGAACTGTACATTAAAAATAAAAGCTAATGGGGTGAGCAGAGTCCTAAAACAACTTAGTTCTTTTAACATTGACTTGAAAAAGCTGCTACTACAGCAGCAATATCAGAGGGTGCTGACACACCTTTGCCAGAAACCCCTAAGCAATTCTTAAGTATCTCTGAGGATGCTAGGAGGGAATAAAGAAGTCAATTTTACACATCCTGTGCTGTCTGTTAGGAATGATATATCATTAAACCATCAGGCAAAGTTTAATCTCTGAAAAGACTTTTACCTCTGCTGTGTTCAACTGAATGGAAAGGAAAGAAATTTAAGCTTGGTTGGCCTATGCCCGACAGAGGCTTTGTAGCAGAAGCTTGTTGAAGTTTGCTGATGAGCGGGTGATAAGCTGCTCCCCAAGTTTTGCTTGCTTTGAGAATAGTGAACAGGCTGGGAGATTTTCAGAGCAGATTCTCCAAGCAAGCTGTTCAGAGAAGCCACCATCCAGAAGGTTCAACAGGAGGAAGAGGAAGCAGGGAAATCACAGCTAATGGGATTTGGCCACAACTAGAAAAAGCTAAGTTTCAGAATACATTATGAAAAGTCTTGCACTTCTGCATTGCACCAGTTCACTGGTGGATGAGAAAAATCTATGTACATTTAATGCCTTAAAAAGCTCCATGTAAATTTAGATTAATAAATGTTTAGAACAAACCTTGCTTCATCTCTGGGCTGCCCTATAGATGCATGCATTAAGTAGAGGAAATTGCCACCACTACACCAAGCTCTCCATGACTTTCTGTAGGGAGAATATGTCAGTCTAGAGATTTATGTAAGATAAATGCATGCTTGTAAATGCCATAAACGAATACTTTGAGATATAAGGAGGTCACTGCCCCACTCTTCTTAGAAATCAGCTCTCAGTCCACTGATCCCTCTGCAGCGGATTTAAAGTTTGCTCAAGTTTTCTGCAGGAGGGAATTGCTATTTGATCCTTCCTTAGGGTATAATTGGAGCTCAAAGTACAGGGTTACCTTGCTTGCAAGACTCTCCTTGGCACAACTTCAGATTGGGGAAGGCTGTACAATTACAGCACAGAATAAGATCTCTGGAAGGAAATGAAGATCTTTCAAGCCTGGAGGAAAGAAAAACTGCTTTTCCTGCTGAAATAACAGCAAGTGCTTTGGTGTGCCTCAGTGGTGTGAATTCCAGGAACCAGCTATGAGTTGCATCTCTTTATTATAAGCAACTAGGTCAAACCTCAGAGCAGAACCCACAATTCTGCTGCTTTGGGTTATGAGGCACCAAGGATCTCCTGCTCTGCTTCTGACCTGGATGGCCACGGTGACAATCACTGCTCATTGCAGCTAGATTCCAGCTCTGAAAATGGGGAACAAGTCCGTCTCTTAGGGAAAATTGAGCAGATATAGCTCTCTGCTCTGGAGGCATTCTGTATTCAACTCTTCTCAGGAAATAATGTAGAATCCCAGTGTGGAAATAACATGAGCTAAAGAAGAGACAATCTAACGCAAATGGTTCAGATGGGAGGCCAACAGTGCAGGTCTAGAACAGTATACGGAGATACCACAACACCTTTAAGACTCAACACACATCTGCCAAGGAATTTCCCTTCTCAAATGCTAGCGCTGTGAGCTCAGCGCTGAGAAGAGAGCAGCTGATTGCAATGAAAGAATCATTACTCAAGAAGATACCCTCTACCTGGTGTATACTGTAGAAACTGAAGCCAAGTGCAAGACATAACACATAAGCACTTCCTTGGATCCCAAAGGAGGCAGCGCCACGGTATGTACAGTAAGGGAAGGTGCCAGCAACAAAGAAATTCCTGGTCTAATCATGAGATACAGGAAGAGGTAGTATGGCCAGAAGAATGGAAGTGATATGAGAAGTGAGATAAAATAAGCATGAGGTTGATAGCATCTTACAGACTACACAATTTTTAGATGAAGGAGGGGAAGTTGAGCAGCTGTGAAAGAGAGAGAAGGAAGAGTAAGGCTGATTTTCCTGATAGTCAGGTCACAAACAGTTCCCAAAACCTGTCTAGTCTGGCTGGATGTCTGATATAAAGAAGCAGAAAACAATGAATGTGGCTACTGAAGAGGAGAGAAAGGAGAGATTAGGGTGTAGGGTATTAAGTAAAATTACAAGTCTTCCAAGTGCAATAAACAGCGATGAAGCTATGGACCTGAAAAGTTAATAAAGGACTTACACAGAAGTTGTCCACTCAGACAAAATCTTAAAAAAAATAACTTTGGCTCCTCACAAACTTCTTTTCTGGTGGAAACCCCACAGTCAATGATGGGAGGTTGGCTTTATAAAGTGAGATTTTAACATGAATTGCAGCTCTGTGTAAACTATGAGAAATGTTGCTCACAGCAAGAGAAAATGCAGGATAATGAAGTATTTGGGGATGTGGGGGGAAAGAACATTACCATAACTGTGCAAAAAGAATAAATAGCAACACTGTTCTTCTCTGTAACTTCTTGGAGAATCTCAGTGCAACCTACAGTGATTTTTAGTTACATGGTCACCCTTTAACACACAGCCCTGGTCTCCAGCTTGGCCACATGCATCTTCACTCTCATCCCTTGCTGCTTCTCACTCCAGACCTCAGCTGTGAGCTGACGGGCAAGGACCTGCTGTGAGTTTGTGCAGCGGCCAATGTGGAATCCAGCCGGGACTCGGGGTGCTGCCAAGTGCTCCTTCTCCACAATTAATGAGGGAGGCTGATAAAGAGATGGGAGACAAAGGCTTTCCTCCAAGTGAGAAAACTCTTAAGCAGAAAGCTGGTCTAGCTGAGAAGGTCTCTCTCCATGCCAAACATGCTCAATAGCACAGCGCAGCGCAGTGAACAAGCCGTGAAATCCAGTGGCCTTTCAGATGAAAGCATAAAAAAAAAAAAAGAAGCGGGAGAAGAAAAAAGGAAGACAAGGCCAAGCAGAGTGGGGCAGGCTGCAAGCAAACATTCCCCTCCCAAAACGACAGAACTTTGACTGGACACTGCCCTGTGGGGCCTGCAGAAGATGCTGTTTTCTGTGAGAGAGAGTCAAGTTAAAATACAAACCTGCATTTGCACATACATGAGTTCCTTAAGTGCAGCGAAGAATTAAAGAAAATACTTTGCATTGAACTTGGTTTATTGTGTATGCGCTCCACTAATTTCCAATTGCAGTTTCTGCTCCCTCTCTCAGGATGACACACTGACATTCAATATTGCCATGTTAAAAAATCTAGAGCAACTGGAAATCATATTAAGAATATTTAAATACCGTCCATGTCTATTTAAAGTTTGAATGCATATCATTACAAAATGGCAAAATTAACCCAACCTAATTCTCTCAGGGATGCACGAAGATCTAAACAACCCCAAGCTGGATGTTCTCCCTTACACCCACTCAAATAAACAAAACAATCCAAAACACGTCAGGGTTAGTTCAGGTTGCAAATGGTAACACAATCAGCCTTCAATCCCCAAGCCCGAATGCAGTTCACTCCCCACTGTGGTGCAGACTGTGCCACAAGGAAAGCCTGGCCCCACTGTGGCCCCGCTGTGGCCAGCAGCCTGCTCATCATGGGCGCTACGTTGTTCCTTCCCAGCACCCCAAACCATTCCCAGTGGGCACACAACAGTGCTGTTATGGGACTCGCTGGCCCTGGCAAAGCCATTCCTGCAGTACTGGGGCGAGAAGCTTTCCAGCAGCCCCGGCTAGGAGCTCCTCGCTCCTAGAAACCAGCGCTGTCAACAGCATGCCCTTTGTTGTGTGCATGCACAGCTTGCTGGTTGTTTTGGGTCTCGGTTGGTCTATTTCAAGGAGAAATTTTAGTTTTAAATGAGTAATCTGTTTTCGAGTGATTTCTCCACGCTGGCTCCACCCTGCACTGTAAACTAGACATTACCTTATACAAGAATGAATCCGCTGCATTCCTCCGTCTCGCTGCCGCGCAGCACATTTCCTACCCTTGCAGCCCAACCAACAGCAGCACACGCTCCCCCACCCCTTCCCCCTCCGTTTTCTTTTTCTTTCCTTTTTTTTTTTTTTTTTTTTTTCTTCACCGCCTCACTGTGTTTTTGTGTAAATGATCTCACATGACTCAACAAATCCATCTGCCTGGAGCAGGCCGAGTTTGGAGCCTTCCCAGGAGGGAGGAGAAGAATTGCTTTGTGGAAAGGACCTGGAGCTTTGCCCTTTCTCTGGCTCAAATTACCCGCCTGTCAGGCCTGACGGATTTGGCTAAAAATAAAAGGAAGCGGGCCGTGAAAAGGAGATGAATGAGCTCAGCAGTTCCTTAGATAACATGGGCCTGGTGTTGCCCAAAGCTCCCGGCGCAGGAACTTCAAATGCCGGGCATGTAAGCGCAGGGCCACAGACGAGGTGAACTTGGACGCTGTGGGGAGAAAAGCAAAACCCAACCGTACGCCGCTGGAAATAACTGGATTAAAGGCACGCACGCAGAACAGGAAAGCTGCCTGCTGTAGGTTTGGGGCTTGTAAAACCCCAGATTTACGGCACTTCCACGGTGAGTGGGGTCTAGAGGATGTGGTGGGGGATGCATGGAGTCACGCGTGATGTCAGCCTCCCGGCTGCGCCAGCTCTGCGTGGAAAGTCATCTCTACCCATGTGTGCCCAGCGCCGCACTGGGTATTAAGCACTTAGTTTGGCAATGTAATGACACACTGTAGCAATCTGTAATGCGAGGCAGTCAGCAAAGCTCTGGCTCTGTGAGCTATTCCTCCTAACCATTAACCATATGTTTGGCTCCACCGTCACCCGAGTGAGCGGGTGTTCCAGCACACCATCTGGTTTCTATCCACACAGGCAACTGCAAAGCACATAGCATTTCCCCCCAGAGCTGCATGTTCCTCCCGGCACCCCCTCTCCTGCTGCCCTCCCTGCCCAGCCCCCTGCTCCCCATCCTCCTCCTTCACCCCTCACAGCATTGGCCTCTCCTCCCAACACACCACCCTGCTACTGGCACTTGAAATGTCACCCTCAAAGCACGTCCAAAAATTGGGGATGCCACAGCATGCAGTCCCCTAGAGCACCTAGAGCACATGCTGGGATCACATTGCCCAGCGTCGAGTCTTGATATGTTGTGCTACAAAATGGACGTTGCCCTGACAGACCCTGGGGCTGTTGCAGCACCCATCGTGTCCACTGGCACCAACTCTGTCCTGACACTGCACAAACACCACGAGACTCCACCATGAGAAGAATAATTAGCAAACTATCCCAAATGGAGCTTTATAAGCATTCCTGGTTTTGGTGTCCTGGCTCAAAACTAAAAAAAGTAAAGAAGAAAGATGAATGGAATGAGAAGGAACTGAAAAAAAAAGGAATAAAAATATTTACTTTCCTTGTGATAGCTAAACAAACCTTTTCTGAAACTATAAAAAAAGCTTTCAAGCATTATATTTTAGAGGACCTTGTACCATATGTTTACTTTATGATTCTATGAATTCTAACTACTATTTATGTTTTTTAAAGCACTTCCATCCTTATGTTTATTTCTGGAGTCACCTATGGGAGATCAGCAGTAATTCTCCTCCCAGGTTGTTGGCCAATTTGAGATTAATCATGACCTAATGTAAGTATGCAGGGATGCAAGCAACACGATATTCAACAAATCCCACACTTGCTGCTTTAAGTAAGTTCATACTCCACAATGAGTCACACATATAGTGTTTATCCAAGTTACCAAGTCCATTACATTTGCAAACATATACACATCACAGCCATAAGCATACAACTGTTCACACCAAGACACATTCCTATGGCTGGATATTGATTTTTTAATAAAATGTCATTATGTTGATGTTGATACAGCAACTATCTTTCCAGAGGATGCAATTTAACATTAAAAAGAAGCTGGCTGGAGGAAATACTAATCCACACCCATTCACACACTATTTAAATGTCCTTCTTGGACATGAATACAGAAATGCAAAGCTGCAATTGCATTTTTTTTTCCGCCTAGCATTTAACAAAGAAAATGCAAAGGAATCTCCAGTTAAAAACAGCTCAGTCTAAGGCAACCAGCTCTGCCAATCTGCTCCTCAAAAAAATTTGTGCTGAAAACCAAAAGTCTACATTGACAGGGATACATGCTTTTCTACTTCCTCATGCGTGTGAGAAATAAGTGTGCGAAAAAGCCTGAAATCAAATAGACACGGGGAAAACCCTTATGTTCCAGAAAAGCCTGATGGCTTCACCAGGACTGCCTAAGAAAAGTAAGGGCAGGATCTGGCTCCACTTATGAACTGCACTGCAATTAGCACTCCAAATGTCCCCCCTCCAGCCATCTCTGCCTCTCAGTTGGGAAAACCATTAGAATGATTAAAAACATAAGAGATGCATTTTAGCTAACAACTCACATTTCTTAACAAGTAGGGTCTGAATATATTAAAGATGATATTTTAAGGTAACTTTACCAACATACTGGTAGTATATTTAAATACTGCACATTACAATTGCTACCATTCTGCAAGAAGAAATTGTCTTCATTCATACAAAACACCCAGTGTTAGTCTGCTACAGCAAAGATACAGGTACGGGTATTTTAGCAGATAACAATCTGTTCTGAGCCAGAAATCTTTTAAAATGGGGAATTCAAGGGAAATAGTCACAGATACAGCATTTCATACTCTGAAGGGACAGCTAATCATTTGACCTTCTTCCCCAGGCCTGGAGTTTTCTTCCTACATTAATGAACTTCTAAGAGGCTGAATTACAGCCTGACTCTTAGCATAAGAATGACAACAAGACGCACACACGCAAAAGAACAACTTCAGTTTTAACAGCCTGAGATAACGAAAAATGTCTCAGCCCCAGCAACAGTGTCCCATTCAGAAACTACCCTCGCTGCCAGAACACTTACACTCTCTTGCTGGGTCTGAATTAATTTAGCAGCCAGCCACCAGCTCTTGTTATACCTTGTCATCTCCCCCTGCCACTCAGCTCCTGTCAAAGGGCCACTGTCAACCTGAAATCTAGCCAGTTTTTAAAGCATAATAAAAGAGCAGTGTCACATTATTACCTGAATCCACCGAGTCCTCCTGCCAAAAATGATGTTTCTGCAATCACATTTTTCTGTTTTTAAAAACTTCTCTCTTGCCTCATCGCTCTGTGTGAAAACCAACACAAAAGAGAAAACTTATTAACTGGATGAGATTATCTATTATTTGTATTACAGCAGGTAGAATTCCCAGCTGATATTTTAGACTTTTTTTTTTTTCCTACTAAGTGTCACGAAAATATTAAACAAGAAAAAGTGCTTCTGGCAAAATTTCTTATTGATCAATCAGAGGAGACAGCAGCCTAACAGGGACAGCACCTCGCTTGCAGAGCTGTGCGAGAGAACTCACCTCCCTGAGCCCAAGTCCTGCATCCACCCCCAGGGACGGCAGCACAGGGACCAAAGCCCAGCAGGCACTCAGTGCTAACAAAAGCAGGCACACAAGGGAAGAGGGAGCCTCTTTTATGCTTCTTTCAGTTTCATTGGTAAATACACGCCACTAATAACCATAGTAGCAATGTAAAAATAATACTTGTAAAATTACATCAACAGTAAATTACTTAATCGTACAGTTTCCCTGAACTTGGCTCATACAACATTATTTAGGTGGTGATTTCGCTTAAAATTCTCAAAAGGGTCTTTTTGTGCCTGTGCTCAGTCCCCACTTCACACATTACTTGTTTCACACTTCAGTGTCAAACTCTTCTGATGAACCGTAATGGACACTTCATATAAGAAACTTCCACACTTAAATAAGGAAGAAAAAAGCTAGTATGGTAGAAACCCAACTGAAGATACAGCTTCATAAAAAAACCACTAGCCTCTCTGAGTTGCCTGAAGACACATTATAAGTGAAGAAAAAATAGGACTGGATGTTCAGTCCTGGAAATGCCATTAACGTCAATATTTCATTGCTTTCTCTGAAAGCAAACAAAACAAAAACATTCACACCAGAAGATGCAACTCAGCCACCTGCACATGACCCCTTGCTCACCTCCACATGGACAAAGTACATGCAGTCTCACAGGGAGATATGGCTGTGACACCCTTCCTGCCATACCAGTGCTTAGTTGTTCAGCACACTCTGTCCATGGCCAACATGAGTGTCTGCCAGAGAGAGCTTTGTTGCAAGGTTTTGGTCACAACAGCCTGACTGACTCATTTCATAAAGAACAAAGTGCCTGGAAAAGCTCAACACGTTCTGGCAACCCAGAGATTTTCAACCTGGGACTTGCACTGAGAAGAACTGACTATTCTGTGGAAAATGAACCTTGCTGTGCATGACAAAAACCTGCCTGAATCTGCTCAATTTGCAAGCTTTCATGAAAATAATAATAATAATAATAAAAACAATCAAAAATATTTTTTACTGAGCAAGTGTGAAAAGATTTGCAGCTTCCTGAGCAAGGACTGGTCTAACCCCATGCCTGTGCCAGGCAACCTTCATACCGCAGCCCCAGCAGCATGGAGCCACCAACACTGGATGCAGTGCAACCAAGAGCTGGGCCAAGGGGGAGAGCAGAAAATACACCAGAGATAGAAACTTCACTGCTCACGGATGGGAAATCAGAGGTCAGATGGGGAGAAAGTGACGAGCTGCACAAAGGGCTGCAGGTCATGCAGTGGCTGTGAACCTTTTTGGAGTTGACACAATGCCAGTTGACACTATTTACCATTTTTATTTGCTTCCTATATTTTTAATTCAATGTAGCAAAGGTAGGCTGTAAGAAAGAACACTGACAAGGGGATGTGCTGGAAGAAGCACTGCAGGCAGCATCTGCACTTCCCCTCATGCATCCCCTTCCACACTCAATGCACTGGACAAACTTGAGCTGCATGCCAGTGCCACAGGAGGAAAGCACAGGAAAGCACTGACATTTGCTGGCAGCGAAGGTGCAGACACGATGTGGCTCCCCACTATTTCTACAGCCATTGGAGCAGGCCAGCTGAGCCCTGGAGGGCTGCCACAGGGTAGGGCACGCAAGTCTCTCAGTCCAGCTTTTCCCAAGCAGTCGCTAATGGCAAGTTCTTATCTATCCTGAAACCCTGGCTTCTCTCAAGCAAAACGCATGACTGCTCACAGCAAATGCAAAAAGGAGATGCATTTCCATTACATGAAATATTATGTGATACTGAGACATCTCCATGGCAAGGCTGTGATATCCTCACGATCCTTTATCCTTAATTTTAGCTCTCTTCCTGTAAAAAAGTGGTAGCGCTTCCCAAACCATTTATCAAACTCTCAAGCGTGACAGCGATGAACGGAAAAGTTGGTGAGGAAATTACAAACTTTTTTAGTAGGGCTTGAGTGGTGTGCAATAAATAAATCCTAGGGCCAAGCACGGAGCAGCAGGAGGAGAGCATGACATTAGGAGCTCAGCAGGCTCTTGCTGAAAGAGCAGCACAATCACGGATCCACAAACTGCCCGTGCAATTCCCAGGCTTGGAGCAGGACTGCACAAATCATTTTTACATCTTGATGATTCACACTGTGACCTCACTTGTAATATTTTCGCCTCATTGTGTATGAAAATAAAATTAGTAGTAAAATGTTGGAATGGCCCTCAATATTAAGCTTAGACACTCACAACCCATAGTAGAGTGCAGCTTTATGGTCAACCCAGTGCGTGACGCAGAAAGACTGTTCTTAAAGGTAAATAATTCAGGGCTTGAATTCTATAAGGTAAATAATTTAGGGCTCTAATAAACTTGCCAACTGTAAATAGGGAGCTGCAATGCTAGGAACCCTCTAACCTGCCCTACATGCAATCCTCAGGAGTGCAGAACAGAAACTGACAGCAAAACTGTGCCTGAGATGTTCCCGGCTGCAGTAACAAGGGCTCACTCACTCCCAAACAAAAGGAATGTCAGATAGGAAAAGGCAGCTCCCATGCTCTGCATTGTGCCCTTGAGCTTCTGCAAAGAAGGTGCAATATAACCTGGGCAAAGAGTAAGGTAGTCTGTGCAGCCAGGCAGAAGAGCAGGCTATTACCGCACAGAAGCACTGAAAAAGCCCTTCGTGGACAGCTGAAATGCAGTTCGCTCCAGAATTGCTAAAACCACAAGTGGCATTGGGTGAGGCTAGAAGCTCTTCCCCATACTTGTATAGAACTGGCTGTTGTCAACTGCTTTTGTCAACACCCAGTAATTCCTGAGCATCCATCCATCAAAAAGTTTTTCAGTGGAACAAAATCCATCAACAAACCAAAGATCAATCCTCACCAACTCTTATATTACCAACAACTCCCAGCCTCCATCCTCTACTGCCAAGGAGTCATTTCCCAAGAGCAACTGCTCCTGAGGAAGCAGGGAAACCATACGAAAATGGGAATCACAGAATTATCATAGAATGGCTTGAATTGTAAGGGACTTTAAAGCCCATCCAGTTCCAATCCCCTTGCCATGGGCAGGGCTGCCATCCCCCAGCTGAGGCTGCCCAGGGCCCCATCCAGCCTGGCCTTGAGTGTCTCCAGGGATGAGGCATCCACAGCTTCTCTGGGCAGCCTATACCACCCTCTGAGTAAAGAATTTCCTCCAACATCTAATCTAAACCTCTCTGAGTTTAAAATGATTTCCCTTTGTCCTATTACTATCTGCTCGTGTGAAAAATCTGTCTCCCTAAGGGATGTGGTGTATCGTCAGACGGCTGCAGACCAGCTCTTGCTCCATGCCCATAGATGTCACTTCATGGCTGGCAGAAATGTGTGTCACCAGGATAGACGAGGAAGCTGGAGTTATCCCAGTGCCATCCTCTAGGTAACGTTCCCAAAAGTGGAAGCAAATCTGGGGCAAGGTTGCATCTGACAAGATCCAGGGTGTGAAACAAAAACAACCCCCAGCGGTTTCTTTGTTTCCCAGTGATACCACTCAACTGAAAAACATTTTGCAAAGTAGTTTACACCATGCAATAAGAGTTTGTTCCAAATGCAATGCTTGGGTTGCGGTGTCTCAAGAGCTGGCAAGCACAGCTCCACTGCCAAAGCCTACCTGCTAAATGCCATGCTGAGAAGTATGTGTTAGTCTGTGCTTCAAAACTGAAAACCCAGACACTGGAACAAGAAAGGAAGCACAAAGTATTCATTTCAAACCTGTGATATTTGTGAACAGTAATTGTGCTCAGTCTCCACACAAGTGGTAGTTGATACCTATCCAGGAACAGAGCTGAAAAACAAAACAGTCTGCAAATCTCTGCTAAGTGAAGTTTCTGTAATCTCACTGTATGCCATTTCCTTGTTTACGTCTCATGATATCGAAGTTCAGCTTTTGGAGCAACACAAGTAAGGAACCTAGAAAGTGAAATGTGATCTTATTTATGAAATAAGAGAGCATGCTGCAAGCAAGAATTCGTATGCACACACGTCCAAATCCTGCTCCTCAGTCAAACACCCACTCTCAAAATCCTGTACCAACCAGATCAGCAAATGTGCACATGCTTGCACTCTTGCAGAAACAATAGTCTCTTTCAGCCCGTACAATCTTCTGAAGAAACAGGCTAAAACGTCATGGGAGAAGTTAGGAAATATCTGCAGAAAACAGTTCACAAGATGAAAGGCAGAATAAGGATTTTAAATTCTATGAGTGCACGACATGGAAGAGAAATTCACAGCTTTGTCACCTATCCACTCTGGCAAAATGTTTAGGATGGAAAAGGAGCTTGCCAGAATACTGGAAAACAAAGCCCTTCAAAGTTGGGACAGCTCCCTATAACCAGGGTGTTTCAGGCACCCTGCAGCTCCCAGAGGCGCATGGCAGATCTCAATGCCACTCCCTATTCCCATAGGGATCTCTTGTAGCAGGAGGGGGGAGGCAGGCTGAGCTTTCTGCCCTGAGCACTCCACACCTCCAGGCACTCCTGCCCCAACCCTGCTCTGCTGCTGCTCTGTTTTTTAATTAAACCAGCACAAGTTTGGAGTTGCTGCTGGGCTAAGCAGAATGATGATGTGTTTTGTGTCTTGAAATGGCATGGCAGAAACGCCGACTGAGGGGAGAGAGACAAACTGCCCACCTAAAGGTTGGGGAATTGAAGACAAAAAAGAAGTTGCAACAATGCCACTACTCCTAACCCTTCCAAAGCTCACCTGTGGGAGACTCAAATTTAAGAAAGTGAATGCTGAATCAGCAGGGACGTGGGGCTGGCTGCTGGTAATACCCCACAGAAATCACCACGAACTCTCACCATCCAGCATTTATTTCACACACATCAGGTCTCCAAAAAAGTTACCAGAAAGAAAATTCCCCCATTGTAAGTAGTAGCACTGAGTACTCAGAGATTTAAAATGAGCCTATCTCTACAAATGCATCCTTCTCCTCCAAAAGGAGCTTTTAGCTCCTGTAGGAAACAAATGCTCCCATACCATTGTCTATTTTCTAGGTGTGTACTCACATTGCCAATTCTATGCAATCATCTGGTGTGCATCTTTGTATGGGATTGCTCATGTTAAGGAAAACATTGATTCTTGCAAAAACACGGCAAAGGTTCTTAGCAGCAACTGTGGCTTGAACTCTGCCTTTGTCTTGCATGGAACAGACAATACAACCATTGGTATTCTTAACTCTCACACCCATCCCTAAGCTCGCTCTCCCTCTCCGCAGGATTTAAGCAATTAATCTAAAACTGACTGTACATATTTTTCAAGCTGTAGGAGTAAATCAAAGTATTATTTGATGCATCTGATTATACAGACACCATATGAGAATGTGGGAGCTGATCAGACAAGCATACAAGTTGCTTTTTCACTTCACAGCTCCTGGAGTCAAAAAGGGTGTGTAGGACCCTGATATATACCAGATGTTTTAAAGTAAGGTGGAAAAACTGGTGTGGACGCATTTGTCCATGGTGAAAGCTCCCTGACAGCTACCAACTGGCAATGCTTCAGCAGGCAGCCCAGCTTTGCCTGTGAAAGATTAAAAGCCTAATGGAAGGCGAATAGTCACAGCTTTTATGCAGACATATAATCCTGCTCTCAATCCTGCTCAGTTTCCCAGAAAATAAATTTGACAAGTCTGTCGGCATGATGCAAGAAATCCTCAAAACAGAGCCCATTTTATTAACTGTATTCTTGTGCTATTTAAGAAAAATCGATTATTTTGGGTGGGAGCTTATCTGTGGTTTCATCCAGTTCCACACTGATCCAGGGAAATGAGAGAACAAAATTTTGAAGATTTTTGTTTGGATTAAAAAAAAAAAAAGAAAGAAGAAATAAAGAAAAAAGTCAGCTTTCACTTCAGCTCACAGAGCATTCAATCACTACCTTCCCTGCACTACATAAGGAGACTTCAAATCTCTGTCTTGAAAAACCAAGCTTCATCTTGTAGTTATGACAGAGGGGCTGCTTTGTAATTATTATTATTATTCTTAAAGGAAAAGCCATCATAAAGAAAAAAAGAAAATGATCCTCAATAAAAGTGCATTTTCTTGGAAACAGGACTATGCATGTTTCATTTAAATTGCCCTCGTGGGTGAAGCTCAGTGCAGACAGTTGAAGTCTTCCAAGGACTCTTGTAGAAGTCTGGAAAGTCCAAAATATTGCAAAGGGTGGGTGGACGTGGCTGTCCCTGACTGCGAGGCGTGTGGGTGTGTGAAGGGAGGACGGCTGCCTTAGCCAAGGACATCCACACACTGGTGGAGCAAGCTGAAGCAACTTCTTCACTGAATGTCGTCTCTGTTCTTCTTCTACATAGTCTCTGCAATCATAAAATGAGGTTTTGGAGATTTAACTAGGAATTGGAAGGTGACAGGATATTTTGTTCACAGTACAGTCAAATAGTACTTACATGTTTTTTGTTTTTAAGCATTTACTTGTGCATATGCACTACACTTCTCTTTCGGTCAGCACTGAAAACAGCCATTCCTGCACAGGCAATAATCCTTTGTGCATTAAACACACACTTTGTTTCTTACTATTCTGCAAGGACATCCATGCCTGATCCTCACTTTTTCCAAGCACCACCTTCTGCCTGCATTGAGTCCTTCAGTCACTGGCTCCAGTTGCATCTCTTTTTCCTTGAAGGCATCTGTTAAGATTGCAGGGTCTGATTTCCAAGTTCCCAGATACCAGTTTCTTCAAGAAAAAGTGTTTGGATGTTATTAGCTGTATGAGAAGACATGCATTTACTCATAATCAAGAGCTTCTGAAACACAGCTGTTAGGTACAAATCTCAGTTGCTGAAATTTACTTTTTGTTGCCTCATTACATTCATTGTACCCTAGCAGAAACCAGAGTACCCCTAGTGTAGAGTAGAAGCCATTATGTTTCCAGATCTGTCTAATGCTGACTGTTCAACCAGATGCAAAATGTTGAATGGACCTGATGTTTCACTTCAAAATTTCAACAATTTTCTGTTACTTCTAGGACTAGATGCTTGTGGTTTGAGTTACTGCTGGGAGAATGGAACCTTACAGCCAACACTTAAGATTACTTCCCAGTACTCCTGGGCTGCCCTCAAAAGAAAAATAACCAAAAGAAGGCAGGCGTGAAATAGCTTAATTCAGACACCCAGAAAAGGCTCTGTACTAAGAGAAAAAATTAAGTGCAATTAATTGGAATAAAGGCTAAACCTCCAGTAAGTAATCTTTTCAATCTTAAGATCAGGCTCTGACAGAGAAGTCTTGACCACTGACTTTAATCATGCAGGCGATGACTTCACCATTGTTATCTTCTAGCCAGACCGCTCCTGTTAAGAAGCCTTTAATATTTCCAACAGAATCCATAGTCTGAAACTGAATTTTTTGACTATAGTCATGCAGAGAAAAGAAAATCCAACTCACCAGTGAAGAACAAAAATACCAGATCAATGTGCATACAGCTTTAGAAATATAACTCTAATCCTTCACTTGCTAAGAAATCTCTCTCAAAAAAATGTTTATGTTAAAATGTAAAGTTACGTTCAACATTAATCGTAGGGAATTTTACAACAGAACATACCGATTTTAAAAGGATTCTACAGTTTTAATGAATTCCTAGAACCCATAGACTGAAATTAAATGGGGGTGGGGGGGACCCACAGTGTTGGCTAGACATATTTCAATATTTGTTACCATAGAAACAAGCCAGCAGATTTAGGTTTTGGAGTTATCCTTGCTATAAAATATTAAACTTCTTACAGTTTTTGCATATGTATATTATGGCAAGAACACTGTCAATTCTGATAAAGCCCAAAGCATCTTAATTATTTAACAGGGCTTTAGTGGATTTTTTTTTTTTTTTTAAGAATGTCTTTTTAATTTATTTTTTTTTTCTTAAGAGGTTGTGCTTAAAAATCTTCCAGTACCTCCTGAATACCAGAGACACTTCTGGCTGACAGAGCAATATACTGGAGATGCACACAAGATAAAAATTTACTTTACCACAATGCAGCAGAGAAGTTGTAGAAAAAAGAAACAAAAGCATATTCTGATAAAGAAGATTCAACAATGATCAAAAATACACCAATTAGTAACTCTGATAGTTTTAGTAGCTATAAGAACATTGAATGTTATATCCCATTTGAAAAACAGCTCATACTTGAAAGTTTGATTTTTTTTCTCAACCCTAGCAACGGAGAAATACTAAAGTACAGAATTTAAGTGATTGAGATAACATCTTGACGCTTCAATGATATCAAGAATTTCTGGCAGACATCTGAGAAATGAAACGAACGCATCGTCCTTTCATGCTTTAAAAGAGCATCAACTGTTTTACGCAATTCATAGCGAACCCAACACATGAAAGATTAGCAATTCAAACCCCAAAAAAGGACAGGTGTTTGCTTGAGCACGCCCCTTCAAAGAGGAAGGAGAAAATCCTTGTCCAAACAGCCCAGTGGTCCATAGACTCGTAGCTCATCCTGTCACCCAGAAGAGCCCTGGATGCCATCAGCTGCTGGGAACAGTGGCAAACACCAATGCTCGTGCAAACCTAAGCTCAGAGCTACTGGGACTGGATGTGTGCAAGTGACACTGACCCTGATTTCACAGCAAAAAGCAGTTCCGTGTTGCAGCCCTTGCTTTCAATCCGGATTTGAGAAAATGTGTTTACTGGAGGCTTGACATGAGGCTTTCACATGAGGAAAAAATGAAAACCTTGAGAGCAAAAGCCATAAACCACACAGTTGTTTCAATACTGTATTCCTGCACTGAAGGGGACCAGGAAAAAGACCAATAGAAGCAAAGCAAACCAGAACAAAGAAAAAAGCTGAGTGACTGAAACACCCTCTTCTTCCAGGAATCAAACAATGGTTTTTATGAAGTGTGAAGATAAGCAGTGGGACTACCATTTCCTAATATTTCTGAAGTCAGTGCTCTCACAAAGGTTCTCAAGTAGCCAATTAAATGTATGCAGTGCTCAGTAAGCTTTTATACTCAGGCGCACACCATCACCTTAAAAAAGCCCAATAGCTTAAACCTATTAAAAAAATATAGGAAAACTTATTCTTGATGTACTGCAAGAATTCTTGCAGTATTCTTGAAGGGCTGCAAGACAATCCTTTAACTAATGGAAAATCTTCAACATTTAGAAAGAGGAAAATGGTAAGACATCTTAATTTCAAATGAGTCAGAATTTAAATGTCACTTCCTGCATGTTACATTGATTTGAAGAACCTTGCATTTTTGTTTCCTTTGGTGTGGTTAACGGTGGAATCTTTTTAGAATATATTTCTACGGCACTTACTGCTGAATGTTTATGTTTTGCAACTGTTTTGCATAATTCTGAACACAAGAAAAGCAGAAAGTGATTTCTCTTCTGTAAAGAAAGGGAGAGATCTGAAAAGTAGCACTCGACTACTGCTTTCAAAGAAAGAAGACTGGAAAAAAAACTATTCCAACACTCAAGGGAAAAACACACAATTTCCTTTCACTGCCAGTTGCAGCAAGGTAAAATGAATTTATTTTTTTCCAAGCAGTTACGTATACATGTTAAATGCAGAGGAGCACTGTGTACTATAGAGAATTTACAGATGTGAGTCCACGAAGGCATCACTATCAACGTGCAGTTGAGAGGTGGGAAGTTCTTCAGATGTCTGAGCAAGTTCTGGGATGGCACGAGATGCACGCAGCAGATGTTGTCAAAGAGATGGCATTTCATACATGCATTCAAACATAGTGCTGTAGACTCCCTGGATGTGCCCTCCTGTAAGCTGTATGGGCCTGCTGCGTCCCTGTGTGAGCAGTAGCCATGGGACTCAGCACTCTCATTTTCCACTGCTCCTGCAGGTATCAACAATGCTCATCCCATCACTGTTCTCACCAGGCATTTGTAAGTCAAGGTTTTGTTGGAAGAATCACTTAAGAAGCACAGTGTGGCTTTTAAAAACTTTTCTGTACAATTAATACATAAAAGTAAAATAAAGCAGAAATGATTATATAGATGCATTGTAGGTATATCTTGGAACAAAAGAGCTATCATTCAATCAGATCGCTCATCTGATAGATACCTCTCTGGTGCTTTGTCAAAAACTGAGAGACACGCGCACAGAGTGATGGCTTTTAAATCATTTGACAAGAGCCTTGCTGATCTGAGTGACAGCTGGCCCCACTGGTGGTGATGGCTTTGGCTGCTGTACTGGGATGGCAGGTCTGCCCCTAGCCACACACAGCTCTGGGGGGGGGGGGGGGGGGGGGAGGCAAAAACAAAGGGGAGATAGCAAGTCCCTTGCACCAGTACTGCTGAGCACCAATGCAGCCCAATGCTGATAACATCTGAGCTGCGTGAGCTTCTCAAATTCTAGGGATATTTGGTCTGCTTAAAATACATGTTTTAGAAAATACACTGGGAAGATAAAACAGGAAGGTTTGTTTATCTCATAAGACAGGCAGAAAAATTGATCTAAACCAAATAAAAACTCAAAGCGTGTCAAAGAAAATACTTTATACACAACATGCCATTTACCACCTAGTAACTCATTCCAGTTTCTATCCTGCAGGCCAAGAGCTCAGTTGGCCTCCAAAAGGTATTGGATGAGAGTTTCCTACCTCACTCAATTTTTGGAAAAGAACATAAAACATTTCAGAATTCACTCAGTAAGAGTGAAAGCCAAGATCATCACTTCAAGGTGGGCAGGAGTACTGCTCTTTCCTCTGAAGCATCTTGCTGCTGGTCATCAAAATAAAGATGTGAAATTGGAGTATGTGGGCAAAGATATGAATGGATCAGAAATACATACAACTTTTCTCTTACTGGAAGATTAAAATGCAAGAGTTGATGAATGAGAAGGATTAAAAATAGAAGGAAAAAAATAAGCAAATGATTAATTGCTAGGAAAGGGAACTGCTGATTTACAGAAGAGAAAATTAGTAGGATTTAGGAAACTGGAGAGAATAAGCAGTGCCCGATCTGTGGGGTGGGAGCATCTGGTGTGCAGGCGGCACGGCAACACAGCACATGCCCCAAAGCTCAGCTCTTCCCTTCTCCTCCTTGTGGCCCCTGTGTGTGCAGAGGCTGTAAATCACTGGCTTTAAAACAACAAGCTGCGACCTGTTTTAAATAATACCCTATAATGTGAAACAAAAGAAACTGATCTCTTTACTCAACTTAACACTTCCATGTGGTGTTTCAGTAGTCTGGTAGCTCTGTCATGCTTATATCCTGGTATTCCAGAGTTTTGCAGATATTTCTAAAAATAAAAGGGTACTTGTCTGTTTCCACTTATTTTAAGATGTGATAAATAGGAAGGAAAACTGAAGGCATTTTTAGCATATTTACATTCAGTTTTTAGGATAGATTATCTCGGCTGTGATCCATGCTGCTGGTCCTACAGGTCTTATTTAGCAGCAATTAAGATAATCAAACTCTTTAGCCACTGACTATAGCAAGCAAGCACCTCAAAGCAGCACACATACGAGCAGTAATGCAGCACCTACTGTGATCAGTTGTTTGCTCAGTGCCTTCAATTCATTTGTTTTTGTGGGGAATGCTAATATAGAAGGGAAAAAATACAAGATATGCCATGAAGCTGTAGAAGCACTTCACGTTTTAGTGTAACACCTGATTGATTTTTTTTTTTTTAACTCAATGCCATTTTTAAATCACTTATAAAAATACTTCTTCAGTTAAAAAAAATAAGGTACAACCGACTATATCTCTTCGGGTTACACTCATGAATGAGCTATTGTCTACAATGGAAACAAGCACCTGGATCAATTCATGGGCATCCAGAGAAGCCCGTTCATTTCCTTTCAAAACACTGACTTACAGAGCAGCCACCAGCTCCCGGCCTGTGAGTGGTCTTGGTGCTGCATACAAAACCTCCTGCACCACTCACAGGCTGCACGCCCGGGCTTTGGGCTGGCAGCAGGGAGCTGGCTGCTGGTGGAGCCCAGTCTCCATCTTGCCACAGGCCAAGAAGCTGCTCCCAGCCCCACAGAGGATGTTAAGCCACCCAGGTGAATACTTCTCATACTTTTGCAAAGGTCCATTGTGAAATACTGCAGCAAAGACTCATTAAGAAACCATTTTGTGCTATCTCTGACAGATCTCACATTTACTCTCATGAGCCTTTATATAGGCTCATCCCTGTGATAGCCAAGTACTCTCTGGAGAAGGTAAACAACAGGATCTGGATTTGGATGGAGAGCAAGTCAAGGAGTAAGCAGTCTGAGGCTATGCAGAGGCATCCCTGTGCTTCTGCTTGAGCACAACCTCCTTATTCAAAAAAAGTCAGTGAGTACAGCAAGGACACTTTCCACCTTACCTATTGCCTGGCTCTCACATCTGTTAGGCAGAAATTGCTTATCCTTTGCTACCTGAAGGACAAGCTCAGAAGAACTGTCACACTGCTCAAGCTCTGTACAAAGGCTCAGACCCAATGCACCATCACCCACTCAGCCTCTTTGCCCCCATCACACCAACTTCCCAGGACCTTCAATCTCCCTCCTCCATTGTCAGTCAGGAGCTTTCTTCAGAACACAAGGACCCCCAGCACCGCTTTCTTCAGAACACAAGGGCCTCCAGCAGCAGCAGCAGCTCCTGCTCCTCTGAAAGAAGGCCTGTATAAAAATCAGAGTCCGATTTGAGGCGCTGTGTCACCTGGATACATTTCTCTCCCTGCGAGACAGGTTACTCACTGCCTTCTGATGAAGCACCTTCTTATTCAACTTCAGTAAGCAGAAGATTTTTTTCTCCTCAACAAAGCTAATAGCTAGGGGAATCGGAAAGGTCATTTGCCATGAGAAAATGCAGCATAAAGAACAGTAGTAAATAAGAAACCTGATATATGTAATAATCAACAAGAAATTAACCAAACTCATTGTGATGCTGTGGGCCACAACACAGTGTATTTTCCACTCAGTAGTGCTATGCAGTCTCCCTGTTAACTAAACAATCTCCTGTATTTGATTTAATGGGAATCTGTCATTTTAAGCAAAATGTATTAGGCAAGAAGGTTTACTTAAGCTATCAGATATTTAAATGAAACTGAGGGGAAAAAAAATCACCAACAACAGAGCATTACACATTTCAGAAAAGGACAGCTATAACAGTAATTGAGTTGAAGTGGCCAAAAGATTAAGCAATAGAAAATTGGAAGCAATTAACATACAATATTCAAAAACTATTAAATTCATACTGAACTCAACACAGGGCTCACACAAAAGGATGTGGAGATGAAAAGCTGGTGTTTTGCATAATCAGCACCAAGATATTTCAAACTCAGACACTGCAATACAGGAGATGGGAAATGCCACAGTGAGACAAGCTCCTTGCAAAACCGTCATGTTGGAAATGTCGACAGTGAGGAACAAGGCACGAGTGCCTGTGCATCACTCACACCACCAGAAGAAGTAGCACCTACACATAGCCCTTCAACTCTGTTAGGAGGCAACAACATCTGCTTGCTGCCAGCCCAATGTGTACTTATGGCTTTGGTACTAGCAGGCTTTTTTCATTTCAAACACATCCTTTTCCCTAAAGAAACACCTGCTGTACAAGTCGCACAGCCAGCAGAATCACAATGCCTCATCAGTGCTTACCAGGAAACTCTGATTGTGCTGGGAGCCAACTTCACCTTCGCGCTTGGTTTGACCCAAGAAGGCACTAACACTGCCCCCTCTCCTGGCACCTCTTGAGGTCACCCTCCTTGCTAGCACACTTCAAAAAAGGGTACCAGGGCCCAGACCAACACTGTCCCCTCAGGCTCCAGGTAGGCTTAAGCAAACACTCAGCAACAATTCAGATTTAATTTCAAGTCCACAAGTTTACTTCTTCCAGGGCACACAAGAATAAAGCAAGTGTATGGATGGATCTTAAATAGGTTTTAGAAAGCAACCCTCAGCATATACCAAAACTGTACGAGGACAGAAAAAACAGCAGTTCCCCACACACTCTATTATTTCTTTCAAGGTACAGTGGGTTCACTGTAGGGCTTTCTGTTAAATTATGCTTCCCATCAGCAAGGATCCTGAAACTACATCCATAGACCTGGTAACATCCAGTTGTCTACTTAGCTGTAAGGTATCAGATCTCTTTCCAACATAGCTGTGCCCCAGTTTGAGCAGTGCCTATCCACACAGACAATTTACTTTAGAAGGGTAAAAAAGTACAGAGTTTGTCAACTACATTCAAAGGAGACAGTAGGAAGTCTGGTGATAATGAAATGCTATAATTTTGTGTCTTGACTTTAGGTACAGCTTCAAGATGACAAGGACATCATCTGCACCATCACAGATGCAGAAAGAGCCTATTCCTTTGTTTTTCTCCTATGTTAATATTTCAAGAGGATGAATTATTATTTTTTTAATGGAATTGTCATAGGCTTTGAAGTACCACCACATTTACTGTGTGGGACCTGGCAAACTTCGATGAAAATGGCTGATGAATTTCAGATTTTTTTTCATTGTTCTTCTGTTTGATGTTCACACTTTGAGACCTGAAAACGTTGGAACGTGATTACTGTTTTTGCATGATTAAGGCTCTTTCTATTGCAGCCTTGAAAAACTGCGCAGGTTATACACAACATGCACAGCTCTGTTATCTAGCCCAAAGTTGCTACTTGAGAAAATCAATTCCCACACGCTAGTTATCACAGAACATTATTTTAATTTGCACAAGGAAAAAGTGTATTCTCCCCTATGAAATAATCTTTTAATATTATAGCCTTTTGTCTTCTTTAGAGGGATGAGGAATGTCAAAAAAATAAATAAAGAGTCAGTGGGGACTAAGGAGAAGGTAACAAAGCCCCTGAGGAAAGAAACGTGCTCAACAAAGTGGAAAGAGGCACGGAAGCATTTGTGCTACTAATTCTGTGGAGTGATGGTAATCTGTCCTGAACATAGCCCTGAATTCACCTCAAGCAGTCACCACATGCAGTTTTCCAGGTGCTCAGGAAATTCAGGCTAGTCACACTCAATAGTGAGGCTTTCCCTTCCCAGCAGGTTGTCCAGAGGATGCCTGGGCCACCTGGGCATCAAGGGAGGACACAAAGCCACATGTACACCCACACCAGGGCTTGCCCTGCAAGCCTGACAAATGCAGATTGCAGATGCAGCTCGCTTTTCATAAGCTGATTAAAGCCAACAGGTTTACTGAGATACCCTGTGTAATTACCTCCACCTGTTTTGCTCTGTTTGCTTTTAGGAGCAGGCTGCCAGCATCTCAAAGTGCCAGCCAGTCTCCCCCAGCAACCCTTGGTTGCTGCTGGGCTGCCCTCCTCCTCCACAGCCCCTGCAGGCCATGCTGGCCTTTCCCTTACAGGATGAGGCCTTTTCTCTCCAGAAGGTCCATAATGCCTCCTCCCTTATCATCTTCACCACAGCAGATGTAGGTCACACCATCCTATTTGGTGTTTCTTCTCTGAACTTAACTATGGGATCAACTAAGCCCCAGGAAGGCAGGTAGCCTCCATGTCATGCATACAGAAGGATGAAGAAGCTCAGCTCATTTCTTCAAGGAGATCCCAAAAGTTCAAGCCCAGCACTGATAAGTATTTTGCATATGCCACCAGGCAATATGCAGGGTAACCTACCAAATAAAGTAACAAGCAGGCACTGAATGTTTATGATGTATTTGTTTACACACACTAAAAATTTACTCTGGGCATTTTTTCTCTTGGAACATTCATTGCTCTACAAGCTTGTGTGTGCATGCTTGTGGCTGCATCCTCTTCTCTAATCTTCAAGTTAAATTCAGTCAAAGAGCTGACTGGAGGCAAAACAAGCAATGCATGCAGCCTTATTAGCTTCCTTTAGAAATATTCACATGGACTGCACTGGCCACGCTTCACAGCCTCTCAACCTCACTGCTGGAGAAGAAAAGCTTGAGATTGCTGTTTACAAACAACAGGAAGGAGTGGGCTGCAGAGCCCCACCACCTTGCCTGGACCTCTCCTGTGCATGAACTTGCCAGTCCATCACCAGCACTGCTGCTAGACATCCCATGGATTACTTGCCCTCGGGGCTGTTAACACGTGCAGTCCTTATGTAAGTGCATTCGATGCAACACGTGTATTCCTAGAAATGATGGGCTCCCTGGACTTAATCCAGAGGATCAGTGAGAGCTTTGACTGAATGCTGCTGCTCGTTTGGCCACGTCCTGTTCAAGTGCTTAACAGGGATGACCCTGCTCTTCTAGGAGGTCCAAGAGCTCAGTGGAATCTGTTAATTAATTAACACAATCAAATCCTACACATGCATTGCTGTTGCAGGAGAATCATCTCCAGCACCAGCACCGGTAGACACTATCCAGATGGAATATAAAAGTTTCTTTAAAAAAGACACAAACCTTTTAAAACACCTTCATAACGTTAAAATTTTAAAGTGACTGAAATAAATGCTATCTGCTAACAACAACATTTAAAGTGGGTGGCAATCCTGATTCTAGCACTCTTAAGCTTTGCATCAGAACAAAACTATCATAAATTGGTTAAAAACCACAGAGATACGCAGTTGACACCCACGTATGTTATACTGGTGCCCAGGAACAAATGACATGTGTATAATACATCTCAGTATGCGCAAAGTATTATCCCTGTTAAGAATAATGCAAAGTACTTAAAACCTGGGAGAAAAAAAAAAAAAATTAAAAAGTCTAATGCAGTTCGGAAAAAAATTTGTAAGCCTCTGTTGGGAAGGTACTCAATCCTCTACATTCCTTATACAATTGGTATTGTTTACTAAAACATTATTTGGATGGATAACAGGAGATCATCAAATCATAAATGAAAGCATATTTATAACTATGATGTGCTCCAATCCTTTTTCCTGTGTTCTTATTTTAATACATATGTAAAAGAAACCTTCTTTATAAATGCAACACATGGACAAACACCATTTAAAACACAAAACACCACCTGAAACACAAAATACTGAACTGCCAAATATGGGCTCTGATTAACAGTGCTTCATCTGGATATTCCAACTGCAGCAACATGAAGCTAACAAACAAGATCACCTTATTTGGCAGCAGCTATGCTTGAAGTCAGTAAATAATACTATAATGAAAGAGTGATACATTACAGAAAACTTCTCTACCTTTTTGGCAGAGTGAAGTGCCACCTGAGTCCTTCTCTGCAGCTCTGCCACACGCTTATTCTGTCTGACAAACTAATCTGATTTCCAATCTGAAGTTTGCTCTACTACAGTCTGCAGAACTGTGCAGATGCGTCTCCTGTGAAAAATGAAATCCAGCTTGCTGCTGACAGGTAGCTAGTAATCCTGAAAGTGAGAATTTCTAGGCTGCAAAGGGTCTGCAAACTATGCTAAGAGCCGAATATCAGTTCTGACAAAGCTTTACATGAAAACATACACCTTTTCTTTAGAAAGCAAGCTCTGCAGGCTCTACCCAGCACACACACACACACACACCACCAAGTTGCCGAACAGCCTCACACCTGCTGAGAAAGAGAATCTGCTCTCACCTGTACTATGAATTTGCAACACATCAGTTGCTTCCAGCTGTAGTCACAGACGGCCCTCCAGCAGAAAGTGCAAGTAACCCAGCAGCTACTGCTCTCCTTTATTATTTGTTTTCCTTCTGTAAAACATACTCCAGCAGGTGAGATTGCCACTAAATTTCTCAGCATTTTAACAACCTGGACACACACCAGCGTAATAAATGGAGGTGAAATGCCATTTCAAAATGTCATTTTCCCTGGGGTTATTTCTGCCACAGAGAAAAACTTCACTGCGTAAAAAAATAATACTGCTCTTCAGTGTTTGGAACTAAACACTTGGACTAAACAGTGGAAATAAACTTGGACAGGAAAAAATGAATCTTCCAGTGTATGAAGGGAATTGATTATTGGCT
Source organism: Chrysolophus pictus (assembly GCA_037305975.1). Classification (NCBI taxonomy): domain Eukaryota; kingdom Metazoa; phylum Chordata; class Aves; order Galliformes; family Phasianidae; genus Chrysolophus; species Chrysolophus pictus. Next base: position 35,998,430 of record CM074578.1, read on the forward strand.
TGCGTATTCCCAAATTCTCCTCTGGTTAAACAAGACATTCACAACAGAGCATAGACAAAAAACAGACACATACTGGGACAAAAAAAGGCAAAGGAAAGAAAAAGGAGGTTTTTAAAGAGACCAGCGCACAAATCTTTTTCTCAAAGCTTAACTGCTATGATATGGCCCATACAACATTGCAGATAGCTCAGAAGTTGCTAACATACTGCAAATTCATTTGCATACATTCATTTTCCTTTATTTAGCAGATAACATCCCTGAAAAGACAAGAAATCTGGGTGTTATTAATGATCACACAGTGTATTTCCTACCCATAATCTTCCGAGGCTGAACCTCACATAGTAAACACTGCATTCTGCAGACTACTGAGCCAGCTTTCAGATAAACACGTTTGCTTGAATACCAAGTATTAACACCCTTTGGCAATCTGAGTCCATGAGCAGTGACTCAACGCAATTATTCTGTGCGTAACAATAAGTGGGCAGTCATGCAGATTTGTAACTTATTGGTTTAAGCATGAAATTAAACAAGCAAGAAAATTAATGAAAACTATTCAATTTTAGATCAGACTGGGCACAAAATATGAGTAAGTATTATAAACACAATATAATCACATTTAAAAAGGCTGTGTAACACATAGGTTTTACAAATATTTACAGACATTAATCTTGTTAACTTGATTTCTAGAGTTTTATTCAGTAACAGGATTGACTGGCTGGAGAAAAAGAGGCTCTCACACACACACACACACACACACACACAAAAAAGCTGAAAGCTCTATTTTTGTCAGAATGATGGATTCTTTTCTTAAGTAACTTGTTTTGTTGCCTTTTGTTCCAAGACTATAAACATTATTAGCAGTTCTCCAACTGGCAAGAGAGGCCGAGATGTTTCACATTCACCATTCTGGATTGCTTTTTGTTTTCTAATACAGTCCAAGAGTCAGAGAAGAGGCAATGGCTTCAATTTCCCTTTTGTGTATTCTGCCCTAGATTATCTTTCTTCTCTCTGCATCAGATCTTGCCTCCGAAGCAATGCATACACATCTGCTCCACAGGCTCACGTTTACTCTGATAAGAGTTGAGTCGCAGATCCACTACAATCCACATGAGTTTACATATCTGACACAACCAACATTAACATCTTGTTCACTGTTGTTTATTTGCTTCTCCTCATTGCTGACTTCCAACAGCCAAGCCTCCGCACAGCTTTCGTGTGGCCACAGTTATTTCTGGCTGCACTGTGAGGTCATTTTGTACACCGTGTGTATAAGCGATAGGGTTTTCTTCTATGACTTCAGGCAGCATTTAGGAAACGCAGATTTCCTGCCCTCTTTCCAACTAAAGGCAAAGGTCAGCAAGTCTAACAATGAAGCACAGTGTTGCTGCTCAATATTTTAGCACAAGAAAATTTATCCACTAAAGCAAAGAGGGCAATTGCAATATAAAATTCCTTGCACAGTGCCCAACCACATGCCCTGTCAAAAACACATGCCTGCAATTCAAGTAAGGATCTGTACCACTAAAACAATGCTACTATAAACAGGTTTTCCCCTAATGATAATCAAAGGCATAATACATTAGAAATAGTACAGTCACTTCTTAGTAAGAAATATAGAATATATACATTAACAATATAGTTATAAACTAAATTGGTGTATTCTTTGTGGGACTCAACAGCTAATGGTCATTTTCACGCTTTATTTCCATGTTATGCTTTGAGACCATCCTCTCTGACTCCCCCTTGACCTATCAGAAGCATTATACCTACTGGTTCACTTTTCTACTTAACTATTGCTAGACCAATTACCTCCTTCTTTTCACCAGGAGTGTTACATCTAATACATAATTCCATCTCTCTGTTGTTTTTCATGTTCAGGATCCAATCCTGGAACAACTGTACCAGAAGTTTTTCAGAGCAGTATAATATTGTTCAGAGCACCAAGATCTTGCTATGTACTTATGGTTTTTAAACAGTGTTGTTCCCAGGCAATGAAAAGAATTATGAAAAAAATGATTGAAAATTGTTTAATTCATAGAATCATAGAATGGCCTGGATTGAAAAGGATCTTGGAGATCATCTAGTTTCAACCCCCCGGCCACAGGCAGGGATGCCAACCACTAGACCAGGCATTCATTAGGTGTTTGAAAGCATGGTTCTAGCCATTCTATATGTTAGCTTTTGCACTCATGTTCACCGTAGCTCTTCTAATTCATTTGGAGGAAATGGGGTTCCAGCTCTGTGGCAATCAATGTGGTGTATTCATGATCATGTCAATGGCAAACCCCTTTTCTATTTCACTTTATGTAATCTAATGGCTTGCTGGTTGTTATGTAGTGTCTTAAGTTTTCCTAATTTTAATTTCTAACATGCTCCTCACAAATCAATACTTCTGATTTACATGCTTTTTAATATAATTTCCAATTATATCATGAGAAGGAAGTATTGGAAATTTTTAACTGTAGCTGTATGATGATGGTTTATACTGTACACAAGAAAATTTCTTCCCAGACCACACTTGTGGCCTCAGACAGTGAAGCGAAACAGAGGCTTCAGAGCAAGGCACAAAAAATCCAACACTGATCAAACATCAGAAAACTTTCCCCTATGCCATTTTTTCTGTTCCCCTTACTCTGCTGGAAACTAACTTTTAAGAGATTGTTATGTCCCTAAGCATTGGGTGATATTCTCCAGCAACTTCTTGCTGTAGAAAGCTCGGCTCCTTTGGATTGCTCACCAAGGCTCCTGTAAACTTCTACAGCTTTTTATTTCATAAAAATTAATCTGAACCACTTTCACTGCTACACATGCTGGGGCATGCTTCATTCTGCAGGATCTGTGATGAGCACCCAGCCACTCACACACATGGCAGAACTCACCATGTCAGGTGCTCATCAGCGCTCCACAAACTAGTCAAGTGTGGGGTGGAATAAGGATGCATGCAGAATAGAAATCAAGCTGCTTTTCCTGAATGGCTTTGGTGAAATTAAACCCCTCCACCTACTCACTGACTTCCTCCATTTAAGTACAATTAGCTAAATGACACGCATCACTGTAAAAAAAAAAAAAAAAAAAAAAAAAACCAGGTGTGCTATAGCTGGGAGTCAGAGAAATACAAAAAATATTTACTATGTAGACAAATTGCCTGCATATGAGAAAAACAGACAGTAAACTAGGCATCAACAGCCAAAAAAGAAGAGTTAAGAATGAATGGGAAATATTTCACAGTTGCCTCCTCAGCAAGGCAAAAGCAAGGAGAAGGGCCTCCAGCAGGGGGATCAGATGACTTCTTTTTTTTTCTGCTGTTTTGACTGCTCTCCAGGTAAGGAGCGAGACAGTCAAGGAAGCCTGAGTCCTACTGCCAGAGGAGCAAAAGTATGTTCTACTATGAGTTCCTGGCTCACTGCTGCCTATCTGTAGCACACCATTATTTTGCAGTCATTTCCATTTTTCCTATTGGTTCACACTCAGGCTCTCTGCCCCTGTGTTTCTTACATAGGTAGTTCATGGGCTGCTTGAGGTGGCAGAGGAGACAACACAGATGGCTGAGCAGTGATGCGAATGAAATTGTAACACATTTAAAACTTCTTTAAAGGGACCTGGCAACTGGGAGTACCTCTTTCAGTCTGGGTGGTGACCAAGAATGATGGCACAGGTCCCCAGCATACCTGATGCGCTGGAGGGCCTGCCAAGCTAGGCCTCTACTCTAGCATGGAGTTTCTCTGCCCAAGGGAAATCACTTCCCCTACACTGATTCACTGAGTTGCAGCTGATTAAATACTCCCTTCTGCATGCTTGGTAAGCACGCATACGCAGGAGCACATGGTCTGCAGCTGCAGAGAGAAACCTCAAGGGAGGCAGATCTATTGATGTGCCATACATGGCCTGCCACCAGTTGAGAGGGCTTCATCTGAGGGGATAAAATACTTATCTTCAGTATCAGATGCTCTTCTCACTGTTCTGGATAAAGGATCAGTCCCGTATGCTACGTCAAACCCCTCCCTTATCCATAAAAATCACTCAGACCCATAAAAATCGCTCAGATCCATACAACTAGTTCAAAAGGGAAAAAAAACTGATTGCAACACTGGGATCCCCTGGGTTGCCCACAGCACTTTCTTCTCTCTCTCGCCTTCCACATGTAAGTGCCAGGAACCATTTGCTGTTATCTTAGGCTTCTTCTTTCCTGAGAATGTAGAAAAAAGGTTGAAGAGCACTTCCCATGGGCTTTATTTTGCCTTTGTCTATGCTGCTGTCAAGGCAGCCTTGGTGGCCAGGACCACCAAGGCTCAGCGTGGGGATCAGGAGGGCTACAGACTTGACTCGTACCAAACTACAGCTACTGCATCCAGCGTACCCTGTTCTCAGTTTTTCTGGCAATTTCAGTGCAACACTGCTCCCTATCTCAACCAGGTGCCACTTTCAAGGCAAGGATGATGGTTTTCTATGTTGCAGAAACTGTTTTATGCCAAAGTAGAGAAGAAAAAGATCTGAATGTGAGAACAGGACAGAAACACTAACCTACTTGACCAGAGGAGCCAGAGGGAGAGTAAGCTAGCCCACATCTTCACAGCTGAGAGATCGTCTGGATGAAGATGGATTCTGCATCTCAGGAGACAACTACTGAGAATGCCAACAAGAGAAAAACAAAATAAAAAGCTAGGTCACTGGGACTACTAAGTGCCAAGAGGCATGAGAAACATATGCAGAAAGGCTCATTAATCATAAAATACTCTTATTGCTCCCTCCAGCTCCTTGCATTGGGGATCCAAGATAAACACTGGAGTTTTAATTTCTTTTCAAGAAATTAAACTGAACTACACGAATTCTCAATTTCTCCATGTTTGGGTTTCCAAGCAATAAGACTTCAGTATAACTATCCCATGCCAGGTACTAGTTTCAAAATGGAAGTCAGACCTCCGTAGCATCTGACGGTGGGAGGTCTGAGAGACAAGCACATTACCAAATAAGTCTATTTCTCTGAAGACACTCACTGTGGGATTCCCCCCATCTTATATGAGAAGCGGCTGCTTCTTTTTGTTGGTGGTGCTTGAGTGTTTTTAATGTAAATGCATTTCCCCTTCTCCAGAAAATGTTCCCAGGGTATTGTGGCACCATGAGAATAGGGCCTTGTTTGGCCTCTTGCTTGAATGAAGCAAAAAAGTTTTTCCTAAAGAGAATGCAGGAGAAGAATCTACAGCCAGTGTTCCAGGGGAGATCAGCACCACACTCCCAGGAGAACGAAGAGGCTAAGAGCTCAGGATTGGCCTCAGGATTTTCAGTCTACTGATCTAATAACAACTTTGATGCTAGTACAATAAAGATCTCCAAGTCTAAGATATGAAAATAAGGTCCACATAATTAAATGCTGAAGTTGTGGTGAAATCTAAAAAGAAGGTCCTAACTACCTAAGATTGGTCAGCTGCTCAAAGCAGGTTCTTTAAGGCCTAAAATTAATGCACAACTATTATACAAGAATATTAGAACACATTTCTCTCTTACTCTTGTCCTTAGAAGGCACTCCACATAGAAGAACATTTACCCTATTTCCAGTAGTTGATGTGGACTGAAAAGGTAAAACAGCTAAGGATGCAGGTCCTACTGCACATCTGCAACAGTACCACTTCAATATATTTCCATTTTTCCGTTTGCTTCATCCTATTAATCCTCTACCACAAATTTCCTGTCCCCCTACCTTTTTTACCCACTTGAATGTAAGCTTGCTTATGAGCAACAAAACAAAAAGGCTGAGCTTGAAACACCTTCTAAAAAAAAAGTTTGCTTATTTTTTAACCAGTCTCATTGATATTAGTTGCACAAATAGCTATTCCTTTGCAAGTGGATGCATAGTAAACGGTTGCAAAGACGTGAAGGTGAAATAAGAGCCTAGAGAGGGAAAACTCAATCCACTGCAGAAGTCCCGTGCAAATCCACACTCCCATCTTAAGTTACCAGATAGAGGTGACCATCCACTGCAAATGCCTGAGCCACCTCACTGCTGGTGCTCTGCACATGCATGCTTCAAGCACGGCAAAGAGGATACTCTTATTTCAGTGGCTACCTTAATTATTGATATTCACACGTTCTCTGTGCATCACAGACCTCCTCTGTATCTGTCAAGCACAATGAGAGGGGAAATGGAGGAAGATATTCTGCATTTCTGTTTCTGTTAATTCAGCAAGAGAAATAGATCAAACATTCATTTATTCTGTGTTCCAGGACACTTCTAGACACTATATTATAGTTTCTCAGATACTAGTGTCTCCCTCACCTACATATTCACACTAATCCATATAAAACTATGACTCATTATACAAAGTTCCATCCAAAAGAGTAAGCCATTCATCCTTTGGGGGAGGAGGAGGAGAGGGGAAATTAGGAGCTGTTTCCAATTTAATTTGCAGCCTTTACATTTTTGTTCTGCTTCCACTGGAAAGTGTGGTGCTAATTTTTCTGCCAGCTTGCAACCACGGTGAGATCTTAAGCTGGTTCATTTATATCTATCAGTAGGACCTCTACAAAATGAAACAAATTATATTTGTCACGTGCCTCTGATCAAAATGCCAGTTCTGCATGCCAGACTAAATATTTACACCATGTTGGGGATTTAAAGGTTTTAAGTCTCCTACCACTGTTTTTTGTTTTTTAAATAAAAACAGAACAAAAACAAGAAGCACCACACAAACAACTGGATGGTAAAATATCAGAGTTTAAATGGCATGCTGTAGCTGTCATGCCAACTAGCCATGCCTCACCACTGTACCAATAGCACAAAACCTTTTGAACTCATCTTGAAAAAAGGAGAAAAGTGACAGATTCACTTATAATCCCCTGCAGCATATCCACTCCTTTTGCTTTCATACAATAAAGGACATGCATGCCCCACCCTTTTTACTGTATGTTCTAGTCAAAAACATGGTTTCCTGTATGCAAGCAGTTCTTTTTTGGCAAAGGGTTCATTCTGAAATGAAGTTGCAGAGAAAGCGGTAATGTGGAGCAGGTATGTGTTTTAGTTCCTACATCACTTACATTGACGTGGGAGTTTTAATGACATATTCCCCCTTTCCAATGTGACAGAGGACAGAGCTTTGATTTTCTTCCCATTTTGTGCTCTTTGTAAAATTTCTGATTTTCTTTCCAGCTACTTGTTGGCTTTGCATCACTTTCTCCATCATTCCCTAATCCAATGACTCCGATCTGTCAGCTGCACACAACATTTACAGCTATTTCAGCCAATTGCCCTCATCTTGCTTTTTTTTTTTTTTTTTTTTTTTTGCAAACTGACAGAGTAGTCTGTTGTTCCTTGAGCAGTTCATTGACTATTCCCAAAGGGAGCTTCACTGGAGAGGTGCAAGGACAAGGACCAGCCATCACCCTGCTAGCAGCGAAATGGAGGGAGCCCATAGGGTGGCTGACTCCCAGGCTCACCCACCCAAGAGCACCAAACACCTGGTACCTTCTGCCTGAGCTGTCCTACAGCTCCTCTTCTTCTCAGGGGGAGCACGTGGAAGGTCTGCCCTATAGAAATATTTTGGTGAGCTGTTGTAAGGGTCACAGAGACCGGACACCTCACGTCAAAAGCAAATAACGCACAGGAAAAAAACAGCTAGGCAGCATTTCTGCAGGTGATGAGTCAAAGCACTACAAGACTTTCAACACTATTTCCCAAATTAAACAAATTTAATTCCAGATTACTCTGCTAATGATTAATGTATCTTACAACATCTTTGTTGGCATTAGACTTCCCTGCAGTTATTCCTTTTTAAAGTGTGTACCGTGCGTGAACACCTCCTAATACTCATGGGTTAGTGTTTTCAAGCATCAAATACTCTAACCAAGATGACTGTTGGTTTCTTTTCTTGAGGTCCCAATTAACAGCAGGATACAAGGAGGCAAAACTAGCAGGACGTATGTTCTACACCTCTGCTGGTCACTTTATAACTACTTCTGACAGCTCAACTTGCAGGGGCTTCCCTGAAGCAGCACACTTGGAACTTGTGTCCACCGTGAGTTCATGAGGCATAAAGCTCCTCTGTAGTATAAACACCCTCCTCTTCTTCCCTAAGAAGGGGAACAGGAAAATTCTATCCCATTCTGCAGGAAGATCTTCATCATCAGCATGACAGCAATAGCTCGCTAGGCTGGAACACTTCATCTGAACTGTAACATCACACGCACAGCACACTCAGCAAACATCTAAGGCATTAAACACAGCATGGGAGTGGTTTAGGAGAACTACAGACCCACAGGTAAATATTTTAAAATTGCAAGGAAACAAATCTACGCTTTCAAATGCCAGCATGAAGTTTCTCGGAGTCCAGTTGCTGAAGAAAGGCTTCTTGTTTGAAGAGGTTCTTCACAACTTCTAGGTATTTAAGCTTTCTTTTTATGTTGCTTTATGGTTCACAGCATTGTGTATTATGTATTTAAAATATAAGGCTATTAAATTATTAAATTTCAAAAAACTCTCCCCAAAGGGAAAAAAAAAAAGCTTTCTTGGAGCTGATCAGTAGTGATCAATTAAAACATTTTTTTCATAGAATCACAGAATGGCCTGGGTAGAAAAGGACCACGATGATCATCTAGTTTCAATCCCTCTGCTATGTATAGGGTCGCCAACCACTAGACCAGGCTGCTGAGAGCCACATTCAGCCTGGTCTTGAATGCCTCCAGGGATGGGGCATCCACAACCTCCTTGGGCAAGTTTATTCTGGAACTGGAACCTCCTTGTTCCAGTTTCTTCTTTTTAAGTAGCATTATGTTTCATGGCTTCTAAAAGAAGTGGACACTTGTTAAAAGTAGAAAAGGCAATTGCAAAAATAAAACAATTTTTTTTTTTTTAAAGGGAAGAAATACAACGCTAGATAACTTTAAACCCTCTGCACTCCTAAAAAAGGGCACATTAAACCACAGCCTCAGTCACAAACCTGCAGCAGCAAATCAGCGCTAGCAGGGGCGAGCTGCCACCACCACAGCCGGCAGTGGGTTGCAGTGCCTTGCAGTACCCAAAGAACGTGGGCACCGGCCCTCGCCCCACATATCCTCTGTCCCCACACCCACAGCCATCTCAGAGGGAGCTGGTGTGCTCCCACGAGCTTTCCAGTCACACCGCAGACAGTGGCGTCAAGCCTTTGGGCAACGATTAAACTACTTCACAGATAGTTGGGCTTTCCTCTTTTTTTTTTTTTTTTTTTTTTTTTCCTTTTTTGAAAGGAAAAACAGAAATATTGCCAAGAGAGGGACCTCCATCCCACTGCTGTTCCCCTTTCCCCTACGAGCACATCTCCCCACGCCTACATGGCACTGGAAAAAGCCAGTAAGCAGGGTACCGTGGTGTGCCGTGTGTCGGGAGCTGTGGTTTCCAGATGAAACACGTAGCAAAGATATTGCGCCCTTTTGACCAGAATTTTCCATTAGCAATCGAACACAACTTAGGAGAAAAAAAAAACATATATACGTGAGAGAGAAATGTCTGAATTTCCTCTTGTGCTGACATGTCATAGTACAGCTGAGATTATTTCTCTGTGATAAAGTTGAGGAAAAAGGGCACGCACCAGGTGTCAGACATAGAAAACACCCATAAGCAGCAGCCACAGGAAAATATAATGATCAGAATAAACTCCAAACTAAGGGGAAAAAAAAAAGAGCAGGGAATGTGTTTTGCTGGAGCTCCATCAAGAGATCGGCAGTGCTGCCCTAAGAGCAACTTTCTGAGGAAACGACGTGACCAATTTGCATCTTCTGTAGCAATGATTTTCCTCCCTGAGCTGTTTCAAGAGGAAGGTGCCCGTGGGTGGGGAATGTTAAAAATAAAAACAAACACTGAAAAGCTATTTGTAAACTGCTGCGCTTGGGAGACAGCTCGGGGTTTCTTCAACCATAGAGGGAGCACACCTGCAGAGTAATGGCTGATGGAGTCACCTGATGGAGTCCATATATACAGGGGACAGCTCTCACACAGCCACCCCTGCACTGCGCATGGCTCAGGAGAAGAATGCTGATGTGTCCATCCTCAGAGGAATGTCCCAGGCACAGAGTGCCAGAAGGCAAGAAATAGAGAAACACACTTTACTCTTCATCAGCCTTTGACCTTCTCATCCTCCCACCCCAAAATAATGCTCTGAAAGCGTAAACCAGAAACCTAAAAGCAAGGCAGGGTAGGCACAGGTGTTCCAGCTATGGTGGGATGCAGCAATGGAACACTCACCACAGCTCCTTCCCTTCCTGCCCTCTGCACAGAGCTGCAGCACAGCCACCTGCAATTGCTGAATCCTGCAGAGATCCTTATGTCCCTCCGTATGCAGTCCTTCCCCATTCAATTATTTTGTTTGGGATAAGGCAATGGGACCGGCACTTGCACAGGCTAGCTCCTGTATGCTTTTCAAACGAAGACAGTCAGAGCTCTGCTCATGCTTCAACCAGTAGGAAAGCAAGAAGTTTCCAAATTTCAGAGCAGCATCAGTTCTCAAAAGTTAAGCTCAAAAGCTAAAACCTAGTCTCAACCAGAAACAAGTTACTTTTGAAATATGATAGCTGCAATCAGTTGGGAGAGGCAGGTGCATTACCCACCATCACCAATGCTGGAAAATCTGCATGTAATGGGGATGGGCAGATCTCCAAGGCTGGTGTTCCAGCAAACCTGGTATGTTTGCCCAGAGCTTATCTGAGCTATTCAAACTCACTAGTGTGCAAAGTTGGATGGAAAGGAAAAACCCTTCAGAGGTTGTAATCCTGCAAGCTGGACTTAGGAGTTAGACTCAATGAATCTTATGGGTCCATTCCAACTTGGAATATCCCATGATTATATGATTCTACATGAAGGTAGGAATCTGGATGATTAAAGACTGCAATTTGGGTCTAGAAATGAGGGAATGGATCTTCTCTACCTTTTCCTTGAGACAAAACCAGTTCTTTGCTTATTAAAACAGTAACAGAGCACAGCATATTTCTACTGACAATATCACCATCACACAGAACAATATCACCATCACACATATCACAGAGCCCACAGAGAAAAGGCTCCTTCTTCCCATCTAGCCTGCATCACCCACTTATGGGGCTGCATCGTTAAGAGATGGGGATGTCACCAAATAACCACACAGAGAGGAACCATTGGCTAGAAATGGAGCGAGGTTGGAGTAGACAAAGAGGTGTCTGAAGAGAAACCACCCAGCCAAGCAGAGCCCCTTATATCAAAATATCAATGTTTACTCCCTGCAGCATGAGAGCAGTTCCTTCACTTCAAATCCTTCTGCTGCTCAGCACTGCAGTAGGAACTTTCATGTTATTTTAGTGAAGACTGTAAAGACTTTGCTCCTATAAAGTTCTCCTGTGATGTTACTGACCTTGTTACTCTTTACACTACTCCGGTTTCCATGAAACAGAAGAAAAAATAGTTTTAAAATTCTGCAAGTGATTCAAACAAGTGCTGCGCTCATCTTCAGAAATGACTGGCATCACCTTCAGATCAAAATATCTACCCCATCTCTATAGGAAGGCTTTATAGCTTCGAGTTCTGTATAGGTAACACTTCAACAGCACAAAAAAAGGAAGATTAAAAGCAACAGAAATATTTGCAGCAGCCAACTAATACCAATCCCAGTCTTCCTTGCAAGACCAAGCAACTTTCACTAAATTAGTCTTGATAGCATCCCAGTTCACTGAGGTAGGGAAAAAAAAATTAATAAAGTCAGGGCAGTCGGTGGAGGAGGGAAGTAGGGAGGCATTGTTTATTTGCTGACAGTAGGTGCAGTGAAGAACAACAAGGAGTATTATACTGATTATGAAATACAAGTCATACACGACTCCGTGTACAACAGAACTGCTGCAATACATTTGCAACCTTGAGTTTTGCTTTAATAACTAGGGCTAGACAAAACAATTAGGCTGTAGCTGTACCACACAGCAGACCAAGTCTCCTTCACTTTGATCTTTCAGAATGGTAAAAAATATATATATATATAAAAAGAAAGTTTGGAGATGATTTGGATGATGCTCACAGCCTTTTAAGCTTGGAATTTGGTGGTTAGTGCATTAAGCATTACTCACTTTATGAACAAAGTGGAAAGTTAACACAAATTGGCAGATGACTAACTGTCCAAGAAACAGATTACTGAATGAATCACTGACTCTACTTTTAGTCTAGTAATAAGACAAATGAAGAGGAACAAGAAGGGGAAAAAGACAAACATTAAATTTCCTTGCAGAGTGCTGATATTCACACTGCCTGTGAGCTTCCAGCTATGACAAACTACAGAGCAATTTTGCATTTATCACCAGTTTTAGATTCAGGTGAGCTCACTGACATCTCCCACAACCACTTCACATTGTCAGCTCACTGGGGTTTCCACACCAGGTATTCTGCACCATGTCTTCCCTCAGTACACGTTTAAGAACAGCTATAGGAACAAATGAGCGGTTTGGACATGAAGTTAAACCCCTGAGTGGAACAAGCAATGGTCAGCAGGCTATAGGCTCAATGCACAGGAGTACCTCAGCAACAGCAGATACCTGGAGTTGAGCTAAAACAGAACTGACGTTTCCCAGTTCAAGAGAAGGATCTTACCCAACATCTGCAGGTATGCTAACAGAGCTCTGGACATAAGTCTGCCTAATATATACGGGTTGCATTCAGTTCTGCACAAAGTCACCGCAGCTTTTGTCAAGGGATAGGGAAGCAGCACAGGGTGGATCCAGGCTGCTCTCCAAATGACTGCTCTCCAAAGATGCCAGCACTGCTCCTCCATCTCACCCCTGCTTTAGCTCTGCTGCTCTTTGGACCTGTGGTTCAACTCTTCATATTGGCAAAAAATTAGCCAAGGCTGAGTGGAAGGTGATTTGCCATATGCTGGGTTGGAATGCTAAGTTGGCCCAGTGAAACTCAACAAGCACGTGGCCAAGCAGGACCTCCTGCTTTCAGCTAATGGGCTGTCAGCCAGCGACTCCTCCCTCTTGTTATGAAGCATGGAGTCCTACTTTCTACTTCACCAGAGCAAATACAAGCCAGGGCTGCTCTGATCACCTGCTGATTCTGTTCCTCATTGTCTCCAAGAGCAAATGCTTGCCATCATGTCTAGAGTGATGGAGGCTGCAAGAGAGACCTGAGGGTGCTGGGCACAGGGTGGGCTGCAGCCACTTGGCTTAACAAGCTCGCTCCAGAGTCACCAGGCTGGCTCTCATCTCCTTTAGGTTTAAAATCTAAATTCCCAAGGGCTTGTCACAGCTGTGAGATAAGTGATACAACCAGGTCACACCAGGCAAGGAGCAACCATAAACAGGTGGGAATAACAAGCTGTGTATCTTGCTAAGGTAGAGGGGAGAGGAAGGCTTGCTTGACTGAGTTTTGTTTTCATCTAATGTTTCATGCAATTGACTGTTGCAAAGCCAAAATTAAACAGCCCAAGTATGAACTCACACATCCCTTGTCCCAACAGCAAGCCCTTGCCACCAAGCTGCAGGGCAGATGGCTGCTCATAGTTCCCTGCAGTACCCCCACACTGCAAAAAACAAGATGATGGTGGCCTTCAGGACATGGGGCACAATGCTGAGATGGTCATTGCACTCTGGTGCAGCCCAAAGACCATTGAACAAATTTTAGTTTCATTTGAAACACTTCCATTCTCTCCCTTACCCAGGTACTTGCCAGACCCTGTAGTAAAATCAGCCAGAAAAAAATTAACTGTAGCAACAAAATGAATAACCTGCCGATATAGCTCTTGGAGCAGGCCCACTGTGGGATGAGGTGGGTGTCAGGGTGAGCATGAGGAAAGGGGTGAGACGATGCAGAGCACAATCAGACCCAGAATTCAGGTAGTGGCAGCATCTGTTCCCTTTCACCGGTCCAACCTTCAATGAGTCGGAAAGAGGTCTTTTTTTTTTTCCCCCCCAAAGTCAGCAGAACTGAGAACATGGATGAGATTTAGAAGGGTTACTCATACATCACAACCCTATCCTCATTACGCTTCTCATAGCCAGGTTTTCTAAAAACATGAGGAAAACAGGTCACCAAATCAAATCCACGTCCTTCCGAACTCTGAACAAACACTGATGGTGTATTTTACACTCCTTGCAGAACATTATTCTGGGAACTTCAGTAAGAACTGTCCATAAATAAACTCCTTACGTTAGAAGTTGGCCTTTTCTTCTATACTGATCTGAAAATAGTAAAATCTCTTATTGTTGCCATGTAACAAACAACTGGATTTTCACATGTTTCAAAGTCAAATTTCCACAGACTTCTGCGCCTCTATTTTTAGTGTGCTTTTCCCAGTAAGAAACAACCAAAGACGTTCCATAGCAGCCCAGTCACACAAGAAACTAACAAAAACACCCAAGCTATTTCAGTAAAATCTAGATTAAGTATTCAGGTGTTTAATAATTATTTTAATAATTATTAATAATTAAATATAAGATATTTAATCATTAAGGCTCAAGAGTTCCTCAACAATGCTGATGTCACTCTAGGTTTTCTGTAGATCTGCCTCAAAATGCTTTTTTTTTTTTTTTTTTTAAAGCACACATTACTTTGCAAACAAAGAACCATCCCGTCCTCGTAAGGAACAACGAACCAGTATAAACATCACAGCAAAAGATAAAGTAAACGTGGAGGTTTCATAATTGTTGGAATTCTCACTAACGTGGAAGAAGAGATGAGCTCCACCTCAGTCTTTAAATCTTGTAAGAACATGAGCAGCTTGCAAGCACACAGCAAGGCTATAAATCAATGAAGCAGGTCAGAATACTGGGTCTGGACTGCAAGTAAAGTTGAATATGTTGCATCAAAGACTTAAAACTTGATACAGTATAACAGCATGGAGGGCACACCGTACTTGTATGGAAGAAGCTGACCCAGCTGTCTCCAAGTTACAGTTTCAAGCTAAATGCAATATGCAGCAGGGGCTGCCTTGCTGCACTGGACATGCTGCATACAAGATTTCAGCCTCATTAAGTAAATAACTGAAAGGATGTCAGCACGGGGAAAAAAAAAATAAAAATTAATAAATGACTTTCTGATCTGCCCTTTTTTCAGTATCACTTTCAGTACTGGAAGACCTGCATTTCCTCCTAGGTAATGACACGCATCCTGCAGGTTGCTGTTTGTCCCCCAGCTCTTATTCTCTATTTACTTTCCCCTCCGGATGCCGTGATCTCAGCTCAACCAGCACTGTGGGTCACACAGCAGCATCGCTGTCCTCTCTTGATTGAGGTGGACTTGAGGCAGAGAGCAGCACCTCAGCAGGATGAGGCGTTATGCCGCTCCTGCCCTCTCTCAGCATCTCTAGATTGTATTTTCCAGATGTGCATCTCTGACATCAAGGCTAAACATCAGTGATGAGCTGCAGTGAAGTCAGAGCACTGAGGAAACAGAAGAATGGAAGATTTTAGCACCACAGCCAGTGGTACGATTAGGGCTTTTTGGAGCGTATGTGATCATCTGCTGTGGCACAGCAAATCATTAAAGCTTCCATACATTTAAAAAACAAAAAACAAAAAACCTTGAAGCAATATTTTCCAACCTTTCACTAAGAGCAGGGTCCAAAACCACAGATTTTAAAGGTCTTCCACGGCTTTATTATTAGAAGTAGGAACCCTACTGATACTGATGAGTCATTTGTATTGGCGGAAACCAAGAACACCCATTTTCTTCAAGTGTTACAAAGCTCTCAATGTGGTTTTCTATTCATTACTGGTCAAAGTATTTGACTAAAAACAAAACAAGTGACAAGAGCTCACCTTTTTGTTATGAAAGCCTGTTTTATACCAGCTGATTTTGTTTACCATGTTTTTAGAAACTAATAAAAAAGGAAGCAAAACACAGAAGACGACTGAGGGCTTACAACTCAGTAGCAGTAAATCCTGAACTGCGGGAGGATAATTCACTCAGCTGATGTAAGGGCTTTTGTGACAGACTGAGAAAGAAAAAGAAAGGAGGGAAGAAAAAAAGCCATAACAAGATCAGTTAAAAACCCCTAGTCAGCAGAAGCTATCATTTTAGGATCTGTATGAGTAATCAGAAGGGAAACTGTAAATAAAGAAACAGTTGTGTACAAGAGGGTAAGTTTTCATCCTCATGCAAATGAAGAAATCCTTTCGCACTGTGGCCAGGGTTACTGTTGCAGGGGTAGAAGCCAGGCTCTAAGAGACAGGAAAATTCTGAAAATTAAAGACAGCTACAATAAAGGTTTTTAAAAGTTAAACAGAATTCTTTGCTGGCTTCAAAGATTTCTGCCACACACACAAAAAAAAAAAAAAAAAAAAAAAAGGGCTGCAGGGTAAGAGACTGTAGGGCTGGTAATCCTCAAGAGAAAATACTACTTGCATGTGGGTCTTGCTGTATCCAAATTGGGAACAATGTATTGGTGGATGTTTTTGGTAAATCAAACATCCCATTCACAAAACCAGAAACAAAACAAACCCCAGAGGGTCAGTCCTGCTGGACACGTGTCACATTCAGATGAACTTCAAGCACAACAAACAGCAGCCAGCCTGAACGGCTTTCTTCAGTCTGACTAGGAAGACACCACAACGGAAGCAGTGACCAGAGAACCAAAAACAACCTTTGCACGAAGGGTCAGTGCTGCCATGCTCCTACTGTGGGCAGCTGACGGCAGGGAGCTGCGGGCTGCACCAGACACGTGAGTCAGCAGGAGCAGCCCGCAGGAACTGCTGACACGTTGGATTGCTCGCACACGCGCCCAGTACACCTACTGCTAAACAGAGAGCAGGCAGCATGCAAATTGGGCCAAAAGTACACCTCCACACTCACAGTTCCTGTTTTCCTAGTTCAGGCTTCAATTTTAAAGCAATCGCTAATGAAGGGAAGAAAAAAAAATACACAACAGAAAAACAATCCTCAATGGATGTCGGCTATAATAAGTAGCTATGATGAAGTCTCAAGGGTCATTTTGTTTTAGCTGCTTTTATTTAAACAGATTTAACTGCTTTGCCTCTTTTCCAAGAAGAAAACTGCTGCCACACAGCCCAGAAGAGCACGGTGATGAGCAATAGGCAGCTCCTGCTCCTCATAGCAGAAGACCTCTGAACCTGTGCACCACAACCCATCCACCCATCACCACCTGGGCTGCGCGCTGTCAAAGCTCAGGACCAAACATCAAGCCTCCAGCTTTCATGTGATCTCCTACTTGGGGCAAATGGGCAGTTTCCCAAGTTCTCCTATTCCTAATTGCTGCCTCTTCTGTTAATAGCACAGCAGAGAAGGTTATTGTTCAAGTGACACACAGATTTCAGAAGTAAATCTCACAGGAGCTGCCCCTTTTCAGTTTCAGCACAGCTGGTCATCCTCAGGTTGTTTCTCCGGCTCTCCCAGCAACACCACCATAACCAGCAGAGGAGCCTCCCAAGTCCTATTTTTGACTGATGGAGTTAGGCTGTGCATGCAAACTCGCAGCACAAAGGCTTACCAGAACTTCATCCCTTCTTTCTTTTTATTTACCTGTTTGGAACGTGCGGTTGCTCTTTGATCCACACTTATTACTTCTGGGAATGCAGGAGCTTCAAGTCCATCGCTGGCCACAAAGACATTGGTATGCATTCCACTGCTCGCCTGCTTTAAAATTATAATTCATAGCCCAACCGTGGCACAGTGAGTAGCACTCTTTTCAATACACTACAAAGATGTTTCTGCCTAGCTATAAAGCAAAATGAACACATTGCAACTCAGCTGGCTGCATTCATACATTTTACATCTTCTCAATGCAAGCTTCAGATGAATGCGTAATATTCAGGCAGCTGCCAAGGTTAATGTCTTTTGGTTAAATTTAAAGAAACGATGACCATTTTTTTTGTAAAAAGCCGAGTAAGCAATTGAACACTATTCTGAAAAACCTCAGGGAATTATTGGGGGTGGGAATCGACTGCCCATTCTGCTACAACAAAACCGTGTGGGCACCTCTTCAAATATCAGCAGAGAACGACAACGACAGGCACTACAAAGGCTCTATTCCCCATTCTCTTCAAGCATTTGTAGTCAGGAGGAGCCCTGAAGCAGCAGGAGTAAGCTGGGCTCACAGAAAGCCAACATTTCAGTTTAAATTGAGATTTTCTTCAGCATGCTAATGGAACGACTTGTGTATTTTCTCTCACATACTTCAGCCCAGAAACCACTAATATACGGTTGAGTACACTAATATACACCCAGAACCAGCAGAGATGGAAATTCAGACCCAGAGGTGAGAGATGGAAGCATCCATGCCTTCAAACCCCAGACAGATCTGCTAAACGCTGTAGGTACGTTCCCGCATCTTGTAAACTGAGAAACCATTCAGGGAGCCCTCCTTTGAGCAAAAAGGCATGCACACTTTGATTTGAATATATAATCCCTGTTCATATGACCTAAACAAAAATTGCAAAAGACTGATTACAAGTCACGTAATAAATGCTACTCAACTTGCACCAATAGCTTATTGCATAAAAATGCCATTACTACTGAAATCATTACTTCGCATATATTAGTTACACATCTCATTTTTCAGCTGGAGCTGCAGATACTTATTTGCCACACTCTAAGAGGTCACTTAAAAAAAAAAATCTGTGCACGTGCAAAGAACATCATAGGCACACAATGAGAAAACACTTCTTTGTGTTCTCCTCTGAATTCTTTGAAAAGATGGGATCGTTTATTCTCCTTTTTCTATGGCTGGCAATATTTTTAGAAAAACCTTAAGGAAAGCAACTCTCAGGCAATCACAAAAAAACAGCTATCGCACTTCAGAGCAAAAACACAAGCAAAGAAAGTTTTAGAAGAAGAAAGGGAGAGCTTTCTTCTCCTGCCACACACTGCACACAACACATTGTCTGTAGGGAGCTTTATTTCCAGCTCTTTGTCACTAACTGCACACAGACAGAGACCAATACTTAAGATCACTGGCAGTACAGGAATTTGATTAAACTCGTTAATCCCACCACATCTCTGAGGCCATCCACAACGCCAAAAGGCTTACCACAATTTCCTCCTGCTAGAAGCATCAAGTCCAAGCCTGTTTACTGGAATTTGGACTGTCGCTCTGAGCTAGCATCTCCAACTTCCCCTTGTACACAGCTAATAGGAGCTGCCCATCTCCTCCCGCAGAACAACCAGCAGAAAGCAAAGCAGGGAGGAGTGGAGGGCGTCCCACCCACATCCTGCGAGACACCAACACCAGCAGATGTCCCAGATGCGCCCCAGGTGAGGAGGACTGGAGACAACTGCCCTGGCTCTCTGCTCCTAGTGCAGGGTCTGACACACACCAGTGGGGATTTGTCAGTGTGCCCATAGCACTCACGCCATTGCAGCAGTCAATGTCTTTCCAATTGGGAAAGTCTTCATGAATTGCACAGCAAGCACGTGTTGGAAGGGGAATTTTATGGCTTGCTGGCTGTCAGGCACAAAGCCTTGTAAAACACTGCTTTAAAGCTGTTACTACAACAGCCCCACAGACAACAGCTCAACATGTGGTGTTGCCACTTCATTCCCTCCACCTCAACACGTTTTGGTATTGACACCTGGAGATGTCAATGTATCCGAGCATTGCCAACCTCCCTTGGTGGCACAGCACAGCCTCGGACTGTCCCCAATCCAAAATGAGCTGGAGACTCCAAACACCCAACTACAAAAAGTTTAGAGACAGATGCGAAGCCTTACAGAAATGGGTTTGTGTTGAGAGAACGCTGACACACCTTCAGCTACAGCAAACTGCACTTTCACAACCACTCCACCATCCCAACACACAATTCCAATGGACTGCCTGCCGCTCCCACTTATTATTATCCCGGGCAGCCAGGAACACGCTCTGCTCCACGAGGCCAGTGCCAGCTCCCAGCACACCCAGAATAGCCCACAAATAGCCCGTGCCACATGAGGAGAGCTGCCACTTCACACCTCGCCACGCGTTGCGACCGTGCTCGGCATCTCCCCATAGCCCTGAGCCAACAGGAAAAGAGGGAAGCGGGGTGAGCCCGTGCACCCCAATGTACGGTGGTGGGAACGGGGAGGGGGGGGAGTGGGCACGGAGGTGGGACAGGGCCCACGCGTACACACATACCCGTACATACATGCGTGTACACACACGGGTACATACACATCACGTATATATAGGCATATACACGCACACAGGTACATATATACGCGTATAAATAGGCAATGCGTACACCCAGAGGACCACTTGCGCTCCCCCCGTTACGCAACGCGTGGTTCCCCTCGCAGCGCTCCCGCACCGCAGCCCCGCGCAACAGCTGCTCGGAGCCGAGGAGGAAAGAAAGAGGAGGAGGATAAGGAGGAGGAGGAGGAGGAGGAAGGCTCCCGCCCGCCGCCGCCCCACTCACCTCGCCGCGCCTCCGCGCAACTTTGGGGGTCGCCGCTGTCGCTGCTCTGCGGCCGGGGGGGCTCGGGGAAGGAGCGCTGCTGCCTGTTGTTGTTGTTATTGTTTTGGAAATTGTTGTTAACCGCTCTCTGCGGTCACCGACCTACACGCGGCCCTCCTCCCCGCTAAATACGAGGGTGTTTATTTAAAAAAAAAAAAAAAAAAAAAAAAAAAAAAAAAAAAAAAAGCCGCGACCCAGAGGCTCATCACATGGCGCTCGCTTTGAAGCGGCTGCTCCCTGAGCCGGAGCCGTGCGGGGAAAAAATAAAGGGGGAAGGGAGGAGGAGGGAAGGAGGGGGCTGGCGGGGGCCGGAGGAGGAGAGAAAGCCGCAGCGGAGAGAGGAGGAGGAGGAGGGAAGGGGGAGCGGCGCTGCCGGAGCGGCACCGGGGCCGGCGGCGGGGGCAGCCCGGGGCCGCGCGGCCCGGCCCGGCGCGGCGCGGGCGGAAACGGCGGAGGAGGAGGAGGAGGAGGCGGCGCTGGTGCTGCTGCTGCTCCGCGGCCGCTGCTGCCCCGCTCTGCCGCTGCCCGCGCCCCGCCGCCGCGCGCGCCCCGGCCCGGCGCCGCCCCCGCCCCTCAATCGCTACATTGTTGACATTCGCCAGGCTGACATCATCCTCCCCGCCCCGCTCCATTCACAACAACGCTACGCCAACGGCGCAGCGCGCCCTCCTTCGCCCGCCGCGGTCGCTACGCACGGAAAGATGCGTACGGCCGCTCCGCGAATAGCGGCGACGCGGACGCCCCGCCCCTCCCCCGCTGCCGGGGAGGGGGGCGGCGCATGCGCGCGGCTGGCTCGCTCCCCCCGGGGTCTGTGTGTGTGTGTGTATATATGTATATGTGGTGGTAGCGCCGGACTCCAGCGGCCGCGAGGGGCTCTGGGAGTCGTAGTCCACCGCGAGGGGCCGTGGGGGCGGCCGCCATGGCCGAGGGGTCCGCCGCTAGCGCTTCGTGCGCGTTCCCCGGAGCCTCCGGGCCCCGGGAAAGGCGTTGCGGGGGTCGGGCAGGTTGAGCCGTTTGCAGGGAGGGCGAGGCAGCCACCCGACCGGCCCCGGCTGCCGCGGAGCCCCGCTGTTGATCCTGGTGATATTTTACGCGCTCCGCCCCCGGAGAAACCTCATCCTCCAGCTCTTGCCAACCGCAAGCGTCCAACAGTCATGAGTCAGCCCTGCCAAACATCAGAGGAATAGATAAGCGCTCCCGAGATTAAAAACAAAAACAAACGCCCGTGAGGCCGTCCCGGCGCGGGGTGCTGCCCGCCGGCTGGGCTGGGGCGCGGGTCTCGGCAGCGAGGCCGTAGTGGCAGCAAACGCCAATAAAGAACGATGTTGACCTGCAGCTTACACAAGCACAGTTTGGTAATTAACGTGTGCCGTTCGCTGTTTTGTCGCTGTTGATATCGTATATATTCATCCTGATTTTCCCCCTTTACCGCTCAGTGCGTTGTGTTCTCGGAGCGAGGAGCAGTTTTTGTGGCATTGTTTAATTGAACTTTGGAACTCGCTGCTGCATTTTTCAAAGTCTGCTTCATTACAGAAAACTGTGCAAAGACGGCGTGTCAACACAAAATCAGCTCTTCATATGTGATGTCAGACATATTGTCACTTTTCAAAAGCAACGCTCTCCCCTGGCTTGCATTTTATATGGTTGTCTGCTCGTGTAAAGCGAGAAGCATTCTGGTTTAGCACCGTGTTACCCCTGTGTTTTGTAGCTGCATGTGGCAGCAGAATAATGTCCCGCTGGAGAATTTGACTCATAAACTTCAGTTTCCCTCTGCAAGTGATGCTGGTACAAAGCTTTGCTCACAAGCGCACGTAGGTTCTGGTTCTGCAGACATATGCAGTGTTTAACACATGGCAAGTCCCACCGTGTAGTGTCGTGTGTTTAAATGCTAACAAGGCTGGGTCCCGTGTTGCCTTGTTTTTCCTAGAGACACAAAAATAGTTTTGTATTGGCATGAGAGATAAAAATACTATATTCAGAAGGACTCAGATAAAAATAAGTCATGCAGCATTTGTAATGCTTTACTTAGCACTCTGCACACCCATTATGTCACTGCATTCAAAGTGTGCATCCTCAGTTGTTTACAAACTACGCTGCACAAGATGCAGCTCCAGGTAAGTCAAAGCTGGTCAAGCAGAAAACTCAGCAAAAAAATTGCATAAACCTCAGCCCAGAGCACACTTTTCTCAAAAGCACAATAATTACTGTTTATCTTACCATCCAGCATTTTAAAATGCACATTACTCTTTGATGTTAAGTGAGCTTAAAGTGATTTTACTGTAGTCTGTTAGGTCTTATAGTAGTAAACTGGGGGAAAATCTGACAGCTGGTTTTCAAAGACAGGAGGAACGTCGCACTAACGAAACAAAATCTACCATTATAAAATGCTATTTTTATATTATGCACCTTACATTTTAATGCACTGGCTCCCTAGTACAGCCCCAAACAGCTTATATTGCGGTAGCACTTCTAGCCTGATCCTGTTTTGATTGCATTCAACTATTTTCACACCTCAGTTTTTTGTAAATGTAGCTATTTCTGCATCTTTTTTTTTTTTTTTTCTTTTTCTTTTTGGAGCCAAACATACCTCAGACAAATGAGTTTTTTGAAGAGATGTTGCATATGGTCTCTTGAAATGATCAACAGTTTGTCAAGCAACAATGCCAAAATAAGGTGAGAGTAAATGTAGAGAGAGGCAAAGTAGAAGATATCCCACAAATACTTTAGGAATAATTCACCCAGAGTGCCACAACAACATTCTCCAAACAAAGCTGCCTCAGTAGATTTTACAACTGGCTTCAGCTCGACTTTATAGATGTAGTTCCTTACTAAGTATCATCTTTACCAATGTCTTAATTAGGCAGTTTCCCCACAGCACGGTGACTTCATCCCTTCAGAGAGGACTGCCTGGCTCAGCTTGGGGCACTTGACCTACTTTCCAGTATTTTCTTTACGAATAACACAAAACTTTCCAGAATGTTTGAAATATGAATATCTATTTCAGTCACATTTCATATGTATATTTAAAAGATTTTAAATGAATACAATATTGTAAAACACGTCCCAACATCCCTGTCTGAGATCTCATTTGCATATCAATCTTGTAAGTTGAATAGTCTTAATAGTGCCACTTGTTGGAGAGCCCTGTGTATTGCAAGCTATTTCGAGCACGTATTTATGAAACAAATTGCTGTTCCCTGATAATGAGTAATTCCTAATTTAAGCTGCTGCAGGAAGAGATGGAAATACTGACAGGACAATTTTTGTTGCAGTCGCTTCAACCAGAGTGACCTGAAGACTCTCTCAGTGGGCAACATGTTGTTAGTGGATTCAAAATCTTACGCAACTCCATCTTTATAGTGGTATTGAAATAGTGAAAAAGAAAAATAAGGACAAATTAATCTAATTGAGGGAATGGTAATTTCCTTCCGCTGTACATTTTACCCAGCAGCATTAGGGTGAAAAAAGGTGGGCTTTCCTGAATAAGTCCTGGTCCTGCACACATTTCTAAGTCATTATTGATAATTATGCACATACATATTCTCCTGGGTTATGCAGGTAGAATTCATGAAATTGCATCATTCTCCTTGCAGTGATTAAGAAATTCACAGTTGATTGCTGATTATGCTACAGGCACCGTATGTCTTTTTGCAACCAGATTCTAACACACTCCAGGTATATTGCGTTTCCAGGAGCACTGACAGTACGAACAGCACACACTGAGTCAGTGACTGTGACAGCTAAGAAGGAGACATTGTCGTGGTGCACGATATCAAAGATTCGCAGTGTAATATCTCCACAGCATGGCTTGACGCAACATGAAAAGCTCACAAAGGAACATTTGCCATGCACAGAGCGTCAGATCTCTGGTATGATATTTTAAGGAGCCAGTGAGATACCGTGTTTGAAATGTATTGAAGTATTAACAAAGCATTGTTGCCCAGGCTAAAATTATTGCGTCAGAAGACAAGGTGGGAAAAAAGGCAGGTGCTGACCTTTAAAATATGGTGTGGATAACATCATGTGAAGGGGTTTTCAAGGAGCTTGTGGCTCGAAGAAATTTAGGGTCAAGAATCATTCCAGTTTACATACAACGGCCAAACCCCTTTGTATGGTCACTAAAACAGTAGTTAGGATCTGGTGTTTTTCTTGTTCAAAAAAAGAGCAGTGAACAATTCAGACTGCTTGCTTGCTAGGGGTACCAGACTTTGGTTTAACATAGAGCAATTAGGGAAAAGTGATTGCAACACCTATCTTTGTTAGGCAAATAGGATGAACAGCCTAAAAATTATTTTCATTGGTTATACAGGAGATCAAATTTTTTCAGCCTCAGAGTGACACAATGCTTACAGCCTTCTGCTGTCTTGGAGCTAAATGCTGCAAATGACAGTCCAAGTATGGCCTGCAGTGAGTCCTGGAGTCAGCTGGTGAGGTTAAGGCTTAACCTTTTCCATTGTGTCTTTGAATCAGTGCTTTCTTCTGGGATTTTCATTAGATGTATCACTGCTTTCATTTTTAATTATTTTTTTTACTTAGTGTGTAAGTTGTGATTTACAATTCGGAGGTAATGTTTCAGAATTTATATTTAGAATTTTCTTTTAAAATACAATATAAAACAGCATTATATATTAACTTCTGGAGGTCAAATCTTTCAAATCTCCCTATTCTGCAAGCTTAGGTGATCTCAAAGTCTCCTTCCAAGAACAGGGACATCCATAATGACATACTTAAACCACAGTTGATTTAAACCTAAGAATCGATGCAGGCAAAACTGTTCCAGAAGTTATCTGAGGGCAATTGTGGGCAAATTCCAACCTTGTTTTAGCTAAACTTACCCTAAAAGCTTGTTTTTTTTCCAACAACCTCTCCTCTTTCTTATCTGGAAAATTATGTGAAGATACCTGCAGCAAAGCTTAAGAACATGGACCTTGGCAAGTCCATCATGCTGCAAATGAAGGAACGCACAGGATAAATGGGAAAAAGGTGCTCTCTGCTGAGCACTGCTCAGAGAAAGGAATCTTATAGGTCTGGAAAACAAGGAGAGCATGCAGAGATTGATCTAGATATGATGGGACTGCATTTGTGCTCCAGACACTAAATACCAGGTAGGAAATTTATTTTGGTTCCAGGCCTCATTCAAAAGCGTAGAGATATTTCTGAGCAATCTCGGTCCCAGTTCTGATATATCAGATCACACCAGTATTCAGTGAGGATTTAATTCAAAGTTATGATTTTGGGAAGGAATGGAAAACGGGAATAAAAAAACCCACCAACCCTATTCCCTGGTGAGAGATTACTGTTTTTAAGGAGTCTCTTACTCTGTGTAGTCTTTAACATCAATGAGAGTTTATGCGCGCGCACCAGTGGCTGACTAGACCCAAATTCATTAATTAGAGTAAAAGCCTTGAGGTAATTATTACTCACAAACAAAAATACTGGATTGGTAATGACTCTGAATTGTTAGCACATGTAATTCTGCTTTCACTGGGTTACACTGGTAACAGAGTCTTTGTGTAAGTAAATTCCTCTTGGGCTGGGCTGCACAACCACAATGCAGGACACGCTGCTGTTGCTGAGGACACTGCAAGGCTTTCAGAGAGAGCCAGGGGAATTGACACATTTACACATGCAGGGACATAAAATATAAGGTTCTCAGTATCACAGAATGGCTTGATTTCAAAGGGACGTAAAAGATCACCTGGTTCCAAACCTCTGTCAGGGGCACAGGCACCGTCCACCAGGGCAGGTTGTCCAAAGATGAAAGCCTGGTTTGACAGTCCTGTGTGGTTTAATAATTAAGGGTACTTCATGCGTGAAACATGGCTGGAACACAAGAAGTCTTTTGCAGGTTGAAAATATTTTCTGTCTGAGCATCTGCTAGAGAAGGACAGGCAGCATGGATGGATGGAGCAGTCAGTAGGTACAGTGGCCATAGGGGCACAGTAGCCTGTGCTGCTTCTGGTGGTCTTTTACCAGGTGCTGGAGTATTTGAGATTCATTACTGTTGTTTTCACTCACATTAATGAACACAGTTTGATTTGTTTACTTATCGTACAAATTGCTTTTGCCTTTTTTTTCAAAAAGGCTGTAGGAATTTCTTGCAATTTAAGCACAGGACTGGAACAGAACATTTATTTCTGGAAGGATGAAGATAACTTTTATATTAAGAAATATTTACAATCTGTATTCATGTATTTTCTGATTAATAGGTAGAGTTGTTGAAGTGTTTGCATTTAAGGCAGAGGTCAAGTCTCTGCTATTGTTCTGGTTTGGAGGTGAATGCAGAGTGCATTGGCTTGCAGTGTGCCTGTGGTTTTTTTGTAGCTGCAGAAAATAATTGTGACCCCTGATTAAGGGAGTGATTTAAAACTACTCTTTGCTGTGTTAACTTGAAGTTGTGAACTCCAAAGGTCTGTTGTGAATAGCCTATGAATAGAAAAGGGGCTCTGCTGGAACTCTCCATTATGTTTGAAGTATGTAGAAACTGGAGATTGAAAAGACACACTAGTTCACTGAATTCATTGCACAGGCAAGACAGAAACTCTTTGCACAGTGATACCCTTCCTACATTTCTCAAAAAGAAAAAAAAAAAAGAGAGAGAGAGAGAGAGAAAACATGTTGAGACGTTTCTGGAGAAAATGCTTTAACACAATGCAATCCATTAGGATGTCTGTATTTTGACCCAGCCTGCCATTGAGGCAATTTTTGCATCAAATTTTCAGTGTCAGTTGCAGAATGACTAAAATATTAAAGCCTTATGGAGAACAAAGGTGATTTATTATATATTTCTTGTTCTTACACTGAAAGGAAATATTATTTAGTCCACAGCTATTGATATTCTCATGTTCTTTGAAGAACTGTTAGCTTAGTCTAAATTTAAAAGTTGGGAAAATATACTAAAGGTTGATTATATATATATATATATAACTTTTAAATAAGAATCTCTCCCAAAATAAACAACTGTCAACCTGCAATGCCTGAAATTCACATAATGATTTCAGCAAAAGCTTGAAAGCAATCAGTAAGGAAGCATAAGCTTGGTGACATTTGGTGATTAGTGAAAAGGAAGCAAGGAAAGGCTGCATATAGTGAAAGTAAATTCCATGAGAAGTTTCAATCATCTGATAATTGAACCTAATATAATTTAACTAGACATATAGGTCAAGAAACCTTTTTTTTTAGTGGACTTCCATAGGACGTTGATAGAGTTCCTCAAAATAATAGACTTGCTTTCTACAATTTATGTGTGGCACAGCCTACTTTTGTCTTTAGCTTACGAAATTTGGTCTAGTTTGTTGCTGCTACTTTCTTTGTTAAAAGGTAAAATGCACATTGGGCAAATGTTCTATGGCAATTTGCATAAAAAGTGATGACAAAGAGCAATTAATTCCTCATTATTATGCAGCAAAATGCTACTTTGCTCCTAAGTGACTGTGGAGTATGGTTTTTTTCTCTGTGTGTAAATTTGTTGCAGCATTATTCTAAAAATAGTACTTAAGGGCCCTCTGCACTCTTTATAAATCGGGGTCTCCCACACTCCAATTCAGCTCTCCATGGAGAGATTTTTTCTCACGCGCTCTTAACACTACAAGTATCACCCAAAACGTTCATCACAATAATAAGCATCAGAATTTTGTTAGATAAAGCAAGATAGAGGAATTTAATATTTTGTCAAATTAGATCTCTATCCTTTTTATCTTGAGATCAGTATTCAAAGTACACTCAGATCACACACAAATAGAAACATATTTCTACCACACACAGCTAGTCTGTGCAGAACAAAGAGTTGAGATATCGTTTTCTGTGAAGGCTTGATTCCGAGTACAGATTTCATTACTGGCTCACCGTAGGATAATGAAATTCCTCCAGGGCAAAGATGAGGTACATCAAAGAGGCAGCGTGGAGAGGCAGACTTTGTTAGTGCATGCTCTGTCACCTGCATTACTGGTCCTTGCCTGCCTTTAATTTGTAAGGAAATGCTAGTAATTCAAAACCTTTTGCTGGACCGACTTATGTTTATGTATATACATTCATATATAGATGTACACAAATGTGCACACAGAAACATGTATTTTTCAAAATTCAAAATCTTCTGGATGTTATGTGATTTCTCTGCAGCTGAAGTGGAATATGGAAAATAATTAGTTTCTTACTAGCAAAAGTGACCTATGCAGATGCTGAAAGCGTCTTTACATTTAGTAAATAAATGCTGTCTGCACCCTGTAGATAAGTAACACTTCTTGCAACTTTCCCTTTTTATTTCTGTAGCGATTCAGAGTGACTTCGGTGCTTATGGAAATGAGAGGCAAATATTCAGCAAGACCAGGAGCTGTGGAGGACATGAATCACTAAAGCTTTCCCACAAGGTTTTGCCAATATGGAACAAAAGGGTTGCCCTACAGAAACGCATCACGGCTCTATCTAGTCCAGCATCCCGCCCCTGGCCGCATCCAGTAACTGGTGCTTCAGAGCAAATCAAAACCACAGCAAGCACCTAGCTAATTATGAGATGCTATGCGTAGAGGAAAAAAGGTTGATCCTGACTCACAAGAGAGCAGTTTATGCCCCGAAGCATGAGGTTTGATTTCCCTTGTATCCGTTTGCTTAACTCACACAGTTGCAAATACAATTTATGCTTAAAAGAGTTTCTGATCCTCTGTTGGATCCTAATCAACAATCTGCCTCCATAACCCCAGTTACCAGGAAGTTCTTTGGGCTGAGTGCATTCTGCATGGAAGCCCTTTGCTTTGCTAGTTTAGGGAAAGTTTTTCAGCTTTGGCCTAACACCCACTACCCGGAGGATCAGCCCTAATTGCTCTGATGAAAAACATCCAGACTACTACTCCCTTCCCCTTGAGACATCTGTATGTGAATCAATTAATTCTGCACCCCTACCTGCCAATCTGTGCTTTTGGGTGGGTTTCCTTCACCCACGTGGGGAAGTGGCTTCCACTTTCTGTCCTCCTAGACGTTTGGCCAGGTCTTCCTTGAAAACAGGAGCAGTCTGCCTGGAGGGGAGCTGTCTGTTGCGAAAGAGTGGAAGGATAAGCAGAGAAGTGAGGCAGAGGAGAAGTTCATGGGAGGTAGCAGGAAGCCCTTCTTTCTGCTCCTCCAGCATTTCCTCAGTGGCTCCTCTTGAGCTGCTCTTTGGAGACACTTCTGGGCAGGGATTGTCCCGCTCTACTCTGCACTGATACAACCTCTCTTAGAGCTCTGTGTGCAGTTTGGGGCATCACAATATGAGAAGGACATAAAACTATCAGAGAACACGCAGAGGAAGTCTACAGAGATAGTGAAGGGTCTAGAGGAGCATCTGAGGTCCCTTGGTTTGTTCAGCTCAGAGCAGAGGAGGCTGAGAGGAGGGCTCATGGCAGCCTACTGCTCCTCACAAGGGAAGTGGAGTGGCAGTGCTGATCTCTGCTCTCTGGCGACAGAGACAGGACCTGAGGGAATGGCATGAAGCTGCATCATGGGAGGATCAAGTTGGGTATTAGGGAAAGGTTCTTCATCAGAGGGTGGTTGGTCATGGAACAGGCTGCCCAAGGCAGGGAGCATGGCCCCAAGCTGCCAGAGGTCAAGCAGTATTTGGACAGTGCATTCAGACACAGGATTTGAGTTTTGGGTGATGATCTATGGAGCAGAGTTGGATTTGATGATCCTCGAGGACCTCTACCAAGTCAGGATCTTCTATGGTTCTGTAATGTTTCCATTATTCTATGAAAGGCAGATCCAAAAAAAGAAAAAAGTCTTAAATGCTTCCTATGGACCATAAATGCTTAAGCCTAAAGATGTCACCTTGGACTCCTAAATAACAAGGTGCCTAAACGAAGAGATGCCCAAACTCTCTAGGACTGAGAGATTTTCACCTCAAAGCTTTTCCTTTGTGATCTGATGTTGTGATTTAGATGCATGCTGTGCTTCCAAAGCAGCTCAAAACAGCCCTCATCGGACTCGCTGCAATCCCGTCCTCATCTCTGTGTTTTCCCATATATTCTCCGTATTATGCTTCCTCCTTGGGCGGGCACTGGTTTTTGTTTGACCTCGCAGTAAGCTGGTTCAGGAGGTACTGGCTGCACATTTCTTCATAGGATTAGTTTCTGCCAGCTTAATATCCTGAACCAGCTGACTGACAGATCAGAAGAGACTAGGGCTGGGGAAGGAGTAGGAATGGAAGGCTGGGGACAGACAGAGCAGCCAGGACCTGCAGGGATGCACAGCCTCAAGAGTCCAGCAAGAAATCATTCCTCAGCTTGGTACTCCACAGTGTAAAAGTAATCTACTTTGGGCATGCATAGAATGGAGATCACTAGATCTACTACCAGATGACCAATGTTTCCCACTGACACTTGTGGCATGAGCAGAGTGAAGTCTGTACTGTTGGGACTGCTGTCACCATTGCATGGCACTAAAATGCCAGCAAAGCCAAAGGGAGCAATGGGTGCCATGCCTTGCAGCTATGACCACCTTCCTCCTCCTCTGGTAATATTCTGAAATCTTTGCCTTAAGGTCAGCCCATGATCACTTCCAAGATTCCTGGGTGACTGGGGTTTCCTCTTTGAGCCTGTTGTGTGACACACACACTCCACGTAGCATCAATAGCATGATGTGTGGAGGGGACCCTATCTTTGAGCATCCAACCCAGCACAGGCAATTGAGGAGCCAGGAGGAGCTGTGCTTCAGTACGAACCACTTTCAGAGCAGCTCGAACACCATCTAAAATCATTCTTCTGAGTAACTCAATACAGAGGGTTTATAATCAGACTGTGATCCAGAATATTCATTCTCCAGAAACCCACAACACCTCAGTAAGATTGTGTAAGGTCTGAAATGGAATGTGGTGTGTTCATCTGATTATATAGTGTGAATAATTTGCTTAAGTGTCGTCCACTGGGAGAGTGAGAGGGATGTCATCAATAAGTTATACTGAACTTCCCTGAAAAAACTATGCCATTTCTCCTGTACACATTTGTAGGACCTCATTTTACATGCCAGCGTTGTATATGTGTGATCTACTAAAATCATTTGCTATCTTCCATAATCTGTGCTGCTCTTCAACCTCAGTAATGTGCATAAACTTCAGCAATGCATTGTCACTCCTCTCTAAATCATTGTGAAAGATCACCTGAAGAGCAGCCCTGGTCGTGGGGCGTGCTCCATGTCACCTACTCTGCTTTGGAGATCTGAGGCAGAATGACACAGCAGAAGAGAAATCACAGTCAGCAAGGTCTGAAATTCCATGTGTGGCAGTAAGACTTAATAATAGGTAATGGGCTGGCAGTTGGCACAGCTATTCAAACTGGTGATATTATCCTGGGAGCAGTGTGTTCAAGGTGAACCCAGCTTTTGTGAATGGAAATGTTCCCCTTTTTGTTCAAGCAGCCTTTTCACAAAACCTCATTATGAGCAAATATATATAATAGCAATGGGAAGGTGTGATGGTTAGCCTTTAATTCACCAAGGGTTTAACATTTGCTATTGCCATGTGGTCCTGCACTGAAGTTGTTTGTTTCCTATTGTGTAATCCATTTATAGCACAGATACTAATCCACAATTTGTAATATCACCCTTTGTTCTGCTATGAGGAGCTTCCTTAATTAGCTGAGACTTTTTGCAGGTTTGAAACGAGAGTACTGCAGCACAACTGTGTAACTGTGCTGGTTTGGTTGTGCTCACCAAGATTAACCTTGTCCTTGGTTGCACACAGTGTGCAACCTCAGCCCAGGGGTCCACATTACCTGTGTTCATTTCTGACTGCCGTTTTGGAACAGGGAAGTTCTCTAGTCTTGGGAAACACCCTTGTTTTCTTATAGTAGAGTTGCATGCTTCTGCCAGCAGCTATGTTCTGAAGTTCAGCTCCTTCTGAATGCTCCTGGATTTCTTTTAACTTCATGAACTTGGTTTTCTTAACTTGATCCAGTACCTCATCTTCAGAAATATTTATCTTTATAATATCACACTCATAATTTCCATAAACTTCCAAATCTCCCACTACAGCGAAAACAAATGCAAATAATAAATTCAGCTTCTTGAAAATGTCTTAATCCTTGTTAATTGCCTCCTTAATTCCTTAGTGACCTGGAGGGCCTACAGAGACCCACATGCAGCTTTATTTATGTTTAGTCTATTTGAATAATTATGGATTGTTTATCTTAATATCTCTGGCTATTTGTTCTCTCTCCTCCCTCTGAATTGCTATCTATTTACAGTTTACTTGTGTCTTGTGCTGAGCTGGTTTGGGCAGAATTTCTATCATGTTTGTGTGAAAGCCCCTCTGGTGTTGTCCTGGAGGCGACGTCTCTGAAGTTCACAGCAACATTCTCTTCTTTAGTTCAGAAACTCCTGCTTTGAAAGAGCCTTTAAGGCTCTGGAATTTCACACAGTTTCCCCTTGCCTTGGTCCGGTGTAATAATACGCCTTTTTATTAGGGGAGGCATGTAATTTTTTTTTAATATAACATTATTATTAATGAAGATATTAGCCAGGAGAGCAACTTACGGTTCTCAGATACTGTGCGCAGTTTTAACCATTGCAGATGGTTTCTTCTGTGATCTGTTTCAAGCTCATCTATTTAAAATGTTTTTGTTTTAAGAAGGGGAGTGGGGAATTCTGAGGAGGATATGTGCTGGGGCGTGAGGGAGGGGCGAGAGCCTGCAGGGACACTGAGCCTGCTGACCGAGGACTGAAGCTGAAGCAAGACACCTGCCTTCCTCAGCTGCCTGCTTCAGTGGCTCATAGCATGCCATTATACAACTTGCTATTTGTACAAATGAGAATCAAGATGAGCCCACAAGCTCAATTTGTGTGTGTGTTGTGAACTAGAATTTAGCCAAATCCATAAAGGTTCGAGGCTGGTTCACTAACTTAGGCTCTAATTCCAAGCAATTTTCAAAATGAAACTTGCCGCTGAGAATGTCATGAGAGAAAAACCTTTTGATGAGGTTATCTTTGCCTTCTTCTTATTGCTTTGGTACGAAATGGATTAATTAAAAAGAAGAGAAAAGTAATCTCTTCCTTTCTCTCATCAGAAGAATCACATGTGCTGCGTAAAATAGAGAAAAAAGAAGTGCAGCAAGTACTAGACTATATTATGTACTTCATGAGAAAACATTAGACACCTCATTTCAAAGCAAACTATGCCTACAGTAGTTTAGAGGGAAATAGGAGGAAATAATAATAATTATATCTGAGTTGGCTTAGGGCTAAATCCTGTAAATGAATATGGGTGTGACTGGGCAAGACATCTTGAAGTTAACCTGAAGGAAAAATAAACCTATCAAAATCAGGTTTAATTGCAGAAAGTATTCTTTGTGTTATTGTATATCCATGTGAGGATATTTGATACTTTATTTTCTTAGCTGAGTATGCAAATTAGCATACTCCTTATTAGTCTTTATAGGAACATGTTCATATAAAAATTATACAATTAAATTTCAGTGTTTCAATTTTCAAAACAAAAATGGCCAGTGTAAATGGTAGCAAGAAATTAATGAAGTTTGTTTGTGGCTTTTGCTCTAAAGTAGGTAGGAGAATGACAAAGTGCCAAGGGATGGAATGAGGAATAAATTCAAATTTATCTTCCTAGTTAATGATATTTTTAGGGCAGAAGAGAATATATTATTGATTAATACCAATAACCTGGATCATAAGAAATAATAAATACGAAAGTTACTGAAGGGAGCTTATCATAGGAAAACTTTTGTAAGCAGGGCATTATAAACGTATGACTGAAAGGTAAAGAGGATATGGTCCCGTGTAGTAGAAAAGAGTTCTGCTGCAGTCATCTTTTCTCTGTTTGCCTGAATTACCCTCTGCAATGACCACAGAAACTGGGTTGTTCAAAAGTGACTCCCTTTCCATCTCTCCATGAAAATCTCTCTAGGGAGGTAATGTGTTGTGAGACATCTTTGAGACTTTGCATCAGGGATTTCCCTGACTAGAACATCACGTTGGACGAAAACCTTGTGGGTTTACCTGTCCATCCTATTCCCAGTGTTGACAATTCTAGAGAATAATATCCTCCAGGCTGTCAGGAAGGAGTCCACAGCTTTGGAGGGTCTCATCATGCCTGCCACCTCCCCTGTCTCTATCAAGGCCAGCTACAGTCTTGTCCCTCTTCATCGGCATTGTCCTGCTCAAGAGAAGGCTGGTGTGTTTACAAACTTTTCCTGGTGAACAGTACCTTGCATAGAAAGTAGCCCAAGCTTGCTCAAGGCCAGGAAGTTGTACAGTCCCAGCAGCAGATCTTATCTCCATGGACTTGCCATGAAGAAAAGAAAGCAAACTCTTGCAAAGGCACTGAATAAAATTACATTAATGATGGTCTCTAGAGAAACCTTTCTCTCACTGAGCAGGTAGGAAACTTCTGCACTGAGTTTCAAGACTGTCTACCTTCCCGAGGCTGCAGCTGCTAAGCAGCATAACTTGCTAAGTAAGACACGTTGATCTGTTCCTTGTTTCCTCCCTCAAGGATGGTGTAGTAGAGAAGGCAGATCGAAGCCTGGGAAGTGTGGCTCATCCATCTGACTGGTGGGTAGCCTTGAGCTATCACTTTCCCCTGGGAAGCAGTTACAGCAGCAGAGGGTTATTGCACTGCTTGGTGTTTGTTAGCAATCGCTGGCTGAGAGCTGAGGAGGTATATCTGCACTTCAGCTTCTCTTAGACAAAGTCCAGTATCTCAGTGCATATCCGCAATGAACAAAAGCTCAAGTTCAGATGCAAGATTTTGCACTTGTGGAGAAGCAGCTAGTAAATTTTCTCTGTAATGGAAATTGCCTCTTTGTTAGCTAATTTGACATATACTGCTGGATAATGTCCTTAACAAGGATATTATTACTTGTTAGTATTATCCAAGTCCTGGCACAGTGGGAAAAAATGTAAGCTTGAAATACTTCAGACCTGGAAATCAAAGCAAAATAATCTTTTTGCTTACCAACAATAAACAAACTACCAAAAAACAGAAAAGGCAAGAGAATGTTTCAAGGTCTCATGATACACAGAAGTAGTTCTTTCAGCATCCAGAAACTTATGAGTTAAAAATTCTTTCTTAGCTGACAATGGCTCAGCTAAACAGATCAAAAAGAGAAGGAAAACCAAAACAACAAGCTCAGAAGTTGCCTTTGCCTTGTACTGGAAGTCAGAAAGTGTCAAAAGATGTGTCATATCTTAAAAGGCTAAATGAAAAGTTATAGTTCCTCAGTACATGAAGAAAGAAAAGCTTTATTGGAATAGTTTCTTTGTCGCATCCTATAAAAATATTATGAGGACAGCATGTTGAAGAGAAAAAAGCAGAGGTAAGTGAAAATTCATGTAAAGGCGAGTATCTCTGTTTTATAGTATAATGAAGAAGAGTAATTACTTCCAATACTAGAGTTTCTAATTATATTATTTTTTGTTGTGGCTTCTAGCCTTTTCTTCCAAAATACTAAAGCACTTTCTGAAAACAGACTGTAAGGAATATTACCAGAATAGTCAGATAACGTGGCTGTCTTTCCTAACTCAGAATAACAACTGGGAAAATTCATGTTCTCCAGAAATGAGAGAATTCATATTCTCTGGAAATGCATTCTCCAAAGTCAAGCACCGGGTTTTGTCTGATAGGTTTTGACAGAGCATCCAAGAGAGGTGACGTTAGCTGGGCCACTCAATCCGAGCACTGCGTGAGCCTCCTCCTTTGCTGTGGTTGTGGCTGCAGAGCTGCAAGGATACTCAGTTTTGCTGTGGCTGCTACTGTTGGTCCTGGACCAGTTTTCTGTCATGCCAGACCCTGAAAGAGACTGAAGGAAATGTGTTTGCTCTGGGATTTGCTGGCATTTGGAGGCCCTTGAGAATCTTTCTGCCAGTTGCAGAAAGCTGAATTTTCAAAAGTTCCAGCAGATTTCTTTCTTTCCCACTCCCTGTGCTGATTTCTGCCGGATGCCAGGTCTGAATGAAAGTGGTTGATAGAGCAGGCACATAATTACTTCTATAAATCCTGGAGGTTTTCATACTCCACTCCTTGCCCTGATGGAGGTATGAGTACTTTTTCAGGAGCAGACACTGATATATTGTCTGCTGAGACACAAGTTACAGGCATAGGCTAGAACATCAGCGAATGAACTTACCTTCAGTTGATTTAAAATGCAGTGAAATTCCTGATCTGTGACTACGGTATGGGGCTGAAAATGTCTCAGCTCTACACAGGGAGAAATTCTGTCTTTGATTAGATATGATTAACTTTCTTGGGGAAATTCTTCATGGCTTTTTAGATAACAGCACAAATACAGTCTAAGTCACTTCTGAAACATGATTGATTTGTACCAGGCATGTGCCAGGGAAATGCCCACGGGAGACCTGCATCCTATCAATTTCACTGGCAGTTATGTGACTGCCACTGAGACTGTTGCTGATCCCAGACAGGCTGGGGGACATCATCCATTTACCCCATTGGCTGCTATGCTTTATTAATTTCTGTAGAAAATAGGATAGGTGTTCACAAAGCTGTATCCAAAATATCATGGTTCTCCTCCTTGTTCAGACGCCACAAGCTCTCATTCTCTTCTTCTCAGCCAAGGAAATACTGCCAGAAGGCGTAACTGAAACCAAGTATTCCTGCTATTTTTATGCTGCAGATATGTACTCAAGGAATAATTGCTGCATGTCTTTCTCACAGTTGAAAATCAAGTAAAAGAAAACCTTGACCATAATCCTGATAAATAACTAGCTATGATTTCTGCTAACACTGCTTTTATCTCACACAGTGGAGAAGCAGCAAACTAGGAGTGTTCTTAGCAACATATTGTGTTCTTACTATTGTTATAGTGGCATATCATCACCTCTTTTTTTTTTTCTTTTTCCCATCTGTTTCATGTGGGGTTTGCTGCAATGCTACTTTGAGGATACTGTGATCATTTGTTTGCGTTGGTATCAGAAACAAATATAAAATGTTTTTGAAGGCACCATACAGATGGAGAGTTTGATGGGATTATAGTAGAAGCAAGCAAGCTGTGAGCAGAGAGAGTCTGTGGCAAGGTGCAGAATCCTTGGAAGAAATGAGTTAGAGGTTGTTAAGGGAGAAGGAGAAGAAAGATGTTCTTGTGGCTAAGGCACTTGTCTGATACTAAAGAGATCTGGCCTTTATTCCTGGATGCATTATTGGATTCCTTTGCAACCTGTGACAAGTCACTTAATCTCTCATTGCCTCAGTACTTCGCCAGTAAAATGGAAGCAAATAAAATTTCTTTACCTCACCAATCTGCTTCAGAGATAAATCCATCCAAAAGTTATGAAATGCTCAGCTGCTAAAGTGATGAGCACAGAGGAAAATGAGTAAATCAATGAATTCTAACTCACTGCCTGTGATGAGTTTAGCAAGTCATTTCTCTGGCCAGTGAACCTGGTACGGTGACAAATGCTGGCTTTCTCCTCATCAGAGAAACATCAGCGACCAGTGTTCTGTGTGGAGTTGTAATGAGGTCTGAGATATTTTTAATGATAATGTGTCAGTTAAAAAAAAAAAAAGAAAAAAAAGATGAGAAAGCCTTTTTTCTTATTACATCAAGGAAGGAAAGACCCAGGAGAGGAAATGATAGATGTCCTAACCACAGAAAATGAAAGCCTGAATAGAGAAAACGTACGGCTTTCCTATCAATGGGAAAGTTTTAAAGATTAAAACATGCATGAGCTTGACTTTTTAGTGCCGGGTACCTTGCACAGTAAATTGCATCCACGAGAATAGAAAGCTTCACATTTAGTTGGTTGCACTTCATATTCCCCTTGCATGCGTATAAACAATCACACAAGGCAGTAGCATGGAGAATCCTTTTCCCATACATTTATAACATATGCTAACCTGACAATGTTGCTTTATTCTTTGGTAGAATGTTTGTCACCAATGCTACAGTGATATAATGTAAATGCTATCAGTGAATCACACCCAGAAAGCTTCCTAATCCTAGATAACTACCGTGTGATGCTGTATGTGTGTCGAGCTGATAAGGAAATCTTTTACATTTTCTATTATCTTTGATTAGATATGGGTTTTGGTTTTGATTTAGTGTTAGGCACCTACTGTGAGGAACAAAAGAGGTGTCACAGAGAGCAGTGAGATTATTGTTTTAAAAAGTGAAATCCCTAAGAGAATAACAAGCAGGTTGTTGAATTTCTTCTCGTTTTATTGATTATCCTTTCACTACGATTATCCATCTGTGGAAACATATGCTTTCAAAGAAGTTAATCTTATCTGTGAGATGACTAACACGCATCTAAATTTTCTATTGTCGCACATTAGTGACATGTCTTTAAAACAGGCCCTTCTCCTGAATGTCAAACACCAGCAACACTTCTCCTTTAGGATCAGGACAAGCAGTTTCCTTTGAATCATTATGTTCTTCCTTCATGGCTCACATGTGGTTGAAAATTATTTGTAGGCAGATGCTGACAATTTCCTGAAGAAACTTCATGGTTCATTACCTCCCTTTATGATAGCAGCAAAATAAATTGCTGTAAAGTCAGTTAATGTGATAGAAAATGTTCCAATTTCCAATAATAATAATAATAAAATCTCAATCCTGCTTTCTAAACTCTTCCAAAATACTTTCCAAATCACCTCCTCTCTGCATTTGCACACAGATACTAAGCGGTACTTTGTGCTGGGTAGAACAAAGGTTGTCTCTGCAATGCAAATACTGCTATTTTATGAAGCTGCTTAGAGATACTCTTCAGGAGAAACACAACGTGCATAACGGTGCAGCTGTGAAATGATCAGGAAGAAATAAGGAATGGGGCTCATTGCTTCTGCTGTGTGTTGCTCGCTAGGTCTAACATGTTTTAGCATTACAGTAAGCTACTATATGTTGGTTAAACACATGCTCACATATTTCCATAGAGAAGAATGGACGTATATCATAAGAAGCATATTGCTCCTGTGCATATTCTGGTGATCATAAAAAGAGTAAAAGCAGTAAGGTGGGCATAAAAGCAGATAATCGGGAATTTCCAAAGTCTGGTGTCTTGCTATTAGCACTGTGCAGAAATATCTGTGCTGTTTTACATCTTGCTGAATGGCCTGCTGACCAGATTTCCAAAGAGGCTTTCACTGAGCTGGTTCCCATGCCCCTTGGGGAATAACAGCATGGGTGCTTTGGGGCTCTCTCCTGCCAATCAAGGGGAGATTTTCTCACGACTAAGCTGGGATTCAAGGACCATGTTGGCACGGCCCCTGAGTATTATCATGGCACATGGCTCTCCAAAGGCCAAGATGAAACAAGGTGAACAAAAATAGGAAGCTGCAAATGAGAGGATAACTAAAGTGGATTCTCTTGATCAGCACAGGACACGCTCCACAAACCTAAGGGAGAAGGTGGTGTAGCCAAATGTGTTCTGCCTGGAGGCAGCAAGAAGTGCCTTCGAATGCCAGTGCTAAAGAACTTGCTTAGGAATCAAACAAATGATATTCCTTTGTTTCATATGATAAAGCAGCAGATTCTGTAAGTGACAGTGGCTGCACACGTGGTGGGTGGGTAGTTACAACCTTGATAACATATGTTTGTGTTGATAAAGCGCTAAGGTAGCAAATGGTAATCTCATAGCAAGCAAATCATTCTAAAGAGGAGATTTGCATCCTAAAAGTGTGCCCTAAGCCAGAAGATAAGTCTTCCAAAGCCTGTATTTACCGCATGTAGCACATGTTTAACTCTGTGTGATGTGATTTCTTTTACAGTTGAAGTTAATGCCACAGCTCTAACTCCAGGGGTATGCAGAAAGGAGCAGTGTTTAAAAGTGCCCAGCACTGGACAGACTAATGATTTCCAGTGCAAAAAAGAAATAGTTTCCAGGGACCGGGTGAAACCAGGGGTTGGATTGTGTCCTGTTTCTTATTTTCCCATTAAGCCTGATCAGTCAGCAAAGGAACAGAATCGAGATGCAGACCTATAAGTTCACTGCTGAGATGAAAGAAGACACTCGGCATGAAGGCACAAAGGCACAAGAAAGAAAGGCAGAGAAGTAAAAGAAGGAGCAAAAGGGAAAACTACAGTAGAAAAATCCAAAGCATCGGAATGGCTGATTTCAGCTTCAGAGAGTCGCCCTGAGCATACATTAAACTGGGTTCAGCTGCTCCATGTACCATCAAATATTTCATATTAATAATTAACAAGTCACTGGCTGTCAGAGCAAGATTCAAATGGATGGAAGGGGAGTTTGGGTCACCTTTCCTAGAACTGAGAGTCTTAATGAAGGGATAGCTTTACTGCACTGTTGAGGAATGATGATATACTA
Source organism: Chrysolophus pictus (assembly GCA_037305975.1). Classification (NCBI taxonomy): domain Eukaryota; kingdom Metazoa; phylum Chordata; class Aves; order Galliformes; family Phasianidae; genus Chrysolophus; species Chrysolophus pictus. The sequence continues at coordinate 36,039,041 of CM074578.1, forward strand.
GGCAGAAGGATTAAGGGATATACATCTTGAAGGCTCCCTCTATGTTCACTCCCCCATAGGAGAGTATTTCATTTCTTCATTTTATTCTTCTCCTTGTTACAGTGCCACCTTGTATGTATGAAGGGCTTGATCTTGCCTGCCTCTGTGTGATGCACCCCAGTGTGCATCCCTGCAAAATTAGCTGGTGTATATGCAAACTCATCCACAAAGGTGCCATGTATCAGGGACATGACTGCATTCAATGACTGTTATAAATCAGAGTGCTTGGTGTGTCTTTGCTAGACACATTCTCATTTATCAAGGTAATTTCTAAACCTGTGCCTAATTCCCATTTGTGAGAAATGGGAATTCACTGAAATTTCTTGCAATCACTCGCTGTGGATTTAGGTTTTCTTCTCAACCCTCCTGTTCACCTTCAAACCTACTAGACCATGAACATAAATGATACAGTACCAGGCACTGGGTTTACTGTCTTTCTGTTGAACACTGATGGCTCTTACAATTCATGCCATTATGTGAAGAACTCAGAATGGCACAGACAAACCCCAGGTTTCATTTGCTGCTCTCATGAAGTGGAGAACTGAAATAGGGGTTCAAAGAGGCACCAGAACGCCTGAGCAGGGTTGCCTGCAGGGCCACGAGAGACTGAAGCTAAAAAGAACAGCTCTACAGAAAGTGGCGAACAAGATTTAACAGAGAAATTAAGGAAACAACAGTCCCTCCAAGATCAACTGGAAATGTTTATGAAGTCAAGCTGCCATTTGTGTCTCTGGTTTGGGATTAAAAGCGAGCATAAAAGCTGTGCAAAACTGCAGTTGTTCTAGTCACACAGAAGGACAGACAGACACACTGACAAACTAGGAAAGCCCAGAGAAAGAAGTGGCACATTTCAAAGGGCTAATTACGATTTTTTCCCTTGGAGATTAATCCACTGAGTGTAATTAAGCTCCTTCTATTTTTTGAGTTCTTGGCAAGATCTAAGAAAAGAGAGAGAGAGAGTGAGACTGCCCTTGCTAGCCAAGCAGATTTTTTACTAAGCCCTATCAGCCCTAATTAATAGACCTTTGTGTGAGACCAACGAGAAATCACATTTTCAATGGCACTGAATCAATTGGCCTTGGCTACCTCTGCACACATATTTGTTTGGAGCTAGTCCGCAGTCAGGATTTACACATGCCGAGGATGAAAGGGAGGCACAGAGGGGGACAGCATGAACAAGCTTTCACCCCCTAACTCCTGCTTCTCCTTTTCTGCTGCTTTGTTCTGTCTGTAATCTTACCAGATGGCTAAGGCAGCCTAGAGAAGAGATTGCCTGAAACAGGCAGGTGATGAGGCCAGCAGCAGGGACTCCGGCAGCGACTGAAGAAACTGATACAGCTCTCTAACCCTTGCTGCTAACAAAGTGCTTTGTTATTCTTCTTTTGTTCATGGCTACCTTGCATTTTATGCTTCTCTGATGACCATGAAAGATGCTATAAGCCAGATTCTCAGCGGGCACACAAAAAAAAATAGTGTCACTAGCATCCCTAGAGCACTAGTGATCTGTGCTGGCTGTGGATTCAGCTCTTAATTTCTGCACACCCCAGCTCTTCTCTTCTTATGGATTCTCCTGTGAGCATATGGGCATGCTCTGCTCAGAGCAGGGAGAACCTAGCCCTTTCCCACAGCTGTACGTGGCAGACAACATGTTTTTCTTTCCACCCACATCAGGGTAATGCTACGAGCAAACAGTGGTGCAACCGAGACATTTTCAGGTCACAGAGATCCCCAGAAATTTCTAGAGAGATTACATATCAACCATGCCAACATTACCCTCAAGAACAGACTTGACTGCTTTCCATCTTGCTAGTAAGAGCAATCCCTGCCTGGGTTCAAGGTGCACACTGCAGCAGCAGCTGTGAGGACCACACTTGTCTGAGCTTGCTTCGTAGGTCAGGATGCTCCCAGGTGCACCCAAACAAGCCAAGGGCAAGCTGTTTGCAAGACAGCTCTATGGACTGAAAGTGGGTGGGATGGGGGCAAGTTATGCTCAAGACTGTTCTGAGGTTTGTTTTCAAACCTCTGGATCTGTTTGTCTTCACTGGTCGGTTGTAACTGTGATCAAAATGGTCCCAATTTCACTGCCAGGAAAGGTTGAAAAAGTGCATCTTCTGGTTTGTTGCTGTTTCCAGCAAGTCTCTGTAAAGTCTGACCATTAAGAAAAAAGTATTTCATGTGTTTAATTCCATGCAATATGTAATATGATCCTATTCTCATAAAAGTCAGTAACTATTGAATCCTATTGAAAGGAAAGGGAACAGAGCTGGGTCCTATTACTGCACCAATGAAACTATAATGATAGAAGAATGCTCACAACAGTTTCTTACAATTGTACAGTGTAAGAATCCTGTCGAAGACTCAACTTTGTCAATTCTCTAATATTATTTTGGTTTATGGTTTGTAACAACATAAATTAAAGTACATTTTAAGTTCTAATATTCATTCACAATGATCTGAACAACAATAGTCTTTGTAGTAAAAAAATAAACAAAAAGCCACAGAACAAAAGTTGAAATACCATAAAAATAAGCTAGACGTATTTTCCATGGTTAAGTTTATATGCACTATAAATATCTTTTTCCTTTCCTTTCCTTTCCTTTCCTTTCCTTTCCTTTCCTTTCCTTTCCTTTCCTTTCCTTTCCTTTCCTTTCCTTTCCTTTCCTTTCCTTTCCTTTCCTTTCCTTTCCTTTCCTTTCCTTTCCTTTCCTTTCCTTTCCTTTCCTTCCCTTCCCTTCCCTTCCCTTCCCTTCCCTTCCCTTCCCTTCCCTTCCCTTCCCTTCCCTTCCCTTCCCTTCCCTTCCCTTCCCTTCCCTTCCCTTCCCTTCCCTTCCCTTCCCTTCCCTTCCCTTCCCTTCCCTTCCCTTCCCTTCCCTTCCCTTCCCTTCCCTTCCCTTCCCTTCCCTTCCCTTCCCTTCCCTTCCCTTCCCTTCCCTTCCCTTCCCTTCCCTTCCCTTCCCTTTTGCTTCTCCCCTCCTCTCCTCTCCTCTCCTCTCCTCTCCTCTCCTCTCCTCTCCTCTCCTCTCCTCTCCTCTCCTCTCCTCTCCTCTCCTCTCCTCTCCTCTCCTCTCCTCTCCTCTCCTCTCCTCTCCTCTCCTCTCCTCTCCTCTCCTCTCCCCTGGTCCAGGTAGTCAACATAGATGATGCAACTGGTCATCTCTGTGATACCAACCAAGAAGTATGGATCTTGGAGGCATAGGTGGGTACTGCGGAAGTTCTCTGGTTTTCAGAAGAGAGAGTGAAGGTCATCATCACAGTAACAAAGGACACTCATATGAGGGAACCATGTACATATGGTGGAGATCTACATTAGTTTCACCCAAGGCACTGTCCATTAAGGACATTACTACTTTCTAAATGGTTATAGATTATTACAGGCTCTCTGAACGGTTAGAGGTTACACTTCCAAGTGATAAGTTAAAGAGGTGTTAGTGTTCGTCAGTATTTATTAAAGTGCATCTCATCTTATTTGCCCTTAATCTTTCTATACCATGTGCAGTAAAACTGTATTATCACGTACGTCTTTCTCCCAGGATGCACTGGCTAGACTCCTATAGCCAATAGCAACATTTCCTGAGTTTCCAGAAATGACGAATGCTTTTTTAATGCAGAAGTGCTATGGCTTTACTGCAGTCACAAAAACAAATTAAATTAGTATTGACCTCCATGCTGCAGTAGCTGTGCGGTATTAGTAGAACATATGACAACTCTGCATACTGCTTCGCATTCAGCTCGACAAAGATGAGATCATCACTGACCTAAAAATTGGCAGCTACCTCTGCACCAGGGAAATCATCCTAGTTTCATTGACCTTGTAAAGAAAGTACCAACATCCATCGTGCACATTTGGAACTTCAAAAGGGAGACTTCTCCAAAACCTCAAACTTTTTGCTGACATAACTGATTTGTAATGTGGGAAGCATTACGTCAAACTGAGAACTGTTCAGTGCTGTCCTACTGGTGTCCCTCAGCCTTGCTCCTGCAATCACAGAGGGAAGCTGAGCTGCAGGAAAGATTTCCAGGCTAAGGAATGGAAGGACAGTGAAACAAATAACTGTAAATAATGCTCAGTGATGAGGACAGCTAAAAAGTAATCATTCACACAGCTTTGGATTTAATGGCTAAAGGCAGTAAGAAGATATTTTGTCCTAGATCCAATAAGGGCTCACTGCTGCTTGCAAAAGGTAGTTGTGTAAAGAGGATGTAGACAAGACAGATGCTTTCAGGGATTTCTATTCTGTAGGCAGAAAGGAGCAGGTTAGCCAGAAGCAGAAAACCTTAATGTACAGAAAAATGTGCATGTAGCAGCATCTGCAAAAGATCAAAATTTTCAAATGAACTTATTCAGATTACTCATAGCAAAGAGACTGAAAGGAATGAGTCAAGAGTCCTCAAATCTTTTAAAACTTGGATGTACAGTCAATGAGTGAATGGTGTGATTTAGGGAGGTATAAGACCCTAATGAAGATCTTGGTCAACAGTAGAACAGTGAACTCAGGATTCTATGAAGAATAAATTCAGCTGTAACTACAGCTAAAATTATAACAACTGTCATGCAGAATTGTCTCAGAAATGGTTTCAGGAATGGTTTCATCACACAAACCTCTTGTCTTTTTTTGTCAGGAATACTTTGCTTGCAGGTTTGCAATGATATGTACACTTACACTTCTCAAAGCCATTTGACTTAATACCGCATCACCTTTGATTGAAAAACTTGCAGAGAATGAAGAGCACTTTCTTGAAAAGTGGTACTGAACAGAAGGACACAGAGGTCGTTGCAAATAATTACCCAACTACAAGCACTTAATGCAGTGCTGTGGGAAAAATTGGCCAATGCAACACATAGAACTATAATAAGGGAACATGAAGGAAAAGAAGGAAAGTGATTTTGAATTAATGACTGCTATTATGATACTTTGTCCACTTCTCATTTTCATGCTTCAAGAAAGATGTGAAATACTGCAGAGAATTCAAAGGAGAACAAAAGTGACCCAAGGGATGTAAAGAGAGCCCCAAAGAAAAGTCTTATATAGGCTGAGAAGTGACTCAATCTGCATTTATAGATATTTACACAGACAAACAAGATCTGGGGCAATGTTTTAAGGCCATATATGAAGACATAACAAGATCTAAGGTCTATTAGCTGAAGTTAAATGAATTGAACCTTGAAATAAAACCATCTTTCTAGCTATGGTGGTAGATGAGTATTGAAATAGGTTACCCTATGCTGGTGGGTTTGAAATTACTTCTTGTCTTTAGGGTGAAATCAGTTGCCTTTCTGAGTGGTATGCCTTTACCCCATTACTGCCAAAAAGTCTGCAGAGATAGGACTATTTCTAGCTTCGGAAATGAGGAACCTGGGACCCACAATTCTCTAAGTCCTTCATGGACCAGCGGCAGAAATGCAGAATTGCCTACCTTGTCCTCAGGTGCTTTCCTATGTGCAGGTCCCTGATAAGGCAGTGATTACAGCACATTCTGAGTTCTTCAAGGCATGTGTTCATGAACTAGCAAATAACTTTTTTGTTTCTGCACAATTTATCTGTGTTCCTCTCTAGGCAACTTGAGACCAAAGAGGAGTCTGAATGGAGGCAGGGCAAGGAGGGATGTAACTCTTGGGTTTGTTAAGAATCAGGTGTAGGTTGGAGCTGTGCAACGGGGTTTGCTGCTGGGCGCATCTGGGCATTTTTCCCCTTTCCACAGCATGGCCACAGGTACTGTGGCAATTTTTAGTTCTCCTGCTTGGGCCTGTGGCTACACAGGCGCTGTGTACTTATCTTACCTACTTTTAAATCATCTTCCTGCCAAGACCTGGCCTTGTGGTTCCACTGCTCTGCACATCACTACTGAGGGAATTTTGCTGACCTGACCAAGACAGAGAGCCTGTAGGACTGTAATGACACACAACTAAGTTCTTATCTAATGGCTCAGCTCCTGAACTGGTGAGCCCTGAGCTCAAAGAAATGTCAATGCCATTAAGGAGAAGTACACAAATAAGTCGTGTTGATGAAAGTGAGGTGAAGAAAAAGGATTACTTGTTAGTTGGTGGCAGTTTGACTTAGATATGGCATAAATTTATGCTCAAAAGCCCAAGTTCACACATCAGAAAATCTCAGATCTTGTCATAATGGGGAAGAATGTCAAGACCCCCTGTCCAAGGAAGGGTGAAGATAACTGGACAAAGCAATATTTTCTTTGTCCTTTCCAATCTGACTTCGTGTGTTTCACAGTTATGACACTAAAAATCAGGCAACAGAAGGAACATGGAAGCAGAGGCAAGTACAAATTGTGATGGTGCCACATCAGATACTGGACTAGTTGTCCCTGACTGTGGGGAAATGGTAGCAAATACCATTTGTCCCAGTCTCCACTGGCCAACATGTTGTGACAGTGCTGGCTCAGCTAACTGCATTTCTTTTCGTTTTTTTTTTTCTTTTTAACCACTTCTTCTATGAGCAATGAAAAAATATAATTTTAAATTAAAATGACTGTTGAACAGTTTGTTATACAAGTAGTTCGTGTTTTTACAGACTGCATTCTCTAGTCCTGATATAGCCAGATTATTGTCACAAAATTTTAGAAAAGGCAAATATTAGAAGCCTATGGTATACAAGAAACATTGTATACAAGAAACACGATATTATCACTTAAAAACCATTAAGATTGGCATTAAAATTAAGAATAACAAGTCACGAAGTTCAGGATTGGCTACCTTTCAGAACAGTTAATGTACAAATCTTTATCTTCCTCTATTCCAAGTATGTATGTATTTTAGGTGTGCATATAGACTATGTCAGGAGAGGACCTAATGATCCTATAAGCCACATAGGCTGTTAGATATATCCATGGTTGGATCTGCTCTGTTTGTCAGCAATACCTATGTACACATAAAAACACAAACACATTTTTTCTATTGGGACCATAAATTTATATTAGAGTACTTTTAATACAGTCTGCTTTTCTTGGCTTGAAAATATCAGAGTATAATACAACCCTCCGCACTTGCTGCCCATGTTTTCTGTTCCTCCCCTGAAGGGAAGGAGCTTACAGTAAGCGGTGGGCAGGAGATGCCTCGAGGAAAACAAGGTCCTCATGAATAGGAAATGAAACACAAAGTTGCAACCATGAAGGAAGAGCCTATGAGAGATTTTAATAACATTCTTCAAAAGGTGTCTTGTGAACACTCACCAGCATTTACTGCTCAAATGATTAAGTACTCCAGAAACATACATATTCTAAAGGGGGAAAAAAACATTATCTAGTGTTTCTAAGCTCCATCATTTTTCAGTGCACTGTCTCGTGCAGCAAGAACATTTAAAAGGGAAAGCAGTTTCCTTTCCTTGCTAAAGCAGGTACAGTTGTATTTTGGTGTGATTTGCATTGCCACCGGCCCGTGCTGCTGGTGATTGTCGTTAGTGCTGCTTTCCTGAAGGCAGTCAGAGCTGCCCTGGAGCAGCAGCTGCTCCTCTCCAAAGGGCTGACTGGGACACATTTAGTTGGTGTTTCAAGGCAAATGTTGCAGGTCTGGCTGTTTTACGATTTGCTACTAAAGCTGCACAGCCGCATTTTGCCTCCAAATACAACTGGACTTGCTGAGTAAAGACTTACTGTCTGAAAAATTAACTTCTAACTCTGATCTTGCTGCTCCCAAGGACAGCACATGCTGTGGGAAGTCAGTGGACCTTTCCCAGCTCCAAAGCACGCAGGGTTTTGAGATGGGAATCGCCTCGAGAGAGGGACTCCCCAACTCTGCCACCCCACGTGCTGCAGGACAGAAAAGCCCTCTCAAGAGAGGTGTGCAGTGAACTATCTGACTGCAGAAAGCTACTCCAAAGTGCAGGAAGCAAGCATGTACTGGTCAAGGAATTAAATTACTTAAGGCGATGACTCATCCAATAACTATTCAGTGTTTGTGGTTAAAAGAGAAACCTCTGCCAGGGAATGACTAAAATCCATTGGCATGAGCTTTAAAGGAATCATGACTGGGCCTAAACGACCATATACGCAAGTGAATTATTTTTCCACCCCTTTCTACTGAAGTGAGGATAAAGAAAACACACCATCCCTGTGTGCGTAGGTTATTGCTGTGCCAAAGCAGCCCCAGGGCCTTTCCAGCAGCCGTTCTGCACGGGGCCAGGGCCAGGCTTACATTTCCGTGTTCAGTCTGGACTGTGTTTTTGTGCTGTTTTCAAGGCCCAAGCTGGCAGCATGCAGCTAGCTGCAGGGTACTCATTCGTGTTTGGTTGAAGGGTGAATAGAAGGGGAATGAGTGAATTCCAGGATCTTACAGTTTGGCCCCAGAAATGCAAAAACAAAACAAAACAAAAAAAAACAACAATGTGACTGCCTTGTGTGGGCTGTGCTGGGATAACCTGGGCCAGATCTCAGCCTCTTTGCTGCAAGTGGCTGTCACTCGGCAGCTGACAGGATCATAGGATCCTAGAATCATCTGGGTTGCAAGAAACCTTCAAGATCACCTAGTTCAACCTTGAACCTGACCTACCGAGTCCTGCTTCTAAACCACGTCCCTTAGTGCCACACCCACGCATCTCTTAAGTACCTCCAGTGATGGGGACTCCTCCACTTCTCTGGGCAGCACATTCCAATGCTTGACCACGTTCTCTGTAAAGAAATTCCTCCTAATATCCAAACTAAACTTTCCCTGGCACAACTTGAGTCTGTTTCCTTGTATATCCTATCACTTCACCTGAGAAAAGAGACTGACATCCACCTCGCTGCAGCCTCTTTTCAGGTAGAGGTAGAGAGCAGTGAGGTCTTTCCTCAGCCTTCTCTCTTCCAGAACAAACAATTCCAGTTCTTTCAACCACTCTTCATATATTCTATTTTCTAGTGCCTTCAGAGAAGTACTCTTGAGTAACTCAGAGAAATGTGCTGTTAAAGTATGCAAAAAGTAGGAAGGATTCAGTGCAATTGACAGACAAACAAGATGCCAGGTTTTGTTCCCACTGGACTCCAAATTTGTTTTTAAATGAAAAATGCCCTGTGATGTTTTTGTTTTTTGTTTGTTTGTTCATTTCCCTACTGTCTTGCAAGCCACTGTTACTGCCTTTCAAAGGTCAGCAAAATATTTCAGTGTCATGAGCTGTCAGCAAACACGCTTAGAAGAAACCGAGAATATTTTGTTGCTTTTTTCAGGTTTCTGTGGCTGTAAGGAAGCTATGTAGTAAGGGAATAGCCTGGCATGCACACATGTGTATTTTCCTCCAGTAAAGGTTAAAACACAGCCCTGGCATCATTCAGAAAAGCCTTCCCACACCTGCTTTTCATTTCCTCTTGCTATTTCTGGTAATGAAAATTGGAACTATTGCTATAGAGTTGGACCATAGAAGGCTTTGTATATATTTTCTTTTTTCTTAAAAGCAAGCCTGGGAGTAAATGAATGTCTGAGACTCAAAAAGATTAAACCAGAGAATTTCTAGGAGGAGAAGAAAAGGAAAAAGCTTGCCCTTCGTTATTATTTTTTACTACCCATCCAGCTGGGAAGCTCAAGTTGCCTTTCGTCCTTTTCAAATCTTTACTGTTTCTGCACCAGACAATCTGCAGCTTGCAGGAGCTGCCCTTTTTGAAGGTTTAACACGGAAACAACAGAACTGCAGTCTGTTTTACAGAAAGTCATTGAGCTTCCTGTAGAAATAAATTCCTTTCCAGCACTTTCTTCTCCTGATCGCCAGTCAGCCTTTTGTTCTCTGCCTTTGCAAAAGCTTGGCTGTGTTGCCTTGAGGAAAGGTGTTTTTGTAGCCAAATGCATTTTTTTTTTTTCTTCTCCCTCCACCCCAAGTACTACTGAGACACCACCAAAGTCCTTCTCCCCCAGTAGATGCTGGCAGCAGCTGGGGTGCTCTAAATCCTCCGGGAAATCCTTGCTCATGTTTCACACACTGCTGTCATCACTTGGCTTCAGTATGACCTCTGGGTGTGCTCTGTTTTTCTGGGTGGGATTTCTCAACCTCCCCAAGGGAGCTGAAGGACTAAATTCCCTCTGGCCCTGACAAGAGAAGTTGCTGCCTTAATAGCTTTGTAAACAGTGTGGACAAAACCCTCAGAGCAAGACAGTAAGTTCATACCTCATTCAAGTGTTCAGAGTCCCCAAAGCACACAAAGCCTGGGCTACACTTTTGCTGCTTCGTTTGGAGAAACCACTCTGAATGCCTCCCTGCCCCAGGCCCTATCCTAACTTACTCTACCCTACCCTACCATACCCTATTCTAGAACAACTGGAATGTCCCTAATGGAAAAGTTTAAAGAGAGGATTATCTAAGGTGGTCATAGTTTGCTAATGAGGGTAGACTGTACTTAGTGGGAGTTCTGGATTCATAACCTGTTCCCATCTGATTTGCAGAGCTGGGAGCACAGCTGCTTCCCCAGCTGGTGCTCTGTTTGCATGCTAATGAGTGTACAAGGCTGGGACAGAGCAGGAAAGCTCTTTGCCTCATCTAAACAATGCCTGGGCAAGTTTTGGTAGCCAGTTCCAGGAGAAAACACAAAGGACTTCCCTTCTTGGAGGGTCTTGTTTAGTCTGCTCTCAGCAATAATGGAACCCTAGGTTCACACAGCTGGTAGCTCACTCTCCTCTCACCTTACCAGCTTTTCAAGACCCCACTGTCCTGGTTTCTGATCCTCTGCAGGCATTAAGTGGAGAATATGTGTTTCTGCCCTGAAGCTATGTTTTCTACTGATCTGAACCACTAAATCGTGCAGCACTGAGTCACTGGGGAGATTTAGCCCTGGGTGCTCCAACACCCTTAGGCATGTTTGCACATCTCAGGCTGTGACTCCAACCTCCTTTTTTCCTGACAGTGCTTTTGCTCCCTGAGGGGGTTTGGTCAAACGATAAGGATGTTGTTAGTGCCTGTTAATGCCATTTTGAGCATATGGGAACGTGTAGATCCAAGTGTTTTGTTTTGAGATTTGGGCCAGACTATCTCCCGAGATTGGTTGGTGTGTGTGATCTTACACACGCAGTGGCATTCCTACCCTTCCCGCTCTCCCAAATTTTAAATCCCTTTTGCTGCCTCTCCCTGCTTTTGCATCCCATTAAAGTAATTAGCAGATACTTAGGCAGAGCATAGTTTGGCCTACTCACTCTGAAATTATCTCTCTAAATGGAAGCTTTATAGGCAGGTTTCAAACCTCATAGGTCAGTTGAGTGTTTTCCATGCATTGTACATTCCTTTTTAGCATTCATCATGACTCCATCACTCTCACAGCTCAGAAAGACAATCTCTCTGCTTGCTGATATCTGGACTTTAGCAGATAGGAAAAAATCCCAATTGCTATATACAAAAACTAAGACTGAAGATGATGGACTTTGAAAAAAAGTGAGCAGGATCTGCTCCTCGGTTGAGTGCAGCCCTGTGCTTAGCTCCAGGGAGAGCAGGGAGGATGCAGGAGAGCAATTTCCACTAAGACATTACTTTACTGCATTTTGTATCTCATCATTATTCTCCATCAGAATTTCATCTGTGTTCTACAAACCGCAGTGGAACAAGCATACTTTTTAGGAAGTAAGATGTAATTGTTAATTGGTATATGTTACTCATAAAGAAATGTAATAGCTCTAGACTTTCACATTGGCAGTATCAAAGTTTGCTGGCTTACCCATCATCTTGTATATTTTTTAGCAATATATGCTGAAAGTGCTCTAACATCCCCCATTACCTTGAATATTCCTTAAAACAGTAATCTTACCCTTTCTGCTCTTGGGACTATTTGCTGATTAACCACTTGCTACCATTGAAGTCCTAGTGAAGAAATGAGTATGTGGATACAGGGCTCACTGAGCAAGTGATGTTTGACAGTATGCAGAAATACCAGAAACAACATCCCTGGAAAGACCACCATCCCACGCTTTGTGATGCAGGCTGAGCAGTAGCACCTAAACTCTGTGAGCTGCAAACAGCACTGATGAGCATTGCCACACCGTGAACCTCAGCTTCACAGATGAAATGTTTTCCTCTCTGTGGAGTGCCTTATGTAATTGGTCTTGCTTAGGTTCAAAGATCTTCAAGGACATTGGTTATTTATTTTCACTGAAACTACAACAGATACAAAGAGCACAATAACAGTATTAGATATAGCAAATTCTTAGCTACAAAACACTACTTTTCAACATAGTTACCACCATTAGCTGTACATTTTCATCAGTGATGAACAAGAGCCTGCACTCCACGCTCATCAAAATCTGCACCAGTGGAGGTGACCCACTGCTTCACAGCTGCTATGACAGCATCATTGCTAGGAAGTCGTTGCCCACGCGTTCAATCTTTCATTGGCCCAAACAGATAAAAGTCAGAAGATGCCAAGTTCAGACTATATGGTAGATGTGGTAGGACAGTCCAGCCAAGATTGACAATGTGCTCCATGGTCTTCAAGCTGGTATGGGGCCTGGTGTTATTGTGCTGCAAGGAAGAGGTTGTTTTCTTCCATGACCTGACTCTGGCCTTCAGCTTAGTCAGTGTCATGATACAGTAGTCGATGATTAGTCTGGGAAATCCAGAAGGATCACCTCTTTTCTATCCCAGAAGACAGTGCACATCACTTTACCCACATAGGGCTGTGTCTTGAACTTTTTCTTCAATGGGGAATTCAGATGTAGTGGCTTCATGAATGGTCATTTTCACTCTGGCTCATAATGGTGATGCCACATTGCCGATAATGATGCAGTCCAGATCACTGTCACTTGAGCATTTGTGGAACCCAGCCAATGTAAACTTTGCTACCCTTGTTCTCAATGCACTGAAGCTGATATTCAGTTCTGTACACAGTTCCCTGGTTGTAATCCACTGATTCATCTGGATGAGCTGATGGAGATGCTCTTCATTTTGTGGTGAAATAAATTTACATGGCCATCCAAAGTGTCACTTATCTTTCATATCACTGTCAACTCTGCTGAAATGCATCACCGCCTCACTGTGCTCACATCCTCTGGTCTCCACTGGTCTCCAGTGAATGTTGGTTTCCATCAGCGTTCAGCAAGCAGCAATGAATGTCAATGGGTGCCACTTTTTCCGCGTGGATGAATTCAATTCCACACCTTTGCTTCAAATGCACTTTCATATCAGATGCCATTTTGTCAGGCTGGCACTCTGCTGCCATCTGTAGCACAACAATAAGATGTAATGGCATACTGGATATATATTAGATGTAACCTCTACTGCCATACCACCAACATCCACCTTTGACACTTTGGGCCAACCTAATAAAATAGGAGGCATTACTTTCAGAGCAGCAACTGTATTAAAAGAAGCTTCTGTATTCTGCTTTTGAAATAAATAATATTTGCAGGAAAAGATTGATATGAATATAAATGATCTGCTCTAAATTTTTAGGAGGAGGGATGACTGAACAATCAGGAAGGGCTACTTGGTCAAGAACACTTGTGCAAACAAAGAAGTGCCCTGTTTGGAAGAGAGCTGATCTTCTGCAACACATTGTGAATGCTCATTTACTTCATGTTCTTGCTGGTGTTTATCTGCTATGAAGCTCTTGTTGTTTGCTGCAAGGAAATAACTGTTAGTCTGCCTAGTGATGCTACTCTGGGTATGATGTAATAACAGCAAAAAGTCCAGCACCTCAGAATGGATAAAGACTCCATCATTGGGGACAGTGACTGTTTTTGCCCCACAGAACGTGGATAGAGCTTGGCATTGTGAATTCCTTCTTATGCAGGTTGCTTTTCGTGCCTCAGAGTTAGGGAGGATGGAGGCAGCTTGCTGAAACAACCACATTTTGAGTCCAAAAGCCATAAGCAGCTTCCCATTTGAGGCTCAATCTGAATGCAGCTGGATTTGGATCGAACTGTGGCAGCAATTTTCGGATGTGCAGATGTCATGTAGCAAACTGGGACAGGGAGGGGACACCTGCACCCATCTGAAATTACTGTGAGAACTCTAGTCATTGTGCTTGGGCACAGCATAGCATTCCTACTGAAAGGGAATCTGGCACCCCTATTACAGTTGCTGGTTGGCTCTTAACAAAATATGTGTTGCCTCCCCTGTCCTTCATAAAACAAGAAAACAGAAATCAAAACAAAGCAGGTGGAGGACAGCAACGACAAAAAATCTCCATGAAGCGATCAGATAGAGATAGATCCCCAGAACATATGGGTGATGACAAAAACTCAGCACAGGCCCTAAGTCTGCAGAAGTGGGCTCACGAATTTTAAACAATGCTTTCAGTACTTCTACCTGAGACTGATGCTTTATTTCACGCAGTTAAAAACCATGCTTCCAGCATGGCTGGCTGACAGTACAGCAGCCAAGCAGCAGAGACAGCTTTTACATTGCTATACACAATACTTATTGCCATTATGGGATAAAGAGACACAACAATTGCCCTTAATTTAGAAACAAATATCAGAGGGATGCTTAGCAGCTGCGGGAATCGTACATGCACATGCTCTAACAGAGAATCTGTACAGCAGGAGCAAGAGGATGCGTTTTCAAGATGACATGGAAGAAGCCTACTTTGAAGTTCCCAGGCTGAGTAAAATCAATATCTAAACACTTGAGTGAAATGTGTTTGATGTTGTCTACATGTAGAAGCCCAGTAGAGGCCACTTATTATTGAATAGTACTAGACTGAGCAAAGTAGGTCATATTACAGCTTTGTTTGGGAAGCTATATTGTATCTGCCAGAACAGCATCCTTAATGCATAGTGTCTGGCACTGGAGAATAGGTAGGTATGCACTCGAGCCACCTGCAGGACTGAGTACGCAGACAAACATCGCACCGATGTTTGTTCTCTGAAACATTCATCGGTTCAATTGCCAGATTCTGTCAAGTGTCTGCTTGAACCCATCTCGCATGCCAGACATTTTGCAAAGGCTATTTATAAAGTCACTGTGACTGTGGTGGTACTGAAGGTCTGTCAGCATTTCCATTACGGGCTTCTGTAACTTGGCAGTGCGATATCCACTCTAGGCTAGAGTCTGATTTGAAGGGGAATTTTGTTTTCAAACAAACAGTAATCCTCCTTGCACTAGGGTTCCTTTCCCTAAAAGTATCTAATATTGCTGGTACCTAATAGATTTTTGAGTTCTTATTGATTTAAAAAAAAAAAGTTTAAAATTTCCTAATTTTTAATTTTAATTTTTATTTTAAATGAACAGAGACCAAGGTATATTTTTCTGTAAGAAAAACAGATACCTAGAGAACTAGAAATGGCAAGTACCTACCCCCGTGCATTATTTACAGCCTCGTTAGCTGGTGGCTGTATGTGATGTTGGACATGGGGATGTGGTATCCTGATGAATGTGTGTAATGCTGCTCTAGCCACGAAGGGGACTCTCAGATGTTTCTCACAAGAGCTGTCCTGCTGTTACTGAATCATAGAATCCTCAGAGTTGGAAGGAACCTTTAAAGGTCATCTAGTCCAATTCCCCTGCAGTGAACAGGGACACCACAGCTAGATCAGCTTGCCCAGGGCCTGATCCAGCCTTACCTTGAAAGTTTCCAGGGACGGGACATCCACCACCTCTCTGAGCAACCTGTTCCACTGCCTCACCACCCTCACTGTAAAAGACTTTTTCCTTATGTCTAACCTAAATCCACCCTCTTTAAGCTTGAAACTATTTCACCCTTGTTCTGTCACCACAGCCCCTGCTAAAGGGTCTGTCCCCTTCTTTCCTGTAGCTCCCCTTTAGATGCTGAAAGGCCACTGTGCCTGACACCAGCAGACACTATCAGACATTTCCAGGCACATTCATTCACAGTGATCTGCCCACACCAGCTGCTGGACACTACTCACGCACATATGGATGCTGGATAGTCTCAGAGAAAGAGCTTGTCATTGCTCCTCTCATTTCTTAAGGCCCCTTTGGACCCCTTCAGGCAGAGTCTGGGAAGACGAAGGCCCAGTTAGCTCAGTGGTTTTGTGCTAGGCTGGTTCCAAGCATATGAATGTGGATGACCTCAGCTGTGGCTTAAGTGCTGTGTTTATGAGCAGGATGGAAACATCCTATACCCACATGTTTGGCAGTTGCTCTGCCTCTGTGCCTGTACATGAAGTGTGGTGGAGCCATCTTCTTTGCAACTGGGGCTCAACTCCAACGGGAGGTGGGATTTCAGATCAGAGATTACATGGCACCTGGTGCTGCTGTCCTTCACCACTGCACATGGGTGCGGGAAGAGGCATTCTGCAGATATGCCCTTCCTTGCCCTCCTCCTTGCTCCCATCCTACGCTTGTAGCATGGCTCAAGAGGAGCACAGTGCCTGGCAGCCACAGCTCCTTACTGCCCTAATACAGAGTCTGAACGTGCATTGATTTTTCAGTTTTTCTCAGACTGCGCTCATCCGTCATTTTATATTACTGGAGATGCCATTAGCAATAAAATAAAGGATGAAAGGTACAGAACCCATTAGAGTGCTTACTTCATGTGTATGAGAGAGTGAGTGAAACAATTAAAAGCACATCAGCTTATAAACATGCTGATACAGTTATTAGTGCAGTGAATAACATTCAGAGCATGATACCAAGTCATGGAGATGAAATCTCCCCTTTCCTTTCTCCTTCTCTTCCTAGGATGCAGAAAGGGAGATAGGATATTTCATAACTGTGCCAAATGTGTGCAGCCCTAGATATTGTGCATGAGCAAGATGAAAAGAAGATTAAATAATAAAATCAAGGAGCACTGCACAACAGCCACTCTGCAGTTGGCTTATACTTGACTGAATTTCAGTCCAGTGTTAAAACCAGAGTGACAGGGAGGTTAAATGTAAAAGGAGAGTTGTACAGTCCTGAAAGTATCTTATAGTAAGCTGGGAAAAGCAGAAGTGTTTGGCACAAGAAAAAAATGAGTTTTTCTCATTCATGCAAGTATTTAGACAAAATCCTTCTGAGATCTTGACACTCTGTGAGAATGGTGTGAATAAGAATAAAATATGTATAAATATTAGGTGATAAGCAGTCACTCACCTTCCTGAGCACTTGAGTGTCATTTGTAAGGAAAAATATTCGATGTTTGTCTTAGGCAGGTTTTTTTTCTATTATTATGTGCCCTTTTCAGACAGCAGCCTTGGGAGATGTGCCTGGTTTCTAGAGCCCCAGGTACTTTCACTCCCATCAGCAGAAAGGAGCACATCTCGCTCGTGACATTAGGCCTCCTCCTGCAGGTTTTAGACTCCAAAAGTTAGCGTGCTTGATGCCTCTGTAGGTGCCCTTTGTGAATGGCCTTCTAGCTCTTCTAGGCAGTGTCCCAGGAAAAGAGCTCCTCCTGCTCCACTTGTGAGCTCCAAACAGTCACTTTGTTTTCTATCAGAGAGAAAAATGAGCTTTGGAGGAGTCTCTGGGGATGCTATAA
The DNA here is from genome assembly GCA_037305975.1 of Chrysolophus pictus. NCBI lineage: Eukaryota > Metazoa > Chordata > Aves > Galliformes > Phasianidae > Chrysolophus > Chrysolophus pictus. The sequence continues at coordinate 36,056,399 of CM074578.1, forward strand.
CCCAGCACTTGGGTGCTGGATGCAGAGGTCCATGACAAGATGAATGTGGTTCTAGTTTATCTCCCTCTGGCAGCTGAGGGAGTCATGAGGGGCTGTGACTGCAGGGAGACGCAGTCCTTATTAAAATACATTGGTCATAGGTCCAAGAAGGCAGAGGTAAACAATAACAAAGAGAATGAAATAAGTGATTTTACAAGTATGGTCAATTCTTCTATGTCAAGAACTTTAAAGGAAGAACTTGGATTCATCTACATTTGTTTAAGAGAGCCTCAGACTGCATGTAACGGCAAGGGTTGTGTACCTTCTATTAGGACATGTTTGCCCTTGTAGGACTCTTCTATCTTCTCTGCTATTAGAAAACCACTGCCATGATACATGCCTCCTAGCTGGGTATGATAATGTCCCATTGTAGGGTGGGTGAGTCAAGTATGATGAGGGTGAAGAGGTGGCACAATTAACCCAGCCCTGCCATGGGACTTGCTCTCCATGGTCTCCACATGGCCCTAGGTCCTGTTGGTTGCCGTTGCTACATGCAGAATAGCCAAGCCAGCCAAGGTGAACTCACTGAAGTGTAGCCCAACACTGTTCATTAAGTGCTCTCTGGAGTAACCAGGTTCCTTCTTTCTAGAAAATGATGCCTATGAGAACAGAGCTTAGCTCTGTGGACAGACTGTTGCTAGAGCTCAACTGCAATGTGTGTGAAGTCAGAGAGCTTGTCCATACCAGCACTTCCTCTAGTTAGTCTGTATCAGTGCAAATCTCTGGACTGATTTGGGTTGTGGCTATCTGTGCCCACTGACCTTGCTATATGTGCAGGACATATGTCTAAAAGACATTCACGAACAAAAATCTATACTGGGTTCAGTGACAAAATGTATTCATTCATCCTGTTCAAAATCTGCTTAATATCTCACCTTTGAACTAAATGAAAACAACTGAGTGTTTACATCAGGCTTAATAGTTCTCCTTGGAGTAAAACTGTGGTGCTGTGATGCATGAGTTCAGTCATGTTTGTGCTTGACAAGGATGTAGATGTCAGAAGTTGAAGGTGAAATAAAAGAGAACAAAATTGCCCTCGATCAAAGTTGTTAGTTTAGAAAAAATGGATCATTGAGGGGGGAGGGGAAAGAAAATGGAAATGATCTTCTTATTTTTTCCTGTGTAGTTTTCTAATTCTGCTTTGAACAACAAACACTGCAGTACTTGAGCCTCTGATTCAACACCAAGTTTAAAGCTGAGGTAAGAAAACGCAAGATGGATTCTACGAGCCTGAGCATGCTATAAAGAGACATGTGGTGTCAGGGCATTTCCATGGCCGGGGGGCAAGCGGCAGGGTTACAAGCACACGTTTGGGCAGCACGAAGGCTTTCTCCTTCCCCGGTGAGCATGAGGTAAGTGTGCACAGGGAGGGCTGAGTGCAGCACTGTCGCACACCCTTTGGTTCCTGTCGTGGGATCAGGAAGGAAATGCTGACTAACAGAAAAGCTCTTAACTGTTTTGTGTTGTTTTTTGTCTTTTTTTTTTTTTTGCCACCGATCCCCTAGCATTAAGCAATAGTGACTTTGCATTGACTCATTTCAGATATTCCAACTACGGAAAAATAACTGAAAGATCCTAGATCTGTCAGAAAGCTTGTTTTGATTCAGGTATTTGCTTACCCAAATATGTAACTAGATCACATCAGAACAGCAACGTACTCATTCTGGATGCCTCAGCTTGTGCTCTAAGGGAAACTGCCAAATGAGATTATGATTTCCCTTTCTTGTGTAAAGCACCAGTGCCCAAACTTTTTAGGTCAATGGGCCACGTGACTTACCACGGTGGCAGTCAAAGCTGTGCCATGTGCTGCCTCTGGCCAAGCACAGCCCAGGCAAGCTCCTGGAAGCCCACACATCCTGGGAGCCAGCAGCTTGTATCTGAGCAGCTCATGCAGTTGTATCTTCACTTAAACTCAGGCAGTGGGTGAGCTAGATGATTTTGGGGGGTCAAGAGCCTGATTTATCTCCTGGAGAGGCTGGGCCCACGGGAAAAGTGGAAGTCAGTAGCTGGCTGTTGCTGTCCCTATAGAATTTGGATCAATCTTTTGGGTTTCTGAAAAGAGGGTATGTGATGTAAAATGAAGTTGTGGCCAGCCAACTGCTGCTAAGTGAACTGAGCAGTGAACAGATCTGGTTAAAATGAATTCTTTGGCACAGATTTTCAAAGTGGATTTCTGTGGTTCCTAAATCCCAAGGGCTGGGAGACATTTTTGTACCTGAGAAGATCCTTTATTTGCTTCATTTTCTTCTTCTTCCAAACAAATAAGGTTGTTGGAAGGAGAAGACTTCCAAAGATAAAACCTTGTATGTGTGAAAAGATAGCTTAAGAAATGATTAGAACAAATGTATGAGAATGAATTAAAGACACTCAGCTCTTTGCTTTGCCACAACTATTTCCTGGTCTGTTTATTGCAGTAAGTGCCTGTTAATGAGTTGACTTGAGCTCTCAGATACATGAGCTCTTACCCCGAAAGCTATGTCCTGGTAAAAACAAAGTGCTAACAACAACAACTCCAAGCCCTGCTCAACCAATTCTTGGCGCTGAAAGTGTTAGTAAGAGCTAATGTAGTAATTAAATGTACCCAATGCTTTCTTACTTCACAGATGACAGTCTGTGGTTTGTCTGCCCACCCAAAATGCGTGGGAGGGCAAACCCAAGCCTTAGAGCTCTAGCTGCACTGAGTGTCTCGTCACTTTCCTTATCAAGATTTTCACAGTCACTGGGAAAGGGTTGCACCCATCAGCATGAGACATTCCAGCAAGGAGATGAGATGACTTTCCTACAATTCAAGTTGCACAGGATTCCTGCATAATCATCCTCCATATCTCATCTTCTGCTGTGCACCTTTTCCCTCCTGTGAAATTTCACATTGTTTCTTCATCTGAATCTGAAGGAAACTTGCAGGAGAAAGCAGGAGTTTAAATCAAGAATTAAAAAAATTGCCTTTCCCCGAAGACCTTAGAGGTATGGACAAGGTTGTTCTGTAGTGACCCAGGCAAAACTGAGCACCTGGACTTCCAGAAATTCCATGACAAATACCTGACAAAAAGTCCTTGACAAAAAGCTATTAGAGCAAATAGCTGCAGGAAGAAGGGAAAAACAGTTGAGGGCTGAGAAGCGCAGGGCACCCAATAGGCTGGCATTTCTCAGCATGGCTAAGTGCTAGCAAGAAGTTCCAACACCTTATCTAGAGCAAGCATTTGAAGTATGTCAGGATGGAAAGGAGGGGAAACCACTGTGGCCACAAAAGTGTACACAACCTGTAATTGGTTCATGAGACAAGAAGGAGCTGTAATGAGCAACTAAGAGATCTAGCAAGATGGAGTGAGCTGGCAGGAGGGAAGCTGCTGTTGGCAAAGGTGCAGTGCTTAGAGGCTTGGGTCTGCTGCCCTTGAAAAATGTTTGCTTGACAGCTGCATGGGAAGGTGTACTTTCTTCCTCCATGTCCTTAGCTTTTAGAGGTCAAGTAATTTAAATACTGTTTCTAGCCCTGGTGTTATAGGCATGCAACGTCACCAATGTTCAGATAGATAGATATAATTTGGATTTCTTTACCAAGAAGTCCTCAATTGTCTTGATGCTACTGATAGATACCATCACATTCCTTTTATTCCCTCTCTCCCTTCCTCCTCTTGCTCTTGCTGCTGTCTGGGACTCTCACCCTCTCTGAAAAGAGCTGCATCAAGGGAATGTCAGGTTGGGTGTTAGGAAAAGGTTCTTCCCCAGAGGGTAGTCAGGCATGGAACAGGCTCCCAAGGTCACAGGATCAATCTGCCAGAGTTCAAGGAGCATTTGGACACTGACCTCAGGCATAGGGTTTGAAATTTGGGTGGTGCTGTGTGGAGCTGGGAGCTGGACTTGTTGGTCCCTGTGGGTCCCTTCCAAGTCAGGATATTGTGTGATTCAACAAAAAGAACTGGAAGGATTTGTGAGCATCTTTTTAAATGGCAGCATCAATGCACCAAACAAACTACCATAGCTATTAGAAAACAATCAAGATGCTTCAGATGAATACAAAATGAGTAAGAGGATACTATTTACATCTACAGAGGCATTATAAGGTAATATGTGACGCTCACTTTAGTAGTAGATCACTCTTTCTAAAGAGGATAGAGAAATCTGGTGATAAAACAGCTGAAGTGAGGAGGGGGGGCTTCTCAGTGGAAAGTTAACAAGTGGGCTGGGCTTGCTCATTTAGACAGAAGGTGAATAAAAGGAAGCAAAGAAGAGCATCCTCTGGCACACAAGCAATGAATATTGCACTGTCTGAGTTAAAAATGAAGTGAAACTGAAAGCTAACAATTTCCAGTAAATGGTAAATATTTTTTCAAAAATCTGACAAGTTCATTTCCACAAGGCATGAAAAAAGCAAGGTATTATTTGGGATTTAAACATTTAAATCAATAAAAGTATATCTATTGTTATTCCGTGTAGGACAACCAGAAAACCGAATCGCCTAACATTACAGGTTATAAGCCACTTTCTTTTCATGCTGCAGGTAAACTGAAAACTATTTTGGAGATCATGCTGCTCCACAATTACTTAACAAGATCTTGGCACCTTTTTCAGAAACATCTATAGTTGGCCAGCCTCAGGCAGGGTGCAGAATGCTTTACCCTTCTATGGAAATCCTCTTATTCCTAGCACAATGAAGAAATCCCATGTGAACACAAGTGCAGTGGACGTTGGTAGCTCATTTTTCTGACACTAAGAATCAGGAATGTTTGAAGGAATGGGTAATGGTGTGACCCCATGTGCCTATCTTCGTCTCCAAAAAAGGCTATTGCAGGGTGCAGAAACAGCCTCTGAATAGCCATATAAAGGCCTCCAGGACACAGTGCAGGAACCACCCTTCTTCTACTCAGCTTTTACCCAAGAAATATTCAACAAATCATGTAACCCAGAACTATAACAGATTGTCTCAACAAATGGCACCATGGGCCTGTGTACAAGATCTTCTTGTGTGTGTCACTGTGGACGCTAAGAGAAGAACAGCATCTACACATAAACAAGGTGAACCAGGAAATTAAAATTAAGAAGCTTATTTCACATTAAATTAACAGCTCTTAATGGCTTTTTGATCTGTAATTCTGTATGAATTTACAGTAAAGAAACAGACTTGTTTTGGACCAGATAATCTTGCTCCTCCACATACATGAGGATTTTGCAAACCTTTCATAAACATCACGTCTTGTTGCATTTGGGCACAGAAATTAAAGTTGCCTAGAGGCAGCTTTGACTTGTGTGACCGACACTTACAAAGCAAATCACAGTAGGTTTTACTGACCTTGGCAAAATCAGAGGTCATATTTTCACAGATATAAGCCCAGTTAGATATATTCCCCTGACATATTCATTGCAAAAAGCTTTCTTTCTCTACCTCTACAGAATGTAATGCGTGTCCTCACCTTCATTCTTCTCTCTTCAAAGTATTACTGAGGCTATTGAGAAGGAAATTGAGTTCCTTTTAGAACATTTCAGAACAATTATTCAGGGCAGGATTTTCTGCTATGCTCTTGAGTATTTTTAAATTTATGAGTTCTCTTTAAGGCTTATTAAAGCCCCCCATTAGGTGAGGCAGCTGAAGCAAGATGAACCAAACAGGACTCTTAAAGAAAGACTTGATACATTAGGGGCAGATTCTTGCTCTCTTTAGCCTAATAATTTTTAATCCTATAGGCAGTTACAGTTATTTGAGTGAGATACGACGTAGGGTGAATCCAGTTGCCATCCTATGACCCTTACTTATTCCACTAGAAAATCTAAAATCAAACGTCAGTAAATTCCTACTGAAAAATAGCTAATGGAAGAGGAAGGCTGTAAAATCAACGTCTTCATTTTCCCAGTAAAGGAAGCATCACTGCTGACATTCGAGGTAAAACATATAAAAAGACAAAACATGGAAAAAGAACACGATCCAGAGGATTTGTAAAAGCCTAAGACCAAGTACTCTACTTCCCTTCATGCATATTGTGAATCATCTCACATTTCAAAGTGAGCTATTATAAAATTATGGTAGATCTGAAGCAGCTGATGCAGATTAGCATTCAGTGAAAAACAACTTTACATTTTACACAGCCTGAGAGTTGTTCCTGTGGTTCAAATTTTGCAGCATGAGAGAGACCTACCACCCAGACCAAAGGCCCAGCTAGCTCAGCTACCAACAGCTACCTACGGTAGATAGGGAAACGCAAACAAGATGACAGTGATGTAGATACATACACAGATCCTGGTCATCTCTAAACTAGATATTTCCTGAGCCAGAGGTGATATCTTTGAGCACAGCAGCTCATGATGAGCTTTCCTTATGACTTTGTCTAATTGTCCTTTGGAAACCATTGAAGCTTTTGGGACTTACAATATCCTGTGACAGTTCTTCAGTGTGATCTTTGCTTTGCAAAAAAGTGCCCCAATTATGTTGAAACAAAGTTAGAATCACAGAATCATAGAACCCTTAGAGTTGGAAGGAACATTTAAAGGTCATCTAGTCCAACTCCCCTGCAGTGAACAGGGATACCACAGCTAGATCAGCTTGCCCAGGGCCTGATCCAATCTCACCTTGAAAGTCTCCAGGAACGGGACATTCACCACCTCTCTGAGCAACTTGTTCCACTGCCTCACCACCTTCACTGTAAAAGACGTTTTCCTGAAGTCTAACCTAAATCCACCCTCTTTAAGCTTGAAACCATTTCCACCTTGTTCTGTCACCACAGTCCTTGCTAAAGGGTCTGTCCCCTTCTTTCCTGTAGCTCCCCGTTAGATACTGAAAGGACCTACTTCTGGTAGGCTAAAAATTTGATACTGTATACATCCTGTAGTATAGGAAGAGCAAATAATCACTGCCTTTCCAGCTCCTCCATGCTATTCAAGATTTCCCAGATACCCAGCACTTCACTGCTTAGTCAACTTTCTCTCTAGAAGAAAGACTTCTGGGTTGCTTACTTGCTTCTTGAGTCTTTTTCTAGACTTGTAATCACTTGTGTTGCATGTTTTTGTCCTTCTTCTGTAATTTCATTACTATTTTATTTTATTTTATTTTATTCTTTAAAGATGGGAGGATCGACAGAGGATTCAAGATATGGGAATAACAATAATTTTTGACTTCTATTCCTTTCCTGAGATGCTATTTGCCCTTTTTGGTGCTGTTAAACCTAATGTTTTTGTAGAATAAGCTTAATTTTAACACCAGGATAAACTATCTGAGGGCTAAGAACTAGCCCTCTACCACTGTGCCTCTGAAGTTAGGGTTGCCTTTCCCTGAGCACACAGATATCATGTTCACAGGCACTGAATTTTGCCTGACATCTTATTACCCTATTGCTTAGTAGCACAGAACTAAATTGTGATTCTACACAGTCATCATTCATTTTTACAGCTTCAATAGCTTAGTATCATCGATAAACCTCATCAGCTTCTCTCCATTGCCTTCTCTAGGTGGTTAATGAATATGCTTAACAAGAGAGAAACAGAACAGACCTCCACAGGACCTTAACATTTATCCCTCCTCTTTGTTTCATTTAACTTTAATCCCTGAAAAACTTTCTCTCTAGTTTAACATCTTAAAGACTCCTTAGTAAGCATTATTGTGAAAACTGGTTTCATATCCACTCCTACTTCATCAACCGAATGAATTATGTCTACATGTTCATTGCCTTCTCTAGGAAACTAGTAAATTTGTGAAAGTGGTTTCCCTGTATAACAGCTATTATGAGTCTTCTCCATTATATCATATTTTTTTCTATGCATTTACTTGATCTGTGCTTTTACAAAAGTTTTTGTTGATTTGCCCAGTCCAGCTGCCACTCCTGCTGATAAGGCAGCTCCCTGCTTGCCCTGCCCTCACTTCTTAAAGTCCTGTGCCAGGCCATGACACTCAGGTTTGCAGGAAGAGAAGACTATGAAGCAGAGTATTTCTGAAATGTCCAAGGGATGCAAAGACTGTTACACAGACATTTTCAGGCCTCCTTCCTGGAACTGCCATCTGCTAGCAGATATGTTAGCATCAGTTGCTATGGTAGCGCACAAAATACTTTGTTCAAACCCTGGAAACACAGAGTATAGGTCTAGAGCTGGGCTATGGACCAAGAATCTCTGTAAGTGCTGCAGGATGAGAGTTTTATCCCCTTTCTGGCCTATGCAAAGAAATCTTCCTACAGTTAGCATTGTACAGACTTAAGGCTGACATGGCTTCAGTGGCAAAGGGACCTCCTGTTGGTGTGTGACAGTATGCAGGGCCCCTTGTAGCACAAACCTTACGTTTGTTTTACAGCTCTCCCAGCGGAGAGGCCTGCATGGAGCAGCAACAGGCTGTGGAGGGACATTGGAATGGCTGTTTCCTAGTGAACATACGTAGCATCCATTGTGCTTGTGCAGCCTGTTGCAAAAAAAAATGGATGCCATCCCCAGAATGTCAGCTGAATATTGATTTTGTGAATGGGGGCGGAGGGAAAGGGAATGAAATAAAAGGCCATTGTTGTCGGTACTGCATATAAATAGCTGGGAGGTTAATTTATGTTATTTATGGAAATTTGGAATACTGGGAATGCTCTAATGCTTATTCCAGCTAGACTATTAGTGCAGCTTGAGTTCTTATAGGCATGCATCACTGTGTTATCTGGATGTCTCCAGGCCCTCTTTAAAGGCAGCCAGGCAAGGCTTTAAACAGAATGGAAAGGGGACTGTGAAAGAAAGTATCATTTCTGCAACTATTTATAGCCCTAAAAGGATGCTTGCAATACAAGTGAATGTGAGAAATGCTTTTGTTTACCAAACGCTGGAGAAAACTACAATAAAAGAAAGAAAAAAAAGGAAACCTCCTCCAAAAGGACAACTTTTAAGGATGATTTAAAAGGAAAAAAAAAAAAAAGCCAACCCTACAATGTAAAGCTCTTTTCCTATTTTGCTCTTTCCAGGATACATACATGACTACCAGAATTTCCCTTAACCGAAGAAAACACTTCAGGCCAATTTACGTCTGACACTTACCTCACAACCTTGCACAAAACACTTATTAACCCACTGGTGTGTGCAAACTAACACAAATTAAGAAAAGGAAAAAAGCAAAGTGCCTCATCTTTTAAGGGGATGATGAGGGGACAAGGAGGATAACTGTGACGGGCTCGTGAACCTTCTGTTGCGATGGCTTGTGCAAAAGGTGTGACAAGGAGACCCGGTGGTGGAACGCCTGTGCTCCATCAGCTAAAAATATTCCCATGGCTGAAGCAGAGAGTGGATGAGAGTGTGCCAGAGGTGGGGAGGGCAGCGAGCCCGGTGCTGATAAACAAATGCCCCAGAGCAGCGGGACTGTAAGCAGAGCCATTGTCTGTCATTTCCTACACCTTCAGGGGCTCATTCTTCTGCTGAGATGCACAAACATAGATGCTTTTTTTTTTTTTTTTTTTTTTTGACAGAGTATCTCAAAGAGTGTAAAAGCAAAAGCCACCGCTAAATATAGAAGGCTGTCACATGCTGTGTTTAGTCACAGCGCGATTCACTGCGAGCTGCAACGTGCCTCGCGCCGCAGCGCTTTTACCTTGGTTGTATGTGTTTGAGGCACTTATTGTTGGTGCACATCCCTTCCCCCTCCCTCTAATTCGGAAGTGCAAATGTGGACGGAGCAGTCAGCAAGAGGCAGTTCTGGTGGTCCTGCTGGGCTCTGAAGTGTACAGGCATGTCTGAAACAACATGGAAAGAGCTGGTGTAGGGGGAGCGAATGAGTCACTTTTAAAGCAAAGCAGCAAACTGGAAAAAGAAAAGAAAAAGAAAAAGATCTGTGTCTTGACTCAGTGCCCAAAACCTTCAGCTGATGCTTCGTTGCAGACTCTGAAGTTCAGCTCATTTTTCCTCTCATTTGTTCTCTTATTTTTATGCCTTACATAATGGAGCTTTGATTCATAGAAATCTATTTATATAGTCTAGGATTTGAGCCAAACTCTGGAGTCCTAACTCTGTCCTTACTCAGGCAAGATGGCCATTGTGGTTACTGGTATGAATGAGGTTTGCTAACCCTATTTGTTCAGGGGTGGATTCCTGGGGGTGAAGTTGGATAACCCTGCAATTCCTTGTATTTTTGCCAGGGAATTGATTTAGTGTGAGGAAATCTGGTCAGCACTGCAGCCACAGGGGAAAGCGCACCTTTTTGCTCTGGGTGGGTGGGTATGATGGGGCATAGTGTGCCAGGTCTGTCTGAGAAGCTCGCTGACCTTTATCTGACAGGCTGGCAGAGAGGGGACAGCTGCCAGTGAGAGAGCTCCCCGCTGACATCAGAGCTATTCCTGGGGCTAGCTGCAAAACAGCACGGGAGCGTGCACTGCTGCAGTGCTGAGGCTGGTTTCAAATCCTCCCCATTTAGCAGCTCAATCCCTGCTAAATTAGTTAGAGGAGCAGACCTGAGGCAGACCCCAGGGGCTGGGAGCTTTTCACCCAGATAAAAATGTGAACCCCAAAAGAAGCTCCTCCTGAGACTGGATGTGCCCAGGTATATTTTTGGCGGTCTGCTGATGCATCAGCTCACTGGCCACTCTTATTTCAGTGCAAATGCTCTTATAATCCTGTTTTTCATGGCTGCACATGACAGTGTAGTATCTCTGAGACTGCTGCCTCTTGGTCGTGTTTGATGACACCATGTTTGTATTTTTAGCCAAACTAAAAGAGATCTCTGTAATGATTCAGGGGGAACTAGAGGAAGTGCTTTCACTTTATGCTAAAACACATATATGCACACATATTTATATATAGCTATAGATATATTTGCCTACTCGCTGATTTCTCACAGTTCAGAACACATGCACCATAGATAAGGTGCTCCAGTTTTGGGCAATGAAATAGCCAAACATGCACGCTCTCCCTTTTCCTCCCTCAGCTATTATTCTGTGAATGTCGGAGATAAATGTCATTTGTAAATCCCACTCACTGCTAACATTAGTACTATGCATGTGTACTTCCTTTGACAAGTAACCCTACCAGAAAAATCTTGCAAGGCAGCAAACTTCAAGCAGATTCTTTCAAGCATGGATAATCAGTAATTGGGGGCATCTGTCTCTGCTGAGCATCCACACCTGCTCTTCTTCAAGGTTTTCCAGGTTGGGGTAAAGTATGCAGTCAAGGTAGAAGAGCCTTGAAACATTTGATACTATTTTTCCTTGTTATAAACTCGGTTATCAACCTTCTCTCTGCTTTTCCTTTCTTTCCCTTTCTCCTTCTTTTTCCAGAGTTGACACATGTAGAACACAGCGCAGCCAAGCATGCACTCTGTAGCGCATTGGCTCCTATTGCGAGAGGCTGCTAAGCTGTCCCTACAGACGGGAGCTGTATGCTGGGCTTCTGCTCCTTTTCACCTGCACCTCAGCTCCTGCTGTGCTGGAGGCTCTCCAGATGTGAAGGTCTGCTAAGGTCTCCACCCAGCTGCCTTTTGGAGGTGCCTCTTCCTCCTGTATCCCTAGGGCAGGCCCTAGGAATGCTCACCTTTGAAATCAGGCCTGGGAGGTGGTGAGAAGTGGTATTGCAAACAGCTCTGTCCCCTGTATGTCCCTTCCATCTCATTCAAATGTCTTTAAACCTTGAAGCCATCACTCGAGAAAAAAAGATGGAACAGAAAACCTGAAAGATAAAAAACCACTTCACTTAAAAAACAAAAGCAAAACAAAACCAACCAAACAACAACAACAACAACAACAACAACAACAACAAAATGAACACCTTTTGAAATGACAATACTAAAGCACAGACTTTAGGAAATAAATATGCTTCCAGGCTGAGATTTTTATAAGTCAGCCTTAAAAACCTTGCTAATAGTGCCATGGTTGCCAAGCTATAAACTTCTAAGACCAAAAGTTAATAACAGAGACACTGTCCTAATAGACATTTAACTGCAATGACAATAGTAGGTGATACAGCAATAACAAAATAATGGTCCCTTGCAAATAAAGGAGGGATGATGCCTTTCCATGATAGCTCTGCACCACACTGAGTGCAATCACTGTCCCAGGGTTTTATGAGGAGCAGGCAGCAACTCACCAGTCATTATGTCTGGGTTTGTCTACCAAGGCTGCAAAGTATTCAGGTACATCTGAAAACCCTGAGAAAACTGGACTTTCTCAACAACGGCCTTATATCATGGACTGGTGCATTGGCCAGGCTGCTTGTACACCTTGCCCCACCAGCAAGCTCCTCACCGTCCTCTCGGCCTGGGCATGGGAAGCATGGAGGCACAGAGATGGGATCCCTGTGCCACACAGACCTTGCATGTCCCACATCAGCCTTTTCCAGGCTCTTCTTGCAAATGACACAGCGCCAGCACAATCTATCCATGTAGATCTCCCATAGATGGTTCCTCCCAGTCTTCTCGCACAGTGCCTTTATATCATCCTGGAGATAGATTGAAGGAGAGAGCTTCCAAGAAAACAGGATTTCCAGAGTTAAGTCAGGAGGATAGAACAAGGTAAGAGCAACCCTACGCTGCTCTATCTTACAATAAAATGCCTGGCCCAAATAGCAACCCACATGTATACTGAATGCATATTCACAAGATGAAAAGGCTGCAAAAAGATCTGCATCCTTCAAGCTTGGTGGAATCTGAGAGCAACAAAAAACGTGTGCTGTGGTTGCCTCCTTCACCCCAAAGTGTAACCATTGTCACAGGCAATTTTGCTTTCACTGTTAGCAAATGAAGTTGGTCCTATGGTTTGCTGCAACTGGATACTGGTGTTAGAGCTCTTGTGGAAGCATGACCTTGCAAGAAAATAACATCTGAAGTGGAGACTTGTGAAGCAGTGACTTATATTTTCTTCTTCTGAATGCTTGCACATATTGTTAAAATGTGGCCACAAGGGTTGGCGGAAGGCAAAACCAATAGGAATATAAATATAGCTTTTAGATAGCTGTTCTAAAATATACACCTAATAGCCACAGAGTGTTTTGCAACTTTCTCCTCTGGTCCTAAACAGATACCCACTGACATTAGCAGGATGAGCTTGGGCCTTATAAAACCCCACAGCCATGTACATACTTAGCTTTGCTTTTCCCTTTATCCCACACCGCTGTTACATTTGTGTTTTATCAGCAGCAATCACCCCAAGCTAGGCCATGGCCCTACTATATATTTTTCCCAACAGGGAGGAGTCTTTTGGTGATTCCAGGAGGAGATGAGTGTTAAGTAGCTTTTGGGGATAGCAGAGGAATCTCTGCTGGGTATTTAACCTACATTTGTTTTCAGCTTACAGGAGCGTCTGGATCTAAGTCTGCTGTTAAAGATGAAAAGGAAGTAATTCCAGTAATTCAGTAGGATTTATCTGAATTACTGAAAGGGCTATAGGAGCAATCTTTGTACTGTCTTTTCACTGAGACCACAAAGTCTTGAAAGAGGAAGGAGATTACTGGACAAGTCCGATTTCCTCACAGCTGACAGCCTACCTTCCCCAGCCAGCAGCTCATTTTAATTGTACAAGATGTTCTCTGTTCTATGCTCAGCATAGGGATGACGAATTCAGAACCATGAGGGCAACGTTAGCCTCTGGCAGCCCTCAGCAGGTTGATGAGAGAAGCAAATTCTGCAAAACAAGGAAACAAAGGCAAGCAGCAAGCTGCACAATGCATTTTTTGTCTGCACGTATGTGAAGTTCATTGTCAGAAGGCACCCTTTCCTCCACCCGCAGCAGCAGAAGGCTGGGACTGTGGATGTTGCCAGCCGTGGTTTTGAAGTGACTGGGGCTCCAACACAGCCAGGCGGAGCACTGGATGTTCAGAGGACAAAAGGGAAGGCCCCCTAAAGCCCAAGAAACTGGAGCAAGGCAAGGGAAAGGGAAATGCACCATTTGTCTTTAAAAAGACAGCGACTGAGCAGCTGCATTTCTCTCGTCATCCCCAGTGCTGTGAACTGCTGTGGGAGCTGCTGCATTTTAAATTCAGTGCTGATCTTGTAACCACAATTTGGTTAAACCTGCAGCAGCATTTTAAAATTCTGCTAAAGGATTTTGCCCAGAAATTCTCTGCTTAGGAGCATGTTTGCATACTCTGGTCCTGTCTGTGCTCTTAGTGTGAGTCTGCAGTTTCACATACAGAGCATACAGCATGAGGCATGTGTAGGCAGTGAAACTGACGGCAGACACAGCAGTTGCTTGGGTGAATCAGGTAATTGCTGGGGGAGTTACCCAGAAGCTGACCTTTCTTTCTTGACAAGGGCAAAACAGTCCTGGCATAAGGATTTTCAGATGTTATTGTAAAGACTTATTTCTATAACCCAAGTAGTCAGTATTTTCTCTTTAAGTACACATGCCCAGTTTATGCCTTGCAGATTTCTTGTTCGTACTCCATTAATGTGTAACCTTTGCAGGCTGCCTGTATAGCTCCTTAGCACTCAGCAGCTTAACGTTTTTATGGCAGCAGGAGCTTTGCTGCAATGGTCATTTCCTTCTCCCATTGCTTGGATTATTCCATCATCACTTTTTCACTGCCAGCTCCTTTCTCTTCATGTTGATCGCATCCCTGTGCTGGCTCTCATCTCTGTGATATCAGGCAGAAATAATTTCTCTTCACTTGCAAGCTCTATTGGAGCCTATCCCTACCCTGCCCATAAACCTTCATTCACAGTCAGGAGGTTGATTTTCCCTCTCCTCAGCCATAAGCAGCACCTCTGCTATTTTCTCCCCAGGCTTGGGAGGAGCCGCTCATTAAAAGTTTGCAATGCTCTCTCCCTTTTCTTCCAGCCTTTGTTTTAAGAAAGAGTTTGTTTTGTACAGGGCAGACCAAAACCTTGCAGTTACTTTGTCTGACCTGCTTTCCACCAGGATGGCTGAAACTCCCATGTGCTTGCTTGTGCACTCTGTTTCTGGTTCTAGTTTTCATGTCTGAGTTGAAAACAAGGACTGTGATCTGGTGTGCTGAACAATACAGTGGGGATCCTAAGCCTGTGACAACCACCAGTGACTCATTGTGTTGGAGCGTGCTTGGGCAGAAGGAGAAGAAGGGAGGGGAAGGTACATGGAGTTTTAAAGCTCCTTTCCCTCCCTTCACACACTTTCTTTGATACACCTTGCACTGTCCCTACAGGGGAATGCTGTGCAAACTTTCTGGGCCTGTACCCAACCTTCAGCTGCCATTTTGAGGGGTGTGCTCCAGTTTGGCTTTCTCCAGGAATGCGAGGAGCTACACAGGATGCTTTCAAATACTGCATTATGGTCCGAAGCCAACGGAGTGCTTTTGAGTGGAAAACCCAAGTCAGCCTCAAAGAATTGGGAATTTGGTTGATATCCAAGTCCTTCTGTGCAGCTCTGCTTTTCACATTGTCCTGCCCTCTCTTTTCCTCTGCGCTGAACTGAAAGTTAGGTTCCTGCTTTCCACAAGCTTTTTACTATTCTGCACAGTGCCGTGTTTTGCCATCAGATGCGTCCTCCCTCTGAGATTACCCACGAGAAGAGAAGCATCGCACACAGGAGAGAAAAGAGCGTTGTAAAGGACAGCTTACAAATGACTTCAGTGAGGCAGAGTGATGTGTCATTCTGGCAGAGAGCCCTTTAAAGAGGAAGCGTTGCTCTTAAATACATTCAGCTGGGGTTTCTGAGAACTCCTTTATACCCAGTCATTATCCATTTCACATTCTGGAAGTGGATGGTTATGTTTGCCTATGTGACGCAGATCTTAATAGTTTTCTGCAGTACTACATCATTTAGCTCTCTGCTAATGCAAAGCCAAGCTAGTAATTAACATTAAATGCTGAAAAATGGATGATATGATGAACATTCAGAACATAATGAGAACACAGAGATTTCAAACTTGGAAGCTGTAGTGGTCTTACAACATAACCAATGGTTTCAAATGCCCTGACAGAGCTGGGATTAACAATAGGATATAGTTACACTTGCAAACCCAATTGTTGCTCGTCTGGTAGAAGTGGTACTCTTGGGCTCCACTTCAATGGATAACAGCTCTGGCATCTTTTGTCATTTCATAATGGTGTCATGCTATTTATTCCACAGAAATCCCAGCTGAACCATGAATTATACGCAGATCAGGCATACCACTGAAAATGCAGCTGTGTCAGGGGACGAGGCTTGCAAGGAACTGTTCTACAAGGCCAATTCACGCACTATGGAGTAGGACAATGCAAGTCAACCAGAATAATTAATAATTAAATGATTTGTTAGGACAGTGAAAAAAAGGCCACCAGACTGGAGCCAGACACTGCAAAACCAGCAGCTGGTTCCTTCTGGACAATAAGACAGATAAACACAAAGCAGTGTTTAAGAAAATAGCACAGTAGGACGGCCCCTTTTGCCAAAATGTCTTCACCTGGCTCTGGACCTGGGTAGAAATGGAAATGCAAGGCAACATTCACTCATACAAAATAATATGAAGGCAGTGAAGACAAGGGTAATTGCATGTTTCCTGTGTAATTCTTGTTTTGTTTTGTGTGGTTTTTTTTGAGGGAAAGGTTGTCTCCTATAGGCTTGTATATCCAGTTACGAAGAGACAATCCAAATAGAAATAAAAGGTGAGCAGGAGGATGAGGTAACGAATGAGAATAGGGGAGAAATAGGCAAGGAGAGAAGTGCAGAGTGAACCCAAGGTGAAGAGATTGAAAATGATTTACATAGATTTGACACAAAGAGCTGATCAACCCACGGCAGAGAAAACTCAGCCTGTGCTGTGGAAAAATGTGACTGCGCTGTATCAGACTTTATCCTCACCCTGACAAAGTTCCTCATCTGTATCAAACAGATAATAAGAAAGTTCCTGTAAGAGTTCACATAGAATAGTGGCTTGGAAAATTCAGCACTGTGAATCCTGGAAGTGTGAAAATAGATAGAGGACTGACAGGTATTCGCTAGATTTATCTTGGAAAATTATGTGTGTTATGCAGATTCTACTAAAATTTGAACTTAACTCAAACCTGAAGGCTGGATCACAAAATGTGCACCCCTGGCAAGTGCACAGCTCTTCCTCGTAAATAGCTTACTGTGGCTTACTGTGAAATATTTTATTTTGCCCTTTCTGATAGAAGTATATTTTTAAACTGCCTTTAGTGGAGCTGAATAGAAACTTTTCTACCAAAACAGGATGTTTGGCACTGAGCTTTTTACTTCATGTCCATCTCCCTTGGGCTTATTCTTTTGCTTTGAGTATTTTTAAGGTCTTTAGAATAGCCTACAGTTGAAACAGCAGGCAATTCTAATTTAGCCACAGTCACCTCCTTGACTAGACTAAACTCAGATTACACAGAGACAGGTTATCAAGGAGGAATTTTTCACATACCTTTCAGTCAGTCCTTTTTTTTTCTCTGCTTTTATTTATTTATGTATTTTTGTGTGTAAAAATGCCACAGTCACAATCTCGTATGATGGCAGTTTCATTTCCTAGCATTGTTCATCTCCCCTTACACTCTTGGATCTAAAATCTAGAAAGGAAAAATAAAAATTTTTGAGTATAGTGGGATAGGATCAGCACTGGGCCTGCAGTAGAAATGAGGAAAGAGTAATCTCTATGAATGCATCTTCATATGCACATTCTGCAATGGCATACATTAATTTTTAATCTATTAATTTTCTAAATTATTCATATTAGAGAAATAGAATAAAGAAAGGAAAAGGAATGACAGTTGGTACTTAAAATCTATGTTCCTGTGCATCTAATGTCTTTTTCCTCATTTTGTATGCTCTAATTCTCCTTCTCTCCACTCTGGTTCTCTTGCAGACACAGCTTTGAATGGGAGCGAGTTAGCTGGCAGCAGCAAGTGTGCTCACAATGATGCTCCTGAAGTTGAGCTTCACTGACATCCCAGTGCTGGTGTCAGGGCCAACTTCAGGAATCTCTGCCCAACGAACCCCCATGCAGGGCTCCTTCCCTGCTTGCAATGGTTGTGGATCCACACTGTGAATTACATCAGGCATCTCTCCTGTTTAAAAAATAAAAAGTTATAGAATCATAGAATCAGAATTGCTTAGGTTGGAAGGGTCCTTAGAGCCCATCCAGTTCCAGTGCCCTCACCATGGCCAAACTTGCAACCTATTAGATCAGACTACATAGGGTCCCATACAACTGGAACCTTCTTTTTCCACAAAAGAAGCAAACATGTATTACAGAATCACAGAATTGTAGGTGTTGGAAAGGACCTTTGGAGATCACCTAGTCCAACTCTGCTGCTAAACCAGGTTCTGTAGATTAGGTTGCATATTTTGGGGTTCCTAGGTCTACAAAAGGACACATGCTATGATGTGAGAGTGGGAATAAAGTCTGAAGACAGAGTAGGGCTGCCTTGTGGCAGCATTACTATTGAAGCCTCAGCCCAAGTCCTTCCCTGCATGAAAAGTATGAAGCACCTGAGCTCTGAGGGATTTGAATGGACTCCGAGTTGTGCAGTTTTCCTACATGCTCCTTGGTGGCTGGCTCATGGCTCAGATGCCTCCCCAGTAGAAATGATTATGGTCACCACTTGATGTGTTACATGTGGGCTGAGGATTTTGAGAATCAGGTTGGAAACAAGCCACAGTTTAGCTGAAAGTGCTTTCAGAGTGGATGTGACACATGGACAAGTCTCTGATTTGTAGAATCAGATGAAGTTTTTTTAACGGTCCCTTCTTTTACTTACCTTTACCTTGTTTAGTTGTGCACACGCCTGTGGATAACAGTGGGCAGACCTGGCCTCTGGCTTTTCTGGTCTGCTCCAGCTGTCATGTGTTACCTCAAGACACTCTACAAATCAAAAGCAGCTCATGAAATATGCCTGCAAATTTTCAGACCCACAGATGTATCTCTCTGCGTATTTGCGCCACACACAACACAATTGAAGCTGATCTTGATTGCACCTTTTTTGCATTACTGTCAAACAAACAATGAAAGAGCTCTCAGCAGCATCCTCCAAGGTATTCTGTCTGCGTGTCATCTCCTCACTTGATTTCTTCAGGTCGGCAAGACTGTACAAGCAATCCTCTGCAGTAGCTTTTGTTTTAAATTAAAGATGCTACAAGACTATTATGTCATGAGGCATCATGAACAGTACCCTTTCAGGGGATCAGATTGACACTTCCCCCCTGCAAGTGCACAGTGCCGCAGCTCCATATACTGCTGATATTTGTGTAGGCACTGCATGAGGTCTTCAAGGGCAGGCAGGGATGTACTGCTTTGTTCTCTCACCTGCACTGAGTGAAGGCTGTTATCAGTGCTCAGTTTTTGTTACACTTGGAAGGAAATTAATACGATGCATTACAAGTCTGCTAGGTGATAAGAAAAGAAAATGGTTGTGTTCCTTTGTTTTAAATAGGAGTTGTTTTGTTGTGTCTGTGTCAGGGCATGCAAAAGGGATGAATGTAGCCTGATAGGGAGTGTGTAACTGTAGGGTTTAGGGGCCGTAATTCCAATGACCTTCTCTACCACTTCAACATGGTCTTTGGATAAACACCACTGAACAAATAGTATTGCTGGTGGCAAATTCAGGGCCACTTTTCTTCATTGGGACCTATCTGTCAAAGCAAGATCCAGCAAGCACTTCAGGTGGTATCTCTGGTGGTGAGACTTAAAGGAACCTGGCCTTCACAGCATCTATTGGAAATGTATGGTTTTCTGCAGCATCTTTTCCTGAGATTGCTCGGAGTTCTCCCATGCACAGCCATGAAGCCATGGGGAAAGTCTGTGACAAGATCAATTGCATCCTCATGCATCTTCTTGTAGTTTGCCTCTGAGGCATGAACTGAAGGTACGACCTGGCTGGAGTCCTGTGTTCTATTCACACTGGAGGAAAAAGTGTAGGATTACTGCTTTGGTACACCTACTGTTGTATGGCAAATGGGGCTATGGGTAAATTCACACCACAACCAGTACCACAGAAAAAGGGAAAAACTAAGAACAGCTAAGTACAAATCCAGAGATGAGAACAGCCATAGGAATGAGGTAATGATGTGGGTAGGTAATTCTGCTTCAGCTGTGGGGTGTTCCAGATAGCATAGAGTCCTAACTCTGCACATAGCCCTGGTTAGACTGAGTTGCACAGCTGGCTTATCTGCAGGGTTGTAGTCCATCTCCTGATACAGCAGCACCACTACTTCCCAGAGATCTCCAGCAGCCAGAGCCATGTCTCCATCTTGGTGAGGTTACTCATCAGGAACAAGATGTCTTCTGACTGTCTCACAAAGGTCAGGTCAAATGCACAAAGTAAAAGTCCTCCTGGCTGTTGCTGAGAAGATCTGGAAGGAGTTTCTTTTGGAAGAGATCTCCTGAAAGTCAAATATGGGCTGCATCTGAACAATTAGCCTGCTCAGCAAGACTACATCAGAGGTGGTTGGACAGGCTGCTCTTGCTACCCCAGCTTCAGGCCTCTGTCGGTGGGATGATGGTCTCTGAGATGCATGAGTGAGCTGGCAATGATGGACTAGAGTAGTGAAGGACAACATGATGGCCACTTTTTTGGTTTTCTTTTGATAGGGTAAACTATCTTGTCTCTGTTCTTTTATAGATGATGATAACAGATCCCCTTTAACAAGAAGGTGGATGGATAGCTCATAATCTGGTTTTGAGACCTGACACTGTAAGCCAGAAAGAGCTAGTGGCTCTAATTTTTTATTTATTGCACTTCTGCAGACCCCATATAACTGCTGAAAGGGCAGACCATATTTCTCATCTTAAAGGTTTTCTCCACATGATGTTTTTATTCTCTCTGTTTTTCTGCAGCAACATCTTCTGGCCATAAACCAGCAATAGTCTGGGCACATTTAATCTAAGGAGATTGAGAGTGACCAGTCTTTCAGTGTGTGGTCTGTGCTTAATCTGAGCTGGTCTAAGTAAGAAAGTGATATGAAAATACCTCTATATCTCTGGATTCCCCAGTGAGGAAATTTGAAAATTCTACAAAGATTTTATTTTATTCTTATTAATCAATGGCACAGTTATTAAATGTGGGCTAGCTTTCACATTTTCCCTTTGCCCACTGCCTTTCTGCAGGAAATCATTAAAATTTTCTTGCATCCAAGATCAGAGGAAGTTCTTGCATTTGGCAATTGCAGAAGATTTTTGCTCTTTACAACATCCGCTTGTTATTTTGACTCAGGCCTTGAGCAAACTCTTATTTTACTCTGTCTTCTACCTCATCTTTGCAAAAGGAAGAACAGTTCACGATAGGTGCCTTGAACATAATAGGTCCAAGTAGAAGAAACATCTAGAGATTTTCAGAGCCCTTGGCACAGGGAAGAGTGACCTGCATGTGCCTGTAGACTAACCAGGGCACAGTGGCCCTCTGAGACAAACCAGATATGTCTGATCACAACACAGGTGGTGTTATTACCTCCTTTTCTAAAAATTCCCTTTCTGCTCACACTTAGGCTACCACAGCACTACGATGAGAGGAAAGCTGAATGTTGCTGAGGTCAGACTCCTGGCTTGTCTGCTTTGTTTACACTGTCTGATCCTGCTCAATAACGGGGTTGATATCAGAGGGTATAAGCAGTGTGGGCAAGAGAGATGTGGGGCAAATGTGAGAAAGACCCTTTGAGGTGGGTTGCTTGGTCAACTGTATGCCTGAGCTGATGGCAGCTGGCATGTTCTGGAATCTTGCACCATGGGGTGGCCTTTAGGAGTGACCTTACCAAACTCTGGGTGCCGCCTTTATCTCCTGGGGCCTCTGTTCTGAGCACAATGGCAGACAACAATGCTTTTGTGTTTGTAGGGTTTTCTACAATGGCAGATAAGTAATTATCTAAATTATTCTAAGGGAAACTAAGTATCTGACATAAGTAGATGAATCTTCTCATTTGGTTTGCTTCATCTCTAGCTGGACTGACTCCAATCTCCAATTGCAATTCCCTCTCTCCTTAAAAAAAATCAATACTCCACTAAATCATTGTCTTTTTCAACTCCAAACATGAACATTTTATTGCATGATAACATCTATCTCAAATCCAGGAAGTCATTCACCCTGGATGCCCATGAATTTTAGGGGCCAGTTTTTGGTGATGTAGAAAATGAGCATAAATGAGTTACTTTATGTATTTTGCTCCAGGAGTTCTGAAAAACTCACTGTTTTCAATAAACTTGAAATAAATATTTTGTCAAATGTAGCAGGGAGAATACAGTAACATGACATAAACACACCTCCTACTCTCACTGGAAGTACGACATGACAGTTTAATAGACTAGCATAAGATCTTTTCATATAACCAGTCAGTCTGGACTATATAGGAGCCACCTGTCTATATTTTAATTACATCTTATAATCTGGCACCAAAGCCAACATCAGTGTGCGTCAATAAGCAGCTCATTTTCCTGTGTTGTCAGACCTTATCTGTAGAAAGGAGGAAGTGGTGGAAAGTATGTGCTATGTACTGGCAAAAGATGCCAGAAAGACGTGATGGGGACTTGTGGGAATGTTGCTGGCAGACTTCCACGCTCACAGTCCTGTATAGTTAAACTCCAAATAAACCAGGATGGATGGGACTTTCAGCAACCTGGTCTATAGGAAGAGGTCCCTGTCCATAGCAGGCAGGTTGAAACTAGATAATCTCTAATGTCCTTTCCAACCCAGGCCATGATATGATTCTATGATTCTATGCCACAGGGTGGGACAGAGGCAATCACAAGATGGGCAACCAGGGCACTAATGCAAATGCCAGAAATTCATTCGGACATGCAAGCTTGAGTTGGATAGTCATCTGCCTCTGTGTGACCACCATGTTAGTGCAGAATGATCTGAGAATCACTTTATGTGATTCCCCTCAAAGATGGAAATGTACAGAAAGTGAAAGCAGGGTTGTGTATCCTAGGAGGAATACAGGGCTGTTGTCCGTGTGTGTAGAGATAGGATTATGAAAGCCAAGGCACAGACGGAGCTGAACTTGGCAAGGGATGTGAAAGATAACAAGAACGTTACTCCCATTTTTAAGAAAGGGAGAAAGGAAGACCCGGGGAACTACAGACCAGTCAGCCTCACCTCTGTGCCTGGGAAGATCATAGAGCAGATCCTCCTAGAAGCTATGTTAAGGCAGATCATGCCTGACCAGTCTGGTGGCCTTCTATGATGGAGTGATGGCATCAGTGGATGGTGGAAGGGCGGAGGACTTCTGCAAAGCCTTTGACGTGGTCCTTCACCACATCCTTCTCTCTAAATTGGAGAGGTGTGGATTTGAAGGATGGACTGTTCAGTGGATTAGGAATTGGCTGGCTGGATGCAGCCAAAGGGTTGTGATCAATGGTTCTGTGTCAGGGTCGAGGCTAGTCACAAGTGGTGTCCCTCAGGGGTTGGTCTTCGGACTGGTGCTCTTCAACATCTTCATCAGTGACAGAGACGATGGTGTTGAGTGCACCCTCAGCAAGTCTGCAGATGACACCAAGCTGAGCGATGCAGTTGATAATTGAAAGAGAGGGAAGCCATCCAGAGGGACCTGGACAGGCTGGAGAAGTGGGCCCATGAAAACCTAATGTGGTTCAATAAGGCCAAGTGCAGGGTTGCTCCACTTGAGTCAGGGCAATCCCAGGTATTTAAACCATTAAACAATGGAGGAAGATCTCCTTGAGAACAGCCCTGCGGAGAAGGACTTGGGGGTCCTGGTGGACAAGAAACTGGATATGAGCCAGCAGTGTGCGCTTGCAGCCCAGAAGGCCAACTGTGTTCTTGGCTGCATTAAAAAAGGGGTGGCCAGCAAGGAGAGGGAGGTGATTGTCCCCCTCTACTCGGCTCTTGTGAGGCCCCATCTGCAGTACTGCATCCAGGCCTGGGGCTCCCAGTACAGGAAGGACGTTCCAAGCTCTTGGAACGGGTTCAGAGGAGGGCCGCTAAGATGATCGGAGGGCTGGAGCACCTCTCCTGTGAGGAAAGGTTGAGAGAACTGGGCTTGTTTAGCTTGGAGAAGAGAAGACTCTGGGGAGACCTCATTGCAGCCTTCCGGTACTTGAAGGGAGCATATAAACAGGAGGGGAAACGACTGTTTACAAGGGTGGATAGCGTTAGGACAAGGGGGAATGGTCTTAAACTGAGACAGGGGAGGTTTAGGTTAGATATTAGGAGGAAGTTTTTCACACAGAGGGTGGTGACACACTGGAACAGGTTGCCCAAGGAGATTGTGGATGCCCCATCCCTGGAGATATTCAAGGCCAGGATGTGGCTCTGGGCAGCCTGGTCTGTTGGTTAGTGACCCTGCACATAGCAGGGGAGTGGAAACTAGATGGTCATTGTGGTCCTTTTAAACCCAGGCCATTTTATGATTCTATGATTCTAAGTCTGCCACAATGAACGGTTTAAACTTGGGCTATATATTTGGACAGCACTGACTGCTGCTGGCTTTAGTCCAAAGGCCCAGTGAGAGTCTGAATGAAGTGCCCTTCCTATAAGCTATGTGACATGCCAGGACAATGGCTTATTTGCATTTTTATCCATTTCTTTACTTATAGATGAAAACCGTATTGAGTCAAACTATTAAGCTTTTGTTCAGAGTGGCGTTGTCTCTACTTGACTTGAGGGAAGCTTTGCCAGAACAAATCCTGAATGAAAAAGGAAGAATGGCTTCATATTTTGATGGTATGTTTTAACTAACATTTTAAGTTAAAGCACATTTACAAGAGGACTATGAGCATAAGAAAGTTTTTGTGGTAAACACTGCAATTTTGGTTTCAAACAAAATTGCAGAATTGGTGCCATGTGTGCAACGTCAGATGATTGTATACTCTGATGGAAGTGTTCATATATGCTCTGACTAGTAGTGTGGGTGAGATTAATAATAATTTGAGTAATCTTTTTGTGGAGTTTCTGTACTACAGATATTTCAGCTGGACTTTTAGCTGCGGTGTCTTGCACTTCTGAATACATGATTTTACGTGCATAAACTTGAAACCGGTATGTGATACTTTTTCATGTTCTTCACCCATTAAGAGGCATCCAGTATAATTAAAACTGGTCAGGGCGCATGGCCTCCTTTCATAAAATGTCCTGTGCAAATATCTTATGAAAATGAAGACATAATGAAGGCACTATTATCTTCTCTTCACATCATTTGAAAATGCTACAGAGACAAAATGGAGGAATATTTACCAAATAAGAAGGAAAAGGGAAAGTTCTGGGTAGGTCCCAAGTGGGTTTCCTTTTCAAATGGAACTCATTTTTCAGTGCATTAACATAGAAAGAGAGAGCAAAGGGATCACGGGGCAGCCCTGCCTCTGGGCATTTCTCCAGTTAGAACTGCCACAGTGCATCTTTGGGCTACATGTGCAGCAGTAGGGTGGAGGATGTGGCACTGGCAAAGGCTCAGCCTGAAAAGGTGAGAGGAGAGCCTGAGCCAACCACAGACACTCTGATGGCTCACTCAGTAGGACCACTTCAGGACTCTGGACTTCCTACTTGTGCTGCTCACAGAGACTGCCACAAACTGGCACGTGTGTTGCTTTCACCTCCTGTTTCCCATCAGATGCTTAAGATCTTTGAAAGCGGAATGTGTTTCTTCTCTGTTACATGAGTGTAGTGTCTCATCGTGATATGCTGTGGTTCTCATTAGCCCTTACAAATCCAACTGCAGTACAAGTAAATCTTCCTACTAGTGTGCATGAGAATTCCAGCACAGAATCTCAGGTCAAAAAGGTAAAGGTTAGATGAGGGCCACTTAAACAACATCTCAGACATCAGAAAATATCTAGAGAAATGAAGGCTGCTGCATCCCTGTGAGAAAGCTTTGTCCCTTCCCATCTTCCTTGAGTCCTGGAGGGGGGGGGTACTCTGAAAAGACCACCAGAAAGGGTTCAGTGAAAATGAGCAAACATCATTAAAATTATTGAGTAAAAACGTACAGAGCTGTCCTGGCTGAGAGAGACATTTTTCACGCTGTAAGAGTCACACAGCTCCCTGAGTGGAAAAAGGAAGGTCATTTACTTCACAGGAAAAAAAAAAAAAAAAAAAAGTCTATGAGATCATTTATAATATTACTCACAACCATTATCTATCCCAAATCATTCTTATGCCTTGTCTGATATTGGCTGCCTTGCAGTGCTTTGAGTCTCTCTTAACATAAAACTCCTTCTTATTCTTTAATGGCATACCAGCTGAAATATTTAAAGCGTTTGCAGACAAATGTACCTAATTGTATCCTAGATGCACAAAGGCTCCTGGGAACGCTAACTGCTGCCACAGTCACATTTACTTACCCTCCGGGAGTCTGTTGTTTCAGTAAAAACCCTGTCAAATACAGGTTGGTTAATAAGAAAATGCTTTTCCACAAACAGAGTGTATTTGGGCTCACATCCTGTACTGACTCATTCCTTCACCTGATAAAAGCTTCCTGACCTCTCTCACAACCCACGGCTCACTAGACTCCACTTTGAGGGCTTTGCTGCCCAGGGGCTGCAGGATCTGGCATACCAGGTCTTTCCTCTTTGCCTGAGGAAAGGTGGGCCCTGGATTGTGCTCTGCTTGCCACCTTCACAGCTGGCCTCAAGTGCTCATACAGATGTGCAGAAAGGAAGAACTAAACTTGTTCAGGAAGTTTAGGCAAGGGAAGAAAACAGATTCTGCTCAGCCTTGTGCCATGCAGGTTCTTCTTTGCTTTATGCTAGAGTTTGTTATCCCAGCCCACATGTGTGGGGCAATGTGTTTTTGTATGCCAGCCTTACAGAAATCACTGGTTTCCAGCCTCGAGATCTAGTAAACACTTTGAACGGTTTCTTCTCTGTGTGTGGTTTTCATCAGCTAGACTAACAATTGCAGAATGATTCCCAGACCACATTGTGATGGGCTGGTATTGATCATTCAGGATCTACTGAATACATTTTTACTTACTGCCTTTACATGTCTGGGAGTCCTACCCTGCACTTTCTGAAAACATTTGTTTTCCTTCTGAGTTCCTGCAGCAGAGCATGACTGATGCATTGCAGAGCCCCATGGAAGCATCTGGGGCCTCCTGCAGAATCATCATTGCACTTACTTCAAGGATCTGACACAGTTGCTTCCTCTGACCTGGGCTAGTGAGTGGCTCCTATGTGCTCTTGACAGGAATGCAAGATGACTTACCTTTGTGAGGCATGGCATCTAGGAAGAAAAACATTCTTTGGTGTGTCTCAGCACTGAAGAAACTACAGCTGTTGCTCAAGATCTCTGCGAGCAGCCTGTGAGCCCTTGCTCATTCCTTAGCATATTCAACACGACCAGTGTGTTAGTAAGACATTATTTGAATAGCAGATAACTGTGGAAACATTTGGCAAGAAAACTTACGAGAGATGACAAAAAAATTGCTGTCACAAATTGAATTGTTTGAAAGTCCTGCCCAGAAAGTTCTGAGGGGAAAACGTTACATGTGGTGCCCAAGATTATTTCATATGAGACATTAACATTTTTGCTGGTAAAGACTATCAATTTTCCCATGCTACTGACAGTTCCCTGAACTGATGCAAGGGCAAAAATAAATTGTCTCACCCTGATCTTATACACGTGAAACAGCACACCCTATTCCCCAAAGCCAAAGCAGTTGAATGATCTACTCTAAGAAACATGACTCCAAGTATTTAGCGGCAGCCATCTCAGATCACTGTTGCACAGCCACAATAAAACTGTGAGAGGTGGGTGGAGAGCAGCGGAGAGCAGCTGAGAGAACTGTGAATGAGAGTGGCTAGTTCTAAACCTGTGCTAGGGCTAACAGCCAAAGAATAAAGGAGCTGGTGAGAGGGGAACACGTTGTTCTCATTACCTGCCATTGGTTGCACATCTGCACTAAAAGTCAACAAAAGGGCACTTTTCGTACAATTGTACACTGTGTAGTTAAGATAAGAATAAGACTAATTCACATTTATCTAGAATTCCTCAGAATTGTTGTAGTTCCTGTAGACATAGCTGACTTTATAAAATGTGAACGTCTGAGTCACACCAGTAGATTGTACATGGCAGAAAAACTAATCTGATGTAATAGAAATGTTTACAAGCCCAGTAACCCTTCTCCCTCCACCCCCCTCCACTTTAGAAAGCCACATAAGGCCATGGATCAAAGCAATGAAGTGGCAGCATGCTTAACACTGAAACAATAACAGCCCTGACTTCCTCCAACGTCAATAGAGCAAGTTACCAGAGAGGAGTTTTGCATTCTCTGATGAAGAAGGTAATATAATCATATGCATCAAAGACTGGAAGCTATAACGTCACCAACTCTTATCACTAAAATATTGTTAAACATGATTAAGCACGGTTCAGTGGAAATATCAGAAGCTGACTACCCAGTGGGATCAAAAAAACAACAAAGAGTTCAGAAATGTGTACTCATTTAATGCTTACCAGATGCAATCAATTTAGTGTAATACTCAGTTCCAGTCCTTAATTCATATCTTTATGAAATGAGTAGAGATACACTCCTCTTATGTCTAACAGATTTCCTGCCTTTATTTTTTTTCCCTTTTACAAGCAACACATCATCTTTTTTTCTTGAACTCTCCATCTCTCTCTTAAAAGCTGGAGGTTCCCTACAGATAACAAACCTGTTATTGCTTCCTGAGCAGATCTCAGGTTTGTTAAGGGTAAATGTGATGACACTACATGTTTAGGATTTTGTAAGACATGTGACTTCACTGCGCATGACACTGTGCAAAATAAATGAGAAGTGCAAAGTCAAAAGAGCTTGCACTGAACAGATTTAATGTTGCTTGTAAATGAGAATTTCTCACTCTGAAGGATGTTCCTTGCAGGGTGCACAGGGCTCCTTTCTGCTCCTGGAGGAAGGTCTGTAGATAACAAAAAATGTGGTAAAGACTTGTGAGAGATAGGTCAACTAGAAAAACTGATCTGGATTACTTGTTAAAGAAAGGTCAGTTGAATAGCATCTATTTTGACAGACAAACAAAAAACCACGAAGCTAGGGACAAACAAAAGCTGCTTTCCTACAGGAATGGGGGCTTTATTTTCAAAAGTGATGGTTTAGCAAAGGATTTAGGTCAATAAGCTGGTAATCAGTCCTATAGGCACTCTCAGGGTAGTTCATAGCATAATGGCCAATCTGAATCTGAAAGAAGGGCAGTGATATATTTAGCTGCTGTACTTAAGTATTGGAGAAAACTCAGATGAAAGCAACAAGAATGATCACGAGCTTAGAAAATATGATCTCACGGAAAAATTGGAAGATGAGAACATGTCTTGTTTGGAAAAGAGGAGACGAGACAACAGCCAGCCTACAAATATGTAAAAGGTAGTGGCAGCAGAGATTGTGACAAAATCTTGTCCATATCTGCTGGTGATAGCAGAAGAAGTAATGGGCTTAAATTGCAGCAAGGAAGATTTATGTCAGCCATCAGGAAAGCTTTTTAATGATGATAACTGCGCACTGGAACATATTGCAGGTTACCATAGGATTAAGAACTGTTTAGGCCAGTGGTTTCCAATTTTTATTTTGTACCAACTTCAACTGAGAAAACTGGCAGCGTTCCTCCTCCCATTGTCAAATGGTAAAATTGTTTTATCTTCAAACACAGCGCCTGAAAGTCTTCTTGAGTACCAGAAATAGTGATGATGGTGACACACACAAAAAACATCACGCAAGGGATGCACCAACTCTATTAAAAACAAATGAAAATTTACCCTGGGGGGTAGCTGCATTTCAGAACAACCTTTAAGAGCAGGAAAATACTGGCAACCTGGTTGGGATATGTTGGGGGAACGCAGGAGCTGCCATGGTGGTGGAGGTTGGGAAGCTGTGCAAGAGGAGTCATTGAAGACAGCTGCAGTGAATTAGTCTTAAAGCAAGAAAGGCGTAACTGGATTTGGGGATGAGTGAGGATGAACTGGGGGTGCTTGTGGATGGTTGTGGAGTTACTGGAAGGCCACAGGGCTGGGAGCAAAGCTTAAGGTGAGGGACACAAAATGGGAAAGAGGTGGAGGACACAGTCTGAGGCAAGTCTCAGGGTGAGAGTACTCAGGTAGACATTTTTATGACTACAAACACCCACTGAGCAAAATTTGTCAGATATATTGTACTTGCCAGTGAAAAAAGATACAGAACTACTGACAAAAGAAAGGGGGACAACTTTCTGTTTCCTGTGATTCTTGTGTTACTTAAGCTGTCTGAAGCGTAAGAATACGTGCACTGAAGGAGATATGCTCATGAAATCGGGGAGACCCTGCTCCACTGGACATTGAAGGGTTGTGAAGATAGTGCCCTTCTGTATCAATTTTTCTAGAAACTGAGGATATGTCCTTTACTACTCTTGTTCAGGAGCTAGAGTCACGATCTCAAATGTCACAGTAGCTTGAGCAGAGAATTGCCAGGCCTCCCACTACTGTACGCGTGGGCACAACTTCGATTAGTTCAGAATACTTTCTAACAGAAGTTAAGCTTCATGATTTGCTCGGCAGACTGGCCTGCTCTGATTAATCTTAATATTGCTGTCTTACTAAAACTTACTCAACATCATTCTCTCTATCATTGCTTGAGGCTGGAAAAGAGCATATTTTCCCCCTCCCACTCCTTTCTTTCCCCCCCTAATTTTGTTTGCTCTAACCATTAAAGTGCACTGCTAGATATAGAGAAGAAGCCAGTCTGGAAATGCAGTTCCTTAATAGTCTCTGTACATTATAGAAGGCCTTACTGATATCATAAGTCCTGTCTGGATGGAACCCTATGTGCTATCACAGTTCCTTGCCCAATGGGGACTTGATACGTGTCTGGTCAGTCACAAAGCTCCAGTACTGCTCCAGCACTGCATGTACCAGGACTCCTCATGGAGGGAGTCCCAGCCCACACTTAACGCTCTGAGGTTAAATGCACAGAACTGTAAAAACACAAATCACAAACAAGCTCAGTGAATTCTGAAGAGAAGTTTTGAACACCCCAATGTGGACGGTAAACCACAACAACAGTAACAGGAAAAGCAGCACCACAAACGAAAACCCAGTACTCCATTTGAAACTAAACTCATTTAATAAACTAGAAGAAATTGCTCAGCAATGAAAAACTGCAGCACCACCACCCTGACCACATAAGATACATGAAAATAAATAGACTTGTGGGTACACCTCAAGAAAGCTTAAAACTGCAACCTGCTCCGAAACAGACTCCACACTAGCAAGGTGATCTCACCGTCTGGTAGAAACAACGCTCATCAGCCAACTGTAATCAATCAATTTCTCAGGACTGCTTGCTATATATAAAAATTGAGGTTGGTAAAATGTACAGGACGTTTGTTCCAGACCATGGTTTTCTGACCTTGATGAGCAAACAAACTGAAAATATTTCTCACGGAAACTGGTTTTGGGTTACAGGTCAGGTAATAACTTGGGAACTTCAGCAAAGGACAAACAGAAGCAAAGCCTCCAGAGAACACTTGCTTTTAATTTGGCAGTGAAACATAATTTGGGGTCTGTTTTTTGCAGAGGAGTCTTGGATATTGGTTTTATTCTTCCTGGTGCCCAGGCAAAATGGCTTTGGAAGCTGAGGGCCTCGTGCTGGAGAGGCAGGTGGGGAAGGAGAGGAAGGAAGGGCTGCTTGCTGCTGTGGATAACAGGTGACCATAAGCTTCCTGATGCTTGGGCAAAGATCAGTTGATCAAAGAGGGAAAACATTTGACTTTTCTATCACAGACAAAACCGTATACATAAACACACATTTATTCCATATCAGCCAGTGGTAAATTACAACCTTTCTTATTCACTTTTTCCATGAATTGTATCAAGCAGTTATTGAGTGGAAGTAGGAAGTCAATTAAAAGTACACAGATCTTTTATCATCATTTGATAATAATAATAATAATCTGTTTTGTGGGGAAGGTTGGATAGAAGATGTGTCAAAACAAGCTGTGTACTTGCATCTAACAGACATAATAAATAAGGGAAGCATGAAATGTTGATAATGAGAGGACAGGCTGCTTCTGGTCACAACTAGATATTCAAAGATACAAATGTTCTTAAAGATACACATAAGTGCTCTGGGGTGTGTTCCAAACAGTCTCACTGCTACGTCCTATGGAAATTAGTGACAGTCGTGTGAAATGGGAACGGTACCTGCTTGAGTGGTGTGGAAAATCTCACCCCACATCATTCACGTTTCTAAAATGAGTGTCTTGACCTTGCCCACCTGTTTCTATTTACAGGCTGGAAGAGGAAATGAGCTCTGTTGCTTCTTCCACTCCTGACTGATTTTATAACTGTGAATGAACTTGGTCCAAATGAAGAAAGTGCTCTTGTCACACCTGTTAGCTAAACTGAAACCAAAACTCGCTACTTGAAGCACTTTTCTGCATAACAGAAACCAAAACTTTTTGCATTTTAAGATGGCAAATTCCCAACATAAAATAATATGTATGTGTTGTTTCTAACCAGTCTAAAGAGTCAGGACTGTTTCCTCTTTTTCCTGTGACTTTGCAGCTTGCCTTGAAAGTGGCTGTAGTCAAACTGATAAATCAAGGGCAGCAGATGCTGGAGCTGAGGAGAAAGGTAAGCCTGAAAGTCCAAGGTCTCTGACTTCACAGAGTGACCTCTTCTGCTGGGTAGGGAGACTGGTCTTGCCCTGAGACTGGGGCCTGATGGCACTAGGTCTTCTCTGTACATGTAATGGAGAGTATAATATAAATAGTAGAATATAATAATTCAAGTAATGGAGAGTACAGGAGGAAAGGATGAAAAGCAGGGGGAGTGAAGTAAAGACAGAGTTTTTGACATGCTGGGAGATGAGATGCCTTGTCCAGGACCACACAAGAAATGTGTGGCAGGCAGGTGAGCCAGCTGCAGGCGCCAAGAAGGGTGTGCGAGGGGTTCAATGTCTGTTCTCTGAACAGCTGCCAAGGGAATAACGTGTGCATAATCAGCTGTCACTCAGTGTTTTTCATAGCGACACTATTATTCATCAACTCCTGAGATAAGACAGACAAATGGCATGAACTGCCCTATGGAGGTATCTGCTGTTCTCTGAGTATAGAGAGCCTTGGGTGACCAGCTTGGACTTACTAGCCACCTTCTCAGTGAGGAGACATAAAAACCCACCCTGCTACCATGGACACTTTTCCACATATTGGGATGTGGGATGGAGGAGTGAGAGATCTCAGTGACCAGCAGTGTTATCTTGAGCTCTGCTGGGCACCTTCTGCAAAGAAGAACTGTCCCATCTGAACTCAGTCCCTCGTTCTCTCTCTGACCTCACCCAATTGAATGTGTCTGTAAGTAAAGCATAGTCTTTTATGCTAAATGATGTTCTGCTGTATTTTACACAATGTAGGAGGTACCAGCACATAAAGCAAAAACTGGAGCAACTGGAAGTCAGCTAGTGATACCATCAGGCTACATTTAAGGCCTAGCCATATGCATTCCTCTCAGACTAATTCAGCCCAAACCAGGCACACGTAAGCTGCCAGACTGCATCAGATATTGCAATACTGATGCTTAACATGGTTGACAACTTAGTGTTTATGTTAGCAATCATTTGGCAGAAGACACTGTAAATTACTGTATCTTGTAGCACCTGGTTAGAAAGGACTCTTTATTTTGATTGCAACTCTACTGTCAAGAGGGAGCACTATGAAGGTTGGTGTAAGCAAAGTCTACAACAAGTAAATAGCCCTAAATGAGTTTCACCATACTCAAAATGTTCATAATCCTAACTACTCCTCGGCATTTATCATTAGATGGGGAAAATGAGGTGTAGAGTTACCCGGCTTTACTAAGGCCATGACTGTGGCACTCCAACCAAATTTTCTGTGCCTTGAGAGATCCCTTCCCCTTTCCCCCCCATCCTGTCTTCCTCATACAGACTCCACAGAATCAAGGTTGGGTACTGGGTCGATCCTATAGGTGAACTTTGGAAAAGAGTGAGCTTCAGGCATTATTTAAATGTTACCATCTTTGGGGAGGGGAAACAGAATGAAACAAAACACTACATATCTTTTTCCCCAGAGAAACAGGGCAGTGCCTACAAATGGAAAATGGTGGGTTTCCTTTTGAAACATGCATAAATCTGGACTTCCTTCCCCTCCTGGGAACTTCTGCTGCTTTGTAACTCCCTTGACATGTCCCCCAGAGAAGTGTGTGTCTTTCAGCCGCAGTATTTCTAGCTCTCTTTGGGATACAAACTTTGGGCTTCATTCAAGAAAGCACTTAGGCATTTGTAATTCCTTAAATTTCAACATGACTATTCATGAGCGTAGAGTTAGCACATATTTAATTGCCTTCCTGAATGGGGGCCAAAATAGAGACTATCTCAGGAGTGCATGGGAAAGAGGCTTAGTTTTCATTATTTTAATAAAGATAGCTGCTCCACTCAGAAGAATTTCACAAATGGCTTGGAAAGATTTGGGTCTTCTTGCTAGCACATCACTGGAGAGTGAAGCTATTACAAATGAGACAAGGATTACCTGTGCCTGCACAACCCAAAGGGAGAGAAATGACATGAGAATCGATCCTTTCATGTTGATTTTTTTTCTAGATGGGAGCCCCAAAAGTGCTCAGTTCTAATGCTCTTTCTATCCATTAGTTTTTATTAATGCCATTTGGGAAAGAGCTCTGGATTGAGAGTATTCAACTGTGCAGGTCAAAATTGCAAAGAAACATTTTAGAAGTGTCTCATCTTTAGAAATCTGCTTTCCATTTTAAAAAGAAGTTCAGGTTAGTAGGCTTTTTAATGTTAACTCTGGTAACAAACTAGAGATAAACTTGTGGTACATTTCATTAGTCTAATTCAAATTGCCTCTCAGATCCCACAGATGTTCACAGCATTTGAATGAAATTGTTATAAAATGTGAAAACCACAAAAAAATCTTTAGCATTCACAGCCATTTCTTAACTAAATGGTGCAGACACTCTCTTTAGTTTTCATAACAACTTTAAAATTTTCAGTGGATTGTTTGTTAGTATCACCAGATTTAATTTATCTTTTCAGTTGTAAATAATTAACACCTGAAATGATGCTGGATTTTAAAACTGAAGTCTTCTGCCCAAGACCCTCATTCATTTATCCACTTGCAGATAGTTACAGTGGAGGCTTCCACATCTGTGATGAGATTCATTTCATCTTAAAATAGATGTCTTTTTAAAAGAAGGGAAAGCAATATGTATTTGAGAACTCTTCTATCTGGGGAGTTCAGTTGCACACCCATACTTCTTACCTCACTGCAGAGGTGACAGGAGCCCTACCTCACATGGCTGCTTTCTTCACCAACCTAACAATAGCTAATGGACACAGCAGAGCCAATATAGCTGCATTACAGTAGTACAGATGGAGATTTCTTTCTTCTGTGAACAACTCTGCCATTTATTTATTTATTTATTTATGGCTTGAGCATAGCTATGAATGGGGAGAAGGTAGAGACTGAGAAATCATCACAAAATTTTCATGCCCCAGTTTGCAACACTGGCAGCTAGCAAAAAAAGCCTGCTTTTTTGCATGGTCAGTTTTAGTGGTAACTTGGCCTGTTACAGCCATGACCCATATATACAGCAAGCCAGTTGATCAGTGCTAAAGATTAGCACACTGACTGCTGCTGTGAACTTAGTGGCTTGGAGCTGAGT
The DNA here is from genome assembly GCA_037305975.1 of Chrysolophus pictus. NCBI lineage: Eukaryota > Metazoa > Chordata > Aves > Galliformes > Phasianidae > Chrysolophus > Chrysolophus pictus. The sequence goes on from CM074578.1 coordinate 36,091,860, forward strand.
CATGTGTGGGTGGGGGTAAGGCTCTCTCCTTCCCAACCAACATTATTTTCACTGACAACCTGGGCAAGATAGGGGACAAAGGGGTTTAATGAAACAGCATGCCTATCCTGCTTGTGGCAGCATCAAGTGCTGCTGCTCAGCATATTGGGGTTGAGAGGGGGAACACAGCTTCTGCAGTGGGAACATGCTGGTTGCTGGCTGCCTGGCCTGTGCTCCATTCCCAATTTTATTTTGGGCAGAGCTGCTTTGGTCTGTAGGGTGAAAGTAGCTTAAACCAAATCCTGTCCCTGCAGCATTGGCAATGGGGCCAGTGTGCTCAGGAGCATGTGGCTGACGATGCTACACTGCAGGGTACACTGCTGACACTGCAAAATGCTTCTCTGCCAGAGGTGACACATGAACATCTCCCTGATGGAGGTGAGGGAAGTGCTTTTGAAAGGCATGTCAGAAAACTCCAATGATAATTTCTCATTTGTTCCTGAGGACAACGGCCTAGAAAAGGCAAAATACAATGGGATGCAAAAATTTACATGCAAGCAACTCACATTCTTAAATGTCTTCTATAAAGATAGTGATCATACATGGAAACATGTAACAGAAAGTTTACCCAGTAAAAATGTGATTCTATGGCAATGCTGGCCTGTACAAAGATAGGGCACTTGCACTAAAAGGACTTTTTTAAAATCAGCAAAAATTTGACTGTTCGCTTTGCTTGTTTTCTAGATTGTACTTCAAATATAAGGCTGTGCTTATGCTGGCATCTAGTGGCTGTTGCGTTTATGGAGATTTCCTCCCCAGAACTGCTGCGAGTGTTGAGCACAGGGAGCTATGATCAGTTGTTTTTGCCTTTTCGTCTAAGACTGACTTTCCAGAAATATTTTTCTTGTGTATGCTTTTTTTTTTTTTCTTAGAGTAACTTATGGATTAGTGCAAAGGTCAATATTGAGGTCAGAGGAGTCCCAGACATTAGGGCAAGTGTGGTTTTCCCCTTATAAATAGGTAAAATTCTGAGCTCAGGGCTTCCTTTTATTTAAGAATTGTAGAAATAGGATTTGAAAAGGCTAAAATTTAGGATGGTTCAGACTGACAAAGGCTAGAGGTAGCTCAGACTCAAGTATCATTCATGTGAAGTTTTTGTTTTTCAGGCTTCACAGAAAGGAAATGCACACGTCCAGGTTTAACAAAATGGCAAGAGAGAAGGGCTCTTACCATGTCTCTGGCTGGTGCATTGCGCTCATCTGGTGGGACAAAGTCAGAGAAATTGCTGAAAAAGAGCCATGCCTTCTGTTAGTGAGTGTCTTGAAAGGGGACATGGAGATACAGGTGATAAGGTGATCCAGTAAGTGCTCTTCTTCTCAAGAGAATGAATTGACAGGAGAGCACTCTCCTACAAGAGGGCGAGAACCCACTGTTGCTAAAGAAGAAGAAGGAATTCACTGCCAGTGGCAGCTGTGAGGTCATTCCAAATAAAGGGAAGTGCAACAGCTGGCCTTCTGCTCATTCCACCCACAGTTCCCTCCCACTGAGGGGAGCTCTAAGCTCCTCTTAGCTCTCTTACGGCCTTGGCTCCCTTTCCTCTTCTCACAACTTTACCAGTGACCCCAGTTCTCCTGGTTCCCATCACCCCAGCCTTCCACATCCTTGCAGTCTACCAAGGCCTACCAGCCCAGCTGGTCACTGCCCCAGCTCCCTGCTAAGCCTGCTCCCTGGCCTTTGCTCTGTCCTTCCCATGCTGTGGACACTATTGGTGAAAATCTTAGCACGATGCAGAGTTTTTCCATTCTGCAGGATCCCCCTCTGTCTCATCTGCCCTTGTGTTAGCTGATCTCTCCACATCTGTTGATTCCTACACAAGGAATTTCTTTTCCTTCTCATCTGATTTGGCCTGTGACAAGTGCTCTCTCCGCCACATTCCCTGCTGCAGAACCCCTTTTCTGCAGAACCATGTGGGTTTTGCTAAGAAAAACAGTGAGCTCTGCTGTGACCTCTCTCTTCCGTTTGACCCACTCTTTCCTTTAGTCACACACACAGCTTTGACTAACAGTATTATTCTGAGGACTACGGCCTCTCCTTCTGTGAAATTCAAACACAACAGCTATGTTTTGCTTCAAGAACCCAACAGACCAAGTGAGGGGCCCTGAGCAGTGGCATGGCATTGCCCATGCAGTTAATTAGCAAGGTCTAGGCACACTGGTACTCTCTCATAAATACTGAGACACTGCCTGGGACTGCTTCCTGACAGGCTGCAGAAAGGCAGTAGTTACCTGTATGGTGTGAACAATGTCCTGCAGGTTTGTGTCAGCCCTAAAGATCTGAGGCCCACATTATTTACAAAGGTGGGTGTGATTAGCATCTAAGCTGTCATGAAGAATGACTCACTGGCCAGAAGACAACACCTGTCTGCTTGAATAGCACCCTGGACCTTTCCCTCAGCAAACAAGGACTGAAGCCCAGCAGTTGCACCAGCACTATCGCATTCCTCCCATGAGGCCTGCTCTTCCTTACTGTGTCTATGGGAAATGTGTAATGGATTTGGGAAGCACTGAGATAAACTCCTGGCAAAAAGATCCACCAAGGACATTCAGACCGTTCAGAGACACCTCAGCATTCCCCCATTGCCAGCTCTCCAGGATGGGCTGGATTTGCTTTAACGTGAGCCAGAGTGCCCTGACACTCTCTGAGTGCCCTGGACACAAAAACAAAAGTGAATTAAAGCCTAGGATCTAATGGTAGTGCTTTCTTTAGTGTGAGGGCAGCCAGATTTACATACTGAATTGCTGTGTTAAGACAGTTCAGGCAACAATATGGGGGAAGACCTAGAGAGCTCGTGATCCACAAAAACCCAAGGGAATCTTTTCTTATATGCATACCTTAGATTGTAATGTATGAAATATTGTAGCTAATGAGTCCCATTTACCTGAGATGTTAATACATCCACATCCTGTATCACTTTTATCTTTTGACACTTTAGAACTTCTTTTTTGAAGTGATAATTTCCTTAACTATATTATTGTGAATTCATTTAAACTCCTAAAAGCTTAGCTACAGTCTAATTGTGACATAGATATTGATAATATGAAATCTGCTTTTGGAAAACAAATGCCTGTCTATTAGCAGAATCTTGTATAATTGATTTTGAGTTGAGAGCAGCAGCTGTTTATTCAGTTCGCAGGTTTCTTGTGGTTTGTGGTTTCTTGTGGTTTAAACATTTGCAGGGTGTAGACACTAATGAGAGCACTGAATTGTTTATGGTGATCTTTGAAGGAGCACTGCAGATTTGTTACGAACTTTTGCCAGCCCAGCAGAAATATATTAGTGTCTCCTTATGCAAAGTCCCATGTGCAGAGTAACCTCACTAATCCAATGCCTTGGGACTGTGCCACCATGCAGGGTAGTGAAATTTTACCCTGCCATCAAATGGCAGTTGATTACAAGATTTCTTCAGATCTATTATGTGGAGGATTGCCTCTTTCCCAAAATACGTCTCTCAGGCATAAAGCAAAACAAAAAGAAAATTCATTCTAAAGCTCTTGCAGCAAAAGCCAATGTAAGAGCAACGGACAACGCATTAGCTTAGGAGTTACGTCCTCAACTGCTGAACTAGTTCTGTATGGCTAGCTCTGCACCACGAGTGCATGGATAGGCTGCCCCAGTTGGAAATCTGTCTCTTACAACAACAATCTCCTGCCAGAAACTTTGAGGTAGAGATCTTCTTTTTTTCTTCTTTTCGTGGCTTTTGACTTTTACAAGTACTTCCATACCTATTCCACCACTGCACATTTTCCACTGGACAGTTCATATTGGTATTTATGAGCTACAGTGAGAATGGTCTGGTTCTTCCAAACTCAGAATGTGACCAAATCTCTCCTAATAACTCGTAACTTAATAAGTACTGACTGCAGAGTGGTCTACTAGATGGTTATCAACTCTATAGGGAAGGAGAGGAAGTTTATTTGAAGTAGGCTTGCCAAGCCTTTGAAAAAATACACCTGCAGAAACAATATTAAACCATGGAGGAATAGAAAAATTGATCTCACAATCCTTTCTCCATAAATATTCTTCATGACAAATCATCTTCCTTAAGTACATGGCAAAAGGGAGCTCTCTAGGGTAAGTATTATGTGGGAAGATCACCATTTTCAAGGTGCTGCACAGCTGGTTTCATTTTGTGCTTCAGCAGCAAGGAAACACATGTTCATGAAACACGATAACTTATGTTGCAACCTCTACATCTAGGAAAACCTAAATTGCTGCTTATCCAAGCCTAGGAGACTTTGCCAGCAGAAACATCTCTGTACCTATTCCCCGTGTCTCTAAGCATCTGTCAAAGAGCAGGTGGAAGAGCTGAATGTTCTTTGCAAAAGCTCATTCTCGTACTTCCTAAAATAGAGAATGAAGAGGTGAATGGAGGCCACCTCTTTTTTACCAAAATCCCATTCTGGCCTTCCCTTCTTTTCACAGCTGCCAAAACCTAACGTATTGCCCCTCCTTTTTGCAAGGCTTTCTGCCACCACACCAATGCTTCCACTCTCTGCTACCTATGTGCTTCCAGTATCAACAGCCATCACGTTCTATTTGTATACTTTATCGTGTCTTTTCCTTCTACTGCTCTCAGACTTCTTCAACAAACAATCACACGCATTCTGCTAAGCTTGTACACACTGCAGTGGGGTGAGGAGTACGGAAGGGCAGGAAGAGGAAAGCAGTGGTGGTGTGGTGAAAGAGAAGAGCGACAAAAGGAGACAGCTGGAAGGAGTGGGATTGGTTATGATATTTAAAAATACAAAATCTTGGTGCTAGTAAGGTAAGTGGCTTTTGTGGTCTGTTTTATGCAGTCTCTTCTTTGCATTTGACTGAATGCAAGACTCAGAGCCACTCTAGTCTTCTGGCAGCCCTGTGGATGGTAGGGTGCCATGAGATCTTTTGTTCAGGTGGGATGGAAGTCCTTTAAGTTGGTTACAGCAGACCCCAACCAGCTGAGCCCTCCCATCGCATGTGTCTTGGAAGCACTGCATCCACTAGGCTTCATAGTCTCATACTGTTCTGTCAGTGAGGATTTACTGCTGTTTCAGATCTAATGAAACTCTATTCTTCCTGCTGTTTTGCTAAAGCACATGGCTGTAGCTCAGGTAAATTACAGGCTTATAAAAGAAATGATTGGGTGTTACCACCTGGCCTGCATGAAGGGATGATAGACCCAGAGACTGCAGAGACTCCTCCTGAGCCTGAGAAATAATGAATTGCCTTGCAGAGCTGTGGCTTTGCAAAATGCTACAAAGGCTTCATTTCTTCCTTTCATTCCCTTTTGTTTACCACCCCAATGGTGGTGCTTTTACTGGCTTGGACAGCTGTGTAGCTAAAGGATTGTATGACTATATATTGTCTGGCCTTTCCTTCTAATCCAGAAATACTACAGGCAGTAAAAAAAAAAAAACTTGTCCAGAAATTCCTGTCAGGCAAAAAGCATAAAACATTTTTATTTTCAATGGGATTTTATGTTTCTTCTTTTTCAATTCATATGCTGAAGAAATAGAAACAATCAATTTTGCCTTGAGTGATAGACTATGCCTGTTTCCTCTGCCACATGTGGGAGCTCAGCCTTGAGCTTCCACTGGGGCTGTTCTTTGTGTATAGCTCCTGACTTCAGGCTGAAGTCAGTCTGAATGAAACACAGGGTGAAAGAATTTAAGCTGGTCGGTTGGGTGAGAAAAGCACCAAACCTGATGTTTTGCTGTGCCTGTGCCTGTTAACATAGGCCTAGAATGAAAATAACAACATCAGAATTCATGGATGTTTCTTTCCTAATCAGGTGCCATGACACAATTAGGAATATAGTTATCATAGAAATATTAAGTTTGGAAAAGACTACTAAGATCATCTAGTCCAATCACTGACCTATCATCACCATGCCCATTAACATACTCTTTTTTGAAAACAAAAAGCATCTTTTCAGACTTCAGCGCTGACCTGGACTGAGCTTTAGATTCTTGTTTTAGATTTTGAAATTCTTCTCCTCCACAAGGTTTGTCCCAGTTTTGAATTGGCTTCACCTGGGGAACATTCCTGTATTAGTGAGCTCCTCTGCCATCTGCTGGAATATCTGATGAGCACTGTGGGCGAAGTGTTTCATGCTTTGCAATGATGCTTTGTTTTCCGTGCCTGGACCACACCCTCTGTTATTTCTCCCATCTGACTGAATTTCTAAGGCAGATCCTGGTGACAACAAAAGCACAGAGAGTCTCTAGGTGTGCAAATATAACTCTTGGGAGCATTATATTAGGTGCAGCTTATAGGGGAACTCCAGCTGGAAGAGAAGGAAAACGGAGCACTCACTAGCAGGGCAAAGCATTTGCAAGAGCTATCTGACACACTGGCCTTACCTTTCCTCAATAGGCAGAGTCCATCTTCTTCAGAAAGGTGTGAAGGTTTTGTTTGAGTCACCAAACTGTATCAGTCTCCAACTCTACCTTCCTGCTTCAAGACCAGATCTGGTTATTGAGCCAAGTATGCTTAATACCCAATAACTAGTAGCAGAGTTCAGCTGTGAGACATGATGATTGTAAAATGCTTCACCTGCTAAAGAACATTTCAATTAGTCTATTCACTGTTCTGAAGAAAGATTATGGCAGAAGACCAGATCTGGGGTGTTGGCTGCTTCCTCTGGAGTCGCAGACCAGAATCTAAAATGCAGTACACAGTATGTCGTGTTGTGTTTCCAGCCAGCATCCTGGGCTACTGAACTAACAAGTGAAAGTATCATGAGCTTTGCTGCTGCAGAACAGAAGGGCTGGAGCTCCCTCAGGACAACGTTTCTGATGCCTCTTGAACTTGGGAGATTCCGATCCCATTGTGGAGGGTTTAGGTAGCAATGATGTTCCCTGTTCATCTGTTCTATTACAAAGATTGACTCTTCAGCTCATGCAGATGCTGTAGCTCCAGAGCATTTACAAGAGGCGAAAAGTAACCTAACAGCTCCCAATTAGCTTCTCAGAAAGAATACATGGTGCTTAAGTTATGCCAAAAGATCAGCATGCGACTCCTTTGACAAAAGCAATGCTGCTATTCCTTGTGATGCTTTAACCTCCTGCGGTGCCAGATGTAGCTAGTGTTTTACTATTTCTTTCTTCAAATAGCAGTGCTCAGGGGGGATAAACTTTACTTAACCTAATTAATTTTAATCACAGCTTTCAAATCTCATACTGTGCAAAGAATTACAAATTGGAATACATTAATAGAAGCTGTGGTTTATGCTGCAAGCTAATCGGGAAGTGTGCATTTACATTTTCTGCATGAGTTTGCAATTACCATTAAAATAAAATTCAGTTATGTCCTTTTATATTACTAAAATGTGACGAACAGATTGAGCTGGTCTGATTTGTTATAGAAAATGACTTGAAAACGGCCCACATTTCAAAGAATTAAATGATTCTTACTGAGTAAGAAGTTTTAGAAATGACTTCCAGTTGTCTAGAGTTAAGGTGCTTCCAGGCATTCTGGTTTAAACAATCTTTCTTTTACAATAATGGATTGCCTAATATTTCCTACCTGCTTCAGTGCTGATCCACGGAGGGAACAAAGAGAGTTCTTTCACTAAGTCAGTGATGCTTTGCTGAGAGAGTAAGTTGGAGAAATAGCATCTCAAAAGACCTCATCCAAAACCCACTGCTGAGGTACCACAGTACTGAGAAGCAATCCAGAAAATTGCCCACCCAATGAAAGGCTTCTTATCTGGTGAATAATTCTGGGAGGGCTAGAATACCCCCAGATCCTACAATCCAGCCAATTTGGGGTTTCATTACAAACACAAAACTCCTTCATGTGATTTTGAAATCGTAATTCTAGTAGGACCACACTGCAAATTTTACTTGCAGCCAATGATTTTGGAACCTATGTCTCTAATAGGAATGCATGTGGAAGACCAGTCTCTTCAGCCCACCCCCCAGCACTTGACTTTGAATAGAAGCCCACTTTTGTACCCATGTGATTATATAGGAAGGCTGAGTGTCAAGTTTCTGTGGACTGTGTCACTGGAGGTCTGAGAGCCTCTGTTTTTAGAGTACTGGTGACTGAAGAAGTTGAAAAGAGAAGTAGAGAGAAAAGAACAGTCTTGGCCTTGCTGACACACAACAAAACAGCAGAGTTTTTTTTAACAGAGCTGTGATGCCAGATCAAAATGACTTGGCTGTGTAATGCCTATTCTCAAAAGCAACTTGGACTTTTAGGAAACTAAGTCCCATTCATTTCAGTGGACAGCCAGCATCACCCTAAACATGTAACCAAAGCCCGTCAAGTCATTTTGGCTCATCTGAAAATGCATCATGTCTGGGAAAATGGCTTCATTTTGAGGAGAAAGTGAATTGCTCCCAAAGGTATAATTATCCTCACGAGTGCAGTGTTACACTGCAATAGGGCTCCAAAACACTTTCAATATGAAATTCTACACTGTAGTATAACAACGGTGTTCAAGAGAGTACAGTAGTGCTTGTATTTGTTTTCCAGCATAAACACCTTGCAACTTAATATTTTTTTCCTTTTTTTTTTTTTTTTTAAACTCAAGATTATGCAATGCTTGCAGTGCAGAATGAAGAGGAAAACCACAGTCTCATCATGCAGAAACAGCTTACTCCTTTGTATAGCAAAAGGTCAAATTGCATTGCTTCTGGGAAAATGCAAGCAGATGTATATATTATAGATGATAACCTTTAGCTAAGTTGTAAGCCTTGTGCTTGTTAAATTATTGATAGTACATCGGAGGTTCATGAAAACCATGTTTAACATGCTGAGTTCAAATAAAAAGGTTTGTGAAAATGGTTTTTGTAAAATGTAATACAAAGTACAAATATTGATACAGAGACCAAGAAGGTGGAACATCCCTTTTTTATTAAACAGGTTTAACATGTAAAATAGCACTGAAGCTCACTGAAAACTCTGGAAGAAGAAAATTAACTACATTATTGCTGTGAAATATCACTTCAAACTTGTATTTGCATCAGAAAGTTCACTGAGGGTTTCTTCTCTTTAAAAATTCAGTTGAAATGCTGCTTAGAGAGCTCCTAACCACAGGATGATATGAGTAGCTTTAAAGGAAGCGATGAGCTGATTCTCAACTGATGTAAATCACCAGAGCTCTGCTAGGGTAAGTGGAAATCTGCTCAATGGACACTTCTAACAGACTGCAGATCCACCAAAATAGTTTCTCACCATGGTTTCAAGAAAGTGAACAAAAGGAAAATTGGCTTTTCCACCCCTCTGGTTTCTGTGCATACCTCTTATGAGATGGCACGCTGATGGAGCAGAAAGAAATGCAAAAAAACACGCCTCACCTTCCTCTTTGTCACATGCAGGTAAATCACCAGCAGATTCCAAATGGCTGCACTGCTGCTGCAAGAAAGCAGAGGGAGCGCGTGGCTGCAAGCAAATCTGCCTTGTTTCAGGATGATTTGCCAGCATCTTTTGTGCCAGGCAGGAGGTCTACCTGATAAGTCATCTGTGAGGTTTAGCCATTGATTTCCTTTATAATCTGTCCAATTAATCTGTGTTCTGTGCAAGTCAATCAAGGCTGATTTCTGACAGCCCTAAGATGACTTGTTGCTAATAGCCAAAATCCAGCTTCTCTGGGGCCAAGCCTGTCCATCTGCCATCTGGACCAGCCTGGGTTTTATGGTGGCTCTTTGCAGCAGCTGGAAGCTCCAGCCTCCTCCCAGGTGGACATTTTATGTGCTCCTAAATTATTAACAGCACCAAATTTCAGACACAAAACCACTTTGCACCCATTAAAGCATCATTGTGCATTGAACAGATATCAGCATGATGCTCCTTCCCAACAAGTCCATATGTAAATGAGGAACCCACTGCAATTCTCAATTCCAAGTCATAGAACAGCCCTCAGCACCAGCAGCTGATGACTTAGCACAGTTTAATCAGCTCGGGAGCATTCCCAGGCCTCTGCTGAAATGAAATACGTGCACAACTTCAGGCTCGCTCAATGACAACCAAAGTTTTTAGGTTGCCAGGCCTGGGGAGATTTCTCTGCAGAGTGGGGCTGCTTCTTCAAAAGCAGTGATGTTCTTCTGGAGGCTAGGGGAAAAAAAAAAAGTCATTTTTGCATAATCACAGCTTTCAGTAGAACAAAATTCATGGCTCTGTGGGAAATCACAGAACAAAAAGTCTTAGCAAGCATGAAGTCCTCAGTGCACTGACGTGTTAATATAAGAGAAAAATTGCCTTGCACAAAAGGGACCATGAGGGCTGCTGGCACCATTTTTCTCTTGCTGGGTCTTTATTCAAGTTCTTGTCACAGTTACCACATTTTGAAGATCTCTGTGAACAACTCAGCTCAAAACCCTGCCTCCTCCTGCTGCTCAGCCTTCCTGCAGCAGAGGCCTCTCACCTGCTGGGAATCCAAGACCCACCTCTCCACCTCTGAGCTGCAAACTGCTGCACTCTTCCTATCCAACTGAATAGTTGTCCAGAGAAGTAGTGGATGCCCCGTCCCTGGAGGCATTCAAGGGAAGACTGGATGGGGCTCTGAGCAACCTGATCTAGCTGCAGGTGTCCCCATTCATTGCAGGGGAGTTGGACTAGACGACCTTAAAGGTCCCTTCCAACTCAAACAATTCTATGATTCTATGATATACAAATAGATGGGCTCATGAAAAAAAGTGTGAGAGCCTGAATGCTGAGAGCAGGCAGAAAAAAAAAAAGAAAATGAACTGCCAATGATGAAAAATGAAATAGTCAAACCTCATACTCAAGATAACCTCAAAAGAAGTCAAAAATGTTGTTCTTGCTTGCCTGCTTTAAGTTCACAACAGAGAGAAAGTGAATAAGAAAGAAGTAATGCACATGGGAAAGCACTAAAGGGAAAAGAAGATTTATCTGCCATATGACCACTGAAGCACACCAGTAGGATCAAAACTACACTGCATGTGCCAAGCCACTTGGGTACTTGACAGGCCTTCTATTCTTCCAACATCTGCAGTAGATATTCTTCTCCATGTGCTGCAGAAGCCTTTTATTTGCTTAAAACTTGAAGTCCCCAGCCTTGCTAGCTCATGCTCTCCTTCTCCTGAAGAAGAGGAGAATCCTAGCATAGCCTTTTATGTAAGAAGTAACTTTCAGTACTGAGGAGTGTAAAATGTAAAAAAAAAAACAAAAACAAAAAACAAAACTTTTAAAGTGAAGACTTTTGTTGTTGTTATTCATAATACCAGAACAGCAGCATTTTACCTCTCCAGTGACACACGTAATCCATTTATAGCTGGCATGGAGGGTAATTACAACATGATTTAGCCTGTGCTGGCATTCTCCATATTGCTTAATTAACTTTTCAAATTTATTGTAGTTTCTGCAGATCCAGCTCTGCTCCTAAAAGCACAGACATTATGTTTTGGCTGTTGCAAAGCTGACACTGAAGAACTGCAGAAAAACTGCATGTATTTATTACCACTCTTGCAGTAAGAACATAGTGCTTTTCACCACAAGTATACACAGCAAAGAGCAGAAGGACCTATTTTCCTTTTTCCTCTTGCTTGAACTTAGAGGATAATCTGTATGTGTCAGACATATATTGATATGGAAATAAATACATATCTCTCAAAATCATATATTCAGTAAAATCAGAAAATGAGGTCAATAATTAGTTTAAAACACATCCATGGATGCGATCGGTCTTATTGGTGCATAACTTAGGGTACTGGTGACCCAGGTGATAGAAGTTCTCCTGTTAGGATGCTGGCTTTGCTAGCTCCCTGACTGGGGCTGGGTGAGAGTTCCCATGAGGGATGGGCACTTGAGCTGAGCAGCTCAAGTTTCTGCAGAAGGCAACAGGGTTGCTCTCTACAGAGATAACAAAATCGGATCTTTAGTAAAACAGCAGTGGTGTGCAGAAAGCAAACAGAACACGATGCCTTTCTGTTCTGTGCTAGATTTTGGTTTTGCCCTTCTGAATGCGGCTCTGCTTTCTGGATCATTGCAGGCTAAGGAGAATCTTGCCTGCTTTTTCAAATCAAGTGGCATATAATCAACAAATATACAGAGCGATTAGGCTGGTATTTACAGAACATATAGCTAGAAAGATTATCATGACAGAAAGGGATAATTAAAAAAAAAAAAAAGAAAATGCTCACCTGTGCCCCAGGCTCACAAGAAAACTCCAAAGGGAACAATCTCCAGGAAGAGACCCTTCCTCAGTGCAGTCAGCCATTAAATGGGGTCTAGGAGAGGTGCAGCCAGGCTCCACCCCTTCCTGTCACACAGGTGAATTGCCTTCACCTGAGCTCCTGTAGCTGACACAATGCTTTCCTCAAGTGATCAATCAGAGGTTCAGGCCGTGATTCTAAAATTCCTATACAAGTGGGTTCTAGCTTTCTCAAAATGATGGGACTCCGGGGAGCTGAGAGTAACTGAGCCAAGTCAGGAGGTCAGCAGAATTCACTGTTTCATAGAGATTTTCTCTAGACATCAAGTGAAACAAAAGTTTGTTTTTTCTTTGCTCTTTCAGTGCTGCCACAAGAAAGTAATGTATTTTATTTATGGTTTTGCAGCCAGTGCTGGATTTCATACAAGGAAGATGAACTTGCATTTCCTAAATAGCAGAGAAAAAAACTTGAGAAATTCTTTCTTCAAATGTGCTTTAGATGTGTAGATGCAGCTTTAGGCAAATTCTTCAATAACTCCTCTGAATATTGAAGTAATGAAATGCAATCACTTGTAAGGAGAGTCCTGAAGTGTGTAATGTAAACAGATCTCTGACAAACTCCTACTTGAACAACAACAAAAAATCAGAATTTTCAATGATTTTACAGAATTTTTAGCAAGTAACAGTTCATTTTGATTAGAATATTTTCCTCTCTCCTTGAATTGTAAAGCTCTTTTTGGCATTACCAGAAAGGTGTCTCTTAGACTGCTTTGTTTCATTAATAGTTATGATTCTGAGCAGGATTCAGCAGAGTCAGCTGCTGTATGTAGCAGTATGTAGCAGGCCCCAAAGCCATTGTCTGTTATTAAGACCTTGTTACGCAGGAGACATGTCTCATATGAAGATGGAGACACTGCTATGTGTCTCCAAATGATGTATCCTTCATGCTTTGTTATCCCTCTTTCACAACAGTCAGACTGTATTGCAAGTGGCTGATAAACTTCCAGTCATACCAGTCCAATCAACTTAGCAAACAGCAGCAAAAAATGCCTCAATCTTTTCTGGCCTAGAGGTTAAACACCCTCCAGATGTAAGAAATACCCCCAATTTGTGCTGCTTACCTGCATCTTCACCAGGAATAGGATCACTGGAACCCATTGGAGAAAATCCCAGATAAACTGGCAGGAAAGCCAAACCTGACTCCCAAATCAGGTATAGACATTTTGGAAGGTCAGCTATCCTCCCTTAGGCCTCTGGGTCTCTGTAACCATGCTTAGAAGGTTCTAGGGAAGTGTCTCAGGTAAGAACTACTCTGCCAGCAGGACATACTGTCAATAAAAGCCTGCCTGATGGCTACATACACATCCTTTTCCCCTAAAAAGTTTCAGTGTGACCAGCATCATACACAGTCCTTGTGCTGCATCCTTGTTCTGTTGTTATAACCTTATGAATTGTTGTGAGATATTTGCCATTATAAGCCTTTGCTAAGAGTTGTGCATCTAAATAAGCAGTGAAAACCCAGTCACTCCTGTCAGTCTTCTTATTACTGATGCTCTATATGCTGCCAAATAAGCTCTTGCCTTCTGGTCGCTGCAGTGACATTTTTACAAGACACTGCTGCCTGCGAGACCAGATGACTGCTAATGACCCACATCCTTGTTCCTTGCTTCCCTCACGCCTCTAGTTTCTCCACACTCAATTAGGGAAGGAAATTGAGGTTAATATTCCTGTCCTTGAAATTAAATCTATCCTTGCCCCACAGTGCAATTAATGAAAAGAATTTGGATACAGAGCCTCTAGGTCACAGGCTTATGTAGGAGGTGCTGGTAATGATTCACGTCACTCATTTGCCTGCTGGGTGGCAAACACCAAGCAAATTGGTGACGTTAGCCTACATCAGAGATGTTTCCCTTGCAAAACCACAGCCGCAGTTTAGCATCCCCTTCTGCTCTGAGGTGAAGGTGTGGTGACTGCATGACTTCTTGTGCTGCAATTCTGCTGGAGACGCACCAAGGGCACACGTGGGTCTGCTGCTTGTGGTACTGCTATTTCCAACCATGATTTGAAAACTCTGGCTCTTGCATCTCAAAAACATTATCTGTGGTCAAAATTATAGGGCAAGTTATGCTGTGTGCTCTTAACACGAGAACTGCAGGTCACTTACATGTTTGGCAGTTTTCAGGCCCAGAACATATTCAGCATCACAAACACAAGAGTGAGGTCAAGATGGGTGTATGTATCATTTCAGGTTTTGTTCATTGATGGATGCTGACAGATGGGGAGCTGTCAGGGTCTTCACAAATGCTAACATCAGACAGTTAACAATCCCTCCCCATTCGTACAGTCTCTGGGGAGGCTGATGCACAAGGCAGGGTGCTATCTGCTTTGCATCATCCACTTTAGGAGTCTAAATCAGGGTTGTTATTTGAGCTGCTGTGGAAAAGCACCCTATTCCCTTAGTTATAAAGCTAATGGAAACTAGTGCTGTGGTGAATACTCCCAGTGTCCCCCTGGATGCCTGCTCCAAGGCTGAGGGAACATCTTCAAACTCACAGCAATAGGGGCTTCTCCCACTGGCTGCTGTCCTAGATACACTGGAATAAGATTTCCAACCCTGACAAGTACAAACAGCTCTGGAAAATAAAGAACAACCTGCAGTTTTCTTTTCCTTCATCTAGTTGGAACAAAACAAAAATGATCCCTAGAGCCACTGCTTGCTTTTAATCATGCTGAAAATTTTTGTACTTTGCTGTGGCTGAAAGCAAGCAGAGCCAGCATTAGTGCACTACCATCACTCACACTGCAGTAATTAGGTCTGAGCTGATACCATGGGGAACATTAGTCCAACACCAGACATTGGATCATAAAGGTTGAGGAGAGCTCAAAGTGCTTAGCATTCATCATCTGATTCTTAAGGGATTTGTATCCATGCCAAGTTAAGAAGTGAACAGCATAGCTTGCAATCCATTGCCATACCGTACAGCAATATTTTATGCAACTAGCCCTAGCAACACTGATGCTGCACTCAGCTTCTGACCTGCCTGGGGGTGCAGATGTTCCTCTGAGCACTCTTGGCTGGGCAGCAGGTCACACCACAGAGCTGGCAGTAAGGAGGTTTGGGAGAGCTTGCAAAAACCTTCACCATGTGGAGTGCCACTGGGGTGGCTTGAGCACAGAGCTAAGAATGTCTCTCCTGAATACCTCTGTACTTTAGGTGGATTTAAGAACCAGCACATACTTTCCCATTACACAGCAGGAGGGACCACAGCATAATCACTCGTCACTTTTAAGCTTCTTTTAAAACATTCAGCTCATTCTCTCAACCCAGTATAGCTGAAACACTCTCAAGGAGCTGGCAGCACTGGCTGACAGAGAGCTACGGCTAGTAATTATAAAGTACATCACCAGTATGGAGAGCTCTGCTATATTGTTTAACAAGTGATCTAAATTTCAGATTTCTAAAATGTATATAAATTCCTTCTTTTTTTTTCATTTTTTTTTCTTAAGAGGAAAAGCAATAAGCAGTTATAAAATAAGCCCTCTTGTGAGCACACAACAATGCTCCATCTGACACCTCTGCAGCTACATCTACACAGAGAAGGTGAAGACCAAGGACTTGGGCAGGTGATTACATGCTCCTAAAACATCAGAACTGAAACAGCTGTGACTGAAGGCTCACTTTGACCTACGGAGCTTTTTTGAGGAGGGCCAACACAGCTCCCCTGGCTGTGGTTGTGAGGCTTTTTACTTTTCTTCCTTAAGACCTGTGAGGTTTGAGCACTCCAGAAAGCAACTATGAAATAGAGCCCCTATGAAATCTATCTACTTATTTCATAAAACTATGAAATCGTGCGCCTTCTTGTTTCCCCATGCTGTCCCTTCAGCAGTGCACACAGACCATACCTTATGCTAGAGCTACAGGTGTGTTTCCCTGCTAAAAAGATAGGAAATAGTGTACTCATCTTTTCTTTTTTCCCTCCATTTAAACAAAAATCCCACATTGCTCTTCAGGCATCTCCTTGTATATAGCGTTTTAGATGACTATAAGCAGACTGACCTAATCCTCAGACTTCACTACAACTTCAGTGTTTCCCAGCACTCATGGACACCTGGAGTGGTTGTTAAACCCCCTATGACAACAACACTCTGCTCCAAGGCTGCCACTTTTGGCTGCTGAGCTTCACTCTTATTTTAAGCACAGCTGCGCCCATCAGCATGGCTCCTTCTGCTACCTCTTAGGCCTTGTCTGTGCCCTGGAGTGACAGAAATACTTTGTGCCTGGAGCATGCAGCTCCAGGCTGAGCTCAGAGGACAAGCTAAATTAGCTGCCTTTCCTACCTCCCTAACCATTTGCGGCTCTGCTCTAGCCTGGTTGCCACTGATGATGTAAGAAACTTTAATAAGAGTCTGATTTGCACGTACCAGGTTTAACTTCTGGGAGGCAGCTGTTTTGAAGAGTCCTGGGGTCTGGCAAAAGGAGAGCCCCCTGGGGCCTCTCAAGAACCCTCAGCATCACTCATGCTGTGATGGTCGGGCAAACACAGGCATCCTCACATCATGGGATGACTTATTCCCTCTTTTAGAAATAAATTTGTAGCTGCCTGTCTTCAGAAGGAAATCTGAGCAGTCTTAAATTTGTGTAGTGTTGGCACTAGCTACGCAGCTTAAAGGGCTCAGTGCAAGCAGCTCTCCTCCTTTTCTCATGCTGTTTTTTGCCCACTCCTCTTCTTACCCATGGGAGCTGCCAGGACCATCATGGGAGTTCAGCAGAACACTCAGAGTTGGCCCAACTGCTCTAGGCCCACCTACCCTACCAGATCATCAGTTTCAAGTCTCCTAGAACCAGGGATTCTTTTTTTCTGATTTTCCATTATAAGCTATACTTGTGACCTAATCCATGTGCTGAGCCCGTATGCTATATGAATGGGAGTCAATCCTTGGTCTTCTGCCTAAATACCAGAGAGCAGCCTACGTGCAGCTGCTCTGCTGCCTCTTGCCCTTGACATCAGTGGGAGGGAAATGGGAAGAACCCTGCATTTTCCTGGTTTGTATGCCAGTGTTCAGAGATTAGTATTTACACTGAGACCATCAGCTGCATAGTACCAGGGAGAGGTCTGAGTGAAGACAGAGCTCAGAGCTGCAGTTTGGCATGGGGAAATGTGGTCAGGATGTGCAGCACCACCCTCATTGTCCCCCAGCACCAACTAGGAGCCACACTTTCAGCCCCACGAGACAGAGCTCACTTGTTCTGTTAGCGCTTGTTCAGGTTAAAGTTCTGGGATTATAGTGCTCTTAAAGAATTTTAAGACAGTATTTTGTTAATAAATTATCTGGCTTAAAGTTAGTTCAGCTTTTTCATGAAGTACACCCCGTGTCTAGAGTCAGAATGCAGGTGTGAAGCTGAAACACTCATAGCAAAACTCTCAAAATTTGAACTGTTCCCACAAGTAGGAAAGGACCAAGCGGGCACAGCTCTTCAGTGCATTCTTCCACACAGACATCCATATGAATATGTCTTTATGGCGCTTTACCTCAGATGCTTAAAGCACTGCCCACTTAACCTTTAAGTTAACCTGCAAGCTAAAATGCTATTTACAGGAAATAAAAGCTTTCTACAGAGAGCTCACCTCCTTCAGCTCAGCAGGTTCTGGAAATAAAAGTAAATGTAAAAATTCTGATTGGATACAACTCTCCATATCTATTATACATGTTAAGCAGATAAAACGATGTATATGTGTGCATAAACATGTACATGGATTATTATTTTCTTCCAAAATTATTCTCCTCGTGCAATATTCTGAGGGATCAAAGGCACACCTGTAGTGGCCAAGTTGTTCAAAACAGCTCAGAACTGATCTGATGCAAGATTTTGTGTTCTTCACAGGCAAGAAGACAGTTAAAGGTTGCATCCATCTGTGATATGTCAAAGGAAGCTCTCAGACAATAAAATCCATTAAAAATAGGACAGAGAAATTCTAGGAAAAGGAATCTGTAAGAACAACACAAGAAGAGCGCTCATCTTTTCACAGAACCCGTATGAAAGATTTGGCATTCTTAAAATATCTCAATAGTCAGCTATGACCAGGAATATTCATCCCACGCCCCAC
Organism: Chrysolophus pictus; assembly: GCA_037305975.1. Lineage (NCBI taxonomy): Eukaryota > Metazoa > Chordata > Aves > Galliformes > Phasianidae > Chrysolophus > Chrysolophus pictus. Next base: position 36,110,106 of record CM074578.1, read on the forward strand.
TTCTGCACACAGGAAGGGAAGAGCTAATAACAGAAGAATTTTCTTTCGGTGGCGGGAACAACTGTGTGATGATCATCCCCCACCCAGTGTGGGATTCCAGAAGAGATCAAGGATGCCCTGGCAAGAGCATTATTATCTGTTGTGGAAGTCGCACAGCTTTTATTAATGAGATTCCTAATATAGTATTAAAACCCTGTAGCAGAAAGCCACACTGCTAATTCCTGAATCATATGAAATCATTCACCATTTTATATACAAGTTTTGAATTACAATCTTCAGCTTCTCATCAGAAAAAAAAAAAAAAAAAAAAGCCTAAAAAAAAGCATTTTTTGATAGAACTGCACAGTGTACAGAAGCATACTTTCAGTTACACAGTATCTTACAGAACACATACTTGAACAAAAAGCAGAGCCTGTTATCTTTCCTAATAGGCCCTGGCTGGACAAAACTAGATGTGTCACCTCCATTACCAGAAGAACGGCTTTAACTGGACAAAAGAGTACATGAAAAACCTCCTGAAAACTCCAGATAGTTTAACAAAAGAAGAAAAGTACATTTGTAAACAACTTTAAAACAAGAACCTTATGAAAATAGTAACGGTCACTAGAAAGTTAAGCTATTAAAATCTTCATAGCCCAAATTGGTACGTTCTACCGTTTTTTTTTTGTTTTTTTTTTTTTTTTACACAAATTTTGCCACACAGAACACTTCACTGAAAAATATAGGCAAATAATAATAATAAAAAAAGGTGCATTTAAGAAAGAGACAGTTTGAAAGCAAAAGCCCAAACTCCAAGTTCCCCTTGTAAGTTACAAGAACAGCGCTATAACCCAGCTGTTGAATGGAGCCGAGATCAACAGTGCGCCGGTAGTACAGCACTTGTTTTGTGATCTGAGATTCTTTTTAATGTAAACTCCAAAAAGTCAAAAGCTACTGTTAGAACTGACTTTTGTATTACGTACCATGAAGCACTGTTTTCACTTTCATTATCCAAATTTTGCCATGAATTGACTTTCTGTATATGGTATCAATTTATTTTAAGCAAATCTGTTTTACGATGAGGCAACCAGGTAAAAACTGTTCTGAGAAATGATTTTGTATGTGTAATTATCTACCATGCATCTCAAATCAAGCATTAGTATTTACGTGCTCTACTTGATGCTTAAGCACATGTTAAGCAAGCTGTTGAGCACGGAGTGAGTCCATTTTGGTAGATGGACAGATGTATGTGAACAGCAATGCTTTGGATAACTTGTGCTATTCCTAATACTACAGTTATTTTCTCCACCAATTACATTTTACTATAAATATGTGTGCCCTTAAGTTGATCCCAATATCAGTTTCATCTAACTAATCAAATTATCTGGTAAGGTTTTGGGAATGGTAGCCCTTCCTTTATTTAAGTAAAAGTGGGACATGTTTCTTATTCCTAAAAATTTGCCAACAGAGGATTTATTTTCAAGACAGAGTGACGCTGCTCAGTAAACTGTTGGTCATTTTGTTGTTCACAGATAAACAGAAGAGTATTGATGTTCATTATCAGGTATGCAGGAAGGGGAATAGAAAATACTGTGATATTTCTACCATTAATGTTTTTCTAAGTTCTGCTCATGGGTTCCTATAAATAATTATTGATTTGAAATAAACAAACTGAAGTTTATATTACCTCTCATATTTTGAGGGCTCAGCAGCTAAATTTCAAATTTTTATTTTCCCTCTGCAAAATAATGCTGTTAAAGCCCTGCCGACACCTGAGTGCGCCAAGAGCTCATGTGAGGACTAATTTTCTCTTCTCTTTAGAAATACCTAATTTCTGTACTAGTTAGAAGTTAACTCATAGACCAAGTAATAAATGTGCAATGTAAACAAGTAGTTGTAGTTGTTTTCTCCCATGTAATAATGATAAATAATGACACTGATCATTATCTATCCTGCTTGAGTTCATTAAATGCAATTCTTCACTCACAAAGGCAGCAGTAGGCATTCTGAGATGGACTTCCTTTGAACTATGCTCAAATGACTGGAATAACTGAGATTCCTGATGGAGATCTAAGCCTTTTCCCTCATTTTCTTAACAGTTTCCACAGTTTTCATACTCGATTGCATTTCATAATTTGCTACTTAAAATAAATTCATTTCCCCAAGCGTTTTTCTTCCTATCCAGAACAAACTTATTTGCATTTATGGCAACTGCTGTTCAGCAAATAAGTTGTAAAAAAAAAAAAAATTCATGTGAAATGGAATGAAGAGAGTATTTAAAATTGCGTTAATTTGCTTTCTGAATTTCATTTTCAGAACGCTTCAGAGAAAAAAAGCTTTAAAGGCTTAAAAAACGTTTTTGCACATTTTTGTTTCTTCAAAACAAGGGATCAATTTTACCCAGTGAATCACTTTCATAACCACTGCCCAGTAACTACATGAAACTGCATGTCATTCCCCCCAAGAAAGTAAAGAAAATACAGTGTTTTACTTCAAATATTTTATGAATGCAAGATTACAACAAATATATTAGTCAAAATGCAGGGCTATCAAGCACTGAACCAAGGATGCTGGCATCAGTTTGACTACCATTTTGCAGGTGGAAAAAATATACTACGACTACAGATAAAAGGCATCACTAATGCATCATGAATTACTCTGGTCAGCCAACATCACCTCTGCAGCTTGGTGCATGTTTACATCCTGAAAATAATAATGGTAAATTTGTTTGAGATGAGACACTGGAACAAAGCCATTCTTAAACAGGAAAGTTTTTGTTTTGCTCTTATCGAGGTAACACCAAAAACTAAAACCAAGATCTTACAATTTAGCAGCCATTTTAACACTTGTTAGGCTAGCCTTCACACAAGGAGCATGCATACAGCCACTGTTCTTGCTTTATACTGAGGGCTGTTGGTTAATTCAAGTCACTGTTTTCTCACCTTATCTCATTAACCTGTTGAATCAGATGTCCACCGTAGGAAAAGGAAAAATTAAATGATGTTAAGTGTAGCAGACAAATACAGATCACACCGAGAAGCTAACACTCATGAGTTGTCATAATAAGGGATAATAATAACAATTAAAAAAAAAAATCAGTCTTTTCTGTGCATATTTTTTTCATTTGAAAGGTCCCAGGAAATCATGATGTGCCTGGCCGTTTCTGTTGCTGATTTCTGATGACCTCTAATTGTTTTTTGCATTGCTGATAATAAGTTGAGAGACTTTTATTTTCATCTAACAGCTTTTTATGTTCTTGTACCAGACGGGATGTATTTTGCTGGTCTTTTTCATCCTGGTCCAGTTCTGCTATTAATTCTTGCCTGCAGTAAAAAAAAAACAAAAAAAAACAAAGGAAAAAAAAAAACCACCATCAATTATAAACTACGTCCATTTGAGCAGAAATGCATCACAGAATCAAGGAATCATTAAGTTTGGAGAAGACCTCTTAGATCATCAAGTCCAGTCCAGCCATTAACCCATCCCCACCAAGCCCAGTAAACAGTGTCCCTCAAGATGACCTCATATGTTTCAAATACTTGTTTGATCATCAGTCTAAATTCATGGCAGTTGACATTCTGTGCAAAAAATTAAGTTGACAAAAATCCTATTCTTTACAATAGTCTGGGGAGAAATTCTCTTCCAAATCAAATCCACACTCAAACATTAAAGCAGCTGGAAACCAGCCTCAATCTCTTCTCTTGTCCTTTTAATAATAGCTTTCAGGTGTAGAACATCTAAGGATCTACAGAGAAATTCATAAATTTAATACTAATTTTGCTTAAATATATGTACATTTAATAATGCAGTAAGCAACTTAAGAGGCAAAACCAAAATAATTTAGATCAGTTTTTAGTGAAATGCTGTTTTGCTGTTTTCTATTTGGAATTGACCTTCCTAAAGCTGTGGAAAGCAGAATTAGGCAGAATATTTTTACAACTGTTACTTGAGCTAATTTATGCAGTAATCATCTAAAATGTTTTTTAGCAACTACTGTTAGAGGAACAAATTCTCTACAATTGCATCTGTTAATTTCTGTAATGCAGTTTTCCATAAAACATAAGGTTGTGAGTTGTGTTTTTCCCCAGCATCCTAATTATTTACAGACAGCATTAAAACAAAACCACATTTGGAATTACCTGACTGATTCATTTAAGATTTCATCACGAAAGTTTAAAGCTGTAAGAACAGTATTCTGTGCTTTACATGCCCTTATGACATCATTCATGCTAAAGTTTTGGGTTTTTTTTTTTGATCTTCGGAAAAACACCACAGCAACTGGCAACTTCACATTGAAATGCTGTTTTGTACTTTGAACTGTACATTTTAAAGTAGTGGAAAGCAAAATTAGGCAGATTATTTTTGTAGCTGTGATTTCACTTAATTAATGCATTAGGGATTCAATACGTTTTTTAAGCAACAATTTTAGAGGAACAAATGCACTGATAAACTTGCTAAAATTATCCTAGAAAATGGATGTAGCTAAATAGAATATAGTTTGTTTTACTATTTGTTTATGAGGTGACAAGAAGGCAAGCTGCCAATAGTAATCTAGCAACAAAATAGTAGAGGAGAAAGTTCATGTTCTTAATTAATTGTTGCCATGTGGTTTGTAATTACAGTTAAAAAAATTTATTAGTTCAACCTTTATAGAATAATTATTACCTCAAACAACATTAAATACATCAACCACAGTACTATTTTTTGTTTCATACCTAAGGGCAATTATGTTCTGATTAAGAAAAAACAACTGAGGAGAAATCTATATACAGACAGTATGGGGGAAAAAAGGAAAAAGGAGAAATCAAAAGGTAAGAATTAAGTTTTGAAACAGAAGCCCATTTTTATATTGCCAAACAGTCCTGAGGGACAATGGAAATAAAAACAAAATTAAGATCTTCACTCCAGTTTCAACATTTCTTCATGAGCTATGTAAATTCTAACAGTACTTGGAAAAAAAAAATGTTCTCAAGATGCTAAGTCAGAAGTGAATACACATATTTATAGGCACTTTTTTTTTGTTCTTCAGCTATTCCACAAACACCAATGCAAGCTCCTCTTACAACACTTTGCCTGCCATGGCTTAGACCCTGGTGGGTAGCAAGCTGGTTAATTGGTTTATTAAGTATTTATGACCTCTAAGAACTGCCCCCCAGCACAAGGAAACAGAAATGATGAGAAGCAAAACATAACAGAATGCACTGCAAACGGACATTCTGAATCAGCAATAACTTTGGCTCCAATTCAACTGTACATGCAAGCAGTTTCTTCACGTATGCATGTACACCATAAGAAAGTACATAATGGCTTTCATGAATTAGGTCCAAAACTTCTGTTAGAAAAACATGATATTTGACTTGGTAATCGTGATTGACGAAATACGGATTGACAAATGTTGGATATTGACAAATGTTGGATATAACACAAAAACTAACTGTTAAATAAATAATACTGAGCTATTATCTGAAATTCTATAAAGCAATTGAAAGTCTTTTACTGGACAGAGAGTGAAATAAAATTCCAAGGTTCCTCAACAGTCCAGATCTTTTATTTGCAATGATGCAAACATAACTACTATGGTACATAGGCCGATGTCCCATAAACTTGAAGGTGGACTTGTCCAGAAGAAAGCCTTGATATTGATTAAAACTTTAGTTACTTCTCTAAATATCTCACCTGTGGAGAGTAGTTCAGTATTTCTAAGGGATTAGGTCTGAAAAATGATCATGGTCTATGAAATTTTACTTTGTAAAGCCTGAAATAGCAGTCACAGATCACTTACTTCCTCTGCAACAGCAATGCAATTTCTGTCTGAACTTTCATATATTCTTGTGCCATTTTGCAGTGCTGTTCAAACACAGCCATAGATTCTTTGGAGTTCGGGCATGGTGCTAGAGGCTGAAAATAAATCAGACATGTTAAAAACTAATGAACTGATATCTCAGTGTACAGCATGTTAGAACGTCTCCACAGAGTATTTATAACATCTTTTAAAAAACAGTAAGCTTTTAAAAATAAGTGTTTAACCACGCACTGGAAAATTTTACTGCACTGATGTCAAAGTCAACTCAAACCTCCAAACTGCAGTTATTAATCTGACAGTCTCTTCATCAAAAGGAACAAAAATCAAACTAGTTTTTAATCACACACATAACAAATACAGTGAATGCAACAATTTGATTCAGTAAAACTCAAGCAAGGAATGTCTTATTTTGACAGTCACTCATATTACATTTGGTTTTATGGATCATGTTTCCCAGAGGCTGTTTTTAATAGCTTGATCAAATCTGAGTCAACCAATCTCAGATTACATAATATATTTTTTTTAGCCTTGGTCAAAAGTTAGACAGAGTATAAACACAGGTAAATACGTGGCACTGTATTTTGCAGTCCCAAATTCACACATGAGAATAAAGCATATATTTGTTACCTGTAACTGATGATCTAACGTAAGATACGCCATTGGGATGGAGTTATCTGACCCATTGGTCTCTGTAACAATAATAACAATAAGATTTTAATGCATTTTTAAATGGAGTTCTATTTTTATAGGACAAAAACCATAATACTACATCATTTCACAATACACAATCTGAAGATGAAAAGGCAAATGGAAATAGCAGGAAATAGCAGTGTTCCAATCCCAAGGCAGGTGATTTTTTTTTTTTTCTGATAAAGTTAGGAACTTCAAAATTATGGTCTATCATATCAAGAAGAAATAAAGATTAAGGTGATCATTCTACATTTCTAGAAATCATTTATCAGCATACAGCCTTTAAAAATACTATTTTTGCACATTTTGCCATCACGTTCTCTGCTTACAAAAAAAACTGCCATTTCATTCTTGTTTATGAAGGATCAGCCAGCCAGCCATGCATCTAATGATTTTAAAATTAGAAGCTGTGCAAACCAACTCTGCCAAAATAAAAAAAAGCTCAGTACTGAAACCAACTCCTGATGAGGAGTTTGTATCTTCCTCACAACATGCTCTAGGGCATCCATCTCCTTTGCTCTGCTTTGTGGACAGCAAGGAACCCAATAATCAGCCTATCTCCTGGGTCTGGCTGCTCCCTTCTTACACTGCATTTGCTCTGACTTACTCTAGTTCTTTCATTCTATATATAACATGGTTCTCAATTCTTACAGGTTGCATCTTTTGGAAGCCCAGAATTTGGGGAGAACAAAGTTACCATTAAGCTTTAAGAGACATAGAAGTAAAGACACATTGAGAAACTACTGATTTTACAGCTGCATTATTGCTACTAGAGAATTATATGGAGGAGGGTAGGTGGGGAAAAAAAAGGGGCTGCTTACCCATACCCCAAAAGCACCTGCCACAGAGTAGTCGTGGTAGAGTAACTAAGGTGTTGCCCTCAAAGACTACGCTATCTCCAAGAGCAGCTTCAAAAGGAAACAGAAATAAGAGGGTGGGAATGGAGAAAAAGTGGTTAAGTCTATGCTTGTAAGGAAACTAGAAGGTGGTAAAAATAAATGAAAATAACAAAACAAAATAAAAATCAGAGAGACTTAATCACCACAGTGTCTTAGATAAGAACAATATTAAAGGCCTTCCCTGCTTTTGACTACTGCCATATATGGAATACTGCTACAGCAAGGGAGTTATTGCAATGCTTCAAATACATCAACGCATGCAAAAAACTTCAGATTACATTCCTGAGCTTCTGGTTATGTGTCATAGAGCTGTAACTTTTCCTGTGATTGATCAGATTTGGCTGTGTCCTTATTTTATTATCACTTTGCCTCATTTACTTAATAATGCATTCTCTTTTATAGAAAACTAATTTATCTGTTTAAAAATGTAAACCTTTGTTTATGGACTTCATAAACCTAATGTGAAAAAATACACATGGTACATTCTGTATTTACCTGAGTATAAGGTGAGTGATTTCTGTGAGCAAGAAAGTCACCAAGTAATAGACCTAACTTTAGTTCCAACGGTGTGCTGCATTTAAGGCCAAACATTTGGGACAAACTGCCTTTGTGCTGGCATAAGACAAGCAACTTCTGGTTCCCAGCAAACTGTCTACTAAACTAATGGTAAGAGATTGCTTCCATGTCAAACAGCAATTCCTGTAAACGCTCACTGTCCAAAGCAACATGGAAGCACAAAGGAAGGCACAGGGTAGGCTATGGTGGAAAGCAAGGGCTTTGGGAATTGTATGCTACTAGGCATAGTGTATGAATAGACAAAGTGATAATGGACAGAAAGAAGAAAGCAAAGAGGCAAAGTACAAGTATGCTGCTCTCCCACTAAAACAGGGGAAAGAAGTACACATCTTACATTCAGAATCACCTTATATTTGGTAAAATACGAGTACGCATATATATATGCTGGCACAAAATCAGTCCATATGTGAATTTCCATTTTGCAGTTGGTTACAGGAAAAGAATGACAGAATCTGATCAACCAAAGATGAAACAGATCACAAGTGAAAGGTTTCAGAATTTAAAGCACTATGAAGTCAAAGAATCAAGAATCACAGAATTATTTAAGTCTTGATTTTAAGCCTAAGATTCAACAGGTATGACCCGGTAATGAAAATGTAAATCTTATTTATATCCTAAAAAGGAATTTCTGGGGATCCATCATTTCCATGTAGTCTGGTATTGGTTCTTCTTGTGATGGCATGCATTATTATCTTTAAGATCAAATTCAACTATTTTGTATAGTCTTAATCACCTTTCATCACCTTCATAAAAGAACAGCGATGCTATAGTAGATTACTTAGATTAGTTCATTTAAGAACAGTAAATTTTATGTGCACATTGTGTATGAGCAAAATTTCAACACATAGATTAAAAAAAAAAAAATAAAATAATGTATTCCAGCTGGTACTCACCTAAGTAGCATTTCTTTCCAGAAGTCAGAGCAATGAAAGCTTTATCTGTGCATTCATAATACAAATGCACAACACTAAAATGCTGCAAGATGTCCATTCCCCTCACTCCACAATAACACGTTATAACCAAAACTGGTGCTCAAAGATCTTTGTTAAATAGTCGCATCACTGCATATGCACAATACTTTGTAACAAGCATAATTCCTACAGGCTTATGTAATTTAACAATATCTTTATAAAAAGTTTTCATACCTGATGTCCGAAACAAAGCAACAGTAAAATGATTTAACCTATGCGACATTAAAATGGACTGTCACTTTCACTGCCTAATTCTATACGTAGGCACATACCCTATACCATAATCAATTGTTTCTCTTCTAAAATGCTTAGCTAATGAACTACCTGCATCATCAGGTGTCCATGGATTACGAGTTGGCTTTTCAGAGGTTGGTCCCGAGGTAGTGATCATTCTCACACTAGGACTAGATGATCTACTGCTGTTTCTACTCTCCTGAAATGATAAAACAAAGTGACAAGGAAAGTTAAGAGATGATTTTTCAAAACATTAATTTTACAAAAGGGAATTAAAATAAAAAAGCAATGTGAAGAAATCTTAATACAGATTCTTCCTGACCTCTTGCAAACCTTTTACCCTGAAAGCTTTCCAGACAGCTTCATATACTTTACATGTATTGCATGGATTTCATCATCATCTCTTCTTCATCTTTACCATACAAAAAGAAAAGGATGCAATATGCCCTATTCAGCATAGTGAAAAGGACTGTTGAACAATGCACTAAAATTCTTTATATAAAAGCACTATACTACACAGAGTAGTTTTCACAACACTGTTTGGTGAATTCCATCAGCTCCGTAAAATAAAGAAGGAATAAAGTTTTATTTCTGCATTCATTGATTAAGCATCAACTACGTTCAAATAAAGGAATGAACTTTAGTAATTGCACTTCACTGCAAAGTATTAATCTACAGTTTTTATTGTGATTCCTGTGTTAACTTGGAACTTAAATGATTAATACTCAGAAAGCATGAAAAAGTGTTTAATCAAAGCAATCCATTTAAACAATTGATTAAAGTAAATTAGAAATTGAGGAAATTCTCTCCTTCAAAGCAAATTAAAAACCAAAGCAAAATTCTGTATTAATAGAAAGCTTGACTATTTAAAACCTTCTGTTTACCAAAGCACAGAAACTAACACTGATATCATTACTGTACCTAGCTTCTCTTTCAGAATTCCAATTTACAATATATACTATTGTATTTCATATATCTCCTCACTGACACAAAATAAACACATTATAGTACTTAAAAGCACAGACCGCACCATCTGTTGCAGGAGAACACTTATGTCAAATGAAAAAATGCTATTAAAAGACAATTATTTTCAATACAGTGCACTGTTAACAAAATGATTAACTAGCTGTCCCTGTTTTTCAAAAGGAGCACTGAAATGCACATTACCTGGAAGCTGCAGTTCTTTATAACTCCGATTTCCTAGTATCATATCTTAAATTAATTTTTAAAATCCAGGATTTCAGTCAGTCATGCTACAGTCCGAAGAATAGCGAGATTCTACAGTGAAATACCCATTATTTCAACTGCCTTACAATATGTTTCTCCGGTAATTGCTTCAGTTTAAGAGGCTAGCAAAACACGCTATTAAACAGCACACATGAGACCTATAACAGTAAATGCCCATACTTTCTAAAATGAAACATCTTTAAAAGAACAATAATTTAAGTCCACTGGGTAAAACAGGGAAGTCAGAAACATGGCTCAATTATTACCTTCTCAGAGCTTTAAAAATTGTTTCAAATGCAAACCTTATTTTGCAGCAGTTAACACTGTCCCTGTGCCAACCCTGAACACTTTGGTTTTGCTTGCTTATGCAATGGAAAAATGTTTGCAAGGTATGCAGCTTCAGTAGAAATAGTTGTTAAAAAACTGAAATTATTTGAAATGCCCTTAAGTATTTGCTTAAGCTACCTAATTTTCTTTTCTTCAAATTATTTCAGTCTTAAGATGCTGAGGAAACTCATATCTGATTGTTTTCTGCCATATCAAGGGAAATAAATTCATAGAGTGATGTGAAACTCTATTAAAAATGAAGGAATTGGCAAACGGGGATGGATACTTATCCATTAGCTGTGCATTTCTCCTTTGACAGATGCATGATAAGCAACATGAAGAGTAGTTTCATTGTTACTAACCATTTAATGTTTTATGTTAGTAGTCAGAAACCGTTGTAGAAATAATTCAATGGATCGATACTATCAGGATGATGGCATTAGAAATTTTGAAAAAGCTTTAGTATTGAAGTCTTTGCTGACATTAGGAAGCCTGGTGTTTACTAGTAATGTGCTCATATATGAATGATAAACACAAGAAGATAGAACAATCTTTTATAGTGAAGTGTAAGACTAAAACAAAAAGAAATTTGTTGAGTATTTAAGTTGTAGCAAAGGGGACCTGAGAAGTACACTAGCAAGCCAAATTGCAAGCTATGCTATACTGCATTGCATGCTGTACCAGATTGTTTAGATCTATGAGATACTAGAGATCGGAGTAAAGGATTTTTATCTGAAGTGTACTTAAAAAGCATCACAAAACCCATGAGAAGTTCCCAAATCTGAACACGTCAGATTACAGTGTTTCAGTGTGTTGAATAAGATGCTTCAGCTTTCCTGGCATAACACTAGACTGCAGCCACCTTTCCTGACACCTTTCTCTGAAGGTAAGCCAAAGGCTGTTCTTCAGCAGACAGTTCCTGTTACACCTTCATGGATCTCCTTTCATCCTTGCCTCCTCCAGACATCACAGTATGCCAAGCAGACTTTTTGTAGGGTCACCATTATACTAGGCCAACATATCTTGGGATGCATCCAGCATGGCACTGCTACCTGGTTGAGGGAAGGGCATCCTGAAGGGGGACCTACAGGAAGGTTGGGGAGGGACTTTTCATAATGGCATGTAGCCATAGGATGAGGAGAAATGGCTTTAAACTGAAAAAGAGGGTAGATTTAGACTAGATATTAGGGAGAAATTCTTTACTGTGAAGGTGGTGAGACACTGGAACAGGTTGCCCAGAGAGGCTGTGGATGCCCCCACCCTGGAGGCATTCAAGGCCAAGCTGGATGGGGCTGTGAGCAACTTGAAGTTCTCTGCCTATAGTGAAGTGTCACTGCCTATAGCACAAGGGTTGGAACTTCCCTTCCAACTCAAACCATTCTTTGATTCTATGATTGCCTTGCTCTACACTGCACTGGTGCAGCCTCACCTTGAGTATTATGTGCAGCTTTGGGTGCCACAGTACAAAAAAGACACAAAATTATTAGAAAGTGTCCTAAGGAGTGCTACAAAGGTGGTAAAGGACCTACAGGAGAAGACATATGAGGAGCAGATGAGGTCCCCTGCTTTATTCAGCCCAGAGCAGAGCAGGCTGAGAATGGCTTGCAGCTCCTTACGGGGACTGGAGGGGTAGGGTTGTGCTCTGCTCTCTGATGACAGCAACAGGGCCCAAGGGAATGGCATGGAGTTGTGTCAGTGTGTCAGGTTGATACCAGGAAAAGGTTCTTCATCAGATGATGGTCAGGCCTTGGAAAAGGCAATGCTCAGGGCCCCAAGCTGCCAGAGCTCAAAAAATGTTTGAACAATGCTCTCAGACATAGGGTTTGAGTTTTGAGTGGTGCTGTGAGGAGTCAGAAGTTGAACTCAGTGATCATTGAGGGTCCCTTCCAACTTGAGATTCTATGATTGTATCTTCGTCAGGTGACCAAAGTCACACTAATTTTTTTCCCCAGTTTTCATTTCTCAAAGTCTTACAGTCTTAATAACTTTGCTTTCTCTGAGGTATTATTCCCCCTCTAGGAACTGCACAATTTTTTCAAGTTTAATTTAAGCAGGAAACCAGACTTAAAGAAGTCAGTGGCACTAGCCCTTTCTCCTCATCTCCCGTGGATTTTATCACCCTACAAAATAGGAGAAAATAAAAACGTGCATCTGTGACCAATTGCACAGTGTCATGGACAAAATGATTCATCTGTACAGTACCAGCTCCAATAGATTCTCATACTTGACTTGTGCACGTGTTGGTCTGTACACTCAGACCTTACTTCTCAAATACATGCATTACTTTTTTTTTCCCACTTCAAAGTAAACTAAGAAATATTAAGACTCAGCAAGAACTGTCAAAAAAAAAAAAAAAAAAAGTTGTTGTTTAAGAGGTATTTCTGATATCATGGCACTGCAAAGGATGATATATCAAAACTACCTGGGTACCTCACTGTCTATCTAATTGCAATCTCCAGTTCTTTAATAATTATGCCAAATGTGTTCCAAATCTATTTGTACAAATTACTAATTTTTTCCAAGGAGACTATCCAGTTTAAGCAGCAGGATTTTTGTGGTCCATCAAGCCTTTCTAAGTTTTTTGTGGCTGCAGTTCAGTGCACATCTATTTCTGTGTTACAAATGTGTTTAGGAAAGAACAGTAGTTATTGGACAGCCACAGACATCACAGCTCAATGAGGTATTAAAATGATCAGCTCAGTGAAAAAAAAATTATGTGGAAAAATGAGAAAATGGGTAGGCCATCACAATATATGAATAGAAACAGATGGGATTGCAGACTATAACTGCAGGAAAAAGGTTACATCAGTGCTGCTCATGTAACTTGTTCAGTCTAAGGTCACCAAGCACTAGAGCATATGACTTTTCACCAAGTCCTGAGATTTAATGTGTGATTCTCACCAGCAAGCCCCTCCAATGGCTGGCTCACTGACTGAGAACCTTTGTTGTAGCACATTTTCCTATCTAAGCTCTCAGTGTAAAAGGATCAACTGAGCAGTAAAGCACTATTACTGTCTGATGTTTTGATAGTACCAGTACTCAGGCATTAGTGGAAAATGTCTTAAGACTCTGAACACAATTAAAAAAAAATAAATTAATAATCATAATCAAAACCACTCAAAGAATCCTATGCAGTACACGAGAGAGAAATCACGACACAAACATCAATTTCAGATTAAAACAACCAAAGCTAAGCAGGGAGTCATAAGCCTTGGTCTACCTTTGTCAGGTAAGTACTGCAAACTTCAGTACACTTGTCCCATGTTTTCCTCCACCTCAACAGAAAAACCTTGATAAAAACAAATTCCAAAGCACTGCAGAATAAATTTATATTTGCATGTTGGCGATTTCCAGAAAAAAATATGTTTATTATGATTTCTGATCAGCTTTACTATTCAGTCAGATGGTTTTAAATAAGAAAAAAACCCAACCAAACAAAAAATACAGCATAATTATGAGTGGAGTAGGAGCTTAAAAGGACTGGGTATGGGAGAGGAAGCACACAGTGCTATGGCAGTTCAATGAAAGAGCCAATGCAAAAGGGTGAGTTTAAGGGAGAATGGCATGCAGGAAAGAAGGATGTTTGCAGAGAAGAGAGGGAGGGGGAAGGGGACTTTCCAATTAGTGAAGATAACCTATATAGGGTATGGTGCATGTAGGGAGATGCTATAAACTGACCAGAGCTACACTAGTTACAGATGTTTTTTCTGCTTTGGCTAGCAGATTCCTTATATAGATAGCAGTTCAAGATTTTAAATAAACATTTAGATAGCAAAATCCAGAGCTTATAGAAACCTATACAGAACAATCTTAAGTATTATGTTTTGCTTGCTTTCTTGATAATTTACTGTTTTTTAAAAATACGTACATATATATATGTCAAAAGTTAGCACTAGTTTCATCTTTTCCATTATTTTTCTCACACACGCACAAAAAAAGGGTGAAAATTCATGATTTATTTATATGGACAGCGCATAAACTTCTTCCAAAGAACATTCCTCATGCTTACTCAGGTCTTATCATTATATTTCCCAAAACTGCAAGATAGAAAAAGCAGGTAATTTTAATACTGCCACTTACATTTCCAATATGTATGCTATCAGAAGGAAAAAGGGTAAAATGTGATTCTGGTACTTCTATAGACCCACACCAGTCTGGCATAATTTCTGTTCAACTGTTAACCAAATTGGCTAATCTGTTTGTTTGCTATATTTTGCAGATTCATTTCTTTCTGCCTTCTTTGAAAATATTAAAGTGTATTTAAGAGTTATTTCATTATTTTCTGATATTTGTACATAGCAAATTCTACTAATAATATCCATGGGATTGATGAGATTTCTGTGACTGTCACATTCTACAGAATTAAAGAAGGATTAAATGTTGATCTCCTTGATAACCAGATCCCCTAAAATTACCACCTATTTTAGATTATTGCAGTAGGTTGTTTAATATGGAAACTTGATTAACCTGACAAACATGTTAAGATCTCATTTTCCAAACATACAAATAATAATAGGTACCTAAAAATTCCTAATTCACACTAGTGATAAAATACCCTCTCTGAATCACTTCAACAGGCCTGGTAGCAATTAAAGCACAAAATAAACACATTTGAATGAAGCATTAGCTGTACTTTTCTCATTTAAGATGTTCTTAGTTTAATTTCAGCTTTATATAGCATAACACTGTCTGTTACCATGGCATTTATATTACCAGCTACAAAGCTATTAAATTATAAAGCATCTTATTGCAATAGTCGTATTTTTCTTTTTTTTAAATATCCTTGTGCTCCTTTTTGTAAAACTCTCACAAGAAATGAGATAGTACTGTAAGATATGTTTAGAGTATAGAGATTCATTAATAAATAAATACACATAACATTGATGTGTTTTTTTTAAATTTTATGCAATATGTGAGTCTAATGTATGTCTAACTGCTTCAGACGATTATAAGTAGTTATTTCAATTGTTTTCTATACAGAATGAGGTGAAAAGTCTTTCTGAAATAACATGTGAGCCAAATTAATTGGTACACACAAACTGTACATAAAAATGATAAATATTGGATGAGCTATAGAGAAATTACTTGTCATCTAGAGGTCATTCATAGATTATCCTCATGGTATCTAATTTAAACACAATTCAAATGACATTGCATTCTGTCGAGCCTCCATATCATTTTTACATAAGTATCAAAAGTGAAGATTTGCAGATCAGTTTCCCTATACACATACAGCACTGACTTTATTGAAACATAATGAAGGGATGAGAAAGAGCTTACCTGACTGGACTCTGTTCCAGCAACAGTAAGATCTTGAATGGATCTGCGCCTCTGCTGTCCGTTTCCTGCTGGGAAAACAAAACAAAACAAAACAAAAACAAAACAGTGAAATCTATTCCGAACAAAATAAGAAGGGTGAGACTGTTGCAGAGGAGCTTGGAATTTGTACAAATCCACAGAGAGAAAGGGAGAGAGGGGGAGAGAGAGACAGCTGCAGAATTTTAACTCAAAACATGCTGGCCTGTCAACAAAAAGTATCCCCTAATACAACAACCACTCCTACCACATGAATAGCTGCTGCACTCCACTCCACCATCTCTGACACACGTATTTAAACAGGCTTAGGACTCGGGGCAGGAGCTGATGACGACATCTATTTCAAGTGCGTTACGTTATGGGGATTTCTAAAAGCCAGACTGCAAAGATAACATGCTGCCAGCTTTAACCTGTTGCTCTTTGGTATGCTCAAGTAACATAGCAAGGACTTCTGCCTGTGTTTCATTTCCCTCACTAAAACTAATAAGTGAGAGTACTTCCTTCTGGTCAAAGTGAAAGCACCTTTTCACCTTCAGATGAAGGAAAATGTGTCCCATTCTCATGCTCTAGGAACTGTGAAAAGGGGACTGTTCAGCTAAACCACATCTTGCTAATAACCTACTGAACATAGTGTGGTAATCTTTTCCTTTTCTCCTTCCACCTGTTAGCAATTATCCACTTGTGACAGCTACATAAAACAGTTTAAATTCTAACAGTGACACTCAAAGACATTACTGGGAAACAAAGTCTCCTCAAAAGTATTGGAGATTATGCAACGGAATCTCCCCGACTACTTTGATTTTTATTGCTGTGATTGTTTATATTGTCTCTTGAGAGCAGGTCAGCTGTCCAAAAGGAAACACCAAAACGTTCTGAGTAACAGCTGACAATGCTCAAAATTCTTGATCTGCATTACGTAACTTTTCTACTCAAGGGTAGCATCTCAAACATGTACTACAGCAGTGGCAGCCCCTAACCCAACAACCATGAACTCAGCAGCCAGCCCAACTCTAAGCCCTTTAACAGGCATCTAATCTTTTTTTAACCTTTTAGATATTTATTTAGCATCATTTCAGTACTACTTCCCTGCCTATCTCAATGAGCAAATTTTGATTCATAACTGTTACTGTAAACATATAAGACTATCTACGCAATATTGATCAATACAGTTAATGGAATCACAATTTAAATTCTTAAATAGTGACTATTGCACGTAAGAATACATTAGCATAGAGCAGCCATAGAGAATTCTTAGTGTCACTTTACCAATCTGACATTACATTTTATGTTCTAAAATTTCTAAGAAGTTCTATGAGAAAGAAACATATCAGAAAATCAGGAGTTTCAGAGTGAGAAGTCTTTGAAAAGTCTTGTAGTCTTTACTCTGGCTACAGAAGAATTTAATTCACATCTATTTTGAGGTCTTGATCTTTTGCTTCTGAAATTCAGAAGAAATATATACTTACCTAAGCATCGTGACTATATTATGTTTTATATATTTGTACTAAATGCTAGAGATCGAGTGAATGATGAATCTATATCAAATTTTTGATCTTATTCATTCGCAGTGAATTTTTTCACTAAATGGCCATTTACAAACACAGTTACACATTTAATAGAATTATGTACTCTAGATACTTCATCTAGCTGTCACAGCTAATCGCAATATTCAAGATACAGATGATCCACCCATGACTGACACAAAATTATGTGCACGTTTCATTCAACAACACTGTTCTAAAATTAGCTCAGCTGAAATAAGCTTGCAAAAATATCTGAAATTCTCATTTCAGATTAGCAACATTTGTGAATTTAAAGAACCCGGCACATGTGTTGCTGAAACATTAGAACATGGCTGCCAAAAAAGTTAAAATAATCTGGGTGGGGTGCAAGAAAAGAAAATGCTTTGAAGAGGGGTGGAAGGAGGGCCAAAACTACCATGTTGTAATAAATGAACATCTTTAAATGAAATATCTTTGAGTTAGTAGCATGAGAGAAGAGCAAGCTCTACTGGGCAATGCCATTTTAATTAGTGTAACTGCTGCAGACATCTGGCAAATAGCTTAGACAAAGCAGAAATAGACTACAAATCAACAAATACTTATTGCTCCAGATTCAAGACAAATTTCAATTGAAAAAATACAACACAACATTTTTATTCAAAATCGTCACAGCTACGTCTTTATGTCTTCTTTCCTTTCCTTCCTTAACGTGCTTTACCTCTACACCCATTTAAAACTCCTAATTCCTCCCTCCCCCCCCATACAACTAATCATGTTGTAAATGTGCAGAAGTTAGTCTACAGTAGCTTGATGTTCTATGTCAGGATTTAAACAATTTACAGGACTTTAAGATTAGAAATTAATGAGCATCCAATTACACATCTGTTTTGAGAGTTTTAGTGAAAAAAGCTCTGAGTGCCTGATTGCTACCTGTAATGATGAAAGACTCTTATTTAATTTATTGTACTAAAAGGGAAATAGACCCACAAAATCATATGCCATTTCAAGCAATTACTGTAATATAGTTGTAGAAATTCCATACAGTATCTGGGGACTCATGCTTTCAAGTTTTCTTAATACACACAGCTTGCATATGAGAGAGCTACAATTACTGAAATATTCAAGTTCTGTGCTGTTTAATAACATATGAGTATATAAACTAAAAGGGCAAAATGAAAGCAAAAAAACTGAGAAGAGGAAAGAGCAAAAACATGCTCAGAGGAAAGTAACATTAATTGCTGAAATACCGGAGAGAAAAACTGAAGCAACCATTATGGTCTCAAATGAGTTCGATGCTGCAAAGCATTTCATATAAATAGGAATGTAAAATTTGTTCATGGAGTATTTGCATTGGTAAGGTATACAGTTCTCTTCCACTCATTTCCTTTGCTCCATTTGTGTTTTCCTATTTCTTCCTCCAGCTCTTCCCTCCTCTCTGTGTTATTCTCATTCTTGTTTCATTCTCACTTCATTCCTTGTATTCTCCTTCCTCAATCCACTCCCTCCAACCTGCTCCAGTATTTCTTATTAATATCTCCCCACAAATATCCTAAATATACTTCTTGCCCTAAAAAAAAAAAAAAAAAAGAAGAAGAAAAAGAAAAAAATTTTACACACTGTTATTTCCTAAAATGAAATTCAAAAGATATAGAAAACTTCTGGTATGTGCCACTCCACATACTACAGTAAAGCAAATGACACAGCTTCCTGTTAAGACTTTTGAACAACCCTCAAAAATTCAGAGCAGCCATGCAGTCCTCTCCCTTCCCTATAGCAGATGCTCGCTGTCTCCTTTTACACTTACACAAGCATACATGCTGCTTGTTTTCCTCTCATTAAGGCAAAAGTATTTCGTTTGTATCCTTCCAGCCAAGTGCAAACTCACTCTTCTTCCAGGTCTCCCATTCCTGCTTTCAAACTCACTTGAGTACTCTCTGATTTTGTAGTAGGGAGTTTACCTCTTGGTTCCTCCATTATCATGTTCTCCCATCCTTATTCATGTACAGTGCTTTCAAGTGCTTTCCTTACACACAAAGAATCTTACGGTACAAGGCAATTAGTAAATTTACTAGTGTTAGGAGACATGGTAAGGAATTTAGCCATTCATCTGGAATCCAAAATCATGAACTGATTTGAAGAGACAAAAGTAGGATTTCTGGCCTATACTGGTTTTAAAAGTTAGATGGAAAAATTACCAGCTAGACCATCTATGATTCTTATACATTTTCTAAAGATACTTAACAAAATGTGTCTATCCTGAGTAATCGTTTATGCAGTGCCAATGTTATAAAATTACTTTAATGCTGTGGCACAGAGTTTTTGCATGACAAAATTAGAAAGCCAAATGCACGCATGCTATATGCATAAGCTGTTTAACATGCCAGAGAAGAAAAGGCTGTACTTCAATGTATATTTTGTCAGATGCTTCTTGTCTGGTTAGTATACAGAAGGTGTCTGGATTATTCTCCTTAATCATATGACAAACTATAACTGGATTTTACTTTTTCCTTTAAACATACGGCTATTTAAGTCTTTCGTACTTGTAAGGAATTTTATTTCTCATATATAAATAAGAAAAAAAACACTTACATGGAGATGTCGGTGCCTACTATCCATATTATACTGCATATCAAGTGAAAGAAAGGGATACTCCATGTGGCTATCTGGTTGTGGTTTATCACCACTGAAAATCCATTTGCCAATGGAACTTGCTGATCTACTATTTTCAGTTTTTATTTTTGTAAACTAGTAACAAAATAGCACCTTAAATGAAAGTAAGTTTATTTACACCTATTGGAAAACATTTAGAAGAAGAGCAAATTCTACTTCTACAAACATGTAATCATCAACCGATAAAAAAATATACTTTATGACTTCACTATCACAATCAGTTCATGGATAAAAAGTGACCAAGGCAGAAACCATTATTAAAAAAAACAAACAACCCAATGATGGCAGATGTAGTACTCATGCTTCTAAAATAGCCCTGCCCCAAAGCAGCTGACTCACGGTAACACGCCGGCCCAGTGCCCTCCCCTCTGCGGGAAGCAGCTGCTTTGCCATGTACTCAGCAGCAGGCTAGCAGCAGTGTGGACAATGTCAGTGCTCTCTTCCCACGGATGGACGTGCCCAGGGAAGGCTGGAGGAGCTGGGTATGTGCAGAAGTGCTGAGGAACATAACAGGGTGGGATTTAGACAGTGGTGCCACCCTGGAGAGCTTGGATGTGTAACTGGAAGGGGAAAAGTGTTAAGAGGATAGGATTGAAAGCCATGTACTGAAGGAGTAAGGGAAGGAATGTGGTGAGAAACACATAATGTGAGAGCACATTATGCTGTCCTAAAAACAGAGCAAGATGCTTTTGAGAAACTGCTTTAAGGATACAGATAAATATAGTTAGTTTACTGGGCAGCTGGTTCCATCTCTGTTAAGTAACAATTAAGCTCTATTTTAATAGAGCTGGGGACATGTTCTTTTTCCTGGCACCATGATTCTTACCAGGAAGCTGTTCTGACTATTTGAAACCTTTTATTATGCAGCCCAGACATCTGCATAGTTACACCCTTTGCCTTAGTGCTGGTACTGTGCCTTTTAGCTTGAACAATTCTCTCTTTCTAGTCTTCAGCTGCAAATTCATCTACAGAAAATAATTACTCATTTCTCAGCTTTCACTCTGAAGACTAAAAAAACCATGCTCTTTCACTTTCTTCTTCACACTCTTCATACCATTCTAGTAGCTTTTCTTGTTACTATTTCAGAGTGTACATATGATTAGCTCAACATACTTCTCTGGCTGCCCAGAATACTATATTGATTTCCTGATCACACCTCAACAATGGCCTGTAAATTAGCTTTAGTTTGTTCTAATCTATCCTGGAAATATTCTTTTCAAAGTGAACCCTAAAGACTGGTATCTATCTATCACTTATAAATAGACAGATATATATATATATATATATATTTAACAACTATTTCAGATTAGTTGCTTAGACTGCCTAGGATTAATCTTTATGCATCTGCTATGGTGCTTTGCAGTCTATTAATGAGTTCTCTTCATAATTAAAAGAAATTGTTACTACTGGTCCCTCAGCATATGACATTAAATTTTACTCTATTTCTTGTCCACCAATCACCCTCCATCACACCACAATTCATCCTATGTGATACTTGAATCCTTCTTTTTATTGTCATACCTGCTAACACTTCATCACTCACTTGGGGGTTAACAAATGCCTTAAGAGTAAACTCAGAGAAAATTCATTCCTATGCTTGCTTCAAACCTATATTTCATTTGAAATGAAGTCCTATATTTCATTTCTACTAGGTTGCTATTTCTCTTTTATTTGTTCCAAATTTACCTTAGAATTCCTGTCTTGTCAAGTTCAATTAAAATAGTTCAGGTGAAGGGCATCTAAATGACTTCCTTTGCCTAAATAAGCAAAACCTCAAAAAGGTATCTGATGGCGCAATCTACTTTGGGAAAGCCACATGATATATTATTTCACTGACCTTTTAATTATTCTTCTCTAAAAGATTTGAAGTTTTTTTTGAAGCAGACAGACAGTACGTGCAGACAACAGGTGCCTAGTTAACTTTTAGAGCAAACTTGCTGGGCTTCCATCACTTGTTGACATTGTAAAACTTGACAGATCTCTTAAGAATGTAGCTTCACTTATCTTTCCTTGCTCTCTCAAGATTACCTTTGCAACACAGAAGGCCAGGAGTGTTTGAAAACTACAGTGGAATACTAATAAACATTCTGTCTGATCTGCTAGTCTCTGTGCCAAATAGGTTTCATTTTAATCAACTGTGCAATTTTCCTCTGGAAGCTACATTTTGACAAACTGTATTTTTATAAGTACACTTCAATAAAGGTATTTAAAGTTTTGCACAGAACTGTATCTTCTGTATTCAACTTTAAAATACAATAATCCTCAAGATCTACAAGGAAGTTTCCTCAAATGACACACATTTAGAATCGAGGTCCAGAGTTTTTAATAGATCTTTTGATTAGCAACATATACTATTACTTGCATCTCCTAACAAATAATTTTGAGGTGACTGGAATACTAATCATGGTATACTTATCACAGTTTGGGATTGATTAAACTTATTTTTAGTCTTTGAGAAGTATGAAAGGAAATGAGAGGGAAGATGCGAAAGAAAAATACATTATTTCCTACTGAAAATAAATATGAAATAGATGAGTCTCAACAGAAAATACCTGCTAAGGTGCTGAATATGCTGATTCTCTTCCTGTCAGAAGCCTGTCCTAATAGTTTTAGTTTGTCTTAAGTTAAACACAACAGAAATACTAACGCAAATACATTTTAGATCTAGTAAACTGTAGTCAAATATAAAAACTACAGATTAAGCTTTAATCTTGTTTAATCACAAGCATTACACAGATTTGAAGTTCTGTACATAGTGTATTTAAGTCTTTTCTTCTACTAATATTTGATTAGATTAGCAATGGGTGCTTAAACACTGCACAGATCAGGGCACTGTAATTATCTAGATGGGAATTTTTCAACTGAGGTTCATTTTTGCCAAATGAAGTATTGTAATAAAATAATGCCTGCCCTATAATAAGAATCTAACATCAAGATCATAAAAGGAAAAAGCACTTTATTACTAACAGTAAGTTAGACCAAAAAGATCAAATCCTTTACTGATAAAAGTTAGTACTGAAAGATCATGCTCCTCTTTACTGAAACAGTTAAAAAAAATGCACTGGGATTTTTCTATCTGTTCTAGTGCAGCTGGAGCAAGAAGTATTTTTTAGCAGTCTGATCATTATTCCAGCATCTTAACCAATTGACCCGTTCACATGGTCTGCGATACCTGGTATGATGATCTCAGGGACATCCAGAATGTTGCCAAATGAAGCAGTTTTACGATGGCCTCGTTTAGGCTTGGAATAGGCTGAAAAAATACACACATACAATACACATGCAAAACACTAAAAAGGCAATAGCAAAATTATTAAATTTGTCATATTGCATTTTTCATAAAATTTGTTAAACTGTAGTTCATGCAAAAATATTTCATGCAGAATAAACTGCATTGCCTTTCACTCATGCTTACACATAGTAAAGCAACTGTTAAAAAGCAAAAATGCAGAACTAGCCGTCAATACAACACTGTAATTAGTTTTAGTTAGCAACACAAAAGTCAAACACAGAAAGCAGCACGGCAACAAAGAAGGGAAAACCAAATGTAATTATCCAAACAGAGAATAAAATAAATTGTTTCAGATCACCTGTATATTCAGAGTAAATTCTTGATTGCCTGAACTTATATAGCACTTCCTCTTTAGTGCGGGCATAAACAATTTTATGAACAAGATTAAAAGTTGGATACTTTTTGCTTTGAATCATCTCCTGTTAAAGCAAAGGTAATCTGTCCCTGAAAAGTGCTTACTCTTACTACATTAGATAATCATTCCTGCTTTCCATTATTTTGCCCTACTAGTGAAGATGTTTCTTGTTTGAAAAAGTGGCTGTCACCACTAATGTCTTCATTCCTGAAGGATATTCAAGAAGCATTATATACTTTGCAATGAAAACTTTTAAAGTTTTTTTTTATTTTGCCACTTGTGTAGTTACCCATTTAGAGAAAAAAAATAGTTCCCATTTAGAGAAAAGCCCAAATACAGCTCCCAAAGATAGAACACTGCAGCAAATTTATCTCAAACTTAATGTGAAACGGTGGCGTGTATTATGCAATTTACACTTAACACTTAAGTCTAGCAATAGGTGGAACAAGAAGATTAAATATTCTTGACTTTATTTATGCTTAACAGCCTGATTCTCATCCAGCCATAATTCTATTTCAGTTTACAGCATATTATTTCTGTCACAAAGTTAACAGCATTAAAAAACAAAGCAAAAACAACACTGTCTTGTTTCAGCTCTTATTGAAAAAGGTATGGCCAGAGAGGTTTGACTTGATTTCTAGTGGTCAGTTACTGCCTGAAATAACTGAAAAAAAGAAAGCAAACAAACAAAAAAAACCCAACAACCCACACACAAAAAAAACCAAACCAAACCAAAACACAAAACTCCACAAGATTCAACATATTCTTTTGTGTCAAGAAAAAGAAACTTTCCAGTCATAACAAAAAAATAAAATAAATAAATAAATAAATAAATAAAATCCTTACAATATTTTGAAATAACAATTACTATTCAAAACGGTGTACTTATGGAAGACAAACCAGGAAAATTAAAAACTCACACAAAGGAAGGCCACAGTTATCTCCACTAATGTCAAAACCTTACATTGACTTTAGAGGGTCAGTGAGTCCTGACGTTTTAAAGTAAAAACAAGTTGTTATTATCAGGTAAGTACATCGTTGCCTTCCATGTTAGGAAACCTTTAGGAATATTCAGGGTGAAGTGCTACACGATGAATCAGTCAAAG
The DNA here is from genome assembly GCA_037305975.1 of Chrysolophus pictus. Lineage (NCBI taxonomy): Eukaryota > Metazoa > Chordata > Aves > Galliformes > Phasianidae > Chrysolophus > Chrysolophus pictus. The sequence continues at coordinate 36,135,053 of CM074578.1, forward strand.
ATTGACAATACAAAAGACAAAATTTTGGAGTAAGGCTTTAAGATAAGTACATAAAAGTAAAAGCGTTTAGGGCAAGATAATATTATCCCACGAATATCTTCAGTATTTAGCAAAACAAGATCCTAAAAAAATCATCGTACAACAAAGAACAAAAATAAAGTAGTCATGGTTGAAAAGAGTCAGAATGTGATGCTTATTTCCTTATTTCTTACAGTTTTCTTGGAGTACCCTAATTATCAGATTTGTGGAGAAATACTATATCAACTAAATAACCCTGAACAAACCAAAGTAATTTTGTCTGCTAATTAAATCTATAGTTATATACCATTAAAAAAAGTTTCAAATGTCAAACTTAATAACTGAGGTTTGCAAAGATCAACAAACAATATATTTGATGAAGAAAAGAGACAAGAAAGTGTTTGCCAAGTATAAACATTTTTATTAAACTGATCTTCTGGGAAGATTGAAGACTGTTTTCACCATAAAATTATATATTTATGCTTATGCATAACTTCCAATTCACTCATGGACTCAGTATTTAAACACAACAGTTTACGGCTACCTGAAGCAAAGCACCTGAAGCTAGTTTACTTTTTAAACAAAAGATATTATGCTGTGTTCATCTGATGAATAAAATATGCTTATGTTCCTGAAATACGACAAAATTGATTTTAAAATTTATTTGGAACATGCTGACTGTTAAAACCAACTATCCACTTTTATATAATAGAGGAATAACTGCAAAAAAAAAAAAAAAGCTATTTTAGAGATAATTAAGGTAAGTGCAAAGATAAAGCTTGTCATTTGGAATTGGACTGATATTTATAAGTCTCATCATGATTTTAGAAAGGTGAAAGTCTAATTGAACAGAAGTAATCTCTCTGTGACCTTAAAAGTACCTAATTAAAATACCTGCCTTGCAGCTGAATGAACAATATTCCACCTCAGCTAATAAAGGATGAGAAAGATAACATGAAAAGTTAAAATATTTTCACATGGCTAATTTTATTAACCTTTTGTAAGACTTCATTTTTTTCTCTCTTCTCTTATTTATTTATTTTTTAAAATAATCTTCTTCCCTACTAGTTCCTTACTCTACCCCACAAACATAATTTTACCTGTGGTAGAAGGTATTCTTGCTTCCATTTCGGACATGTCAGCACTCATCCTTTTGGCTTCTCCTGAAACAAGGGCTGACTGAGGTCGCCCACGAACATCTGACAAGCTCTCCACACTGCTCCCACGAGATGGTGGTAAACTCAAACGGCCAGGATCACCCTGTTTCAATGGTTAGAATTTTAAAAAGAAGGGAATCAGATCTGCAGAAACTTCCCTATAATATACTCAGTATGTGAAATAAAATATATTTCTACAGCAGATTTAAAAATTAGGCAAATTTTTAAAATGGTGAAAATTTAAACTATTATTGGCACTTAAGAGTCAAATATCTCGTAACCTGCAAAGAATTCAATATACTCTAATTCAAATTGAGTAGAATTAGGTCAATATTGTCAGAAGAGAATATTTGTATTTTTCCATCCCACTTGAAATAAAACAGTGTTTTCAAAAGTCACATAAATATATAATCCTTTCATGTTATACTAAACTTGTAGATCTAAATTAAGGTAATGATATTTGAATTCAATTTTTTTTAAAAATCTACTGAATCCCCCAAAATCAAATTAACTCCTTTTTGTTTCATTGGAGGTACCTCTTTATAGCCTTCCAGTTTATCTTTTTGGAATCATTCAGTGTTTTTCCATCCACTTTCATGCTCCTTTCTTATAAGTAACTGAATCCAATTTTGTTCTATTTTTTAAAGAAAAGACACCAATATTTCTAGTAGTTGCAGACACGCTTTTGTCCATTTCATCCTTTTCATTATTATGATTCAAAATTACAGACATTCACTTACCGGCTGCTTGGCTGTATTTTTCATTTGCTGTGCCAATTTTGATTCTAAACGTTTAATAGTGTCATTTGTAGAAGCTCCTTGAAAGTCATTCGGTTCCATGTTTGCATCGCTTTTGTTACTTGTATTTGTAGAAGTGATGTCCATAAATGAACCTGGAAATTCAAAGGAAGAACAAATTTCCAATAAAAGTCCTAAAGTGTATTTCTCCTCCTTCTTCTCACAAGCTTTACTTTGCTTTAAGGTAACTTTTAATGAAAGGAAAGCTGCCAAACTGCACAGATCCCTAATTATAAAATGTGAAGAGGAGTGGGTGGAAGACAGAATATACGACTAACTACTACAATGACATTTGAAGTCATTCTTTAGTTTGCTCTGAAATTGTTGGAGTAGTTGGTAAATTAACAATACAACCGGCAATATAATTTGTGATTAATAGTAAGGTCAATCATTTATTACAGAGGAGAACAAATACCTGAAAAGATAGAAGTCAGTATATATTCATAGTTTAAAGTTATAAATCTTATCTTATAATCATGTGTTGAGAAGTGGAGAACTCCTAGTAAAGTTAGTAAAAATATAATTTGCAGGTCATTAAGCGGCAAAGTAGTGAAAGAAACTTCATTCAAAATAAAATAAATTTGGAGGTAGAAAAAAACAAATCAGATAGCAGAAGATGAAGACAGTTTCTACTGAAGTGGTAAAACTTGTCTATAAAATCAGAAGACAGAACAATCTTTATTTTCTATTAGTAAAATTGTTTCAGTAGGGGAAACACTACCTGAAAGCCTAGCCTACATTTTGTTCTACTCCCCTTTCTAGCGTTTTCCTTGTGCTTCATTTACATTATTGTACTTACTGCAGTTTAACATAGAACTACTGCAAGTTTAAACTGTGGAGATGTATATGCCCATTTTTCATTAAAGACATAATTCAGCAAAACTATTTGTCTAAGAACAATAAATATGTTGTGGTATGAGGTCTTAACAAAAAATGGATTCTTGCCAATACATAAGATTTTGAAAGATTATCTTTTCGAATTTGAGTTCAAAACAAACATGAAACTGTATTTTATAACCCTTCTGTATCACTTCATGTTTCCACTGTATTCTCTTATTTATACAAGAGTACCTGTACTAGTGGCAGAGTTGCTTTGCCCTTCATCTGAATACTGGCAAGGATACTGCAGAGGTTCATCAGCTCCTGGAAAGTACTGTGATAAAAAGCAGTGTTTTAATAGTAATAAAAAGTAATTGCTTTAAAGTAGTATGAATAGGACTTTATAAAATAATTCATAAATATAATAAATTCTATATCATACATGAGACTTTATTTAGAAAAAGAAGTCAGATTATTTTAAATAATACATTAAAATATGACTCCTTTTATTAATTTCTCCATGTTTATTATAAATGAAATACTATACTCCTCCCAAAAAGAAAGAAATTACTCCCCTTCTTTACAGCAATAACTTGATATATATATATATTTTTTCAAATAAAAAGAGGAGAGAGGAAAACATTAGTCTGTCTCTAAAGTGTGATAAAAGGCATACCTGCTGTAATTCAATTTCTCAACTGAATAAGTTAAGAAATGATTAAGATACTAAAATAAATTTAATACCCGCATCAAGTGTGTCATTATCTTAACAATTTCCTCCATGGAAGGTCGTTGTGAGGGATCCTTGGACCAACAACGGGTCATTAAACTCTCAATTGGTTTAGGTAAGTTTTTGATCAGTGGCGGTCGAGTACCTAAAATTGAAATTAGAAGAAAATTTAAGCAAACTTTAAGAAGACTGACAGCGACTGATCTCTTTCTGATATTTTGCTAAACAAGTACAGGAAAACATGTAGTCTGAAGGAGCTGGCCCATATTTCATTTTCTCTTTTAAGTAAACAACTGACAATGTTCATTTGCACTACAAATGAATTACAAGTACATTAAAAAGAAAAAAAAAATAGAAGAAATAAAATGAATTTTTTCCTTTGGAAGTCATTTGCATAAATTCAGTGACTGACAAGATACAGTGTATCACAATGGTACTTAAAATGGCTAATGATTATGTTATAGCTTTCTGAAGAACAAAGCCCTCTGCTGGGAAGTGCCAGAAGCCTTTGATATCTACTGTTGAACTCGCACGCAAAAAAGTATTTTTGAAGTTGCTTTTGTTTGTCCTGAAAAACTACTAAGCACTAAAAGCATCAACTCTGAATGACTTTTTCATGGAGTCTAGGTATTTTCAATTATGTACTTTATTTCAACTGTAGTATAATCTATTCATTTGATTTTGTTCCATTTTCTACTCATTTTATTATTTTTACAACAAATACAGTTAGTAGACATCCAGTTGTACATGAGAAGTACAGACGTTTTGCAAAGAAAGCAGTGAGTACTTAAAAATGTATTAGCTGTAACAAATAATACATAAATTAAGACAGTTTAGAGAAGTGAACCAAAAAAACATTTTAAAAATCAAAGTGGACTTTCTCTTCCCCTATGAGCTTTTTCTGCAACTTAGCAAGGCCTTCTTACATTCACATTTATAGCTATTGCTTTTATTAAGTCTCTCATCAGCCCTGACTCAATGACTTGCACCCTTGAAAAACTGAAATGGAGAACTTCGCTCTTCACTCAGAAATGCTGTTTGCAAACATCTTTCCTTGTGTATCACTGACTGTAACACTTATCCATCCTACCAATGCCTGCCACCTTTATGTACTTGATCAAACAAGATTCCTATTTTCACCTTGAGCTTCTATCATTCAGTACTGAAACTATGATTCTCAGGCACAGTGCCAGCCATCATTGCTTGCTTGTTAATTAAATCATCCAAACAAGTTCATTCTTTCTTTGATGGTGTTTTTCACAAATGGTAGAAACTTTTTGTAGACATTCAGTGAACTATATCACTTCCATTACTGCCTTCTTCTTACAACTCTGATTCGTCAAAGTAACTGAAAGTACTCTGTTAAAGCAGTTATACTACTAGAATTAAGATACTGCAGTCTATTATTTTGACTGATACTGTACCACTGCTTCATCTGTCTTAATCCAATCATTTCTCTTGTTTATTATCCTAAAGTGCTTGGGACATGGCTCTGTTCTGTATAGTACCTAGCACAGTAAAGTCCTGCTCCATGACTGCAGGACCTTAGATAAAACAATTTAAATAGCAGAATAAAAAAAAACAACAGATGAAAAACAAAGTAATATTTTTAATGCCCTATGGTCCTGCAGAGTTTGACAGTTCTTACATTTTAAAATACAGGTTAAATTACTTGAACTTGCACATTCATAGTGTAAATGCCCATTTTTTTAAAAGATAAAGGGGCTATTTTTTTTTAAGTACATGATTCAGACCACTGTCAAATCTTTTAAAATGGGAAGCTGTAATAAATGTACAGCTTTTCTCCCTTGTTTATTTATACAGTGGTTATATGCAGCAGGAAATGCAAACAATGTTGCAGTCAAATAAAACAAAAACCACCCTAACATAGAAGTGTTAGTGTCTTATGATTTATCCTTTATGACAGAAGTCCTTATTAAATGAAGTATAGAACTGAAAAACTAATAATTTAAAAATGCATGCTTCAGAATGTTTAGCAAATTTATAGGTGAAATATACAACTTAAAATGCAGTTAAACATTTTCAACTCACCATTGTGAACTGCCCACATTATGCGGAAAGCTGGACCACCAATCTCATCAAAAGGTTTCCTACGGGTGATTACCTCCCAGAGAATAATACCCCAACTGAAAACATCACATTTTTCACTGTAATTGCTACCTGGAAGAAATCAGAAATATACTGTTTCTTTTCTATGTAACTTTTCTATAACTCATTTTTAATAGGTACAGTTCTATGTGAAAAATAGCTCTATATACTTCCTTTCACCTCAGATTTGTTTTCGTACGAAGAAAAGGTTTTCTAAAGCTGTTTGATTCAAGCTAACTTACGTCTGAAATCATTTGACAGTATGATCATTAAGAATGCCTCTCTCTAAAAATCAGTCCATTTCACTTGGAGTCATCCTGGAATGATAAACGGAGTCAGTTTGATTTTATAATATCAAATGCAATTTATTGCATTTCAAAGATCTTTTGAATTCAGAACTTAGCCTTGCTTCATCTAAATATTTTTGTTGAGCTCCCTTCTTCCATATTAATCACAATGTTAGCCATCTCTGTCATATCTCTTGCTCTCAATTAATTAAGAGGTCTTTAGCAGAATCATAAATATAAAACATCACCATCTTATTTCTACTCTGTTCATCTTTCTTATTGTTTTTGTCATGCCATTACTTAAATCAATTTCTCTAATCACAAGTTAAATATTTCTAAGTCTAAGTTACAGGTGCAGAAGATGTACAGGTGATATATAATAACACTCAAAGACTACAAGAGGAAGACTGTATGTTCTGTGCCCTAACTCATGCAAGTACTGAAAGAAATGCGAATGATTAATAACATGATAATGATAGCGTAATTATAAACAACAGAGATTTTTTAAATTAATATGTGATAAGAAAGTGTTATTGAGACAAGTCATTTCATAAGTAGAAATTGTTGAAACCTGGTTTTCATGTCAATTTTCATCTTATAACACCCAGTTACAACAGGCTCCACATTTCCTATAAGCCCATCCTCCTCTGGCCCACAGTTCCTCTGACAAACTGCAAGGAAAGCAGCATACCCTAAGACCAGTTCTTACAGACTGGACAGTCTGAAAGTCAAACTGAATAAACAGGATGCAGCCATGTACTGGAATACTTTCTAAGCAAGGGCACTCATTTGAACTTCTCACATCTATTGATTTTACAAAGCTCGTAAGAACTTGGTATCTCTGAAACCCTTTATACTTGTATCAAAGTAGCTGAATGCAGCTAATGAATTAAAAAAATTCTGAAGGTGAATAACAAAGTCAGCTTTCCCTTCAAAAGGTAGCTGTTAACGATGGATTATAAGGGAAGTAAAACAATCTTTCAGTCTATCCAGCGACAACATTTCTAGCTACAAATTCACCCTATCTTAGGCATTCCATTTTGAAGTGATTCCTCCCAACAATGGCAAGACAGGAGCCCAACAAGAGCTTTAATGCTGCTGTGTGGAACAAAGCACTAAAGAATTGCATCCCTCTCCCTTTTGTCAAAACTCCTGCATGGAAAGAAGAAAGTGACAACCTTAAGGCCTTTTGTCTCTGCCAGATATGAAGATCTGATGAAGTGACTTTTCAGTGGACAAAGCTGTCTAAAAATGATACTTGGTACCAATGAAGGAGTGAAGACTCTATGGTACACAGTGGCAGACAGCCAGCCTCTGATGGGAAAGTAATGTTATACTCCTGTTTGAGCAAGGAAATTCTATTTTGAAGCTGAAAACTAATTCTGAGAAGTGATAGTTCAAAGCCTGTATCTAACATAAGGAGGATATCCTATTGTTTCATTACTTAACAGACCTAGGTAGGATAACACATGCATCACTTTTCAATATCCAATTATCCAAAGCATTTTAAAAATAATTTTGACACAGGGAGCTCAGAGCTTATAGTGCTTTCTTTTCTTTCACTTTATTCTATCTAAATGATATTTTTTTCATTTAGACTGTATGATCTGTTACATGAGTCTAAATGCCATAATACTTAAAACTCAGAGAAAGTCATAATATTAGGAAAATTACATCAACAACCACTTTTTAAGTATGCCACCTATAAGAGATAGTTCTTAAGCCTTTTTAGTTCTCAACTAAAACTTAGTTCTAAAACAGTACCAAAATAACGTTACTGCTTGTTCCACTGTTAATTTCTGATGCAGTGGTAGATGCAAAAAAAGTTTAACAATTTTGACATAATTTCAATACTCTTTTAATACATTAATACTTTAATGACTGTCCCAAGAGTAATTTGATATGCTGCATCACAGAATTTATTGGAACCCTTGATCTTTCCTTTATACTGATTCTTGCATAAAAGACTTGTGGCATCATCACTAAAAGCTTTCAGAAAAAGGTACATAAAGGCAACTGTAAAGTGAAAGCTTTTGCTGCCATCTAACAATAGATTTGCAATACAATATTTCTTTGTTCTGCGCTGCTGAATTTATGTAGCAGAGAAATTAAGCAAAGCACTGTAAATCTCCACTACAGTGCTCTAATTTCAAAATCAGTTCTTATTTTTTTCACTCAAAACCAAAAATTTTGCTTTAACACTGATAGTGCAATAGATAACTTCTAAAGGAAGTAGACATCTCTAATTTACACAATTTCATTTAATAGTAAACAAAAGTTAAGAAAGGGAGCACTCCTAGCTAAAGTTAAAGAAACAAAGCAGGTGCTCCAATATAAAATGTCACAGTGGAAAATGTTTAGGCACCAGAGTAAAACAGAATCATCCTTAGACGATTACCCAGAGTGACAAGCAGAAGAATGAGGTACCTTCAAAATAAAAGCTATTTTTAGCTTTTTATTTCCTGGGCTCCAAAGGTGGTGCCCAGGAGGAAACCCCTCCAAGAGTATTAACTGTGGACACTGCAAAACAGAACACCTGCTTTCTGAAGCAGGAAGATGACGCCTCCAGACCCCTCTACTAATCACAATCAATGCTAAAATGTGTTTAATTTGCAATCTAATGACAACTGCATTATTTCTCTAGTAATAATAAAGCAATTATACCTATCTAATTATCGATTGTCATCAGCCTTTCCCAGCTCTACTCAGAGAAATGACTTGTTTTCTTACTTAACTAAATTAACTGTTAATAACAAGTTTCTCAGAATGGAGGGAAGAGGAAGTACATCAAACCTCTAGAGATGAAGAAAACTAAGAAAGAGATGCAAAGAAAACCAGACAAAAGTGAAATTACAAGAAAGTGGAGGTTTCAAAATGAAGGCAATTATGTTCAATTTAGTGACACTAACACGCAAATTCTAAAGATAAAAGCTGATCACAATTGGGAGTGAAAGTAATAACAGTATATTTAAATGTCAGGAGAATTTGAAATTACTTAAGAATCTCAGAAATAGCAAAACACTTGTGAAATAGCCCTCTATTACTTCGTTTTACTTGGTTTTAAATAAGAAACAGCAGCTTTCTAAAGGTAAACCTTGTAAACCTTGGAAATGACACAAAGGTCCCACATCTTCCAGTAATTAATGGTATAACACTAACATGATACAGTCTGTTTGGTGCTGCTCTTTGAAACTTTGCACAATTATTTGGTAATACACAAACATACAGGGTTTAAAATAAAAGTTAGGATTCTGCCAAGACACTTTCAATTGCTATCTCAAACTTTAATATGATGATTGAAATAGAAGTATAATTAAATGGTGTTTTTATTTCCTATATAAATACATTCAAGGTTCCAGCCCTAAAAAGAATGTATAATAACGACACCATAAATTATTGTTACCTTCAAAAACTTCAGGTGCCATCCAAGCAGCACTTCCCTTATTGTTGGTCATGTGTGTTTGAATATCACAGGCTGTACCAAAATCACAGATTTTTAGAACTGTCCCCCCAGCTACCAAGAGCAAACTGTCAAGGAAACAAAATAAATAAAAAAATTCAAAACTGTAGGATGAAATAGCCTGGTGATAAAACAAGGAATTTTTTGTCCCAACAATTATTCTAATATAAATGAGTATATGGGACTCTGTTTCTCGATGCTTTAGTTTTGTAATCTGAGAAATAAGTAAGATCAACTGTGTCTAATCTGAGCATATAAAATAGTTTTTAAATCAAATATATTCCGTTATTTATTCATACTTCTACATCATACATGTTTCTTTCATGCTAGATTTAAATATTCTCGGGCATAGCAATCCAGCATATATTGATAAAATTTAGTCTTTCGGATGGGAGAGCATGAAAAACAAGTGCTGTAAAAATTTTTGCCAAAAGAATGATGATTAAGACTCCCATTAATGTCAATCAGTGTAGTTATTCAAATCTTAATCAAAACTGGGGATACAAGAAAGAATTCAAGATTCAAAGTGTGACTTCACACTGTAATTTTATCTGGTAGAAGTGCTGGCTACGCCAAAAGTGGGTGATCCTGCAGATCTGTTTCCATCAAACCTGTGGAAGCATATCTGAAGGTTGTACGGTTCTAAGATGAGTAAGATCAACAAACTGCCTGGACAAAATAGATATTCATTTCTATTTCAGTGGAAAGTGATGAGAGATTTTGGCTATGGGCAGTGAAATGGACAAGAGAAGATAGAATAAGATGATCATGTCAGATTAAATATGACAATATCAGATTAAATACAACATTAAAACCAACCAACCCAATACTCTCTTACTGAATACCACTACCCATTGTAAAATTGGGATGCTTTACATGCCTCTGATTAGGAGCCCTATCCCTATGAAAATCCTCTCCTGTGAGAAAGGGCAAGAGCAAGATGTTTTTCTGGTTTAACAGAAATATAGTGACTACAGATTGTTTCCTGTACCATGCACCGTCACTCTGTAACTGAAGCTTCAAACGCATGGTTTTCATTTAAAATACAGTCCATCCAATAAATGTATTGTCAATTAAAGGTATTTGTATCAAATACAATGAACTTATTAAAAATGATCTTCAATTCAAAGTGTAAGAAAAAATGAAATATGTGCAATAAACCTACTTTGGTGGTTTTAGGTCTCTGTGAATTAGGGCCTTTGGTTTCATACTGTGAAGATATGCCACTCCTTGGGAACACTGTAAACACCAACTCATTGCGTGTGCAGCAGTATAATGAGGCAGAGGTTCAGCACCATGCAGCACTGCAAAACAAAGGCACAAACTAAAAAGAACTTTATTGTATATTACAACAGATACAATGGAGTTAACAACATACCAGTCAGAAAGCTGTACAGAACCTACGTACTTATCACTGCAACTTAAAATGTCCTTTTGGAAAATTGTTAAATTAATGGAAATGTGAAAATGATATCTAAGTTTTAGTATGTTTTTCCTAATACTTTTATTAGAATTCTGCCAACCAGTGATTAACAATAAGAAAGAAGTTACTTTTCTCAGGAAGAGGTAAAGTCTGTGTTAAACAACTATAATGGGAATTTACATATAAGTGAGAGTTTTTTCAGATGAAGTTTTCCACAGGAAAATCTTAAAATGACTTTTACAAATATTACCAAACTGATATCAATAAACAAACTAATAGGCTTAAAAGTAATTTTTAGAAGGACACATCTTTCTCTTCAAAATTCGTTTAAGACATATATATGGAGTGATATTATATTTAAGATATTTTCCCTAGCACTGGCACTTCAGCAGCAGGAAGACATATTGAAATGATACTCACCATTGTATAGAGAACCTCCTTCAGCATACTCCATAACAAGACACACCTTTGAGGAGAGGGGACAAAAAATATGGATGTTTTAAATGAAGGGACAGAATACAGATTTTGTAAACCAAAAGTTCTTTGAGAGGATCTGCAGTGTTTCACACCTAAGCTAATAAAACACTTAACTACCTAAGCTAATAGAACACTTAACTATGAGGTACAGTCAGGCTTAATATAAATACAATTTAGCTTAATACTTAATTTGCACTGTAAGTTAGGAAATAATGCACTTTCTCCCTTTCCTCGGTCATCTTGAAAATCAAACACTGTCTTCATACTGCAATTAATTTGCCTTTACTATTTCCTCAGAATGGCTTTCAATAGTTTTAAATACTATGTCAAAAGTATTAGCATTAGTAATTAGTTCCAAGAAAAAAGCGACTCAGTGTTATTTTAACCAAGTGTAAATTCCTTGTTAGAATTAGTTAAGGATTTATTTTTCCTGTGACTGTACTTTCTCTTCTGCTTTCAGAATTTGTGAGACTGTTTGCAGCTGGGGCAAGAACACAGCAAATCCTGAGAAGTGCATATACAAGAACAGGATCTGATTTCCAAGCTATGATTAATATGTTGCTAGTATATATAATTTCTGCTTGCTGATTTGCAATTAATGGGACTATACATCTGAATGACACTGCATATGTATGCTAGATGCCATTTTGACAAATTGAAATATACATAGTGTTTAAAAATGTTTTTGAGGGGATTATCTTAAAAAAATTTATTTCTCCTAACAGAGGAGAGAAAGCAACAACAGAAAACATAAGTGAAAATATCAGCCAACCTATACACCCCTATCTATACCTGCACCGATAAGCCTTATTGTGGCTTAACCATACTAAATTTATATAAAGCACACTTTCTTGTATATAGATTACACATTCGCGTGTTGATGCTTGCATTTGGTAAGCTAGTTACCTTTTGCTGCACTGACAAAGCTATAACTTACTGGGTTTAGACAGGCTCCATATAACTTGACAATATTGGGATGGTTTACTCGTGACAGCTGACGAAGCTGCAATACAAATCACACTTAATTTCAAATCATGGGAAAAAAAATGCTAACACTTGATTTTCACATGTATAATTCACACACAACAACAACAACTAAAGTTTTATGTGTCTGCCTAAACCTCAATGATGATTTGAGAAATTACAAGACTAATGCCATTTTTTACATTTTAATTTATATAATTAGAATTGTGTCTAATTTTAACCGAATTTAAAAGAAATTTTCAAGAAATGAAATGTAAAGGTTTTTTTCTTTTCTGGCATAGTAAGAACATTAAAATCATAAGCACTGTGCAACTTTGGCTTTTTAAAGGTTTTACAGTCTTATGTCCTTCCTTCAAGTCAGACGGCCTAACCTCATAAGTAACCTGAATCATAACAGCTTTATAAACAATAAAGAAAGCTACTCCTCTGTGAAAAAAAAAAAATGCCACAAGCCTATAAAATATTCTACTGGGCTTGATGTTAATGTGACACAGTTCCCCGAGCCTACTGCTGCTTGTTCTGATAGTGTTTAGAAATGTGCCTGCTACAGAGAGGAGACTATTTTGCACTGAATTTTTCTTCACCTTTAGACAGAAGGAAAGGCAAAAGGAATGTTTTTCTTTTCCTTCTAAGGCAGCTTATGCTTTTTGCTATTTGGTCTAGGGATCTAATAGTATTTTTTCTGCGTACTTTGGAAGTTCTAATAAAACTGAAATATTACATCTGATGCTTACACTGTGTAGGCCTTCTTGAATCCCAGTAATTATTAAAAATTTCTGGGATTCTCAGATCTCCTTCTAACACAAAAATGCTAAGAGACTCATCTGATGTACTCACTACTAAATTAGACTCAGATTAGAAACACTGAAAACTTGTAATGAACAGCATTTTTACATAGAGAGACCGTAATAAATATGCTTCCTTTAGTCCTTAAATATGTTGCATTTGTAGTTCAGTGTCTGAGAGATTTATTTTAATAAATTTTGTCTTTCTTGAAAACTGTAGATTCTTACTAAGCAACATGACACAATACACCTCATTTAAAATACCTAGCACTCAATTCTAGAAAATATTATACACCTTGGGAAGTTTATCAGTATATCTGAACTACCCAAAATCTTTCTAAGGAAATAGACATTGAATGGACAAGTGATTTGTCCTTGAGTGGTTCACATATATTAACAAATCTACACACAAAAATGATAGCATGATTCAAGCTGCTGAATGAAGATTCTAGCTCAAGCACCTGGAAGTATTAATCAGCTCCAGGATGATAATAGGTATTTCAGCTGTCACTTGATTTCACCCTGGGACAGAATCCTAAAAGTGGTGTTTCCCCTGCGTCTCTTTTCTTCTTTCCTCCCAGTTTTTATGGGAGTGAGCTAAAGGATGTGCAGTGCACTCTAACTGTCCTAACTAGCACCATACTGGATACCATAGGCCGCATGGACTTTGTAAAACGCACATAGCTTTTAATACTCAAATTTAACATGAAAAGAAAACAAGCTCTGCCAAAATCCATGATTGCCAAGAAACTTACTGTACCTCTACAATGAAGGCTTTTCTTTCAGATTCACTTTCTATTTGTTTAATGGCTACGTCCTTAGCTCGCCATTTTGCCTTGCAGACCACACCAAAGGCTCCTCTTCCAACAACCTAGAGCAAGATGATACAAAACATTTCAGTTAAAACTTGATATGGTTTAATTTTCTGCTTAGAATTTCACAAATAGAATAGAAATTTAACTTATCTATCTTCTCTATTATGCTATGCTAGCTATTAATAGAGGAATTCAAACCTCTGAAATTAAAATAAATATGCAAAAAAATATACAGAACTACCCTGAAGTCTGGATGGGATGTTCAGTATGATCACAATTATCATTCCACTTTCTTGCAGGTGCCTCAATAATGTGAAAAAAGTAAAATTTTGCTGCGAGTCTTGCTGTGAGTCTGTGAGACACAGCGTAGTGTCTGTATAATTATGCTTTCTCCATTGTTTTTCATGTCTGTTGGAATCACATTTCCTAAAGGTAATACAGAACCAGACAGGAGCTATAATCTCCAATGCAATTTCACAGAAGCTGCAGTAGCCACTTCACTATACTGTGTTATCTAAGAAACCTTTCAAAACAGAAAACATTTGTGAAGAAGCTCATTATTTAGAGCAGTTTTTACAAACTCTGCATGAGAATGAAAGCAGGATAGAGAGAAATGTCCTTTCTCAGTGAGGTTTACTTTCAGTTGTGGGTGAGTTATAAAATATTTTTAAACTGAAATTTCACTTCTTTTAGTGCACTTTTTCAGGGGGAAAACAGCAACGCACAGGAACAAAACCAAAACATGCATATGCAATTTAAAATTGAAACAAGACCATCACCAACAGTGACTCTAGCTTCTACAGGAAAGCACAGACAAGTAGGTGTTTTATGTATATATATATGTATACACAGAGAGAGAGAGAGAGAGAGAGAGAGAGAGAAAGAGGGGGGGGAGAGGGCAAAATGAAGGTACAGAAAGGCATAAAAGAAGGTAAGGGATAGGACCTCCTCAAAAAGAGTATGAGGTGAAGCAGGTGTGAAGGATGGGGAAAGAGGAAAGGTACAAGGGGCTGGATACACTGGTACAAGGGGATATCAGATTTAGTAGTTGGTCATAGCAGCCTTCCTGTGTTGTTGGTTTTAATGGCATTCTATGCTTGTGCTATTAGTCCTTGATTTTAAGTAGTTATATATGTATCTTTGTTATGCAATAAAGCAGATACTTATAATGCAATGAATGCTTTTTTTGGGGAGGAGGGGTAGGGGGATGGGTAAAGGAGAAGAGTGGGCAGAGAAAATAGCAAGGGTGGAGTGGAAGCATTTAGAAATGTGATTATAATAACAGTGTATTATGGCAGAGTTTAATTTTACTGAAATGGGTAACGCACACCCACATGAATATTATTTTAGTTTGAAAAACAGACCTCCCAAAATTACGTTTACTCGTCACTAAATAAAAAAGTGAAAAGATGCTTTGGAAAAAAAAGAAGAGAATAAAGAGAATATTCAAAATTTTAAAATAGAATAAAATGCAAAAAAGAGATGACAATTAAAAGACAGACAAAATGTTTAAATCAGAAAATCTGATACTGCATCCACATTATAAACATTACAGTGATTCTTACAGGATTGTTAGTGAAGTCACTCAACAGTCATTTAACAGAATGGCTTCTTACAAGCAAAACGTAGTTTGGAGGAGTTCAGTGAGTAACTGCACATTCCAAATGCTTAAACCATGCAAAGCACCTGCTGCCTGAAAGCTCATTCTTTGAGGCAGTAACATTTTATGGTTTCACCTCAAAATATTGAGATGCCCCACCTGTACAGTAGTAGCTTGGAATGCAAAGTAGATGTGAAAGTAGCATAGTCGCCAGCAATGTACAAGTGCCAGACTGAACCTGCCAAGGCCCTGTGTCACAGTGGCCTGTGACTATCAGGCATGAAAACTATGCTCTGGTGAAGTTCAGCCTACTAGATTTCATAACAAATACATAGTGAAGCTGATTTCTCCTGAGAACAGGGGAACAGAGGCAGGGATAGCCATAGCTGCAGGTAGATAGTTCAAGACCTGCCATGATTCCATGCTAAGCATCACAGAATCTACAGTCAAAGGCCCAATCTGAAGAGAAAACTAAAACAACCAAAATTTTCATATTAAGAAAAGGAGAAGAATGTGAGTTCCTTTTGAAAGGTCATTTATAGATATGAAAGACAGCTGCCCAGGAATGGTGATCAATGGCATTTTTCTTTTTTGGTTTCCTTAATACGCTCAAATATATTTTCTCTTCTACATCATAGCGCACACACCTAGCCTTATCACCTTCACCTACCACAGGCTGAATCTACCAGATGAGAACTACAGCATGTCCACCATCTACTGCATTCTGTCCCTCAAAAAAGGGACACACTGCCTATAATGCCTTTCTCCAGCTGCAATATATAAGACCAAGACTCTTCTCGTGAAACAACAGACACCAACTATTTTCTTGCAGCCCACAAGAGAGTTTGGAAACCTGGAGCCAAACAAATGATCATTTATTACAGAAAAATAAATGGGAAACAGTGAGTCATCTTAAGACCTCAAGACCCCAAAGTCTATTTTGATACCTCCTCTTCTCACTTAGACCACATTTGAATAAAAAAAAAAAAACCCAAGTTATTGACCTTGGAAGCTCCCCACCTTCCTCCAGTAGCACAAGTGAGCTGTCCTTCACAACACACATCCCTCCACATCCCCCACAACCAGATGGACAACTAGTGAAAACTCTCAATCTGTTGGTGCACTGTAAGTTTGCACTTCATAAAAGTGCTGATTTACTCAACGCATTGAGACCAAGATCACCTACTGAGCAAGCAGACCTAGCAGCCTGCTTACAGCACAGCAGTTCTAAGGAAATGCTGTTAAATAGAGCAGGATGTCACAGAGCAACTCGTGCATGAACAGCACTGGCACCAGCAACTCAGTTTCAACTCTGCTGTTATTCTACAACTAAAAGAAACCTAAACTGAGGGAGTAACTGAGAACTTTGTCCTCTGCTTAGGGAAAGAGAGCTGTGTACATAATGATTTATCCTAGCTGGAGACAATTGAAATTAATGCTGAGTGAGCCTCCATTTCTAAATGTATCCTTACATTTAGATCCTTACATCCTTAATGTTTTTTGACTATAGCTTATAGCTCTGTTCTATTCAATGCAGTGATGTGGTGAAGCCACTCAAAGATACTTCAAACACTTCAAAAGATATTGAAGTATCACATACAATCCAAAGACATCAGATAAAATCCAATGAAATAATTTGAGCTTTTTTTTTTTTTTAAACTTAGCCTACATCATTTACAACAACATCTGATAAACAAAGTTTACTTTTTGAGAGAATAGTTCTACCTTTCCTTGTTGAAAAGATTCACTCCCTACAAATATCTAAAATTAGGTCGTAGTGTGGTGGGAGTTGGCCTCTTCTCCCAGGTAACAGCGACAGGACAAGAGGTAATGGCCTTAAGTTGTGTCAGCAGAGGTTCAGGTTGGATATCAGAAAAAATTTCTTCTCAGGAGTAGTAGTGAAGTATTGGAATAGGCTGCTCAGGGAGGCAGTGAAGTAATTGTCCCTGGAGGTATTCAAGAAATGTGGCACTGTGGGACATGGTTAGTGAGTATGGTGGTGAGGAGTTGGCCTTGATCATCTTAGAGGTCTTTTCCAACTTCAGTGATGCTGTGATTCTATGAGATTTACAAATATGCATACATATTAGTAAAAAATTTCTCTTGCATTTGATTTTACAGTCAAATCCAGCCCATAAGCCATTACAATAGCATACTCTGCCCTGAAGATTAATCTATGACTGTCTGCAGACTTAACATGAAGAATCTGTAAATAAATACTGCTAATCAGATGCATTTGAGGATGTCCTACCAATGCCTGCTAAAAAAAATTTTAAGAATCAGTGTCAAGTGCAAACACGAAGAGTTTACCAAGAGTTTACCATACAGTGCAGTCAAGGTTTCATAACAATTTGTCAGTGACTCTGTGCCTGCTTGTGCAGAGGCTTAAACTTCAGGGAAGGACATGAATGCAATAAATATTTATCTGGGATACAGAGAAAACAGAGAAGAGCGAGCAAATATCAAGAGCAACGATGGATCTGATACAAACTCGAAGTTTACTATATATGGTATCCCACAGTATGTTTTCTTACATAATGGGGAAAAAATATTAATTGTAAAAGACACTCTTTTATAAACAACAGAATGAATCTAGTGATGGAATCCACTTTCATTTTATTTTCTTCCTTTTAGGCTTTCACCAAACTTATTCTTCAAAGGACTAAGTGTTGGAATCTGTCAGAACAGTTCAACAAAGGCACTAAGTAAAGTTTCCTACAACAACGTGTGCTGGAACTAAGTAACTTAATAGCATATGAGGGAAGCACTGTCTGAACTTTAATTTCTTCATGCTCATTCCTTCTTGTCCCCTGCTGTTGGTGCCACACCATATGTTTGGGCAGTAGCGCATATTCTGAATTATATGAAGCACAGTTAATGGAATTATTGACACAACAAATCAATAAACAGCAGTTGATCCGTGGCACCGTGTATGTTTGGAAAATGATCTAAAAATAAACACATTCTTTTGGTAAAAGACTTTGGCCCTTTAAATATCTTAGAAGATAGAAAAGGAAAATACAGGGCAGATTACAGGTTTAGAAGTAGAACACTGGTGCTTCTACTAATCCACATAATAGTTTCTCAAGAATCACTGAGTTAATACTTGACACAGACATTTTAAACTAGCAGAAATGCTTAAAGAGCTTTACAGACCAATAAGATTGTATCTGAATATATTCTTCTCTCTATAAAACTCATACCAGTAAAAAGTTATGTTCTAATGTGTGACAAAACAACACAGCAAAAGAGAGTGCCATTTGCATGTTTTCCAGATAGTGTATTTAGAGTCTTATTTAAAGAATATGAACCATACAAGATCCATGGAACAAATATTACCTCTGCCTCTGTGTACAAATAGTATCAAATGCTGTACGTAAACAAAGATACATGATACTGACTGGTAAGTATGTAGACCATACCCACTGCTAAGAATGCAGACTAGAAATCGTAGGAAAAAGAAACTGCAGATATATTAAGGATGTATTTTGTACCAGGGGATGTGAAAAGTGTTGTGTTCCCTAAATGAATAAGAAAATTGCATCAGTGAAACTACTTATATTCAGAAGCACTATTCTCCTATCAGATGTCAAAACCTTACAAAGATTAACTTCAATTTTATATCAGTTGTTTTCTATTCACACAAAAGTATAAAGAAACAGAAATAGTTTTTATTCCTACCCATGAAATTTCCACATCATTTAGCTCTGTATGTTGGATACTTGGTGCTTTTCTTTCTAAAAAGACATTGCTGAATATGCAAGACAGCAATAAAATATAATAACTCCCTCGTTAGCATACAGAGTATTCCTTGGAGAACTGTCTTCATCATCTGCAGCATCTACACTACACTTTTGTTTATGATTATGGGAAGCAAGACAGGCATTTACAAATTAACAAAATGGAACAAAACCCATGCTTCCAGACAAACAGCAGTCTCTAAAGTATCTTTAATGTCTGTCCATCTTTTTTATTGCTGGCACATTTGGAAATGAAAGATGCGGTGAAACATTTGGAATCCTCAAGCTTCATACATAATAAAAGATGGAGAAAAAAATTAGACTGCAAAAAAAAAAAAAAAAAGCTACAAAAGAACCCACAAAACCCAGTGTGGAGGCCCTGGAATACATACCTAAGTTTTCTATCATTCATTTAGGCAACATCAAATTCCAACTTCTGTTCCCCTGTGTTTGTTATGTTTTATTAAGCAGGTTGAAGCAAATCGGCCCCATGCCATGAATGACTGTGGCCAATAGTCTGGCAGCACTATTATGAAGGAACTCAGATCTGCCAATTCTTGCAGACAAGTTCTTTGATGGGCTGAGTTTATTTGTATTAGTGCCCAACTCTAAACATTTCTTGTCCTTTTTGGGATTGATACAGCAAACAACAGCAACAACAAAGTCACACCACTCCAAAATAAAAAATAAAAATAAAAATAAAAAACATGAGCAATCCTACTGACATGTAGATGTTGTGTCTAGTTTAAGTTATGCAAAACATTATAAGAAAAAAGATTTCTTAAAGAAAAAGCAGTGATTAAAAACCAGTTTGTATTCTTAACAAATATACTTAATATCTGTTTGCCACAAACTGATGCAGGCAATTTTTGTTTACTATGGCATCGTCTACTGGAGTTGGACAACACTGTACAGCTATTATTTAGTGACGTGGTTAAACTGAGTTCAGTTCTATTGCTCTTTTCAGCTTCTTCAGAACATGTTTATGGAGATCAAAATACCATTATGGTTGTTTCTAATGTTATGAGTGCTTCCAGAAATTCCTTTTTTCTTTTTTCTTTTTTGCTTGAATATGCAACTCCCTGCACATAGATAGCTCACTCATTCTAAGAAAACATGTTCAACTCATGCAAAGATAACAGTTTATCAGGTTATACTTTCATTCCAACTTTCTACATACTAACAGCCTCAAGAACTGAAATAATTACAATTAGCAATAATTTAAAAATATTAATAAAATATCTGTCCCATGTTCTAGTATTAATCATTTTGTTTTGTTACAGCAGCATAGATGGGAGATTCAAAATGCTGCATACAGCAGCACTCAAGATAAAGAACTCCAACAGGAGCCTGGTTTGCTAGTTTGGTACAGCCAAGTACAGTAACGGTCTCTGAAAACAAATAATCATCCTGCAGTCAGTAAAGTAGTTCTAGAATCCAAAGGGTGGGACAAGTAAGGGTTACACGAAGATTGTTTCATTGTTCTGTTTTTCCAAGGGAAAGACTCTCCCCCCACACTTTTGATAGCAGTTACATTGTCATTCAGTTGTGACATTACCTGTTACATTAAGCACAGATGTTTATTATTATCTCGTAAATAAAGCTTGCTTTCGCTACTGGCATTCAAGAGCCTGCAAAGTTTCCTTCCCAAGCATTCTTCACGAGAGTGAAATAACAGTGTATCTTAAAGGATGCAAATCAATCCATTGAACATGCGTAGAAAAAAATGTGAAGTCTTACATTAATGCTTTAACAGACTGTTAGCAGCTTTCTAATGCTTTATTGTAAGCTAGATTTCGTCCACAAGAAACTGATGCTATATAGCTTCACCTATCAATTCACACTCCAGCTTTCACTTCAGTTATTTTCTCATGTAGATGAATGACGAGAATCTTTATGGATATGACTATAATAATAATAATAATAAAAGTCCTATGAATTACATAAACATCAGAAATACATTTAGACTGAATCACAGGAATTCTGGCTTACGCTTTCACCATCTATTCATCTTTCAGCTTTGCTTTGGAACACCCACCTTTCCACCTTAAAGGCTTATTTTCTGGAAGAGGTGAGATGTTGCAAATATGACTAACTTCAAATGGATACCTAATGACTACCCTGAACTCTCTAGAACCAATCCTTTTGTAACTCAAATCAGATATCCAAGAGTACTGTTCAGATCTCAGCTCACACCTGCAATTATGCTCCTTCCAGTTGTGAAGATTTCTGGAACAGGTATTCTATAGCCAAACACAATCCTCCAGGGTCCATTTTTATAAAAACAACAAGTATTACACAGATGTAGTAACAGTTTCAGCAACAGTAGTTTACACAATCCAGTGTTGCCTTGCAACTCAAGGAATAGAACTGGTCATTGCATCTCATTAACTTTGTAAAGTTAACTACTATAAAGGAGAATAAAAATGATTTGTCTCACTGAATTCCTTCCACATATGTCTCTAAAGTGCTCTGTTCCCAGATCTCAAGAATCACGACAGAATTTTCAGCACACTTCTCAGATAGCTGAAATTATTCACCTATTTCAAAAATATCTAATGAAGGTAAACCGACTCCTTAGCTGCTAGCACCTTAATTAGGTTTGCTAAAATCACTATTTAGAAAGCTTACCTATTCATCTTAAAGAAAACATTCCCCTACACTCCCTTAGAATTAACTACTGTTCAATTAGATCACTGAATGCAAACTTCAATACTTCTCCTTCATCAGGAGAGCACTTTAGTTCTAGGAAACACTTTAAAATAGTTTTGAACTAATGGAGGTATAAATTAACTTGCAACTGAGTAAACATGGTGATGATTTTCAACACATCTATGTCAGGCAGTGCCTGGGCAGGACCACAGCATATATGGCCAGATGTGCACCTTCTGGTTGTGCAATCTAAATCATACACGTCATGTGATGAAGAGGTTTGCATTTTGGTCATCTATGACACTGTCATCAAGTTACACGATGGAGGAAGGGCTGTGGATTTTCAGGAGTGGCAGGGAGCAGGTTGTCAGAATGATTCAGAACTAAAGTCTGGGTACTGCTTAGATGTGAACTCTTTTAAGAAGAACAGAAAGCATTACTTTGGCTATATACAAATCACGTATTTTAAAAACAGACCAACTTGGCTTTTTCTTGTCAACTTGATTTCCTTTATATTAAGTTTTCAGATAAATTGTGTAGTTCTACTTACTCAGTTTGTAGTGATTTGTCTATCTAATAGATGAAAACTTGAAAGGATGTTCACACAGTAAAAAAAACCCAAAATCTGCATTGTAAAGTAGGGAACATTTCTGTTGAAACCAAGTTTTGAATTGTTTTTTTCCCCTTCTAGTTTTGAACATGTTTCCACTGTGACGTATCAATTTTGCCTTAACTCCAACTCGTTCTTAATTATTATGTCCATATTTTGCTTTGGTCTAAGCTCTTTTAACAGTGAAAAGACTGTTTGGTTGGAGACATGTTTGACTTATGGGAAGTAACACTGCAGGACAGCTGCATTACGTAGTCACAGGTATGGCAGATAAAACAAAATATGGTATATTCTTGATATGATCAGCTAAACCTAAATGGAAGTGCACTTATAGATCTCACGTTTATTAGCAAGGACTCAGTGCCTACAAGTATTTCAGAACTTCCATATCTATTAATAAACCCATGGCAGAGTGGAACTGCTATCTGCTGACAAGACAGCCTTGATAATACAACAGCAAAGCTATGATTATACAAGCATTCATTTGAGTTTCCACTGTAGATCTGTTGACACTCCATTTCGAAACATCTGAAGCTCATCAGGTACATAAAAAATAGACCATTTTGAGTACTCATAGCCAGATAAAAACCTTTGAAAGCTTCTGAATCTGCAGTGAGAGGACTGAAATTTTTCATCAACTGTGTATGTTTTGTTATGACTGTAAAACTGTTGGAAACTGCACCACGAATTGCACCTGTGACAAACCAAAGGTAAGAACCATGCTTAGACCTTGCTTTCTTTAATCCACCTGTTTTACTGTAAGGTAGATCTTAACTCTTTCACTGTGCAATGACATTTAGACTGTATTCAGTGCTATGGTAGCCCCGCTGCCTCATAAGAGTTTCTTGTAGGACAGGTATAAAAAGCATAACTCAAAATGTTACAACAGCTGTCAGCAGCCTTCCTCATGACAAGAACACTTCATCAAGACTCCCTTGCTTATATTACATGAGATTTGTCACCTCCAACAGAGATACTACTTCGAGGATAATGCAACAATCACATTAAATAAAGCACAAATTGCTGCTTAGGCATCATCTCTACATACATTTTTGTAGATACATTCCTGTCTCCACAGGTGCTGGTATGGCAAGTATGTAGGGCAAATCCATGCCCTGAATGCTAAAACTCAGAATGATAAACTCCAGTTACCCCAAATACACACTATGCAAGTCCACATTTCCACACGTAAATGGCAATATATCCCTTGCTAATAGTCTTCCCAAAGATGCTGTGAGGATTAAAGGTTTCCACATTGTTTTACTCATTCAGTGTTATGTGTAAGGCATTATATGTGCTACTCACATTCAGGAGCCATCACCGGACACCTTTTCAGTCTGGCTAAATTCCTACCAACTTTATTTTCTTCTTTGGGTGAGGAAAGCAATTTCTCCTGAAAAAATGTGATTTGATCCCTGTCCATTAGTAAGCGATGTACAAACATCAATACATTATCAAATGAAAAAATACTTTTGGTTCCACAAACACTCTCATTTCACAACAGTTAAACTGAGGAAAGATATCCAATAGGAATATTCTGTCTGTTTCTGAGACTTGAACACCCCTGCAATAGACATATATGCTTGAGTAAAGGAGTCAAGCTTTACCATCTCCCATATATTTTGCTTCTACAAGAAATCCAGGAGGCAAAATAGCGGGTATGAAATTCTGCACCATACCACAGTTACAACTTCAAAGAACTTCAGAGAATCACTTTACTGCTAAGCTTTGTACAGAAGAGGGAGATACACTATGCTACAAGGTAACCCAGTGCCACTTCCTGGGTAACAGTGACAAGTCACAGATGAAATGTTACAGATCCATAAGTGCAACATAGTCAGCCTACGTTAAAAACTAAAAGATGTTCGTCCTTACGACTGCTGGAGTTGTAACTTCGGGAAATCGCTGGCACTGATGGGATGAACATACACACAGCAGTGCAGTGAAGTGACAAAAAGAGAATGCAGAGACACTCAGAGATTTGAAAGGAACAACGAAAATAATAGTTCCCCCTTGTGACAGTGCTTGACAACTCTCCGTGCTAAAACGGGTGACGTTCTGAGAATTTTGAAGCCCGGAACGAACACACCCTGCTAAAATAAAAGCCCACATCGCAGCCCCTCGCTCTCGTGTCCGCAATATGCGAGGGACCTGGCACCTGCACGCCTTTTTCTGCCCGGAGCCAAAGCCTCCGGCTCCCAGAGGGGCACACAGGTACGCGCCGGGAGCTCCGCAGCGCCGCGGCCCCTTCCGAGCACGGAGCGCGGCGCGGACGGGCGGCCCTGTAGCGGGCGGCCCTGAGGCGGGCGCCGTTCCGCGAGGCCGCGCCGGGAGAGGCCGGGCTGCCACTCACCTCTTCCACTTCGATCTCTTTGTAGTCGATTTCTTCGAAGTTGAGGACGGGGGGGGTTTCAATCATTTCAGCGGAGGCTGCAGCGGACATCCCTCCTCTTTCACCTGGGGGAGGAGAGGCCAGGGCAGGCCGGGGGCCGCGCTCGGCGGGCCGGGCCGGCGCTAGTCGGGGCGCGGCGGCGGCTCCTGCCCTCCGCGCGGGCGCGGGTCGGCGAGGGCCTGGCCGAGGCGCCGCCGCGCGGGGCGAGGCCGCATCCGCGGCGGCCGCGGGCCTCAGTGGCGGCGGGCGGGGGCCCCGCCGGCGGCGGCGCCGCCGCTCTGCATCCCGCGCCCTCCCGCACCGCGCCGCGCCGCGCCGGCCGCCTTAGGCCGCGGCCTCTCCGGCGCCTGGGAGCCGCCTCGGCCGCGCGTCCCCGGCGGAGGGAAGGGGGCGCCCCTGGGGCCGAAGCCGGCCGCCTCCGCCCGCCCCGGCGGCAGCAGCGGGCGAGGGGCCGCGGCGGGGGTGGGGGAGCCGCTCAGAGCCGCGCCGCGGCCGCCGCTGCTGACATCAGAGCCGCTTCCTGCCGCCCCGGCCTGGGAACGCGGGGGAGGGAGCGCAGGGGGAGGGGGCGGGAAGTGGAAGCGCGCCGGCAGCCGCTGCTACTCAGGCGGCCGCGGAGGGGCCATGGCCTGGCGGCGGCGCCGCCGCTCCGCCCCCCGTCCCGCCGCCCGGCTCCGCCAGGGGGAGCTCAGCCGGCCTCGCTTCCTCTTCCTGCGGCGCTGGCGCCGCGAGGGGCGGGCGCGGGTGGGGTGTCCCTATCCCGGTTGCCGTCCCGGTGCCGGCAGGGAGAAGTGCGGGGCGTCTGCGGGACGCGGAGGGCTGGGGGCCGAGGTAGGCGCCGCCATCGTAGCGGCCGGGCGGAGAGAGGCGACCCTTGGCGGGCGGCGGTGCCGCCGGGCTGCGCGGAGGTGGCCGGCGGGCTCGCGGCTCCCCGTCGTTTCACCTCTACAAAGTTCTGAAATTTTGAGTATGCCTGCTCCTGACGTGTTTGTGTGTGCGTCTATTGATGATGAAGGAGGTAGACGTGCATCTTGGTGCTTTTTTTTCTTCTGAATGCAGAAGCGCAGTGCGGCACCCGTGCTGTACAGCAGCGCTTTCTCACGAAAATATGTGTGTAGGAGGGCGGCTGGGGAGCAGACGGTAATTTACCGGTGTAAACACATAGCAGAAAAGGGATAGGACTGGGGAATGAACGCACACCTCCACCACTCCCTTTCCTGTCCGCAGGAAATCCGAGCCTGCCCTCCTAGAAGCGAGTGCCTGCTTGCACTGCTGGCTTGAGCAAGGCATCCATATCTCCTAAGTTTAGTGTTTAGAGCTACCTACAGTGTGAAACCAATGGTGGGATGAAGTGAGTGTGACTCCTGTGTCTCACTGAAATAACTATGCTCCAGTGCCATGTGTTTAGCCTCCGTGCTATGCGTAAAAGTTATGCTACTGTAAAATACTGTTAATAGCATGTAATTTAGGTAGATTTGGTGAGCTTTCATGGCTTTCTTGCTAAAATATTAATAAATGTTTGTACTTCACAGTAATGTCAAGTAAATGGGACGGGGAGCAGATTTACAGAATGAGCCTGAAAAGTCTGTTTAAGCAATTAACTACGAAAGAGAAGATCAAGGAGGAATACGTGTTATAATCTACCATCATGGTGGCTCAGATGTTGTTAGAAGAAGTGAAATAAAAGCACTCTTGTCACAGTTACTGCTTTTTGTGTGTGTGTGATGGATTGCTTTTTTAGGTTGTTTGGTCCTCTCATGACTTTTTTTAATCAGCTTTAGTGACTTGTCCAGCAGCCCAGAAATCCCCAGATAAACTGTTGGGGTGCATGCACCAATTGACTGTTGCAGACATGATAAAACTTGTCTCTGGAACAGGTTGGATTGGTGTGATTGCATCGTGCAAGTGACATTTGTCTGCATGAGGAACAGACTCATGTCCTGATTACATTGAATTCTTGTTGCTTCTTGATTTTTCAATATATTTTTCTCTAGAAAGATCTAAAGATGCATGGTTAGAAATGGAAAGGTTTATCACAAAATCTAGTTAATATCTGCTTCATCCAGAAATGGGATTATTCAGAGCTCCTAGTTTCTTGGAGATTATAGTCAGGTTTACACGTTCATAATGAGCCAGGTATTCTCTGGATTAGTAGTCTCTGGATAATGAAGAACTAGCGCTTATACTCAGATGTGTTTTTAAGTTTTGCCTGTATGAAAGGCACTGTTAGTACCAATCTTTATCGCAGTGTCACATGGAGTTCTCTGTGCAGGAGGGTTAGAACTAGATCGTCTTTAAAGTCCCTTCCAACCTGATGCCATTCCATGATTCTGTGGTTCTGTGGTATCACATCATAGAATAGCCCCCTTGGAAGAGATCCACGAGTATCACTGAGTCCAACTCCTGATTCTACACAGAACAATGCCAAAATCAAACTGTATGTCTGATAGTCTTCAAATGCTTCTTGAACTCTGTCAGCTTGGGACCATGACTATCACCATAAGGGTGTTCCATACCCACTACCCTGTGGTGAAATGCCTTTTCCTAATACCCAACCTGGTCATTTCATGAACGCATTTGTACCTGATCCTGACAATTTAATGGAAAGTACACCACTAGTATACGGGCAGCTACTGTTACCATCTTAGGTACTCGGTGTGCAATCTATTGGCTTTTGGAAAATTAAGAATGAGTTTCACAGAATCACAGAATGGCCTGGCTTGGAAGGGACATCAAGGATCATGAATCTCCAACCCCCCTGTCTCAGGCAGGGCCACCAACCTCCAGGCTGCCCAGGGCTCCATCCAACCTGGCCTTGAGCATTTCCAGGGATGGGGCATCCAAAACCTACCTGGGCAGCCTGTTCCAGCACCTCACCACTCTCATAGTAAAGAACTTCCCCCTGACATCCAACTTAAATCTCCCCTCCCTCAACTTCAAACCATTTCCCCTTGTCCTGCTGTTATCTATCATTTCAAAGAGTTGACTCCCCTCCTGTTTGTAGGCTCCCTTTAGGTACTGAAAGACTGCAATGAGGTCACCCCGCAGCCTTCTTTTCTCCAGGCTGAACAAGTCCTGCTCCTTCAGCCTGTCTTCATAGGAGAGGTGCTCCAGCCCCCTGATCATCTTTGTGGCCCTCCTCTGGACCCTCTCCAACAACTCTCAGTCTTTCTTGTACTGGGGGTTCCAGGCCTGGAGGCAGTACTCCAGATGGGGCCTCACAAGAGCAGAGTAGAGGGGGACAATCACCTCTCTGTCCCTGCTGGCCACCTCTCTTCTGATGCAGCCCAGGATATCATTTGCTTTCCGAGCTGCAAGGGCACACTGCTGGCTCATATTAAGTTTTTCATACACAGGGACCCCCAGGTCCTTCTCTGCAGGGCTGCTCTCAAGAACCGCTCCTACCGGTCTGTAGATACCTGGAATTCCTCTGGCCAAGTGCAAAACTCTGCACTTTGCTATTTTGAACCTCATTAGGTTCACCCGGGCCCACTTTTCAAGTCTGTTGAGGTCCCTCTGAATGGCATCCCTTCCTTCCACCGTATCAACTGCACCACTCAGCTTGGTGTCATCCGCAAACTTGCTGAGGGTGCACTCGATTCTGTCATTGATGTCATCGATAAAGATGTTAAAGAGCACCGGTCCCAAGACAGACCCCTGGGGGACAGCGCTTGTTACCAGCCTTCAACTGGACATAGAACCATTAATCACCATCCTCTGCCAGCGGCCTTTCAACCAATTTCTTATCCATCAAGTGGTCCACTCATCAAATCCACATCCCTCCAATTTGGAGATAAGGATGTGGTGGGAGACCATGTCAAAGGCCTTGCACAAGTCCAGGTAAATGATAACGGTTGCTTTCCCTTTGTTCACCAATGCCGTCTCTCCATCTCTTTTCTGAGGTTTTCAGAGATTAGGTCAGGTTGAAAACAGGCTCCTAACATTTAGACATCTCTCAGATAAATATGTACTGCTGAATGGGTTGCCTTAGAACTTTTATCACCTTTAAGACTGAGATTCAGGACAACACATAGAGTCAACCAGAGACAAAAATGGAACTGAATGAAGAAAATGATGTGTGTACATCTAACTGCTGTTCTTGATACCTAGTTACAGTCTTCATTGTGGTATTAGATACAATTCTGAACTTAAAACTTGTTTTGTTGGGTTTGGGCTCACATGTTATGCACTGGGGAAGGTGAACTACATCAGTGCTTTTTGGAAAGATGACTAAGTGTGTGGTGGTACTTTAGATGGTGGTTGAGGTCCCTAGTAATAGTAATTATTTGGCTTTCTGTTAGTTTCATAGACCTCTTTTGGGGATATACATCAAGCAAATGATAGTTTCTGTCTTTTATATTTTAGTAGTTTGATTCCTTTATAACTTTATGTGTGTGTGTGTGTGTATGAGAATTAAAAGCACAGAGGAAAGCATTCCAATTATAGTTGTTTGTAAGGTTCATTTCCTTTTTGAAATTGATGTGGAAATATGTATCTTGAAAATAATGAGTTCTCTCTTTTGTGAATGTGGAGTCATCATTATCAAAATGTCAGTGTTGTGAAGATCAGATAGGCTTTTAAGAAAGTGAAAATTTTGCTGTTACTTCTTTTTCTTTTCTGACTGACACAGTCTTAATTAGCCGTGTGTTGGGTTTGAGGACTGAGTATAACCTGTGCACTCCCAAATAGAACAGTTTTTAAATATTTACTCAACAAAAACATCTGAATTTTGAGGAAAATAGAATACTTGGTTGCATCCATCACAGGCCTTGTTCATCTGTCAGAAAAGCTTTGGTTAGAGGAGAAAATCTAGAACTGGGGAACACAGTGTTCTGTCTCAATAGTCCGTGTCTAATGTTTGAAAGAAATTACATTTCATGGAAGGTCATCACTTACAGATTGTTTGAAATCTCAGGATACCATTGGTGGATTGTGGAAATGTTAACTCAAAAGTTAACTAAAAAAGTTAACTCAAACCTGAGTTAACTGCAGTAGAGCTGTTTGTTCTTCTTGTTGTGGAACAGAATTAAGAACTATGTTTAAGATAGGCAGTAGGTCATATGCTAAGCAAAAAGTAAATCTTTGTGACCAGATGAACAGACATAAGATATTTAGTCCTAATGCCTGGGTATCTTACCTAAAATTTAATGAGCTCATATGGCTTAGAATTCAGGCAGGTTTGTTGAGGACAGACAGAAATGTGCATTCATTATCATAGACCTCTGCCAAATTTTGGGTTCCAGCTCTCTTAAAATTATCCAATGTGGCAACTGTAGTTCTTTTTTCTTTTTTTTTTTTTTTTCTAAGAAGAGCAAGCTATGAGTATTTTCCTCTAACCTAAATAAGAAAAAAAGTCAGGTTATTATTTTTTTTTTTTGAAAGTGGAAACTTCACATTGTGTCATACTTTCAATACATGGTTGTTTTTTTTTGTGGTTTTTTTTTTGTGTGTGTATGTGTGTGTTTTGTTGTTGTTAAGGTATCTAAGTTTAAGCAATGGAAGAATGATGATAGAAAGAAGTGTCGGAAAGTGTTGGATGGTCTCAACAATTGCCATAACTACAAGAAGAAAGGTTCCCTTCTAGATGTAAATGCAGGAGTAGTTTATATTTTTTACAAGGCTGATTTTTTTTTTTTTTTTGTGAAATATTGTCTTGTAAATGTGAGTTTTTGTCATTTCAATTCATAGAAATCATGTGTGATTAAAATCCATCACATGAGGTGTAGATCTGACCCTGAATCATTCTCCTTGTCTCATCTGTGTGGAAAGTGGATGTGTACTGTATTTAGGAAACCTGCTGGAATTAAAAGGAGAGGAATTAGCCTGGGTTACTGAATGACAAGAGGAGCTTGTAGATGAGCTGTCTTGTCCTTTGCCATGCAGATTATAGGCCAGAGCAGGTCCCTGGCAGCCAGTAATATGGGACACACAAAAAAACGCATAGAATCATAACACGATTTGGGTTGTAAGGAACCTTAAAAAATCTTTGATATCTACCTCCCTGCCATGTGCAGACTTTCCCCTCTCCAGATTGGGCTTCCCAGGGCCCCATCCAATTTGGCCAATGTCTCCAGGGATGGGGAGTCCACAGCTTCTCTGGGCAACCTATTTCAGTGTCTCGTCATCCTCTGAGTAAAAAATTTCCACCTAATATTTTATCTAAATCTCCCCTCTTTTAGTTTAAGACTATTTTCCTACCACTACCAGACTGTGTAAATAGTCAGTCTCCCTCTTGTTAATAAGCTCCCTTTAATGACTGAAAGGCTGTAATGACATCTCCCCGCAACCTTTTCTTCTCTGAGCTGAACAGCCTCAGTTTGTCAGCCTGTATTTGTAGGAGAGATTCTCCAACCCTTTAATAATCTTCATGGCCCTGCTCTGTACCTGCTCCAGCAATTCCACATCTTTCTTGTGCTGCGGCCCCAGGCCTGAAGGAGGCCTCACAAGTGCGGAGTAGAGGGATACAATCACTTCACTTTCTCTGATGAGCACCTCTTTTTTCATGCAGCCCAGGATGATGTTGGCCTTCCAGGCTGCAAGAACACATTGCTTGCTCATGTTCAGTTTTTTGTCCACCAGGACCTTCAAGTCCTTTTCCACAGGGCTGCTCTCAAAGTATAACTGGGACTACCCTGACGCAAGTGCAATGCCTTGCACTTGGGCTTGTTGATCTGCATTAGGTTCATGTGAGCCAACTTCTCAAGCCTGTCCCCTTGCCATCTCTCTGGATGGCATCTTTTCCTTCTAATGTATCAGCTGTACCACTCAGCTTAGTGCCAACAAACGTGCTGAGGGTACACTTGGTCTCACTGTCTGGTTCATTGGTAAAGACATTAAAGAGCACTGATACTAATGTGGACTCCTGGGGGACACATCTCATCAGTAGTCTTTACCTGGGCATGTTGACCTACATTTTCACCTACAAATTTTGTCCACAACTCTCTGGTGGGGCTATTCAACCTTCTTGCTCCTCTGAGAGTACTATGCAACTTCTCTGGGCAATCTGTTACATTTCTTGGTTAGTTCTTCTGTTGAAAAGTGTTTCCTGATGTTCAGATGGAATCTGAACCTCACTCTTCCTGTGTTTCTGTTTATTACCATTACCTCTCATCCTGTCACTGGGCACCACTAAGACTATTCTTTTTGTATTTTGACAACTTTTGCAATGCAGCATAGAGATGTCTTCTGCTGAGTACTTCATGATAGCACCCCCAGTGCGCTTTATGTTTTCTCCTTTTCCTTTCTGCAAAGACTTTCCCACTCTGCATAAAATCTTCTGAAAGGCTGTGAATTTATTCAAATTCCCTGAATTGAAGTATGCCTTTCATTTGTAAAGAAAAGTATGCTTTAAGAAAAAAAAAAAAAAAAAGCTTTGCAGAATAAATGCATAAGCGCAAGTATATGCAAGGAACTGTGTTCACTTTGGTAAAAGGAAAAAAAAAATCTCTTATATGAATGTTACAGGAACTCAGGTAGTCTCATTTGTTCTTGAAGTGTATTCTGCCTCTTAATCTGCAGCATGTTAGACCTCAAAGCTTTTCAGCAGCTTAAACCACCCAGAGAGCAAGGAAAGAGTTGTGATGTAGCCACTGTACACTAAGGGTGATATAAAGGTGAGAGATGGTCTAGATGGAGTCCCACAACTAAATTAACACTTTCCAAGAAGCTGGGATGGCAGACTGGCTAAGTGCCTTGTGGGAAAAAGGATGCTAAAGAATTAGCATGCAGGGGATAAAAGTCTCATGGCAATAGACTGGCTGATCTTCATTTAAGAGGTCTGAAAGACATGGTACAAGTTTCCAGTAGGAGATGATTTAGAGAAAGGCAGAAGTGTTATCAGGTAACTATGAAATAAAGAAGGTATTTTTGAAAGGTGCAAAGTAATCCATGTACTAAAATACATGGTCTGCTCTCAGAGAGCTTTAAAGCAAGGCTTTAAAACAAAGCTTGTAGGAGGGCATAATAAAGAGCATGGAGGTATGTAGAATAAAATGTCACATCTTTTCTAATCAAGGATATATTATCTCAGATTAACAGAATAGCATTTTTGATAAATTCTGTGATATTTTTAGGCATGAGGAATGGAATAGAACTATTCTATCTTGGTTATATTTGATTTATTGCCTTGTGGGAAATTATTAATTAAGCTGAGAATGATAAGAATCATTAAAAGAACTGAAAGTAGGTAAGGAGACTATAGGAACAGTCAGAGGACAGTGGGGACTATAAAATGGGAAGTACTGGAATGGAAAGAAGTTACTAATAGACTTTTTTAAGATTGAATTTTGAGATCAACCTTGTTAATCTTAATAATTTCATTAATGATGTTGACAAAAGAATTAGGAGAGTGACATACTTTCTGGTGACACAAGTTTAGACAGCAGAGTTAATGAAGGGGAGGATAAGAATATCAAATGGGAAAAATTAGATGACTCCAAGGACAAGAGAAATAGAAGTGACTAATATTTAAAGTATTAGAGTATGACTTCATGAATTGACTTGAGGACTCATAGCCTGTAGTTATCGTGTAAGAGACATACTGGGAAAAGATGAAGAGTACAACTCTCACATTTTAACACATTTTAGGAGGACTATGAGTACTGTAAGTAATGTGTGTAGAAAAAAAGCATGTATATATCTTGTATGATATACCCGATAAAGCTATACAAGGTTATATGAGACCTCATTTGAAAGCCTCTACAGTACTGGTTGTCTGCATTCCAAGAAAAATGCATTATGGCCAAAGCAGTTGAAGAGAAAAGCTACTAAGATGGCTAAGATAAGAGAGGGCTTTCCACGGAAGGGAAAATAAAACAACTTGGCATGCTTAACCCTGCAAAACAGAGAGGATATATGTTGCCTCTTTTGAAAGAGATTGGAAAGATAAAGATATTGGGAAGGTAAACAGCACTGATGGAAAAGTGATGTTCAGGCAACAGGAAACTTTCTTTGGCACAAGAATGCTGTTAATGCATGTAAATTAGAAAGCTGAAACAGCTTTCTAGCCATCAGGGCCAAAGTTGCTTATCTGTCTGGTGCCTGCTCAGTGAAATCATTTACTTGACATAACTACCTGTGAGAGCAGCAAGCAGTGTTCATTGCCTAGGGAGGTCTTTTTCAATCTTACGTTGGCCAAATTAATGCTATTAAAAGTGTAAATAATGTAATGAATTCTAATCATGGTCTTTTTTTTTTTTTTTTTTTGGCTGAGTGTACATTGAAATGAGCTGGTACATTCATAATTTGAAAAAAATATGTTTTAGATAGACGTATGAGAGTAAGGCCTTGTTTTGAAATGCAAGATGAAGTTTGGAGAGAGGATTTTAATGTTTTGGGTTTTTTTTTCATCCTGAAGAAGGAGTATCAATCTCTTTTTTTCCATCTCTTTAAACTTCGGACTCATGAGTTGGGAGAAGAAGAGGGAGTTCTTGCAAGTATGACTTTTTATTTATATTACAAAAGAGATATGTCTGCCATCTGTGTTTTGGGCAAGACATGTTAGTGTATGGAGTGCCACGATATACTGGAATAACCCACTGCACAGGCATTAAACAATTCAACAAGAATGGCTCATACAGTGGTAATTTATCTCTTGTTGGTCAATCTAGGACACAATTTGTTATTTCTTTCTTGCAAAAGCCTTAAACCAGAACAATAAGATAAGCAATGAAAAACATGAAAATAAAAGCATGCAGATGTTTCTGTTCAGTGGCTGATTTGTCAAGCTGATAAGCTTGTACTGCATCATCTCATGATGGAGTGGAGCTGCAGCTGCAAAGCCACTCTGGTAGCTACGTGGCACACTGCAGCTATTCTGCTCTTGTATCTTGGAACTAGGTGCACCGAAATGCAAACTAATACCTCTACAGAAATTGCTTTATTCTGAGGTCAGATAAATCCAATTTTCAAAGCCATTTAATTATCTATTCATTTATCTTGATGAGACTTAGAGGCTAACATCCTCTAGGGAATCTAAATAGGTATCACTTTGGTCCTACTAGTGAAGAGGAAGGAATATGAATGTAAACAATTTTAGTATGTAGATCTCATGATTAGGGGTGAAAAAGCAAATATAACCGATACCTGTATTCATAGACAACTAAGTGTTAACTTTGAGACTTGCA
This sequence comes from Chrysolophus pictus, assembly GCA_037305975.1. Classification (NCBI taxonomy): domain Eukaryota; kingdom Metazoa; phylum Chordata; class Aves; order Galliformes; family Phasianidae; genus Chrysolophus; species Chrysolophus pictus. Next base: position 36,170,032 of record CM074578.1, read on the forward strand.
TGTCTTTTCTCTGAGAAAGTCACTTGACCTCCCAGACCTGAAAGTTAGGCATCTGGTTTCCAAGTACCATCAGTAAAGACAGAGAGGCATCTTCAGAAGGTATTCCTTCCCATCTACCATATACATTTATTTTAGAATGTGACGACCTACTGTTTGGAGATATGCCTTTCTCTACTGGCTGTACATGGAACTTGTATGACAAACACAGACACCTGGGCTTGATTCTACTTTCCACCCCATAGCTATCTTAGTGACTTTGGAGGCCCCCAGAGATTTCTGAGGCCTCTGCATGGGGTTGGTAAATGTGGCACAGAGCACCAGTTGAAGAACTAGGAAGCATATCCTGGGGAATTTCTTTCTGTTAATAAGAGGTTTTCCACGGCATGGATGCAGCAAGGTTGAAACTTTCTTTATCTATAGCAAAAATAAAAACAAATATTCTCCTCATTCTCAGGACAACATAAAATTGAAAGTTACTATACACACTTTGGCACTGTTCGCTCCAATTAAGCCTGACTGGCAGTATACAGTACAGAATACCTCAAAATGTCATTAGGAGCAAGAGTTAAAGAGTGCTGCAGAGATGTGTATAAAAAGTTATTTTTAAAAGTGTGAAAGTTTCATTTAATAGAGCTCTTAAAATATGACAACTGTGTGACTGTTTCTCCTGACTGCCAGCAATTACTTAATCATACAAATTTCTTTCACTGTGTAAAAGAAATGGAGAAAAGCAGGTGATAGTTCCCTTTGGGCAAGAGAATTTGATAACCTCATTTCTTCAAATGTACTCTGGAATATTACTATCTCTAATCGCTACATCAGTTACAGAAAAGCAATAAGAGAAGTCGTCTCAAGGAGTCTGGTGTTAGTTTGTTTATGTCATAGCCTTTAAGTTTATGAAGCGTTTTGTGGGGGCAGAATTCGACATGCCTGAGACAATTGTTCTCTTGATTCAGTGTAACTAGAGAAATAAATTTGCAGCAAATGGAAGTCAAGAAAAGAATCCAGGCAAATATAAAAGGAGTCATTTTTCTTCCAGGAAGTTTTCACATTAGACTTCTGAAAGAGTTTGACTGGAACATGGCTTCTTCAAAACAAGTAATTTAACTCTGGGAGAAGTCATGCATCACATATGTTGCTGGTGCCTGGGTCTGTTTCATTCATCATAGTTAGAATTTTATGCTTATATTATAGTTATTTCCTGAAACTAACTGCTCAGTGAAAGAAATCAATACTGAGGCTGTTTTTATTTCCCCACAAGGTGGTACTGTGGTACTGACTAGAGAAGTCTTGTTTCGGCGAGGGTTGATTTATTTCTGCAACACTTCTGCAAATGTTTTGAAGACAGATTTTTGTCTGTGAAGGAGACAGTTCTGGTGTTACAATCAAATTTCTTAGTGGAATGCTCTTAAGGCTCTCTCCCTCTCCCTCTCTCTCTCTCTTTTTTTTTTTTTTTGGTGTGCTTTCTTCTAACTTTTCTGTCTCATTACAATTAGAATTTCTTGCAAGTTCAGATTGCCAGAAAAGCTCTATTTTGGATTTTTTCACTGTTAGTTTATTTATTTTTAAAAATCTAATCAAGCTGTTTCAGTCTTCTTTATTTTTCAAACCAAAACAACAGCTTCTGCATGATTATTCAAAAATTCATCTTTTTTTTTTTTTGTCCTTTAGTTACATGTAAGTAAAAACAAGCACATACAATTAATTATAAAAATGAAAGAATACATTAGAAATGTAAAATATTCAGGAGGATATTTTCTTTTTTTTCCCCTGGAAGCAGATCTAACCACCATCAAACACAGAAATGAAACGTAATTAATTGCTTAGATTGAACTCTGCAGCAGTACGTGGAGCTCTTCCAGCTGCTTGTGGAGCCTGTAATTTCTGTAATTTCTGTCACAAACATTTGTGCACCCACCATCACATTTGAGAAGCTGCATAATTTTGGTGCTTGTATCCATACAGGTATACTACTGTAGTTTATAGTTTATATTGGAAAATTATATAAGGGTAGATGCCTGAGCACTACTGTGGGGATGTGCATGCTGTTAAATGCTCAGCATGGCCATTACCAAGGCCAAGGCCCAGGACATCAAGTACTCAGAGATTGCCTCGGTTTGGCGTTGGCCTGTGCTTTACCAGGTAAAAGTTTAAAAGTCATTTAGTTTTCTGTACAGTTTCTGTGTACTCCTCCTGAATGGAAGCAAAACATTTGTGAGCTGAATGTGGCTGTTACCTTTCAGACTGTCCTTTCAAATAGTGTCTTGCTCCAGATTCTTGTGCTTCATGGCTATCAAGGGACTACAACATGCTTCAGACATGTGAAGCCATGAATTAAGGGTGTGTACCCATATGGCATCACATAATCCTTTATCAAGGCAGAGAGTGCCACGAGTCCTCAAGCAGCCTAGGAGGCCTTGTTTTCTGAGGTTCATAACCTCCTTTCATGGCTTCTAGGGCAGAGGATAGAACTGGTACTGCTGGGGTGAAAATGAGACACAAGGTACAGCTTGTTTTCAGAACTTATGACTTTGCAACACTTATGCGAGGAAGTAGGAGTCATGGGACTAACAGATAGGGGATAAAAGAAGATCTAAAGGAAGACCTAAATTCCCCTGGCAAGTTCATGTTTGTAAAGCATAAGTTTGTGATGTCAATTGGGTCTCTGTTTTCCATATTACGGTCATATTATTATGCTAGAGGTAATATGGGAGCAAGATAGGAAGTGCTACACAAAGTATTTATACTCAAATGTTCTGTATGCACTGGAGATGGGAACACCTTCTTTGCACATCATATTATAAGCAGAAAATTTCTGTATGGCTAAATCTTCTCTAAGCATAAATCTGTGGTCCATTAAATGCCTGTACACTCCATCTGGAAAATGACCTAACAGAAACATGCATCTTCAGATTTCGTCTCAGCTTTTGGCTGATCTCCATCTACTACTGTTCTTTCTCTCTACTACTTTGCCTTATTACAAAAAAGTCCCCTGAATCATGGGGCTTTCCTGCAAATGTACATGATTAAAGTAACACTTTCTGTGAATTCTTTTAGATTTCCATTTTCTTTTTTTCATGATGAAGACAATTCGAAATATTAATTCTATGCGGGAGAAAAATATGTGCAATGCCCTGGAAAGGTATTCTGAACCTAGAAGCAATGTCTCATATGTGTTTGAAAGAGGTCCATCTACCAACAAGAATAAGGCTTTAAAAAACTGCAGGATGGGAGAAATATGCTGGAAGGAATCAACTGAACTGGTTTGCCAGTAGTACATTGATAGCATTGCTGGTAGGGATGTTTAGTAACATGGATATGGTTCTTGTTTCCAGGACTTAGAGCTTGTAAAAAGAAGGTGAGAAGAGATTAAATGTTTCTCTAACATCATTTTTTTTCCATGTCAGGATTTGCTGTGGTTACCACAACTTATCTTTGCTGGAGGAAAAATGAGCTACATTGCTACAAGAAGGAAATGGGAGTGCCTGTATAGCCCGTAAACTGGGAATCTTGTTTCCCAGGACACTAGATCTTGGTAACAATATTGCTTTGTTATAAAAATGCACTTCAGAGATTAAATTGAAGCAATACAAGACAACTTTAAGGATCATACTGCTGAAAGCAGGGGAATATCACACAAAGAAGAGCAACAGATACTGAGAATACTTGCCCTGTAGCTTCCAGCTTTTGTTTCTTTCTTAAACCGTTCTCTGAAGCCTAAGAAAACTATTAAGCTGGACTCACCCCTTCACAGGCCAGGCTCAGCACGCATGCACTCTGAAACATCTGCAGACTCTGACGTAAAGCAACTAGAAACCCTCGTGTTTTATGAGCCATTTTGGGCTTTAGGGAACCTCTACTAAAGCACAGCTTTGGTATTACAGAAAGAAAATTAAGAGTTGCTGATTTGAGATGGCCACCAAAGGGGATTGCTGGATCATAACTGTAAGAAATATTTTAGGAGTGCACTGAAGAGGTAATAGAGCTGAGAAAACGACCTTTCAAAAATCACTTATTCTCCTTTAATTTCTCTGTCCGTTGCTTTTGCCAGGTATGTCTACATGATGCTTTTTGAGAGAAACAGCTGACCCCTTGAAGCTTAGAAGTCCATGTACTTTCCACTTCTATTGTAATGTTATTATTATTATTATTATTTTTTTAAGAATTCAAACATATATTCTAGTCACCAACTGAAAAATGGATGCTGGTTTATCTAATAAATGATATAAATTGCTGGTCTGTTCTATCTGGACAAAAGAAATGAAAAAGACCTCAGATAAAAGCCTTTCTTTATTAAAGAGCCAAAGACATTTTAGATCTCATTTGGCCTTCATGCCCTACTCATTCCTCCTCTCTTTATCTAGCAGTGCTTTGCTGATACAGTTATTATCCTTCTCAGCTACTCTAAACATATATTATTAATTTTGCATTTGTCTTTCTACCTCCAGCCATTTCAATGGTAAACTCACTGAAATCCTGCAAGACTATATGCCCCAGGAACAACCTACATGTTTCTTATCTGAGTGTACACAGTCTGAATGGCCCATTTGAGCCATTCCTTTCTCTGTTTGTTCCCTTGGCTTCTCCCTTTTCCTTGCTTTGCTTCACCATCTGCAATCCTTCTTTTCTTGTTTCAGAAAAAACAGTTTGTCCCCATTGAATGAATATTTTGCAAAAAATCAAGGAAATAGGAGCTTATATTTAGAATTGAATCCCCCCTGTGAGATGTTTCAAGACCTAGATTGAGATAAGTCAGAGGATGTCAATTTTCATGTTATAACCTGTTTTTTGTTTGTTTGTTTGTTTGTTTTTGTACCATCTAAAATAGTTTGTCTAGGCTACTGTAGTGATCATACTGACTACTTTTAAAATCCTTGGATTCATCTTTAGAGGCTCACTTAAATAACCCCACACTTCAAACAATTACTTCTCTATTTTTCTCTGCATTAATAATCCCCTCACAGTCTCTTTGCTACAGTGTTGTTTCATCTTGTGTTTGTTTGTCCTAGCTAATTTAGATATTAAGTCCTTGGTGACTGACGATGTGTCTATCTATGCAAAGCACACTTAAATAAATAAATTTAATAATAATTAATAATAAATACTCTAGCTGAAAGCAATGCATTTGAGCTAGCAAGGACAACACTGACATTGATGTATGCCATCTCAGCAACAGCATTTGCTGTTCCTCTGCCACAGCTCCTAGAGTTAATGTCTGCTGCACTCTGAGCAATGTAAGGTCTCCCTTTCACAGTTCTCCTGATCAGAGGGCTGCTCTAGCAGCTCTGCCTTGATCCTTGCCACCAGACAGTTTGAAATCCAACCTTCTGGGCTAGTACTCTCCTAGAGGTGGTAAAGAAACAGGAGGAGAGCAAGGAATCAGGTTTGGGGAACAGGATCTTGCAAATCTCAGACTTTTCCCCAAAATCCTTATTCACAACTAGTGCTAGTCTCTTACAGACAGTTAAATTTTTGCGTGTTCACATCAGTGTGATGCTGAACAGATTGTTTATTTTTAATAATGTTTTTTTCTTTTTGCTTCAGTTCCCTATATTTAAAAGGCTTGTAAAGAAAGCAAGTGTTTTTGTGAAACAGGCTATGTAAACACTCAGACAGAATCATTGAAGCTGGCAGGAAAGAATTCATGTGGTGTGCACTAACAATTGTCTAAGCTAGAACACTATTTAATCTGTTATTCCTGGTGGGCAATACCTTGTAGAAAAATAATATTATTACAGATATAATCTTTCAGTTAGTAATAAAAACTCAGGAGTGGTCTGGCATAGAAAGTGGAGAACTGAGTCTTTCTTGAACAGAGGTAAACTGGGCAAAAGCTGTCCTTTATCTGTCTGCCTGAAAAATTATGACTTCCGATAGAAGAAAGTTAGTCTCACTGTATATTTATATTTCACTATGAGAAGAAGTGATTATTTTACATACACTTTGTCTAGTCCATCTAGTAGCTGGAATTGCAATAAGTGTCAGGAAAAGAGTAGCTGAGCAATGAGTAGCAAAAGCAGAAGAATTATTGTAATTTCTATTATCCATCTGAACATAAAAATTGTAATCAGAGATGGTAACATCTACAATGTATCTACAGTAGGAGTGGTTTTATTCCTTATACTCCCATCAAACCAGAATATTTGGGTGTGATACATTTACTGGTCTGAGTAGCATTTGTCCCTAGAGGTTTAATCTCCCATTTCACCCCTGGAGAAAAGAAGTGAGTGGCTGTGTGCTTTGGTGTTTGTAGAATGCTTTTCATTTTTACATGAAGCATAATTTCACCTTTGAGGGGAAGATGGGATGACACGTAGGATTGGATTCCACAGACTGGATCCCAAAGCAGTTATTTTCTTCTAACTGTGTAAGGCTTCATTGCAAGAGAGCTTTCTGAGGTTCTTTGGATATAAACACTGCAATCTTGAGCTGACTCAATACTTTGTGGAATCAGTGGGGAAAGTAATATGATTTGTTTTCTGTAATCAGCTAGTAGATGTCTCTGAAGGTCTGATTGCTTCATGTTCAAATAAAATGCACTGTTACAATCCAGATGGGAGTTAATGAAAGTATGTATAACTAAGATGGACTTGCTTAGGATAGTGTCTTTTAACCAATCAGAGATAAAAGAAAGCATTATTGATGGTTATGGCTCCTTGGGAGCTCAGTGAGAATGAGAAATCCAAACCTAAATTAAATACTGTAGGCTGGCAGAGTCAAAGAAAGGTTATTACACAGTGACTATAAACTTTCTAAAGTGTGCTCCACAGCCTCCAACATAACCTCTGTGTTTCTCAAGTTCTAGATCGTCCAGTGATTTTCCAAATATCACTTTTGTCTCGTTTAGTGTATTTGCCCTCTCCTTCTCCCTAGATTTTCCCTTAACAGTAGCAACAGTAGAGAAGAAGTTGCCACCTATGGGATATTTTATACTTTACATTATTATTATTATTATTATTATTATTATTATTATTATTATTATACATACTATGCTTTACCAGTTTGGGGATTCAGTCTGTGGTCTTAGTCATTGCTCATGTGCAGCTGTTATTTGAGCAAAGTTGGGGGATAATTAAGGCTATGCAGCACTGCGTATCATCCCTGGATTCTTGTCATCTGTCCCTATCAGCTGAGCTCCCTGTTTCATGGCTGCATGCAGATGCTGACAAGGCAGTAAGAGAAAAACGGTTTTGCAGGACTATGTTTTCAAGAAGTCAGTTGATAGGCAAGTGATTTCTTGTTACTACTTGTTAGGTGCTTCTAACCATGAAAGAGGCAACTGTTTTAGCCTGTTCTTCATAATGACGTTCTCTTCCAGGCAGGATGGCAATACTTGTCAGCCCCATTCACAGGTAACATTTGCGGCTTATCTCTGAGTGTAATGGAGGTCATATGCTCACTATATTGAAGATCCTACAAGGTTTTTGTGAAGCAGAAGTGATCTTTTGATTTTTATTTCTTTTGAAAGCTATATATCAAGTCGGTGTGACTGAGACTTATCTGCTCAAACAGGTTTGGAGTGGATCTAATCACCTTCTCTGACAAATTAGGGAAGAAAATTAAGAGTGTGATTTGTCTTGTACCAAAGCAGATACCTTAGACATACAAGAGGTACTGAGACTTGAAAGTCTCAAAATTAGTGAACTATTCATGCCAGGGAACAGGCTGTTCAGGCTTAGGGGATAATAGATGACTATTTATGTGTTTGTTCATTATTATAAAAAGGAATATCAGTAATCAATATTTTCATATTCCCCTGTTTTGATGTACTTTACAGGAATTTTATTTGTTATCATTTGACTTCCCCTCCAGACCCCCTCTTGCCCCAACTTTCTTTTTCTTTTTTGGGAAAGGAGGGACAGGATTCCCTCCTTTCCAATCTGATTGTGATTTCCATCCATATCTTTTAAATGGCAATTCTACCCAGGGATCCCTTAGGATGAATGAACTGAAACAGAGAAATAAGCTACTCAAACAAATGCAGTGGGTTTGATGCAGGGCTAACTGGATGTTATTTTATGAGCAATACAAAAGGTCAGATCAGATGATTCAGTAGTCCCTTCTAGCCTCAAAATCTATTAAAAAGCTGAACAAGTTCATTAAAAATGTAATAGCATTTTACAGAAATTACTCTAAAACCCCTAAGAATTAAGCAATAGTCATTAATAGCCTTTTTATGATGTTTTCACTGTACTTCTAGAACAACAAATCCTACCAAGAGGGATATATTTCTCTTTAAATTGATGATGTGATGGGTAAAAAAAAGTCCTCCCTTGAACAATCAGCCCGGGTATAACAAGAGAGCTTATTTTCTAGTGTGAATGCCTCATATGCATTTGTAAGTAGCAAGAGCAGTAATTTAGAAATGAGAGGGGGATCTCATTGGAACATGAATTTTCAAAGCACCACTGTATGTATCATTTAGACAACCCTTGGCTCTGACCGCTGTGTGCAAATGCATAAGCCAGTGTGTGTGGGCAGTGTGAGTCATTCAATTTTCCTACTATATAATAATACAAAAACAAATGGTGTGGAAGCTAGCATTTAGGTCTAGAGAAGGAAGCTGTGATAATGCCATGAATCCTTGCTCTCAGGGGCTAGCAGTGATGACATGCAAAGCTGACACACTGACAGGCAGACTCTTTTTTAAGGGATATTGAAATGAGTATCAGACATACTTTGGTTGCTCTGAAAGTAATGCCTCCTGTTTATTTCCATGGAAATGACAACAGATATAAAGAGCGTAATAACAAGGTTTAATAGAGCAAATTCTCAGCTACAGAGCACTATTTTTCAACATTTCACCACATTTGTACCCCACAATGCATTTTTATCAGCAATGAACAAGAGCCTGCATGCCACACTCATCAAAATCTTCACTAGCAGAGATGATCCACTTTCGCTTTCACCACTGCTGAAATGTACCACCCGCTGCCTCACTGTGCTCACATCCACAGGTTGGTCTCCATAAATGTTCAGCAAGTATGGATGAACATCAATGGGCTTCATTTTTTTGAATCATTCAGCAAGTGTCAATGAATGCCAGTGGATGCCATTTCTTCCGTATGGAGTAATTCATGACACACTGCATTTCCATGTCAGATGCCATTTTGTCAGACTGCCCCTCCACTGCATCTGTCACATAGCAACAAAATGTAATGGAACATTGGTGGGAAAGTTCTACCTCTACTGCTGTACCACCAACATCCACCTCTAATGTTGTATGCCAACATAATAAAATAGGAGGCATTACTTTCAGAGCATCCCACATATTTATTCGATCTTATTTGTGTCTCTTAGCTCCTGCACCCCAACTAATAAGTTTACAAATGTAAATGCTTTAAAACATAGTAACTGAAACATACAGGAATTAAACACATTTGAAAACAATTCATCCTGGTTAATATCACAGGTTCCTGAGCTTTCTTCCTTCCTCCTGTTCCCTTCAGTTGTATCTGTTTCATATTTTAATGTAATATATTGTACTGTAGAGACAGAAGTTTCCATTGATGCTAGTGAAAAAGAATGGAAACTCAGAAGTGCTGAAACATCATGTGCCTTCCAGGATTCCCCCTGGCCAAATGTGTCTGAAGAACCTCCCTTCATAGAATACAGCTTCCGTGTCATGCCTAGTAAGTCACGATTAAATGTCCCTTAATGTAGTTAAGTAACTGCTTCACGTACACAAACATGTTTCATGTGGAAAAAAAAAAAAAAAAAAGCTTTGTATTGCTTTTATTAGCATTATTGCATGAGAACTGGACAAACAATTGCTTTTACAAATGTTATTTATGGGGAGATGGAGAAAATGAAGTGTGGAAAGAGAAGATTGTTTCTGTAATTTTTAATAAAAAGGCAATCAAATTCAGGTTTACATTCTGGTTAGAGATAGTGTGATGGTCCAAATTAAGAGAATTGAGAATGATGACTGTCAAAAATGGGGTATTAAATAGACAGGGAAAGAATCAAGACTCTAATTCCATTACAGTATTCAACAGATGATAGAAAGTAGCAAATTCAGTAGCATAGAAAACACTGACATGTTGACTGTAGAGAAACGTGTCAAAGCCATTTGCATGACTAAAATAATAATTTTGCTGGCAGAAGATTTCTATATGTAAAATTGGCTCAAGAAAGGGTTGCCGATCTTCTCAAGACTCAGAAAAAGTTTGGCTCAGAAGTGCTTTAAGGGTAAAGCGTAATTTTTAGGAGACTCTAAACACTAGTAAAAGGCAAGTATATTTAGTAATGAGCTGGTTGGTGGTGATGCTCAGTGATGTACAGAGAAATATGGAAGAGCTGAAGGGACCATTAAAGCAATGTCCACAGATCCTCCCCAGCTCTGCTTGCATCAGAGTACTGTAAATATTCCTGTGAGATTTTAGTCCAGAATGGAACACAAATTGTGGCAGGGCTGAAGACTGTTTATTGTTGCTGAAACAATAAGATACAAATTAATGAAGAAAGTAGTGGCAACAAAATGCTGCCGGTCACAATTTGTGATACAAAATTAAAGTAGACAGCCCGAAGGAGTTAGTGACAATAAGTAAATAACATTTACAAATATGCTGGAGGAAAACAAAAAAAAAAGGCAAAACAAGGGAAGCAGTCAGTCTTTTGATAGATGACAAGGGCAGTAAAAAACAGAAGGATGAGGTTTTGCACAATTCTCTTATCTTTCCATCCTTGTTCTCACTCATGCATTCTACACTGAAAATGGGATCCTCTCATGTCTAATGGGAAGGGATGTATAGTATAAGGGAAATAACAAGAACAGGCGTATTGCAGTGCCTTCACTGTAGCTTGTGGGAGCTTATGCAGGGAACACTAAATCTTCAACCCTTCAACAAGGCTCAGCCCAAATGTCTTCCATGACTCAGAGCACTGTGGGCAAATCCTGCCTTTCCTGCACAGTCTTCAGATTCGGCTCCTCCATCTTCCCAAAGCATCTCAGTCCTGGTATAAATGAAGACTTCACAGCTCTGTGTTGTGATTTAGACCTGGACTTGTCAGGGTGAAGCAGCTCTCTGTCTTCTTTCTGCTTCTGTGCTGATTCCTCAGCTAAGGGTTTATCTGCCATGTGAGCTGACATGAAGGAGTTCAGTTACAGAAGCTGCTGGCATAACATGCAATTACATGGTTGTAAACTGTGGGGCTCTGTTTGGTAATCAAATCTTTGCTTTTCTCCAAGTGTAACAGGGAAGAATATGAAGTAAATTTCAAGAAGTTTTGCCTTCCCTAGAGGATTAATGACTGAATGGGAGAGCAGCACTCCCCACGTCTTACTTTAGGCATGTGCTGCATCTGTGTGGGAAGGAAACTGGAAAGATTTAGGGAAGGAAGGTAGCGAGAGCTTGACAAATAGGGAAATTGCCCCATAGAAGACCTCTGCATTTCTCAGATTGCCTCGCGCAGGGCTGGAACAGCCTCTTGAGCTGTTCAACAGGGAGTTGTAAATGGACAATGCTGTAGAAGTGGAACAAATGGAAGTATGGCTGCCATCTTCCTGGGTCTATTAGCCACTCCTCACCTGAGAAAAGTGGGATGGAAGAGGAATTTTAGGGGAACTCCTGATGAAGAAGATGTTTGCACTGGCTGCACACTGAATGCTGGCTTGGTGTGGAGGAAGAGCCTCAGTAGGTCATCAGCCTGCAAGGCTGAGTGTCACCCAGTGGCTGGGCTTGGTGGACCAAGCCAGGGCCTGCACACAGGGTTGGATCCCCTTACTGTGTCAGGAGAGAGCAACTCAGAGTCCCCATGAGAAGCACCAGGGGCCACAGCCAGCTGAGACAGAAACTGGCTGCCTGAGTCATTTGGAGTTATTTAGGCCCTCAATTTCCAATGCTCAGACTTCTTAGTTGCTTTGTCCACACTGAGATTGCCAGCGCTGTGTTCTGGGACTGCCATAGGAACCCACTGAGAGAGCAACATTGAGGAGAACAGTGAGTGACTGTAGTTGTTAACTGCTTGTGCCTGTGTGGACTGACTGACTCACTGTGGCTTCCATCACATTCACTTAACTTGACACTCAGAATAAGCAAGTAAAACCTGCAAAACCCTGCAGTGGATTAACTGCTGCAACGTGATTTTCCACCTCTGAAGTAATTATCAGCTATTGCTAGTTATTCATTTAGATAAATACATTATATATATATATATATATTTCCCTGAACATGCTACAGAAGCTCTTATTTGAAAATGCATTCATGCTCTTTGATGATGTGTTCAGAACATCTGCCACATAAGCACTGCTTCTGCCTGTTTATAGAAAAAATGTGATGTAGATGGAGGACTAGAGTGAAACACAGCAAAGAATTTCATGAAGTGAAATTCCCAAAGCAGTGCCACTGAGCAGGATTGAAAGCACATACTTAACATAAACAAACAAACAAACAACAAAAAACAACAACAATGAAAAAAACATTCAAAAAATCTCAACAAACCCCCAAACATGTCACATGTAGTGTACAATATGGAATATAGTAAAATTAATCTCTCTTTTGGAATCTTAATTCTGAGTCTCTTGATTTCTGTGTGTTTAGCACTTTCAGACTATGCGTTGTGACAACAATCTTTTCCCATTAACTTGCTATCTAATTGCAAATACAGAGCACTCTTTTTGTTTTATTTGTTTACTTTTTATTTACAGTGTTCCTGGTTTGCCAGAGGTGTGTTAAATTATTAACAGGTTATGTCCATGTTCACAGAAAGCTAAATTGAATCCAGTACAATGTGGGCTTATTAAAAGACTGGCTAACTGATTCACTTTGCCCACAGAACTTTGCACTGTGGTCTGAAGTATTCCTTTTCCAATTAAATCTATTTATTTATTTTGATTTCTAGCAGTTGTGCTGCATTCTCAGTGGTATTTTTTTCTTCCACAGAAATGCTCTCTATTTTTGCAGGAGTAAAACTGCATGTTTAATTGGTTATTTTAACACATCTAGTGCAGTATCTCTGTGCTTTAACAGGCCTATAATTTTTAAATGTAGATCCATTATTTTCTGTGGCCTGAACATTGGCAAAATTCTCAAGTGTCTTGCTTCTCACTGGTGTCTCTGATTTCACATTAAAATCCCTCTTTGTCCCTCTTTAGTCCCTGCTGATGACCCTTATTAACCAGAAGGATTTCTTGAGCTGAAAAGCTTATCAGGTTAGAAAAGTACATGTTACAAAAATGTGATTTTGTCAGAACTGAAAGTAACCATTGGAATAAAGAAAGAAAAGGCCTATTGTGTTGCATGGGGCTGCATAAAAATAGAGATAAGTATGCTATAAGTTAGCTGATTTTTTTTTTTTTCTGTTACAGTTGGATGAAGCTTTAGGCAGAAGTAAATTTGTTTTAGTCTGTTAAAAGGCATCTCCTTTATCTTGCTTAATAAGCACCCTGCTAAGCCTTCAAGCTGGTGGGTTAAGCCTTGTAGGTGGGGACATGAAGTTGATCTGCCTACTTTCCAGATGTGTTTGGAGGAAACATTTAAACTCTTGCCCCTCATTCTACCCTACCTGCTGAAAGAGGATATAATAAGTTCAGCAAGGAATAGCTGTATGAAAGTCTGTAAAATATCTTGCAGTTCTCATGCTGAATGCATTAGGCCAAATAGTGTTAGGTGGTGTGATGCTGTGGGTTGGCAAGGGGAAATGTATTCATTGACGCTGCTTAAGATCTGATTTTCTGAGTTAGGCATCTTTCTTTCAGACTTTTTTTTTCATGTAATCAGAGCAATGCATGTAGTTTTGCTTTCTAGGAGCAAGGTAATGAAACAGGGATGATTATAGTAGGAAATGTCATGTATCTAAAATGCAGAGTGACATTCATGATATGCTAGCCATTGAAGGTAGAACTCCCTAGGAAGTGCTATGGATAGAGGACAAACACCACCTTTAGGTGTTTGCAATGAATACCAAGTATGAAGAGGAAACTAGTATTCTCCATTGTTCAGTGATGAGGAAATACTCACTGGAATAATGATGTATCAATTATGAAACCCTTCAAGAAGAATACTGAAAAAACAAGGAAATGTTACTATCACTGTCATAAACCTTTCATAAATATTAATCAGGAATAGTTTCAAGTCCCTAAATACAATGAAGATTTAGAGGTGCAAAAAGCTGGATGTATTTTAATTCCCAGGAGGAGATTAAGAATTGAACTGATTACACTTACCTAAGGAAGATATCTGTAGAGACAGGTATTGCATGTAGGGAAAAACTGTAATGGTATCCAACAGTGAGAAAATAAGCTGGACAAATAAGATGAGTATTTCTAGTATTGAGGATGTTATGTCCACAAAATAATTTACCTTAGAATATGATAGCTATTCAATTGCCTGATCTCTTCAAATCAATAGTGGTTGTTTTTCTCAGGGATGAGCTGTAGCTCACAGAGATGTTATAGATTTGATGCAGGAATCACTTCTTATACATCTGTGGAGAAAAACATCAGGCTAAACGATCATATATCATATCACATAATCATATTATCGCATATCATATCATACCTTGTAGTTTTTGAATCACTTATGCCATCTTGGCCAGCTGTATGTTTCGATTTCTGTTTTTAGCTGACCTATGGTTGAGTATAAAAGTTCCATGTACAGTAGCCTATAAAATCAGAGGAGAGAGAGAAGCATTTCTTGATAAAATTTAACTGCTAATATTTTGGCTTTTCCAAAGCAGTGAACATCAACTTTAAAACAAATGTACTTTAAAACAAATATACTTTGAAACCCTCCTGTTGTCCAGACCAAGTGGTCAGCTGGTACATGATAGCTAGGTTCAGGGTCCGCTGTGTCAGTCAACATTCAGATGCAAAGAAGACATTTTAACTCAGCCTTCACCCCATGAGAGTAGTTCAGCCTGAGTAGAATATACATGAGAATTTGTTTTCCTTCTATATTTAACACTTTATTCTTTCTACAGTATGTTGCCTTTCAAACAGTACTGTAAGGTATGAGTGGAAATGGAAAGACCAATCTTAAATGTTTTCTTCAAGAACATAAGTGAGGAGGATCAAACTATCTGAACAAATAGAAGGCTGATGTTCTGTAACCTCAGATAAGAATAAAAGTGAACTGAAAGTACCTCCTTTCCAAAAGTATGTCATTACATTGCTTGCACTATTGAAAACATTCATTTCATTCAAAAGCGTTTTTACAATAACTTCATGAGAGTGAAGAGATGGCTGAGACACTGTTCCCATAAACCATAATTGGAGAAATATAAATGTAACAATTATTATGCTGCTCTTGGAGTCTGCACAATTTCTTTCTCTCAAGGATTAAAATAATGAAAAAATTACAATCACATCATCAGAGCACGTTTCATATTTTAATTCAAAGTTGGTGGGCTAATCCTAGCTGGGGTGTAACTCTAGTGAAGTTTATTGAAGTTGCTCCACAGAGGGATTAGATGCTATTTGTCTTCTGATGCCTCTGCTATCCTCTCTGTTAAGATATCTTTATGTAGTCAGTCAGGCTTTTTAGCCTGAGTTGAAATATTGACTGCAATATTGTTTTTATCAATGCAAGTTGCAACTCACTTTTTATTTTGTTTCAGTAATATCTTTGTCATTTGACAACAAGCTGTGGTGGGTATGATAAGTTTCTGTTTAGGCTGCAAATGTGAGATGAATGTATACTCCCAGAGTAATCAGAAGTTGAACTCCAGTAATTATGATTAATACTGTTTGGAAATAAGTTGTGTTAATTTTAAGCTTAATGAAATTCCAATAGCCAATTTTACACTAAAAATTATCTCTGCAACATCTTGAAGCAGCCTCCATTCTTGATGAATGCACTCACATCACAGTTCTCTTATTTGCAAGGAGATCACTTAATTTTGCTGTGGATTGCAATTTATGGCTACAGTACAGAACTTTGCACCTCTCATTTCCAAATGGCTAATACATGGTTTTTTTTTGGTTTGCAAGTAAACCAGTGCTTAAAAAGAAAAAAAGGAAAAAAAAAAAAAAAGAAAAAAAAGAAACAGCAAAAATGAGGGTATTTCTAATTCTAACGGCTTTGTAATATTAACAGTGAAAAGAAGCAATGTAAGTTAGACCCTGAGCACAGCACCATCTCCTGTGTCATAATGTTGCATGTGGGATTACTTCTCTTTAGATATCTTTCATGGAATTTAAGAAGAAATGCAAGGCATAAGCCATGCTGGTCTTAACCCTCAGAAGTAGAGGCACCTAATAAAACCAGACCTATCTTTGTGTATATATACATAAGTCTTCTGGTATTTGTTCAGCTATGCAAAAGCACAGCACAGAAGGAGTTTCCTGGTAAACATTAATTAACTGAGATGTTACAGTAGCAGCACAGAGTGTTAGTAAACCCTCTGAGGACTGACTGCCGGAAGGAAAATGGCTTTTCTGGTGCAGGTATTTCCTTAGCAATGGACTCAGGTGTGCAGTAACCTCCACAGAGTGAAAAAGAGAGCGAAAGAATGCCATCATGCTGGCCATTTATGTATTGCCTTCTTCTATAGGCCAAGGTAAGACATCATAGTTGTTTTTCTTGGAGGAGATCTAGAGCACACCAAACAAGCAGGAAAGGGAGTATTAACTAACCATGGTGGGACAGCAGCAGATGTTCCTCCATCTTTTGTGGAGAAATAAATTTATTTTTCCCAAAAATCTTTGGAATTCAGCTATTAGAGGACAGAGGGTGAGATTTCCAGTTGTTTGAAACTATGTATTTTCACATTTTTGTATATATCCTTTAGTTTTGACCTAAGGCAAGATCCAGTTTTGTATTTTTAACACTTTTCTTTTGGGTATTAAAGCAGTTATTCAGTATTTGAGTGTATAAAGCTCACCTTGGTGAATGACCAAACTCCCACTGAGTCCATAGAATCAAATTATTGCCTCATATTCTTCAGGTTTTCTGAGTTGAATGTGGCTTTTATTTGCCTCTAAGACAGCCTCCAGGCTCTCCAGGCTACTCTAACTACTACTAAGCCTCTCCTATCTGAGAAGAACTCCTCACCCTTCCTGCCCCTATGTCTCTTTTGTCCCAAGCTCTTGACATTGCTGCTGTTAGTGCAGCTCTTGTGTTTATTGTCTTCTGTACTTCTTTTTGGAAAGAAGGGAAGGGCTTGGAATTTAAATCATCAAAAATGTGGTTCTGACACTATGAAAACCTTCATCTAATAAAAACAAATTTATTGCAGTAAATGAGTGAGTGAAATTTTATGTCACTAGAGAAGCATTCTTTAAAACCTTTTGCAAGGATAAACAATATTTATTTAATTTGTTCTCATGTTTCATAGTTTCTCTAACTGCAGTGCCAAGAAGGGCTGTTAGGATCATCTAATCAGGATCCCTCCGCATAAATAGAATTTCTACTTCAAGCCTGGCCATTTGTTTCTCTGAAGATATATTCTTTTTAGCAGCTTTGTGCTTCTTAATGGTTATTGATTTAAGCAACCTCTATCCTGCTCTTAAAAATGCTTTGGTTAGAGGAGATAGAAGTACAATTTGTTTCTTGTCTGAACAAAATAAGCTTCTTTACTCAGCTTGACGTTTCTTTTCTTTATTTCTAACAAGAAACTTCTGAGTAGTAGCTCAGAGCATTTCAGGGAATATTCTTGATTGCCAGTCAAAAAATCCAATCGATTCCAGGTTAAAATTGAGAGGAGAAAATAGAAAGAAAAAAGAAGAAAAAATATGAATACCTGGATAGGATTAGCAGATTTATCAGCTTCATCCACTTCTCTGTTTATAAGCTGAAGAACAGGTTGATAGCAATCACTTACATTTTTACAAAATAATTATGGCGTCCATGTCAGTTTTGCTTATCCTTCCAAAATAATTTGAAGAGCTGGCTCACTGAAATATTTTTTCCTCAGTTAGAATACATGTATATATATATAACATGGAAAAACAATGATGGGGGCAATGCAGGAATTTTCAGAAAGGCATTTGAATAAAGATGGTTGGGAGATGAGCATACAGGATGAAGGTAGGGGAAGAATGAGGAATGTGTACTATGGGTTTGGCCGAAGGAGCCACAAAGCGTGTGATGCTCCAGATAGAATTACTTTTTAGAAGGTTTTATAAATACTACAGTCATACCAATCTCGTGATTAAATACTTTGCATACACTAACATTAGAAATTAGAAAACATACTACCTCACAAAGGACAAGTAAAGCTAAGCTTTTGTGTGCAGTAGTCTAAACATTTTGGGTCTGAGTTTTAAACTGGGGATTATTTGTGTTGCTTGTTTTTGTTCAGTTGGAGACTAAAGTCCTTCTTTGTGGTGAGAATGAGGATAAAATGGGGAGGACCACAGTCTGGATAAACAGTCTGAAAGGGAATATAAAGAACTGAAAAGAAATGGAAAATGTACAGCTTGGATACTAGTGGCTTTTGTAGTAATGCACATTTTCATACAGTTCCTTATACTTCAACTCTTGAATAATGCAATGTTCCAAATTAACACTTTCTGGTGTTAGGGTAAAAGAAAATAAAACAAAAGAACAGCAAAATAAACACTGTGTGTTTTCAGCTGTACTGTTTATGTTGATCTTAGGTTTTACTTCTTTGGTTACAAACAGAAAAAAAAAAAGAACATAAGGGATAGCAGTTGGTGTAAAGCATACTGTTCTTCATTCTTCATTTCATATTTCATATATCATGGGAAGGATGTAGCAAGCTGGACAGAACCTGATAATCAGGAACACTGCACAGAGAATGACAAGTCTCAGTACTGCATTCGTGATTCATTGTTCATATGTGTGCTATATTACTGCTAGTGAATGCTGTTCTCCAGACTTGTACTTAGCAAACTATATGAGAGTAAATATTTGCTAGTAAATTCATCTTAAATTTCAATAATTATATACATTTCCAAATATTTGTGACACTAAGAGTTTGATACAATCTGTGTAAGTACAAATGGTGGCTCTGTAGTGAAAATGTTATTTTATTTCTCAGAAAAGGCCCACTTAAGTCATAAACTCCAAACTCCCAGTGCAAATGGTTTAACGAATGGCAGCAAAGTTCTAGGAGTGAGTTCATTTGTTTTCATTCTGGGGCCATCTGTTGTTATTCCTAATATATACTTCTTAGCTTTCACCTTTGATCTTTGCAGTTTCTAGGCTTTTAAACTTTTATAGTCTATGATTATATGTTTCAGTGGTGTCAGTGAAAGTATATTATCACTTTCAGTGAATTAGGGGAACTTAATAGTAGTTTACTACTCTAAGAATTGCAAATAAATATACCAGTAAGTAAATACTATGGAGAGATGTCTCTCCATAGTTAGAGATTTTGATTAGCTCTGTTTTGCAGTTGATTATAATGCATTCCTTCACAGGAAGATCTGCTAATACTAAAGAAAGATGCCTAGTAAATCAGACATGAAATGTTTTCTTGGAGATTACTCTCTGGGAAAGCTCAGAGGATACACAAAACATGACTGAACTGGAACTCAGCAGTAGTATTTTATCTCTTCATATACTTACCCAGTTTTCTCTTTTTGAATTGAACCATCTTTATGTTTTTCTTGAGTAGTGCCATATTTACACACAGAAGTACTCATATTCCAGGAATTGAAAATATGCTTTGCAGGAAAGGGCAAAGCAAGAGGTATTTCTCTGTCTATCACACTTTAACCTTTTTTAGTACCAGTCATCAGTACAGCATATCCTAATACTCCTTTATCATTAGTTTATCTTTCCATTCACATAATTGTGCAAACCTGAAGCTCAAAATGCTCCTTTTTAACAGAGAGCTTTTGCCAAAGAGCCCCCCTTTTGACCAAGGCCAACCCAAATCGCGTATTCCTGGAAAACCTGCCTTCCAGATGAGAAAACTTCCTTTTCTTTTCAAACAACTACCTGAGTAAAAACAAATCATAATTCACTGTATAATGCACCAGAATTCTTCTTTAGATCAATTCTCCTGATATCCCTCTGAAAGGCTGCGGGAAGCCAGTCTGGAAATCAAAGACATGTAATGGGGAGTCTTCTGGACAGCTCTACACAGCTGAAGTTTAAATGTCTATGGTTGCATTATCTGTGCTTAGCTTTTTTAGTCAATAGAAAGTTGCACTAGTATTCATTTCACCTTAAAACATAGAAAAATAAACCAGGTTACTCATGTATGAAGGGGGCTACATCCTGAAAAGAATTTGGGCTGAATTGTTTTATGTACACAGCTGCTGTAGGAGTGACTACTCCCGTGGTTGCTGGTGTACCAAATATAAAGCTCTGTGGCTCAGATCCTCTTTCATTCAGAGTAGGGCAGAAGACCCCATTTGGTGTGCCTCATCTTTGACCACTTTGAGCAGTTCTGGCCTCGTGTTTCAAAAAAGATGTAGAGGAACTAGGAAAGACACAGAGAAGAGTGAGTATAGTAATTTATAAATGGGGCAGCTGCCTGATGAGGATATGTTAACAGGTGTTGGACACTTCAGCTGGAGAAGAGAAGGTTAAGAAGGAATATATATATGACTGAGGTTTACAAAGTCAACAAGTTTCTCAATAAGTTAATGGTAGAATGTGTTCACCAAATCCCACACTGTAGGAACTATAACACAATTATAGTTTTATATAACACAAAGGTATTAGAGGGAACAGTATACCTTCTAACATGCCTAAAGCCACAGCTGTGGGTACTGTGCAATAGCAGAGGAGGCTGTAAGAAGCAGCCTCACTTGTGTGCTCTCCCTTAGTGCCATCTCTTATTGTGCAAGTCAGAAGTATGACTCTAGGCTAGATCGATCACTGGTGATATCCAATGGGGAATATCTAACACATCCCTACACTGACTGTGTAAGAAATGAAGAGTAGCTGTGCTCCTAATTTGATTTGTTGACTATGCAGGCAATGGTCTGACATCATTTCAATGCTGGGAGCTCTGAAAGTGGCTATTTCTGATGCTGGTCTGACTTTCTGGAATCAAAAATGTTTGCCAAGGGCTATCTCTAGTGAGGCTTATTCTTTTTTTTTTTTTTTTTTTTGGTCAGCCCAGATGACCTGGGAGAGAGCAAGGTCTTTCTCTCTAATGAAATCAATGAGAATTATGGGCACTGAATGTATTCCAGCAGGTGTTCAGCAATCCACAAGGTCAGGCACTTGGTTAATAGACTGGAGCTCTATAAAATGGTGTGTGCTATTAGCAGCTAGGGGAAAAATCAAAAGGTAGAAAAGGACATAGGCCAGAGCTGTCAATTAGAAGAACAGAGAGAAACTGTAGTGACTTGAGTAGACAAAATAGGGAAAAAAAAGCTATTATTTTTATCAAATTTATTCTATCTCACATGGTTAGGTTGACTTTATTGTGAATGTTTCCTTGTACAAAATAAGCAAGACCTAAATATCTGGTCAATTCAGGTCAAAACAGCAGTCTAAAGCTTTTGAAATGACTGAAGCACTGAAGCAACTTCATGGAACTGGTAACCTCCATTTCATCATTCACCACACCAGTGATATTTTCTAAACTTAATTTATAGCATCTATACAAGTCTTTGTCTCATGGTATTGTAATTAGATTCAAAGATGCTTGTCAGACTTTTAACTTTGCAGCTGGGTGTAGCATTCAATAAATAATACTAATCTCGTACCACAAATTGATTCTAATGCAAACAGATAAAAAAAAATCAAGTCTGTTCAGGAGAGGCTATTAGCCACATAATGGCAACAATAACTGAGTTAGAACTGCTCTGCTAATCAGCACTTTTTGTTATCCTGTTACTTTTTCCTCCAAGTTCAGAGACGAAATCAGAGGTTAAGTTACCAAGTTCAGATTAGTTTTTTCTCAACAAGAACTTCATCTCAGAAGAACTGCGAGGAATCATACTATGTCTCTCTGTCTGGACAAGGCTGCACATCCTCTGTAGTCTGTAGGAGCTTAGTGAAGTCAGCAACTCACTGAGGTGCTCAGCATCCAACAGCAATGGAACACTTTGGCAACATCGTTCTTTCACGGTCAATTATATGAGAAATCCTGTCATTTAGTAGCACAAACCTCATGGTAGTGTCATAATTGATTTGGTGAGATATTAACATTGGTAAACTCACAGTCCCTTCATCAAAAGTGGCTGTGAAATGCTTCCACCTCTTCAACAGAACTCTGGTGCAGGCTCTGCATGGGTCCACTCTTCATAGGGAAAATGTTTTTCACCCACCTCATGGCCTCTGGGCCAAGAAGAATCCGTGTGACTTCTTCATTTTAACTCTCACAGTGCTTCTTTGCACTGTGCTGGGGTAATGTAGCCTCATAGTTTCTCAAGATCACGGAGGTATTTCTTTCTCAAATTTGATTACTGAGCCTGTGAACACTTCAGGGCATGCAATATCCATTGCCCTAGCACAGTGTTTTTTTCACTTGTGCTGAGGCTGCTGGGTTCTTCTGCAATAGGAAGAAGATGATATTTTTCCAGTTTTCTAATCATCTGATATTGCATTCTGGTATCAAAATTCCCCTGAAGTAATTGTTCATCCTTCTGATCCCTAATTGCATTTATCAACTCGGTATGAAACCTATTGCTACCTGGAGCTTTGCCTTCCTTTATCCAAATACTTCCTCACAACTATTTTCATAATCTGCAAAAGCACCTACAAAATATATCCTCACAGGAGGGGTGGTTAGTATTCTTCTTAACAAGTACAGAGAAAAAAGTTATTGAGTTTTTGTTACATTCAAAATTACTGTGAATATGAAGGAATATTTTTTTTTCAGCATACTAAATCCCATGTAGCACTATAGGTTGTGAGATAAAAATTGTTTGTATGTTATTAAGTTCATGCTGTTTTGAACTACAGAATCACTTTGGTAATGTTTTTCTTGGAAAATCAATTATATATGAAATTGTGTAGCAATTTAGTAGCATAAAGCAAAGTAATAATATAATTAAAAAGAAAATATTTACTTTCTGCACAGAGTATTTTGTATCCATCTTAATTATGTACCTTTGCTTGATACGTTATATTGTGTTTATGACCTTTGGGTTCATTTAGCATTAGAAAGATTTTAAAATAATAAAAGCTGATACCATAGTTAGACTTCTGTTGTTATTTTAAAAATGATTGGGATCTAGATCTTTTCTGTCAGTGGCACTGTTTATTAGGAAACTAGGTAGAAAAATATTCCTCATCATATAAATCTAATGTGATAGTTAAGGAATCAGACCCTAAGCATCCAATTGTCCATCATTTAAGCATTTGGGGCCAGACTAGCCCATTTTTAACCATGTAAAAGTAATGTAAGTAGTTTGACTATCAGAGTTGAATTCTTCATGTTATTTCCATGCTGTACATCAGCTCTGCATTTGATCTTCTGTTTTATTGTTTGTCCTAAACAAAAGCATTTTAAGAAATATTCTTCCCAGGTATCTTAGTACTGTAGGCATACACAAAAGATTTCATTTTCCTGGATTTATTTATTTATTTATTTATTTATTTATTTATTTATTTATTTATTTATTTAAATCAGAAGTAGTTTTTTCATGCAACAGAAAGATCCTCCTTATACAACTTTTCTCTTGGATGAGCTGTTTTACTAGGAGCTGAAGATGATGAAATCACCATAGTCATTCTCAGCATCACTGAAGCAAACGAGACAAGACTTATCCAGCTAGCCATGTGAAGAGCTTAGGCTGATATATCAACATTCCTCAAAGTATTTACAGACTTCTGGAGTCTTTAATTAGCTATTGCATGCTGAAGATTCAGTTCAGTGAAGACAAACAGACTGTATTCTTTTCAAAAGCTGGATGAGTTTTCCACTGCAGTTCTACTTTAAAGATTTGTTCTGTGTTGCAAAACAAATCAAGTGCATTGTGATTATAGTTTCACGTTAATCACTTTCTGCATTGTTTCCTTAGCAATCCTAACAAGACTTTTTCTTGAGGACTTTTAAAGCCTGAAATCCATCAGGGTGACATGTCTTCTCTACACAGTGAGCTTAGGTATTTTTTTCAAAGGGGTCTGCTTCATTCATTTTACCTGATTTTAGATGTGGATAAGCACTGGTGAGTTCGTGCCTAGTTTCCTGCTGTCACCATACTGTCACCATACTAGCCCATACTGTCAAAGTAATTTATTTATCTGACCAAGCAAGTAGTTTACTGGACTTCACTGACAAACTCAGATGTCCACATCAATGCTGTGAAGGCTAAATATGAGAGAAACACCACTCCTGATGCCTTAAATGTAGGTAGAAGTCAGATACCCAAGTTAGGTAAGCTTGATCTTTACATTCCTCTATTACAGTAAGTAATCTACAGATATCTATCATGAATATCTCATGTGACAGAGGTGCACTTCAGGTGTTGAGGGTGTTTGTTGATATTGTCACATGCACTTTTACTTATTTTGAAGCCACTTTATCTTTTAATTCTGTAAACTTGATGCATTAGTTTCCTTCCATTCATAATACAGGCAAGCCCTGATGCTATTTTGACATTCATGTTTTCTTCACTACATTCCTGCAGTTACACATCTTAAATGCATCTCAAAGACAAGAAGAAACCAAAGTTTCTTTCATAGTCTCACCCCTTGGGAAAAGATGAGGAAAGATGAACAAATTTTTCTGACAAACGGCATAACTGTTTTCTGTACTTTGCTGTTGTCTTGGCCCTGAAGATACAGAACTAACCCCCCTTACAGGGTGAGATGCCTGAAGCACTGCTCATAGTGCTTCCTCAGAGACAGGATTCTGCCATATTTAGTCATTTCCTTTTGCAGAGATCTTTTCCTGTACCGCATGGAGACCTTCCAACAGTAACACAATCTCTCTTAGAACCTGTTTTTTCTATAATTGAATTCAACTCAAGGTCTCTGTGCTGTTAGAAGCCAATGTCCATTAGGCACTATTCTATATTTATACTCAGCTGAAGTCGGTGTCAAATGCTGTGTCTGGGCAAATGCCAGGGCTGGCAAGTCCTTCTTTTCTGTGGAGTCTCATGTATGATTGTCATTTATCAGAATGACAAAGGCTTCTTCTGCAAGTAGTGTTGGATTTCTTAAATTCTCAAAATGACATCTCTTCCCATAATAATGAATAACCCAGTGGTTCTATCTAGAACACCCAACTGACTGTTCTTTGACAGCCATGATGTGGTGTAACAAAACTGCTCTCACATCCAACAACAACAACAACAACAACAACAAAACAATCAAAAAATCCCAAACAACAAAAAATGAAGGAAGAAGATGAAAAATTTGTTTTAAAATAAGTAGGGGTTTGAAGACTCTTTTTATTTATTTTTTCTTCTGGAAAACATTGATCTTTTTCGCTGCCTAACACAAAGGCTCTAAAACTCTGCCTCAGTTTGGAGATACGTGTGATAACAATTTAGTAGACCTCATGTATAATGATTTACATTTTTTAGTGGAGCTAGAAGTTGTTCATGTTCTGTGACCCTGAATTATCCAGGATCCTCTTCCATTTCTGCACAGTGAGCCTGAAAACAGTACTTACTTTCTGCTGAAAATTGAGGTTTTTTCTTTGTTTGTTTGTTTGCAGGAACATATGATGCCTCTAATCTATAAATATCTATCTGTATTTTGATAAAATTTTAGGCTGTTTCACACCTACAGAGAAAAACCTGTGATGGAAATAGACCAGGAAAGTGAGAGGTTATTTGGTCAAAATCTCACTGCCTCTTTGCAGAGTTTCTTTTTCATTGGAAGGTTCAAAGTCT
The DNA here is from genome assembly GCA_037305975.1 of Chrysolophus pictus. NCBI lineage: Eukaryota > Metazoa > Chordata > Aves > Galliformes > Phasianidae > Chrysolophus > Chrysolophus pictus. The sequence continues at coordinate 36,195,692 of CM074578.1, forward strand.
TGGCGGAAACATGAAGGGCAGCCAGTTTGTGAAGCTGAGGCTGGTGGTTTGGTCCTGTCAGAAAGCTTCACTGAAAAGTCACCCCATATATTTGCCCACTGCCCCTTTATAAGCTATGCCCTTTTTAATGAAAATGTAAGGAGTTGGTCCTGCCTACTTTTATCAAAATGTATCTCTAGCACTGTTGTCTGAGCTGTTGTGCTGCAGTTTAACCTGAGAATTTTTTTCCAGTTTTATTCTAAGTCTTGCTACCAATCTCCTCCTAATAAATGTTGACTTCAGCTGTGGCCTAGTGTGTTTTTCTTTAGGTTTTTGTATTTGAAAGGACCAAGTAGAACCTCGATCTTGTGGATATGTTTTGTCCTGCAGACAACTCTTTATCTACTAGTCTCAATTTAACTTGGAGTTGATATTATTTGCCTCCACTGAGCAGACTTATCAATCTTAATATTTACCTCCAGCGGTACTATTCAACTCAATTTTAAAGTAGTTATTATTGAGTTTTTTCCTCTTTTCTACTTGTGTACATGTTTGCATTCTTTCTTTTAGCATATTCATCCTTTTTGACAGAACTGCTGGGTTATTTTTCTTTTCCCCTTTTTGACTTAGCATTAAGGTGCTCTTTAAGAACCAAGTTTGAATTAAGTAAGAAGAAAAGGAGACTGAAAAGAAAATATCTCAATGCTGCAACATTTTTGGGTAGGTCAGTTTACTTCTTGAAGACCACCTACAATATAATCTCTCCATATTTACTCTTGTAAGCCTTTCTGGAATAGTGAGTTTGGCTAACCAACTGCATATACTTAGAAAAAAATAAATGATCCCCACTATTCTATAAAAAGGAGAGATACTACACTTTTTAAATGTCATTTTTCCTTTTTAAATGACTATGTTGACTCTACAGGCTATTAGAAAAGGCAAGTGGGAAGTGACTTTTGAACAAGATAACTGAGTATACGAAAATATTCCTTATCTCTTTGTACCCACAGTCACAAATACATATTTATAGATAATAAGAAAGCTTCATTAAGCCACCTGCAGCAACATAAACCTGCTTTTTGGCCAGTAGCAAAGTAATTTATTTTCCTGACCTGAAGTAAAGAAGAAAGAATTAAGGCGACCAGGGCAGATACCAGTTAAAATTCCTGGACATCATTTTAAAACTGGCCAAATCACTAAACTACTTTGGATGTCATTGAGTAAGAAGAGTATGATGATAACCTGTTCCTCTGACACAAGCTTGGAAGGCAATAATTGCAAATTCACCTGTGTGCCCCCATTTTCTGTCTGCATGAGTGAATGGGCGCTGAATATGCTTCAAACATTTCTCAGGTTTCAAGCGGTTGTGCAGCCCAGTGCAAAATAACAACATTAGGTAAACACGATAGATTGATGCTGAGGACATTTAGGGTGAATGAGATCTTCTGGTTTATACATGAGACAGCCAGGAAAATTAATACGGGAAATTGACAATCATTTATACATGCCAGCATCAGCAGGAGTCTCAGCAAAACTGCTGGTGAGAGGTTACATCTCATCTGCCTCTGAGACGACCAGCAGAGAGGCTAAAAATTATTCATTTTCAGACACCGTTTAGGTACTTTGTTCACTGTAGAAGACGACGACCTTTTTCTTTTTCATTCTTTGTTTTCTTCCTTTTTTATTTTATTTTTTATTTTTAGCAGACAGAAGCAATAAATCAGCTAGTTTAAGAAGACCTGGCTAGCCCAACACAGATTGATCTCACAAGATAGTCAGTGGGCTGCTAATAGAATTACAACTAGCTGTCAAAATAGGGAAAATATATCCATGACAATGACAAAGAGCAAATCAATTGAAGAAGTGTTGTGGACTCTTTTTTTCCTTTTTTTTTTTTTTTTTTTTCCTTCTTTTCTGTGACTCAGATGCAAAGTACACGGGTGCCTTTCAAAGCCTGCAATTGTGAAAAACAGTCGTATGTTAATACTATTTCAAGAACCAATCCTACAATACGTAATTCCATCAGTCAATTTCATTCTACTGCAATCACTGGCCTATTCCCATGAGATGAAGCCAAAGAACCTCAACCTATTTGAGCTTTTTCTCATGTTATGAAATCTGTTTAAATAGGTTTTCTTAACAGCTGTAATAATTTGCCCCAGGTTAAGAACCTGGGAGCTTTGTGTTTACCACAAACTGTTTTTTTTTCATTTACTCACAGAAGCTTGCCAGTTTCAGGTGGATTTTAGTGTTTGTACAGCTCAAGCAGAAAATCAGTTACAACAATGTTGTTGGCTCAAAAATTATGTTGTAATTTGCAATAATTAGATAAAAATTGAATTATTGAACAGTGGAAAGTTGACATGGTGTTGCAACATTACTCTGCTACCTACTACATCATGTTTATAAGCTGTGCCCTTAGTATATTGTTCATTTACATTAGAGATCAGAAAGATTCTATGTAGTTAAAAACATATCTAAAATACATACCTACACATACATATATATGTACCTGTTTATGCAACAGTCTGTTCTGGCCCTGCAGATGTTGTAACTGAGTACTGAATCTGAGACACATTTACCAAGTCACTCCAGTACAAACTTCTGCTCTGCTGATACATCTCTGAAATATTCATAATAAAAGAATAATGCAAAACAATACTACAGTAAAACTCACTGAGTGGCATGTGACGTATTCCCAGGACCATCAATAAGTAATGTAACCATCCTCTGGTCCAGCTGTAGTTCTGGCAGGGTGCTAGGAGTGAGCCTTTTCCTTGCAGAGTTTTCTCTGAGGAGTTACCACAATGCAGCAAGGCCACTTATCAGTCACTTCAGCCATTCCGGAAGGTAGAACTATGTAAAGAGACACCAAAAGGATAAGGCAAAGGGATGCTGAGGAGTGCTGTGACTTCCATTCATTATTATTCCACTCCTTATTCCACTTTAGCTTCTCCTGGGTCTAAAGATGCTGCTGGAACTTCTTTCCTTCAAACTTTCTGGTCCTTCAAACTGTGGTGTGTCTACTATGATTAGAGAAAAGGACCTTGGTTTGGTGTGTCCTTGGAACCCAAAAATATATAATGGAGACTCACGCTGGACAAAATTCAAATTCATGTCATGAGATGTAAACTCCCATGGGTACCACCTGCAATTATCATTATTTTGTTTTTGTTCATCTTTTACAATATTTAAAACAAATGATATGAGTTTAAGAGGTATGTTCCTGCTCCATGGTGCTTTTAAACAACTGACTCAATTGACCGAGCACTATATTATTACTAGTGCAGAAAAAGCCATGAAGAGACACTGAACAGCCTGAAGTAATGGTACTTATTTTTTAAGGTAAAATAAGCTCTTTTCAGAGATGAGAAAACATATCTTTATGATTTTTTTATACATGCATGGAAATTGATTATCTGGGAATTTTCCTCTTATTCCATTATTTGAGTATATAGACCGAAGAGTTAGAAAGTTTTCTGTTTCCTTTCTTGCTGCATACCAGTTTGAACAGAACTTGGGTGCCAGACAAGCATTCTGCCAAAATTAAAAAAGCAAGCAATTCTATTCTCCAAAATTTACTTGTACTTTCTCTCAAATACATGCATAAACACATGCATCCATGTCTACACTTGTATGCAAACATTTACAAAAGTAAACTGTATTTGGAGCTATACTGCCTCGATAAAGAATTTGAAGAAAAGCTGAGATATATTTTGCTGTGCTGCCTATGTAGAGGCCCAATTTATGATGACTTGAAGCACAGTTGTGTTCCAGTCTCATGTACAACTGAACTGGGGACGCTTCCTTTAAGTCAGTTGAAGTTGGATTTAAACAGATGATAAAATTTCCATTGACTCTGAATGAGAACAGGGTTTCATGCAGTGAAATTAAACTAGACTGCACGAGGAATCAGGGTCAATGTTCTCAGACCTGGCTATCTTGTTTTTCTTGTTTTTCTTTGCTTACTCTGCCTAATCTGTGCCCAGTTGTGCTCTTTATCACACGGTGCAACTTTTGTTGACTTTGTTGGTCCTTCAGGCTTACATGAGCATGGCAACAAGGTCTCTTGAGGCAGAACTGTATTTTAAATTCTTTGGAGTAAGGAATAAACCATAACATTAATCTTTTTGCAGAACATTCTATGCATTTTTAACACAGTGATTTTTAATAGATAGTAATAATAGCAATTTTGAAGTACCCTGCAGATCCCAGTAAAGGACTTGCCTTCAGAAACGCTGTCCCCTGCTGCTAGTTTGCAAATCTTCTAATTCACTGCCACATGGAGTGTCCTCTGTGAGCAACATTTTTTTACTTCAAAACAGATAAAACTGTAAATTTTATCAACAAAGGCTCTCCAACAGCATGTTACCATCTCTCCTGTGTGGGACTACAGCTACTTTAAATCTTTTCCAAATAATGGCAGTGGGTAGTTTAAAGACCGTGAGTAAGTTATTTAAATTAAGCATTTAGATAAGCTATCTGTATTTCAAAGCTTATGGATCGGCACTAAACCAGTATACTTTTCCTGAGCAGTGTTTTCTTGATGTGGGATGTTCAGTGAGTCTCAGAAAGTCACATAATCTTCCAGTTATATATATATATACCTCTGTGAGAAGTTTCTTCCCACTCCCACCAAGATGGAAGTGGGTATTTGTGCCAAACAGACCTCAGGAGCCCAGCAGGGAGTGACTGGACTGGCAGTTCACAGCTCCTGTGGCACAGAAAACAATGGGGAAGCTGTTGCTGAAGCTCTCAGAACAAAAGACATGAAGTTAAATTCAAGCACTGACTAATGACCGAGTAAGAGTCTCTCCACCATCGACCAGGGCTGTTGCTAGAAGCTTACTTACTTCAAAAGCAGCGGGGAAAACTCCAGGAAAGAGGGCAGATATTCTTGTTACTTTCAATCAGATAAATAAGAAACTGGGTAGCCAAAAGGGTTTAACAGCAGCTTTGTAATGAAACTCAGAAAAGATCAAGTGGCTATGATTTTGACATCATGGCTTCGACAGCATGGCTTCATAGCACACAAACTTGGAGCCCAATTTGAATTTCTTATGGCACTTTACCTTGCATTTATGTTTTATAAAATAAAGCTTATAACACAAAGCCTTAGGTAGAAGCATCGCCATGAACTTTTATTGCCTCACAAGTAGAATTGCTTTGAGTGAGGATCTCTCCATTAGTGCAATAAAACTCAATTGTCTGAGGAAAATGGATGGGGAATGGATCACAGAAACAGTCAATCTTAAAATACTTGAACAAGAAATTCTGTGCCACTGCAGGGCTGGGCCTTAAAAACATGACATCTCTGTGCCTTGCTGTACTGGGAAAGAGAGCTAGCTGGGATCAGAAAAGTGTAATCACTGCTTTCTGCACAGCACTGAATCCCTCTCATGGTTATGTTTGGCCCACTTTTGTAAACTACATGTTTTAATATGCATTATGACCATTCCACTAACAAAGGTATTTAGTTATCTTAAATAGAATTTCAGTGAAATATGTCTTGGGAGAATATATGACCCTTTTAAGGCAGGAGAAACTATTAGTTACTATAGAAGCCCAGAAAATATTTGTTCAGTGCTCTCTTAAGCATGCAGCCAGAATGCCTCACAAACACACTGTCACCATTATAAATTACACAGAGACAAGGAGCCTGACTGTCTTCTCTTGTTCCAGTTTGATACACAAAGTCCTGTGAAGTCCAGAGTTTTCCAGTAACATCACATTAATAGAACACAGTGGCAAATCAGGAGGATTTGGAGGAATATTCCTCGTTGGTTTACTAGTACTTTGGAGAAAAGATGGTGCTGCTTCTTCTGTGAATTCTGCTTTCTATGTACTGTTTTAAAAGAGCTAATATTTTAACATTATGCTTTAGCATGTAGAGCATTGGGTGATAATATTCTAAATTGTTACTGAGGGGATAAAAGGAAGGGTCAGCTTTTAAAAGAGATGCTTGGAACCCATTTTTGTATCACTCAAGCCACAGAAGCATTCAAAGAGTGTCTGATTCTTTGAGTTGCTCAATGCTTGTAGCAGAGGAGCTGCAATTTCCACCATATTTTGAAGGAGCCAAAGAGCTCAGTTTCTTCTCAGCAATGGCATTTAACGAACAATCTATAGTTCTAACAGTTAAATAATGCAAAGTATATCTGAAAGATTTTAGGAGATTTTCCAGTGTATTTAACTTCTGGTAATTTCATTGCAATTCTTTGATGGAAAGAAAGAAGATGAAAGTAAATGAGATAAATATTAGTTACTATATTATTCAGTTTTAGTGCAGTTTAGTACTATGAAAAAAAAAAGCCACAAGTCATTCCACTGCAATAAGATCTAAATCAAGTATCAAAAGTTAAAGACAAATAAAGTGCTTCCTCCGAAAACCCGCAAATCCAAACCAAGGCAAAGTCATTCTAATTATTACTCACAATATGGAGGGTTTATCTTCTGTAAAGTTTTTACTCCAATTCATTAGTTATTTCATAGAATTATAAACTGCATTAACTCTCCTGTGCAGAAATCAGCACTGTTACAGAGCTCTTGAGCAGATGTGATACAAGGGAGCCTTTTGATTTTTTTAAACTCAAAGACTAATGACACTGCAATATCATGTGGTGAAGGAGCAATAATTTGATAAACATTGTCTTTCCATTAGATTAGAGCAATTAATCTGATTCTAATTTAGCTGAAACATTACCATACTGGAATCCCTAGAGTCCTATGAATAATCTCTAAACACATTGACACACTCAGCAGACAAACATTATCTCCACTCATACTGTTATTCCATATGGTCTCCTCCCATTCTGATGGAGGGCACCCTGCTGTTTCAATCAAATAAATGTCAATTATCTGAGATAGATTTTTAGTTCACAAGCACAGGCTTACAATTCAGCAAGTGAGGCTTTGGAACAATTGTCTGCAGTTCTCCCCTGATTGCCACCGCTTCCTTTTCAGCTGCAGACCTTGCTGTATTGCTGTCAAACTTTGTTGCTTCATATAAAGTTTCAAAGTCTATCTCTTGAAAATTGTAGGTACAGAAAATCATTTGTACCTGGGGAGAAGGAGCAGAGGATAGAAGAAATGGCAGAAGAGTTTACCATATAGACGTTTGTTGGGATGACAATTTATTGTCTTTTCTATTTGTTCATCTAGCAGGGTGCCAAAATTTCATGTGACTAAGGGCTGCTTAGACAATATGATAGGATCTTAATCTTCTAAGGCAATGGCTCCCAAGCTATTGCTTCGATAGATTATGGTCACACTTCATCATCTCTCACAGGCCACCTTGCACTTTTAGTTGAAAACACTAAGAAAGAAGGCAGGCTGCAACCTCAAACCATTGCAAGCCATAGTTTTGACCACTGCTACAAAGTCCAAAGCTTATCCAAAATATTCCTTTGGAATCCAAGTCTGACTGCTCAGTATATTTTCCTAGTGTTAGCCTCGTGGTTACTCTGGTGTCTAATACTGAGGGAGTGATGTGCAATTAAGTTGTCTACTGCCTGGAGCCATCTACAGAGAGAAGCAGCCAGAGCAACCAAGGGAGATTTCTCTCAATGGTGGTCTGAATACAGTTCATTGCAGGCCTAAGCTAGTATTACATTATGTCATATATGACCCCTGTTATTTAAGGTAACAGTTTTCTTCGGATGTGAGATGTTAGGCAGATACACTCAATGTTGAGGAAGTATGGAGATGGAGGATTTAACTGAACTGTGATTTTTCCTGGTTGCAGTATTTAGGCTGCTCAAAGTAATGTAGCAGAAGAAACTTTTTTATCCATAAAAGCACACTAAATGGTGTCAGACAATCTTATCACCCCTAGATATGTGGCACCGATCATATTTGCTCGTATGGATATGCACAGATGTGCATATAGATAAGCGGTCTTAGAGAGACCAAATGTATGTCTTTGTTGGAAAGATCCTTTGTCAATCTGACTGGAGAAAATACCAAATGTGAAAGTTCTGCAATAATTATATTTTGCTTTAGTTTGACCTGAGTGTCATGACCATTGCTTTAAGAATGCTTTGTTGAATTGGGCCTGTGATTCTAGTAAACTACTCCTTTGAGTGTATATGTGAGGGTCTGTGTGGCATTCCTCTGGCTGAATAAAAATTGACTCTGGTTAGTCTTTATGTCCAGTGGACGTAAAGTAAAGTGAGTAAAGTGTGAATGGTTTATCAGCAGCTTTAACTCTGTCCATCTAGTCTATTTTGACTCTTCAAGTATAATCTACCTCTTTTGATCTACATTATACTTCATGTCTACGTAGGTGTCTCTAATAGTAATGCCTCCTGTTTATTTCCATGGAAACTGCAACAGATACAAAGAGCCCAGTAACACTATTTGATAGAGTAAATTCTCAGCTACAAAACACTATTTTTCAACATTTTACCACATATGCACCCCACTATGCAATTTCACCAGCAACGAACAAGAGCCTGCATGCCACACTCATCAAAATCTTCTCCAGTAGAAATGATGCACTGTTGCTTTCACCACTGCTGAAATGCGCCACTCACCACCACCACCACCTCACTGTGCTCACATCCACAGGTTGAATAAATGTTCAGCAAGCATGGATGAACATCAATGGGCTCAGTTTTTTTGAATCATTCAGCAAGTGTCAATGAATGCCAGTGGATGCCATTTCTTCCGTATGGAGTAATTCATGACACACCTTTGCTTCATACACATTTCCATGTCAGATGCCATTTTGTCAGACTGCCCCTCTGCTGCCATCTGTCACACGACAACAAAATGTAATGGAATATTGGTGGGAAGGTTCTATGGTGGTGCCATACCACCAACATTCACTTCTGTTGTTGTACGTCAACATAATGAAATAGGACACACTGATTTCAATGCAGCCCTTGTAATCACTTGATATATGAAAATAACCTGATGAACTCACCTGGGAGAGTGCTGCTCCACTCTTATCAGCTCACCCATTGCTTTCATCACCAGATTCTCTTTAGCATCCATCACACAGACTGAAATATTGTTGATTTATTATTGCTTAGAAAAATCTCATTTTTTCAGGGTGCTGAGTTCCATCCCACCTTACTAACATCAAATGAACTTCCAGGTCCTTCCATACTTCAGGAATAAATTCATTCGTCCACTTTCCAGAAGGTGGATTCCTCCTCTCTTGCTTATGCAGCTGGAAGCACAGAGAATCAGTCAATAAAGTGGGGTGATCTGTGTGCAGTAGTTATCCATTCATTTCAACAGGAGATAGAGCTTTCAAGCAGAACCATATAGTTATCAGCTTCTATTCTAGAATTTTAGGCTATCTCTAATCATAAATTGTGGAAATAAAAAATGTCTCTTACTTAATGGATTTGGACATTCTGTCACAATTAATGTGCTAATAAAGGCTTTGCTTGAGGACATTTTTGAACAACACACTTCTGTTAACATTGCTCAATAAAACTATTAATACAATCAGTTTGATTTGAAATGTCTCTTGTCTTGTAAAGTATCAGGTCATTAACTTTAACAGTGTCAGAGAGTTCTGGCTATCAAAATCAACTAAATTAATGTCCAAGGAATAGCTAAGAGCTCATTTTGCACAGTGGAAAGTATTAATGTACCACAGTGGAAAGTATTAATGTGCTACTGGATGTAAATAAATTGAGCAATCTTCGAACACTTCAGGAAGGATATAGACTTGAACTGGTACACACCATAAAAAGGAGACGATGAAGGACATGAGGAACAGAAGGAAACAATAATGATTCTTGAACAGACGGTAGGAGGTGAAGAAAAATGGTACTGAATATCTGAGATGCTTGAGGTGACAGTCTCTTCTGTCTGGTAACTAATGACAGAAGATGTGGTAATGTCCCAAAGTTGTGTCACAGAATGTTCAGATCAAATTACGAAAATTTCCTTTACTGCAAGGGTGGTCAAACACTCGAATAAGCTTCCTAGAGGTCTTTGATGTCACATGCCTGTCAGAGTTCAAGGGGCTTTTGGATAATGCCCTTAGTAACATTAACTTTTGATTAGTCCGGATAAGTTCAGGCAGTTGGACTGGATGATCTCTTAATTTCCATTTCCAGCTGAAGTATTCTGTTCTACTCAATTATATTCTATTCTACATCTGAAATTCATCTGTAATCATAGGGATAGGTATGTTCTCAGAACCTCATGTTATTATGATACAAGAAGTAAGGTTGGGAAATGCACAAAGATGAAATTCTACAGGTACATGTGTGTTACCAATTTAGTTCAAATCTTAATCTTCTCAGGCTACAATATTTTGGTTCACATTGTAGACAGGCCTTGGAGTACAGGAAAGTAAACTGAATTGGGTGATAACACCTTGTACCTAATTTGCTCTAACTGTTTGTTGGTGCTCAAGTCCACAGGAGCATGCTAGAGCTAGTTGGAAATAAAATGCCTCAAAATTCTTACATGAAGTAGATTGAGTCCTCCACACTGACTATTTCACTTGACAAATTCACTTGTATTGGGCCAATACTTGCTAGTGTGACCATAGCAGATGAAATATACTGGGGACTCCTTTCACTGACCCACACATGCTTTTACCCAAGTGCACAGTTGTGTGTGTAAATATTGATGAAACCAATTGAGATTGTCCTAGACAATAGCAATTATCCATAGAGGTTGTGGAATCTCCTTCTATGAAGATATTCAAGGCCCATCTGGATGCGTACCTGTGTGACCCATTGCAGAGAACATACTTTATCAGGGGTTTGCACTCGATGATCTCATGTTTATCAGTAACACGGGGTAAAAACTAGTGTGAGTGGTGTGAATGCCAAGCAGAGGAACAAGAGGAATTATGGGAACTGAGCAGCTTATTTCTGAATTCCTATGGGTATACGGTGTTTTGTTTTTTTTCTAACTTGCCCTAGTCCTCTGCTTAAAATAAACTCATGCACCACTAATCCTAGGAACTGACTGCATGAGTGGCAGCTCTGCTCATAAGGGATGAAGGGATGATTAGATGGATGCCAACAACCAGAACATGCACCAACAGGGCACTCTCATTGCAAGTGAGGCACATGTGTGCTGGATACATAAGGAGGAGCATGGCCTGTGAACTGAGGGAAGTTATTCTTCCCTAGTCTGTTTGAATGAGGCTTTACCTAGAACAACTTGAGGGGTAGTCACAGGGGTGACAGAGCTGTGGCTCTTTATAATAATGGCAGATGATGTAGCAATGGGCAACAACCAGAGGCTGTTCAGGCTGGTCATTAGGAAGAAGTTTTTGCTGTAAGTGCAGCACTGGGGCAAGTTATTTTGTAACCTCTAATACTGGATTTATAAAAGACATGGCTGGGCAAAGCTGATCTACATCTGGTGATAACCTTGTCTAAGTGGGGTCTTAGGCAAGATAAGCTCTAGAAGTCCCTTCCAACCAACACTTGTGTTTGTACAAGTCTGGGATTCAAACTTGACTGAATAACAGGGAAGTGACATGATGAATGGTTTTGTTTATTAGAGTAAATGCCCTGGTCTGGCTTTGCAGGTGATTATAGCTGGCTTAAGCTATATCACTCTCGGGAAACCAAAAATCTTCAGCAGTTACAGAGAGACTGTCTATTTTCATCTAAGAATTCTTAGCAAGGAGAAAAAGCAAGGCAGAAATTAGGGGAAGAACTAGAATTAGGAGAGTATTGGAGAGCTTGACTTATCATTTTTGAGAGGAAGAACAGTAGTTGTTTCTTACATGAAGCCCTCATTCTCCCACCCAGAAGCAGCTGCTGCCTTCTGCGTTTCCAGTTGCAGTGGGAGCAATGGCTGATTTCAACCCCTGCAGCCTGCAGCACAAGACAGCTGCCTACATCACTTTGCCTTGATGACTAACTCTGATCAGGTCTTACAAACTTCTCTAGGGAGCAGAGCACCTGTACTCAAAATATTGAGCAGATATCTTCACCCCCACCTTGCCTCTTTCTCTCCATGGAGAGGCTCAGTGGGGCAGGTTAGGAGCAGAGCCAGGTGTCAGCATGGCCTTAGTCAGAAATCTCAATTTTCATAGCTTCACAGAGATACAAGGAGATAAAGCCACAAGCTGGCCTCGGAAATGTCACACATATGGAATGACAACTAGATGTTACCCACAAAGGTATATCTGAGCAGGTGTCTGCTTGAATAGCAGCTGCCTGCGTGATGGCTTTTATTTGTTGTCTATGTCAGTTTTCTCATCCAAAGTCAAGGGGATCAGTGGTAATGAATTTACTGAGTACATTGTTTCAGCTCTAATTTTAAAATTAGTTTTCCTTTCAAATTATACATACTCTTTCCAATTTGACTTTTTTGATGTTATTTTATATTAACAACAAAATTAAGAAAATTTTCTTAGAAATCAGTGAGTTTGTTCTGTTTTTCAGTTCTTCTCGGAGTGTTTTAGTGGCGCAAGTGAAAAGTTCAGTGTTGTGGAACTGAATAAGCAGGCTCCACTCATGACATGACAGTCTGTTAGAGAACAGCAAATATGACCTGTGGCTGTAAGAGTCTAAGTGGATTTTTCCGCCGCTCTATTTTCAAGATGTGACAAAATTGCTGGGTAGCCTACGTACCCGAAGTCAGAAATACACTAGAAGCTGAATACTGTCAACAATACTAAAGAAACCTGATTTTAGCTCCATCACAACACAGCAGAGTTATGCTTTCATGGTGCATTAATTCAGCACCTTCAGGCGCTCTCGTTCCTTGCTCAAATTACAGGCTGTCTTGTCTGTAGTTAAGGCTTTGGACTGGAGTGCGGAGTAAAGTCGTGTGGTCTTTATTGATTCTCACTGGGCTGGATCCTGATATTGTATGTAAGTTGCAGATGCTCACTCATTGCCTAAAATGAAGATGAGACATACCTGAGATACTTTACTGATATGACCAATTTTTGGAGTTCTTCCCCTGTAGGCAGTCACCTTTAAAACAGTTCTTTCTTTAAATTCTAAAGAAAAAAATACTGAGAAATGATCAGTATTCAAATCCGTATATTTACTTGTCAGTTGAAACAATAATTTAAAACAACTTCAATCTCTCAAAAATATTTTGAAGCGCAGGACTGCATGAATCAGAAAAGCCAAAGCAAAAGCCTTGTTTTCACTGTTCGTATTAGTACACTAAATTAGAATCATTAGAGAAGCTTGTCTTAATTTGAAAGTAGGCAGCTGAAAGCACTGTTTGGATGTTGGGCTATTGAACCACTCTGGTTCCTGTTCTGGGACTGGAGGTAGCAGAGAGGCTGGAGGGGAAGTCGTGAACAAAAAAATTTGTTTATTTCAGTATCTTGAGTAAATCAGTCAGTGTTTATCAGTCATAATGAGACTGCTGTGGGGAGCATTAGTTTGTTTCAATAGGCAATGTATTATAATTGTTTCTTTGCATTCCCTAACATGGCAGTTGCTTTGTAAAGTCTCTGACAGGCAGAGTGGAGTGTTTCTGAGCTCAGGAGAGAGCTGACTGCTGCCTCATACCCAGGGAAGATCCTGGTCCTCTCCTGCATTGGAGCAATGGTGCTGCTGGATTCCTGCCGGCATTCACAGTGAAACATTACCTGAAACTGAGTCTTGGTACTGTTCAGCTAATCAAAGTAAATATGTACATGTTGGCATACGCTATTCCACTCTGAGAGCTGAATCAATGGTGAACATCTTACCTGGATTTAATGGGATCTAACAGCGATAGAACAGGCTGCCCAGGAATGTTGTGGAGTCTTCTTCTCTGGAAATATTCACAACTCATCTGGACACCTACTTGTGCAGCCTACTATGGGAAACTGCTTTGGCAGGGGAATTGGACTTGATGATCTCTGGAGGTCCCTTCCAACCCCTACAATTCTGTAATTCTATGAAAGGAGTCATACCACATGGAGAACTAGCTCTCTGTCCTGTCCCTGATGGCGGTCAAAAGGAGATGTTTAGACAAGAATATAGGAAGAGAGTGCAAGATACATGACATATGATACATTTCCTGGATACTGGCCCTGGGTCCAACCATTTGCATCTCAGAGACTTCTTCATCTGGAGATGTTTTCTTTGAATGTATGCTCTGAATATGTTTCTGCCCTGTGAAGTTGTCCAGCCCCTCCTTGAGACCATGAAAACTTTTAGATTCTGCGGCATCCTGTGACACAGAGTTCATCAAATGCATGTTTTTTTTCTAAGTCAGAGGTCAGGCCGACTCCTCGTGTCAACCGGATTCAGACCCCCATTGCCATCACAGTAGGAGTGACATCAAAAAAGATCTTCTTCAGTACTTTTTCTCTGTACCTGTTAATAGACGTTAATATTGATTAATGCACTCACCCCATATGGTGTAGGCGTTTGTCTTAGTCCCCATCCAGTCTGGATACACATTAATCAACACTACACAGTGGTATAGAATGTCATGTCTCATTGCTTAAACATTTTCCTACTCCCTTAAGTTATTAAATAGAAGAATACTAAGCACTCAGACAGAAGTAATAGATCAGCATAACTGGATTTGTCCTAATACACCGAAGATGAAATTGCCCAGAGGAGTTTCATGGAAATTCTTTTCAGGAATAGAAAAAAATTTTGAGGAGATAAATCATGAAGGATTGATTTTGCCAACTGCAGTAAAAACACCCTTTTTTTTCCCCCTTCCTGCATGTCCCTCAAATTGGAGACATTATTTCTCTTCTTCTCCTCTCCTCTTTTTAAAAAAACTGATATGATTGGATTTCAGCTTCCCAAACTTTTGTTTCTGAAATAGCCTTCTGTTAATATGTTACGGGTTAAGTACATGTCTGTTGTATCTTAGTTCAAGCCCAGTGGTGCTAGTCCTCAGTTTTCCTTATGCTATTTGCCAGAAGTCAAGTGCCTGCTCTGAGCAGCCAGTTCTGCAGTTGTCACAGAGGGATGGAGGCCTCCTGAGAAAGATTTATTTCACCCTGGTGCTTTAAATCAAGCTCTAGAGATGTTACTCCTGCTTTATTGATCAGAGGTTATTGAATCATTGTAGCTCAGCTTAGACTACACATTTCCTCTGGGAAAAGTTACACCCTGGAAGATGGAGGTGGTAATTATGCACAGGGAACAAATCAGCGTGACAGAACATGACTGCAGTTGTATTTGGCACAACAGCCTTCAAGTATATAAAAATTAATATTCATTAGAAATAAATCAAAAAACTTTTTTATCAAAAAACTGTTTTCCTAGAAGCATAATGTACAGAGCAGTAACAAAAAGGACAAGTGGGGCAGATTGCAGGTCCTACTGGTGTGAGCAGTTACTGGTGTGAATTGCTCTGTTATAGGCCACGTGACTAATTCCTATCTTTATCTCTCCACTAAATCAGTCTTGTTGCTGATCTTAATGTAGAACAAAGGGCTACTTTACAAGAGCTGGAAGTGGCAGAAACTGTCTTTTAATTGATATATTGGTGTGCCAGTGACAATAATGGAGAAGCAAAGGAGCTGAACACAATCATTGGAAGTTTTGCACTGTTTTTTGCTCTCTGACAAATAAGTTTTTTTTTGACATATATTCTCGAGATCATGGACACATCTCTGTATTTTAATACTTAAGAAATTTCTGAGCTCATTAACAACCTTTTAACTGTATGCTGTGCTTTAATGTGCTTAAAATAATTAATCAAATTATTGTTGCTTACGCAATATATACCATTTAATTTTGTCACGTTAGCATACCTTTTATTTGAAATTCTGTTAAATAAACCCATGTTCCTTGGTATTTTTATCTTCTAGGAGTGTGAAGATTATTATCAATATGCTTTGTGGATTATTTTTACTATATGATCACCATGTAGAAACTTTGATGTTCTTACATTCACTGCTACTCTGAAATAAAGAATACAGTCAGGCACTGCAAAGGCAATAATAGAAGGAATAAGCCCAGAAGAACTTTGATGCATGGAGGATTTTGATGCAAAATTGAGAGTTTTTTTTTCTTTTTTTTTTTTGTGGGATGAAGTTTTCCAGAGTATTTATGCATTATCTTACATTTTTAAGCAACTGTATAAACAATAAATAATCCTCCTCATCAGTGTCACTACATCCTATTGTATAAGACCCCGGGGCACTATAAATAAAGGTTATCTTGTAATCATCAACAACAAACAGATGAAGAAGGTTTTCCCCACTGACATTTATGAAGTTTTCAGTAGTGTTTTGATTTGATTCAGCATTTTTGATAGCAAGCTAGTGTTTACTTCTTGAGATGTTCAAAGGCAAGTAAGCCCATTAGGCTCACAAATCCCATAAAGTCACACTTCAACCCACTGCTCTCCAGGGTACACTTGAAACTTCACTTGTGTTGAAACTTGTGTCAGGACTATCTGTAGGTATGTCTACAGGATGAGAACAGGCCAATCTGTCCTCGTGCCAACTCAAGGTTACTTTTCAGGTTGTATGGCTTATAGACAGCTCAGGCTATTAGGCAGCATAAATTTGCACCTTTTTAGGCACTTAATGTCTCTAGATAAAGATACAAGCACTTATCGACACATAATATGTGCAATTCCAAATTTTTAGCTCTTATTCATTACAAGGTTCCCATGAAATAAGAAAATGCTGTTATCCTAATTTTACGGGTGATATATTGAGGGTCAGCAGCAAGATTGTTAAAAATATTTTCTTAGCATTTTTATTTCCATGGAACAGGTATCTCAACACTACTGGAGCTCTTACACTGCAAGTTGTGCTTAATTTCATTTGAAGGGTTTTTTTGAGAGATATCAAGGAATGAATCCTCCTTAATAGATATGTAAGATCAAATTTATTATCCCTTTTTTGACTTCAGATTAAATCAAGTGAAAAGAAGGGAAACTTATTAGTAAAAATAAATAAATAAACAAAGAAATAAATCATTTACTGTTTCTTTCAATTTAAGTGTTCCCCTCCCCCCCCCCCCCCCCCCCCTTTTTTTTTTCTTTTTGGCAGATTCATTCTTGTACTTGTCAGTGAAAGAGCTGAGTACTGATTGCCTTTTGTGAGCACCTCTGGATTTCAGTGGGAGGATGATACAGGAGGTAAAGCAGATTTCAGAAATAAATAAGGAATTACAGTCTTGCATCTAATGAAACTTCTAGTTGCCTGCTTCACTTTGGAAAAGATGCTTGTGATATGGAAGTCAACTGCATTGGGCAACGTGTTGCTACGTCAAGACTCTTTGAAAGTTTATGATTTTTTGTGATGGCGATATATTACTTGTATTTTAAGAAACTCAGAATTATCATAGCTTCCAGACTTGTATATTTAAATTAGCTAAAAGTAGTTATTTGTTTTGACAAGCTACAGGACCTTTCCAGCAGCAATCCTAGCAATGTCCATAACAGCCACGGCAAGAGGGGTTATAATCCATCTCTACAAAGAGCATCACTGACTCTAAACTGGCTCCCAGTTATTTTAGTGATTGGTATTTATCAAGAAGCCTGAGACCTGTGGATTTTTGAAAATACTGAAATTTGAAATCTAGAAGCACAAGAGTAGGTAGATAGGCTATACCTGATCCATTCACCAAGAGGTGCATAGTGCAGAGACTCATGTTGTCAGGACAAGAGTCAAATCAGAGTTGACTTAATCCATCAAATTAATTTTGCATGAGCTAATGAGCTGTGCAAACATTCTGATATTATCAATCTATGTGTAGCAAGGAGCTGCATATAATGTGATCAAAGCAGATTAATTTGGACCAAATGTGCACTTAGTTTTGGTCACACCATGTACTGCAGAGTAACACTTGATGAACCAATCTCCACGCATGTCCTGCATACAAGTATTTACTTCAGTGGAAGTCAGGTCATATGTAGATCATGTGATGGGGCAGGGTTTGGTGTAACCCACAGTGCTGTGATGATGCTTCCAGGTGACCACCTTCTCTTAATCCTCTCTGTATTCTATCTAGCAAAGCTGCTGCAAGTCAGCAAAAACTCTCCATTCTTTTTCCTTTCCTTTCCTCCTCACCTAGAAAAAAAGAGTATTCTTTGACTGTAGAGCTAGATAGATGCTAAGAGATAGATGTTAAGAGGCCCTCCTTTCATGCCTTGTTAGTGAGTGAATGTAAAGGAATGAAAATCAAAGTTTCTAGACAATGAGTTTCCGAGTTTAATTTCTGAGTCATATTTGCCAATATTTTTCATTTGCCTTTATTTCCTTACCAAGGGATTTTTTTTTTTTCTGTAAGATTTCCAAGTAAACACAATCTAGCTTTGGAAACTAATGAAAATGGTAATTTCTCTAGGAAAATGGTTGTGAAATTTCTCGGAGTCCTGGCTCCAGAGGAGCTGATTACTGAGATGATTCCCGTGGCACACACAGTGACTGTTGATGAAGCGAATTATTATATTGGAATTAAACTGTGTTTTGACTTCCTAGGATCATTCTCACTGATGGTCTACACAAAAGGCATCCCCTGTTGCTACCTGTACGGTGACTTTGAGATGCCATTGTTGCATCTCTAGCCCCAGCCCAATAGAACACTGAGTAATGCTCAGCTATTCCTATTATTTGGGCATGATACTTGTTCTGTTTCCTTTTCATGTTACTCATGATAGAGTATTTTGTTTCTCAGCTGTGGCACAAGCAAGAGATACTCAGTGCTCAATCGAAGGAGAAAACTGGAAAAACACTCAATGATATCAATCAGAGAAGGTATAAGTTGCCTGAAGAAAAAAAACTACTTTAGATTTCCACTTTCAGAGGACATTGCTTGCCTTGTACCTTTGAAACTTGTCAGCACAGCTGCTGATCCAAGCAGTATTTCTGACAATTCTCATCAGTGCTGTCCTGCCCAAAGTCAGTGCCTGCCTATATCAAGCAGCAATCCACACTGCCCATCCCCTTATATCTACTTGGTCATGAGTTTTATGGAAAAGAGGATACATTTATACACTTGCTATTTTTGCTATTATTGTCATTATTGTTTGCACTGCTTCTTTCTTATACAGTATTAAACACTATGATCTGGGGTGTTCATCACACTCTGAAATCCCGCGCTGTGGAAAATTTGATGCTGGTTCCATGATACATTCACAGGTGGATGCATTTGCACAAATTACAGCTGAGCAGATAAAAGCAAAAAAAAAAAAAAAAAAAAAAAAAAAAAAAAAAAATTATTTTCCCTCTGTCTTTCTGAAAAGATTTTCTCCTTTTGTTGTAACATAATGGAAAAAATCTCAATTTTCAAACCGGATTGACATGTCCCTTGAAATCACCTCTATATTCATTTGCATTTCTTTTGAAATATGTTATTGAATAAATATTGAGAACCGCGTGAAATTTCACCTACATTTTTACTCGTATTTTTCAATTCTCATTACAGTGAGAACTGTCAGCTACCACTGCATATCCAGATGCTGTGTCTAATCACTGGGTCAAGCTGCTGATGACCCAGAGCTGCTGAGATCCCTCCACCAGAAAGAGGTGCTGAAACCCTCAGGGTGAGCAGGGAGGAAAAAGAAGTATTTTGAAGTCTAAGGGCTGGAATCAAATACACCTTGATGAGCAAAGATTCAGCTCGGATCTTAATCTTACAACATTCCCAGGGTTAATCTAAAGAGAAAAAGAGTGAAAAGAGAGAAATCTAAAGAGAAAAAGAGAGAAAAAAAAATAACCTAGGTGTCAGGACATTATAAATATTCATAGGGTATAGTTTTTAGTGGACTACAAAAAAGGTGAAAAATAGGAGAGAGGAAGAAACAAGTTATGAAGTCCTCAATGGATCTGTGTGGAAAATATCCATAAGAAGAGAATGTTGTTTTATTCGCAAATAGCATGAAGGAAATCTAGATAGTTTCTGACAGGGAAATCAGTGGTAGCTGATCTTACTTCTTTGGGCTCATTCATATTGCTGTTTCGCCCAGTTTCTAGTTTCTCTAGAAACTCTTTCTGGAAACTAGGAATGCATATGGCAGCCATTTTGGAGGCCTGGTTTCCTAAGATGGTCTAAATCCTCTCTTTAGGAAGCAGAATTGTGACCAGATACTACCTGCCTGCTCTGGAAAGAAGGAAAGAGAAAGAAGCCTGCAGTGTAAACTCTTAGCAATAAGCAATAAATAACCTGATCAACAGAGAAGGCTCTAAAGGATGTCAAACTCCTTCCATAAACTTTCTGTCATGAAAATCTGGTTCTCGTGAGAGCAACAATCTAGACTGTTTTCTGAACATTTCTAGGCATAAATTTTCAGTGGTTCTAAATATCGGCCAGTTTCATTGACTACTGTTACCTCCAAAAAAAAAAAAAAGATTTTTGGAGTGGGCTTTTAAATATAAATTTATATTTTTGAAGAGAAAAAAACATGGCAAGATCAGCAACAGTAAGCCTGGAAATGTTCTGAATTTTTGCAACCTTCTATGCTTTAACAAAGGCTCTTATTGGACTGTGATACTCCGTGCATTCGTATGCTTCTTTTCCCCTCTGTTTAAATTAAAGCCCCAAAATACTTCAGGTAGATTTCTGGTAGAGCAAGAGTGGCATAAAGTGATTTTTTTTTTTTTTTTTTTAATTAAGCTATGATCTACATAAGTAAAGCAAAAAATATCAAGGTAGATCCAATACTCACACAGGAGAGCCTACTCATGTCTGGTTCTCATAACAAAACCACAACAGTCTGTGAATATTTTTTGTTTTTAATTTTATAGCAATGTGAGCTCTGCTCTCTATATACAATACAGCAGCCTTTGTACTGACAAAGTGGAAATGACATTTATCCAAATACACTGGCTCAATGAACCTTGGTTTTGATGACCTTATGCCTTCTTAGTCTTCTGGTTTAACTGTGTTACTTTTATTGGTGGCTTTAAAGCAGTTAAACATAGTCTGAAAGCTTTTTCTTATTTCCTGCTTTTTTTTTTTTTTTTTCTTCCTCTTTCTTTTCTCATTGTGGAAAAAATAATGACTATGTCAAGGACAAACACTTGGGTTATGGATTTTTTCTTTGCTATTACTATTTTTATTACAAAGCAGCCCTGAAGACCTTTTAATTCTCTTGATTGTTTAAAGAGGCTTCACAAAAACATGACATCTCAGATGTGGAGATAGGTATAATTGAGTGCAAAAGTCTGTTTGCCAGGACTCTTCTACAGTAAGAACCTAAGGAATTCAACAAAAAGGATGGGGTCAGTAAGGGTTTAGTGGAATTTGATAGGAGACCCCATACAAATATCCAGATGAAACTATAGCCAATTATTCTGTGCTGAATATTATGCCCTGATGAAAATAAAATACCTGAGTTTAATCTTTCATTCAGAGTAAAGATTTGTAGTATAATGACCTGATTTAGCTGAAAAAAGGAAAGAATAACTAAATCTGACAGCTGAGAACAGAAGGGGGATTAATCTCAAAAGTTGCTATTCTTTGTTTCCCATCCTTTCATTATTATGCAATCAGAGCAAAGAGCTAGTTGTTCTGAGTCAGCTCCAATTGCATTGCTTGGAGAAAGGGGGAAGCATGAAGGAGAGAGATTTTCCTTTACTTACAGACAGAGGAACTGACAAGAGAACTGAGAGAAATGGAGCCAGTCAGTCCATCTCTCAGTCTGCCTGGAACTTAGGGCAGAAGTGGGCTAACAGTGCTTTCATTCAGCTCCAGGCACAGCAAGGGCAGCTGCAGGTAGTTGCAACAGGGTGGCACGTCTCATAGGTGCAGTAATCCCACTGAATGCAGATTTTTATGCTTTTTAGCCTTAAATTTGACCTCCTGAATATCTGACTAGAGGAGAAAGAGAGAGACTATGTTGCAGCATACATCAGAGGGTTGACTGCTCTTCAGATCTGTCTGACAATGTTTCTTCTTGGCATATAACGTGATGCCAGTTCTCATTCATCTTGTGAACACATGCAGCAACCAGCTTACTGCCATCCATTGTGCACCACTAAACATTGGTGGTTGTTGCAAGGCACACTGCTGTGCATCTAATCGCTCCAGCTGACCAGAGTTGCACTTGATGGTACCAAAACATACCTTGTATGTTTTATAGCAGCTATTAGAATTAATGCTGTTAGTAATCACATTCTCAATAATCACCACATTAAAGTAACAGGAGACATAAAGACTAGCAAGAAAGTGCTCTGTAACTCTGCCAGAAGCAAGAAAAAGATCAATGACAAAACTGGATTCACTATTAGATGAATAACTAATAAGCTACCAAAAGATGAGGTTGAGAAGCTTGATATATTATGTTTGTTTGATTGATTTATTTTTGTGTGTATTAGTCTTCACTAGAATGGTCATCTGTGCTCTTAAATTTAACAAAGTTAACCTTAGAAGCAGTAATGAAAAAGGAGGTATGCCAACTAGAGAGTACTTAGATATAGGATATTTTCAGGGAGAAAACAGGTTTAAAGACTTAGAAAATTCAGTGTAATGTGAAGCTTGGAAGAAGAAATCTTGTAACTATCAATGATAATTCTTGTAGCATGGGCCGGCTTCCAGAAGAATGAAAAGGAGAAAACATGTCTGCCTTTGAAAAGGGATGACAGGAGGAACTAAGAGTCATAGAGTGGTTCATTTACTTTTGATTTCTGAAGTAGAGTTAGAACAAATATCCAAAGCATTGATAAACACATGGAATATAACAAAGGAAGAAGTTAGCAACAATCATAGTTTTGCCAAGAACAAATTAAGTCAATCACCTTTCTGTAACTAAATAATACCCGCCTTCATGGACAATAAAGAAACAGAAAACGACATAGTGTTTTCTCCTAATAATTGTTGATGCTATCTCTTATCACATTTTGCAAACTAACTAAGGTTACCTTCTATAGATTTAATTAGCATAAGACTGGAGTGAAAATTTTTGGAAGAATATATTTAGAAAATAGATACCAAAACCTCATGACCAGTTGGCCAGGTGTTACACTTTTCAATATTTTCATGAATTTTTGGGTGATGCCAACATTGAAAGACAGAATTAGACTTTAGAATGAGTTTGAACAGTTGAAGACGCAGTGTAAGGCAGCACAATGCAGTTCAGTAAGAGGATATTTATGATATGAAGCTTAAACAGGAATTTTGGGTCTAAGTGAATCACGAATTGAACTAGATTAAAAAATGGGATTTTGTTATGAATTAATAGGATAGTTACATAAGTGTATTGCTTGTAGAGAATGTGAAATTATCTTCTAAGTTTTGAGTTAAACGCACAAGCTGTGGAGTGTTGTGGGATTCCTGAGCAACAACTGTGTCAGGTATGACTTTGGAACAACTCAGTGAGGAGAAAAAGTAAAGGTACAATAGAGGTCACTTCCAGTTCTATTTTATTTTTTTCTTTTTAATTTTTTTGCTATGTTAATTTTTGTTTTCTTTTTAAGATGAAACATCCTTACAGAGTGACTGTGAAGTGAAACATATTATTCAGCAGAAAAAAAAAAAAAAAAAAAAAAAAAGACTTGGTATCCACTTGAGTTCTCAGAGGTGTTCTTGTAACCATTTGCAAACTCAAAACGTACTTTCTTTCACTCTGTGCGAGTCTACCTCTAGGAGGTAGACATCAAATTGATCCTACAGTACTTAAAAATGAAAAACAAAACTGTCAAGTTATATTTTATATGAGAGACGGTTATCAGTGAGTTAAAATTTTGCCTTATATTTTTAAAAGAAGTTCACTTTTCTAGGAAGACTCGGGCTTTGTTTCATTTTGTGACACATAGTTGCTTTAAGCTGGGCTGCACAGTAGGATGGTTTTTGGAACTGGTTGCCGCTTTGGTAAACGCTGGCTTTTGCTCACTGTACTTCTCAAAACCTCAACTGTTCCCACTGTAACCTTATTATTCTTATGGTTGGAGGCTATGAATACATTAGCACCCAATCTGTGACCCCAAAGGTTTTCTTGTTAATAAGTTTTCCTGTTAAATTTCAGAGTTGTAAGGTCAGGTTCCAAATACTTGGGAGTTTTTCTATTTCATCAGAAGACTCTGAGCTACATTATTAGGATTGTTGATTTTGGCTTGTAGTTGCAATCAAAACTGAATAATTAAAAAAAGCAGCAGAGGTTCAAAATGATTGCCAGTTGTAATTATAAACCAATATCAACAGCCCTAGAGCCTACTGGCTCCATCTGTTTTCGGTGTTTTTTTCCCTGCTTGCTACAGCTATACTGGCCCTATTTCCTCTTCTCACCTCATCTCACTCAGCACTGGAGAACTTCCACTTGCTGCTGGACCCCCACTTCATGGCCTAAGAAAGGGTTGATTTTAGGAAGATGTATCCTATTACAAGAATCCTATTCTCTCCCCATGTAGGTACTTTGTCATCTTTTCTCCCATGAACCTGTCATGTGCAGGATGCCTCTTGTTGAAGGAAACAATGAGTAGCCAATTGAATTGATTAAAAACTTTTATTATTTCTTACTAAACTGACAGCTGGAAAAAGAAACATCATCTCATATAGAATTTTGGTAACATCTTTCAAACCCCTACTGTGGCAAGCATACCTTCCACTACTCTAGGTTGCCCGAGGCCTCATTCATCCTGGCCTTGAACACTTCCAAAGATGAGACATCCATAATTTTTCTGGGCAACCTGCTCCTGTGCCTTACCACCCTCACTGTGAGTACTTTCTTATATCTAATGTAAATTTACTCTCTTTTATTTTAAAACCATTACTCCTTGTTCTCTATCTCTACACTCCATGATAAAGAGGTTTTTTTTTCCATCTTCCCTGTGGGCCATCTTTAAGTACTGGCAAACTTCTATAAGGTCTCCTTGGAGCCTTCTCTGGGTTGAAGCCTCAGTCTTTTTTTTTTTTTTTATTGGAGAGATGTTGCAGCCCTCTGATTACTTTTGCAGGCATCCTCTAGGCTTGCTCCAACAGGTCTACATGCTGGGGAACAAAGAGCTGAACACTGTGCAGATATCCAGGTGAGATCTCATGAGAGCAAAGCAGAGTGGGACACTCACCTCCCTTGTCCTACTGGTCACTCCTCTTCTGATGCAGCTAAGCTCATGTTGAAATTTTCAGCCACCAGTATCCTTAAATCCTTCTCCACAGGGCTGCTCTCTATCCACTCTTTGCCCAGTCTCTATTTGTGTTTGGAATTGCCCCAACTCAGGTGCATATGTGTAAGCAGGCTTCACAAAAGGCATTTAGTGAACAAAATTATGTGTGTTTCAGCTATGTCACCTTCCTGTTCTGTATATAGAAATAAATAATTAAAAAAAAAACAACTTTCTTACAGTCCTTTTTGTTTTCCATTTCTTCCCTTTCTTCCTTACATGTTGAGAATTTGACCATTATTCTTAAAATTCCATATTAAAGAAGTGGCCTAATAATTTTTAATAACATAATAGAGGCTAATTTATGTTTTATGTTCTATGATACTTTGTATTCAAATATTTGCATAGAGGAGTATTTTCTTTAGTGTGTACTTCTGTGAGAAGTTAAAAAGAGTGCACTGTGCTTGTGAACACATTGTTCTTTTCTTTGTGCATACTTCATATTTGATGTGATAGGGAAGAAACAACAATAATGAGATTAGATTTGATTATTTCACATAAATGATGAAAAGGAGCCCACATACTTTCAAAATAAAACTGATTGAAATTCATTCTAGTTGGCTCCCATTAATCTTAATTGTAACTCCATATTTCAGTTTAATAGGCCAGTAAATTTTAGGAAGCTGTGCTATTGTTCTTACGTACTTGGTTAATTTTGAGCTCACAAAGTTTTTCTGACTTTGTGTCTGGGAAGGAACATCAACATTTTTATTTTCTAGATGGGTGTTTTTTGCCAAACAGTGCTGCTTTTATTCAGAACAGCCTGAGAAAATGCAGCAAGTTCTATTTAAAGGCAGATTTTGTTATTGAGATAAATTTGGCTTTTCAAAGAAAAAGCAAATTTTGCTGACCACTCGGAAGAGGGAGCTGGCAAAACAAACTGACAGTACAGCACATGTATTTCTTCAGAAAAACTGCTTGATTTTTTAATGTCCAAAAGGAAGATCTGGTTTCATAACACAGTACCCAGGAGGACAAAAGTCTCAACCTTTTTGTACTCTGTGACTTCAAGAAGAGCTGAGTCTTCTTCACACCTTGCTGGGCTAAATCCTTTGTAAACTCGCTCATGATTAATATAAGATATAAATATCTATTAAATGTTCCAGTAGGTTGATAACACATAGCCGTATCGCATTTATTAAAAGAAACTGTTCAGATACAGTCTGAACAGGAGAGTGAGAGAGCAGCTCAACTGCACTTAGATTGATGACACCTCTAAAAATTGTCCAAGCATATGTGCAAGAACCTGTCAAAATAAGAGCTTAATAAATGAGAAAGTGAAGGACAGGTAACTTTCCCAATATACAAAAGTTGTGCACATGCATGTGTATGCTTCATTTATTCCCCACTCTCTTGCAGGTAAACAGTGCAGAAAGAGCAGTTTTGCCATTTTTGAGCTAACTTGTCTTGAAAAGAAATTTGCTAAGTCAGATATTGCTGAGGCTACAGCTCCATGCAATCAGGTTTCACTGAAGTCTGCTTTTGTATCACTAAATTTCCACCAAGTTCAGTGCAGTGCTTCTTGTCTGTTGCTCCAAGAACCCACTGCAGATTTCTCAAAAGTAGGATTTGTCCTCCCCCCTGAGAACAATAGCTGTTTCTGCAGAGGACATGGAGACAACATAGTGAGGATCCAGGCAGAGACTCAGGCCTGAGGCAGCGATTATTGCAATGGGGTTGCCTACCTGACAGCACTGTCCTCGTTACAGCATTGGCCCTTGACTGTGAACTCGTAGGAAATCTGTACTCTTCAGAGGTCGACTGCACAAGACAATTGCTCACTCTGCCTTTGTCTGAAGCTGCCGTCATTTACACCACAACTAGTATGGTAAAATAAAACTTTCACAGACAGCAGGATTTATGACATATCAAAACATTTTGCTCTCTACTGATGGCATAGAGCTATTTGTGTTTAGTATTTGGTAAGATAGGTGAATAATACATTCTGAAAATCAATATGCCTAAACATAGGGATTGAAAGATACATTTAGACACTTCCCTGGTGTGGAGCAGACACTATCATCTTATTTTTAGGCTTTGAATGTGGAAATCTTGACAGCACAATATAAAGCACTCAGAGATGGCACCCAAGCAGAAAAGGGGCTGTACGTTGAGTGGTTCTTAGCACTTGAACACTCCATAAGGAGAGTTTTTTCTGTGCAGTGATCTGATACAATTGCTCTCCTAGCTATAGAAGTTATTTCATCCATGATTACAGTAAAGGGCTTGACATAGTCCACATTTCTAATAAATAGATACTTTTTTTTTTTTTTTTCCAGATAGCTTTACTCATTATTAATCTTGTTTCAAAACATACTTCATATGTAAAGCTCCTGATGTTACTGAAAAAATACCTGAGAATAAAAGAGTCTCACACTTTGTATTAGTATATTCCACACTTTAATTTTGACATTAGTAGTGTTCAGGGGATTGAGGCACTGGCATAGTTTCTTAGTGAGCTATGAGTTGTCTTCAATAAAATACTGTACTGCTGAGCTTTGTGGTTCTAGGATTTTGTTGCAACAAAACTGCAAACACTGAGTGTACTTATTCTTTGCGTTAATCACTTTCTTGAAACTGTGGTTGATATCTGATATGTGATTTGATGTGATAGCTGATATGTGACTGACTGAAGGTACACCAGCTGTTTGTGACTACCTGTGTTTTGGTCTATGTACACTGAGAAAGCTATCCTAGAAGCAGAATGACTAAACTTGGTATTTACTGTCCTTTGAAAGGGGAAGGGCACTGAAGGCACCCAAAAGCTTCTGTTCTGCCACTGCTCCTGCACCTGTGCATGAGGAGCCCATTTCAGCACACGTCTTCAGTTCTGCCTGAGACATGCTGGGATAACTTTGATTCCTTCTGTCTTGGCTTCCTGATGGGACTTTCTGGATAGACCTCAGACCCGTGCTCCACAGTTTGGTCCTTGCTCCTGTCTCCTACTATTTGCAAAGGATCTTACCGGGTGGACCTGATTCATTTATCTTGTCTGCTAGTTTCTAGCTGTTTGACGGCTATCATGATCATGGTCATCATGCTCTCTCCATTCAGAGGTGGTGGAGCAGTAACCTGCCCCAGCTCTCAGGCGTTCATCTTAACACTGGGTCAGCCTAGATCCTGCTACATTTTCTGCCTTGTTTGGATCAGAAAGCTGATCATTATATAATGACCTCTTTGAATCTCTTGCCCCAGGTCTCATTGGCCTTAGATGATTTGATAACTCCAAAATAGATGAAGGTCATTTTGCAGTTGTTCTTAGAGTGGCTAGGAACATCTGCCTCATCTAATGGTATTTGGTGCCTTCTATGGAAAGGCAGATTTGTCCGGGCATGTGACATATTTAAAGAGTGTGAGTCATTAATATCTGAAAGGACTTCAGTGCCCTCATGT
This sequence comes from Chrysolophus pictus, assembly GCA_037305975.1. NCBI lineage: Eukaryota > Metazoa > Chordata > Aves > Galliformes > Phasianidae > Chrysolophus > Chrysolophus pictus. The sequence continues at coordinate 36,224,034 of CM074578.1, forward strand.
TGTGTGCTTGACACTGACATAAGCAAAGACAGTTTACTGAGCCATATTTGAAACACTCACATTATTGTGCCCTCAGAAACACTGGGATATCTCAGCAATCACTTCTCATGGCTCAGTTGGTCCCTCTGAGAGTACGGAATAATAACTTATTATCAAGTTCTGTGAGATATGAATAATGTGCAGTTCTTGCCTGTTCCCTGCATAATTTCTTCTGAAATTGTACTGTTATTTCTACTGCACACTTTAATGCATGGTAAATTAAATATATTTTTTGAAAAAAGATAAACAACTCAAAAACAAACCAAGAGCCCTCAATCAAGCTGGCTAAATTGTTTAATAATTTACTTTGATGGAAGAGGCACAAGAGTGGTAAAATTTAATCCATCAGGGAAAACAGCATCAGCATTAAAGTAGAAATTTTGAAATAATCACTACAGTACCTGAGTGTTCAAACTCAGAAAATCTAAGAAGTGTGAAGTTCTAGCTGTCTGTTGGCAGGACAGGGGTCACAGTGTGCCATTTTGTGTCATCCTGTCTTAAACTGCATAATAGGATTTAAGAAATTAATGAGAAAAAGATGGCTGAAGTTCAAATCTGGGGTATGTGCCACTGGTAAAGAAAGTATGTCATACAGAAAATATGACTCCTATGCATGAAAGATTTAATCCTCTTCTAGATAGAATTTTAGTGCAGGTTACATAGAAGGCTGTACAATATAGTTTCCTTTCCTGAACAGAACAATCTCTGCATTCATCAATACAGGCTTCTTGGCACACAAACAGTATTCAGGAGCACACAGGGGAAGAGAAAGACAGGCCATGATAGAGGTGAAAAATGAGGGGAACTTGGCACTTACACAAATGATACCAAAAATGCTGATTTAGGGAAGAAAAATGTAAATCATTTTTAACATCTTTTGAAGAAAGGCGCCCAAGTTAAAGTTGCCTTGAAGGCATATGACCCAACCTGACATTGCTTTGGCAGCAGAATATGAAGTGTGTGTATGCAGAGATGAAATGTCCTTTGAAGAGCTAGTCTCTGATGAAGGGTGCTCACGAACAGTATTTCTGACAATGACAGGAATACAAGAACTCTTTAAAGCTCCAGGTAGGTATTTATTTATTTATATTTCACTCTGGACAAAGAAAATCAGGTATGATTTATAAGTATGAAGCATTTGTCACATGTTTTGTTCTCTCATGCCTTCAAAACCAGACAGCTTTACCTGGCACTAATTCTGAGCAGATAACTGGTTCAAAGCTCTTTCTTTTCCTGGGATGTGAGCAGATACTGAGCTATTATTTTGAAATAATAGTAATACCTATTTTTGGACTGAACTAGCAAAAATTTATCACTTCAGAATACTAAGTTAATTGCAAAGTGACATCTTGACTGAGGAGCTATTCAGCATGGGGGCTGTCTGTTTCTTAGTTTGGGTTGTTCTCATATATATAAGACTACATGATTCTATGATTCGCATGACACAGAGCCTTTTCTGCCCCTAATTCTTTAACTCTCTCTAGCCCTGGCCTTTACTCAATGTGCACAAGAGAAGCCCTCCTCTGCATCATGACACCAGGCTTTGTTGCTTATCGTATGCAAGTGTGTCCTTGTAAATTCTGGTGTTTTTTCTGCTCTCTTGATGATACTTTTTTCAATCTTGTTTCTCCTGTCGTAGAGATCAATGCATTGCTTTTAAAGCAGACATCTTTCTATGTCTTTTGCATCCTTGCAGCCATTGTGAGGTGCATCATTGTGTGTGTATGAGCTTCTTTCCTTCTAGGATGCGAGTATACAGTAGGTTTACTTTTTTCCTTTCTCTTCTGTTCATTTTCCATAGCACAGCAGCACCTGCCCAATGCTGAAATTTCTTTCCATCCTCTCAAGCCAGATGTGAGGAGTACGAGGACTGTTCTTGTGGTGCTGTGCTTCAATAAAAAGGATTTCTGTGCTGCTGGAGGAGCAGAAATTGTCCCTCTGGCTGAACAAGGACTCTGAATTTTTGTCTTTGTCCTGTTCAGTTCCTGTTTTTAAATACTATCTTGCAATATTAAATGCTTAAAGGAGTACTGAACCTAATCACAATCTATTACTGGCCCAAAGTGGGACTGAAGCTAGAAGAAATTTACTCCCAACCAGGACAGGGTTGAAAATGTGCCGGCTCAGCTCCCACCTGCAGACATTTTCATTTCTGAAATCTGCATCCTGCTGCACTCGCTCGAGTCTCTGAAGGCTGGAAAGAAACTGCCAGAGTTGGATGGTTTGATCATATTCTGCAGTTGCAGTTCCAGCCTGAAGAGCTTTAATTTCTCCCTGTGCTCCTTCATGCACATTGAAAGCTTCATGAACTGTCATCACCATCAGCAGCCATGGGAGCAGGGGAATTAGAAATGGGCTCTTTATGGAGGCTACTTGGGTCCTGCTGGGAGAACAGAGTAATTTGAAGGTACAGGAGAGAGACCTGCTAGCCATGCCCTGAGACTGCTCCTGTCCTCTTGCCCATTGTCCTCTATGGATATCTGCAGAGTTGAAGCTTCAGGCTTGTGACAGACAACCTGAAGGGCAAAACTTTGTTTTATTTTCATCTTACAAGGTGTTACCAAGTTTACATATGGGCAAAGATCTCCCTAGAGGGGCTTCAGCCTGCTACTTGCCGATGAATATTTTTTGGCTTTTTGGATCCTTCCACTGCAGACTGTGTGTGTGCTGCATTCAGGGTACAGCTGACCCTAAGGAGATAGCCCAAAGTCCATGCATAACTTACCTTTTTATTTAACCTTGCTCTGACCAGTTACACAGGGATAAATTGAATCCCTCCTGACTTTTCCTTTCCAGTATGAACATTTTGAAAACCCACGTGAACTGAGACCTTTCCTCTTTTGCAGATACCTTAATAACATTTCACAGCCTCTAAACTCTTGGCTCAGAAATGTATTTTATCTCTGCAGACTTTTCTGACTTTTAATAATGAGGGACCTGACTGCCCCAAGCAGAGAAATACAGCAGCACATTCTTTTTTTGGTGATTATTCTCTAAAAACATGTCTCTTAAAAAAAAAAGAAAGAAAGAAAGAAAGAAAAAAAGAAAAAAAAAAGGTGAAGAACTGAGCCGGTTATATCAACAAGGAACATATTAGAATAATTTTCTTAGTTCTAGGTGGAAACAATTTATTTATTGGTATCTGTAGAACCTGCTTGGAGATTTAGGGAGATGTTCATTGCTTCATTTCCTATTTAACATTATCATTTTAATGTACACAGTATGTGGGCTTGTCTTCCATGTTTTGCAATGGCTGCTGTGTAAGAATCATAATATATCATTTTCACAAGCAATTTAGCACAGTGTAAGGGAGTAAATGTAGCTGTACTGTCTTAGTAGTTATTTTCTAATAAAATTCTAATAGATTTTGTATTAATGACACAGAAGATGACATTTATGTCCTATCTTTTTGGGTTTTTTTTGTCCATAGCGACACAATGAAGCAAGAAGTTACAAGACCAGATGATAAGCTAATGCACTCCTTGCTTCTGAACAATAAAGTACTGTTGTAAAAAACTGGCTTGCCTTTGACACTTTACTAATGGCTCTCTGTGAGATAGTACCTGGCAGAGTTGGTAAAGCTAGTTAGGCTTTCCTTCAGTAGAGATTGATTTGTGCCTTATATGAAATGGGATCTGCTTTAGCAACCCCACTCTCCTCTCCCCCATGACTACAAGAGTTTTTAAAGACAAAGGAAGGAAAAATAAGCAATCTTTTTTTTTCCTTGTGCTTAATAAAGAAAGAAGATTAAAAAGACTCCCCTGTTGATAAGATCTAACCATTTATGTTCCTGTGTGATGAAAGGTGAATACCTATTTAAGATTTATTTAGTATTTTGTCATCTATAATGAATCTAAAGGGCACAACAATTTGTCTTAACATTCTGTAATGCAATGAAGCTCATTTTAACAAATAACTGTATAAATAACATATTTACCAAGTCCCTCGGTTGACTGATCTTGTACTTGAGCTGTAAAACATTTCTAATTGATAACAGGGTGAAGATAAAATAGGAGAATGGATTATTTTTGTATAGAAGAATCAAAAAAGGAGGTAAGATACATGTGTCTCTGTATGCATGCTTCTGTAAAACTTGCTGTGCTTTTCTGCAGGGTCTTATTTTATACTTCTCAAAGTAACAGTGATTATTATCACTGATAACAATGAACAATAAACAATGTACATTTTTGAAGCAGAAGTCCTTTACAACTTGACTGAAGCAAACACAACATTTCTCTGCAATGTTGTGATATTCTCTGATTTACAGACGTAGAAAGAGTTCCTGTTTTCTGAAATACTGGTCTGTTCTCTTTACACACTGCTGTTCTCCATACAAAGGTTGATAATCTGTACGGATCTGTTCTGATACAGAAATAAAATAACATTATGGTTGAACTCAGTGCTTATAGGATTATGCAACCAATGAAAAAACCTTAGTGTTGCCACCCACAGCTTTCTTGTCAGTTTTCAAGGTCTGAACTTGAGTCTTTCTCTTATGCCATGACAATTCAATATATGTAGTCATTGAACAGTCTGTCTGTTTTTGTGAGTCAGTCAGTTCATTTCTGGACAATGGAGAAAAATGAAATCAATAAGAACATGAAATTAGAGGATAATAGCATGGCCAGCTGAAGGATTAGTCAAGCTTCCCATACAAGTGTATCAAAGAATCTCTGTTCTGAAAGGCATCTACCTATGAAATAAGTGTATGAACAGAAAAGCTGAATTTTAGTTCCTGATGCAGAGGATATTATTTCTTCAGTAGTTCTTCTGGAGCCTAGGAAGAAGGAGCACAGGCACCAGGCTATGATATCTAGCTTCTCCCTTCCAGAGGAAGCCCTAGAGAAATGAAAAAATGCGCCCCTCATATACTGGTGAATTTACTTGCATAAAACAGGTCAGCATATTCCTATCTTGCTTAAGACATCTGAAGAATATCTAGTACTATTACTTAACATCCACTGGTTTTAGACAAGGTCTACATGTTTTGTGTGTGACACTGAAACAACGCAATAATATCTGTGCTGATTCCTGAAGATGGTACTTCCGAAGTATTATCTATCCTCTTTTAGGTCATTCTGAAGATGCAAGAAATTATATCCATTACTATTTCTCTCAACTATACTCTCAGACTGTAAAGAATCTGGACAAGAAACTCTCACATAGACCTCTAGTTACTGAGACATAACATTGTCTACATTACAGGCTCTATCTAGAAAGGCCATTTTTTGTGACACCCCCTGAATGTGAATTCCTTTAGAATTTCCAATCAAACATTCTTAGAAGTGAAACAGATAAGTAGGAGTTAGAACCATAGTGCTGTAATAGGGGATTAAGGGTCTTTATGGTGGGACTCAGTGAGTTCCCTTTATAGATCTTTTCCTGTACATTCTTTCCTACATTATTTATGTGCACTTGTTGGAAAGCACAGATTGAATACACTAACCAGAACCTCTTCACTCACCTTATTGAAAAGTCTTTGTTCTCTAATGTCTGTCACAGCTCTTTGGCTGCATCTGTGCAATTTTTTTTTTTAAAGGAAGATAATACAGTCGGTGTCCAGCTGAATAATTACAAAGATTTTTTGTCATAAGATATGTTGAAAGCTCTTAAGATGTTTAAAGGAAATAATCAGAATTCAGAGTGTATATTAAATTATCAGCTATCTAATAAGTGTGCTACTTCCCAGCTGGGATCCTCCTGTTACGTTCATTCATCTTCAACCAGTGTAATTAAAGACGAAAGGTGCAACACTGATGATTCTTCTCTAGAGATCTCATCAGTTTAATTCTAGAACTATCAGTGGAAAAGAAATATCACATAAATTGTTCCGACTTAATTGGACACCTGCTGGAGGTCAAACAAAACAACCAAGGTCTACTCTACTGAAATAGGGACTGCCTTCTGTAATTCAATAATTTGGTAGGAGATAATTTGGCAAGGCAGTGCAATCTTTGTTTCATGCCTGTTAAAACTAAATCAGATCTGGTTAACAAAAACCAAACCAAAACAACAACAACAACAACAACAACAAAAGAAAGAAAGAAGTGGAAAACATCAAGAGCAAGCAGGAATGTACTTAAAATCTCCCCATGAGAAGCGATATCTTGCTGCATTTAGCAAGTGAATCAAAACCTACAATGCTAGGGTTGCACTAAAAAGCTTCATAATGGTGCAAAAAGGATATGCAGAATTACTCCTGATTTAGAAAAACTTCCTTAAAATTTCCTGCTCAGAAAGTATGTCATAGCTAATGAGTAAATGAAGATTTTTCTTCTCACTTGTAATTTTAAAGCGTATCAGTGCATTATGATGTAGTAAAAAGACAACTCTCTTTAAAAATAATTTTGTGTCTGGTGCTGTCAAAAATAATTTTTCTTGGTGATGTCACCAGACCTCCTTGTTCTGTTTATAGCGGTTATTTAAATCACTGTTCCCATAAATGTATATGAGTGCCCTGAGGGTGTCTATATTTGTTACTGAAGGTGTCTCAAGAATCTTGAGGCAATCTCCCAATCTAATTAAGAGCGCTACAATTACAGCACGAAGAGCTGTGTTGCCAGTACTAAAGGTTCAAAAATTGTGAGTCATAACTCGAAACTGAACCCAAATGTAAATACTTCTTTGAAGTGTATTTATTATGTTTTGGACTTGCTTTTAATTATTCAACTCTACCCCGTGTGTACTTGTGTGTATGTGCATGTATGTACGCTGCTATAATTCTAGTATTGTGTCTTGTACTATTCTCCAAGACTTGCAAGGGAAAGAAATGAGAAAAAGGAACAGAGGAAACATTTTCACATGAGAAGAAGAGGTGAGGCAGTATCTTGAATTTCCAGGCTCTTTTTGCCTCTTCCTCTTTTTGACGCTCAGGTGAGAAGTTTACGTTCCTGACCATTGTTCTTCCAGAAACAGAAAAGTATGTAGTGAATGGAACGAGCTCTGGACTAGGACCTCAGTCTCTGTATTTGTCTGGAGATCAAGCCAGCTCCTTCCCTGTACTGTTTATAGGACAAAGCTAAGATTTGGTGATAATGGTTTGAGCCCATGTGCTACAGGACACAGTATTTATGATGCATTACTTTCATTTTATGACTGTTGCATTCAAGTAATGGATGTAAAAATGTTGCTCAGCTTTTACACTGGTGGTGACAATTTGCGTCTGATTCTTTAGGACAAACCAGAATAAAAGATTCTCTGATTGGATAAATGGTTGCAAGAGATAAGTTCTGGTTTTACAGTACACTATAGCTGATGTTATCCCCAGAATTTCAATTTTAATTACCATTGCCAATTGTCATATCTTGTGAAGCAGTATGAAAGCTTTGCATCAGAAATGGCTGCATTACAGCTTCATACAGCACAGGAGCTGCTGCTTGTGGATAGAAACACTTGATTTAAAAAAAAAAGGATAAGAAGCTTTACAAGTGTTGTTTTATGTCCCTATAAAAGTATTTTCATACTTCATCCTTTTCTTCAGACTCTTAATCATGTTGCTTCTTTGTGTATGCTCTTCTAAATCCAACCCTCTTTTGATAACTTCTCCAATAATCTATTCTTCTCTCAGCTGACTCGAAGACCTGAGCCACTTTGCTCCTTTGTGATGCCAGTGACTTTTCCAGAAATATCATCTGTAAGTAAACTAATGTGAGAAGCTGAGTTTAATGAAGCATTAAGTATGTCTGTTACTTGATTTTCTCATTTCAGTTTTGACTCCTTTTCTCACTAATTAACGTGTGCCGATAGTATACTTTTTGACTTGGCCAACCACCATGACAACATATTCCCATTATCATCAGCTGTTTGTACCTTGTCTACATTGCGTTTTGGCAGTGAAGTAGCTTCCTATAACTTTTTAGTACTATATTTTAAAGCTGGGGAATGTGGATATGCAAACAACTTTGTCCTTTGCAAAGCCCTTTGGAATAATGCAAAAACAACAGGATGGGGGTTCTTTTAATGTTATCTAAAACACAGGTACGCCATATTTTCCTGGTATTTATGCTCCATGTGTTGTCAGAAAAACAATCATCATTTTGTCCAAACAGGAATCTAAGCTAACTAGGAGAAATTATCCTCTGCAGGTGACCACAGACTTTTCCTTGCATCTAGAGAAGCTGTATACTGACTAGTTCGCAGAACTTAAGTTTAGAAATATGTCAAACCTTCTCTATTTCTTTCTTCTATACTAAGCAAATCCTTAAAGAATTTAATGGTTCACCAAGTCTGAGATATCCACTTCATGTCCACAACTGGCAGTGTGCACCACGATCTTCAAACTGATATGGAGTGTGGTGTTACTGGGTTGCAAGAGAAAGGTTGTCTTCTTTCTGTCCTAACTCTTGAAGTTCAAATTTTCGGCTTAGTCAGCATTGCATTGTAGTAGTCAGAGATGATAGTTTGTCTGGGTTCCAGAAAATCCAGAATGATCTCCCTTTTCCTATCCGAAAAGACAGTGCACATCACTTCACTCACTTAGGACTGCACTGTAAACATTTTCTTGAATGGAGAATTCATGTCTCTACGCCATGCACTACCATTCTGACTCCAGCTCATAGTTGTGACACCACATCTCTTTACTTGTAATAATACAGTCCAGGAAACTGTCACCTTCAGCCTTGTATTGGCTCAAGATTTCCTGAAAAACTTGTATACATTGTTCTTTATGTTCCTGTGTGAGCATTTACGGGACTCACCTGGCAAAAAATTTGCAATATTCCGATATTGCCACTACTTTTTCCAATGAATTCAAACTGACTTTCAGCTCCTTACAAAGTTCCTTGGTTGTAATCCGCTGATTTGCACGGATGAGTTGATCAAGACATTCTTCATTTCATGGTGTGACAGTTGTGTATCGCCATTCAGAATGTGGCTTTCACATTGCTGTCACTACTGCTGAAATGCACCACCCACTGCCTCACTGAGCTCACATCCACTATTTGATCTCCATAAATGTTCAACAAGCATCAGCGAATGTCAAGGGGTGCAATTTTTTCCACAAGGAGGAATTCAGTACCACACCTTTGCTTCATCCACACTTTCATGTTAGATGCCATTTTTTCACACTGCCCCTCTGCTGGTGTCTGTCACATGGCAACAAAATGTAACAATATTGATGGTAAAATTCAGCCTTTGCTGCCATGTCACCAACATCTGCCTCTGAGGTAGTGGGCCAATATAGTAAAATAGGAGGCATTACTTTTGGAGTAGCCCTCATATTTTTTCCTTGTTCGCAATGCAACTGATGAGTATAACCAGTTATGTTCTTATTGTGTGGGTCAAAAAGCAGCCTCCTGCAGGGATAATACACAATTCCCTCAGGTTCAGTCAGCCATAATGCGTCAAGAGGTGACCCACATTCTGCTACAAGTAATTTTGGTCTTTTTCCTTAATAAACACAGTCAGAGCTCAAGACCTATATTTTAACATTAGCGGAACAGCTGTATTGCTAACCCTTAATAGCGCGTGACCTGTGATTAAACCTTTTCTGTTAAAATTCCTCAGTTCCAGTATTTTTCCCTTGTGTTAACACTTTAAGAAGGTGAATTTGTCCTTGAGAGAACAAAGTTCTTCCCTCCAGACCTCATACATTTTTCTGGAAATCTCTTACATCAGAGTTAGATATTTCTGAGTCGCAATGTACAGTGTTAGTTCAGTTCTATTGAATCATTGTACTGGTTAATACAGTGAAATGTATACAAGCCCAATCACATTTATTATCCAAGACAACAATGTAGATGTTCTGAATGCTCAGTGATTTTTTTAATGAAGAATATAATTAATTTTTCTAGTCTTGTCCACAAACACTTAGTAGTCAGTTCTGCCACTGAAATGTATAAGATAGCAAGTAAATATGGCATTTTAGTCAGCAATTAAACGTAAAGTTGCTATAATTTTAAATTCAGCTATTAAATGTACTGCTCCTATCTAAAGTAGTACTTGGCTAAGAGCTGGAACTAATTGATTTTTAAAAGAGTTTGGTTGGTGTTCTCAGGGGAAATAAGGTAGTTTGTATGAAAACATATTAATTATGGAGTTTCTTCTGTAATGATGCATGCCCTTTTTAGAATGCAATATATTGATGTACCAACTTCTCCAACTTAAATCATCTAACAAGCATTTCTAGTTTTGTCTCATCTATCTTGATTGTTGGTTATATTTATTACAGAATGAAAATAAGATTTTAGATTTTTAATTATTAGCTATAACAGATTCCAGAGTAGCTCAGTGAATAAATTTCTCTGTAAAAAGCATATAGCTACAGCAGATTTTTGCTGAATGGGACATTTGTCTTTCTTCAAGATCAATATTACTTTCCTCTTCAGTGTGTCATATTTTGCTCTCAAATGAACAGAAAACTTCTTCATGGAAAAGTTTTTACACTTCTGACATTATTTTTAATTAGTTTTGGAATGTCCCTGTTACAATCTTTGAAGTAAATCAATATTTTAGCATTGTTTGTTAATAAAAAACCCTACAGTTTTTAATGAAGAAGTAAATGCTATATCTTTCTCCCAGATTGGAGTGACATATCTGACTATTTGGTTCTTGCAGAAGTTCTTGCATTTTGCCTGCAGAAAGAAGGGAAAAACTAGAGCTGCTTCCAGGTTATGAGGGCAAGGTCGGTCCTGAAGGTTCCTGTGCTGGAGAAAGCTGAACACATAGAATCATAGAATCATAGAATCACAAGGTTGGAAATGACCTATAAGATCATCTAGTCCAACCGTCTTCACACTGCCACTGCTACCACAAGCTACTAAACCATATCTTGCAGCTCCTCGTCCAGACGCCTCTTGAACACTGCCAGAGATGGCGACTCCACCACCTTCCTTGGCAGGCCATTCCAGTGCCTGACCACTCTCTGAGAGAAAAAGTTCTTCCTTAAGTCTAACCTAAACCTCTTCTGATACAACTTGTGGCCATTCCCCCGGGTCCTGTTCGTTGCCTGGGAGAAGAGGCCAAACCCCTCTTCTCCACAACCTCCCTTCAGGAAGTTGTAGAGTGCAATAAGGTTTCCCCTGAGCCTCCTCTTCTCCAGACTAAACAATCGCAGCTCCCTCAGCCGCTCCTCATAGGACTTGTGCTCCAGACCCATGACATGCCGTCATGGTATGACACAGCAAAGACTGAAAAGCAAATGGAAGGACAGACTGTCAGGATTCAACCCGGGCATGGTGTGTTTGGTTAGTGACGGACACAGCCTGCTGGTCTCTGTATGGCAGAACGCAGCAAGGCAAAGAACTGAGGTGGAGCTGCCTGAACCTGTCTCCTCTACTGAGCACAAAAGGGCACTAGCATGTAAAAGCTTCAGTTTACCGCAACATAGCTTCAAACACACCACCTTTGAAACAGAGATCATTCAAAGTTGTTACAGAAAAACAAAAGTGAGAAGCTTTCAAAAGATTTTCTTCCTTTTAACCATCACTCCTTGAAGGACAGGTCCTTTCCTCCAGCTCTGTTCTCACTCGTGCCTTTCCTTGTCGCAGCAAGCTCTGTATGAAAAGCCTGGCCTTTGGTCTGCCTCCTTTGTATGCCTGCCTTCTGCTCCTTGGGTTCTCTGTCGCCATCACCCTGAAGTCTAGGCTGTCCCAGCTGAATGTTCCAGGGGCAATCTCCTATTCCTGCCAGAGAGCTTTGTTCAACCCAGCAAGCACCACCTCACACAAATCCCACTGACAGCTTTCCCCTCTGGCTTCTTAATAAACAGAGCATTAAACACAGCAGTCGGTAAGCTGTGGACAAACAGATAAAACAGGAACCAGCTTCTCTGTTTTGTGTATCAGATGTTGCAGTAAGGATTAAAGGATGTGTTCTGGTAATCCTGTTTCTTCAAGCAACTCACTAAAGTAAGATTTCCTTTTTGCAAGGGGAACGCACATCAAAGAGGATGTTAATTTAAAAATATCTCTGTTTCTTCTGTATCTTTGTAACTGATGAAATCTATACATAGGTAAGACTGTATCAGGCAGCCATTTCAAATACGTTTAATGATCTTTGCAGCTAAGGATCTTTTGTGACAGTATTTTTCAGATTCTTCGCAGACATTGTACAACATCACTTTCAGCTAAAATAAAGTTCTTGTTAGTGCCTATATCTGACTATCATGTCTGAAAGTGAGACATTTAAGAATTAGAAGTACGTGCATTACTGATTAGACAAAAGAGTTTTGGCTGAGGTCAGACAATTGTTTTCTTGAGGTATCTGAGCTTAGCAGTGTGGTGTCTTTAGAATGAAGTGGATCAGATCTGAAGATGCTTCTTTTGTTAATCTAATTTTTAATGTTGGGATACGGATGGCAAGAAGTGTGGGCTTCAGAAGATGGTTGCACTAATCTGTCAGCACTGGTAGATCGTGTGCCTGTTTCCCATTGCACTTTGTGTTCTTGTCTGTTTTCTTCTGCTGAAGTTTGCTCTAAGTTAATCTGACCTCTTGATGAGACATTTTGGCTTATTCAATGGGCAGAAAATTATTTTGCTTTTTTTGCTTGCTGAATGAGATAAACTGAGTAATCAAATTGTTGGAGCAAGCACAAAGGAAGTGCTAAATACACACAGCTGGGAGTGGGGAAAATGAGAAAGAAAACCATATTTTTAGTCATAGGAAGCTTTTAGTCAATCTCAGCACTCTCATGAAACTCATTCTTGGTGAAGAACTTCCATGTCATTTTCACTCTGCCTCTGGTCTAGTGAAACCTGAATACATTGGCTGCTAACATCAGGGGTTCTGCAGAAGTGTTTGATGGAAGACTGTTTGATTTAAGTGGGTCCCTTGGTGGAGATGTCACTGGCAATGAATATTGATAGACTGAAGCTAATTAATAAGTCAATGTGCAACCTTTTCTTATATATATTATATATATTCTTATATATATTTTTATGAACGTAAAGCTGGTTATGATTTGTTGACTCTTGCAAATGATTTTGCTATTTACACTTCAGAAACATTCATGGGAATCCAGAAGTTTTTTTAAAACTACAGATGTACCCACTTACAATGTCTGTTAGTTGCATGAACAGGATGGGAATGTCTCAGAATCTGCAATGCTAAATAATGTGAGACTTTACTGAAGAGTTTGCTTGCTGGAAAGATATAATGAGCATGTTAGAGAGGTTTATTTTTGTCAATACAGACAAATGCTAGTGATTATATGAGGATTTTCAAGTTTTACAGTGTTCAGCAATCACCATAAAAAAGCAGATTTTCAAAATAAACCAGCTCCTCTCTAGACACTATAATAAGAGACAAATTTTTGAAATTATATTTAGTATCCTAAATTATTCTCTTTCTGGGTAGTTTTCAAACACAATCAATGCTCAGATTTCAGGTTCTTCAAAATCTGGCTTGAGCTCTCCATACTGTGTTCAACTGGCTCCACATAGCATTAGGGCAGAATCAAGTACCTGCTCACCTTTTTTGATCAAGTGGTATATCCAGATCAAAACAGTAATAAAATAAGAAAATCAGGTGACATTCAGTGAAAAATTTCATTTCCCTGGAAGGAACTCGAAGAATGACAAAGTAACAAATATCAAATCCAGAATAGAAGACGTGTGATTTAAAGTTATTTTAAGTTCAGTTCCATGATGGCATCCACAGAAAAATGCTAGGTTCTCCAAAAATAATACCTCTTATTTATTCCCATGGAAACTACAAAGAGAACAATAATGCTATGTGATAGAGCAAATTCTCTGTTATGAAACTCTATTTTGCTACATAGTCACCATCATTAGCTAAACATTTTAATTGTGCTTGCCAAAATCTGCACCAGCGGAATTGCAGTTGCCACTGCTGAAATTCACGACCCATCACCTCCCTGTGCTCACAGCCACTGTTAGGTCTCCATAAATGTTCAGTCAACATCAGTGAATGTCAAGGGGTGCAATTTTTTTTCCCCACATGGAGTAATTCAGTGCTGTACCTTTGCTTTATCTGTACATCTGTACACCAAATTTGTCACACTGCCCCTCTGCTACCATTTGCCAAATGGCAAAAAATGTAATGGAATACTGATGGGAAGATTTGACCTCTACTTCCATAGCACCATCATCTGCCTCCGATGTTGTGGGCCAACATCATAGAATAGGAGGCATTAGTTTTGGAGCAGTCCTTGTACTTTTCTTTGTAGTTGAACTTTGATCAACTGAGGTACTTAGATTCGTATCTACAAAAATGATAGAAAGAATTTTGAAAGCATAAAATGACAGAATTTGACTGAGAAACTTGCCTAATCTGTATACAAGAATATTGTTATTACAATAATTTATTACAAGTTAATACGGATTTATCTATATAAATTCACCATTATCTATATAAATTCATATTAAGTAGCGAGAAAATAAAGAAAATAACTAAAGAAAATAAAACGAAAAAGGAACAGTTAGTACTTAGGCTTTGGGTTGATGCTGGACATAGTGGAATAACAAAAACAGCTGTACAGAGTGTGTGGGCCAAAGAAAATGGGTATTAGAACTATACAGAATGAAGTAGTATATCATCTAGTGTAGAGCAGTGGCCATGCCTGCAAAGGTTTAAATGATTGGATAAGAATGAAAAAAATTACTTTCACTCAGTGTTTATCCATATAATAAACTGTAAATGGAACAACAACAAAAAAAAATACAAAATAAAAAGAAGCTCCAAAGGCAGTGAATAATAGGATCCCTGAGCTAAAACTGCTTTGGAGAAAGATGATAGAAAGCATAATATTGGCAACGTACCACAGGTGTGGTGATAGCTATGTATTCAGTACTGATTTTAGAAACCTAAATACCACTGGAAATATATTTGTTTAACTAAATATTAACTTCTCCAGGAAAAAATAGAGAACAAGAGCTGTGAAGAAATCCAGCACAAGTCTGTTAAGAGTGGTCTGCCTTATTTTTTCCAAATAGTCAGTGAATCAATGAACATTGATGCTATTTTAAGCTTGATTTTGCATGAAGAAAATTCTTTCAAGAATAGAGTATAATAGAAAATGACTTTGAATAGGAGGATACTGTGGCTTTTCAGTCTAAATGAAAGGACAAAGCCAGGTTCTCAGACTGGATGGGAGAAATGCCTTAAACGAAGGAGTGCTGGTCAGGAGAATAGTACAATAAGACACAAGCCATAGTTGTATATGGAGAAAACTCAGAATTAAAAAAGAGGAAAATGAATTTAGAATTTCATCCCAAGGAAAAAGGGTGGAGGAAATGTTGGAAATGTACAGATGTTAATGTTCGATGTAAGGGATTTATAGTACATTGAAAGGGATTTCTCGGAGGTCAGCACATCCAATTCTCAATGAACGATTAACTGGAGCAGGATGCCTTGTGCAACTGAGTTTTTGAATATTTCCAAGGAGGGAGATCCAACAACATCTCTGAGCTACTCTCCCACTAAGTAACTGAAGACATCAATAAAATTCCTGCCCCTAGCCTTCTCTTTGTAAGAATGAACAAACACAGTTCTTTGTCTTCTCAGGCATTATGTGCTCTGGATGACCAAAAAGGAATGGTGTGCAAAGAAAGAGATGTTGGAGTTCAGAAAACACAGATGCAAAGCATGAATTTCCAGAAGTCCTAGCTGAAGTGAACTTTGCAAAATATTAGAAAAAACTTACTAGCCATTATGAAAGCATTAAGATAAAAATCTAATATAATGGCCCAAGCTTCAGCTTAATATTCTGCTGCTAGTGTGGAAAGACCAATCCTTGGAGTCACAGAGCCAGTAACAAATTTTTTAATGGTTTTCTTGAAATCATTATGCAGTGAATGCAGTGTCTGTTAATTTCTGTTAGCTGAATACTGCATAAAATTCAGAACATGTTTTAAAAGAGACAATATTAAAGACATTAAAGATCATTGGAAACCAGATAAAATGTGTCAAAATCCTATCAATATAGAAATTTGTAATCCTACCTTTACACAATTTGTTTAGTATAATAAATTACTTCCTAGTAAGAGGAATGCAGGATACTTACAATGACTGTATCATACTATATGAAGTTCCTGTTCGCTAAACTTGAAAATAAGGATGATAAAAAATAATAATAATAAATAAAATAGGAAAATAACTGATTAGAAAGGGAGGAAGCCGTATTTGTGATATAGGCTAGAGGGAAGTTATTTGAGGGAGAGTGTTCTTCTGGAGAAGGAATCTGAATGCAACTCTTACATTCTTTTTGTTAATGAATGAGTTGGGGAAGCACTGTTAATTCAGAACAGTGTCATAATATGACACTGGCAAAAACTGGATGACCTTGAGAACTGCGATAATAGAAATGGGGTGGCGTTTAAAAGAAATACAAGTGTCTCATAAAAATAGGATCTTACCAGTATAGCAGACAAAAGAAAAGAAAAGAGCTTTTTTTTTTTTTTTACTTGATTAGAGAATGATACAAATAACCAAAATGATGCAATACTAAACTCAACTCTAGGAAGTGTCAGCTAAGGAACCATTGATGGAAGGAAGAGAGTGGAGGTGACTGGATGAGAAATACCTTCACCATTATTGTAAATCAGCCTTTGTTTGAGAATGATAACTGACACCAGAAAAGGTGCAGAGAAAGGCTAAGAAGATGGCTGGGGGTATAAGAGTAAACAAAGAAAAATTGCTTTTTTTAGTCCAGCAAATTGAAAGCTGAGAAAATATTTAACATAGGCCTGTATTACTTACATGTAGTTGTCTGAGACTGCTAGGAATGAGATTTTTCCAGTCAGATACTCCTTCATCTGCTGATTTCAGATTCTTTACTACTCACCATGGAATTGATCTGAAATTGCAGCAGTTATTCAGAGACTAGGCATGGGGAATTAAAAGAATTTAAATAGAATAGTATAAGCTAGACACTTTCATCCTGTCTTGAACTGCCATTATATGCATTTAAGAGGGAAAAGCTCTGGAAAATGTGTGGAGTTAAATTCTGACTCCAGTGAAGACAATGGTGGAATTGAATGTTTATGGCTTTCTCCCAGCAGTATACCTTGTTTGAGAAAAGCTTCTTGGAGAGAAGTAGTTCATTTTTACTGTCATCTGATCTCTCTATTGTTCACATTCTTTGTTCAAATTTAGAACTGTTAGCATAACTAGTTTTAAAAGAATAAAAAATCCCCAAGATTATAAGACGAATACTGTTGGAATGAAGAAATCAGGCCAAGTAGGAATGTTGGTTTTTTTTTCATTCTCTCTCTCTTTCTCTCTCTTTTTTTTTTTTTTTTTTTCTCAATCTGAACAAATAATTAACAGGAATTAGAAAAGTATATGTTCTTAAACATACTTCCTTTGGAATTGAATTTTCTTAGATTATGAGAAAGAAGAGGGCTGTAATGTTTCTAGGTCTTTCATTGTCACTCAATAAATTTCAAAGATTATTGGAAGCAGGTTCTCACAAGACTCTGTTATTTGTCTTTCAAAATGAGCACAAACTCTTAGGACAGATCATCTAAATCACTTTGAAACAACCAACAGCTTGGTACTGTAGTGCAAACAAACAATTTTATAAATCAATCGGGAGAGCAAATTCTTTAAAGTGTATGCTACAGTGCCAGGGTCAAAAAGCTCTGCATTTCATTAAAGAACAATGACAATAACTCAATTTAAGTGTATAATGACCCAAGTCAGCAGTCCATATCAACAAATATTTAATAGGAACTTTAACTAGTTTGCTGACATGTTCTTCTTCAGAAGACATTATAGGCTCTTCAGCATACAAAACAATTGATGCTACTATTTAATATTGCTGAATAGTGTGGAGGAAATAGGCATTTTATCACAGCCTTGGTTTTTATAAACATCATTTAATATATTAACATACTCTTTGGTATGGTCAATAGAATATGCTTTCTCAAAGCTGTGACTGTGCTTTTTCAAAGAGTGACTATGCTCCAACAATGCCCTATAAATGAATCAGATATCACTGCACTGTGAAGGAGGAAGGCTCTGATATAAGTCTCCTTCAGGAACAGTGTTTCCTGACTATCTGCTGATATAAATTAAAGCAATTATAAAATGAACGGGTGTCAGGAAATTATTACAGTGAAAATCACTCTATTAAGTACAAAAACAAATGTACTTTTCTTTCTATTTCTTCCACTGGTTCTACGTATACTCTATTTAAAAATGTGGACTAATGTCTATACTGCGTAGGTCCACTTAGTTTATGTTATGGAATATTAATGTTGTGATAATAGCACTGACAAAAAAGCAGACATAGATTTATAAGCTATCATAAGAAAACTCTATTTACACAGTATTGGGCATTCAAAATTCAGCCTTTCTATTTGGTTAAATGCCATTTGTTATTTTTAAAGTTTATGAGGCAGTCTGAGGATCCTAGGTATAAATACATTTGTTGTGGTTTAACCTGGCAGTTGGCTGACATACAGTCAGTCTTTCTCTCACTCTTCCTTATCCCAGTTGAGTTGAGATAAAACTATTTACTAAGACAGAGAAAATGAAAAGGATAATAGTTATGACTATATATATATATTTGAATGTATATAACAAGTAATGCACACACAATTGCACAGCACACCCTGGCTGATGCCCAGCTAGCCCACACAGTGAAAAAGAGAGAGATAAGCTCTCGCCCGCTTCAAAACTCCTTCCGCATGATGTCATATGGAATGGAATATTCCTTTGGCCAGTTTAAGACAACTGTCCTCTTCTGCCTCCTCCCATCTCCTTGAGACCTTTGCAGCAAATGGCCTTGTCTCTGTACAACACTTCTTAGCAGCAACTATAAACGTTAGTGTGTTATCAACACTGTTTTTTCCTAGAACCGAAAACATAGCATAATGCCAGACACTCTGAAGAAAACAATTCCATCCCAGGTGAAACTAAGACAATATTTTGTTGATTTGTATAATGTCGCAGTGCTCTAACTACATGGTAGCCCTGCAAAAAGAAAGGACTAAACTAAAATGCAAAAAAGATAATTTTGCTTGAAGTGGAAGATTTTATACAGAAGGTACTGCCTTTGTCACTGAGTCCAGTCCCTACAATCACAGTTTTATGATTTTTAGTTAAGAAAGCTCTGCAGCAATTCTGTCTCACACATCTCCTTGCCCCCTGGCCCACTAAAATCTCCTGAGTATGCCTGAATACATCGAAACCCAATCATAAAGAATGACGAAGGAGGATAGTAAAGGAGGTATCCCTAGAAGAGAAGTG
This sequence comes from Chrysolophus pictus, assembly GCA_037305975.1. NCBI lineage: Eukaryota > Metazoa > Chordata > Aves > Galliformes > Phasianidae > Chrysolophus > Chrysolophus pictus. The sequence continues at coordinate 36,243,225 of CM074578.1, forward strand.
AGAGAAGAGTGTACTGGATGGAGCTGTGATGAAGGACGCAGGTGAGAAATAGTAGGAAATCTAGAGATAAGAAATGAAGAAGAAACTCTGCTCACGGGAGTCCAAATTGATTGAGTCATGCTGTGTTTGCAACACAGTAATGTCATAAGCCTGGACAACCATTGCACTTTATGTGATCAAGATGTCTGTGAAATAAACCACTATACTTGAGTTAGTGAGTACAATTTCACTTCATCCTAAAGGAGAGAAATAGATAGTTTTAAGACAAGACTAGTTTTCAACATTTAATCTGGGGCAAGAAATATTGGTCCATAGAAGTACCTGATTTTCCATTGAGTCCTGTGTATTTTTGATTTAGTTTTTATTTTCATTCAGTGCATGAGAAATAGATTCTGCTGGTATGGACATTTTCTGTCAGAAAAGGTATTACAAGACACATCCTCCTTATCTAAATAGCATAGACATGGAGTAATACTTCCCGTGGATAATGATATGGTTGTGTGTGATAAATGATGTCAGTGCTTTGTTGTGAAGGCTGTTTGCCTTCTCCCCTTAACTTGATTGTTCATTGAACAGGATGAGTTCAAAAGGCTTGTGTTTATGCAGCCAGCGGTGAAGGGAACAGTAAACCAGTAACTTTGTGAAAAATCATCCTGCAGAAGAAGGACTTTTGAAGTTTCATTCCTTTATATTATATTATCCTTTTCAGCCACTGTTGACAACTTTGTATTTAGTATAGCCAATCTTTTCTGGTGTTTTTTTTTCTACAGAAATTGTGGAACTTTCATTTCATTTCATATTTTTTTTTTGACTACTGAATAGTCATCTGACACTTTGTGAAATGGGACCTGTGGACTAATGAAGTTGAAAGAATGTGTCATCCAAGGATGCTATTTGACAAGGCAACTGTGCTGCTCAAGCAGACTGAAGCTGCAAAAGGGGGTATTCAGCTCTTTCATTTCCCACTCCATCCCATCTTGTTCCTTGGTTCTGCCCGTAACATGGTCAAAGCTTAGCAAAAGCACACACACACATATACACACACATGAGAAACAAGAGCAAGAAGAAGTCATACAGAACCGCCAGGGTTGCTGAAATTGAGGAAGTAGGACTGCGTGTTCAGGAAGGATGAAGGAGAACCATTGCTTTTGCAGCTACACACTCCTCCCTGTCTTACTTTAGTATTATGAGGTCCTATTCTCACATAAGATTCACCATATTTTTTGGTTCATTGAGACTATGATTTCACATCATGACAGAAATTTCTTTAAGCCCCCTTTTCAGATACCTGAAAAAGACTGCAGTGAGCTAGAAATTATGAAGTTTATTCAAAACTTAGCCCAAGTAAATGAGTTTTGCTGCACATTTTCCTGTGATAGAGCTTCCCCTACTGTGCTGATGCTGGGGACACCGGGGGTTTACAGAGCTTGAGGGAGGGCAGCTAAGATGGGCTTATAGATTTATCCATATGCGAAGAAGGAGGCTAAGGGGCTGAGACGCATGTTTTGCATCCATCAGCTTTGTCAGAAAAGGTGAGTGTGTTAAAGAAAGAAACATAGAGGTTTTGAAGTTTGCATTCACATTCTGCTGAAACCACTTGCATTGAGTTTCTTTTGGCTATTTCTTAGTGGGGACCCTCAGAGGTTAAGAAAAAGCCCAGATAAAACATTTTCACTTTTAAAATTTTGTTTTGTGTTGTTGTCAAAACTTTGAGTCAACCTTGGGTATTTCTCTCCGTGTTTTGGAAGAAAACTTGTTTTACGAACACTACAATGCCCAAGAAGAAGTCATTCTTTCACTTCTCCACCAGGAAACAGCTTTTATCCTAACAAAGATATCTTTAGATTTTTGGAAACAACACTTTTTACTTGCTTTTTACTTTCTTTTCCATTACGAAAAGTAGCAGGGTCCAGCACTCCTGAAGAGAAGGTGAGCCTGTAAAGAGGTTTTAGCTGTTGTGTGCTGAAGTGTGAACTGATCTGGTCTCAATAAGGAAACTTCGACAGTCACCATTTCCTTGCAGTGATCATTATGACATAAAATGATTTTTAAAGACTTGGAAAAAAAACTTCTCCTTAGAGTAAGTCTTACTGATTTTATCACTGCTGGCCTCATCTGTGGCTGCTGATTTACTTCTTACTAGCCAATAGGAATGTTTCTAGTTCCTTTAAGAGAAAAAGAGGCTTAAGGAAATCTCTGTCATGGTGTGAAATGATAGTCTCAGAGAACCTGATACTGTTTATTCTCTTAGAATTCATTTGTTATCTTTCCCATTCTTTTTGGATTTCAGAGGCTTATTTCAATAAAAGAACATTTGAATACTCATCTGTGCTAAAGCAAACACATTGTACATCTGGTGGGCAGTACATCTGTCCTCACACAATGGTGGATGACTGGATGTTCTCCAAAATGATATTATGCCATATGCTGTGCTTCACCTTGTGTCTTACTAGAGATTTCAGACTTCACTTTAGAGATATTTCATCTCTGTAACTTTTCCCTTAGCATCCCTCTGGAAGTTTTATATGCATTTCTCTACTCTTGTTATCAAACGAACACAGACTGTACAACAAAAATACGTTATAAAGGCAGAATACTTTGGTTGATTCAGACAGTTGATTGTGGGGTTCCTCTTGTGTGAAACCATTTGAAAGTACACTGCCCAAGTCTGCATTGTCTATAGAGATTGGAGAAGACAAATGATTATGTAATGATGATTAAACACCAAAGTATTTCTCTAATAAAGAAATGAGGTATGACCTAATTACTACTGTTTGCTAGAAAAGATTGATCCATTTATCATTTTAATTTCTCTAATGGTTAAATCTTTTTTTCTCCCCAATTTTAATAAAGTGAAACTTGTAAAATCTTTTCAACTTTTACGTTTAAAAGGAAAGCCATATCACTTATTGGGGCTCAAGTAGTCTCAGTGAAATTGTGAAGACCTGAGAAATAATTCTACAACAATTACTTTTGTGCTTTTAACTCACCTGAACACAACAAAAAATTCTAAAAGTTAAGTGCTAAATCTTAAACATGTCAAGATTCAATCTTTTCACTGAGAAGTAATTTAATAGTTATGACTTTCAAGCAATGAAAGCATTTGCATCATTGACTAGATTGGGTCAGTTGATAAGGAAACCCACAAAGCCTTTGAAATTTGGTCATGCTTCATCAGAAGTTTCTTCTCTGGCTTCTTGGGAAGAGCAAGGGAAACTTACATTTAACTACTTAGAATATCTCTTGCCCAGTGGTATAAGTGTGGAGATACATCTGCTTTCCTCTTCTTGCTTTGAAGATATTTCTAGGCATCAGTATTGGGATACCATTATTGTGATATGGGTAGCAGTTGAATTAGGTGATACACTCCCAGTTTTTTTTGAGATGGAACATTTATTTTATAATAGGATACAGAATATATAGTAAGAGTTTTGATAGCCATATAAAAATTCAGACTTCACTTTCTTGGGCTATGTCTCATTCTACTAGTGTCTGTGCTTCAGGCAAAGCTTCCTTGGGCTTGGTTGATGATAATCTTGGCTTCTGAATTCTGCCTTGCAATGCGCTGTCAGGCCTTGTGTAGCCAATGGGACACCAATTATATAGAACATTAGAAATATCATTAGCAGAAGAAAAGTCAGTGGTCCTCCTTGCCTAGTAAATATCACTGCAGAGAAGCCCAACAGGAAATACTAAGAAGAATAAATGACTGAACAAATCCAGTACAATGAACCCTGAAGAACTGTGCTTTGAGGAGCAAGGCTGAGCATTAAGCAGTGTTAATCCAGGGTTAAGAATACACTGACAATCCCAACACTTTCTCACTATGAGATGACTCCTTTTCTGTCTTGTGCCCACCTGATCTGAGTGATGCTGATCATCCCCAAGGCACAAACACAACACAGCAGTCTCTGTGCTTTTGTCCAAAAACATCTGTAAGCTTAGGCAACAACTGGCTGTATTTTTAATCTCTATCTCAATTTTTCCTCCTCAGTCTTCTTCTGAAGAATATCTTTCAAAAGATGCTTCATATAGTCAGTAAACCACAGAGATGAGAGCTTAGCCTTCAAATGGGTAGCGTGGATGAGACTCAAGTACTTGGAAGAAGAGGTGGTAACAAGACTGTGAGAAAGGGAGACACTTCCAACAAATCAGACCTTATGTGGAATTGGAGTGGCTTTTCCAGACCAGTGTTGATGCTATGAAGGAGCATTTGGATGTCTTACTGCCACATCAAACTTCAAAATGATCTGTCCTTTTCTGTTGAGATAATTACTGTTCTTCAGGATTTGGCCAGACTAGTACTGCACTATCATCTTTGTTTCTGATGATGTGTGCTAGGTTTACTTGTGTCACCTCTATACTGTGGCATACATGAAACAATCAACTCTTCATCTGGGGGGGGATCTTATCGAGACTAGAGGAAAAGTGTTCACAGTTCAGACCTCATGGTCTGTCACTTTGATCTTGGTCTCTTCCCAGTATCTGAGTCAGAAATTAGAAGGGCTCTTGGAAGAATCTAGAGACAATGAAAGGTAAAAGTTAGATTGCATCTCACCTGAGGACTCTGCAGACTGCTTTTCCGTTAATTGTGGTTGAGGGCATCAGTATCTACCAGAGCAGCTCGTATTTCCAGTGTGTCAAATCTCTGCCCTACTCCACATTTTTTCTTCTTGAAGTATGAGGACATATTCTATCTCTCGTGGCCTGAAACAGTTGAGGATAAAGTTGAAGCAATCCAGGGGAGTATTTGGCTCCTGCATGATTTTTGGAAGTACAATAACAAGTCAGTCCTATATCTGAATGGCTATAGCTTTTTCCATGGGACTTAGTGCTCTGCACAGTAGCAAGTTACTCCTTTTGGATTCCTTTGCTTCAGAATAAGTATTGCTCTGAAGGAAAAGGTGGATATCAGCTAGCAGGCTGGCAATGAGCTTTTGCTGTAAACGTAGCTCAGTGTCAGACTGCTGCTGAACAGCTTGTGAGGAATCCTTACTACAAAAGCTCAGGGAGGCTCTTTATGTGAAAAGGTGAAGCCTTCAAGTGGTTTCAGCTTGTAAAGCCCAGTGTTTTCCAGAAGAAGGTCAAGTCTTTAATTACAGTCTGTATTTGAAGCTGAAACACTTTCAGGAGAACTTTTTTATTTCTCCAGGCAGTTACAGGGGAAGAGGATTGTAAACAAATAGATCAGATGATTAACATGATGAGTTTGCTCTCTAAATGGCAAACAGCACACATGAAATGAGCTTATAGCAACCCCACTAACAGGTTCAGAACTTCATCAGAGACAAATGTTGAAAACAATTCTAGTTCTTTCCTTTGTTTCTGTGGATTTGTAGCAGCTGACCATTTCCATTGAGCTGAACTTTGGAAAAATATAACAGGGTAAATGAAAACTACAATAGTCAGCTTTGAAATTTTTCAGTAAAAGGGAAATTTCTGATCAAAATTTTACTAGGAGACTTTATACCTCTTTTCATAACCTTGGAAATCTTCAATAAAAGTATTTACAGTTACCACTGCTGATGAAGGCATGTAAAAATGAGTTTTACAGTGTTTCTCCTTTTTATTTTGAATTTTATTGAATTCAAAGAAGAATGAATGTACAAACATGTTCAAGCCAAAAGGATATTATTTTTTGGTAGATACTGTTCTTGAGTGAGTGGAGGTTTTGACAAAAACTGTAGTTCATTATTCTGAAATAAGAAATGAATGGACTGATAAGATGCAAAAGCTTAGGCAAGACACTTTTAGAAATTATTCAACTCATTACACAGTTGTTTTCCTTGCTATGTCTAATACTGTTACAAATATAATAAAAAGAAGGCTATAAGCTTGTGGTCTGCTTCTCTGCTATCAACTGGCGAATTAGGAAGTTTCTCTTTTCTTTCCTTCTTTGTCCTTTCTACTCTTCCTTAACCTTTTCTCTTTCTGAAGCAAAGTAGATCAGACAGCACTCTTGATACTTAAACTTTTAGAAGATGTTCAATTTAAATTTAAACTTAAATTGTTTAGTTTTAAACTTTAAATAACGTATTCTCACTGCTAGATATTTGGTCTTCTGTACAGCTGAAATTCATCACTCCATGAAGTTATGCAATTGTAGCCACAATAAGGTGCTTCTAACTGCTCTTCTCATGCTACAGATGTTATGATTTTCCATACTCTCTTCTTACTGTAGATGGAGAAAACCGCTTTATTACCTTGATTTTGTGAAGTGATCTTTGCAATTGTTCCTTTATGTCCCCAAGGAAGTATCAGTGATTTGCTTGCGTTCTGGTCCCTAGCCCTGCCACTACATTGCCTGGAGTCTCAGGTAGTTTCCCAGGTCCAGTTGTATCACACATGCTCATTCTGCTTCAGGGGGCATTGTCATCCTTTCTTTGCCTCTCCATTCAGAGAAAACCCAAGAAAGTAGATGTGACGTGAACTCCATAATGTCTTCTGATGATGATGATCAGAAGATAGGAACTGATGGGCACATTTTGAAGTGCCTTTTCCAATCTAGCAACAGTCTCACTGAATTTAAACCAAATTTGCATTTTATAGAAATTGTTGAATTCTTGTGTTCCCCCAAAAAGACCAGAGAAAGAACCAGGGGAAAGATCAGCAAGTTCCAATATGGCAGTAGATCAGCTGAGCTGCCTCAGAAGAAATCTCTTTCATTTATCAATTTATCATTTACCTGCAGTACCCCTACTTAATTGTAGTGTCTCTTTTTTAAAGCAATTATTTACAGCATTTCTCCAACTACAGACACAATTCTTTGCCAGTGATGTGAGGACTCACTTCCAGTGGCCTCTTACAGCCTCTTTCTCCTTGCAAACTTGTTTACATGTTTGTCTTTATTTTTGTTTAGATACATATGAGGAAAAAGGTCAAACATTTGCAAGTCTCTGTGTCTCTGTCAGACACATGTTCATAAGAGGACAATGAGGCTATATCTTTTGGAACAAATAATGAAAAAGAAAGGAAATCTGTTTTCAGGATAATTGATTTTCATGCGTGTTAAATGGATAGTCTGTAAGGGGCTGATTTACCACGTTATAGAATATTAACCATTTTCCCTCAACCCCATCTACCAGTTATGATTATATTTTGGATGTAGAATTGAGTGTTCAGTTGTGTGCAAAGCTATGGAAGCAATTTTTTCCAATTTCTAATTGCACTGTTTGCTTCAGTTACTCTTGTAATAGTATTTAGATTCAGCTGAATATGCAGTTTATCCTGCATGTTTAACATAAGCACCCTGAAAATTTAGCTCATATATATTTATAAGTATTTACTGGGTTTTACAGTGATCAAATCCTTGGCACTAAAATATCAGCAAGGATGAAAGAAGTAATTATATAATGTTTGCTAGAATCCTTATTATTTTATTTCTTAAGAAACACAAGGAATAAACAGTTCAAAATAAAAGATCATTGCAGTAAAAGAGAATAGGAAGTTGCTGATCAAGGCTTAGAACCAAATTTCAAATATAGTAGAATATAAAACATTCTAGACCATTCTTTTCTTTCCTTCAAATACTGTAAAGGTAAAGAACCTTGACATTGAGAAAAATGCATAGGGCGTTAGTGCACGTAGCTATCTCCTGCATAAGATCTAGGACTTGCAATTTCTTATCATATACAGTTTTCACTATGCAAAACTCAATAATTCTAGCAGAAAAAATAGTGATATTAAATAGTGCTATTATTTCACCTTTATGACCCCCAGTTTTCGGATAAGCCTTGATGGCTATCATAAATCTGCCAGTGAGGATGTATATTAACTCCTCGTGCATGTGTGAATAATTTTATAATTGCTGAGGGATGCTGCTTTCTGCTCTTTCTTCACGAGAAGGGCAGGGGGGAGCAGTCTTGGCTACAGGCAGTGTCTAGGAGCAATGGGATGCTCTGCAGCCCCTGCGTCAGGATCCCTGCTCTACTCACTGGATGATGTGCCTGCTGCAGTTCCTCAGAGAGACAGACAGGGCTTTACAGCTGCTTGCTGTGGCCAGGGCAGCATGGGCATTCCTGCAAATGTGGCCAGCACCCTTTTTATAGGGTGAAATCCTATCCTTGTGAAATCAATGGGATATTTGCCACCAATGCTGATGGGGCCAGGGTTTACTCCCAGAAGTTCTTCATTGTAATATGAGATAGGCAGGCAGACATCTCTGGGAATGCAGAAAAAAACCCTTAGTTTGCACTGGCTTGCTCCTCCCAGGCTCTTTTCGACTGCCTTGAATGTGGAGTTTAATTTTTACTGTGCCCAAGGCCTAGCAATCTGGGAATTAGTTAGGATGACAATTTGTCCCCCCTGGGGACCAGCTAGAATTGCAAGAGGGAGATTTAACTCTGGCTGCACAACAGGGCTCACCACAACCCACACCACCCTCGTGTTTTTTCTTCTCCAAAACCTTCCTACGCTACTCTCTGTTTTGGCTACAGGGTGATGCACGAGCAAGGCAGAGTGCTTCCCTCCTCTGCTGGCGCCGCACAAGGGGATGGCTGTAGGAACTGCAGGCAGCACAGTGATGGGATGAGGTATTTGAGAGCAGAGTCCGATGCATCTGTTGTTTCTCAGATTAGAATTGAGCCACTAGTAGTTGTCTGACAATCTGCAAGTTGGATTTATAAATCAGCTCTTGTAAGAAACTGACTTAGAAACGCGCTGTGCAATTTATAGAGCCTGCCAGCAAATCTTAACTGCAAACTCTTGATTTATGCACTGTCCGTTTAAACAGTGATTTTTAGTTTGTTTTTTACTAAAGTATTTCAGTATGTGGTAAGTCAGAGAAAAAAATTTCCATATCCTTAACGGGATTAACAAATCTTAAATCAGATCTGTAAGTCCTACAACAGATTTACAAATCATACCAATAAATCCAAAATAAAACTTCACCTCTTTTTTCCCCCTTTGGCTTTCAAATCCTAATTTTGCAGCTGGTTGGTAAGGAAGTGATTTATAAAGCAAGAATTTAAAGCTCAACTGTCAGCATGATCAGCTCTGAGAGGTCTGGCTCTCACGTCTTATCTGAGTGCTTTGATTTACAAGCTGTATTCAGGCTCTCTCTATCGCGGATTTTCTCCTAAAACTTGGATTTGTTTATTATGAGATCTACAAAAGGTTAAACTCTCTGTATGCCACAGCTCGACTGGCCCAGCAGTGTTATGGAAAAGGTGATGCCTAATCAGACTGCAGCTGGCAAATGTGCCCTGCATAGCATTTGGTTGTCAGAGAAAACAAACAGCAGCTGAGCAATAAATTCTTGAAATGTTAATAAGCTGAGGTCCTTGACTCTTTCTTCTTGCCTGTATCTGTAAGGCACAATGCACGCCTTTAAAAGCCATAGGAATAAAGGTGTAGGTCATCGTACTAAGGTACATTTGTTTAAGTTTTGTCAGAGGTGAGATTAAATACAGGTTACATGCTCTATTGAGTATGAATGGGCTGAAGCGTACATCTCAGCTTATGTTTTAGTACCTTGCTGAACATGACTGTATATGACATCGGATTCTTTTTCAGATTTGAGGTTGGATTTTCTTTCTAACTTATGTCAATGACTGGTCTTGAAATTAATGGAAATAAAAGTGTCTGACAATTAGAACTACATAATTACCAAATGCTTTCTGGAGACTGAAATCAATGTAATATGCTGTCTCCTTTCCAGGGAAAAAAAACAATCACAACAATTGAAAGCAGCTTCAGTGACAAGAAAATATTTAATTTACATATTATTTATGTGAGTTTGTTTCTGCTTGAAAGATTAGCTCCCATTAATCAGATAAGTAATTTAAAAATCACTTTCTATACTCTAGAGTGATCACTTTAAGTACCCATTTTTTTTCTTTTTCAATAATCAAGCTTTTCTTTATCTCATCTAACAAATTTTCCTTCTACCTGTTCTTTACCTCCTCCCTAGTGATTCAATACGAAGAATATTTTCATATTAGAGAATCTGGCAAACCACATGTAAGGAGCCTGCATCTTCTGCACTGTTCTGATCTGTTTGTTGACCAGCGTGCACAGCACCTTGTAGCTGAGTAAATGGGTGTTTTGCTCACAGATTCTCTTAGAGCACAATTTTGTTATCGTTTCTGCTCTTTCAGAGGATCTGGGCTTCAGAAGTCAGGAGAAAAAGTGGTGACAGAGTTAATGTGTGATGTCCAGACTCACGTTAACATTCTTGTCTTTCAATAAAGTTGATTGGTATTTGCTTAAACTCAAAAGCAAATTCTTGGTCATATTTTAGGGGTTCAAAAATATGAGTGCTTAAGATCATATATTAGATGGTGGAAAGTAAGTGAGCCTATAAAAAAAATTGGAAGCTGATTTAATACTATAAAAGGACATTATTTTAGATTTCTGAGTTATCTTCCTAACATGACTATTTTGCCTATTTTTGAAGCAGTTATAGCCTCTTGTTAAAATTTAATTAGGACCTTCTATTTTACACACAGATGTATTTGTATCAAGCAAGTATGTACCTGCCAAATCCAAACGATACTAGCTGCAGCTGTTGGAAAGGTGTTTAACTAGGGGCAAATGGTGTTGGGTTATTGCTTGATTAGTCTAGCATTCCCTTTTAGGCATAAAGCAGGAGGAGAAACAGCCAGCCAGGACTGCTCTGTACTATGATCTGGTTACTCCTAGCCCTGTTTTAGGACTTTCATGCTCTTTTCTATGCAGCAGAACCCATGTAAAATCAGCAAGTCCTATGCTATTTACTGTTGAATTTGCCTCTACTCCTTACAAAGCAGGCAGGATGACTCTGTTGCAGCTGATCATCTAACTTTTAGTTTGATAAGTGTTGTGATTTGTCAGACAGCCACCTGGATTTGAGGAGATGAGATCCGATGTGCTGTTGCCTACTGATTACACAGTGATTATCTAAATCCTTGCTTGTTGTTGGAAGCTGTTTACTGAGCACAGCAGCCCATCAAGAAGAGACTTCCCAATCTGAACAAATAAATTGAGTAATCCTAATAGCAAACAGAGTGTTTCAGAAATAATGGAAAACACCAAGGGAGGTGGAGACTGGAGTGTGAATGAATAACTTTGTCAGTGCATATCTTCCTCAGTAGTGCTTGTTACATTTTCAGGGCGCAGGCACAGTTGCAACCTCACGGCAGGGCAGGAGGTTATACTGATAACAAGATATTACATAAAGATAAACATAATTACAATTGTGGGTCTGTGTCATTTTAAAATTATTATAGTAGCATGGTTTTAATAATGCATGGGGTTATTCCAGAATAAATAAGTATCTATTACTGGTCAGGAGGACTGTGTTTTGCTTTACTTCTACTTGATTTTAACCAAGCATATCAAAACTACCTCAGGAAGAGCTACAAGATTGAAAGAGCCATTTATTCTTTGAAATGAAAAACAAGAATTAAAAAAAGTTCTTTGTGGCTTCTGTGGTTTTAACAAATCAAAAGAAATATCATATAGAAAATGGCATAAATTTATGTCCCCTGCCTTGGAGTAATGAAATCTACTAAAAAAAAAATTACATATCTAGGAAATTGAGAATTAGAAATGAAGTTTTAATTTTTATTTTTGCAAATGACATATATGCATACAGTGAGGGCTTTTTCTTTTCCTTCAGATATAGACAAAAACTTCCTTGAAAATCCATCCTGTGTAATTCATTGTTTGAAGACACTGGAGATTTTCCATAAGGAAGGGCACACAGTAGAGAGTTTAAATTGAAAGGTCAGCTCTACATTGTCCTGCATCATGGTGGAAGAGTAGAACATCACAGGGACCTTTTGTGAAGTGCCATCCTATGGCATCCAGGAGTACAATTTTAGGCCATGTTAAAGAGCTCACAGAGAAACACTTTTTAGTCTCAGTGTAAGATGTCATTTGAATGGCCCAGAATTTGATTTGCCAATTGTGTATTGTGAGTAATCCTGATTTATAATAAAATAAAAGGTACGGATTGAAGAACATGATTAAAATAGTATGGTTTATTAAAATGTGTCTCTTGGAAAATTCTGCTCTTTCCCTTAAAAACATGAAAATACTGATTTCATGTTGCTCCAACATCAACTTAGAATGTCTCAGTTTGTCTAAATAAATCTAGAGGTCTCAACCTGGCGCAAATGATATAATAAGCAATAGTTTTGCATTTTTTAATTTATTTCTACAGTAGTTTATTGGGATTATATAGAATTCTTACCTTCTGAAGCTCAAATAATTCATGCCTTTCTCCTCACTGCCATCAACATTGCCTGTATTGCAAAATGGTACACTTCAGGGGCTTGTGGTATGGAAAGCAGTACAGAGGAAGCAGGTTGCTTTGGAAGAATGGGGATGTTTGGCTCCTAAAGTATTGTTCTTGTGAAGCTTTGTGACAACTTACAAGGGTCATATTGAATGCTGAACAGAACAAAAGCAAAGCACTTGCTTCTAGGGCAGCTGATATGTTTTTCCTGCAAAAAGCTTCAGCCTCTGACTGAACTTTTTTTTTCTTTGTCTTCACATTACTAAGGTCTTAATGGTTTTTTTTCCCCACAAAACGCATTAAAACATTACATGGAAATAAGACATTAGTATTGGAAAATAATAATTTCCAAAAAATCCTCTTTCCCACATTATACCACAATTTTTGATGAGAAATATATTTGTTTTGATCTCTTCTTTCCACCAGCCTAATGCACAGTCTTGCAGCTGTATTCATGCACAAGCATATGAAGAGCTCCACTTGGCTGATATGCTCAAAGAGTCTCCAAGCACTAAGGATAAGCTGTTGTGCTTTACCTTGTTTTGGAACACTTACAACCATTTCTGGGCAGAATAAAGTGGGAGATGAGTAAATGTGTTTTATATTTAGATTTGGAGGTTTCCAGCTTGTTCTGGACAGGAAATACTTGAACAATAATCTGTTGCTCTCTGTTCTCAGTGCTTTCCAACCTATCTCTGCACTCTAACTAAGAAAGAAGTGGAGGAAAAAAGAAAGCTCTCCTCCTGGGCAGCTGGAAAACAAAAGGGTTGCATAGTGAGACAAGAGAATAGTAACCCTCCATACTATCTTCTCTGTGCAAGGAGACAAAGATTGTTTTCCTGGCTGTTTGCCTTGCCTCCCCCTCCTCTCACTTGGTGGTGGAAATTATCCAGATCTCATGTCCCAGCAGCCCCTGGGTATGGAGAGAAACACTCCGACTTCTCTCTGTGCTAAGTCCCTTGTGAATTAGTCTCAGGTTCAGTAGGGATTCTCTATTCCTCAGAAAAATGCATGGCATTGGAGTGAGTTTGAAAATGTGTAGGCTTACAGAACTTAATATGACTGTTAACCTTTAATGGGAAATTTTGAAGGAGAAAGGAAGTCAAACTTTTACAAACCGATGCAAATCTTAACAGCTCCTTCTATATCAGAGAGAATTAAAGAAGAGAGAGACCCCGATGGGATAAACTTTTTTTCATGTCTTTGAATTACAGGTCAGGCTTTGCTTTTTAACAGTGAAAGAAAAGTAGGAGCAGGTATTGACTTCACAATGATGCAGATTAGGTTTGTGTGCTCATGCAGACACAAATGAGAATTCAAAGCCAGACGCCATTTCACAGAGGGAAGAAATGGAAAATTAAACCTCTCATTATTGCATTGGAAATTATAGGATTACATCTATCACCCATAACATGTGACAAATCTTTTAGTCAGCTTTGCTGAGTGGATTTGCAAGAGTTTTTAGAAAACCAGAAATTTAGATGTAGTAGTTAAAGAAAGAAATAATAACTGCAAGTTGCTCTTTATCTTTGCGATGTGTTTAACTGAAGGCTTTCTTAAAAGGAGAAGAATTATCTCTTCGGCCTCATCTACTGTTTCAGTTAGATTTCATTGTGTACTGAAGGAGCAGCTTAGTGAAGACCATATCCTTAAACATCTGAATTCATTTGATCAGTAGATAAAATCACTGTTTCCTTTAGGTGTATGTGACCTGTCTGTCTTCTTTCTGGCTTCACTTGCAGCAGGGATTTAATTCATAATGTTTAGTTTTCAATTCTTAATACTCATCTGTGTTGTCGGTTTGTTTAATAAATATTTAATCTACTTCAATAGGATTATATATAATACTGGGAAAGTTGTGCTTTTTTTCCACAGCTATTATAACTTTTTTTTGTGGGGAAAAAAAAAAAAAAAGAATAAGAAAATGATTCATTAAAAAAGAAAAGAAAAAGAAAAGAAACACAACTGTGGCTTTTAGAGTTTAGCAGTGAGCAGTCAAGCATTTTTCTTCTTCATGCAATTAAAAAACCCATGAAGATTATTTTGCACTTTCAAACATCCTGGAGTTAATGTGTGTATCTGAGGAAGAGAAGAATTTGACTTAAATGATTTCTTTTATCATTTTGAATTCTTAACCATTACAAATATGATTGCTTCCAAACATGATGGGCCATGGAGTGCAGCCACAACCAGGCAAGGCAGGCGCGTTCAGGTTTCTCAGGCATGCATGATCAGTGAATGGAATGGATTGTTAAACTGTGCTAAATAAGAACAAAAGCCCTAGTGAAGTATTACCTTACTTAGAAGCAGCTTTCTGTTTCAATCTCCTTATTCTGTTACATCATGGGATAATATGTAGGAGACATCAAGCCAGAATCGCTTTAATCAAATAAAGAAGCTGAAAAGGACTTCTACCCCCAGTATCATTTTATTGAGACTAATATTGTTATTGTCTGCAGTGTCCGTATCAGACAATCTGGATTGATTTAATCATTTCAGGCAAGGTTAGAGAGTATCCTCAGTACGTGTCCATCAGCATATCTTTATGAAGATCAGTGCCCTTGTACTGATTTACATCAGCCCAGGGCTTACCAGGTAACTTCAAACCCCAGTTGTCTCGAGAAGATTCTGGATGAATTCTGACTCATTCACTATTCGAAAGTCATGAAAGGAAGCCTCATAATTTCAAAAGATGTGGCACATACTATGTCCCATGTGAGAGCTGGATGTTTTATACCAGGTGAATAGTGGCAAGTGACTCTGTCATTGCCCTTGCCCTCCGTAGGTGTGTTGGTGACCCTGCAGCCAGCACAAGACTGGACCCGTTTCTGTGCTCAGGGAACATGGAGGACTGCCAAGAACTGATGACTGCCAAGGGTAAATGATTACTAGGAATGCAATGAGGTATGGAAAAGCTTCTTGGTTTTCCCCCTCCTCTAGTACACCCATATGTCGTCAACCACGAGTTGGACTGAGTACAATGTTTGAATCAAGCCAGAAGCAATAACCCTTAAATCAGCCTGTGACAAGGTGAGAGGGAAAGAAGAACGTGGTTACTCAGGTTTGGCAACACCGTCTTGATGGTTCCACTAAAAATATTGCATTTTTTAGAAACATGAATGTATTGATTTAAGTCATTGCTGTAATTGGACCTTTGGTGATCATAATTAGGAGTTCGTCAGTGAACACAGAGTGACATTTGAGAACATGTGCTTAGAATCTGAATGCCAAAATGTGAGGGCTTGATTTGTAGATCTGTGTTAGCAAGATCTGTAGGGGATTTCCATCCACAAAATGTCGTCTTGTTAAGCTGTGTGCTCAGTCAAAAAGATAACAAGGGTGACATGAACAGGGATATTTCACTCTTGCTGCTCAGTCTTCCCTTGTTCAAAAGATTTCTGTTGTCAAACCAGGGGAGAAATGATAGCACACACTTATTGAGCCTCTGTCACATATCAACAACAAAGGTGAGATTGAATCTGAACATTATCTGAACAGAACATCATCTAAAGAGAATGGCCAAGGGTCTCCACATGCCAATTGTCCATCTAAGTGTCTGTCTGACAGTTGTAAATGGCAAATATATTCCCTGAAACATACAACAGTTCTGGAACAGGGGAACAGGGTGTGAATGACTTAACTATCACTAACAGTAGCCTGTAATTACTATCTTGTTAGGTTGTGCTCCTTTAAAGAGACCCCCTGAGAGAAGAGACAAAGTCAAAGGCACGTCTTGCACAGATCTACCCTTACAGATTATCTGTGGGATTACTCCTGTGTTTAGCCTTGCTATTGAAATAATCAATTACGTTCATCTTCTAATTAATGAACTAGTATCCATTTCATAGAACATGCTCATGTCGTAATTACTGCAATTGTGTTACCAGTGGAGCACTTGGGGAATGGACGTGTGCAGAGTGCTACTGAGGTTGAGTTGCAGCCAGTGGGGAGGCAAAGGTAATGTTTCCTGAGCTATTGAGTGGACAATTTTTTTGATGAGAAGATACAAAAGAATCTGATCAAAATGCCACTACTAAGATAACACATTTTTCTTGGTTTAATTATACATTAACCATATTTTATATTCAGAATGTACTCAGGTTTTAATTCCAATATTTGTTTTATCTTAACTGCAGCAGAAAATTCATTCTATACAGTAGGAAAAGACTTTAACTCAGTATATAGGGAGAAAGAAAAAACTCTTCATTTTGTTTCTTACTATTTATTATAATCCACTGTTAAACTTTTTTTTATGTATAAGGTTTCAGAATTCCATGGTATCTTGAAAATCTTTAATAAAATGTATACCATCAATATTAAATATCTGAATAGAGACTTTATGGAGAGAGAAGTAGATGGGCACTTTGAACACTTGGAAAATGATACTTCCATTCAAAATGAGTTTGCCTGATGATATTTCATACCTTATATCAATTAAATTCTATATTGAAAAGAGAAGAAAATATATGCATGCAAGGCTTTATTAAAGCAAAGAAGAAATGTCACAGTGAATTACTGGGATAGATCTTTAACTGGCATAAATTAGTCTGTCTCCACTGAAGTAAGAGAGAATATAGCTCTTTAAGTTCTGCTTTCCAGAGAATCTAAGCTTGACTTATAAATACTTACATGCACATATACAATTTCTTGAACAACATTATTCAAGGATTATTTACAAAAATGGCTTTTCTATATTCCTCCTGGAATCTGAGAATATTTTACATATTGATGTCAGCGAATCAGGACATACAGCAATAAAAGGTAGTTGGGAGGATCCTAAAAAGAGCTCTTTGTACATAAAAACAAATGAGTAGGCTCTGAGTATGCTTTTCTCAACTCTGTGAACTGGAAAAAAAAGATTAGTTTTGCTTTGTGATTTGCTTTTTTGTTTGTTGTGACTTTTTCCCCATTTTTCCTTATTGTCTTTTGTGCACCTTAGACCTAGATTAAATTTGCATATTTCATTTGGATATGCAACTGGTATTAATTTGCACAGCACTTAGTTATCACTGATCATCTGATGGAGGGGTGTTGTCGTACATGTAACAGAATAATTCTCAGTTATGTAGATGATGACAGACAACGCCTGTGTTATATAATTACAGTTTGAGACAAAACAAGAAGAAAATTCTGTTAATAATTTATGCATATGATAATCAAAGCAAGTTATCATGCTCACCACTTCAGAACAGAGGCAAGATGTAATAATTTTCTGGAAATTAAAGTAACTATTCTCACTTTGTCTTCCTCATACATTTAAGTCTGAAACATTTCAGCCTGAAACATTTTTTAATGGTTGCATTACAAAATTCTCAAAGTGACTGTAACAAAGACACTGACAAGACAAGCAATCTTGGTGTTGTCCAGTGACACTGTGAGGGTTGCACTCAAGAAGATACATAAATTGTTGGACAGTGGACATATATGCCAAATAATGAAATTAAAGAGAAAATTCTCTATGTGAAACTTATTTCATATTTTTTTCAAAAGTTTATTTTATCTGTCTGTAAAATCTCTAACTTTTCTTGTGAAGATAATGAATTGTTCTTGTCTTGTGCAGATGATGAATTAATGGACCTCTGTCCAAATCTGGATGGAAGTTTCTCAACGGAAATTCATTGAGGCTGCTGTACCCTCGCTTCGAACTGGTGTATAGAAGTGGATATGTGTTCTCTTCAGCAGTAACATGAATGGAAATGGTACTTTCGGAAGCTTTGTTGGCTTGTGCTCTCTCTCCTCCCTCTGGATATATCAGGAAAAATATGTCACATGAAAAGTAAATGTTCTCATGTGAACACATTGTATGGAGTTGTGACAAATTTCAGGTGCATAGTAAATTAAATTGATGACAGCTACCTTTGATCTCCTCCTACATACTTATTAATCACACCTCTGCTTGATTTGCTTCTGTTGAGCAGCTTCCAAGTTTTCCCTCATTTTTAAATCAGATTCCTAGTGGTGTGCATGAACATACTATGCTGCTGAAGGAGGGAGGAGAGGTGAGTCTGAGACGTCATCAAGGAGAAATGTTTCACTGATTTAGAAAACTGTACAGGAATGGAGATTGAGGAGGAAAGTTACAGCTAGGAGTAATGCTAGATGAGTATCAGCACGTTTCATTGATATTTCTTCTTATTGATCATATTATGGTGATGGTGTGCTCATGCACAGAAAACTCTCTAATCAAGATTAGAATACGATAGTCAGATCTGGGTTTGGGTTTTTTTTTTTTTTCTGATACAATTCCGGATTCAGCTCTTGGACAACAAGGGCAGCCTCTATGTTACTCTCTCCCATGTCTCAGTACTGACACCCTGAACATCAACATATCAGTTGTGAAAAGAGGTCTACATAAAGTCACACAAAATGTCAGCCCTGGTAAATTTTGCTCCTTCCTTTTATGAGCTAGAGAAGATAAAAGTACTGTCCCAACACCATCCATTAAATACATTCTGTATATGTAGAGAATATATTAGAATGATACTATGGATATTGAATTTATCTTCATAAGATGGGGATGGTCTCATCAGTCATGAGTGTCACAACTAAGCAAAGACACAAGTGAATAATGAAGCCACCCTTATCGAGTACAGATGAATTCAATTTCCCCTCCACTATAATGTCATATTTGATTCAGTGAACTCTAGCATCTACTTTTTATTTTTTAAGTTGCCCATGGGTTCTATCTTTTTCTCATTCTCTCTTTCTAAAGCCATTTTTGTGATGTATTTTTCTGCTTTTATGCATCCCGCCTATCTTTTTCCTTTGTCTGACATAATGACTAAGTTGAATCATAAATGGTATACACAGAATGCAAGCACTTACCATGTCAGGTGCCTAAAGTCCCTGCCCCACTAGCACTGCTGGAGGACCTACCCCTGGGAGTTGTGTTGACTACACTTCATGTACAGAAGTACATGCCACAGATAAATTGACTTGTTGTAGGATATCTGTAAAGGTCTATTCTCTTGTGATTTTTGAAAAAGTCAGTCAGTCTACAAATCTGTTCATCCCAAAGGTGAGCAGTACAAAGGAGCGAGTCTGCAGGAGTGTCTGTAACTGCTTAACAGTTCTAACTGTTGTGGATACAGGCAGAGAAGGATAGATTAAAGATTTACGTAAGTGTGCCGTTTTATGTCATGTACAGAACAGTTTAGGTTAAAAAAATAATAGGATGCAAAAGATGCTATAGTCTTCCTCTTACCAGGACAATTTTAGTAGATGTAGAGTTAATTGGAAAGTGTGCTTCTCCCCTCTCCATATAGTCTTGGCATCTTTCCCTAGAAAATACCTTTGCTGGGTACTGCCTTTGAGCCTGCAAAGGAAGCTGTAATTCAGTATGCTTTGGGTACACTGGGAATAAATGCCACCTGCCCCAGGCTGCCACAACAGGACGTTA
Source organism: Chrysolophus pictus (assembly GCA_037305975.1). NCBI lineage: Eukaryota > Metazoa > Chordata > Aves > Galliformes > Phasianidae > Chrysolophus > Chrysolophus pictus. The sequence continues at coordinate 36,262,844 of CM074578.1, forward strand.
GACACTGAGAGAAATGCGCAGGGACAAAGAAAGCATGTTCAGACCCTTTGCCACTCCTAGTGTTGAAGCTGTGCCAAGGTCCAGGCTGCAGACAATGCCAGATTTGTTTTCAGCCAACTTAAATGTTCACCTAATCCTACAAAGCTGAGGTCTATCTACTTAGGCAGAAGAATGTGCCACTTAGGCTTGCAAAGGCAGAGCATAGTCATGTTCCTGGGAAGGACTTTTCCTTTCTGACACAAGACTCTTACTGAGATCCCCAGAGGAAGCTGCAGCTTTTCCTTTTTGTAATACAAAGAATAAATACAAACGTGTTGCATGAGCAATGCAGCTGCTGCTTTGACTCTGAGCACAGTGCTATTTTGTACCTAGGCTCTGTATTTTGTATTGCTTTATAGAGAAAAAGGCACATTAGCTCAATTTGCGGCTAATTACAGCAGTGGAAGATTCTGTGGGAATGCCTCACCAGGTTTTACCAATAAACTCCTTAGAGAAACAAGGAAATGTATTCACATTATATTTACCTAATAGATGAGATTCAGTCTGTTAGATGAGATATGAAGTAAATTAAATTCCGTGGCAGGTGAACACCCTGAGGGTACTGTAGTTTATAGCACTATATTAATATTCTGTAAGACCACTGCATGAGCTTAGTACAGCTAACTTCAAAATTAGCTTTACAGGCCACCTGCAGAATTTTTTCTGGTCGCTTTCATAGTCAGAGCTGCAATCATAGATAATTTAACATAAATATTAAGTAAATAATTGGTTCAGAATATTTCAAGGTCAGGGACATAAATCTCATTCCCATTTCATGAACGCAAACCATAAAAATACAAGGTAGTGCTTAACCTGGCAATCTAAGTTTCCAGTGAGCCATATTCCCTGCAATTTGGGGGAAAAAAAAAAGAAAAGGTCTAAACAAATTCTGCAGAAAGCAGTGAAAGAATGTGCAGAGGAATTATTGCAGAGAGATGATAATATTCAAAGCTCTATGTAAAGAATGTTCAGACTGATAAAATGATTGTAATGAGGTCTAGTAAGGTTTTAGAGAACAGCCATATAGATTTAGTGATATGGATATAAACGGAGGATTTTTGTTATGTTTTCCTGAAAAGATGATTTCTGAAGCTGAGCTCTGGCTGAGATAATAAGACAATGGTAGCGGATGTGCTTTTTGTGACAGCCATGCTTACAAGATACTCTCTAATTAGCCTCCAGAAGCTTAAAACTCACAGGTAAGCAAGAAGTAATCTTCACAACAACTAGGAGATCTCTTAGGCAGAAAAGCAAATTTACATTTTGAAGGAGGTAAACTCTTTTACTAATTCAGTTCTCCAGTACCAGAGTTTGAGCAGGAGATCAAGAGGAAATACTCTTAGATGCTGGATTTTTGGCTGTTCCCAAAAACCTCATCGGTTCCAAACAGTCATACTTGGGAAAGGGTCAGTGAGTCACTAAGTCTGGTATGTACATTTTCCCACCATCACCAGACTTTAGATATTATTTGTTTATTAGATACCACTTGTAACTTTTTTCTTACTGTAATGCGTCTTGCAGATTACTGCTTGATGCCTTTGTTCCTAAATTGCCCTTAAGGGTAATGAAAGCTAGTATTTTAATCATTGTTTTGGAGAGTAAGTTGGTTTAATTAGCCTTCTGGTGCTTTCCAAATCCTTTTCAAAACATTTCCTCTCTGATATTATCGTCAAATTGTAAGAGGTGGCTGAGGAAGGAGAGCTGCAGGTGTCCCTCATGGACCAGGAGATGTCTGTTAATGCAAAATTGATCTGAAGAAGTATTTTTATCAGCATTTGTCACAGAAAAATTGCAATCACAGAATGTGCTTTCATAGTTTGTCTCAGTCGGCTTTTACCTGTTGCTCTCATAGCAGCACAGAAATTCCTTTAGGTTTTGTAAGATTTTTATGTGTTCTTTGTATTTCAGACCATTAAATATTGAATCTCAACAAGATAAGTTTCCTTTAAGTTGTTCCATTAGGTTGTGCCTATAGAGGATACACGCTGGCTATTCCTCTACTACTGTAGGGAAATCTTCTGGAGGTATAAAATCGGGATAGCAGAATCTCCCTCTGGGTTTCATTTTCAAAGGCAAGTATGCAGAGGCACTCTCTTTGGTGCAGAAGGCCTTGCTTTGTATCTGCTAGAACTGGTAGTAAAATTCACTTGGGAGAGTTAAAAAGGCACCTGAATATTTAGTAACTTAAGCAAATGTAGGGAAAGATGCTTAGGAGTGATTGGAATGGACTAAAAAAAGTGGAAATTTCCTGAGATCTTGACAAGAAACCTGAGAGTTTTCAGTCAGAAAGACTTTCACTGTCTTTTCCCATCCATGTAATGGATGTTTTTCTTCCTGTATGTCCAGAAGTGAGGAAGTATAAGAGAGAACTTTTAATTATTAAATAATGTATTGATTGAAGCATCATTTCTCTCTCAAAGTTGAGGCATGCCTGTGTGAGGATAGAGCCTAAAAAAGGGCTACATGTGAATGCTTGAGCAAAAATAAAACTTGGAATAGAAAGATGAAAGATAAAAAAGAGGAGGCAGAAAGATATAAAAATAAGGCAAGGTTTCTCTTACTTATTCTCACACCATAGATAATTTTCTCCTCAGATTTATTGAGAGGCTATGATGTGTCTTGATTACATTTTCTGTGTCTGCCAACATTCTTGAATTTGCACTTTGATACATTGTGGGTGCACACCTACTATTAAACTTTCATGATTAAATAATTTCAGTTGGGAAAAGTCTGCTCTACTAAAATGAGGAGAAGTTCAATAGCTAAAGTCTAAGGCAGACATATGAGGTAATATATAGAGTAAGTTTCTATATTCTCAATTCTTCTTACTACACCCTAGAGGTACTGGGAGACAATGGAGACAATGTGTAATGAATGACAGAAAATGAGTGTAGAAGCATTGTATGGTGAATAAAGCCTTAAGTTATGAGACCAGGAATAAGAGAAAAGAGAAATTAAGAGGTATAAGCAAGAGAGACAAAATATCTAGCAGAACAAATGGATAAAATCATTTTCAAATCTGTCAGCTTGAATCAGCTAAGGTAAACAATTGGAGTCTCGGTGCATGCCTAGACTAGGAAAGTTTTGCCATTGAGTACCATAAAATGGAGAGGAGTCATAAACTGTTGGAGAACAGAGCAGAAATATGTGTCTGACCATTTATAATCTTTTAATCAAACATGGAGCCCATAGCTGGAGTCTTGTAGCTTTGGAGACTACTTTGTGCATTCATAGACCATTCATAATGCAGTGAGCCATAAAACGCTCTCTCACTTTCTTGCTTCAGCAGTTTCAACACCTTCCTCTGGGACAAATTTCTCTAATAACAAGAGGTAATTCAATTTTGCTCTTGCTCAGTCCTAAGCAAACATTTCTGGCAGTTGTGACTTACCACATTTTTGGAGGCTGTGCAGGGAAGACATCATAACTGTTAGAAGCTACTGGGTGCCCTGTCAGACTGTAAATTGAATTATTGCCTGGAATCTTGTGGATAATTTTAAAAACTTGGAGGTATTTTTTATTTAATGGTGTAGGGGAAACAAGTTGCTACCCCAGTGCACTTTCATTTATGTTCTGTAGACATGCTGGCTCTTTGTGAAGTGGCTGGTATCTGTGAGACTATGTAGGATAAATATTTGTGGTGGTATTGGGGGTAAAGTGGCTTCAACGCTGGCAGTGGGTGCAGAGCTGGGAGCAGTGGGATGGGTCCAAGAAGGCTCTAGAAGAGCAGCACTGCTTCCATGCCACTGCGTTGCTTTTGACCTTAGTGATAAGCGTGTGCTTTGCTGATCTGAGATCCCCTGAGCAGGTAAGCTGAGGAGGAAAACTTTTCATTCCAGCAGCTGCATTTCTACCACTGTCATAATGTATTAGCCAGTAGCAGTGCAATTTGGGGTACAATTTGTCTATTGGAGTATTCAGCACACTGTTCTAGTTTTATAAATCCTTTTAAATTTACAAGTCGGGAATTTATTTAATTTATAAAATTTTTGTACCTGTGAAATACTCTGAAATGTTTTCTTTATCCATTTCCGTAAGATTTAATCCTGTGACTGTTTTATTGAGGAAAGTATGCATGTCTTTGTTTTTTATGCACGATGAGCTTTTATTAACTTATACTGCTGCAAAGAAAGGATGTGTGGTTATGTCAGGAGCATGAAAATGCAATTAGAAATGAATAAACTTTTATTCTGTTTTGTAAGAATCAAATATTGATTTATGTGGGCTAGTTTAAAAATAAAATAAACAAAACAAAAACAACTGTCAGAGGACAGCTTTTCTTTGCGAAGTTTCTTTGGACTTTCTTTGAAACATCTCAACTTTTTAGAAATAGGATCCCAAGGCAAGACAAATGGTTTGGTGTTTTCAAATCTTTCTATAGCTATTTTTCTCTGTAACCTTCATAGTTTGAGTCTCATCTTCAGGCCACATGGTGCCCAAACTGTGGTCCTACATTGCACTGACAGGGGACTTCTCTTCATGTGAGGGTTTGACAAAAAGTGTCCTTACCTCTCCTGAGGATTTCCTGGTTGAAGAAGTTCTGAATGCTTCTCTGTTTTAATTCTATACATATATATATATATACATACATATATATGTATAAAGCATTCCAAAGCAATGGTGTTCACCTAACATGTTTCTATATTTTCCGTTTTTCTTCTCTAGATGGCAATGTAGCACTTTTTCATCCACTGGGAGCCACATGTTTCTGTAAAATTTGTATAAACCTAGAAAGCCAGCAATAGATTTATTTTATTATGTGCATGCAGTACTAGCTATAATGGCTCCCTTGCCACTCAGCCATGACTCTCTCTCCATCACATGCATCCTTTCACCTTCCTTGTCCTCCTCTAGTCCCCATCTCATAGGCTTCATCACCTGTTCTTGCCTTTCTTATCCTGCAATCTTATTTTTTTTTGGCTTGCATCAGACTGGGACAACTGTGCATGTAACAGCCTTGACTTCTCTCTTTGTCACTCTTTTTGGGACACTTACCCAAATCTTGTCTTATGCACTTTTATGTTTTCACCTGTTCCTTTGCACCCAAATGAATTATTTCATATTCATCTTCTGTTTGAGTATCGTTTTTTTTATTATTTTTTTTCTTTCTTTTCTTCTTCTTTTTTTTTTTTTTCTGGAGCAAGAGCTTAATTTTTATGAAAAACTCAGTTGTGGTGCGTGATAATGGAAAAAAAAATCATGAGCAGACTTTCATTTTTTGTCTGTAAAGCAAAATGTGCTATACCGTCAGTCAAAACTACTGAATTAAGGAACAGGCTAATAGCATATATTTTCAATTACTTAAATGCATCTTCACTGCATCAGATCAACATCCATCTAGTCTTCTACTCTGTCTCTAAGAGTGGCTAATGGTGGATGCTTTAGGAAAGACTATGAGAAAAATTATGTGTGAATTCCCATCAGGTGACACTCGACGCTTTAAAGATTTTTTGAGCCAAAAGTTGTTTTAGTATTGTTGCATCTGTTTGTATTTGAGAGAGATTTCTTTTATGAACTGTGAAATTTATTTCATAACATATTTACGGAATAGATCAGCAGATCTTAGTTTTCAGATGCTTTAAATTTGATTCCTAATAATTAAGTACAGTGTCCCTTGTTACTGGTTTATTAGAAATTAAGAATAATTGCTGTTATCTTTTTTTCTTTTGATGAGATAAAGTGTATGTTACACCATATAACAAAATTATGCAATGATGCTTCTAGTTTTCCTCATTTTTCTTTCATTTTTCTTAGTCTCCTAAATTCCTATTTCTTTTTAATCTGATGCTGAGCATGAAGATTATGGTATTTTGGGGATGACTGCAAGATCGCTATGTAAGGGATATTGGCAAATTAAAAAACATTGTAATGTATATATGGTGTGGTTATTTCCCTCTCCTGTTCTTTCTTTATTGACAGATTTCATTTGACATGCCATTGTCTTTTCGCTTAGTAACATGATATCTCCTGCAACTCTTCACAGGCAGTTTGTGAGTGAAGTGTTGTAATTTTGAGTAATCAGAAAACTCAATTACGTCATTCAAGTTTTAGTTTAGAAGATTCTCATTTATAAGCCTTCTGAAATGTGAAAGCTGACCATATAAAAGCTGTTAATGTTATATCTTTTAACTAGTAATTGAGCCTTAAGATTGTTGAGAGAATGCTCCTTTTTATCCCACGACAGTTTTCTTCAAGAGTTTGAGGTAGTGAACAATGTAAATATAAAAAAAACAACTAACCAAGAAACCAACCAACCAAACAACAACAAAAAACACTACTACTCTTTGGATAACACTCTTCTATATACTTTTTAGACTCCTTCAGATAACTCCTATGAATTTCTTGTCCATGATTTACATAGAAGTCATGCTTGCTACCCTGTTAAATATGCCCATGTATCAGCAGATTTGACTCCTAACTATAACTTCAATCTATTAGATCTAAATTTCGATGATTTATGTCCCACCAATTACTTCACTCATTACAAAATATAGATTCAGTAAATGGAGAGAACAACAGAAGAAATAATGAGCAGCTGAGAACTGTTCAAAAAGTGGAAGGTGGACTTTCACTTGGATGAGAATCACCATGAAAATAGTAGTATTTACTTGCAAAGAGGAAGAAGGAGAATAGCATTAATACAGGTCTTTATGAAAAGTTATCTTAAATGCAAGGAAGCATATTCATAGAGGTGGTACTAATGACACAGGCAGAAAAATCAGCAATGATTTACAAGGAGTAACAGCAAGAATATCCAAAATCATCTTTGCAAAATGGTGAGATCACTGTTAACCTCTAATGTGTGGATATACACACCAAATCTGTGAATTAGTTTGGATAATGAAGAACACACTGAGAATGTAGGGACAAATTCAAAAAGGTCAAGGATGGCAATAGAAGTCATCTGGCAAAAGACTTTAAGAGAAATAAGAAAGCATTCTAAATATATGTAGTTGGTAAGAGAAATACCTAGTAAACATGTTTCTTTCTTTCCCATGCAGACTGTGAGAAGAGGATGATAAAACAGAATGGGATGTTATGTCCTTTCAGTGTTAGTCTTTGAGGAAAAGGCCTCTTTGAGAGAATGTATAGCATAATTAATGCCAGGTGCAAAAGGAAGTAAGATTCAAGAATACAATAGGAAAGAACAAGTTAGAGAGTTCTTAGAAAAGCTAGGTGTGCAGATGCGGTGGGGGTGAAAAACATAATTGTGAGATATTTAAAGAGTTTGAAAATGCTAGAAGTTATTCTTGAGATACGGAAGATAAGTGTAACACTGGTTATCACAGCAAGGAAGTAATGAAAAACTAGAAAATGGCTTATAAGACAGGACTTTATTTAAATTCCACGAAAAATTCTGGAACAGCTTATGAAACAAGCTGTGCTATGCTTACCTTGAAGATAAAAGGGAGACGCTTAGCAAAAGGACTTAGCAGTATGTAAAAAAGAAATGGTGTTATTTTGTGATAACAATCCACACAGAGTTTAGCAGGAAACACATCTCTCCTTCAGATAAACCTGGTCTTCATGAAAAGTCAAAAGAGAGGAAGTGAAATTGCTTGATAGATAAATCCGGAGAGTAACTCCATGATTACTGTCTAAGTGGAAACATATAGTCCTTGCCAGATTTGTTAGGGGTCTTTCAGGTCAGGTTTTACTTGAACCTTTACTAATATCCTGAATTTGGTGCTGATGTGAAGCCAGGAGGAGTTGCAAATCCTCTGGAGGACAGAGTGGGAATTTAAAATGATCTCAGTTAAATGATTCCCAATAAAAAGCTGAATATCAGTAGGGATATTTAGTTTGGTGAAGATAATCACCTACACAAATATGGAAGGGAGAACAAATGATTAAGAAATAGTCCTTCAGGAAAGAGTCTGTGAGCATAACGATAACAACCTGAGCATGAATCAACAATGTCTTATTGTTACACAAGGACAAACTTAATCGTAGGCAGTACAAGCAAAAAGAAGTTTGCAAGTCATGTGACAGTTTTTTGCTCTACTCAGCCTTGGTAAGAACATACTGGAGAATTGTGACAGTTCTAGAGTATCCTGATTCATGATAAAGATAAATAATAGAAGAGCTTCTTTCAAATAAACAAACAGAAACAGGCTAATGTTGGAAGGGATAAGAATGCTTTTCCTAGAAGTGAGATAATAAGAAAGGAATGAGTGGGATTGTAACAACAGGCTCTGAAGATGTGAAAGCCTTCTGCAATGGATTATGACCATAAATTCATTGTGTGGGCAATAAGCATGAACTTCAGTAAGAAAGGTAAGGCTTAGATATAAAACTTTCTAAAAGTAAGGGGACTGAATCACTCAAAATATATATTTTTCTACTGCTGTAGGAGCTACATCATTAAAGACTTTCACATAACATCTGTCAAAGACAACGTAAGATCTTACAAATGACCCAGCTTTGAGATAGGGGATGGGCTAGATGACCCCTTAATAGTATTTTCAGCCATGTTCAATGTTATCTCTCATTTTTATTCCTCAGCTTTTCTGTTTTCATCACATACGAGCTGCTTGCCATCTGCTTCAAGGGCTTATACTTCCTGTCTAAGTTTTCTTTTCTCTAATTTACCATAGAAAGTTAATGAGGCCAATTTCATACTTGGTCCAACTTCACTATTCTTTTACGTTTCCAGATCATTCACTAGTATATCGAACAACATTGGTCCCAGCAGTGATTTCGAAGTACTTCTGCTGGAAAATTCCCTGCCTTTCAGAATGAATCATTTGCTATAACCTATTGTTTCTTGTTTCTAAACCGTTATTAATCCCTGAAAAGTCTTTCCTCTTATCTTGTGCCACCTTAATTGTGCCAGCACTTCAGAACCATAGCTGAAGGACCTAATTTAAAATGTGTTTTATTTTTGAGAACATGCTACATTGTACCTATTTGAAACACTCTTTTCTCACCGCATCTTTTAATTCTTTGTTTCATGAGATTATAAAAATGATGCTAATTCTGCCCCAGTATCTTACAGTCATTCATGTGCCCCCCATTCTACTTTTATTATATTTTATGCTAATTAGCGGCAAATGAATTTCCCGGTATGTGAATCAGCCTCATTAGTCTGTAATTTCCAGAATTGCCTCTGCAGCCCCTTACAAAGCTTGGTTTGATATTTGTCTTTTCTAACTCTGCTGGAAAGTAATAGAGCTTGCAGTAACAGAAGGGAGCTTACAGATGTTGGTTATTCAGCAATTTCACAATGAGTTTCTTTAGTATTTTGTTAGTATGACATAGCCCTGTGTGCTGTATTGTCCTTTTATTTTGTTTAATACACTTTGAAACTTCTGTTGCTTAATCAGGTTCTCCATAAAAAATCCCCAGTCAGATTTCAACTCCTGTTAACACTGATGAAAATAATTTTTTTTTTTCATATTTTGATATTAGATCTTGAGTATGTCTCCCTGAGCGTGGTTTTGCCCATTTGTCTAGTCTATTTTTTTAAAAGTACATTTTATACCCTTAGCATTGTCCTTCTTTCCTCATCAGCCCATGCTGCCAGACTCGAGTGTAGTTTCCAAAAATTAAAGCTACCTAGAGAAAAAAATGTGGTACTTTTCTATGACATTCTTTCCTCTAGGTACCTACAGTATTAAATATGTTCTACTTAGATGCATTCTTTGCTAAAAATTCAGAACCGATTCCTGTTAGTTTACTAGAATCAGATAGTATACTAGCACTTCTTGAGCAGGATTTGTTTGTGCATTGCACCACAGTAGAGTTCTAGATAACAGGCAGGGCTCTTAGCTCAATACTTTTACTGTTACTGCTTTCAGTAATTCAAGGAAGAAAGATATGATACTACAATTCCTCCAAAAAGAGGTAGTTGTATTAAAAACATACGTAGGTCATTCCAAAAGTAATGCCTCCTATTTATTTCTGTAGAAACTACAATAGAGACAAAGAGCTCAATAACAGTATTTGATAGAGCAAATTCTCAGCTACAAAGCACTGTTTCTCAACATAGTCACCACGATTTTTGTCAGCAGTGGACAAGAGCCTGCAGTCTGTGTTCATAAAAATCTGCATGGCTGTCTGAAACATGACTCACCTTTCAGGTCACTGTTGCCACTGCTGAAACGCATTACCCATCATCACACTGCACTCACACCCACTGTTTGGTGTATTTATAAGTACTAGAATAACAGAAGAAAAATTTCTCTAAAAGAAAAAGTGAAGTAAAAAAATAATTTGTGAAACAAGTACTCCAATAAGGATTGAATTGAAGATTGATCCTGCAACTCTGTCTCATCTGAATAAGATCCTTCCTAAATTCTACACAGAAACTGAAAATATCACTATCCTGCAACTGCTGGCCTAGGCACATTTGAGAGTTTGATGGATTTAACATCAAATTGCTAATGTGGAATTTTGATACCTTATTGGTTATTGTCAGAGCCTCTGGTATCTAATGATAGTGTTTTGAACTGTAGGCATTGTTCCACTGATCTGTGTTGCTCCAGCAATGCACAGCAAATGCAAACTCAGTTTAACCACTCAGTTCAACTAGGCCTCTGACTGCTTTATATCAAGGGAAGGAAAAAGAAACTGGACAATGCTGGTTAATATGTCCTACTTATATCGGCTGACTAAACAAAATGAGGACAAGTATTTTAGGGTTAGAGCAAATCCGTTGTTTTTGTTTTGTGTTGCGTTGTGTTTATTTATTTCTTTGTTTATTTTTTAATCCCTTGCTTTTTTTCCAGAACAAAACATTGTGGAGATTTATTGCATGGGTATACTTGAAAGATAACAGAGAATGAACCATCTGTAAATGGCAACATAACTTCCTTCAAAATACCGAACTCTTGAACATTCAGTGCAGTTTCTCCTAACTTAGTTCTTTTTTTTTGTTTGTTTAGATAAAATCATTTGTGCATTGGTAAATGCTGTATGCTGTGCCACCCTTCAAAGCTGCTTTTGAGCAGATTTATGCTGATACATGATTTAAGATAAATATTTCAAGTGATGCAATGTTCCTTCAACTTCTTTTGAACTATATTTTTAATATCTAGGAAAGTTGATGTTTCAAATCATCCCTGATCTCAGTGCCCTAGGGCTTGCAAAGATCCCCAGTATTAATGAATGTAACCTGAGGAAAACATTTGTCAGAGGGAGCTGGAAAAGGAACCATGAAAAATGTATTATGCAGACTGGAGCAAAGTTGCTAGCCTTCTGATTATAAATCTAAAATATTAAAATAATGAATTCACAGAACCCCTATTAGACATCAAAGCTTGTATCTTATTGGGGTATGCTTTTAATTTATATGCCCTCTTTCAGGCCAAGAGCGAACCTGATAAATCGAACAGTGAATTCCTAACATGATTGAAAAAACCTGCCTCTGGATTGTTGTTGTCAATGGAAAGGAGACTTTGTGCAAGCTGAACTCTGCTCATGTAAATGCCTGTGGTATAATTTAATACCCCATTTTCAAACCTTACAGCTTTTAAATACACTGCTAAACTTTAAAGCAGTAACTTTGTAGCCTTTATGCTCTTTGCTCTTTTATCGTATTTCAGTTTTGTTTCAAAATTCTGCAGCAGTGGCAGCCATAAGAAGGGGAAATGTAAGTGCTTTCAGTTGGCAAGAGCAGCCACTGTTAAAGTTAATAAACATGATGTCTTTTTTTCTCCTTTTTTCCATGGGAGTGAGGAATGCACTGAAATTAATATGCAGGCAGCTTGTAGCTTATATGTTACCAAAAACCAAGCCTCAGTTTAGGAATGTTGAAGAACTCTTCATTACATAACCTTCCCTTTTCAAAAAAAGTGAAAGTGTTCTTATATTCCACTTAGAAACATTTCTGTAACAGACAGATAACTTATGGATGAAGATGTTAGACAGCATAGTGAGACACAAGGTGAGAGAAAGAGAGAGATTATGGAGTTAACGTGGGATTTGGGAGACCTGCTTTCAATTCCCTCATCTGCCACAGGCTGGCTACCTCTGTGACCTGGGGCAAATTTGTCCCTCAAGGGTAAATTTACAAATATACTTAGACATTTAACTACTTCTGTTTAAGCAAATATGTTGCTGGTGAAATTAATTGTCAAATTATTGACTGGTGCATTTTGTTCCTAGGCTTTCACTTTTGCTCTGCCAAATGGGGATGATGCTGCTCTGTTAGTTTACAGTTGTTCTGGTAGCATAAATTGATTACAGAGATCTTGGGATGCTGGTAGTCCATCAGTCCGTCTGTATGAAACATCAGTGTGTCTCATGATTATGCGCCTGCAAAAATTCACATTGAGCTCCTTTCTGATATTGTACTCAATTCAGATCAAGCCATCTCAAAAGACCTATAGCAAAGCCAAAGAAGGGCAATGGGAATGTTCAAGGATATGTAATGGTTTCTGTACACTGAGAGGTTGGATAGACTGGCATTCTTCAGTCAGAATGAGAGATGACTGAATAGGGATGTGAAAGCAATCAATACAGTTGTGAATAGGTAACAATTACTGATGGTTTATCACCATGTAAGTGCTTGAGACCATCATCTCAAATTATTGACAGTGGACTTAAATCTCGCAGAGGAATTACCTTTTTTTCCAAACATACAATTAAACTGCAGGACTCTTTTCCAAGGGGACTAAGGATGTTGGATGGATTTAAAATATATAGTAGATAAATTTCTGGATGAAAAATCCATTCTGGATTATGGAACACAAAAAAATGACCTTGAGTTCAAGAAATCCTGCTGGCACAGATTGTGGAGGCTATGGGAAATCGCTGCCTCCTCTTTATTCTCATATACTGTATACATGTTTTTTAATGGTCGTATCAGAGAACATTCTAGGCTATACAGACAGCTGCCACAGCATTTCTTATGCTCTTTTGCAAAAGAAAAAAATACAGAAAAGCACATTTATCTGTGCAAAAGTATTTTTTTTTCATAAATTCAATGACAGATGGTAATTGTGGCCTTTTCTAAAAACGCAGTGAGAAAAATGATGAAATGATATTTTTGCATTCATGTTTTATCTACCATCACCCTAGAAAGAGAGACAAGGAATCACCATTTGAGGAGCTGATTCTCTTTCAATGGCTGGATGTGTCCAGGCTGTACCTTCTGACTTTGGCATTAGTAAAGGTCAAACTTAGGGAAAATCATCACTATGGTCCAGAGAATTAGCTGTGAAGCCTTCTGCCACATGGTGTCTTTGCCTTGAATGGTGCATAAACTATTCTTTTCACACGATACTTTTCATCCTTTCCTTTCCTGTGCCCAGTTAATTCTGGTTCATAAGAAAAAGCAGAATATGTTCACTCTCATGAATGGATTGCTATAATGAAGGGCTATAAGATCTTTAGGATTGATAAGTAAGAGAGAAGGGATTGTGGGGTGGCTCTCTATGCTAGAGAATGTTTTGATGTTGTTGTAGAGCTCAACACTGGGAATGATAATTTCAGGTCCTTGTGGGTAAGGATCAGAAGGATGGACAACTGATCTGACATCCTAGGGGATTCTGGATGATCCTCAAGAGGAAATCTTAGTGGTGCAGGAACAGACTATTGCCCTGTGCCATGAGACGAGCACTTGAGGAATAAGGCTGGTGTGGTGGAACAGGGAAATTTTGCTGAGACTCTAGGAGAAAGAGTTTACAATATTTGGAAGAAGGGACAGGAAACTTGAGAAGAGTACAAAGATGTTGGTAGGATATGCAAGGAGAAAATTAGAAAGATGAAAGTCCAGCAAAAACTTAATCTGGCCACCATTAAAGATAAATGTTAATAATAAAATGTTTCTATAAATATATACTAACAGCAAGAGGAGGGCCAAGGAGAATCTCTTACCTTTATTGGATGCAGCAGGGAACATTACCAGTTAGCAGAGGAAAAGACTGAGTTTCTCAATGCCTTCTTTACATCTGTTTTTAATAATCAGGCCAATTATCCTCAATACCCTAAGCAGGAAGACAGAGATGGAGAGTAGAATAAATCCCCACAATTCAGGAGGAGAGCTAGAGACCTTCTACACCGCATGGACTATCACAAGTCCTTGGGACCAGGGGATATCTACCTGAGAGTAGTGAAGGAGCTGGCAGAAGTTCTTGCCAAACTACTTTTCATCATTTATTGGCAGCCCTGGTCGACTGAACACCAGATAACTGGAGACTTGCCATTGTGACTCCCATCTACTAGAAGAGTCAAAAGGAAGATCCAGGGAACTATAGGCCTGTCAGAGTGAATTCAGTGACAGAGAAGGCTACAGAACAGATCATCTTGAGTGTGATCATGTAGCAAGTGTAGGACAACCAGGGGATCAGGTCTACCCAGACTGAAATCATGAAAAGCAAATCCCACTTGACTGTCCTGATCTCCTCCTATGACTTGGGTGACCCACCTGGTAGATGAGCAAAAAGCTATTGATGTCATCTATCTGGACTTCAGTTTTGACACCATGTCCCACAGCTTTCTCCTGAGGAAGCTGGCAACCTGGAGCTTGGACAGGTGTAATCTTCACTAGATAAACTGGCTGGATAGCCAGGCCCAGTCAGGATGGTGAATGGAGTTAAATCCAGCTGGTGACTGGGGCCAAATTTTTTTAATATCTTTCTTGATGATTTGAGTGAGGGGATTGAGTGTACCCTCTGTAAGTTTTCAGATAACACTAAGTTGGGAGGAAGTGCTGATCTGCCTGAGGGTAGGAAGGCCCTACAGAGGGATCTGGATAGACAGGATTGGTAGGCTGTGTTCAATTGTATGAGCTTCAGTAAGATCAAGTGCAGGGTCCTGCACGTTGATCACAGCAACTCCATGCAGAACTGCAGGTTTGGAGCAGAGTAGTTGGAAAGATGTGTGGAAGAAAAAAGTCTGGGGATTTTAGTTAACAACTGACTGAACATGAGCCAGCAGTGTATCCAAGTTGTCAAGGACAACGGCATCCTGGTTTGTATCAAATAGTGCAGCCAGCAGGATCAGGGAGGTGACTTTCCCCCTATACTCAACACTAATGAGGCCACACCTCTACTACTCTGTTTTTGGCCTCATACTACAAGAAAGATATAGAGGCCCTGGAACATATCCAAAGAAGGACAACGAAATTGGTGTGGGGCCTGGAACGCATATTTTATAGAGAGCAACAGAGAGAATAGGGATTGTTTAGTCTGGAGGAGTATCTCTCCAACTCTCTACAACTATCTGAAAGGATGTTCTAACAAGGTTGATATTGGTGTCTTCCTCAAAGTGACTAGTGATAGAATGAGAGGTAATGGCCTTAAATTGTGCCAGAGAGGTTCAGGCTGAATATTAGGGAAAAATTGTTCACAGAAAGAGTGGTGATGCATTGGAACAGGCTGCCCAGGGAGGTGATGGAGTCAGCGTCCCTGGAGATGTTTGAGAAACATATAGATGCGGTGCTGAGGATCATGGTTACTGGGCATGGTGGTGATGGGCTCATGTTTTGTCTAGGTGATCTTAGAAGTCTTTTCAACCTTAATGATTCTATGATTCATGAGTGGATCTTTGCTGTGGATGAGAAGTCAGCAAAACATCCTCTTTGTCCTACCCAAGTCAGCTAGCATCACAGTCTCAGCAGAGTAAAGGGGGAAGTTATTCCTTCTGGAGACAGTAAAAAAAGGATGGATGATTCAGTCTAGACTGGAGTGTTCTGAGTGCTTTTCTTCTGAGCCAATCTGTGGACTCTGGGGGGAAAGGTTGGTCACATTCTGAATGTGGATCTCCCCATGGAAATGGGCAGTACTAGGTACCAGCTGTCAATCTCCTTGAAAGAGAAGAAGATATCTCCTGATTTTCTCCCAGAAATCTTCCCTGAAGAAAGCCTATTTGTAGCAAGGCATTCTTCTAGGTGAACTGAAAGGCATGCAGCTCTCTCTGTGAGGTTTATTAACACTGCTTACCATGTGGTAATAGGGCATACCCAGCAGCAAAACACAGCACTTTCCTCCCAGCAGGACCAGAATACAGCTTTCAGGCTTGCCTTAGCCCTAGCAGTCCTGAGAGTGAGGAACTGAGATGAGACAGTTTATTTGCAAAACAGAGAACCGTATTGCCAGCAATGAACTGAAGAACAAACAGAAGACTTTACACAAATGTGACACTTGCTCTTTTCAAATTACAGCAGTTGTATTTTTTATTACAGATGAAAAACAAACAAGCTGTTCTGTCTTGTCTTTCCCAGCTTGCTTAGAGACTCAGCTCAGCTTGGCTGCATGTAGATCAATTTGTTTCAAGAGATCAACATTTCGTTTTTAACCTTTCAAACTGTAAGTCCCCATAGGATCCTGATGTTTTCATCAATTATATATTTTCATTTTGTATTGGTAATCGATAACACTTCAGAACACTAATGCCATACAACATCATTGTCTTGGTCTAGTAAGTGAATAATAACTAAATAATGCATTTCAAACAAGAGAGCAAATGAATATTCTCCCTCCAGCACACACACACACACACACACACACACACACACAAAACATGCAAAAAGAAATCACCAAACAACAGGACATTGATTTTTGTGGCTCCAAAATTTCAGCTGCAGATAGAAAAGAACAGAACAGAACAGAACTGTAGCATACTATCTTACTCCTGAAGTTGTACTTAGATAAGAAACTTCAAAATGCATCTCCTTTTCCCAGCATTGCTGGGATAAATCTTTGGTGTATATCAAGATAATGTTGAAAAGCTGCAGTTATACGAAAATTTGGAGAATAGAAGAAATGCTTGCAACCTCAGAATTTTTGGCAAGGCGCTTTCAAAAGCTATGTTCTCAGAAGACAAAGCTTTCAAACAACAGATATTTGAAAAACAAAGCTACATCTGTACTGGTAGAGCTGAGAGGATCGGGGAATAGCTTTGGACTCTGGTTTGCAATCATGCATGCTGTTACATTGTTAGCACAGGTTTTGTCAGAATTTTGGCTGGTGCTCCAAGCAGAGCTGGAGTGTATGTAGATTGGGAGTTAACACTCTCAGCAAACAGCTTGAACACGAAATCCCTATTTTGGGTTAGAGAATTTGGCCGTGAAGGTTGGAAACATGCTGTGTCAGCTGGCCTTGAGGCCAAAGAGCAGTCTATCTCTCATTTTATTTGCTAATGTAGATGTAGTCAATGGGTGTTAGATGTACTTGATAATCTTGCTACCAGCAGCAGAAAGAGCATCTTGTGGCTAAAGCATTCAACTGGGACTGCATAGAGTCAGTTCCTGGACTGCCCAGATTGTCAGTGTAACTTGAGGTCACTTATTTCTTGTACTTCTTTTTTGGCTTATAAAATGTGGATAAAAGAACTTTCGTACTTCAGGCACTGTGAAGATGACATGCAGAGGAATATGATAAATGACTGCAACATATTTAGTACAGCAAATATATCTTCCTCGGAGTGTGTAGAAAGTTGTAAAGCTTGTGCAAGAGGATTCTTGCTTGCTTGCATTCTTTTTCCCTTACTTTCTCATTTCCTTTCTCTCTTTTTTTCTTACTTTCTGTCTTTTTTCCCTGTTTCTCACTTGTTTTCTCATCTTCTAGCTTTCTTTCTCCCTGTCCCTTTTTCTTGTGTATTTTCCTTCTCTGTCTTTTTTGTTGTCTTGTTTTTTCTTTTCCTCCCATCCCTCTGCCCTCTTTTTATTTCCCCAAACTGAGCTGTTTATCTCAAGCATTGAGGCCTCTGAGGCCCTGGAATTTGTCTAGGTTATTTCTGTCTTCTGCAAATTCAGCCCACCACTGTACCAGAATAAGTTGAACCTCTGCCTTGAGTTTGTCAAAATGTGTTTTGAGCCTGAAATGTTTAAAAGAATCCAGACATATGGCATATTCTAAGTAAATTTTGCTTCACTGGAAGATTCAGAATCAGCTTTCAGTGACTATGTCATACAGTTCTGCACCATAATAATGATAAGGAAATTTACAGAAAAATTGTAGTGAAAAACTTAATTGAACATACAGAAAAGAGGATAGTTTTATTTTCCATCCTGATTCAGGATAGTGCTTAAACTTTTCCTTCCTGTTAAGAACACTTAAGTACCTTTCCTAAGTAAAGACTGATAATCATCTGATTTTGATTATGGTAGCAAGTCATACTAAACAGATATTACATCCAGAATAAAATACAGAACAAAACACTTGGATAAGTTTATCTATCTCACTGCATTGATATTCTGTCTACTGCTCAGCAGTACTGCTGGAACTTCTTCTCCCTCGGATTTAAGGTACAGATTTTCATTTGTCCTGTTCATTTTCTCTTCTCTTTTGCTCATTTTCTCAAATGGTATACTCTTCTCAGGTAAGATAAACAAGAAAGTTTCTCTTCAGCAGAACACTTTTGCCTGAATGCCTCAGTGCTTGTATGTTGACGTATGCTTTGATAAAGCTCTTCTAACAAGCAGTGTGAATTTGCAGATGCCACCTTCATTTAAGCAGTATTTCTTTTTATTTTCTATAAGGATGATGATACATTTGAATAAATGTATCTTATTCTATATTGACTCCTGTATCATTATTGACTGCATTTGTTAGCATAATGAGTAGCTGGGAATATATATGTTGAGTGTGAAAGGAGTGTTATAAAACACTGTTTTCACATACTGCAAAGCCTTGTCATGTCCTCTTGGTACTGCTCAAATTATGGTCACCTATGGCAGTAGAATGAACAAAGGGTCCTCACTTGGGATGTATTGAAATATACCTCTGGGATTCTTTGAATAGATGCCTTGTCATAGAATAGGTCCATGGACATGGTTTTTCTCCTGACTTGGTAGAATTTCATTGTTATTAATTTTGTGTTCACATTGTTCTACATTTTACAAAGTGACCTAAATCTGAAAATATAACAGATAAATTTTATATCTGTATCAAGATATATTAAAAATGAACAATGTAAATGGCTTGCTATCTAACCTACAATCTGTATTTTTTTTTTTTTTCATCCAGAATGGTAACTATACATTAAAAAACTAGTCAGCATCAGATTTCTGAAACTCTAGGAATGAGGAATGCTTTCTCTAATTCCATGTGATAAAATTTTTAAGGTCTAGACATCTTTCTTTTTTAAGATCTTCTTTCTTATGATCAGTTAAAACATGGAGTAACATGCTAATAGTAATCCTTTCTTTTTCAGCTTCTTGAATATATCCCTAACCTCTGGTGGTATAAAGAGCATCATTCTGTAATGAGCCTTTATCAAGACTGCCATTTAGACTTCTTGAGATCTTTCTGCCCCAAAAGTTTTATCTGTTCCTTCTGTCATCTCAGACCTGCACACTAGAACAGGTGGGAATTTAGGAAGTTTTCAGTCTTTCCAGCCAAACTTTCTATACAAAGCCTGTTAAGATTTCTGTGCAAATGGGAGTGGGGTATAGGAGGACCTGTAGAAGAGAATATGCTTCTTTTAATCTTGACTACAATACAACAAGATTTTTTCCATTGATCTTTGATCTGAAGTACAAAACATCTTTTAAGCCATGGGAATTCAAAGTATCTATTGAATTATCTATCTAGCAACAGTACAATCACTTTTTTAAAAATACACTTTCACTTACTGTGTCATTTTAATTATATTATGCTAGTATCTGACATACATCTTTGGTTCTTAGAAGTCTGGAGGAACTTCTGTCTTCACAGGCATATGCACAGTGGAGTTACATTTTTTTAGTCAAGAGTTAAATTTTATCCTCTACACCTACATGCTCTCAATCCTACTGATGTTACTGAGAGTCTTTAACTTCAGTGGGGGTTTGACAAAGGCCTAATGAAAGTTGGCATCGGCTACAAAAATCAACAAAGGACCATTTCTACTGGGAAATCCAATCAAAATAACCCCCTTCAAGAATTAGAAAAGACACCATAAAAAGTCTTTCAAGGAACTAGCTAAAAATTATGTAATTAAATATCTACCACATCTAACAGACCGTAGGAGTTAGTACAATTCCAGATTAACTCTTTAATCTATTTTCTGTACAAGAGAATTTAACAAAGGTGAAACACCCATGTAATTCAAAGCGAAAAGCGTTTTTCTTTCTTGCGGATTATGACATAAATATTGTCAATAATGAACATTTAATTAGTTTCAAGGCCAGAATAAGTAGAATCCTTTGAAATTTCTTTCCCATATAACCCCTAAGCTTCCATAAAGCTGAAAAATGATATAATTGCCCAGGTTTCCCACTGTAGGATCTTGCACCCAGCTTACTTTCTGAGGTAAACCAAATATTCCTCTTTGTGGTGGCACTCAGATACGAGTGCCATTCAAACACTACCTGGAGCTCTTGGAGGGCTCTGAGGAGATCAAGGCAAAGTTCTACCTCCAAAAAATGTAGTCAAACTCCTGCATTAGAAACAATGGGGCATAGAAAACACGGACAATAACAAGTACTCTGCAGTTCACCTAGGGCCCGGGAGTCTTTACCAGCACTGGACTTGTGCTTCAACCAGTACAACTAACAAATTGCATTAACTTTCATTTATTTTTTTATTTACTATAAATATAAGGCAGTTAATTTTTGTTTGAAATTAGCATTAGTATCTCTTTCCCTAGCAATGTAGTAGATATTGGGTGTAAATGATAAGTACAAAGATTGTCTTCTTCTTCTTAATGGTTTTCAAATTTTTTGTGTTTGTGAAT
Organism: Chrysolophus pictus; assembly: GCA_037305975.1. Classification (NCBI taxonomy): domain Eukaryota; kingdom Metazoa; phylum Chordata; class Aves; order Galliformes; family Phasianidae; genus Chrysolophus; species Chrysolophus pictus. The sequence goes on from CM074578.1 coordinate 36,283,487, forward strand.
GAAGATGATTTTTCTTCTAATGTTTATGAGCTGAAAATAACAGTAAAGTCATTGCTTAAAAGGTGAAGAGATACAAGAACAATAAAAGAACAAACAATATATATCAGTGTGAATACTGTAATGCAGATGCTTGTTTAGAGAAGCAAGTTTTCTCCCATTGGTTCTTGATTTATTAATTATACCCACTTGGGAAATGAATCCTCAGTAGGCTGAAGTATAATCATCTAGTTATTTAGTGGAGAAAAAAAGAAAAACAATACAAAACATTCCCACATGTAACAGTGCAGTATGTTACCAAAACATCTGAAATAAAAAGTATTCACCTTCCTTCTAAATTAGCTATATTATGGAGTGATTCTAAAAATGCCACTATATATCGGGTATATGGAATTTACTGGAAAGAAAATATAAGTAAATAGCTGATTTGATATTTCAATGTGTTCTGTGTGCTTCAGACACAAAATTAATTTGTCTGTGTTTTGGTCCCTGCATGTTGTTGCTGGTTTTGAATGAAGGAGGTTTAACTGAAGAAGCAAAGTATATTCTTGGAACAGAAAGCAAAACAACTGTAGAATGTTGGAATGTCTTAGCAGTAGTTGTTTGACATCAGTTATGTCAGTGATAATAAGAAATATTTTGTATTCTGTTATTACTTATGTAAGAAAAAAGATCTGTTCTTCAAAGAGGTGAGTACACCATCTGTGGCAGTAATGTGAGAATGTAACTTGTGAGAAGACATCATGTTTCCATCTGTTTTCAGAGAACCTTAAACAATGGCCAAATCCACTAAACTGTTTCTGCTGTGTGAATTTGTAAAGTGTGGTTTACAGTTTTTCATGGCTTCTGTGTCTGAACTTATGCATGCAAGTCTGGAGTGAATGTCTGTTGAGTACAACTGCCTTTGAATACAGACATGTCTGTTCTGCAGGGCACACACAGCATCAAAGGTCTGCTGCCATGATCAATTGTCATGTTGGCCATGTATGAAACCCTGTATATTGTGAAGCAGAGATAAGCTACATTTTTTTTTATCGAGACCTTCCATTTCTAAATACTGGCTTGGGGTATATTTAACACTAGATACTTTAAAGAGTAAAATGTGATAATACCTGGTTATCATCTCATGATACCTTTATTTTTTTGTATGTCTTTTTGCATCAGTGTTGTCTAGTAACAAGTCTTTTTTCCAATGAGTCAGTGTATCTCCAACCTGTCTGACTAACTAAGTTAACACTGACCTTTGCAGTTGCTTTGTATTCTTGCTTTGCTTTCCCCCTTTTCATGACATTGTCTTACAGGGTAGCTCATGAGGGTGTAGATTTTTAGGGGGTGGTTAACTGAAGGTCATAGGAAACTGGCATTTAAACAGTGAAGCCATGCATTCTTGATGTTCATGATTCTGGAAATTATACTTCCTCTTGGTTTTGTGGTGGCAAATCATCACTTGATAAATAAATGGAAATTAAAGGGTGTTTTTATTTTCTTATTGTATTTTATTTCTTGTGGATATACACTCTGAACTTTAACAGACCAAAAGGACTAATGATTCTGGTGGAGTAGCAGGGGGGTTGAAACTACATGATCATTACGTCCCTTTTCAATCCAGGCCATTCTATGATTTTATGATCCTCTGATTATTGGAACACTGGCCGAATGTCTGCCAGATCCATTGGGACTTCGGAGCAGGTTGCTATACAGAAATTTTCAGGAATTTGTTCTTTTTTTAGGAACTCGATAATCTTTGCTGACAAATCATGCAGTAGACAGGCACATATTAAAATTAGTGCCTATGAGCCATGAGTGAAGGAGCCTCCTTGGACACATCCTTTTATCATCTTGGAGTTGCCCAGGTGCTGGAAGTGAGAAGGCTGAGTTACAGTACACTAGTTCTGGACTAGCAGGAAATGTCTCTCCTGGAAGAAAAATCCTCAAGAGAGATGGAGAGGTGGATCTGAATCCTAAATCACCTGTGAATCCTTGGGACACCCCAGGAGAAAACCTGCTGTGCTCCCTCGTTGCACCACAGAGGCAGCCTCACAGGAGTCATCTGAGCCAGCACTCTCAAGTTTGATTTTGGCAGCACTCTTTGACCAGGAATCAGAACAAAGCTTCTCTGATTTTCCAAAGCAGGAATGTGACATCCGATTTTATTTTTGTCTTATAAAAAATATGTATACATATAACAGGTTTTCACTTTAAAATGGCATCAACCGCAAGATGGATGGACTGGAAGACACATATGTTTTATCTAGGAAATCCAAAGTTTTAAAAAACGTAGCTAAATTAATTGAGTAAAGAATGAATGTTAAATGTCTTATACGGATCAAGGATGAAAAGAGAGGCTGTGTTGCTTATATCATTTTCTTTTCAGGAAAAAAAAAAAGAGAAAACAAATCTATGTAAAGGTGTGAAGAAATGCTTATTTGAAGTAACCTTCCAAACTAATGGAAATGAATCTCTTTATGAATGTATAAAATTAATATTTTAAATACATCCCAGTTCTGTGTTAATTCATGCAAAGGATGAATGAAACAAGTTACAAATGGGGAGAGTGTCAAATGCTCAAATCAAGACAGACTAATATATTCTAAAAGATAATTTATACAACTAATCTGTCTCAGTATTTGGCATGTGTTTCTCTAAAGCTTGAGTGGTGGAACACTGGTGATTCATGGGCTAGAGACTTTCTGCACAAGGTGGTCAGCGTGCAGCTCACATGTGGAGTCCGAGGGAGATAGGTTTAAATGCAGAACAATTTTTCACAATTTCACAATTTTTCACAAAGGAACTTTTCAATTCCTTTGAACCTTATGTATCAAGCTTCTCTTCAGTGTTTTCAGACTCTGGCTACTCTACATCTGAACAAGATGAGATATATTGCTCATAGTCTGTAAGCAAATTACAGGAGAAATGTGACATATAAAGGCTGATGAGAATATCTACATCAACTAGGAGAATATATTGTTATTAAATAACCGCTCCTATATGTACTTTCAAAACTTTGTTTTGCCAATACTTTATCCCCCCCCCAGACAAACAAACAAACAAAAAAAGCAAAAGAGAACCAAAATATGCAGAGAGGATTCTGACCAAACTGAGAAGGGAGATGGAAGCAACATCACACAACTTACATGCCATTAGGGGTGTAAGGAAACACTAGGGAGGTGTTTTTATAATATTTTAAAAATATGTGTAATTTAAAATAATTGAATTAGTTCATACAACTTTGCAGAAAAACTTCAGTAACTGTTCTGATTACTGTCATTAAAGATCAGATGGAGAACTAACAGTATCCCCTTATACTAATAAAAGTGGAAGCTGAACTTTTACAAATTCGCTGCCATTAAAGTGTGCAGCATGTGAAATACCTATTAAAGCTTACAATGATAATTCTCCCTCTGCCCCAGCTCTTTTTTTAATCCATTTTTCATTTCCCTGACTGTTTGACCTTCTTGAATGATACTATAATTTACTGAAGGGTCAGAAAGTCACAGGGGGCCCACATAAAGCAAGACAAATGAAGATAGGGTTTCTTAGCAAATTCAACACATTTCTAAGGGCTACTTTATACTGTGCACAACACACCAGTCCTGTTTACAAGAAGAGCAGATTAAAGTTTGCTTTATACATATTAAAGGTGCTTTTTTATAGTCTTCAGGGGAAAAAACTTCTTTGCAATCTTTGCATTCCAAATTCCATAACCAAATGCCAAGACTTTTCAGATCTGCCAAGTTCAAAATCTAAGATTTCAGGTCCACTTGCCAGCTCACATTTTCCATTTGGCCAGCCCTGCCAGTAACTGGCCCCCAGGATACCTCCTTATGAGGCTTGGTATTTAATTTAATTTTTTGTTTTTCAAACACTATTGTTCCATAAACATGAAAGCCCAAAATTTCAAGATAAATCCAGCCTAAGCAGAATCCCCTTTTCTTTCTGAAATGTCTCCATGACAGTGCCCACTTTGAGGGTAACTTGGGAAATGATATCTGACTTAGTGAAGGGAGCTTATTTGTTACCTGCAGTGATATTTCTTTGTGAATACACATTTGCCAGGGGAATACTGTTTCTTTGCTTAGATAGTGAGGATCTCTTTTTATTTCTCTCCTTACTGTGCATGCCTAATTTGCTTTACTGTTAATGAGAGTCTAATATGTTCTTTGAAATGGATAAAAAAACTTCTATGCAACTGATAAAACAGAGCTTAAAGAGACAGGGTGACAACACTTGAGGCAGAGTAAAACAGTTGTCTAGCTGTGAGTTTAATGCTTGCCTACCACTGGAGTCAAACAGAAAACTGTGGGCTTTTTTCCTTTTTGTTATGAAAAGACTGCTTGAAAGAGAGGAATGCTAGAAATAGAGAGGCAGAAGAATTGAGCTTTAACTAGATTTGGTGTGTGATGCATGGAGTGATTCCCTAAAACAAATAAATTAAAACTATTCAAATCAGAACAATGGGAATAGTTGGTTTCTCTGGATTATACTGACATTCTTTCAGAGCTCATCTCTTTTCTCTGCTATGATCTCATTGTGATGGTGACCTTCTAGACCAAACCTGGATAATTTAAATCAAGTGAATGCTTTCTCTTGTTCAGCCATCCCCTAGTAGACCACTGATTCAAACTTTCAGGAAATTTTGTGGCAACAAATCACCATGACACACTTATTCTTGCAATACTCCTTGTCCACCCTTAGAGAAGAGCCATGACTTAGCATATGAAGTGGTTTACCTTTCACCCCAATTAATGTTTTTATAATGAGTACCAAAGGAAGCAATGATGTTTTGCCACTTATTATCGAGTGTTGCTGGGGCAATCTATGAAACTGAAGACTTAGGTCAGTGGCAGCACTGACATGATGGCAATCACGATGCTGAGGTTTAAGCCTTACTACGATGATGAATAAATGGGTCAATTTAATTTCCAAAACTATCAGTCTGAAGCTGTGAGGATCAGAATGAATGAGATACAAATGTTCAGGGCTTTTGCTGATTTGGCAGAGGTTAGACTTGGTATTCTGGCCATTTTTGAGCCTACTCAAATATTACTTAAAAAAAAACAGTGAAGAAATAAAGTAAGAAGTTACAATTGTGTTTTGTCTGAAAGCTGAAATTGTACCTGCATTCTTTTTAAGGGCATTGATAAATATTTTTTATATTGTTATATAATAAGGCATGTGATATTCTACAATGTTTTATGTTTTAGGTTGTCAGTAGATTCACTGAATTACTGTCCACAAATGCACAACTTTCCAGATGGCAATATTCAGCCTTCTCAGTTTTAAGAAATGATACCATCTGAGATGTTATTGCACACTCTAATCCAACCCCCTTTTGTTATCTTTTATAAAGTGTAGTAATGCTTAAACTTAATTTAAAAATACCGGGCATAGGGGTAGAGGCAGCTTAAAGACATCTGACAAAAATTACATTTCTAAGTAATTCTTTGGATTTCTTATGTAGAAATAGGCCACTCTGGGAAAGCTATGATACAACAAGAATAAATGCCTTGTGTAGAAATTCAATACATGCCACACTGACTTAAAATAAACCTTGTCTGCTTGAGGTATAGTGACTAATAGCAGTGGATGTCCATGCAGGTGCTATTTATATGAAGAATTCCCTTCTTGCAGTCCATTATTTTCTTTTTCTGGCTTTTTTTTTCTTGCTATTACATCAAGTCATCTATGCCAGCAACCAGATTCATTCTATCTGAGGGCAGCTTTTCCTAAAAGACCTACAGAAAGAAAAAAAAAAAAAAAAGGAAGGATGAGTATATAAGCATATATTTTATACTTTTCTTCAATTATTTCAAGTATTAATTTAATCCTCCTCATTCATTTATCAACCCCCTTTTTACACTAGGGAAGTAATTAATCCCTGCTCCTTCTTTGGAAAAATGTCATTAACCTCTTTTGCTCATGATAACTGAACAATAGAATATCCTTCCACTGGGAAAAAATAGAGGGCCACATTAATTGAAAGAAAGGTGTTTTGAGGAGGGAAAAGCCTTTCCTCCTATGTTGTAGGTGGCAGTCACTCAGTCTGTGTCTAGATTACCAGCTTGGGTTACCTGGCTTCATGGATCTTGATGAGCCTTGCAGCAGCATCTAATTACCCTTTGGTATGGTGGGAGCAGGACTACAGCAAAAAGCCTTGTCTGCAGCACAGAAATTATCCATCACAGAGGGATGTTGGTGGCTCAGAGCTCTTCAAATTGTTGCTCAATCTGTACTGTGTCAGAACTAAAACCATGGGCTGTGATGTGTCCCAGTCCACAGCATAAGATCAAATGCAGATTTAGCCCCTGGATTTCAGCTTCCTTCCCTATAAAAAATAACATTTGATTTGACTTTCAGGATATCCATGCACTTATAATTATTTAATTTTAGAAATAATCTCACATCAATACAATTAGAGAGAAAGATTATACAAATTTAAAATGCCATGTTACGAAATGTTTAATCTTGAAGTGTCTTTTTCAAGGCTGACAGCTGTCAAATTTCAATATTCATTAAAAAATTATATAGTTAGGCTAACACATTGCCACAACTAACAAACAATCTCAATCAAAGCATTGGTTTTCCCTGTGGCTGCATTTTGAGATGAGATATACCAACTCTTCCCTATGTTTCCTTGTTAGCATGTCTATTTTTGTTGCAGGTAGTCTTTGAAGCACACTGAATGTTGGCCATTTTTGTGCCCAGACAGCTGGAAGCTCACACACATCAAGCTTCGCAGCTGACTGCATCAGCAGGCAGACAGGATGGCAGAGCTGTATCACACGGATGCGCATTCTTGCGAGCAAAACCAGAAGAAACCGAGTCAGACTGATTTTAGGAAACACTGGTTTTGACATCATCAATTTAATGCCTTATGGTTCGTGGATACACATTGCTTCTGAAGCCCTGTGGGCAAGTTTCTGATTCTTTCTGCTCTGCATAATGAGAAGCTCTGGCTCTCTGAGCTCAGTTCTCCTTCTGTTTTACAGACCCCTGAAATCCATCCAGTTTCACAGGCCATCTTCGTACCTATGTTCTTATCAGAAAGGATGCTGAAGCAGCTGTGGGATGAATTATCTATTTATTTATTCATTACAAATGTTTCTTTGACCTGGCAAACTGTGGTGTGCTGGGAGAGCCTTTATGTCACTCATGTTACCTCTTATCCTACACAGGACTCGCAGAGGATTTAAAGGTCATTTGAAAAGCAGCCTTTTGCTCTTTGACGACCCTTTCAATATTAGCCTGCAGTTTTGTTTTACAAAGTCATCATTATTAGCTGTGTTCATGGCTACTGCTATTTTCCTAGGATTGCAGAGAAACTTGAGATACTAATTGCAATGAGCTAATTTGGCAATACTGTGTGAACTTCCTTAAGGCATTAGTTAAGAATATACTTTATTTTACACAAAGAGTATTTGAAAGAGGGAACAGACTGCAAAGGCAGCAGAAGGTATGCTTTTGTACTCCTATACTTAAGAGTAGATGGTATAATTAGCTTACAATGGCAGTTGAATATATTTCTCAGAAGGAGAAAAGAACATACAGAATTAAACAGTAACTTTAGCTTAATGATAATCAGTGATAATGATGATAATAATAATAGTACTTAGAACTTTAATGTAGAGATTTGCATCTTGAAAGTGCTATGCAAAACATTGACTTAATTACTGTCACCTCTTCAGGGAAGGTAGGTATTATTGCCCTGACTTAATAGATAGGGAAATTGAGATATAAGGAAATGAAATGACTTGCCAAAGGCTCTGCAAGAGCCTGTAGAGGGATTCAAACTTTCCATGTCCCTTTGCCATTTGCGTTATTATGCCAGGATAATTATGCACACTTTAGGTCTGCTTTGTGCTTTTGCAACTTGAGCCCGAGTCCTTTGAAATTAGAACTGTGTGTATAGTGTTTTGAAGGTTTTCTTTTTCAATCAGAAAGTGATTGGAAAACATACTTTAATACGATTTTTTTTTCTCTCTGGGTCAACATGAAACATAGAGGCAAACATTTCAGTTTTGCTTTTAAAGTTTTTTTAAATTATTTTTTTTTAATACGGATGAATTTCTAAAAGAAACGGCAGAGTTTTGTATAGAATAAGTCAGGAAAGAAAAGAGATTTTTCCAAAATTAATTTTACTATTAATCTTCTGGGGGGGAGAGATTGATGGAATTATTTTCCACATTTCAAGTTTATTAACACATTCTCAGATCTGCAGACTGCGGGTTTTTGTTTTTTTGTTTTTCTTGTTTTTTTTAATTTGTATCTAGTAGATACATTCTGTCTGGTTCTACTTAAAATCAGTGTGAATCTTTCTGCCTCAAGTATTTCTTCTCACGGAAGGACTGGGGATCAGCCCCGTGGCTTGATTATTTGCAGAGTGTATATTGAGTCAAATGATGTAGCAAGGATTAACATAAACAGTTTTCTGACCACAACCACAATTGAATGTGATGATGAGACAGTGTAAGATGAGTTTTGTTCCATGAAGATAAAGAGAAAGCATGAGTTTTTAATTTTACTTGTTTCCCTGTGTGAAAGATGTTAAAACTAGGATACAGGAATCAGTTTTGCTTTGACTGTGTGTATTGTGTTTTTAGCATAGATCTTGTGGGCACTACAGTTCTGGTTAATTAAGTCTGAGCCATAGTTCACTTCTTAGATAAGAAATGTTATTCCGTATCTGTAGAACATAAAGCAGTAATAGATGTCAGCATCTGCATCTGTGGGATTTAGAAGGAGCTTTTGATAATTGTTTTCTTTGCATCCTACATTCTGTCACCTTCACTTACCAGCAGATCACTGCACACAAGCTTACAGGCATTTAAAGGCTACATGTTCTGAACTCTTCTCTGTGAACAGGGTGAGATGCACCTCAATACTGGGAGTCTTTCTGCACACAGCTGGTGTCTCATTTATGTGTTTTGAGTACCTACGGGGTGTGGGGGCATTTGCTGGTGCTCCGAATGGACATGACATTCAGAGGTAACAACTTCATGTCGCGTTATTGATTTTTGCATTGTACCAGCACTCATTTCTGGATATATGAATCCCTTGCTGAGCCTCTGATGATAGTCTGACCTAAAGCTTCTGAAGATTTTAGTAAATGAACTTCAGGAGTGCTTATCCTGTTTCCAGAACAACATAGTCCAGTTCACTCAGCTAATCAAAACACTAAGCATTTTATCCAACAGGATTTCACCAGGGTTTTTGTTAAAGGATTTTGATTTTTATATATATATACAGCCATGAGTGAACATAGCAGCAGAAATGAGTATCATTGAGAAAACTGTGGAGAAAGTTCCTAAAAGTCTTCCTTTGCATTTCCTTTCTGCAGGAGTTTTACATTAAATATTTTGTAACAGTCCCAGCTTTCCAGTCAGAGTAAGCATAAAGAAACTATTTCTATAAAGCGGAAACAGGTAAAGAATGGCTGGTTACCCAGCTCACATTTAGAAAAATTGCTTTTTTCAACAAATTGTTTAAATGGATAATACAGGCTAAAATTAGTCCCAGGTTTATTTAGCAAATCATTTCAACTAAGTTATACATTCAAGGGAATCACAATATAACAGTTAAGCTAATAGAAATGTGCATTCTTTCATATAATTGGTGAGATTTCTTTACTGCTCTAATTATTAAAACTAGAAGTGGCTTTTGGGAGGGAAAGTATGAATGAAATGTTAAATTCGGTTTGTTTTGTCAGTCCATATTAGAATACCAGAGATGAGTTGTTGTGCCCACATAGTTTAACAGACTCTGGGCTTTGAGCAGTACTATGCAAGAGGTGAGACATAATGGAATGGAACAGGAAATAAGCACCTAAAAATGAGATTGTGCTGTAATATATGTTGATCACACAAGGTGGCAGAATGAGCTTAGGGCTATCTGAGAAGTAAGAAGCAGTGAAGCATCATCTCTTTCAGTCAACAGCATATCTTTTCTTGCCCTACGAATATGCCAAGATGCTTCTGCACATGTAGAGAGATGGAAGGAAATGTTTTAATGTGACATTTTTTATCATTATCCAGGTTCTTCAGTTTCCTTTGGAGATATAATGGAGACTGTTCAAAGACTGTGGCTAGCTTTGGAAATTAATAATCATACAATATGAACCTCCTCACATTTTCTCTTGTATTGAAAATAGTTTACTTCTATTGATACATTGATTCTCTAAGTGGGGTTGAAATCTTCAGATGAAGGACAGCTACGAGAACAGGCAAGTAGGGAACATTTCGTTTTTCATTATTGATTTATGGCTAAATTTACTTCTATTGCAAGTGAATGAAACTCTATTGACTTTTCTGGTGTTGTATTTACTTACAGAAGCACTGAGAATGGCAGGTAGATACATGCGTCTGAACTGAGGACAACTCAAAGAAGAGAAATTAGAGTTCAAGGCAAAGAGAAAGGGCTATTCTGCAGCAATTTCTGTGCTACTGCTTCGGCCAATGGATTGAAGAATGATGTAGTGATGCATCTTTCTGCACCTGTACCTCTCCTTGGGTCACCTCTGAGCCTGCCCTTTTAGCAGTCACAGGAAAAGTGCTGAGCTATGTCTCCAGAAGGTTTTGATAGCATGCCTTCTTAGTTTGCTCCTCTGGATCTATGTGGCAGCCAAGTGGTGTACCAAAAAGATGGAGAATTTCAGCTATGGTCAGGGACTAGTTCCAGTCTTGTGTACTTAATGTGAATTGCACCAACAGTGCATAAAAGTAATCCACGTGTTGAACTCAGTTAAGTTTGGTTGTTTGAAGAAAGAAACATGCCGCTGTATGATGTATTTTAAAAGTAGCTGAAAATATATCCTGCAAGTGAATTTAGTCCTATCTAGAACTAAATTAAGTGACTGGTCAGAATATTCTTATGAGTAAGACTTAAGGATAGGGATCTGTTCATTCCCCCTTATGCAATACATATCTAGAAGCTCATTAGAAGCTATTAGAGCTTATTCAACCTTGCAACCTTTTCAGCAGATGTTCAGCTGTTTGTTTTTCCTCATTGCCTGAAGATATTTGGCTAAGCATTAAAACAAGACTGGAGTAGGTCAGAAAAGCATTTGTTTTCCAGAAAAAAATAAACTAGGAAGCAAAACAGATGACAATTAATATTAAAAATGTCATCTGTAATATATTGAGAACTGGAGAAGAAGAATTAAAAGAAAATTTGAAATTTAGAGCTATAACAAACACTGGATTTTCAATCTGTGTCTTTCCACAGACAAGAGGTTATAAAATGATAAAAAAAGAAAAAAAAGAACTAAGAGAAAAAGGCAAAGAAAAGTAAAAAAGGTGAGTTCTGGATTTTTTTTTTTTTATCAACTGCATTTGCCTTTGGCCCTTCAGTCACTCATGGGAGCCATAGTCTGTGACACTCAGCACAGCTTCCTGAATGGGCTATGGTCATGTCTAAAAAAGATTTTTTTATCCCATAGCTGAACTCTGGGCTTCAGCCCGAAGAGCTCCCTGACCCCCTGCTATTGTCTCCAGATTAACCCAAGGTCAGTGCCCTGTCTTTCAGCTGGAAGCTGCTACCTCTCAGCTCAGCCTCAGTAATTGTGTGATGTCTCCTCTGCCATCCCACTGCAAATCCAGGGAGGTTATTTTTAATTGCCAGTGGTTTTAACTTACCTGCTCGAATGTACAGTGCACAGCCTTGAGTCACTCGCGCGTACTTCTCAGCCTAGATCAGGTAACTGAGTGGAGATAGCTTCTCAAAATGCCTCTCTGCTGTGACTGCCTGTGAGTCCTCCCTCTTCTTTTCAGTACAAAGTCAGGCACTAACAGCCTAAACCACTGCAGAGATGCTTTGAGTTAAACTGCTAACCTTGCACTGAAATGGACAAAAAATGCTCACTTATACCTGCTCTTCACCACCTCTCAATCGTTAATTACTGCCTCTCAGTCTGATTTTTCTCACAGCAGTCTGCTGCCGCTTGTGCTGCATACATAGCAAAGTGTGAGTTCCCTGGGAGATGCAAGCTGGGGCTGCGAACCTGTGCAGATAGAGTAGGAGAGTAATAGCAGGGTCAGCTGGTGAGCTGGGGCACAAACTGGGCTCAGACTGGGCTTAGCATTTTGGGTATCATCTATCACGGTACACCAAATCTGCTGCATGCAGATGTGACCCCCGCTTGTGCAAAACATATGAGGGTAAAGCACACTGTCTCTATGAGTACTGAAATAAGCTTTGGCTATTGCACTGTAGCCCTTTCGTCCCATAAGCTGTATATAGAGATCTACTGTACCTGGACAGACTGCTGTAGCCTGGCAGGGAAACAGAGGGTAGATGTTTGGACTCTCACATATGCTGTGTCTATAAGCACGGATACATATTATGTGCTGCTGGAGTGATGTGCAGTTACACACAGCAGACAGGATAAAAACATACTATGGGGTTTGTGTGGTCACTGAAAATGCTCCCATTTCAGAATGCTGCTGGAAAGCTTGTAAGGCAAATGCATATGGATGACCCCGGTGTCTGGAAAAATGTGCTGTGAAAAGGCTGTATTGGACTGGAGGTGATTCTGAGCTGCAGACAGTCCCTGACAGCCTTTGTAAAGTGATATGAAGCAAAATACCTTCGAGAGCAAGGAAATCATTCTGTGCTGATTAATGCGAGTGTTGCTGGTATTGATGGTTCAGCTGCCTGTACAAAACAAATGTGGGTAATCAGTTCATCTTGAAATAACTTGTACGACTGAATAAAGGAAGTTGTTGCCTAATCTATTTCATACTAATTGCTCCATGCCACAGATTCTGGGCCTGATTCAATACGAATTGACACAAAGGAAAGGTACTCTACTCACTGCAACTGCGATAGCGTTCAGATCAAAGCTTCTTTTGAAAGGGAGCAAACACAGCATGGTAAATTAATGTTCATCTGCATCTTCACTATCTGTTTTTTGAGAAAAAAGACAGACTTGACTTTTTGTGTGCAGCCAAATGAGTCGCAGCACTTGCACGCTGAATTGCAGGCCAGCAAAGCCAACTTGAGCACATCAAAGCTTCAGCAGACTCCGTTGGCTGCTGTCCACCACAGACCACCCTGGTTGGGTGTCCGATGCAGAGTGCTAACTAGATTGTTGCTGCATGGAGCCATTTACCATCCAAAAAACATTTACTGCTTACGAAGCATTCGTCAAAAAAAGTCACACTGGGATCATACCTGTGGCTTGAGCTATTTAAACGTCTTTAAAAATCTGTCCCTTGAGAGGATTTAACTCAGCAGGATTCAGACTGCAAAGGCTCACAGCATCAAAGGGACCAAAGCGTCAATCCGTCTCTTCACGCCTAAAGACATAATAGTATCATGCTCCCCCCAAGAGGGGGTACTGCAGAGAAATTTCCAAGCTCTCAGCACCCAAACTAGCTGGCTCTGGAAGCAGATGGAGAATAATTATAGCAGTGTCGAGCTGCACCTGAACTAATTAGCTCTGCTGAGAAACAGGGATTGAATTTAATAATGCATGTTCTGCCATACCAAAAAGGCTAGACTGCCTTTGAGACCCATGCGAGTGTCTCTGTATGGTGCTGTGCTGAACTCTGTGGATGTACTCTGAAAGTCAGCTTGGAGCTTTTTTGCCATAATCCACTGCACAATGTAGATATCACCTTGTCGCAGCATTCAGGTACCATTGGCATAATTACTCCTAAGCTGTCATTTACCCCCTGACTATTAGTTTAGCATGCTAACTTCTGCATATGCTCAAGATCTTGCAGTTCAGTCTCACCAAAATATCAAGATCTACCTCTAGGACTGCTGTGGCCTTTTTCTAAAGCCTTGAAGGATTCAAAATGAGACCCTCTTTGCAGTGGGTCTGATGTTACTGGCATGGTCAAAACATAAAATGTATGACAGTTGGGAGAGAGAAGTAGAAGACACAGGTTCAGATCTGTGCTCTGGAGCAGTAATACCTATCAGATACGAACATAAAATCCCATCTTAAATATGTTTCCTAATAGCTATGCCTAATGCCAGTCTCTCTGGCTCCAGTCCTCTGCATATCATATTATTTCTACAAAGAGGATCTACCCACTCCACAGGGAACTGGGAGTTGGGCTGAGGCTCCAGATATGTGTCACTCAGAAGCAGCAATTTGACCCCATCTCCTATGCCATCAGGGATGAAATAAGTCCAAGGCTTTCACGTCTGGCCTTCTACTATTGTTCTTTTAAAAGGGATCTGTATCACTCAAGTGACTGATGCTGTTAAGGTGTTTAATGGCTGTAAGTGTACAGAGGCTATGCCTCCCTGGACACACATAAGCACTGTTCACTTCTGCTGAAATCTACTTTATGCTAGTTCGATCTTAGCAGCTTTTGTTGACTCCTCACCTTGGTGTCATCTATGGAAAACTTGTGCAAGAACTGTACAAGGAAGGAGTAAGACTATGAGAGAAATGTTACATTTCTTCATTCTGTGAAGCTTAATTATGATCTAGAAAGTGAAAAATGAAATTGAAACCTTGAATTACTTAATACCTTTTGAAAATTTTAGGCACGGTTCATGACTTTAGATAATTTTTAATGTAGTTCCTTTAGACAAATTTAATGAATCAAATTGCAACTGCTGATTCAAGTATGCACACACCTCCAGAGCTAAGAGTTCTAATTATTTCTTCAATTTTATAACACATAAGCTTCAGTGTTTTCATCCAAGGAAGATTATTTTTGGTAGCTTTTACTGATGCATCTTACTGGACACATTTGTTGCAGAGGTAGGTAGCTCTCTCAACAGAAACTCAGAATACCTTTGATCTTACTGCAGAATCATTTTTTCCTGCCATTCTGCTAATGGGATCTGAAATAAAATCTCCTAACTAGGAAAAGACATGATTTATAAGGTTTGTAATAGTTGTGTGGAATTCAATTGCCTGCGGAGGAAACACAGGAATCGTTATTTTCCATCCTCTTCCTGCATTTACTCTGCAACATATTTGGCTCAAATAATCCATTTCTAAAAATATCTGTGTGGTAAGCGGATGAGGGGAGTCTTTATATACAATATTGCATTTGTAATAAGAGAAAGGGAGAGATGTGAAGAAATGAAGAATTCCCAAGTCAAAGATCTTCCCTCATGCTTCTCTCGGTATGGCTCAGTGGCAGACTACATCTATTACAGGAGGAAAATAGAATTGCAACCTCTCCCTAAATAATTAAATGAATACTTAACTTGCAGGTTTAAAACTTACAGTATATTATAAAACAATTATATTTCCTTTGCATGAAAAGGCAAATTGCCATTCAGCTTCCTTCGTCATCTGTTTGCGTGAGTCTGGAGCAATTAGAATGAATATATTGCAGGTGCAGTATCTCAGGAAACTGCAAAAAGCTGTGCTGCAGTTTTGCACCATAGAGGGGTGTCTCAGCTCCTGGAAGAGCTGAAAACTGGAGAGATGTGAACACCTGAAATGTGATTTTAAAATCATAATGAACACCGATAGATGTCTATATAATAGACACAATAAGAAAGCTGTATTTCCTCACAGATTGTACTGTTGCTCATTTTATTTAACTGGAGAATGCAAACTAATAAATTTTAGATTGTGGATTACCATCCTTTTTTTGCCCAGTTTATCTTTCTAACTGTAATAGAATTTTTTTTTTTTACTGGCAAAAGAACGTGATAGCTTTGATATTATCTCAAGATATCATCCTTTTCCAATGGTATATATTTTTACTTTTTCTTTAAGACAAGCTACTTAGGAGATTCCTTAGCCCTAGATTTTTTGCTATCATTTTATTGTATCTAACTGTTCATGTAAAATTGGAACTTGTACCCCACTCCAAGATTCCTTTTAGTTTTTATGTGCAAATTCTTCATAAATTCAGATGAGCATGGTAAGATAAATGTTTCCTAAAGCCAGATCAGAAAGTGGCATATGTGGTGATTTTTCTTTTTCTGGTAGGGTGATACCAATCCACATCTGCTTAGGATTTGACCCCTAGAGCTATCTGACCTGATAATCATTTCTGCTGATGCTTCATTTGCAAGAGCAGAACAGAGGGATCTCAAAGACCATGGCAATTATTCATACATGGTTTGATGCCCTTTTATTTCACCACAGAAGCTTAAAGGAGCTACCATGGTAATAAGATTCAGGCCCACCATTTTACCTGCATGAAATCACTATTCTGATGAATTATATTGATATGGAACATTTCCTTCCTTGCAGATATGAAGAAAAAAATTCATACTGGGGACAAAACCCAGTACAATGAAATGTTTGTGCTTGAATTTCCAATAGCCACTATGGAATTCCAGATAGCTGCACATGTATAAGGACGAATGAGCACATCCACTTACCTTGAATTTTGGGAAGTGGTAAATGAGGAGGAATTGCAAATATCAGATCTGAAAAACAGTCTTTGGAAGAATTGAGTTTTCAGGTTGTCAGTGTGTTGAGTGATCTGCTCCATGTATCTATAAACATAGCAACAGCAGCTACCATCCCTTAATTTGAGCTGTACAAACACACACACTTTAGTAGGGTGAAAGAAGGAAAAAGGGCTTACTCTGAAAGGGAAATATCAGGAAGATATCACATGCAGCAAACTCCTGTGGCAATCAAGACTTCTGACAGGATAAAGACTTTTTTTTGTAGATAGCATTCCTAAAGACACAGTGGCTTGGTGGGATGTTATATGAGAAGAAGATACATATTACTTTGGTGTTTTACTGTGTGCAGCACAAATTTTTTCAGTGTATGTTTTTCATCTTGAAATACAGGATGGTTTCAGCACTACTCTGAAATTTTAATGCTTACTGTTAGAAATATATTTATTTTCATACTATCTTGAGCTGAGAGAAAATCTTTCTGTATTGGTTATGAAGTAAGAAAATTTGTGGGCTCTGTGGCACTACCCCTCGGTTTTGTCTCCGGGTTCTCCACATGGGTCTGTAGCTAATGTTGTAACACCTGTCCTATATTTCAAGTGTAGCAGGAGGCCTTTCGAGCAAACTATCATTTAGAGAAGAGCTAGAGATTGCACAGTCCCCTGTGGCTCTGGAAAAAATTTAATGGAGTTGGAGACTAATCCCCTCACCAATGCTCTGTGGAGCACAGGGAGCAAATTTCCTTACCTCAGAGGAAGAAGTCAAATGTTCTCCAAGGGGGACCTTGGCCAATTTTTCCCTTTACCTCCCTCTGGGGTGAGGTTTTCTAAGGGAAAGACTGAAGATTGACCCTACGGAAATTAGAATTTGAGAAGACCTATTATAAAATTGATTTTATTTCCTTGTCACTGCAAAGTTGTTCCCCATAGCATGTTCTCTAGTGATTTATCTAAGAGTTTCAAACGTCGTAAGTACCAGTGGTTCTGCATTTCCCAGGCCTATCTCACTGACAGATGGCATAGAGATGGAGTTCACGAGGTACAGCAGAGATAAAAAGAGAGATATCCAAATAACATAAAGATGAAAATTCATTTTTACAGTGAGAGTACACTGCTTGGGAGGATCAGGAATGAAACCAGCAGTATTTTGCGATATGTAATCTGGATGATATAGTAGTTTAGCTACATTTAAAAACAGTGAAATTTGTGTCTGACACAAACCAATTACTTAAAAAGTTACATTTCTTTAGATCTCTTGAAATTCCATTTTCACTCTTTCTTTGTAGTATGTTTGCATAATATGTAGGAGAAAAATCCCTTATTCCTTCTCTTTCCTTCCTCTGTTCTCTTACAAATGTCTTTCTCTGTGCAATCCCAACCCACACAGCCTTCTTCAGAAGCAGATTTAATGAGAAGTATTACCAGGTATGATGTTCTCGAAGAATCTCTGATCTCTTGAGCAACATACTGTGAGATTTAAAACTCCAAAGGATTTACTATTAAAAACAAAACAAACAAACAAATAAACAAATAAACTTTCAACAGCTTACAACCCCTGGAAAACAAAATCCAAAACATTCCAAGTTTCAGTTACCATTTCTTACTGCCGACATTATTGGAAAGTCTACTGTCTGGTTCCATCTTGCTGTCCAATTGCCTTCTTCCTATTCTGTCTTAAGCAGCCACAGCAATATCACATCTCTTCTGCTGCTCATCCATCCAATACGGGTGTACAGAAGAGATTTAATACTAGATATACTATCTTTTCTAGCTTAACTCTGCATGTGAAATTTGTAATTTGCTACCTATTTCTATTTGATATTGACTCTGAAAATTTTACACAGACAATAAATGCAGTAGTGAAATCAGTCTTCAGATTTCTCTTTTCATGGGGCGCCTTTATTTTTGTTTCATTGCTTTTGCTTTGTTTGTTCAAATTAAGTATTTATTGCTTTTAAAAGAAGAATTAACTCTCAGAAAAAGACAATAAAGGATTTATTTGATGATAAAAAATGTAAATCTTTCTAGAAACTTCAGAAGGATTTGAATATTAATGCAGATCAAATATAGAAATATATGCAACTTGAGTATAGTTTCATGGAATCAGGAAGAGCTGTGGAGTCAGAGTAGGAGTAATCCTTATTAGGATGAAGTTTTGATATTGATAAGTAAGAAACATAGTACCTCAATTTTTCCTCTTACTTAAATCTCTTCATTCTTTTGTGAAAGGATAAGAAAGAATGACAAGTCACTTCTTTGAAATACAATGCTGGATAAGTAATTAGAGAAGAAGGAATAGGGAATAAGATAGTAGTAACACGAAAATAAAATCAGTTGCATAATATATATTTTCAGTTTCTAGTTCCATAGGTTCAATCATTAGTCCCTCTTGTAGAAAAAAATAGATAATTAATTATAGAAAATTAATATTTTACTATTTTTAATATTTTAATAAGCATGGATAGCCCCTTCTCCTGTGGTTCCCTCAGGATAACTCTTCTCTCTCAATATGAATTCTGGTATAATGAGAGCTTAGTACTCAGTATTCTTAGTTTAATACAGCATACAAACTCAAATAGGTGTTTAAAGAACTTAATTTTTTAATCTGGATTTTATTCTTCTCAAAATATCACTGAAATAAAGTAATGTCCTCACTCAACAATGAAAACAAAAAAATAGAAATATATTTGGAAAAAAAGAGAGAAAATGGAGAGTTGAGATTCAGCACTATTCTAAGTGATCCTTTCCAATGTTTAGATTTTTTTCGATTATGGAATGGTAATTTGTGAAATTTCATAGGTTATGTTATGATAGCAAAGAGAGGAATATGGGTATATTTCAATTCTTGCTTCACACCTAAAACGTTGTACTTCATTTTGCCATTATTTGATTTCATTTTTATCATTACCACACCCCACTTCCATTTGGCTAACCTTTCCACATACTGTCCAGTAACAAAAGTGGATGGGACTGGAAAGATTTGTCATTGAAAAATTCACAAGATACAGTGCTTGATATAATAGGGTCGGATTGCAAAAACTCCTCAAAGACGTAGTCCTTTGCTACATGAAGTCCTGGGTTTCCCTACCTCTACCTTCCAGAGAAAAGTCACTCTACATATATTCCACTTTTCAGTCTCTTTTTTTTCTTTCTTTTTTTCTTTCTTTTTCTTTTTTTTTTCTTTTCTTTTTTCTTTTTTATTTCCCCCAGAGAGCTAGAAATCCTTGAAGATCCACATTTAAGAGAGTGGGATAGGTGATGCACAGCCAAGGGAGCCCAGACACTAGATTATTCCTCTAACACTTTCTTCAAATACCATTTCTTCTCAGTCTTAACATTACTGTCTTGAAAGAGATTTCAAGTTTGCCCAGTACAATGACTTTGAAAGTCTGCATATGACACTTATTTGTTCTGTGCTCTAAAATCATTTCTGAAAATTCCCTACCCCCTTTATCATTTGGCATCCAGGTTTCTTTCTCTTGCTGTGTTCTAGGACATGCTCTCAGCTAACTAGTGAAAACCTCTGCAGGATGTTTTGCTCATTAGAGAGACATTTTGATGTAAGAGAAATATTTTCCTTTTTATTTTAAAACGTCTTATTGGATAAATTGTATACAGATTTTCCTGAGATGTGTTTTGAGGGCAGCTGCTTGGAAAATGAAGAACAGAGACTTCAGATCTCTGAAAATAATAGAAGAGCGTGGAGAAATTTTTATTACACTCTAATGATAAAGCAATCTGAAACAGTATCATTAAAAGATACTGGTAATGGAAGTGTGAGTTTATTTGTCTAAAAAAAAAAATACAACAGCTTGTGAGGTAATAAATAATGAATTGTTACTAAGGAGTACATCTGTCTCTAAAGGGAAAAATGTCTTGCAGAATGCATCATGCATCTGTACTGATGAAATTATTAAAATAAGTACCTTTGAGATAAGAGGATACTATAAAGAAGAGCAAATGAACAGAGGGCTAGCAGGCTTTTATGCTAATTAAATGATGGACGTACAAAGAAGAGACAAATTGTTAATATATGCTAAACACACAAAATCTAGAAGACCATCTGATATATTCTGTCAGAGACAAAACAGGTCTGTTTAATTAAGGGCTGTAATATTGCATGTATGCTTGCAGGCAGAGATAAGGTAGCTAATCTAGTTTTTCCTGAGGTACACTCTGTCTTTTTAGTGCTTAAATTTCAACCTTAAAATGCTCCTAATGCTGCTGTTTGTATGGGATTGTTTTCTGGCACAAAGCTGGTTCCCTGAGAGAAAGAGACGCATTTCCAAATAATAACTGTTTGTCAGGAAAATAGTTTTTCCTCCTTGGCTTTAATGCAGACCTTTCTTTTACAGACAGGTTTCTTGAGGCTCATGCTGTCTTATTTTTAACGGCAAAAATATAAAAGGAGGGAAAATACTGACACTTGGCCATTCCAGATGAGACTGGAATAAAAGCTCATTTGAATAACCGCCCTACTGATCTGTCATGCTGAGCTGAGACATGCCTCAGCAACCTCCAGAAGACTCCAAATGAAGTCCTCGGATAAGGAACAGGACAAAAGAGTGCCTGCAGCCCGCACGTGCCTTGGATCTGCTTGCTGAAATGCGTCTGCTCAGGAGAGAGCTGAGCACAGCCTTGCAAAGGAATTTAATTTGCTGTATTACACAGAAACATATGGCTGAAAGCCTACAGAAAAATTGTAGGGGAGGAATTTTGCAGCAATAACGTAAACCTTATTCTGCATGAAGTAAAATCAATATTCATTCTCAAATGACCTTCTTAGGGTCTGGAAAGCATGCATTGTTCATTTTCACCAAGTTTAGAAATATTTGCCTGCACTCTATTCCTGCAATATGGAATAAGAAGGTGGTGGGCAAGACATGATGAAGAGCTGAGGTCCTTTGGTTTGTTCAGCTCTGAGCAGTGGAGCTGGGGGGAGGCCCCCTGGCAACCTGCATCTCTTCACGATGGGAGTGGAAGGGCAGTTCTGAGCTCTGCTCTCTGGTGACTGCAACAGGACCTGAGGGAAGCACATGGAGCTGTGTCAGGTAGGGGCAGCTGAGAGTTAGAAAATGGTTCTTCACCAGAGGCAGGGGGCATGGAACAGGCTGCCCAGGGCAGTGCTACAGCCCCAAGCTGATGGAGTTCAAGGGGCATCTGGACATTGCTCTCATACATGGAGTTTGAATTTTGAGTGGTGCTGTATGGAGCTGCAAGCTAGACACAATTATCCTTGTGGATCCTTTCCAACTTGGGGTACACTATGATTCTATGATTTTCCAGAGAAGTCATCTTTGTAGACTCTTCTTCTAATCACTGCTTGTATAAAACTTTGGGATGAGGAATATCTGCCCAATGGAAATTCAAGCACCATAAATTGGAAGCAAACTTGGCGTAGTGTGTGCCTCTCTTATAATAAAAGATTTCACAATTTGTTTTCAGTTAAGTAGGCTACAGCAGGCCCAAAACAGGCCCACTATGAGCTTTGAAGTTGTAAATAATTGCTGTTCTGGCAGATAAGAATAGTGAGAATAGTTCAGGTAGCACCAAAGTAAATTTTCCACCCTTTGAAATGTCCAGGTCTCAAAAAGTACATATATGTGCTAGTTATTTGTGCAAAACCATGCAATGGCAGAGAGGAAACCCTTAGGTGAGTCCCATGGAGGAGCTTATCTTCAGTAGCAAGACTCCAGTTTGCATTCAGAGATGGATGATTACTGACAATGAACTCAAACCAGTACAACCATCTCTGTTTGAGCTATAAGTGCTTTCCCAAATAGATTAGAGCTGATTAGCAATGAATTATTTAACATAAAATTAATTTCTTGGCTCTTTGCCACTGAAAACATACAAAGAATGGGTATCTATGGGAAGAAGAAAATAAACATTCATGAATAATTAGAATGCTTGGGCACATAGTTGTTGCAGACTTTTACCATCTCAGAATAAGTGGTTACTACCAGTTCAACATAACGCCTCCATCCGTAACAGAAAGCACATTGCTTTGTAGAAGCAGAGGTCTTGCAATATTATTATCCTTTTGTTTATATGTGATTTTTGAGTATATCCAGCAGTGAAGTGCCTGAGCATCTCTGTCATCAGTCAGAAGCAATTTGCTTTTTAAACAGAGCTGCTTGTTTAAAACACTGACATGAATGATGCTGAAAACATGGGATAAGAGAGAACTCAGATCCCATCTTGAGAATGGAATGCTTCAAACTGTGGTGAAAAGGAGGAAAATTGGGTTATGTGATTATGAAGAAGAAAAGAGTGATCAGTACAGTGGCTACTCTATTACTTTGTGGCCTCTGCTCTGAAACAGGAGAATCCTTTCTTTATTTCATTTATGTTAAGATATGGTTGTGTTGCTTCTTTCAACTAGCAGGAGCAAATAGTCTGCTCAAACCTTCTGCCAGATTGTTTTAGTTATTCTAAGTAGTCTGAAGACAGATGCAATACCCCTGTTAACAAGAGTATTATCATGTTAATTGTCTTTAACTACAAGGCCTGCTGTGATAGGAGGCATTGAGAGATTAAAATATACAGTAAATTTGGTAAAAATTGTTTGTCTTTAGTGTACTGAAATGCTTGCTTTTGCACATGAGATCTAATGTTTCTTACACATGAAAATTAAATTGCCAACAGTTTTGTGATTGGCATCTGAAAAAAAATTAAATAAAAATATAGGTGGTTACCTATGTTTGCTTACAAAAAGGAAATTTTGACATTTCTAAAAAGAAAATCATTCACAAATATTTTTAACTTTTGGTAGGAAACCAAATAAAAAGGTAATTAGAGAAAAATTACATTTTCTTTCTGTGATGCAAGGGAAGGTGGATATCCATTTCTGTTGTTTGTGTGTTCTGTGACTACAGTGAGAGTGATTGCAAGGTGGTGGACAAAAAGAGGGGAAGAAGATTATTGAAAATTTGATTTAATTTGTTAAAGAATTTTACTTTTAGTATTGTTGGTTGAAAGAAGACATTATTGTAGAAATTTTACTGAATGTCTCAGTTCTCTATAAAATGAGATCTCAAAAGATTTTTTTCTAATGGACTTAAGTATCCAGCACATATTCCTCTATGGCCCCAAATTATTTAACAGTTTTTTGTCATCTTTAATTTTACCATTCTGTATTTTCTTCATTTCCTTTATTCATATATTTGTAAATTCACACATATTTATCCATCTCCATTTCTTTTCTGAATGCATTCATTTTCCATTGCTTCCTTCTTTTTTGCTTTCCAGATCATTCTCTCTCATGGTTTTTTGTTTACTTTGTTTGAATCTGCTCAGAATGTCAGTAGTATTAACTTGCATCTTAAAAACCCTGCTTCCCCATGTCTACTTTTCAAAAGTGAGAGGCTGATAAAGAAAAGATGCATGACTTCATCCTTTTATTTATTTCCAGACTTGCTGTGAATCCAAAATCATGTGATGCTTCTGGGTGTGCTGGTTGTATTGGAAGATTCATAATGGATAATTTCAACAGTGGTATGATGTTTCCAAATACACACACATTGCAGGTGTGCAGCATTGTTTTCACAGTGGTTTCTTGAAGGGTTATAAAGAGCATCTGCGTTGTGGCAATGCTCCAGCTTTCAAACATCACTGAGGTATTCAGACATCAATGATTAGCTCTTGTTTGCCTTTAAGTGAATTCATTTCAGGCAATTTGCTATCCTGTTTCCAGCAATATTAAATATACAGCCTTGCACCAATCTCTTAGTGTAAGAGAATATCTGCACTTGGAGCAGGTTGTTCATTGAACATTTTTTTCAAGCTTCAGCCTTATGTGGCTCTTTAATGATCTGCTATACACTGCCTCTTTCTCTAATCTTCTGAGAGAGTCAGTTGGCACAAACTGTACTGAGAAAATTATACTATACCACACTCTGAAACAGTGAGTTTGATTCCAGCATGTCTGGTGGGACTGCTGCTAAAAGTCAGCATCTAAAAAGGCAGCTCATTTGAATTCTGGGTGTACACGTGAGTTAATACGAATGTGCTTGGAGACTGAAGGCTGATGTATCAAAGGCACCGTTCAACACCACCGCAGGAGTGTTCCTAATAGTACAACCATTTTTTCCTTTCACTTCTGTCAAATTTATCAATGTCTGATGTCATTCTTTCCGAAAGAGAGAGCCTATTAATATGTATAAAGTAAAAAAAGTTCATTCCTATGCATTAACATTTACTCATGGCAATTATGTCTGCATTTATTAAATTCATACATTCCCCACCTTTTTTTTTTTTCCTATTCTACCCCCTACAGAAACTGACACAACATCTATGAATTTTTATGAAGCTGTGTGTATGTGTGTATGCACATCCCTGCATGTACATATATATATATGTATGTGTATATCTTTTACCTCTCCTCATGCATCTTCTATTTCTTGGTACTAATGTCTGAATAATTTCACCCACTTTTTGTATCTTACTGATAGAGCATTTCCCAAGAAAGCTAATGACTGCTTACCTGGAGCTAGGCTGAACTATTAAGCAAGCACATAACTGCATTGCTTCAGAAAGTACACAAGGAAGAAACTGGACCTAAGAACAGCATAGTTTGTCTTGTCTCTCCCTCTTCATATGTGCAAAGAAGAGGTAATTGACACTCCTCTGTTTTCATGGGCTGCCTTCTGGTGCACCTTAATTTTCCTCTGCAGCAAGCTAGCATGTAATAAAAGCTGAATGGCTCCCACCTCTTGTCATCTCCTTAATTCCTGCACTCCTCCTCTCTCATCCTACTGGGCAGCCCCTGCAGATGTTGCATGTCAGGCTGTGCTGGAGGAGGAAAAATACTATAAATATTCTCTCTGAATGGAGAAAACCATGAGGTTAAATGCTGTATGTCCTTTCACAAAATGTTTGCCTGTCTATGTTTGCTTGTATTCACTCAAAGTGAACTACCTTTCATTCCCTGACCTCTGCTACTTGGTCCTGGGAGGGAGAGAGCCAGTTACAGCACAAGATGAAGAGCATACGTGCAGGACCTCACATCCCTGGGATATGTCTCTATTCCCATCTGCAACAGGAGAATGACATACCACAAACTGGGATTTACACTGGTTTTATTGTAAACCACCACATGTGCTCTCCAAGGAACATGTCAGGAAGGTGATGAAGCCCAAGTTTTCTGCTTGGCGATGGTCCTGTCTGGATCTGAGAAAATCTCTGAGCGCAAGGTGAGATTTTGCTGGCTGATACTGAAGGGACTGCCTGGATTTACTTTCTCAGGAAGGAGCTATGACTCTCATGCTCTTGGTTTGAAAACAGACGGTGTCCACCCATCTCCAGCAAAGCAGGCCATTATTCAAAAGATTGAAGCGGACAGAGTAAGATGGTGCTGGTGAAGAGACAGAGTAGAGATTCAATTTTAATATTTGGATATTCTCCACACTTCTTCTCCTGCAGAGATATTTATAATGCAATTAAATCCCACAGCCTTTCAGCTCTGTTCTTGGACTTGAAACCTGAGAAAAACTAAATCTTGTAATTTAAACTGCAGATTTCAGATTCAGAGATGAAATTGCATTCTATTCTATGCCTGGACTGCATAAAGCAGAAAGTCCAGAGAAACTGAAGTGCTACTTCAGGAAGTAAATTTAGCATTATTGGCTCAGCTGGATCAAAAAAGAACTGTTATTGCAGTAATCACTGTCATACCCAGAAGTTACGGTCAGAACTGGGAGGATGCTGCTTTGATGTTTTCTTAAAATAAATACAAACATTTCTGACTCTTTTAAGCTGAGTCAACGAAAGAGCATCTAACTGCTCTCTAAGTCAAAATGTCCCCTACGCTACTTTAGTCACCTTTTCTTCTGCTGTAGCTTAAATCATAAGTTAAACATTATCTTTGCTTGTTCTTCTAGTGATCCACTGGAAATTAAAAGACAAAGGAGAGAAGGAAAGTAGGATCCATGATTCTAAAGATAAAATACCTGTTGGCTTGTGCTCAGCCCTTCCCTGGTAAAACCCTCATTGTTTGGATTTGCAGCCATTCACAGTGAAATACTCAACAACCCTGGATGGTAGGAAGCTAATCAGAATGGACTGCTGTTTCCATAGGCATCACCCCCTCAGCCTCATGACAGCCACTCTTCTTTGTGTTTTTCATGCTGATAACCTCTAAGTTATTTTACCATGTCCTTTTGGGGTTCATCAAATGAGATACTTCATTCCAGTGGTCAAGATCCATCTATAATGACTGCATTTACTGTGGACAAAGTACATTTGTTTTCTCTAAAGAAGCATTGCCTATCTGTTGCTGTTTACATGACTAACAGCAGTGCAATTAACTTTGGCTGTGCTACATCTCTGTACAGTCATTCAACTGCTGAAGCCCCTGCAGACTGGGTGATTTATAAGTCCTGTGTTTCACTAACCTGTCCCATCCAGCAGGAATCCATATCCTAACCCTTTCCCTCCTGTCATTAAAAGGTGCAATTAATCAATAAAGACACCAGTTAATATTCTCCACACGTAAGTGCCAAACAGCAGAACAATATACTCTCTCATGGCTAACATCCCATCATTTTGTGGTTTAGCTAACAAGGGAACTGGCAGGACAACCGCAGTGTACACCATGGGATCACTCCACAGATCTGGGGCAGTTATTATATCTGCTGCAGAGAAGTATTTTCTCTGCTGGAAGAGTCTTTTAAATAAATGGAAAAGTTACTAGGAAGTAAAATTTTGTCTTCTGTGGTTTAGAAAACTTTCTTGCCTTATTTCAAAGACCTAAGTGGCATGGGGAAATCCCCTAGCAGCCAGAGGCCCTGGGAATTCAATCTTCTCCATCTGTTCCCTATTCCCTAAGTAACACTGCATGAATCCTACTATCATTAATTTCACTAAGCAGCCTCCTGTGGAAAGAGGGAGACTTGATTAGTGTGTGTGCATATAAGTTGCCTGTCCACATTTGGAAACTCAGCCACTGAGAGATACATCAGCTTGATGTTTATTGCCATTCTAAAGCTCTCTGCATTATTTGTGAAAAGGTAACAGTTTCATTGTGAAGGGCAAGATGAGTGGGAAACAAGGATCAAGATATTATGATCCCAATTTCAATTCATCTGCCTTACGATTCTCAAAACAGTCCCTCTCTTAATAAATAACTGACCTAAGTTCAGCAGGTTCACAGCTTTTGTGTATTGTCAATGCTCTGCAGGTGATCCAGGATAGTTCACCAGAAGCTGAAGTTTTCTTAGTACTGTGTTCCTTCCTTAAATCATTTCAGTGCTGGTCATAAAGCAATGGTTCATATTTTTATATTTCTTAATCTTAATTCTGAGTTGCTATTGACTTTTGTCACTGCAATTATCCTGGTTTTTTTCTTTCCTTAGCTGTTCTTCTAATTGAGAATATATATATTTTTTTTTTCCCAGAAGATCTCATTATAAAGTGAATTTCACTGATCTTTCATCAAACTAGTGAATCAGTACAAGTTAGACTTCATTTTCCAGTGTATTTTGTGTGAAGCTGCCATTAACTTAAACTGGATTTTCATCCCAGGCTGCTTTGTCTGTGTCTAAATGCTAACGTTTTATTCCATTTCACAGGGATTTTTTTTTTTTCCCCACTACAGCAGAGATCTTTCTGTAACACTAAACCTTTCTGTGAGACTAAACTTCAACAGAGTTGGTATTGCCTAAATATACGTCACTTTCTATCTAGCTGAGACCATTTAGTACAGTTGTTGAGATTTGGTACATGTTTAGAA
Organism: Chrysolophus pictus; assembly: GCA_037305975.1. NCBI lineage: Eukaryota > Metazoa > Chordata > Aves > Galliformes > Phasianidae > Chrysolophus > Chrysolophus pictus. The sequence goes on from CM074578.1 coordinate 36,311,552, forward strand.
AAAGCTCATCTGAATATGGCTGAATCCATGTTCCTTATTCACTAGGCTATACTTTTTCATCCACCTTTGAAATGCCTGTAATATGATCCATGTGTGTAGATTATGTTTTATAGATCAAGTGAATTGGCAAATTATGTTGCCCTGCTACGGAATTCAGTTCCTTAAGTGCAATGCTGCATCTTTCGTTCCAGTGCAGAAAGGGGAAATTTATAACAGACATCAACAGATTTGAGATATTGCAGGGCAGTTATTTTTTATCAGTGGTGCCTTAATAATGAAGAATTTCTAAAATAGCACTGTAGCAGAATTATCATTTGGATATAGACTTGCCTAACACTTTATTAACAATTTTTTTTAAGGGACACGACTGAACAATATAAAATGAACTTCAAGAACTTTGTGAACAACCGCATGAACTTGAGAATATGAAGTTGTTTTGTCCAAACTACTAACTGCAAAACCTTTTTAAGGACCCAGTGTGTAAATTTTTTAAAAAATATATCATTATTTATTCTAATTTGGATAGAGAATAGGATTGCAAAATGTGGCAAACTGATTACAAAGAATTTTCATCTGCATGTACCTGTAAATAAATGTTAAAAAAAAAAAAAGTCTAACAATGTTTTTTGTAACAGCTTTGATTTTAAAAGTTCAATTCAAACACTGCAGTATTGTGAACAATGAAAAAATAGGTATGATTTAGTTTTCAGCTAAATCCTTTTTTTGGTATGACTATTCTCAGCTAAAATTTAACTAAAATGCCAGTGACACTAATTATACATCACCTTTATCTATGTGCTTGTTAGCAGAAGTATGACTGGGGAGCCTACAGAGAACTGTCTGTAGGAGGGGTATTAAAACAAATAAAGGTAGAAATTTCTTTATCTTTTTTCCATCTGTTATTCCTCTTTGCCTTTTAGTGACAATCTCGCAAGCTTTTTCAGGGCGAAAAGCAACATATGCACAATCATCATCAGAATAGTGGTGCCTTTGATCTCTAAGATTTGAAAAGGATCCTGCTGTGCAAAAACCTATACAAAAGCAGCACCTTTGTAAGTGTAGCTCTAGAAGGATCCTGTCTTGCTCCAGTCAAGTTAGGGACACCTGGAATGATGCAAAGGCAATGCTGTCATCAGTTGATGTCTCCTTTTCTGACAGAGTAATGAGAATGTCAGTGTCAGTGCCGCCGTAACAAGATCCCCCTTGACTTGCAGTTCAGCATAGGAGTGACTCAGCAATGTAGTTTGATAGTGTCTGAAGGGTCACACTGGACCTGACCCAGGTTCTCCGTCTCAGTTGTATGGATTTTCAAGTCATTAGCAAAAATAATGTTTCTTCATAATGCTAACCTGTTTCTTGATTGTCTGGCTTCTTTCCCTCAAGATTTGCAGTGAATTTGCAAAAGAAGATGCCAATATAAAGATGGCTTGGAAGAGCTGTTCCAGAAACAGCTATTAACATATTTTAATTATTCTTTCCTTTTATTGAAGAGTATTCCCGGTAAATACTCATTCTAGACACACACAGCTCTGCTACTAATGTCAACTTCTCATAACAAGCTATTATTTTATGAGACTAGCTTAATAAGAGAAGTTTATTTTTATTTTTTCCAGTTAGTTAGAAATTATACCAGTTTCTGTAGCCCTTTTTTGTCTACAGTTTCAGAGAACTGCATTATTTATGAAAATGAGCATTTCTCCTTATAATATAACAGGAAATAATCTGCATAATATCCAACTTCTTGCAGAAATTGAAATATGATTCATTCCCTTTTCACAGGTTTTGATGGTGTAAGAAAATAAGAAAGCCACATCTTCAAAATGCTGCTCTGAAGCCAGAGAAAAACTTGAGTTTCACTTGGAGAGGCTGATCCACAGAGACAGATGCAAAAGGAAGGTGTTCATGGTCTGTGTCCTGAGATGCTGAGTATGGCATTATTTTGCAATGGAACAACAAAACAGAAGTAGGAAATTTTAATAAGTAAAAATACTTGCCTGATTTTCCCGTCACAGTTCAGCAACATGCATTTATGCATACTATTTAAAGCTGTGTTAAATGCATAAATGTGTGTAGTCTGTGACACTCAGCTCAACAGATATTAAAAGATCCCAGCCTGTGGTAATCATTTAACTTGCTCTTTAAGACATTTGCAACCGCTTTGCATTTTCTATGCCTTTATAGTATGTGAGATGAAAGAAGGAATGTGGTGATGACCCAGAGAGTTACCCTTTCTTTTCCCTTCTTCTGTTTTTGAAGAAAGAAGGACTGGTTATTTTTATTATTATTTTATACCAGCCCTGAGTTGAAAACATTTGTAGTTATTTAAGTGCTTAAGGAGGATCTGCTTTTTACCTCAGGGTAAGACAGTAAATTCTTCCATGTGTTGACTGCATCAGTTATCCCTACAAGTTTTTCACATGCCAGAGAGGTATTTAGTCACATGGCTTCTCTCCATTCTAGAGAGATCTCCAGGAAAGGTCAGCCAAACCAGCAGCACCTACTCAAGAACAGTGTGATGGGTGTGTGTGAACAGGAGTTCAATGACACTATGCTGAGGAAAGAAGGTGAGAGTATCCCCTTCCTTTTCAGCTCTTATATGAACCCTAGTTTCAGAACAGAAGACATTTTTTGCCTGCTATACCAACTGTATTTCAAACATGACTTGAGGTTTTCCTTCTCCAAAAAGTTTCATGCATTATCTTTGATAATTTGTAAAGGAGTGGTTGATCAGATCAAGCAAATGAGAGATGACTTGTCTAGTTGTTTCACTGAAACACTGTGGTGAAGAGCAAGAGCTTACCATGTCTTAAAGACTGTGAGAAGCCCTCAGAGTTGCATCCATGCTTCACCCCTCTCCCAAGATTCAAACTCCCATCCCTGAACCAAGTATCAAATTCATTTGGAGAATGGCCATCAGGCTACGTCTGACATGTACATTTACCATAAGGTAAAAGACATGCTTCATAGGTGAAGATATGAACCTGTTTTGGGGGGCAGGAAGGAAGGAATTTGATGTGGGGAAAAATTGTGCAAATAGAAGTCACATTCAAGCAAATGTGACCTGAACTTCCCTATGGCCTCTGCATCTTTAGAAAGCTCTTATTAACTACAAAACTCAACATTCAAATGTTAGTCCTTCCCTTACAACTTATTCACCTTATCAGGATTATACGTGTGAGCAGCCACACTGGGATCAAAGGAGTTATTTACCCACATGCAGTAGCATGCATGCACATTTGCAGGATCAAGGCCGTCTAAGCACACAGTAGATTTCACTGCCCTGCATGTTCTTAAGACACAACCTGATGCGAATTAAGGGAAGAGAAGAGAAGCACATAGTCACATGACAAGAGTGCTGCAGAATGGTTTAAAGCGTTAAAGGTTTAAATCACACCAAAGCTATAAAAATCAACTTTGTTTATGGAGCGGCACAGAGATTTATTGTACTTAATATTGATCAATCCATTGAACACCTGATCCAAAATGTTCAATTGAAAGCTGGAGAAAATTACTAAATTGAACAATCTAAATAAACTATGAACCTGACAGTCATAAATCAATGCCAATGTTACACATAGTTAACCCTAACCTGTTAGCAAGTTGTCTCAATTATTAGATGGGCTACCTGGTTAGTTCACACTTTCAGAGTTGTATTAATCCAGAGAACCTGTCTGTGCTGAAAATTTCTCAGTGAACTGAGTACCAGGCTCACTAAAGTTTCTATCCAGGTTTTAGTGCCAGGCAAACCTTGCTTGAATATCAGTGTGGATAAAGGACATTTGAAATTAAGATCCAGGGTTACAAAAAGACACTCTGCCAACTTCAGGGAACTTAAAAAATGCTGATCCACTTTTGAAAGTGTTTTATTCTGCATAGAGAATTATTCACATCTGTATTGTCACTTTTGAAAAAAAAACAATCCTTCTGTTGCCACTGATATTTTGTTAGGTTTGCCCTTTGTCAATCTGGAGACTCAGAAGGACAGCAGTTGGCTGTCCCATCTTGTCTTATAGGTGTCTGGCTACATTTCCCTTTCTTAACATCCTAAGAACAGAACGCCTGGGTTTTTATAGGGGTGCTCATAGGAAATTCCAGTTTCACTTAACCATTTTTCTCAGTATTAATTGCATGACGCACCTCTAGTTCCTCACCAAAAGAATCTTCCATTAACTTTTAAATTATTTTATCCTTTCAACTCAGGCTGAAAGGACGGTAGTTGCCTGGGTTACACATAAAATTAATTTATATATATATTAGTGTGATGTTGGCTTTTCTTCTCTTTTCTGCCCTCTTTGGAATTACTCCAGTGTTCTCAGGCTTCACAAAAAGTAGCATTCATGGCTTTTGAATTTCTTCAGCCAATTTTTTAAAGCTCAGTTGTAAATTATCCAGATCTGTGGACTTAGTTCTATAATGTTCTCCTGATTTACTGTTTGAATGTACAACAGTGCATTATCTTCTTATGACAGAACTGATTTGATGTGATTTTTCTTCAGATACCAGATTCAATTAGAGAACATACAAACTTTTGTTCTTGGCATGACTACATTTGTGATCAAAACTAAAACCTTTTTCTGTCATCTTTAACTCACAGACACAGGCACACACGCAAGAATGGCTGAGGTTGGAAAGACCACTGGGGAACATCTAGTTCGACCCCCCTGCTAAAGAAGAGTCACTTAGAGCATCTTGCATAGGATTACATCCAGGTAGATTTTCACAGTCTCCAAAGAGGGAGACTCCACAGCCCCTCCGGGAAATTTGTGGCAGTGCTCTCCTCACAATAATGATTTTCCTCATATTCAGATGGAACGTCCTGTGTTTCAGCCTGTGCTCATTGACTCTCAGTTTGTCACTGGTCAAAACTGAAGTATCTGGCTCTTGACACTCTCCCTTAAGATATCTGTATACATTGAGAAGATGCCCTCTCAGTCTTCTCCAGATGAACAACCTCAGCTCTTGCAGCCTTTCCTCAAAAGAGAGAATCTCCAGGCTCTTAATCATCTTTGTAGCCCTATGATGGATTCTCTAGTCTCTCTTGTACTGAGGAGTCCAAAACTGGACATGCTACTCCAGATGAAGCCTCACAAGGACAAAATAGTGGGGGAGGACCACCTCCTTTGACCTCGTGAAAACACTCTTCCTAATGCTTCTGAGAATATCATTGGCCTTCTTAGCCAAAAAAGGATTTGTTGGCTCATACTCAACTTGTCCACTAGGACTCACAGGTCCTTCTCCACAGTTTTCCAGCAGGTCAACCCCTAACCTATACTGATGTGTGCTTGTTATTCCTTCCCCAGAACAGGGAAGGACCCTGCACTTGCCTTTGTTGAACTTCATGAAGTTTCTCTCCACACAGCTCTCCAGCCTGTCCAGATCCTGCTGAATGACATCACAGACTTCTGATGTGTCAGCCACTCTTCCCAATTTTCTATCATCAGCAAATTTGCTGAGTGTACTGTCCCTTCATCCAAGTCATTGATGAATAAGTTGAAAAAAATTTATTTCTTATTCCATCCTCAGTGTTATTTCTGTAGTTATCTTTTGTCTAATACACACAACTTCTAGTAAACACTATTTTTTCTCAATAATTATGACTTACATATCTGTTTTCACTTCTATCCAAGTCAATATTTAGGCCAGCCCAGCTTCCATTCCTTTTTTAATCCTCTAGTAAAATGTTTTTAAACACTTTCCAGTTATTATCCACATTTCCTGTCTAATTTCTTTCTCCCAAATGATTTAGCACATAATTGTTTTCAGCTTTGTAAAATTGGCTTTTCGAATTCATCAAGAATACATATTGCTGGCCTGGACTTAATTCTGAGTATGTAGAACAAACAGAGGAAAATCATGACCACTTTTATCTAACCTACTGCTGGTTTTGTTTTTAGTCTACTTCTATGATATATATTTTTTATCTGTATAGATAAAATAATGCATTGTAGCATTCCAGAACTGTTGGATGCAGCACTTTTTAAGGAGTTCATCATTTATGCCATATTCTAAGGATATGTTAATTTAGTGCATGAAAACTCCAAAATATGCTATTCAGAGTGAAGTGCTGACATTGCATGGTTTATTTTTCTTCTTATTTTATATCTCCTTACTTAAAGAGACAGTTTTCCTGCTCTTTTAGTAATTGCTTACAGAAAGGAAAAGCAGCGCTATGACTAATCAAACATAACTTCTTGTACCTCCATTGTAATATAACAATCTACAGATTAAGAAACTGTATCTTAGAAAATATTATCTAGCTACCATTTATTTCTTTTACCCAATTTTGATAGCACAACTGAATTAAAAAAGCACAGAACTGGCTTGCAGTAGAATCCTTCTAAAGGAATATGTTTAAAAGCTGAACCCCAACAGATATTTTAAGAGGGACATGGTGCTTGTGTTAGCTTTTTATACTTTCTTGATGCCTGCCTCAATAGGTTGCCAGATGGTGAAGTGGATTAGAGAGTCAGGCTTCAGTACACCATGTACCCCAGAAGCAGGAAACCTTCTCTTGAGTGGGAGTTCCTGCTAATTTCAGTGATTTGGGATCTGGGTCTGTATTGTAGTTGTGTACGAAGTTAGAAATAAGAGACAATTTCATGTCCTAAGTTAGGGAAGATGATCTCATTCTGAGTATATTATTCTGTGAGTATATTCTTCTCAGTGTTGGTTACTGCTAGGGATTTTTAAAAACACTTTGCATCTACCTCATTTATGATTCTGTTCATTGTAGTGTATTGATAATAGACACAATACATTTGTGTGTTTTTTAATTTAAAACCCTATTTTTTGTGCAGTTGTGATTCCATCTTTCAAATTAGATCGATATTCAACAGAATTAGTTGATTTATGTTGTCAAAACTATGTTGCATTTCTTATTGAAACACACTGCTTTTTGTAAAAGAACCTTTTTGCTTTAGGACTACCATTATAATTAATAACAATAAAATGGTATTTTTTTCTATGGCGTATACACACTCAAAAAAAAGTCTCTCTTAAAAAAGAGATTTGTGAAATTACTTTCTTTGATGCAAAATGTAGGCTCACTTGTTGCCAAATGTTTTATGAATACTTGTCAGTCTTTGCCGTAGTTTATTTTTGTTGCTTTCAGAATGCCGGATATAAACTGTTCTGATCCTTCCAAAATAACAGGTTTCTATTTTTCTGTCTGAAGCAAGCTCTCTGTGATTTTTGTTTTATTTTATTTTTTTGTATTATCTCTTCTCTCAGAAGACTGATGTTCTTAGCAGTGCAAACCTGATTAACTAATGAGGTGCTAATATGATGCTCTTCTCCTTTCAAAAGCATTTAGCAAAATTAGAACCGGGCAGACTGGTTATGCTTCTCATAGTGGCAATATTGTAGTCTCAGTAGGAATGGAGTGACAGACAGGTGATAAATGGAGAGATTAGGCTGGGAAAGTCAGATCTTGATTTGTGTGAGACAGCCACATATAAATTCTAGACAATTGAGCCTGAAAAGCTTTGATGGCCCTGGCTGAACTCGACAATGCTGTACTCCAAATGGACAGTGAGAGTTTAACACACAGTGAATTCCTGATATCAAAAGACTGCAATAGGTTTTAAAAGTTAAGGTGATGCAACTACTAAGTGTTTCATTCTGTGAGGTTCCCCTCTGGGCTTATAGAAGCGTCCTGGGCTGTAACTGCTTGATTAATCAACTGTATTTGTTTGTTTCACTCCAGCAATTGTTTAAGCTATAGTTTTAAAGGTAGGACTTCCTCTGATGCTTCAAAAACCCAGCACGGTAAGTAAAAATGATGGAGACTGCCAGTGGGTTGGGGAAGATAATTTTATCAAGTTTGCTGTTTGATATTTTGGGGTGGGGGAGGTGTGGAGCTGGACTAGGTCAATGAATGCAGTTTTCAGAGTCTTGCAGGAGGAAAATCTATGGTTCATATTTTAAGAAAGAGGATGAATTTTTAGGGACTATTTCCAGTTCAAAGTTGACATGAGCCTTTTCCTGTGAAAGTTTGCCTGTCTCCTGAATCAGTACAGCCTGTGAAAGGCAGGTGGGTTACAGAAATGAAGCTCTGGACTGAAGGCAGATGACAATGGGAATAACAACAGATTATACTGGGAAAGGTGATCTCAAACCCTCATACATCTCATGTCCCTGCCAGAGATGAGTGGTTATACCAGTAAAAATCTAAGCCAAAGCATAAAAACCTTATGAAAATACAATAATTCACTTCAGAGGGAGATTAGGTTAAATGGTATCAGCCAGAGAATTATGATCAATGGTTCTTCATCCATATGGAGGCTAGCGATGAATGGTGTCCCCTCAGGGTCCATCTTGAGACCAGTGTTCTTCAACATCCTTATCAGTGACTGAGACAGTGGAATTGAGTGTACCCTCAACAGCTTTGCTAGTGACACCAAACAGAACAGTACAATTGGTACAATATAATGAAGGGATTTCATTCAAAGGAAGGTGGACAAGCTCAAAAAGCAGGCCCATATGTATCTATGGAGATTCAACAAAGCCAAGTGCAAGGTGTTGTGCTTGAGTTGGGGCAACTTTAGTTATGTGTACTAACATGGAGAAGAGCTCCTTGAGAGCAGCAGTGCCAAGCACTTGGACATCCTGGTGGTCAAAAAACTGGATGTGATACATACAGCAGTATGCACTTGAAGCACGAAAGGCTAACAGTATCCTGAGCTGCATCAAAAGATGGGTGGCTAGGTGGACATTGGAGGTGATTGTCTCACTTTACTCTGTCCTCATTAGGCCCCATCTGGACTGCTGCATCTGGTCTGGGGCTTTCAGAACAAGAAATATATAGAGTTGTTGGAGCAGGTCTAGAGGAGAGCAATGAGAATGATCAGAGGGCTGGAACATCTGTCCTATGAAGTAATGTTGAAGGAGATATGCTTGTTTAGTTTGGAGAAGAGTAAGCTCTGAAGACACCCCATGATGGCCTTCCAGTTCTTAAAGGGAACTTATAAACAGGATGGGGACCAACTTGGTCAAATAGTGATAGGATAAGGGGAAATGGCTTTAAAGTAAAAGAGAGAGATTTAGACTTTAGGAGCAAATTTGTTACTCAGAGAATGGTGAGGCATTGGGTTTCCCAGAGAAGCTGTGGATGCCCCATTCCTGCAACCTGGTCTAAGTTACAATTGCTTATTGTAGCAATTGGCAAGTCTACCCATGGCAGTGTTTGGAATTAAATGATCTTTAAGGTCCCTTCCAGCCCAACACAAGCAAGTCTATGATTCTATGATTAACCTTGACTGGGTATGATTTCTGAAATGAGGTCATTGTGATGGTTTTTTGGGTCAGTGTTACTAAAGGTTTAGTCAAATCACATTCTAAAGACTGACAATGCTGTCTAGTCTCTGATTGTTCTCTTAATTCATTTTCCCATAGTAACCCATCCCTCTTCACTTGCCATTCGATTTAGAGCAAGAAACTAAAGAGAGTGCACCACAAAATCAGAGAATGTGACTTGCAAATGTGAACCATATTCCATAAATGCATATCTGACTTGTATGAGAGTCAGTTTGCTAATACTTTTGCTATGTTAATTAAAAACAAGTCACGTCTGTGCTCCTTACTCGTGAATCCAGTAATCTTCTTGCTTAGTCCAAAGAGCTGCATGTAAGTAAGATTGTCACAAAATATATGGTGTGAAGGAGAATTTCATATCTGGGAAAGGAAACCTAGAAGCATCACTGTGAAGTTTTCCCTTTACAAATGCTATCACAGCCGGTAGAAAGGAATCAAGGGACTTATTTACAATTTAAATGTTGGGCTGGTCACAGAGGACATTTTTTTGCAGGCAGATTTGGATCAGATATGTCCAGTGGGTTACAATGTTGAGACCACCCAGGCTTTTGCTAATGCAAGTGTTTACATAAAAAGTTAGAAGCCAGCTTCCCTCCAAATTAGAAAGCCAATACCTAACTAGATGCTAACTTGCTAAATACCCTGTAGTCTAAATGTTAATAGCTTTGACCTCCTTCAGTTTAATCTTAATCTTCTTGACAGAGTAAGTGAACTTTGGGTTATACTTTACCATATTGTTCCCTTTGTTTTCTACCCCCTAATGTTTCCAGAGTGGGTATGCCACATATTGCAGATCCAAATGAAAGCCTGTCTTCTTTTTCAATCAGTCATATCACTAACTATATGAACAGAAGAACCCTTGTGATTGACACTGCTTCAACAAAAGCAGATTCAGTTTGCAGACGATAAGAGGCAAAGTCATACAAGCAGTGTTTACAAAGCAGTGAAGGAAAGCAAAAAAATTAATGATAAAAGGACTAATCTTATTGTTTTACTAGATGAGAGAATGGTTCTTTGTGTTTACTCTAGCAGAAGCCCACAGATTGTCTCCCACCTCCCTTGTATACTTTTGGCAGCAAAATAATTTCCAGATTCTGTATCAAAGACTGGCTGGTAGATTAAAAAACAGGCTCTGGAATGCTTGGGAAGCATTAGAAAGCAAACAAGAGCCAGTACCTGATAACACAAACATTTACTACCTAAAGCATGCTATAAAATTGAATATTATCTCCCTTATGGAGGGAAGATGAATGATAAGAACAAGGGAAACATCCATTTAAAAGAAAGAGAGAGGAAAAGAGCTGCATAGAACCAGGTTGAACTAGCAGGTTTTGTGGTTTCTGTAGCATGGTGATTTCAGGGGACTACCCTCACTTTCATGGGATTTCTTCCTGATTTTTTCCCTTTTAGGAAGATCTGCACTAATCAAAAGGAGCCTTAGTTCTCAACCCCCAGTCCTGGTGCTGCTTCTATTCACTGCATGCTAGAAGGGAGATGGCTGGAACAGATTCATGGAATCACAGAGTAGTTCATTTTGGAAGGGACCTCTGATAATCACCTTGACTGACCCCTGCTCAAAGCAAAGCCCACTTCAAAGTTGAATGTAGTCAAACCATTGGAAGGCATAATGGTGGCCCACTGGGGCTTGTTTGGAACAGTATATCTGTACAGAAATCTGTTTTAACCTTGTATGATAGCCATTATTTGCCATACAGGAGGGAGGACAGAGAATTAAAATCCAGGACTATCTCAACAGGCAAAGGACAGCATAACCTTGCTTTCCAGCTCTTCTGTTCATTAGTTTCATGGCTTAATTCCTATCTCTTGCTAGCAGGCCAGGCAGCTTTGTCCCATCAACAGCTGAAAGTGACATGGCCTAAGTACCACTCACCAAAGTGGTGAGTTGCTGGATGAGTGTTGCCAATTTCTTTTCTTTCAAGATGAAGCCCGCTGGTTCAACTATTTCCTTCAAAAAGCATGAATATATAGCTGTAAATAATCAGTTTTGTAGTTTTTATTTAGATGCAGTAGGTTGCAAATAGAGTAGAAGAAGCGATGGAAAGAATCCGCCTAGACTGTTTCAATTCTCCATTAGTAGTACCTATGGAGTATGCTCAGTATATCTATCTGATCTAACTGTCCCACAGGCAATATGAGAAGCAGGCTAGTACTAAGGGAATAGCACACATCTCAGATTTCATTGAAACATTTCATTTCATTCCATTCTGACTCACTAAAAATCCATTGCTACTTTTAAAGAACATTACTCGAATTAAGGACAAGAACTCTATTGGGAGATAAAAACTGATTTGCCGAGTGATGAAACAGGCAATTTTAAATCTTACCCAGAACAACTGTAAATAATGACAAATTATTTAGTGATATTTAGAGTAATAAAGGGCAAAAAACGCATTTTGGCATGTATTTCAAAATCACATTCAAGTTACTGGTGTTTGGTAAGTTATCAAACATCGGTTAAGCCACAGAGATAGCATCTACGTATGGTTTAGTTTATGGATTGAATTTAGTGTAAGCTTCTTTTACTACTTGCTAAGATAAGCCAACTTTTTTTCTTTAATATATACATATTTTTTTGCTGACAGTTTCTTGCATATGGACACATTTAACATCTCTGCTACAGTTCAGATGACATATGGTGATTTGTTAATTTGTAGCGATGTAATCAGGTGGTTGAGCTCTATCTCACTTTTGTGCTTTTCACTCGTGACTTACTCTTGCAAAATTCCATGAATAAATAAGAGCCCTGGCAAACTAGCCTTCAATGAGTTTTCCATGGAAACATCTACATTGAAAAATAACACAGAGAGACATTTTGCATTGTCAATTGCTAGCAGTTACAATGCTCCTCTGGAACATTAGTAACAGCAATTTGGGGCTTTAGAACAAAAATGAGTAACTGTAACACAGGCACAAAAAATGAATATCAGCAAAATCAATCAAAGTGTAATAAACTTTTATTAAAAAAATACATTGCCCTCTGGCAATTCATAAAACAACTCCCCAAATCTGTATAGACAGTACAAATAAACATAAAATGATTCTTTAAGGGCATAATGAAGGGCTCTGTCAACAACAATAAGAAAACAAAGCATAGATGTATGCTTGTGAAAGAAATTGAACATTTTCTGTTGTTCAGAAAGCCTTTGGCATTTTTTTTTTGGATAAAAAAAAGGCATACAAGATACAAGAAATGAGTTTCCCATCTGAGCAATGTCTTTTTAGTCTCAGTTTCTCATTCTATCAAATTTAAGTTTATCATTGCTCTGAGTGGGTCTTTTTACACTGTGAAGGTTTTGAACTTACTGTGACACAGTTGAAGTACTTTGAGCTAATCCTAAATATCTGGGACTTGGCCATATGCTTAAGCTCAGCAAAGTCCACTCTTGCACTGTGTTCCTAGTGAACTACTTCTGAAAGATTGAGGTCTCCAAATTACTTAAGCAATATATTTCAAACTAACCCTTTTCCAAAAATCACATTTTTAAATTCTATTACATATTACTGCTATAATGTATGTTATTAAAATAGCCGTTCTTTATTTTGTTTTCTTTTTAAGTTCTTTTTAAGTATAAAGTTAGCAAAGCCCTGCATCATATTTGGGTCAAAAGATGATCAGCTGAAATGGGATGTTTATTTAATAATTATCCATGGAAAATGAATATGAAGGCAGAAGGGTGAATTACAGGTCACTTAATCAGAATTTGATCCTGATATTAATTGGACATTCTCGTTTTTGATTCTCACTCACTAAAGAATTTAGCTTACTTTAGAGCAGACCAAAACAATTGGGTAAAAACATCACAGAATCACAGAATGATTGAGGTTGGAACGGATCTCTGGAGGTCCTTTCATCTAACACCCTGCTCAAGCAGATACACCTAGAATAGTTTGCCCAGGACCATATCCATGTGGTTTTTGAAGATCTCCACATATATTCTGGCCTACCTGTTTCCATGCTCACCCTCGCATCACTGAAGTGCTTCCCGATCTTCAGAGAAAAATCCCTCGTATTCCATTTGTGCCCATTCCCTCTTGTTCTGGCACTGGGAGCCACTGAAAAGAGCATTCCATCATGTATTTCTAGACATTGATAAGACCCCCACTGAGCTTCCCCTGTTTCAATATGAATAGCCCCATTGCTCTCAGCCTCTCCTCATAAAAGAGATTGTCCAGGCCCTTGATCTTCTTGGTAGGCCTTTGCTGGACTCTTTCCAATATGTCCAGGTCTCTCTTATATTGGGAGGAACAGAACTGGACACAGTATTCCACGTGTGGCCTCACCAGTGCTATATAGATGGGAAAGATCACCTCTCTTGACCTGTCAGCAATACTTTGCCTAATTCTGCCAAAAGTCATAGAACTGTAGAATGGCTTGGGCTGGAAGATCATCTAGATCCAAACTCCTTGCTATGTGTTGCCACACATTAGATCAGGCTGCCCAGGGCCCCATCCAACCTGACTTTGAACTCCAGGCTTTGAACTCCAGGCTTTGAACTCCTTTGAATGGGGATGGAGCATTCACATCTTCTCTGGGCAGCCTGTGTCAGTGTCTCACTTCTCACTGAGTCTTAGTTTAAAACCATTTTCCCTTGTCCTGTCACGGTAAAACTGTTTAAAAAGCCAGTGTCCCTCCTGTTTATAAGTTCTCTTTAAGTACTGGAAAGTCCCAATGAGGTGTCCCCACAACCTACTCTTCTGCCGGCTGAACAAGTTCAGCTCTCTCAAACTTTCTTCATGGCAGAGTTGCTCCAGCTCTCTGATCATCCTCGTGGCCCTCCAGAACACTGTTAGTTTTCTTAGCAACAAGGGCACCGTGCTAATTCGTATTCAACTTTGTGTCCACCAGCACCACCAGATCCTTTTCTGCAGAACTGCTTTTCAGCTGGATGCCCACAGCATGTACTGTTACTCTGCAAATTTCCCCTTACTAGCTTAAAAATTAATTAATTTTAATTAGCTTAGTTTAATTAGCTCCTAGGTGTTCTTAATTTTTTTTTTTTTTTTTTTTTTTTTTCCATTTCCTTGCATCCAGCACTCATCAGCACATGTTGCAGTTCCATTTCTACATCTGGTACCAGAAAGGCAAACCTTACGTCAATGGTTATTGAAAAGCCACAACACCATTACTCCATAAGGTGTTGAGAAGAGTCAGATTTCTTGTGTGTAGTGAAGGCATAAAAGCATAACACAGCACGAAAATTGTGGTCTACAATTTTGCATTAGTCTGAATGCATTAAGTGCCACATGACTGTGATAGATATAAATATCAGCATGAGTAGTCTCTGACAAATCTCTAAATGCAAAAGTTAAGGTACATAAATATACCTGTTTGTCTACATGTTCACATTACAATTCAGTCTTTAACTATTTTTTTTTCCTTCCAGTACCTTTTGAATAAATAATTTAGCCAATTGGAGCATTCTCCTCCTGTTTTATTTATATATATATATACATATATATAATCATTCCCCTTGCTCTTTTTAGTGTCATTACTATTGGTTTTCTTATGTGGGAAATATTAGTGTTATAATTGCTGAATGGAATAAAAACACATACAGAAGTTGCCTTACATTCAAGGACAAATCTAAAGATATGAAAAAAAAATTAGAAATTCATGCAATCTTCTGAATCTGAAAGCTGTTTGACATTCATCAGAGCCAAGAGGCACTCAGTACATTTAAAGTCAAGGTGCCTAAATATGGAATTAATAGCTCAGTATGAGGCACCTCTTTTGAACACCTGAAGGTTATAAGAAATGAAGACAGGGATCTAGAATGCAAATTGTTGTGCGGCTGCTACTAGCTGCTGCTGTAATATGCAAACTTTATTATTATGTTTGCCAGGTAACCACAATCTTTATAAAGCCCACTAACGTACCTGGAGTTTATTATTGCTATATTTATGGTATTAAGAATTGATGGAACATGAATTAAGATAAGGCACTTAGAGCTATAGATCAGACTGTATGTAGGAGACTTTGGAAGCTTATGAATCCAAACTCCTACACTAAGGCTTGCAGAGGTCAACTGTGGATTTTGTACCCAAATTTGCCTCTGTTCCTCATGTGAGAGTGGGAGGTCAGACCTACAGCTGCTTACTGGAAGCTGCACAGCTACTCCCGTTCACAAAGCCATGTGCCGTGATGAAAGGAGTCTAAGATTCATGGCCAAATACTGCAGGATCCTGTGCACTGCTACCCATGTGAATTCTCCATCTCTTGGCTTACTGCAGTGGCATATGTTCATCTTATGCCTAGCTCTGGGAGAAGCCTTCATTCCTGCCCAATCCTGCCCTGCCCAATGCCATCCTCATACCACTCAGATG
Source organism: Chrysolophus pictus (assembly GCA_037305975.1). Classification (NCBI taxonomy): domain Eukaryota; kingdom Metazoa; phylum Chordata; class Aves; order Galliformes; family Phasianidae; genus Chrysolophus; species Chrysolophus pictus. Next base: position 36,327,209 of record CM074578.1, read on the forward strand.
TGGGGAAGGTGAAGCAATCTCTACTCATGAAACAGCAATGAATAGCACTTTGTACTCTGTAAGTTCCTACTGGACTCTAAGGGGCAGTTGATTGCCTTTGCTCTGTTCGCATATTCCTCTGTGCCAAAATGGGTGTTAGTGTCAGCAGCTCATCTTCCTTTAGAAAGTGTTTACCTTATCAGTACTGAGTTTTGACACTCTCATTATACTGTTCAGATACTGCAGATTCAGCAATGTGCTTCAAAAAGCAGAATAAGCACCTTCAAAGAGTTGTATTGAGAAAGCTGAAGGGAGAAGTATCAAACACAGACAGCAGAGCTGGTGACATGCTATTCTTTCTTTGTGGCTGAGGATATTTGTGTAGGTTACTTAAGCTGCAGAGATGTCTGGGAAAACCAGCTACTTATGTTTGTTGTGACACCTTGACAGTAACAAATTCTTACTGCTTATTGCCAATTGATTTTCAGTCTGCCTTCTCAAGGGTGACTTTAGACAGCAAGGGAGCCAGGTGTAGATAACTAAATATGGGAGCCAGAGAAAAGAGGTTTAAATCTCTCTTGGGATGTGCTGCATCATGTGAAAAGGTGAGCAAAATGTATGCTATCTATGAGGTTAGGAAATAAACGAATCTCTGAGCTGCTACTGTGGTGTGTCTATGTGAGAAATATATTAAAACCCTGCCAAGATGGGACCTGATCTGTGTTAAGATGCTCCTTTTAGTTTCCTGATGTAAAAAACACGTATGTAATCCCAGCCCCAACTGAGAGAATTCAAGGGTAATAAGCACTCCATCTTGTTTAGAAATGGTGTCAGAGGACAGCATGTAACAACTAGTTATTTTAAATATAAAAACTTAAATTATAAATATATAATATAAAATTATATATATATTTAAAATTCTTATAGTATAAAAAGCCAAGTAGAATTCACTGAAGTCAATGAAAAGACAAGTGAACATCTGTGAACTTTGAAGCCACTTCCCCCCTGAAAAAGAATGATTTGGATTGACACCAAAAATGCATTAGACCTGCACTGACCATGAAATTGTTTAGAAAATTAGATCACATTTTTTTACATTAATTGTAAAAGCTAAATGATGAGCAAAGAAGTGTGTATACATATATATGTACTTGTGTTCTTGTCCCTCGATGTAGTTTTTAGATTAGAATTCATAACCTTAAAAGACAAAACCTCTTCTGGGGCCACTGCATTCCCTTTTTCATACCTATGATGGACTGTGTGAGGTGTAATCAGAGGTTTGATGAGTTTCCTTCCATGCATGTGCCCACAACCTCATTTGATAGATCACAGAGGAAAAAGAAAGTTAAAGGAAAACATTATGCATAGCAGAGAGAAACCTGGAGGCACATCTGCCATCCATGACAGTGAGCTGCTCTTCTGTTTGCTTGTGGCAAAGCCATTACTGAGCTCTGGAACAACCACAGCCCTCAGATTTTTAAAGCCAAAGTCTGAACCGAAAGAAATTTCAAAATCCCTTCAGACAGTATTTCAGTGTGGATATCAGATGGTCACTCTAAAAACCCTTTGAAGACCTCTCCCACATTCCAGGGTAATGGTGCAGCCTAAAAACTGTGCTAGACATGAAAGATTTGGAAGGTTTGATGTGGCAGCTGGAAAACAAATTGTGCTGTGTGAGGCTTACAGATCTCAATCTCCTCATTTTATCTGAGGAAAGACTGGGAAGTGGCTTGGTCTTTATGTCTAAGCAGTTGAACATGGAAAACAGATCCATTTGTAGGGATGTTCTTATTTTATTGACAAAGATGGAATAATGTCCATGGTCAAGAGTTAGACAAATTCAGCTTTGAAAAAAGTCATAGCTTTCTATTGGAGAGGATAACTTTACTAAATAACAGTTGGGGTTGGGACTTAACAAGGATGTAGATTCTTAAAACAAATTTTAAAATACTTCTAGGAGATGCATTTTAATCCATCCTCTGGGAGAAATTTTGTGGCTAGTAGGTCCAGGGAATCAGGTAGCATATATGTTGTGGTGCTTCCTGACCTTAATGTTTGTAAATGCATGAATTCATTATTTATGTCATCTTTGTGTGGACCTGGGAAAAGATAATAAGTTATGCATTGCCTTTAGAGTGCCCATAATACCTGGAGACAATCACTGTAACCAAAGCTTTGCAAAGCTTCTGGGGGTCAGTGAAAAGAAAGGATTTTCATTGTCCACTGAACAGATGTATTCTCAGGTCGGATGTCTTAATTTGCCTTTTTTTTCATTTTCACATCCTTCAGAAACATCAGATGTGGCTCTAGCTGTAAACAGGGCAACAGAATGTTAGACTGCAGATTCTGGATTCTGTTTTACACTTATTTTTTTCCACAGATCTCAAGATTTGTATTTTCTAAGTTAAGTCGGCAAACAACTCACTTTCATATCTGGTGTTAGTCTAAAACCATATGAATTATTCTTTTAACCCATTTTCTGTCAAAAAATGCTTTGCCATTGTGGAAATATCTTTTATTTCTACTTTAAATATGCAAGACTCAAACTAAGAGACGGGATTCAATTAACAAATGAACCTTTCCACCTTATGTATAGAAAACCTATGAAAGATCACATGCCTGTAAGAAAAGGTTACTGAAAAGGAGAAGATGGGTAGATGATGCCAAAATAACAGAGTCTGTGTAGAAAAGCAGAATCACCTCCTAATTTCTCATTTCTGAACAGCTGAACCAGTAAATGCAGAAAGTATAAAAAAGAAACAAAACAAAAGCTCTGAAACCGATGAAACTACTTTGTAAGAATTAATTTACTGAAATGCAAATCAAATATCATTTTTAGTATGTCACAGTGTCATTCTTGGTAATGGTAATTTGAAAGACATAATTGTGATAGTAGAAATGCTTGCTTTGGCAGGTGCCTCTGTATCTGTACCTTGTTTATAGCAAGAGACGAGACAGTTTGTTCAACTGAAAGGAGTCAAGAGACCCCAGAGGGAATCGTGCTTTGGAGCAAATCAAAGCAAATAAGCAAAGTGACACACAATTGAAACCACTGAACCAAAATCTACAAATTAAGCAAATGGAAAACTCCAGCGCTGTACCACACAGTGAGAAAATCTGAAATGCATAGAAGTGAAAATTCAGGGTCAGTGGCTGTTTCGAAAGAAATAAGTTATGGCTAAAAAATAAGGCAATTCTGTCTCTAAAAATCAGCATTTTCTTAATGCTGTAATAAACAGCAAGGGGCTGGTCGTCTGTGAACTGCTATGAACTGCTCCTCACAGGCCCTATTTCTGTATTAAGATTTCAGAATGTCCCAGATTCCCATCACAATTTCCTTTCCCATCAAGGGGAATGCACTTCAGCCTGTGAGCAAAAAGACCATCCATTTTTCATTTAACAAACTTTCATCTACCTTACCTGTTAAGTATCCAAAGTCACACACTCAGGTAAGGTCATTAACCTCATCTCCTCTTTATGAAAGCTACCCTAAGATTAGATCTAGTTCGGTCATTATGCTCCTTGGAGAAATCAATAGTTAATGCTGTCTTATTTATTATGCATGAAGACTGATATTTTTAAAAGAAAGCATAAGCATTGGGTGCACATATTTTACTTAATTTCACCAAGATTTGAACACCTATATCATTTAGACTCTTTTAGAAAACTCTGTCTATAATAACAGTAAGCAAATTTAGAGCTAGAAAAGAAAGCTCATTAACCTGCTTCGTAAAGAGCCAGTTTTTATTAAGAATGTGAAGATTGCCATATATACCACACTAATACTTCTCTTCAGTTTTTATCCTTATCACTGAGACTAAGTATTGAGTGGTAAAACTGAAAAAATAAAGCCACGCATTTAAAATGCTGCAGAAGATGTGCTTATGTTCGTTTATGTATGTTTGCAGGAAGCTACATGCATTTTCCCAACTAATATCTAAAAGAATGATATGGTCTATTGATCACGTTTTGAAAACTTAAGTTTCTTAAAATGCTAAGGTCAAAATAAAGTAAAATGGGGCTTCAGTATCCTGAAAACCCTGAAATATTAGGGAGTTTTATTTCCACCAATTCACAGGATTAGGTTATGGACTCCTAAGGAGGCCAGCTTGTTGGTAATCCTAAAAAACAATGTTCAGTGTTTCCTAGTTGACTTGGTGGGCATTTGGTGTCCATGGAACATCTGATTTGGTTCAGGCTACAGAGAGATCAGACTGAAAACCAGGCTGGTGATCTAATGAACAGGTTTAGCATTATATGAATAATGCTAATGTGAAATGAATACTCTGAAGAAAAAACACACATATATCTACACTCTCTTCCAACGACAATTGTCCAATGCACATCTAATATTATAAAAGCAGTAATTAAAATCAAGTTGCTCATGAGAATCTTCCAGGTCATATGCTGGTAGCAGTGCAAATTTTAAAGCCTGTGACACACTGACTTGGAAAGAAAGGAAACATCTCTAAGAGATGTTGCATCTCAGAGGATTATGCTATCCTTCAGACAAAATGGATAGGTTGGACTAACCAATGTTTTCAGTGTGAGGGGAAGGGTTAGAATTAATTCTGCATGGGCACAAAAGAATTGGCAATTCTATTCTATTACAGAGTAATTTTGTAAAAAGCCAGAATTTCATGCAAATAACTGGAGGGTCAATGCTTCTGACAAACATGTAAATAAAATTAAGGAGAAGGTTGAGTGATAAAACGTGAGCCACTGATTTCCACTCCCAAGGCACTTAGATGAAATAAATGCTAAAATAACTCTTTTATTTTATTCAAACAGTCATTACAGTTTTCAAAGATACACTGGAAATGCCAGAATGATACAGCTATTCAGCTTCAAGAGAATGTTTAAACTACACAGCTTTTGAACTTCTGTTCAAAAAAGAGTGAATTTCCTAGGGACAGTAATTGTTCCATTTCCAAAAGGGAAAACTCTCATGAGAAGAATCAAGCCAGAAGGAATACGATGAAAGTGTTAGTCCAGGTTCTTATGGCAATTCAAAATGTTTATATATATATAAAAAACATAGATAACACAAACAAACGTAAAACCTGAATGATCTAATTCTTCTGTAACATTTTGAAATCTCTTTCACTGAACAGAATTAAGGCGATTTTGATTTGACTGGAACTACATAAAATACAAGAATGTATTTTTTCACTTATTTTAGCAGCTGTACTCACACATTGCTGCATATGACAGAATGACTAGAACACAGCTGAGTTTATGCAATAGAGTTACCATTGGTGACACAGTCCAGAGCAAATATATCGGCTCCAATATTGGATCACCTTTACAGCATAGCAGATTTAGATTCTAATTATTACATTTAACTCCTCATCTGGAGGAAGTCAGGGAAAAAAACTGCCACATCACCTTTCTGTCCCTTGTAGGTCAATTTTTAGTTACTCAGAAATTTTTGTTTTCCAGTGATACAATTAATTCCACCAAAATAATATAGAAAGCCTTTTATGTTGATAAACCTAAATGTCACTGAATTCAGGAAAAAATCATTTAATTTCAGTAGGTTTTGATTTGAAACTGTGAAGAACCTGAAAGATGAATATATATTTTTCTCTAACTTACTCCTTATCATCTGATTGTACTTTGTCTTATTCCTGAGCTTGAAATTGTGTATACAGAGACTAACTTATAAGTCCAACAAATCACTTTTGGATTTAACCCAGAATTTTAATGATCTCAAATTATGTGTGTCATGTTAAATGTCTGAATTTGATTACAGTGAAACCCTTGCAAGCTGGTACAAATGGTTTTGTCTGGTGCCTGGGTTATTTATACTAGTAATAACATAAAAGAGAATTAAAAACAAAGAGTTTGAGCTGAAAAAGCAAGGTTAGAATTGTACCACTAAATTATAGTTGTATAATCGACATCTCAAATCCATTCTCAATATCCAGCTTAAAATCAAAAGTCTTACAAGTTTTCCAGGTTTTGGAATTGGTGTAACCAATAAGAAGTCTCTGTTTCTCCATAGTATCTGTAGTGTAGCAGAGACCTAAAGACCTAGTATAAGATTGAGGACACAATGTTCAAAAAGTGTGATACCATATGTAGATATGACCTCTGTTCTGAAAGAACTTTTATTCACTGAAGATAACTGACACATTAAAAACAGGGAGGAAAGATTCTCTGCATGCATGTGTGTTTGTCACTTTCGTCTTCTTACTATAAGAACACATAAATGTTAATTTATAAGTTTTCTTCTCATAGATAGCACTTCTATCCAGAAGATTCTTCAATATATCAGTCAGTTATTTCTCCAAAGAATGAGATTCTTAGGGATCTCTACTTGCATTTTATAGGATTTGTGGTTGAGAGAAGGGTTCTATTTACTGTTAGCATACAATTTTATTTTGGGTATGTGCTTTCGAGAATGATTTTCAGTTTTACAGTAAAACTTCAGTAAAGCCCCACGAGACTTCTTTCCAGCTAGGCTTTACTCTTTTTTAGCCCTAGAACTTCTACATTCTCAATTATTTCGCATCATCAATATTTTTAGCAAAGGGTGGTATAAAGCAGTAACAGAAAATACCATATTCTGATAATAAATTCAGATAGCAGAGACAGTAAATAATAAAGAAGCCATTGCTGAACATAGAGAGTGTAGTGCCATATTTTGTAGTATCGGTCCCAGCAAATGATGCCTGTTCAGCAGACAGTTCTTCCTGAGGAGTTCTGAGTAACCAGATGAGCAATCTGAAATGTCACATACCCATAGTTCACATATCAGTGGCATCATTGCCAGACACTGCACAGTGTCATCAGCCAGGCATTACAGAGACATGCAAATCTGGCAACTGTAAACAAATCCTAATGTGTTTGAGTTAGTTCTGGGGGAACTCCAATTTTGAACCCTTTCATATAGAGGGGCAAAAAATGTTCCCATACTTCTTTTCTCTGTATTTTGGTCTGCAGCTCAACTTTGTTTTGAGAAGTCTTATGTTGAATGGTCACTTGCTCTCCTTGTACCTTGGTAGCATGCAGAATGTTGTAAGTGAAATTGAATGGATTAAAGCACCAAAGGGGAAAGGCTGTCAAGAGCAATTGCTTAAATCTAGAAGGATAGGCTACTTAAAATCAGATCTTGGAGCTAGAACATAAGGTAGCTATTTAATTTTTTGGCTTACAGTATCAAGCTTGTCATTACTCTTTTAGGAAAAGTCTAAGAAAATTGTCGAGTAGCAAAAGTAATTTTATTTGATAGAAGAGGTTGGTGCTGGTAAGCAGATACATTCATTCAATGCATCATTAGCTCCAGAAACGAATGATTGGTTTCTGCCCAAAATAGGAACTAATATTAGGAAAGAGAACTGATCACAGCCAGTTGAATTAGACCTATTGTTTAAAAAATGTGTACATGTCAGTGTTGATAAATTCTCACTTAAGATATTGGTGAGACTCTTTGGAGACATTTGCATATATGGAGATCCAAACATAATCACAATAGCTACTGTAAGTATTTTCAGAACTGGCCTTCCAATACTTGAAGGGAGCATGTAAACAGGAGGGGCAACAGCTGTTTACAAGGGTGGATAGTGATAGGACAAGGGGGAATGATTTTAAACTGAGGCAGGGGAGGATTAGGTTAGATATTAGGAGGAGGTTTTTCACACAGAGGGTGGTGAAGCACTGGAACTAGGTGATCATTGTGGTCCTTTTCAACCCAAGCCATTCTATGAGTCTAAGATTCTAGAATTCTATGACTCACACTAGCTGTGGGACACTACCTTCCCTGAAATACCTACAACAAAATGTAAGAGGCTGAGGAAGGATGCAAAGCTAGTGGCATGCCCAAGTTTAGAGGGAGGGCTTGCCTCTTCTCCAAAAGGAGATCTGTTTTCTATAATACAGTGTGGAATGCAGGTCTGCTGAGCCCAGCGACCTGCACAGTATGCACAGACTTACAACTGGTAGAAATAGCGCTCTACCAGCAAGTTTGGATGAAAAAAGCAGGGACTCTGGGTAATAAGTCAGTCTGCCTTTGAAGCACTGTGAAAAAATAATGGTGTAGAGGGTAATGAAGGGAAGTGGGGTTGCATAAAGAGAGATGGAGACAATTCCTGAGAAGTTATGAGCAAACATAGAGCCAGCTACTTGAGACAGTAACAAATCCAACCTAATTTTCAAAAGAAGCAACAAAAGAGAGGATCAGCTTTTGATAGAGCACAGCAGGAGAAGTGTATAAGTCATCTGCAATCGATAATTTTGCCATAAGGCTAAGCTACTTCCATGATAAAGAGCTGGCTTTGATGTCAAAAGGAGCAGGTGCCTGTGGGAGGTCAAAGTTTGAAATGAGATTACTCACAAGGATCAGAAAGATAATCAAATCTGCCCACTTCTGTGGCAGTGACATATCAGCACAAAAGACTCAAGTTCTAAATAGCCACAGTTAGGAATGAAAAAGGATAACTGCAAAATCCTGATGAGAGGACAAAAGGCAAGAACCATTTCTGAGGGCAACTCAATTCCGACTGACTTGAAAGGACCAAGCTCACTGGCCTGTTAAATGGCTTTTGCTGTTCAGTAGAGAGGGAACTGGAGGCAAGGACACTCAGACCCAGATACACAGAAGAGTGCGGGCCTTGCAGAGTTGCTTAGTCTTGCAGTTTTAGGAACAGAGCATATGAAGCCCAAGGATGATTGCAGAGGGGTTCAGAGAGGATGTTGAAAGTGCCACAGCGTCAGAACAGGCACTGTCCCATGCTGACACTCACTGACCTAAGTGAGGACAATATCCCTTCCCCCAGGCCGTTTCATGGCATCCTGAAGGAAGGCAAAATCACTTGAATGAGTCCCCTCATCTGAATAAGAGGAGTAACCTGGTCAGATTACTCAGATGATATATGGAGGACAAAGTTCAGGGTGAGAGCTCCATGATCATTGTCAGACCAGAATGGATTGTTTGTAACTAGACAGCTGCCATGGAGGCTGAAAACATCAATAAAAACTGAATTTTCTCACCTTTATATATCTTTTTTTCCTTTTGTAACCATGTCTGCATGTTTTGTCAAAGGCAGGGAAAGAAACTATCACTCACAGTTCATACCTGAACAACAGAACAAACTCTTTCATCCCGACAAAGAAAGATTACTTGACAGAATCAGAGTGTATCCACAATCCTGTCTCTGAAAGAAGGACTTTGATACAGTTTGATTATTTTTTTTCTTCGCGCAGAAACTCTATTTCAGTTTCAGAGGACTCTTTATTATTTTTTTTATTCTTTTCCTTTTGTGTATCTTAGTCAATAAATGTCCAAACTTTGGCACTGATTTCTCATTTTGTTTGTCATGGCAACTGAGTGGGCTGACATTCTTATTCTTCAAATCCTGAACCTTGTTTCTCAGATGTTGTTCAGTAGGCTTTTTGACATCCTAGGCTCAATTATTCTGTCAATATTAATACCACATAGTCTTATTAATTATTGTTTGTAACAAATAATAAGCTATGCTATTACAACTCTAGGCTGTAGATTTTCTGTCCCTAGTTCCAGTAAAACTGAACCCCAATTCATAAACATTATCTCTATCTCTATCATCTCTATCTCTATCTCTATCTCTATCATCTCTATCTATCTATCTCTATCATCTATCTCTCTATATCTCTATCTTAATCATTACAATTTTTATCCTTATTATTGTATATTATTCTTTGTTTATCTAACATTATCTATATATAATGCTGGTAAAATGTTGGCTTGTGTTTCAACCATTCAATTGTTTTCTTATGTTTACTTACAATCTCACTTCTGCATTCTGAAGTATTATTGAAAAATACATATATTCCAATATATATTTACCATATGCTTCTACGAGGCATAGCTCTTCTACTGCTCCTCTCTTCTGAAGAATTGTTGGCCAGTAAGGCAGGCTAGCAAATCAGTTACAAACACAGTGGCAACAGTTATGCCATTTTCCATCCTGCCAGTGTGTGTGTTTGTGGAGTTTCCTAGGCATTAAGTCAAGGTCATATACTCCTGTGTGGCTCTGTTATAGCTGGCCCCTGTTCTCCTCATATCTTCTTGGGATGCATAGGTGTTCCCCTGCCTTTGAAGACTTTTGTTCTCAGCAAATGCATAAAATGTTATCCAAAATCTTATCCAAGTTATATGAAAACCAATTCCAATAAATGATTTCACAGTACATTCTTGTCCCAGTTTTGTGTCTATCCATAAACTCTCTTGATGCTTTCATTAAATGTCCTTAGTATTTGTATCTTCCTCACTCATAGTTTATATTAGCTTGATATTTTGTGCTTGGCACTCATGCAGATATCTATTTAAAAGTACATTTTTAGCCCAGGGATTTAGCCATCTGATTCCTATTAACAGTAATGGGAACTGCATGGCTAAGTCAATTACCACGCACAGTGCTAAACATTTACCACTTAGTAACTTCCCCTTTGTTTTCCCTTTAAGATATTTTCTAGCCTGTCTGAAATTAATATATGGACCTGGCTATCAGTACTGTATATTGGTCTTGTGGTCTTGTGTTCTGACAGAACTGAAATGCATCTCTCTGTGTTGCATAATTTCAGCAGTAGTCTTTGAGGCTTTTGCTTTGATATTACTTCAGGCTGACTCACAAAAAGTCGTAGATTCTTAGAATGGCTTGGACTGGAAGAGACCTCAAAGATTATTCTATTCTAACTCCCTTGTCACAGATAGGATTGCCAATCACTAAATCAAGCGCTAGGTCAAGCTACCCAGGGCCCCATCCAGCCTGGCCTTTAACATCTCCAGACACAAGCATCCACAACCACTCTGGTCAGCCTGTTCCAGTATCTCACCACACTTACAGTAAAATTTTTTCTCCTGACATCTAATCTAAATCTCCCTTCTTTGGTTTAAAACCATTCCCTCTTTTCCTATCACTAATAGACCACGTAAAAAGTTGATTTCCCTCCTATTTATAAATTCCCTTTATGTACTGGAAGGTCATAATGAGGTCTTTAGGAACCTTCTCTTCTGCAGGATGAACAAGTCTAGCTCTCTTAGTCTGTCTTCACAGGAGAAGAGCTCCAGCCCTCTGATCATCTTCATGGCCCTCCTCCGTAAATAAATAAATAAATATTAAAAGAAAAATATCAGAGGTTGAACAAAAAAGGCAGTGACAAACCTCCAAACTGTTGCTGACAAATCCCACATCACCAGACTTAGGAGAAACAGTTTTCAGAAAATCACCCTCATAGTCATTGTGAGACCTGGCTGTAGAGTGAGCTTTGTGGGATTTCATGCACCTGCACCTGCCTCCCATATCCCAGAATTCATGGAAAATCAGACTGTTGCAGGACAGAGGAAAGATAGTAAGGAGGTCTCCAGCCCCTCAATAAATCCATGCCTGGTCACTCCATAGACACATCTGCTTTATGAGAATCAACTTGGATCCTCAAGCACGCCTCTCTCTGAGCTGTATGTGTTTCTGGGTGTACACCTGGGCTCTCATAGCTGCTTTTTCTTGCTGCAGGCAGCATCTACTGAATTTCCCATCTTACACTTATGTGGGGCTTTAATTACTCAGGACATTTTTTAGAAAATGATAGCATGAACATTCTTGTCTTTTTTTTTTTTTTTAAATCTTGCATTGATACAGAGTGATAGAGCTTACATTTCTACAGTTATGAAAACATGAATCATCATTCTTTTTAAAATATGCTGTTTGCATTTCAGATCTGAAATTTCAGGTTTTCTGTGCTCCCAGGTAGACAGTAGGAATAGTTAATATTCAGTTCATATTTTTACTCTCTTGGTAAAACTCATAAATTTTAAGTTGGAAAGCAACCATCTAGATTATCTTATTTCAACAGAACGTAGCCACAGAAACCTCTCTTCAATTTATATGGAAAAAAATATTTTCTGTTTGAACTATTGGGTACGTTTCAGAGGGACATTCAGTCTCAAAACAGGGTTCATATAATGGAGAATCAACAGAGTTTCTAGGTAGGTAAGCTATTCCAGTATTCAAATACCTTACATGTTATAAATGTGTTCTGTGCTTCACATCTGAAGTTGTCTTGCCTCTGCTTCCAACTGCTGAATCTCATTATGTTTTTTTCTGCAGCTAGATTAAAGAGCTGGCTGTGAGAAATTTGTTCCTCACGTATGTACTCAGACCATGATCAAACCATTCTCCACCCTTTACTTCAACAAACTAAGTAGATGAAACTTCTTAAGTTTCTCAGTATGAAATATGTTTTCCATAACTCAAACCTTTCATTTAACTTTTTTTTGAATGCTTTTCGCCTTTTTCAGAATGCTTTTTGAACATCATCACCAGAAATATTCATGCTTTTTTTCAGTTATGATCTCATTAGCAGTATACAAAAGATAAAAGCACTTCACTACTCTTAGCTGATACACTTGTGCTTGTGCAGCCAAGATATATGTTAGCCCAGCACACTGAGAGCAAGGTGCAACTGCTTGTATTCAAAGCTCTCAGACTGTTGTCAGTGTAACTGCATTGCTCAATACAGGCTGTCATTTTGGAATAATGACTTACACTGTTTTTAAGTATACAACCATTAATAAATACAGTTACATTTCATTAAGAGTTTTCATTGCAGATGACTAATAGACAAAAATACATTGTCTGTACAATTCAATTTTTCTTTTTCTGGAAAAAGTAATTATGTATATGTATATATATATATATATATTTAAGAAATATTACCAAATTCTTGCCTCAGTAAAATTTGCATGGTTTCATTTCAGATCAACTACTACCGCCCTTAGATTACATTCCCCTCCAAGAACTGTGGCTTATCCCCCAGTTCTATGAGCTCAGCTTGTAAGGGACTGCAATTTAATGCCTTATTGCTGGAATAATTCCTTGTTCTCTACTAATTTTTGTTTTGTTTTGTTTTTGTCAAATCTCAGTTAATATTGTTTTTAACATCCATATAAATTTTATGGTAAAATGAAGCTAGTTGGTCTTGTTCATGCAAATGCTGCCTTACAGATATCACTTATGCTACAAGTTTGTTTTGGTTGACAGGACCTATTTCCAGATGTTTCCACAAGTTTCATAAACTTATTTGTTCAACAAACAGCTGGACCCTCATGTACCTAAGTTGGAGACCTCACCTTTGAGTGGATGCACAGTATAGGACCTCCCAGCTGCTAGGAAAGGCTTTCCAAATCCTTGCTGCAACTGGATCTCCCCAACAGCTGCAGATCTGGATGATGGTGAAATATTGGGGCGATTGGTGACATATCTTTCTTAATCACTACAGTTAATCTTATATAATAAGATAGGTGTGTTACCTTGCTCTCTTTTATTCTTGCTGTATCATTTCATTTATTATCTCATTGCTTTAAGTGTAAGTAAAGATAAACTTGCTTCTTTAACTTTGGGTCTGTGTCCTTTCTGCTGACCCCATCTATTGGAAAAACACCAGATCTCTCTTTATGACATCCCTTTCTGCTGTTGTATGAACTGCACCACTCAGCTTGGTGTCATCTGCAAACTTGCTGAGGACAGTATCAATCCTACTGTCATTGATAAAGATGCTGAAGATCTCTGGTCCCAAGATGAATCCCTGGGGAACACCATTCATCACCCCTTGGAGACACAGTTCATCACATGCTTCCACCTGGACACAGAACCGTTGACAACAACCCTCTGACTGTGACAATCCAACAAATTTCTTGTCAACTTAATAGCCCAGCCTTCAAATCTGTATCTCTCCAATTTAGAGATGAAGATGACACATGAGACTGTACCAAAGGCTTCCAGAATTCCAGGTAGATGACACCAGTCTTCCCATGTCGACTGATATTGTCATTCCACTGTAGAATCACACAATCACAATATCATAATGATTGGAAGAGAACTCAGAAGGTCATCTAGTCCATCTCCCAACTAAAGTAGATTTCCTTGAGTACACTGCAGGTGAAAGCATCTAGGTGGATCTTGAATATCTCCTGAGAAGGAGACTCAACAAATGTTCTGGGTAGCTTGTAGATTGGTAAAACACCACCAGATTCGTAAAATATGATCTATCCTTGGTGAAGCTGTGCTGGCTGTGTCAGATCATCCTCATCTTGCATGTGCCTTAACATAGCTTCCAGGAGGATACAGTGCATGATCTTGTCAGGCACAGAAGTGAGGTTCGCCAGCCTGTATTTTCCTAGCTCTTCCTTTCTACGCTTCTTAAAAGTGGGGGTTATGCTTCCCTTTTTCCAGTCACCAGGGTCTTTGCCTAACAACCATGATTTTTTTAATAAGATGGAGAGTGGCTTGGCAACCACATCAACCCTTTATTTCAGGCCTCTAGGATGCATCTTGTCTGGCTCCAAAAACTTGTACACATTTAGTCTCATAAGGCAATCCAAAATTTGCTCCTGGAGTAGGAGAGTTTGCTCCTCCACCCCCCACTCAGAGGCTGAGGGATGTGAGAGGTATGAGAAACATGACTGCAAGTACCTCAGCATTCTCTGTGAGTGTTGTTGCTAGTTCTCCCTTCTCATTTATCAGAGTGGGTACACTCTCCTTGGCATGTTGCTTCAGACCAATGTAACTGTAGAATCTCTTCTTGCTACTCCTCACATCCCTTGCCAAGTTCAATTCCATCTGCACCTTGGCTTTCTTCTTAACATAGAGGGCAACTCTCCCACACCTCCTTTTCTGCCTGTCTCTAAAATCTTGTAGCCCTCGATCACAATGCTCCAGTCATGTGAATGGTCCCACTACATTTCTTTGGTCACAATTAGGTCATAGTTTTCTCGTTGTACTGTGGCTTCCAGCTCCTTCTGATTATATCCCTTTACTATTTACTATTGGTGATAGGTGGATGGTTGGACTGGATGATCTTGAAGATCTTTTCCAACGTCGGCGATTCTGGTGATTCTGTGATTCTGTGATTCCAGAAGGAGGAACTGTGTGTTTTAGACAGAGGGTTTCACTACAGGAACTTCATTTACTGCAGTACCTCTCTAAGTCAAGTGCATGTAAAGTATCCAAAAGAGAAAACAAGCCTAAGCTCTACTCTAAACTGTGTAAAACAACTATTTCCTTTCTGTCTGCTGCTGCTTCCTGATAAATGCAAATTAAGCTGGGATGGAGTGAATTCAAGAGTGTAAAACCAAATTTAGCAATGAAGGAAATAGCTGGAAAAAGCATAGGAAAGATCAATACACCAGTAGCCAATTTTAAAGTTTGTATGTGGTCTTGGCATCCCAAAAGATGCATTTGTGCTTGGAGAGTTGCTGCTTTTTGCCAAAAGTGTGGGTTTTTTTCCTTCATCTTTGGCTCACAGAGATACTTTATCCTTTCTTTTTAAATGAGGACCTAGTTTGTATGACCTACATTTTCATTTTGCCATTGTAAAGAGAGAACAGATTTTCTATCAGAAAGGTTAAGGGAGACAAGAAAAAAAAAGTGCCAAAACATCTTTTTAATTTTAATTTGAAGAATGACAGATTTTTTAATCTTTCCTTGTGAGCTGTTTTTGACAAATAAAACATAAACATTTTACTAGCTTTATCAGAAATTATGTTTCACTAGACCTTGTTTAAATCTATCCAGACATGGAAGCAGGGTATGAGAATGAAAATTAAAATGAAGAACTGGGAGTGGACTACTAAGTGGCTGAAGAGGGAAGAGCTAAAAACTCTTTCTGTCCCACTGTAGTAGTTGACACTTTCCTCAGCTGGAGCAGCAGCAGTAGGAAGAGAAAACTGTACGAATAAAATGTAAGCATTATCTTTTTGAATGATACACTATGCTAGCAGCTCGTCTTTATTTTAGACATGAAGCAGTTGGTCTCCTAGCCATACTTCTTTAACACAGTCAGAAGAGCTGTCTATGCCTAAATAAGGATTATCAGAAGCAGTTCAGAACTAGAAAGAGCATCTAGTGGCACAACTATTCACCTCCTTTACATACTCTTATGTTCCATTTGCTTATCTATCCTACAGATAATATAGGAATACCTTCAAAAAACTTGCATTTTGCTGAGACTATTAGTTTATGTTTAGGTTCTTTTAGCATCTAGCAGTGTTGCAGCCTCTCTGTTGTGTTCTACTGAACTTCAGATCTCTAAAAAAGATGCCTAAGTAAAAGGTTGTAGGACCCAAATAATATCAAAATTAAAAATAATTTTAATCAGCATGACTGATTATTTCAAATTGCTTTCTCTCTGGGGACAAAAGTGGTCATAAATCACTGATTTTGGTTCTTAGCAAATTCAGTTACACTACAGAAGTTTCAGAAGTTGTCTAGAGATTTTGATAGGGTGAGAAGAGAAACAGTATTTTTTTGTCTGTGATCCTGACAAATTCTTGATAAAGCAAATATGACACATCATTTGTTATGTGTTAAAGGAATACTTGCGTAATTATTGCCAATCAGAATAGTTATATAACTGGGAAAGCAATAAAGCAGGCTGCAACCCAGGAGACTCCTGGATTGCATTGAGAATAATTTCATGCTCCAGATATTAGACAAACTGACCAGAGAAGAACCATGACTAGACCTAGTGCTCACCAATACAAAGGAGCTCATAAGATTGGAGGAACCCTGAGCAGTAGTGACCGTGCCCTGGTTGAGTTCACAATCTTGAGGAATATGGGCTTAGCAAAAAGCAGAGTCAGGACCTTGAACTTCAGGAGAGTGAGCTTCAGGCTATTAAAGAACTTATTGGATGAGATCCTTTTTCCTTAGGGACATAGAAACAGAACAGAGCTGGCAGCTCTTTAAGGACGTTTTATAAGCTCACAAGAGCTTTCCAACCCCCAGCATAAAAAATCAAACAAAGGAGACAGGAAATTGTCGTGGATGAACAAGGACCTGCTGAATAAACTGAGGTATTAGAAAATGTACAGGCAATGGAAACAAGGTTGTGGGCTGAGAAGAATAGAAAGGAAAACCTAGGGAACAACAGGCCAGTGAGTCTCACCTCTGCACCTGGTAAGACCATGAAACAGATCCTCCTGGAAACTATCTTAAGACACACACAAGATGAGGATGTGATCTGAGATAGCTCACATGGCTTCACCAAGTGTAGACTGTGCCTTGCCTCACCAATCTGGTGGCCTTCTATGACAGAGTGACAGCATCAGTGGTTCAAGGAAGGGCAACTGATGTTGTCCATCTGCACTTGAACAGGGGCTTTGACATGGTCCCAAACCACATCCTTATTTCTAAATTGGAGCAATATGGGTTTGAAGGGTATGCTACCGAGTGGATAAGAAATTGGTTGGAAGATCACAGGTTGTGATCAATGTCACTATCTCTATCTGGAGGCCAATGAAAAGTGCTATTCATCGTGGATCCATCTTGGGACAGATACACTTGAACATCAGTGATATAGATGATGGAATCTAGTGCTCCCTTGGTAAGTTTGCAGATGACACCATGTTGAGTGCTGCAACTGATACAACTGAATGAAGGGAAGCCATACAGGAGGACCTGAACAAGCTCAAAAGGTGGGTCCATCAATATTTTTTTCTTTTTAATTGCTTATTTACTTATATACCGCTAAATTTAAAATAGATCTCTCAGCCACAAATCAGATGTTAGAATTTTTAGCACTTTAGTATCATGACCTATTTTTCATTTCACTGTATTTCTATCTTTCTGCTTTCTAAGGTCTGAGCCCCTAAAGACGCATTCATGATATGTATTTTATTTTGTTAGAACTTTGCAAAAATGTCCTTCTTTAAATGACTTAAATTTACAAAAATCTTCTTTCTTATATCTTTGTATGCAAATGAATTTTGAATTCTTTTGAATGTCTAGTAGAATATGACACAGCAAGTTTATATCTGTCATTTCTTTGCAAATGGTGATAAAAATCCTTGTACCACAACGGATCACTGGACACTTAACTTTTATCATATCCTCTGCAGAAAGATGTATAGATAGACTGGTGGTGTAACTCTCTGCGAGAAACAAGCAGAGATTGCAACCCCCAGCCTGTAGTGGACCCTCTCCCTTGCTGTGGTCAAACCGAGAGAGCTGACTTGAGAGGAGAGGAGGAATGGCAGCAGGTCCCACCTTGGCGACGCAGGCGGCGCCCATCCTGACCTACTTCGGTTCCTCAGGTGCCTCTAAGTAATAGGTTTGAAACCCTGAAACTGGAGGGTGAGGAGGCTGAGAATGAGGTGAAGGAACAGCCTCCGAGCTTTCCTAAGGAGAGGCGGTCAGCTCCATGCTTGAAGACCGCCTCTTCCAGAAAAGAAAGGAGGGTGATAGCCGTAGGTGATTCCCTTCTAAATGGAACTGAGGACCCGATATGTCGACCTGACCCCACCTGGAGGGAAGTGTGCTGCCTCTCTAGGGCCCAAGTCAAGGATATCTCCAGAAAGCTTCCTGGGCTTATTTGTCCATCTGACTACTACCCCTTATTGGTAGTTCAGGTTGGCAGTGATGATGCTGCCAAGAGAAGCCTGAGGGCTATCAAAAATGACTTCAAGGGTCTGGGGAGGGTACTTGATGGTGCGGGACTGCAGGTGGTCTTCTCTTCTATCCCTTCAGTGGCGGGAAGGGCGCTGAGAGGATCAAAAAAACCCTTCTCATAAATAAATGACTTAGAGGTTGGTGCAGGCACAAGAATTTTGGTTACTTTGACCATGGGGCAATTTACTCGGCTCCTGGTATGACGGCTGCAGATGGAGCTCACCTTTCTGCAAGGGGTAAAAGGATCCTAGCCCAGGAGCTGGCAGGGCTCATTGAAGGGTCTTTAAACTAGGCAGGAAGGGGGAAGGGGACAAAATGAGGGCTGCTGAGGTTGTGCGGGTAGTTCGAGGTTCAAAAGATAACTTGATGGGTGATGAGGGTGGAGTTCGAAGGGATGGAGAGTGGCAGGGGAATGCTGCTTCCCTTAAGTGTCTGTACACTAATGCACGCAGTATGGGAAATAAACAAGAAGAGTTGGAGATCTGCGTGTGGTCGCACGGCTACAATCTCATTGCGATCACGGAGACATGGTGGGACAGCTCGCATGAGTGGAATGTTGTCATGGAGGGCTATGTGCTTTTTAGGAAAGATCGGCCGGTGAGGTAGGGTGGTGGAGTTGCTCTTTATGTAAGAGAGCAGCTAGAATGTATTGAACTCCACCTGGCGAGTGGAAAGCTTGTGGGTGAGAATCAAAGGGCGGGCTGGTATGGCTGATACTGTTGTGGGAGTGTACTACAGACCCCCTGATCAGGAGAAGGAGGTTGATGAGGTCTTCCATAAGCAACTGGAAGCAGCGTCACGATCCCAGGCACTGGTGCTTATGGGGGACTTCAGTTATCCAGATATTTGCTGGATAAACAATGTGGCCAGGTATGCGCAGTCCAGACGGTTCCTGCAATGTGTTGAGAACAACTTTCTGATGCAGGTGGTTGAGGAACCGATGAGGGGAGGGGTGTTGCTGGACCTTATTCTCACTAATAGAGAAGGGCTTGTCAGGGAAGTAAAGGTTGGGGGTAGCTTGGGTTGTAGTGACCATGAGATGGTGAAGTTCAAGATCCTGAGTGGAAGAACTAAAGCAAGAAGTAGGATTGCTACCCTAGACTTTAGGAGAGCCGACTTTGATCTCTTCTGGGACCTACTTGGAGCTATCCCGTGGGCTAGGGTGTTAGAAGGTAAGGGAGCCTGTGAGAGCTGGTTGGCATTTAAACAGCTCTTCTTCCAAGCTCAGGATCGGTGCGTCCCTGTGAGGAAGAAATCGGGAAAGGGTGGCAGGAGACCTGTGTGGATGAGCAAGGAGCTCGTGCACAAACTCAAAGGAAAGAAGAAGGCCTACGAAATGTGGGAAAAGGGTCTGACCACTTGGGAAGAACATAGAAATGTTGTTAGGGCCTGCAGGGAATTGACAAGGAAGGCTAAAGCCCGCCTGGAATTGAACGTGGCAAAGGTGATAAATGATAATAAAAAAGGCTTTTTTAAAGTATGTTAACAGTAAAAGGAAGACTAGGGAGAATGTGGCTCCCCTGCTAAGTGACGGGGGTGTTCTGGTAACGGGGGATGCTGAGAAGGCGGAGATACTGAATGCCTTCTTTGTTTCTGTCTTCAGTGAAAAAGCTCCCCCTTGGGAATCCGAGACCTTGGAGGTTAGTGAAAGGGTCTGGGTTATGGAAAACTTCCCTTTAGTCAGGGAAGAGGTGGTCCGAGAGCTCCTGGGCAACACCAGTGTTCACGAATCCATGGGACCCAATGGGATGCATCCACGGATGCTGAGGGAACTGGCAGAGGTGATTGCTGAACCGCTCTCTGTCATCTTTGAGAGGTCTTGAAGAACAGGGGAGGTGCCTGAGGGCTGGAGGATAGCCATTGTCACTCCGGTCTTCAAAAAGGGCAAGAAGGAAGATCCAGGCAATTATAGGCCAGTCAGCCTCACCTCTGTCCCTGGAAAGGTGATGGAGCAGCTTGTGCTGGATTCCATCTCCAGACACCTGGAAGAAAAGGATGTTATCAGGAGTAGTCAGCATGGGTTCACCAGGGGAGGTCGTGTTTGACCAACCTGGTAGCCTTCTATGATGTTGTCTCTGGCTGGGTGGATGGGGGGAAAGCAGTGGATGTGGTCTACCTTGATTTCAGCAAGGCATTTGATACTGTCTCCCACAACATCCTTATAACAAAGCTGAGGAAGTGTGGGATAGATGAGTGGACAGTGAGGTGGGTTGAGAACTGGCTGACTGACAGAGCGCAGAGGGTTGTTGGCGGTGCAGAGTCTGGTTGGAGGCCTGTAACCAGCGGTGTTCCCCAGGGGTCGGTGCTGGGTCTGGTCTTGTTCAACATCTTCATCAATGACCTTGATGAGGGGATAGCAGCCACCCTCAGCAAGTTTGCTGATGATACGAAGTTGGGAGGATTGGCTGACATGCCTGAAGGCTGTGCTGCCATTCAGCGAGACCTGGACAGGCTGGAGAGCTGGGCAGTAAGAAACCAGATGAGGTTTAACAAAAGCAAGTGTAGTCTTGCATGTGGGGAGGAATAATTGCATGCACCGGTACAGGTTGGGGGATGACCTGCTGGAGAGGAGCTCTGCGGAGAGGGACCTGGGTGTCCTGGTGGACAACAGGTTGGCCATGAGCCAGCAGTGTGCCCTTGTGGCCAAAAAGGCCAATAGCATCCTGGGGCGTATTAAAAAGAGAGTGGCAGCAGGTCCAGGGAGGTGATCCTCCCCCTCTACTCTGCCCTGGTAAGGCCTCATCTGGAGTACTGCGTCCAGTTCTGGGCTCCCCAGTACAAAAAAGACAGGGATCTCTTGGAAAGAGTCCAGTGGAGGGCCACAAAGATGGTGAAGGGCCTGGAGTGTCTCTCCTATGAGGAAAGGCTGAGTGAGCTGGGTCTGTTTAGCCTTGAGAAGATTGAGAGGAGACCTGATCCAGGTCTATAAATATCTAAGGTGTGGGGGGCAGAGTGGTGAGGCCAGACTGTTTTCAGCAGTGTGTGGAGACAGGACAAGGGGAAACGGCCGAAAACTGGAGCATAGGAAGTTCCGCACAAATGTGCGCAAGAACTTCTTTACGGTGAGGGTGACGGAGCACTGGAACAGGCTGCTCAGGGAGGTTGTGGAGTCTCCTTCTCTGGAGATATTCAAGACCCGCCTGGATGCCTACCTGTGCGACCTGGTGTAGGGAGCCTGCTTTGGCAGGGGGGTTGGACTCAATGATCTTTGGAGGTCCCTTCCAACCCCTACGATTCTGTGATTCTGTGATTCCGTATTTGAAATCCTGATTCTAATGCCTAAACCACAGTAGTTTTTTCAGACAAATGGAATCTCACTTGTAACATATTTCCTCATGAATCCCTACGTCTTTGACAGCCAAACCAGATACCGCTTTATAATAGAACTGATATGAGGGTGAAGAGCTGCTTGGAAGAAGTATGCACCAATATTTAACATTACCAAATGTTAACATAGACATAGCAAATACAAATAACAAAAAGCTTCACTGATTTAATCAATATACCCATTCTATGTCTAATGCCTTCAAAAAGTTGCACGGCCTCCAACTTCTCTGGGCTAATGCAAATTTTTTTATAAACTATGAATCTGTGAAGCCCCTTCATTTTTCTCTGGCAGCTTTTAGATCTCCTAATGTGTTTTCTCTTCCCAAAAGAACATAAATCTTTATATTTTAAAGAGTCTTGAGATATCTGGTGGTTTTCAAATGAAACCAAGCTGTTGAATCTCTTTGTGGAGGAACTGAATTTCTGGGGGGTTAAGAAAACTAGACAGCTGTGTTAGAATGAAGAGCCAATCAGTGATATTCTTAGCAGTCACAGTTTTATATGGTAGTAGATGAAACAAAGTGTGCAATTTAATTGTGAATGTTAACAAGATTATATTCATCATTAGTTTCTTTTTCTTTTATTTTTGAGAATCACTTCCACTTCTTATTCACCTTAGCATTGCTTTCTACAACTACTATTGAGATTCTTTCCCATAACAGATAGTGGTATCATGTAGCTTTTAATTTAATCAAAGCCATGCTAACTTGGCTTATCTGATCTCAGCAAAGGGAAAAGAAGCCACTCCTAAAGGTAGGAATCTTCTGTTTAAATTTTAGTTAGATTGAAATGAATAACAGAAAGAATGAAAGAGGAAGCAGAGGGGTATTGGTCAGGAGGTGACAGAAAGGTAAAGGAAATTTGTACTTTGTATTTTATGGATGAAATTAATAGAAAATATTGTGGAAGGAGGAAGGATGTTTAGCATGAGCTGAGTCTGTGTTTGTGTGATAGCTAAGAGATAAATATAATGTGGATCTTGGCACAGAAACAGACGCCTGAGCAGCTTCTGGAATCACTTCTCTTTTAGTGTTCATCGAGGATATACAATGGAGCTGTTTGAGAGGCATAAATAAATGTGACTCATAAATTTAACTATGTTAGGATAACAAGTTGCACTAAAAGAAAATAAAATAAGGAAAGAAATCTGTGGAACACAGAACGCTGCACAAGTATACTAGAAATGAAATATAGTTCATGTTCCCATCTGGAGGAGCACTCGTGGCTTATCTCATAGGTTATTTGGGAACACATTGGGACACATAGTCCATGCGAACATAGAATAAGCATCTGCTAGATAGGTATAAATCACTGCAAAACTGCAGCTGCATTTCTGAAGTGAATAACAAGACACATTTCCATTAATTTTTCCATTGTATTTCTCCTCCCTGTGTTTCTGTTCTAGTTTCTTTGTTTTCTAAAGGAGACAGGACTTGAAGCATTGATCAAGGCTGTGGGAAAGTTCACCCACAAGCTCAGACAGTGTCCAGCTCTGAAGACTGGAGCACACTGCTTTCTTTCTCTTTGCCTCTGTTCTAATCTAGCCCCTGTCTTCATACATTTTCATCTTATATGTCATTGGGTAATATGTACAAACTGCAACTGGAGCAAGGATTAAAATTTAGGAATATCACAACCTCACTGCTGGCTGATGGGAGATCTTTCATACCGTCCTGGTCATGTGAAGAGAAGAGGTTGATGTCTAATTGTGCTCAGTCTCAGATGTTACAACACAGCTCCTTTCCTTTTCACTTCTCCTTCTCCTTCTCCTTCTCCTTCTCCTTCTCCTTCTCCTTCTCCTTCTCCTTCTCCTTCTCCTTCTCCTTCTCCTTCTCCTTCTCCTTCTCCTTCTCCTTCTCCTTCTCCTTCTCCTTCTCCTTCTTTTCCGTTTCCTTTTCCTTTTTCTATTTTTTTTTAATATTTTTTACTGAAAAATATCACTGTAACACAATTTACATTCTCTAATTGATTCTCATTGATTCTTGGAGAGATTCTTATAATTTCCATTCCCTCACCTTTCAAGAGATTCCCTTCATTTACTGAGGCTTTACAGGAGGTCAAATCCCTTCACCTTTTCACTCAAAGCAGCATTTTAAAAGTGTGGAAATACAAAATGTTTTGCAAATCCAGTCCTGCATCCCTTCTTCACAAAAGAAATGTATGAAGGTCTGCTCTGAAATAGGAGAGTAATTCTTGCTTCAGCTCTGCAAGGTCTGCTTTTACCAGTGCATAACTTTCAGAAAGAAAACTGAACTTAAAGCTCTGACAGTTCTAATGAGATTTTGATGTGAGCAACAGCTCTGGACTTTGTCCCAGGAGAAAAATATTGTCCTTGAATATTTTGCAAATCACTGCAAAAATGTTTGAAATGCTTTTTCTACCTTCTCTTTGAAATAGCACTGAGGCGTGGTTATCAGAGACATTCATTTCTTTATTGATTTGATGCTCAAAGCAGATGATTTTGTTTTGTCATTTTGTTGCAATAAGCCTTTACCTTAAACTCTTACTGTACTGATGCTTACATTTTTTTGTCTATACATTATTATTTTTATTACTATACCTATTAATGCTTTTTCCGGTTGTAATCCTAGTGTTGTTGTTTTTATAACACATAAACTGATGCAATCAGCTGAATATTTCAGGATCTTCTATGTTATGTGTCATCTGAATTACCTGCAAAAATGCTTTGCAGGTAGTTCAGTCAAAAAGCCCTGGCCAGTCAGAACACAGAGAATAGAAATATTGCTCATCTTCCAAACATCTTCTTTTAGTAATCTGTAGTGATAAGGGATAGAAAATGAAATTAAAGTTCTTTTGTAATTTCATTATCCTGGAAGTGATTTTATAGCCTGCTGAGAATTAAACATTGAAGTACAGCACAGTGTACAAAATAATTCCTGTTTTAATACATTTTTACAGCCCTCAGAGGAGCAGAAGCACAGCTCAACTCAGCATTTGCTTGTGTATTACTCAGCTTTCCAGGTCTTTAATTCAAAAGGAAAATTAAACAATATTCTTTTTACCAGAGCATTTCATCCAGAACTAGCTAAGAAAATAATTTTTCATTTCAAAAAGCTCCTATTCAAACCCTTTCAAGTTTTTTTTTTTAATTGTTTAATCCCCAAATTGGAAACCCAGAATCCCCTGCAATAAAAGATGTGGAGCCCCTATGCACTAATTGCATTGCCTGCCCATTACAGCTGATATGCCCTAGTTAAAAAGCTATGATACTGTGCATAAAAGCATAACGCCTGAAATCGAATTCACATGGTTTCCAACTCTGATGAATTTTTCACGAGGTTCTGCTAGACTTTCAGTTATCCATGTAAATAAAACATTAGTATTTTTTAGGTTTATTTTGATAATTCCATCATTAAATCCTAAATAATAGAAGAAATCATGTGTTTGGTTAGCCAAGTTCCTGAGCTCTGCAGCAGATGTAGGATTAGTCAGCTGTGGAGTTGATGCTGCGATCACCGCAGACAGCGAGTGCAAGTCAGAGATGGACAGTTCAACCAAAGCAGAAGAAGCAGGGAGCTGCCTAGCTCCTTTCACAGGATTTTTTCCTAGGGCCTGGCATGAATCCAGTGAAGAAATAAAATGTGTTCCCCTTCAGTTAATCCTTGAATTGAACCTACAGTTTCCTTACCAGTGACTTGCCTCCTGTGGCTCTCTTTGCTTTACTTCTGATTTCTCAAATGTTGGGGAACCTCTGGTCACCTCTGGGTTGCTGTGCTGGCTTCTCTGCCTTCACACTGTAGTTTATGGCAGCAACAGGAACAAGGTTGAGGAATTGGCTGGAACATAATGCATGTTGGCAGAGGTGCATGTGGAGAGAGTCCTAATGTCCTGTATCCTCAGAACATGTTAAATACAGCAGAAAAATTCATTTGGTTGCTGCACTCTGATTTCTCCTTAATTGTGTGATGCTTCCCTCCTTTGTTTTTGGTGTTTGTTTTTTTTTTTAATTTTTATTTTAATTTTTTTGATTGCTTGTTTTGGATATTTGTTTTAATTCATTTGAAATGAATGAAGGCAACATTCATTTGAAACTAATGAAGATACTCCTTGATAAGCAATCTTTACATTCTCCACTGAATTCAGCATTTTCAGTATCAGCCCCAGCAGCAGTATCTGCTGCCTTTGAAGTCTTTGATGTCTCCACAGCTCAGGCTGAAGGCATTCAAAAGGAAGAAAGTAGCAGGTCGGGGGAGGTAAGGAGGAGAGGAAGGACTTTTTCTTTACCTACAACCACTCTTTATACTGTGAATGGCAGAATTAGAACACTTAAAAAAAATAAAACAACTCATTGATTTTCCCTTCAAAAGAATTTTCGGCCTAAGCCACAGTTATTTGAAAGCCTTCTTAGGTAACAAAGTGTGACCTGATGAGGTTGGAACTGCAAGTGCCCTTTTTAGGGGGTAAGAAAAAAAGAGTGGATTTTCCAAAGATCTTATTTCCACTGTTTTAAAATACCCTGGACAGGAATCAAAGCAGCTATACATTTTTTGGGGGGATAACCATGAGAAGAAATACAGTATTAAAACAGATTATAATTTGCACATCCTAGTACTGTAATTTTGTCTCACTGTTCAATTCCTCATGATGGGAAGAGTATTGTTAACTAAAAAGGTCCCAGCTGGATACCAGGGCTACCAAGCAACCTTGTAGGGACTTCGTTCAGAACCGCATTTGAGGCAGGAGGTTTGATTAGAGCAGGCTTGTGGAGGGCAGCAATGAACAGCAGATATCATGTGGTTCACTGGTACCTCATGGTGTAACCAAAGGGTAGTCATGTTGCAAGAACATGCAGAGTCACATTGTTTCCAGACAGCTGGAAAAGAGAGTGGAATAAGACCCTCAAGTCAATAGGAAGTATGCCTTTATCAGATAGATAATAAAAATCTGGACATATTTCAGCACAAAGATGCCTATGCATTCACTAAGAAAGGTTGGATGAAAGCATTTCTGCAAGCGTGTTCTGGGCTAGTTGATATCTGTGACAGTCCTAGCAAGAGTACGGGAAAGAAAATCAGTAGTGAAAGTAAAATGTCCTATTTTCCTCTCCTGATTTGCAGTACTCTAAACGCAGGGCAGATGGTGCAAATAAAGTGTAGTCTATATTGCTTATCACCATGAGTAATTACATTAGTTAGGTAAATGATATTATGATCCAAAGAAACTGTCAGATGCTTTTTCAGGCAGAAAGCGACGTTGGCTGTTAAGGTTGAAAGTAAGAACAGAATGACTATCTTTGCTACCAAAAAAGACGACAAAAGAAACTCAGAAAATTTGCCTGACAAGTATATAAGTTTACTCAAATATGCTCAACTGCGTTTTCATTATTAATGAGATATAACAAGAAACAGAGATAGCTTTAAACACAGTATTTCCAGGTCAGTGACAAATATCACATATCACAACATATCACAATAAAAAATAAAATTCTTTTAACCTTGTATTACAGTATTTGATAAAAAATGCAGTATCACTTCACGTGTGCTACCCTTTTGGTTGAAAATAAAACAATGAATAATAAATATTATGCTAGCATTATGCAACACAAATGTTTTTCAACAAGGTTAAGAAAACTCATCCTTATCAAATGAAGTAACTAAATTTTTAAAATAATAATGTATATATAATGAAATACATGGAATGTTCCCTAACATCCCAATTAGGATCCCACACCCTCCTCTTTACCCATGAAGATTAATTGTCCTTTTTGCATTTGCTACTGCTTTCCTTACGTGATGTTTAAATGTTGGAGATAATGAACCTTTCATCATTTCATCTGGAACACAATTTGAAGTTGAATATGTCTTTTACTGTCACTCATTTAGAAATGTTGTGCGTATTTATTTTCTTAATCTTGCACTAGTTCTTGTAGCTCTAATCCCTTAAATAACTGAGCAAGTTCTAAAAGTAGCTTATAGGTTACCATTATTATTTCTTTTTTTTTTTTTTTAATCACATCTTTCATCAACTTCTCCCCTCTCCCCCCCCCTTAATTCTAGTCTTCTGTCATTTAATTCCTTTCCAAGAACTTCTCTCTCATTTGTTTTAATGTGATAATAGTGCTGCAGATTGAACCCTGTTTCTGAGGCATGGTCAGAAAATAGAGAAGGGCCTCGCAGACTCATAGGTTGTTAATGATACGAGTTGTGCTCTTTTAAATTTCCTTCATGGGCTCATTCATCTTCCATTATTTATAATTTTTGCATTTGAAATCTGTTTTGATCTACCTGACTTTGAAAAAACTATTCTGTTGGCTGTGAGCAACCTGCTTTATCTGCTTTTACCTTATTATCCACTATCTGTAGCATGCAATCCCTAGCTGTCTGATTAAGATGTATGTTTTGGGAAGAGATACAGGAAATATCTTGATGGTAACATTAGTATTTCCAGGGGGGACAAATAATCACAAATCATTTTCTTATTTTCAATAGGCTCATTAAAAAATCTTGCCTGCTAACATGACAGAAAGCAATGTTTGAGGTAATGTTTGTGTATGATACAATATATCCATCAGCATCCCATCAATATTATGTTTTTCTTTGTTTTGTTGGTGGGTTGTTTTTTATATTAATGAATCATCCATTATATTCTTAAACAAAAAGTAGCCTCTTGGCTAAAAGGAGCATGTGCATTCTTTGTTTAGCCTGTCAGTTACAAAAGGAATTAGTGTCACGGGGAAAAATAATAATTACATTCCTCCTTGCTCACATGATATTAAGAAGAATACAATTTGGCAGGCCTGTTGGGCAACCTGATTTTTCTTGCTCCTAAAATCTTTAATGTTTTACACTCTGCATACTACTGTGGTCTGCAGAAAGAGTTTTTGAAATCTACGAAACTTGCATTTGTTGTGCCATTTTATGTAGCTTTTGAGCCTTATGAACTGAAAGATTTTTCAGACAATGAATGTGCTAGCATTGATTTGAAGGCTTGCTTGTCAAGGTCCATCTCAGTTTTGCAGTTATAACCTCTTAACGCTGGGTTTGAATCTCCTTAGTGTTCAAGTTTAGCTTAACAGATGGTATAAATATAGTTATGCCAGAAGACACCGTATGTGAGTCTATTTTGATTACTGGGATCCGCATGACTGTTCAGGAGTTATACAAGCAACAGGGGTTTCAGAGCTTCAACATTGAAGGTTACCTTTCTTCAACTATCTTTTAAAATTTAAATGAACAAACAATCATTTGTTATGATATAAAATTAATGTGTGGCTCCAGTTGTGCTCCAGGTAGAAGAGAGAGATTTTAGAATAAAACTCCAATTCCCAGGTAGCACACTGGGGGAGTCAACTATTGATCTCATTCTAACTTATGAAATCCACCAACATTTTCAATCTGAGTTTTGATCTAATTGTTGTAAAAACGTCCTATACACTAAAAGCTACTGATGACCTTCAAAAGTACTTAACAAAGGCTTCTCTGCTTTAGGAGATTCAGTATTTCAACTACTTTTCAAAAAGGTACATTGGATTCTTCATATGATTGTGGTTGATGAAGCGACTCTGAGGGATAGCTCTACTCTCATTTGTCCATTTGTTAATACAATATTTTTCTTCAATAGCCAGACAAATTTTAAAAACCCCCAACCCTTATACATTTTCAGATTCCCTAGGGGTTTCTATTGCAATTTGTGACTTTTTTGTCCTCATACATTTGAGTTTTGAGTGATATTTCTATTATATCTATTTTTATTGTACTGTAAAAATTGTGATTATCTTAAAACTATTCCAGTTCTTGCCAATTGTTCAGGAAATCTCTCTCCTAGACCTTATCCTTAAGTTGAAAGATTTCCTATTTATTTAATTTAATAATCTTATTCCTCCTATCTTTATTGATGGTGATACAATTGCTTCTATGATCTATATTTGGAAAGTTGAGAGCCTCCTTTGTTCTTACTTTCCCCCTGGAGCTCCATAATAAATGTTGCCAAGTTGTAATTCAACCTTGTAGGAATATCCTAGAGTTTATCTATTATTGGACCAAATTTTTTTGAACTGAAATAAGAGAAGTTATAGTAGGAACTAATTTAGCCCAGTGTATGCAACCTAAGTTGGATTGAAGAATTTCTGTCCTTCAGGCCTTCTTAGCCAGTATGGCTGTTGACTGCGACTTCCTGTCTTCTAGATTTACAGAGAATGGGAATTGTGGTTGACTGAAGATTTTGCCTTGATTTTCTTTTTCTCAGTTACTCCACCCTTTACATACAGCAGTTCATATGGTGGGATGGGAACATTACAACAAAATATATCGCCTTCTTTGTATAATGTCTTTAATCTAATACACCATATGGATCTCCGTGGTAAAGCTTAAAAATAAGAAGAAAAGCAGAGATAGAAAGTAGAAGTACAGCAAAGGAGGAAATATGGTTTAGATCAGATCAGAAATAGATGGTGAGTCGTCATTCACTACAGGATCCATTTCAAAGTTCTGCAGTAAATAAGTTAGGGGCACCATGTTCATGAGTTCATGATAGATGATGAACAGCATGGTCTCTACAGACTGCTGCTATAAAATCTGAGGCTTGGCACAACCACAGAGGAAGCAGGAGGTCTGGAGGCATGTGTAGGAGCAAGTCTGGAGAAGAAATAGATTGATTAAACTTGTCAGTGTTCCCACTGCAGCCCCTTCTTTAGTACATGCTGAGCCTGATGCAGGTTGACTGATGCACACCAATCCTTTGCACATCTTATCAGACTTGAAGTTAAGGCTGGACAGACGGGCAGTTGGCATGGTGAACATGTAGGCGTACCATACACAAAATTATCCCACCACTTCACAATTTTAAGCTATCAGCAGTTCAGGCATGTTTTTGATGTGAGGAATTACAGCTGTATTTTGAGAGATGACTTTTCAGAAGAGCAAAACTAGGATTCTCACGGTAGGCTGGCTAGAAATGAAAATGCCTGCCTCCCATCTGGCTTCCTCTGTCACATTCACTTTACTGCCTGGAGAGAGAAACCAAATCTCTCCATAACTTAAGGGAGACCAGTAGAGGAGGCACCAGTAGAGGGAAGCCTACACTCTCCCATCTGGGAAATAGTTGGTCATTCTGACACTGCCATCAGGTATTCCCGTTCCCCACTGCAGCACCAGGACAGGTTTCTGCACCATGATATTTATGGGGACATTTGCAGTAGTCCCAAGAGCCAAGGTGTCAGTGAGGGAGACAAATTCCAGGAAATGAGGATGAGATTCAGGAGAGAAGTGTAAGTTTGTTGGTTGATAGCAACAATAAAAAATGAAATAATATCATGGTTCAACCAGGCTAGGGGAGGTGTTGACTGGAAATGGGGCTGCTAAGGCCGGAAGTATAAGCTGCAGTTCTAACCTGAAGAGCAATACACATTTTAGATAACACCTGAACAAGAGTTTTTATTTTTTAATGTGATCAACTGATCTCTCTGTTCCTTCCAGCCAGGCATATCCCAGCTCTATGGTTCTGTAAACTCTTTTTACTGTTGCTATTTACACTAAAGAAAAAAAAAAAACCTAAAAAACTGGATGCTTTTATTCATCTGCATTCATATGTTCCCCTTCCACAGCACAGCACAGAATCAGTGATGAATGCAGATCTGATGCTGATGACAGATAAGAGGGCTTATCAAAAGGGAAGTGCTGAAGTGACTGAAGGGTAACCTCATCTTCTTTCTTTGTAGGATGTTCTCCAGAGGTGAGTAAAGTTTAAATCTGATATAAATCATACTGTATTCAATCAAAGAATTTAAATGACTTACAGATTTTAAGTATTTTCTGCACTGAGCCTGAGTATGCATTTGCATTTTAGTTTTCTTGTGTCCAGACATAATATCTACAGTCCCCTGACTTCATCATATCATTAGAAATTTTTACCATTACAATTGCTGCTATTGTTATTCTTACTACATTTTGTTAATTTACTGTCAAAAGACTTCAGATACAAAAGATGGGTTTTGTTTATTAGCTTCAAGGTCTGTGCTGGCTATGCTGAAAAATTACAGAAAAGAATGATATGTAACTTTGAGAGAACAAGCATAGGACATCCTGAACACAGGTTTCTGAGTTTGTGCAATTGGGAATTCCTGAATGAGGAAAATTCACACTTTTAGAGGCTTACACTGAGCTAAGTTTGCTTGACTTTCTGTTCCCTCTCTATAAGTACACAAAACAAATCCAAGAGCAGGCTTGATCTGTGCCACTGATTTCTCAACCAAATTACAAGGTTCTGAGAAGTCACACCCCTGCCCACCCTCACCTAGCCATGTGTACTATCCGGACAGTTGTGTTTTGTTTCAAAAACCTGTGTGTTTCCCTTTGCACTGAGCATTCTGTGTGCTGAGGAGTGACACCAGTCAGGCTAAGAACAATACTTAGTCTTTCATTCCCTCTCTCTGTGTTCCAAAGCAACTTTATGTTATGATTTCAGCAGGGCACGTCCAGATTTGAGTTTGGAGTTTGACGGAAATCAACTTTCTGCATAACTTTCTTGAAAGGTTACAACTGTGTTAGGCAGAGCCAGGGATCACAGCTTGTCACAGAAGCAATTATTCTTCTCTGAGTCTTGAAATGGTCAAAGACCTTCTAGCCCTTTCTCAGTCCCACAGCACTCCCCATTTTAGAGCACTTTGATGTAATCCCTTCCTTTTCCTCACCCTTGTAGCAACAGCAAACTAATTGAGAACTTTTTTATCTCAGACTCCTTTTTTGTTCTGAAAGGGATGAATGTTATTTAAGATTTCATCCCACCCACCATGTGAAACTAATAGATCAGCTTAATTATGGGAAAACTATGTGTACGAGTATTAAAGAAAAAACCCTGAGAAAATATATTTGAATGTTTATTGCTAATGAGATCTAATGACACCAAACAGAACATGCTGCTCTAAGTATTCCACTGTGATATATGTTTTTAAATTCTACTGAAAGAAACACTGGAATAAGTTAGAGTGCCACTTAGAAAGACACCCTTGAGGGAAAGTAATAGGCACTGGGGAGTATTATTTCAGAAAGTGGGGCCAATTACACATATTACATATATATTTCCTTCTGAACATAGTTCTTTTCTTTCTTTTTAAACAGGCAAAATTCCCAGCTGGTTTCACCAGGAGTTGTAGCTAAAGCAGAAATAGGCTTCAGGTTACAGTTAACATCAGTTTTCTGTGATATATGAAAAAGACATGTAAGGTTAAAAAATTTGCTGTTACCTCCTGTGGCTCAAAACACTTGACTGATCAGAATTAAGCTGTGTGAATGATGAGAGTTAAATTTATTGATGAAACATCTTTAATGCCTTTAAAATGCTTCAGACTGTGTTATATGACAGGGAACCTCACAGACCCGAGAGATCCCTGGAGTCAGGAATTTAACGTGGCATCCAGAGGGATATTTCCAGACACTGCTTGTAAGTAGAGGGAGAAGATCAAATCACATGCTTCAGCAGAGCTGGCTCAAAGCTTCATAGCGATGCAGATAAAATTCAAACACTGTCACTGCAGACTAGACTTTGTTGGAGTAACATTTTTCCTGCTGTGGGAAGTAGAGGAAGAGAAGAAGAGCCTTGTTAGCTTGGAAATCTGGGATAATACACCTAAGCTTTTTGCTTTTCAGAAAGTGGCAGCAGATCTATAGCAGTATACCAAAAGCAATGCTCACATGGCAGGGATAGCTGTTACCACTGCTGACACACTGCAGCCTTTCCTTTCCTGGAGCTCTGACATGGTAAAAAATAAACAGTGGGAT
Organism: Chrysolophus pictus; assembly: GCA_037305975.1. Taxonomy (NCBI): domain Eukaryota; kingdom Metazoa; phylum Chordata; class Aves; order Galliformes; family Phasianidae; genus Chrysolophus; species Chrysolophus pictus. The sequence continues at coordinate 36,360,678 of CM074578.1, forward strand.
CATTTTGCTGCCACTTGCAAACTGTGACTTTAGGCAAGGGTCCTGGATGCAATGGTGGGATGCACTGGACTACATTGCTCCTCATGCGCTCATGTGTGAGTGGTGTTGATCCCAATGCAGGAATGGAACAATTGCTCCTGGGCAGGTAGGCAATGGGTAATGTGCTGAATGCTTTTAATGGATTACATGAAGATCCTGTGTTCATGTCCAAGTGGCTCTGTCATAGCAGATACTCAGGAGGAAAAGCAACTTTTCTATATTATTTGTTTTTCCTTGTAATTCAGCTAGGGAGAAAAGCACAACATTGAAGGAGACAGATTTGCATAAAATAGTGCTCATTTCATCTTGGACAAATACTTAACCTGAATCAGTCATTGCTGTCCTTCTCTGGTGGCGAATTTCTATTTTGCTTATAGCCAGAATGTGTAACTCACTTAGATAAGTGTTATTGTAGTCTTTATCACTTTGAGAATGCAAAACAACATGAGTAAGTTTCTGATACTCGCGTTTCTTAGTATAACTTTTATTTATGTGTATGTAGAAATATTTTAATGTAAGGATTATCAAGGTTAGTGCTAGGCTTGAAGAAAACTCCTGCAGAGCTTGTATTCCTGCATATATCCAGAAAAAATGCACCTTTTTTGCTTATTACCATCCAGTCTCACACTTCAAGCTAGTTTTTAAAATTAGAGAAGACCCCAGAAGCTGCAGTACGTGAAAGATTACTGCAGTACAAAATCCTCTAAATGAATAGGAAACAAAAGGGATTTCTATGATACAGTGAACATCAATAATGTCTGAACCAAAGCTCACTGAAGGTATGGGAAAAATTATAATTTACATTGAAAGACTTTGAATAAGATCATGTTTTGTATTGAAAACTCTGAGGTGATTATTTCTTTCATGTGCTTTTCTATTTCCAATTATTTTAATCTCTATGTAGTGGGGATTATAGCTACTATGGAGAAACTCATGAATACTCCATACTCAAAACAACAGTGGCTTGTTATTTTAAAAAATCCCAAGAAAAACAGGTTTTCAAAAGTTTTTGCACTGCAATTCTTCCTCAAAGAAAATGAAAAGGTTGGTTTTTTTTTGGTTGGTGGTAACAGCTTTTAGCTAGCAAGCTGCTATAGATTTTAATGGGAATTTAAATTCAGGTGTATCAGACACTGGTTTCAGATATAAACTTGTTTAGATCTCTCGTTCTTAGTAGGGGCATGAATAAGGTTTTGCTTTTGATATTGTTTCAGAATGACAAAAAAAAAAAGAATACAAACACGGATATTTTCCATGGGGTACGAATCCCACTCTTTGATGGATAAGTCCTTCTATAGAACATATGTGGAAGTTGAGACCTGTTGGGCTTTGATCCATAATCCTGCAAAGCATTGCATTTGTACTATTCTTTCAAAATAGAAGACACAAAATAAAGCAACTTTCCTGTGGGAAAGGTGAGTTTTTGTGTTTTTCAAGTAAATTAAGAATGTTCAACATTATGTTAGAGTGGGTAAAAAAAGCAACAAGAGTCACACAAAATCTTCCTGTGGAATAATCACAACAATAACGTCAAGCATGTAAAGTAAAGCACATATAAAATATACGCACTGTAAGTCCTAGAAAAAAATATTGTATATTTCCTGGCCATTTATTAAAATACATGGTATTCTATGCTTGATATAGTTAAAGTTTAGTGTATTTTGTGAAATAAAAGGTTTTATGTTTGTGTGTAGTAGATGTGCAAATATAAGTACACTATCTGAATGTCAACATTCAAGGCAAAACAAAAGGAAAAGAACCCTCTTTCATGCAGTTGGTTTGGTCACCTTACATATCCTGCAGTGCCTCCACAATGTTTCAGAATTGCAGTAGTAAGTGAAGTCTATATTTATTTCCTATTCCTAGCTGGAAAGAGTCACCCATTCTTACTTACATTTCTATTTATCACTACACAGAACTAATTCTTCCATCAGTTTTCCAAATTAAGACCACAAGCCTTTCAGTTTTGTGTAAGCTATGAAGATGCTTTCCTGTATCATGTTGTCCCCTATAATACATTGCTTTGGTATTTTGTAACTCATAGTTAATAAGAGTATTTTGCAAAATAACTTATAACAGTTTTCTGCTAATCTTTCCTTCCTAAAAATAAAGGCATATTTCTAATAGTGGCTTGCAATATTACCTACCAATTTTCCAGAGATTTATTGTGACTTCCTCTTTTTTCTCTTTTCTTATCTTCTCTATTCAGCAGTGCTACCAGCTCTGTCTTTTGGTCTCCTTTGTATTCTGTGGTGCTGCACCCAAGCAGAATTTAGTTCTTATCTTGGTTTCCTGTAATGATTATGGCAATGGCAATATATAATAAAAAAAAGATTAGTGTTTTTAATATACCTGGAATAATTTTCTCTGGCTACTGAGAGTAGCCAGACTTTTAATTAGTATACAGACGCTAGCCATCCTTCTTTTTCCTCAAGGTGCTGAATGTAGGACTTTTCTATTAAAAACAAATGGAAGACAGGAAGCAACTAAATAAAAGATAAATTGCCTGAAATGTCAGCATAACTATTCTTCTCATAATGATTTTACAAATGCAGTAATAATACAGAACAGGAAAAAAACAACAATAACAACAACAAAACAGCAAAAAAAAGGAAAGCCAAGGTAGAGATTATTTGAAGTGTTCTGTGACACACAAGCAAGAACAGTACAAAATTTCTTATGCCACTCATTAGTGAAAGAAACAGTCATTCCTGGGGTTTGATTTATGACATTTCAAAGTAAACAGATAAATTAGGTTGAATTAATTATGCATCATAGCTGCTATATCTCTTCATAGAAAGGAGATCACCTAAGTGAATAGCTCAAAAGCAGATACATTCGTAGTATATTAAGACTACATACCTCACATAACTTGGCAAATCAAGAGAAGTGACCAGAGTAACATGCTGCATTGTACCGTGTCTTGGATGATATTTGATGACTTACTGCCACTGAGATAGAGTGAAAAAACTGAGTACTGAAACAAAATAATAAATCCTTTGAAGGTAAATAAATTGAAATAAACGTTTGAGGTCCACAAGGCATTTAATTGTAAAAATAGACATTTTCATTTCATTTTCAGTGAAGGCAGCATTCAAAATGATGAAAAGCTTTGAAACACAGAAATGGTTCATTTTTATTGTATCTACTTATAATAGCCATATAATAACAGGGTTGATAATGTCATCGCAGGATAAGGACCTCCATTCAACAAAGTCCTTCTGTATAGAGTTATTTTAAGTCCAGACTTAAATTTCCTGCAATTATTTTTTGCTTGGTCTTGAACCCAGATTTATTATATTTTTGAGTAGTATGCCATATGCACAAGTGCAAATTCAAAATAGAAAACTCAGGCAGTTCAGAAACCTTTATAAACTACTTTGAGGTCAACTGAAACTTAAGTAAGGTGCATTAGAGAAGTAGAATAATACACATTTAATCTGTCAAGTAAATACATTAAAAAACTAAAATTAGCCCTTGGTGCTGCTGCAGGAAGGGAGAGGGAAATCCATGGAGAACAGGGGTGGAAGCACCATGGACAATGGTAAAGACAAGATGATGCCAAAAAAGAACAGGGTCCCTTTGTTACCTTTTGTAAGAAATCGGTTTCCTCAGTGATGTCTTGAAGTGAGCCCTAGAAACAGTCCCTACAGGCATCCATCTGTATGGGCTTTGCTGTGCCAATAAGTTCCATGGAGAGTCATGAACGTCCTGCCAGGGCCTGAATGGTACAGGAGAATCATAGCATATTTATTCAAATTATTTGGCCTCAAGTTTCACCAGGGAATGTTCAGGTTGGATATTAAGAAAAATTTCTTCTCCAGAAGAGTAGTAACGCACCGGAAAGGGCTGCCCGGTGATGGTGTCAGAGCTCCTGGTACTGTCTAAGAAGTGTGGGAGATGTGGCACCGAGGGACACAATTTAGTGGGCAATACTGGTAGTAGGCAGACAGTTGGACTAGATGATCTTAGCTGTCTTTTGCAAACTTAACGATTCTGTGATTCTGATTCTGTGATAAAATCAGATTATCAATATAATTATATGCATCAATGTATATAAAGACGTTACTTAGTCACCTGAGAACAAGATCACTAGTTTGAACTAGTGCTTTTCTGGAACCAATTGCTGGTGACTATATTAGAGATATGTTAGTAGAAATTCAGAGTAAAGAGTAGGCCCACATTGCCTCATCCTCCCTCTAAAGTTTCTAAATTGATTTTATATACAATAGGATAGAGGAGGGAAGAAACTTACTTTGAAATTTGCTTGCTTTCTGCTTAAGAAAGGATATGAAGTGCATAAATATCTCCCACTCTTTATGTTGTGCATTTTTTTCTCTCAATAGTACTTCTGGGCTTGATAGCTTTTAATCAGTTTTCATCCGGTGACAGATTCATGTTCTCTGGTTGCATGAAAGTGTCTGGCATAAATGCTTGTTTCTTCCATAGTTGTATTCTTTTAAAAAAGTGTCTGTCACAAGAGAACTTCAGGCATCAGAACTGCTTTTTTCCCTTCTTCTTCACTCCTATTCTGTACCACTGCACTGATGTCTCATTATACCTGTACAAGAAAGGCTATTATCCTTCACACATTTAGCTGCTGATCTAAATGGAAGTACATTATCTAAATAGTTGAATCAAGGTGCATACAACTAAAGCTCATTTCAGTGTGATCTGTATTTCTTGGTACTTTAGCAGGTTAACAGCTTCCTGTGAAATTATTTTATTCAAGGATTTTCACCGTAATTTGGTCATCATGTGGTCTAGAACAAACGGTAATAAGAACTTGCAGCAAATCCGCAGTTCATTTTCATTTTACATCTCAGGGAGACAATGGGTCTTCTCTAAATAATTCAAAAACTGCTTTTAGAAACAATATGCACAGTTTTAAAGATAAGTCTAATAGGGTATTTATCTAACAGCCCAGAGTGAATATTTCAAACACTTATCATAGCACATGAATATTGTGATATTGAATACCATCCTATCAATATTAAATGGTCAGTTAGTTAAGTTACTACATATTTACTGTAGTAATATTGAAAGCATCATACAAATTAAGTTCTTTTTTGAACGTCTTCTATTTATTTTATGTACTCAGATTATCTCACTTGCACAGTAATAGTATTCTGTCTATGCCAGCATATGTTATTATCATTCTGGAAGTTTATACCAGAGATGATTTTGTCATTAATTTAGGCTTCTGGAAAACTTCAGAACAGGAAAAGCATGAAGTGCAATTCAAATGTACGTGCTATATTTCCATTCTATACTGTTTACTGGTTGTGATAATAATATTTGTAGGACAGGAGTATATAATTTGTTTTTGAAGGAAATTAATCATATTTCACATAATTTTGAGGTAACTTATGTCATTTATGGTTAATATTATGACAATAATTTGAACTCATCAGTTTCAGTGTTGCAAGAGGATTAAAGATAAAAATGTCAGTTACAGTGCTTTTTCACACATACAAAACTTAAAAGACATATCCTTGCCCTCGCATAAAAAGCCTCGGTCACAAAGTAGCAGGCAAATGTGAAGGACAAGGGGGAAGAGAGACCAGCAATGCAAGCAGCTGTAGCCTCTGGTGGAGTTTTTTATGCATTCTTAGCAGTAACTTTCTTTGCTGCTGAAACTAGTTCCAGAATAGCATCCAACTCTATGTGCCTGACTCTATAACTGGGTAGTTACTAACACTGCCTTTGGATTATGGAGGGTAATTTATTGTTTTTGTACAATTACATCACTCTAGCTACCAACTGGGTGCATATATGTGAGGAGAAGATAAGTGCTGGACATTAATGTATCCTCACAGAAACAGGCAATGAAACTAAAATGTGAGATTTAGCTTTTCTTACTCCCTGAAGTATGTCTTTTGTTAGAGATACCTGAACTTGCTCTGAACAAACCAATGCAGCTCTCCAGCATAGCTCAGGCATTAGCTCAGGTCTGGGAAGCAATGAAGCTGTGCTATCTCAGCACGCTACCCTGGGGAGAGCGTGTCTGGCTTTGTTGCTTCCAGTTTTGGAACAGGCTTGGTTTCTCTTAGCTTAGGAATCTCTGTACCACAGATGTTCACATGCCCTGAAAAGCAAATCCTGCCCATTATACTACATACATCAACTCTGACACGCAGTTGCTGCCCCTATTGCCATCCCAGTCAAAACTATAAAAAACTGAAATGTACTTTACTTATTACATATTTTCAGTCTCCTCCTCTTGTTAGATTTTCTACTTTCCTCTCTGACCTGCAGCATAACTCTCATGTCTACTCTCTAGAATGGCATTCAACATTTTGAACTCTTTCTCAACATAAGATATCTCAGTCTTTCACTTTTAGGCTAGGTGCTTACCCCTATCACTCTGTGGGCAAGTGTTTTCTTGTCATAAGTTTAGTGCTTTTCCAACTATCTTTTGCAGTATTACAGGTTGAAAGTATTCACTCATCTCATGCAGAAAAAGTTCTAATTTCATTTTTTGTCTCCCTACCTCTCTGTCCAGACTTGTCTCCTTGCTGTTCTTTTTCTTCCCACTTTCATCCATCTTCTTTGCACTGGTCTGTTCCTAATTTTGTTTTATTTTCTATGGATCTCCCGTTTAAAATAGTCATCTCTGACTCATTTCCTTCAAAATGTATTCAAAGAGATATCTTCAGCCCTCATATTTCTTCAGGACCCCTACAAGTGAGTTTTGTTTCTGAGGTTTTGGATAGATATTTCACTTCCATGACAGATATTTCAGGGTTCATATCACTGCATCAGAAATATAGCTAGTCCAGACTCATAAATCAGTATTACTAAGGTGTATCAGAAGAACTGAAACACTTTTATTGCAAACATCAGTGATAATATGGGCCTCAGAATTGCCCTGGAATATGGATGAGTACAAACCATTTAGGAACAAATATTCTGGCTGATAACTGACAGCCAGCCAAAAGCAGCCCCTGATAAAGATAAATAACCTGTACTCAGGGAAATTTTTTGCATCATTAAACATGGTGAGCATATTAGCTAGCAGGGGGTGGAGCTGAGTCCCTAAAGAGATAAATCTAAATTATATGCGCTGCAGTGATCATAACAGTAATGCACCATCTTGGCTAACTAGCTGACATCAACGGGGAAGGGAATTTCAGATTTAAATGAACCAAACTAAAGAGCATTGCAGTGCGCATACAGATTAATTGGAGCACAATCATGAACTTCTTAGCCTTTTCCATGGTCTGTTTTCTTTGGTGCCAAAGCATGAGGAATTAGAATTTTCTTAAAATTTTCTTGTCAGTCTCTGCATCACTTTTTACCTTCTTATGTGATTTGATTAATTACTCCTTTATTTGCTTTCCATTAATCACCTTCTACCACAGTTGTATCAGCCTTGCCAAAAGCAAGCTGATGGACACTGGAAGTTTAGTGGCACTTTTCCATAAACGAGAAAGTTCACTTGGTGACTATGCACTTCATATTTCAGAAAGATAGAACTCTGAAATCAAAGAAAAGCAAACATTTAGTTACACAGATGTGTCTGAACAATTGAATTAAGCTTTGTTAGGAGAATGTAAGTTGGATGAAATGTTTTCCTTAAAGTGAATCTAGTATATTTTTAAAGCATATCAAGTTTATTATCCTAGGATGAAGAATGTCTTAGTAAAAGATCTTCCTTTTGGTTTCAAAACCAGGAGAAAATTGTGGGTTCAAACAGTCAGAAAAAGCATGGAATAAAAAGATGAATATTAATTGGTTGAAGTGAACTCGATGTAACTTGAAGTTATGTATTATTAATTGATTCAATTGATTTGCTAGGTGACATGATAAATAAGGAAACAAACCAGACATAACTAACACATTTTTCAGTCAAAATAAAAAATGCATTTTCCTGAATAATTGGTTTCCAGGTGTATAATTGCCCTGCTAGCAAGTAAAACTGTCCAAGTGGCTCAAATAGAATTCAGTCTTCCTTCTTCTTGTATACAAACATCCTTTTGCAAATATCTAAGTGCATTTGATACCGTGGCCTGAAAGATGCATCGAAATGAAGAAATGTGAACTGCAATAGGCAGCACATTACTCTATTCCTGGCTTGGTCTCTGCTTCAGCACTGGGACTTACAGCTAAACAACTCCCTCACATGTTCTCGGGTGTCAGACCTGAGGTCGAAATCATGCATTAAAATTCCTGGCTCTTCTTCTTGTGGGGAAATGACAGTGATGTGTGGGAATTGGTTGCTTTCATGATATGAAGGAACTGTTCAGCTGCCCGACTGTGACCCATCTGAGAGGCAGAATGCAACAGCAGGATGTGTAGTTTATATGGCTTGTTGCAAAGCAAGAAACTTCAAATGCTTTACCAGTGGCCAAAGGGACTTGTCCCTTAGAGGAGCACATGAAAAATGGCAACTAGGATTTCACAGTGCTGTTGCACAATGCAGAGATACAACTTCTCAATGTGGTTGTCTTGTAGTTCACAGTACCTAGCAAAATAAGAGATATATCAAAGAGAGATGTATACTTGCTAGACAAGTCCCCGTAAGGTATCAAACAGAAAAATTACAACTTTTTCTTGTGCTGAAACAGCTCAGCTAATACTCATTACTGAACATTCAACAATGTGGATATAGGTCAGTACCTTCTTGGTACTGCTTTAAGCTAAGCAGAGACTTACATTTTTTCTCCTCTGAGATTACGTTGAAGAAGAATGCAGCAGGAACTTTCTGTGGAGATCACCAGGGCATATATATGCAGAAGGATAGCAAGGAAAGGATACTATCTCCAACCCTGATTACACTCATCTGTAGTTTTAATGCATGGCAGGGATAAGGATATTGATCCAGGCCTTCCTTGCAAATACTGTCTGATATGACACCAAGCCTATGGATAGAAAATGTATTTTTCATGGTGCAGGTGTGAAGAAGGGGCTTCGTGTCCACTTTCTCTGTCAAGAAGTATTCTGTCTGGGTTTGGAAAATCAGCTGTTCTTTGATGCTGAAATAGCGCGGCTCCAAGTGAAAAGCCTTGTTTAGGCAGTTTGGCAAAAATGAAATTTTCATGAAACCCTCAGTTCTGTCACAATTTGGTAGAAAATTATTACCATTTCTGCATAATTTATAAATGTAAAATGTGGTTGATCCACCCTTATCTCTATCAAGAGTAATACTGCCACCACTCTTGAGAAAATTCTTGATTTATGCATATGAAGGACAAATGTAACATCAACTGAAATGAGTACAGAACAAAAAATGTGAGACGTTCCCTATGCACAGCTTTGCTGTAAGCAGGCATTAATCTATTTTAAAAAGCCACAGATTTTTCATTTGACATTTTTGTCTCCAAAAAGTGTGCTTCAGTTGGGCTCCATCAATGTTAATGAGCTGTAGAAATGTTTTCCCAGACTGGCCCTTCCCTCTGTCCTTTTCTTTCAGAGGAATTGATTCAGCAAGGGGTCTATCTCACATTTGAATGGACTTTTGATTTCAGTTGCTTTAATCATGTGTTTAAAGCTTCAGACTCACTTATGTAGTGTATTAAATTGAAGAAATGATGCCTTCCTCCTTCATTCATTTGCTCTTTTCAGTCTTTGTCTTTGCTTCTTTCCTGTGTTTTTTCATCGTTATGTTCTTGTAATGTTCTTGCTATTTGTTCTGACAGATCTCTTCACTTTCTCATTCTTTCGTTTTAATTGTGTTTAGAGGTTCCTAATGGAGTAAGATAATCGATTAAGATAAAATGGCATAGTAATATCAACTTTCATCTCAGAGGCTGAGTAATTGAATATGAAGTTTCATGGGATTCGGAAAATTTTTCACTTTGAAAATCTCTTGGAGTCAACGGAAAACTTCGTACTGACCTTAGTTGGCTTCTGTGTAGAAAGTGTTCCTTCTCAGTTATGGTAAGAGTCCAGCAATTTTAACTATGCTATTTGTCTGCCTAGGGGGAAAGATAAACCAAAACACACACACACACACACACACACACACAAAACAACAACAAAACCCAAAAAAACACAGGACAGTGCAGAATATCGTATCAATTTTGTTTTCTACACCCACAACGTTGCAATAACCATGATTGTATAAGATCCAAGGAGGAGAGATTAGGCCTAGTGTCCAACAACTGAAGGCAAATAATGCTTTGATATGTTTCACTCAAGCTGTCAGTTACAAAGCTTTATGAAAAGAGTGGGAAAAAAAACCTATGCTCTTGTGATAAAATTCTGAGTAAGCAGTTCCATGCAGATTGTCATTTTCTCTCCTAATTGGAAATGCCTTCTAACACCTTTCCATCTCTTTATTCAGCATTTTTAATAACCAATAGTAAATGTGAGTAAATCACATTGACCCTTAAGGTTCATATATAGATCAAAATAAACACACACAGATTAAACAAGTTGTTGCCTTTACTGCAATGATATGCAAACAATTATATACCAGGTCAGACCAGGGTGTCATTGATATTGCTTGCCAACCAATTTATTTGAGAAACCTCTGACCCTTTTTAATGTGCTTCTTCAAAGAGGGAGACCTAAGAGGTTCTTAGGTATGACTGCTGGAAAATTGATGTCTTTTTATTTTTTCTTTCTAAGCCAGTAAAAAATTTTGAATAATATTTGCTATTATTTATTTTTAGCTTAAGTGAATAGTAGCCTGATAGCATTTTAAAATCTGCAGTTATGCTTTTCTGAGACATTTAAAAACATACTGACTAGGACTCAGAAATGCATACCACACGACAGGCACAACACGTATTACAAGGTATAATATGTTTTCACAATTTTTAATAACTTTTCCATTGGCCAGAAGAATATGTCTGTCTGTTCTTCCAAGATATATTTTGGGATATTGTCATTCTTAGAAAAGTTGTCGCTAGCTAAAGGGGTACTTAGGCATGAGACAAAAGCATTTTTGTTTGCTTGGTATATTTGTTTTTTGTTTTATTAATATTTAAAAAAACATTAACATCTGGTGATTTGCATGTATTGTTCTCATCATTAAAACTATTAGAATCTTATATTTGAATCATCAATATATGACTCACAGAGGGAAAACAACTTTAGAACTGAACACAAACCAGACAGTGTAAATCATGACAAAACATTAATCTACCAGGGTTTAATTGCAATTATATTTTTAATGCACTTCATCCTCAGTGGTATCTCAAGAGAAGTACACACAATATCGTATAAAAAAAGTACACTCATTAGGATTCAAAAAATGAATTTAAATCTTTTAATGTCAAGCACTGCTAATGATTCCTAAATTTAATTAATGAGCACCATGCTTGATAACATATTTTTGAATATGATTGCCTTCACAAAGGACAATAAAAGCTAAGATGTGCATTGGCACGCCATCAGAAAGTTGTCACTGCATATACTGTTCAAATTTTTGAAGAAGGTAAATTACATAAATGTGTGCACTTTTCATTTGATTCCTCAGAAGAAGTCATTAACCCAGATCTTTTCTTTGTATCAACAATTTGCAGTTCTACTTCTTGACTTCTGAGCATTTTTCAAAACTGGAACACAAGCAACAACAGAGCAATAGTTCATTGTGTAATTAACTGAGATTTTACCACATTCAGAGCAACTATTTCTGAGACTGGCATTCATTGTCTTATTATTTTTCTTATATCCATTTTCCTTTAGAATCTAATTCATAACTGAAGTTCACAATATAATTTGATAAGCAGGTGCTAATTCCTTTTTAAAGTTGGTAAGAAGAGTCAGATCTTTGAATGGTTCACAGAAGAAGGCTGGAGTGTGTGAAAGCATAAAGAGTGAATAAGAAGTGGAAAGAAGTCGGAAAAGGGAAGGTATGATCCCACACAGCTAGATACTGATTAGCAACTGGCTATTACCAGTAAATTCTATGGACTCTGAAGGCCTCACGAAAGCTTGATGACACCAGATAAAAAAAGCTGCATTTGTTCTGACTAGGAGACAAGTTCAGTTGTCCAATAGCCTGTCTGAAATGCACAAATTTTGCATATTTTAAACCCAAAAGGCTGTTATTCATTAAGGTACTACTCTCTCTTAGGCATTCAGAACATTGATGGTTGTACAGATTAAGAAAGTAAGAAAGTCAGGATGTTTCCCTGAAGAAAATTTTGACTGTGGAGATCATGGCAGCCCCTTATGTCTACACTGCTTTGTGATTGGCTTCACTGTTATCCGGAGCTGCTCAGTTGGCATGCTGTGGCTGAGCCAGCCGGAGGGGCTCAGCATTTTCTCTGCACAAATCCTCCTAGTAGTTCAGGCTGAAGGAGAAGCAACCACAGAAAGCTGTTCATCCCATCTTTAAAATCTACCTTGGTGTGAGATTAATCATCCTTTTGTTCCCCGCATCTTTCCACTGACTGCAGAGGCATTGGAAGAGTCTTCCTTAAAACATATAATTGAATTTCAGATGGCTAAAATTACGTGAAATGAAGTCTAACCCAAAGACCGAGTGTGTTATTACACTTCTCCTTGACATTAGTTTAATTTCTGTGAAGTAGACACTACTTGTAGTAACCAATATTTTCATTGTCTTTGTCACATATCTACCACAGACATATTGCCCAGATATATCTCATAGTTCATATCATAAATATCCCTCTCAGATCTTTGGCTTCTGCCTACATGTCAGATTAAATTGGGGTGAAGAAGCAATTAGTGCCATGAGATCTGAGTTCAGAATTTTATGCCATAGTGAGCTCAACTGTGGATTCAATTGTGGAAAACAGGCTAAGTGTTTTGAGTGTTATTATCACCTAATTACACCTACCTAATTACACCTTAATTAGGATGAGAAGCCAAGGGATTGGCATTCCCAGTAAGAAGAGCCTTCTGTCCAAAGGAAGGTATTATACAGGAAAAAATATTGATTTCATTCTACTTAAATTTTCATAGCTCTTTTCTATTTTTTTGTGCATGTGTAGCCTAAAGATATTCACTTATACACTTATAGTGCTTCATAGACACTCTAAGTATGGACTATATTTTTACTTCACTGGTATTTTTTATTTTGTTTTGTTTGTTTTCAAAAAATGATTTTGTCATGGGAATGTGTTCACAGAATAACATTTCAAAAAATTTTCAGATTAAACACAAAAATGAGGAAGCATGGGTCACATTGCCTCTACTTATTGTCCAGAGAAGATTGTACTAAAGTCTATGGCTTTGAACTATTCAATGTTTTCAGTTTGTTGTGTTAGCCATTTGCAGTATCCTTCATTTGTAATCTTGGTAGTTTGTGAGGAGTATGTGAAACAGTCAGTCCATCAATACATGTAATAATGAGAAAGTCAAAAATGCTGATGCGAGCGAACAGGAAGATATCCTTTTTGGAAACCTGGTCACCTCCAACTGTGCTTGCAATTTGGACTTTTTACACTTACTGTATATCTGTTTTTTTCTAATACGATTTATTCGGTTTATTTTCTTAAGGAGTTGACTTTTTTTTTTTTTTTTTTGGTAATATCACTATGAGATCTATTATACTATTTTAAATATTGATATTGTTAAGAATAAAATTACTGTATATACAGCAGTTACAGTTACTACTACTGAGACCAGTAACTTCTTTTATGATATTTGAACATTTCCCTAGTCTCAGCTTAATACATACTTATTCAATGATTTCCCTAGGACTGCCTAAGTACTTAAGACACGATATGTGTATGCAGTGCATATTTCAAAATTGTCCCTCGGTTAACAATTACTTTAATCATATGCAAGGCAGGATGAACTTCTTTGTACCTTTTTATATCCCACTTTGCAAAGTTTCATGGGAAGATAATAAATCATATTTTAAAGATAAGCAGATATGATGACTAAAAAGACACAAAGTTTACACATCTGTTGGATAAAGAACTTCCATGTTTATATAATAACTTTCCAAAGAGGAAATGTGCTTTAATCATTCATGTTTTTTTGTTTCTTTGCCTGATGTTCCCAGAAGCAAATTCTTCTGGGCATCACATTAAAGCTTTGAAAGATCCTAGTCAGTGATGTTGCACTATCATTTCCAGCCGCACTTTGCCTTTCTTTGCTGAGATAGCGAACAAATCAAACTGTGATGTACAAATTCTCATGAGAAAGAGTGCAGTGAGAGTCAAATGTGATTCCAATATAAGACCGAATAGAAGCTACTAACATAAACATAATATGGTTACAGCTGTACAACTGTGACTTTGAAGGTTTTTCTGGATACTTTCTTTTGGATTGTTCTGTCACCATGCTGACGTACTTAATCCAGGATCCTGCTATTAAATTAAAACAAAGTTACATGAGATTCTACTAAAGAGGTTTTTGTAAGCATAATTACAGGAAATTGCAAGAAGTGTGATTCAGTCAATTGTACTGAATTGGTTGCAATGCCAAATGCTAAAAACTTTAGATAGAATTAATAAATCTTTTTTCACACAGAAAGTTTAAACAGAGTTCTCCAGCAAACTGTGTTTAAGGATCTTTAACATACTTAATAACAAGGGATTACAATGATAAAAGCCCTTTGCACGTTTGCTCACTCTGGTTCATTTTTTATATCTTTTTCAGCTGCTCTCTCACTGTTACACATATATTTTGAAAAGATCTGTGCCAGAATATGTTTGTGATGATATAAAAGCCGTAACCTTCTTAGTACCTTTTCATAGGAAGTTTGCCTTTAATTATTTCCATCTTCAGTTTGTGAACCCTCATTTTTCAACTGTAAGCAGAGTTATTTCCATAAGTCCATTCCAATATGCTGTCCTGTATGAATGACATATCCCCGTAACAGACATTGGCATCTTAATAGAATTTTGATACTTCTGTTTTTGAGGACTTGACTTTATAGCAAAACCTCAATTTATTACCTAGAACAAGGGATTTAGAGTGAAGATAGAAAAGACATGGTAGATACTTTAATATCAGCTACATACTGCCCATTTACATTGTGAAGGAACCCACACCAATTCTCATGCAAAAAAATTTGCATGCTAGATTAACCCAAGATTTTGTTATACGATGCAATGCTCTTTTTTTTCTTCAGCTGTGCAATGTTCATTCTTTTTTTTCCCCTTTTTTTCTTATTCTTCAAATCACGTTCATTCTAGTCTTTGACTGTTTTTAATAAAACAGCTTTCTTTTTTATCTCCCAATGAAAATGGCAAAGAAGAAAAAAAAACCTTATTCTTACAAAACCAGCCTCTAAACTTCTTTCCAGAATTAAAATTTTAATCCTTGATGTCAAAATGCTGCTCTATTGTGGTTGCTCTATAGACTGGGACATTAATTATGTAAGGGAGTTGATTAAAACATACTAAGTATCTTACACATGTAGATGGCATTGTATTACTCCAGACCTTGTTACTTAATGTCTACCATATACTAAGTTCTAATTATCAGGTAGGCCTCATGCTTGGAAAAAAGATATTCGTAAATTAGAACAGATTAAAGAACAGGTATAAAAACTACAGCTCTCTGCTATTCATCCAAACTCCTTCTGTAGTCTGACTGATTTTGTGAGAATTTTATGGAGCCTGTTACAAAGGATATGTCTAAATGTAGAGAGAGGGAACTGGCTAAATGAGAGTGTGGAAGAGAAGAACAGATTGTGAAGAAAATGAAGAGCATTGAAAATCATGGGGCTTATCACAGTCTAACATCTTTCTGGGGAAATGCCATAGATTTTATTTTTGATCTTTTTTATTATTATTATTATGCCAGCATTCCAGTACAGCAAACATTCTTCAATTTATAAAGAATTTTATGATATCTATTCACTCAGTGCTCTGATATTTAACCTGTAAGTTAAAAATGGTGAAAGTAAGTAGAAAATGCTTACAAATGTATCAAGTCTTCCTGGTTTCAACTGGGATGGACCTGATTTCTCCTTCATAGCATCTGTTATGATGTTATGTTTAGGATCTTTACTATCTACTTTAGGATAAAAACAATGTTGAAAACACACCAATGTTGAGCTGGGAGGGATGGAGCCAGGACAGCTGACCTAAAGTGGCAAAAGGAATGTTCAATGCAATTTGATATCTTGTGGAAAAAGCTTGAAACCAGTGGGAAGTTCATTGGGCAGGCTGCAGCTGCTTGGGGGCTAGCTGGGCATCAGTTAGTGAATGGTGAGCAATTGCTTGTGCATCACTTGTTTTGTACATATATATTATTATTATAACTATTATCCTTTTTTTCTTTTCCTTTTTCTGTCTTAGTAAATAGTTTTTATCTCAACCCATGAATTCTACTTTGTTTTTTTCTTCATTCCCTCCTCCATCCAAGGGAGTAGGGGAAGTGATTGACTGTAGTACTTAGCTACCTGCTGTGTTAAACCACAAGAAAAGTTCAGTTTGCAACTGTATCCAAAGGCTTTGGAAGTAGTAGGAGAAGGGTGACTTACATATAATGTCCAGGAGTTTTAGAGACTGGTAGATCATAGACAAACTTCAAATTAAGCTATCAGACAGTCTTATTGGCTTGTACATGAACTGATGATCTTAGGTTCATTGAGTTAAAAGGAATACAATATCCTGTTTCCAGACATGAAGCAAACTCTGTAACTTTCTTCACTTTTGGATTTGGATCAGTAAATTTTACTGTGGCAGAGTGGATTTTATACAACAACAATCAAATTACAATAGCAGTAGTACTCCTAACACCCAAGGGTTTACCCTTGGTAATAAACAAGGTATACTCTGAATACTCACATACTTACAAGGGTTTCTTGGGCTCAGGAATTAATAATGCTCTTTAACAGTTTCCAAAGCAACAATCTGGCTCAGCACAGCTTGTACTTTCACCACTTCCATGTCCTAGGTACTCATTCCCAGCTAAAACACCCTTCTTGACTGAACATTCCAGCATGTACATGACAAACTGCCATACTAAAGTGCCAGACAGTTTTCTAGAGAATGAAGTAGTCATGGTCTCCTGATGTTACAATCAGAAAGATTAAAACAATGGAAGGGCAATACAGGAGTGTAACAGCAAAGAGACTAGTGTGGATAGAATGGTGTTACAAAGGAAAAGTGCTCATACCAATACACCTGGTAATCCTTTTTGCTCTAGCAATACTTCTGAATCTTCAACATGGTATTTCCCAAGTCTTGTCTGAACCGCTGAAGGGATGACAAAGAAGTTTGAACCTAACCAAGGCAACAACTTGAAACTGGGAGCATGAAAGCATTGCATCATCTCTGGCACATTGAGGTACACGAATAACCAGTTCACAGGACAGGAAATCATCAAGACACTACCACAGAAATTTCCATTTGTAACCTGAGGTTAGATTTATAGGCATACAGTTCAAACAAAGAACATCCTTTACAGAACCCAGGGGGAAGTTGTGTTCCTGAGGTAATAGCTTTGCAAAAGTTTCATCTAGGATTTTAAGAAATGAATAGCTGACTGATTATAGATCTCACCACAGAGAGCCTTAAGAAATGGGAGGTTTGTAATTCAATTTTTAGATGGAAAATTTTTAAGATAAGAAGAGAAAAGAACAGAAGTAAATGAGAACTAGAAAATATAATGGAAAAGAGGAATGCAAGACACTTCTTTGACAAAAGCTTTGAGAAATATACTGTTGAATGGATAAGATGAATAGACTGAGATTCAGTCTATCACGTGTCTCTTTGTAGAAAGAACAGTTTTATGGGGAAAAAAAGTTTGTTTGAAATCTTTAACCTCAGGTGATATTTGCAAACAGTTCATTTCAGATCCTTTAAGTCCATGTAAATTAGATACAACAGAACTGTTTGCTGAAGATCAGCGAGAAAATCTTTGCATTATTTACTATCCAGATGAAAAATGGAGCTCAGAACTGAGCTTTCTACTCCTGAATTTTTTTCTTAAGAGCTCACAGATGAAGAAAATAGTCTAAAGCACCAAACAGAGATGTGCCAGTTTACTAACAGCAAGTGGCTTTCAGATTTTGCATCTCACACAACTGCTCTTAAAACAAATATTTTTGATGAGAAGTCAGTCTTTCATTGCACAAAGGACCAAGATTTATATTCTTTGTTCAGTGAAGTCTTGTGACCTTTAGTTATTAGATCAGACAAACTATTTCTGTATTTTACCTATGTAAGGGTGGTACTAAATTCAAGTAATTCCATTATGCACAAGGAATTTGTGAAATGTATAGCCTTTAACAGAAATTGTAACATAGTGGAAGCTTCTGTTGATTTGTTAGGACGTACACATCTAAAGGGACTTTTTGACCTACTCCAGAACAACATATGGAAACCTCCTCTGAAAACCAACAGCCAAGACTGCATCAATAAAAGGTATCTCATTAGGTATTACTGAAAATATTGTATCTTAAAATAGTGCAATTCTCTTCTGAAACACAACTGCATATCTTTTATTTTGTTACAGAATATGTCTTTGTTATAGAAGTCCAAGAACTACAACAGTGGAAGAAGTAAATGCATAAAAATCAGGAGCATTAATCATACTAATAGAAAAGAGGCAGACTTCTCTTTCAATACAAGAATAATTTATTGCTCTCATGACAGTACATTCTTTCATTATCATTTTGATTATTGTAGGACTGACTTCTCTTATAACTGGTGGTGACTCCAATGCTTGCAATTTGTGCTGAAAAAAATATCATGTTCATCATATCTGAACTGAACCTAATCCAAAGTCAACAAAGTTGTTGCTTCTGCATTTACAGAATTGAGGGTCAGTTGATATTTCCATCATACCCTTTATTTTTAAAGGTCTTAACTTGGATTTTGCTTTATATTGTGTTTATTTTAGGCTTTTTATACTTAATATATTAACTGCACAAAAACCGCATGTGTATGCAAAATCAAGTATACAAGCCAAAGAAAAATCTTTTCCCAACTTTAAAATGCATGTTTTTTTTTCAGTGCTTGGAAAAGCAAAGCCTCCTCCCATGAAGAACAGACCAAAATAGACTTTCTCCAAAGATAACAGCTTGTGGTCCCAGTACTGGCTCCAGAAAAACAGGTAATTTTGTCAGAGCTTCAGAAAGTAATAGTGACTGGAGGATTAAAAATCAAATGTAAATATATGTGTTTGTACTCATGCCCACAGAAACAAACTCAGATACCCGGATTATATCAGCCTGAGTTACATGTATGCCAAAGTCAGAATTTTTTTACACACAATATTGAAAGCACTGGAGTTATCTAAATAATAATCTTCACTCATATACTGTAATCTTCCAACAATCCCCACAAACTACCTCATTCCTTAACTCATGCCCAAGTGTATCAACACAGAGATGGATTGAGAAGTTGAAACCAGTCTAGCAAACCAAATCTTAACAATCCAAATATTAAAAGGAAGCATCTTTTAGCTAAAATTTGAAAAATGTTGATATGTTGATAGAATATAAAAAAATGCCTTGTCAGAATTGCTGTAGAGCCAATACAAAATTACAGACTATCAGCAATGACTGAGGAGAAATAAATCAAAACTCTCCTCAAGGGTAGGGTCTATCCTGGCAAAGGATGTCTAAATTGCTGTTGGTACACTTTTATACCATGACCATATACTTGGGCCAATCTTTTTTGAGGTAATATTATAAACTCTATTTTTTGTTGTTGTTGTTGTTTCTATTGATCCAACTGATATAGTTACATAAAATATTTCTATACTATTTTAGAAGATAGGTAGATGGTATCTGCAATCAAACTGAGTCGAGGGCTAGAGAGGGCTCCTCAAACAGAGGAGAGGACTGGAGCACCTCCCCTATGAAGAAAGGTTGAGGGAACTGGGCTTGCTTAGCATGGAAAAGACAAGGCTCTGGGGAGACCTCATTGTGGCCTTCCGATACTTGAAGGGAGCATATAAACAGGAGGGGGAACAGCTGTTTACAAAGGTGGATAGTGATAGGACAAGGGGGAATGATTTTAAATTGAGACAGGGGAGGTTTACGTTAGATGTTAGGAAGAAGTTTTTCACTCAGAGGGTGGTGACACACTGGAACAGGTTGCTTTAGGAGGTTGTGGATGCCCCATCCCTGGAGGCATTCAAGGCCAGGCTGGATGTGGCTCTGGGCACCTGGTCTGGTGGTTGGTGATCCTGCACATAGCAGGGGGGTCCTTTTCAACCCACGCCATTCTATGATTCTATGATTCTATGAAAAAAAACTTCCCTATGAGATAATAACTAAGAAGTGTTTATATTGCTGTTTCACTGCTCCTTATCCAAATTTTCTGAATTCATGCCTAGATTGTCTCTGCAGAAGTTTTTAAGATTATATTAGGAGCAGGAGAATGTGCTATTCATCAGATAATCTGTCCCTTAACATTTACATTTTTTTTCCTTTATTTTTTTTTTCTTTCTGGAAAAAAAAAGAACCCTAATTTTATTCATAACATACAATACTCAATTACTTAATTTTATGCAGGGCTTGCTACATTTCCTTATTTTACAAGTATTGCAACACTTCAATAGTAGTCAGCAGTACTCTGCTGACCAGTACTGATTAAAAGGAATGACATCCACTTCTAAACATGCTAGTCCTATCTGTCCAGTAAAAGCATCAATTGATAAAGTCTGTGAATGAATCCTTTCCCCCTCAGATTGGTCCAACCCAGAAGAGGAATCCAGAGGCAAATATGCCCAATCTTTGAAGGCAGTGGGTGAGAACATCAGCCCCTGCTAAAGCAGGTGGATATATGGTAGGAGAGCTGGTGGGCTCGGTGTTGTGTATAGGTGTATATACAGTGAGATACCATTTATTTGAGTTCCCATAAGGCTATGAGCTGGCTGGAGTATGAGTCCATGTTGACCCTGACTATGCAAGTCTGACCTATCACACAGATTTTACTGCTCTCTAAAAGCAGCACAGCTCCAATTTGGTGGGAATTTTGCCTGGCATGGGAAGTAGGAGGTCCCATCCTGGCTTGATGCAATGGAGACATGGAGGTTAAACAGTGAGATCGAGGAGTAATGCCCAAGGGGTAAATTGTCCCCTTGACTTCAGAGGAATGGTGACACCTCTCGCCTGAAGTGCCACAGAGAGACCTTGCCAAAGTAAGCAAATGGCAGGAAGGAGGCATGAGTGTTGAAATGCTAGCAGATCAAGTCCATAGCCCAAGTGAGCATCTCAGCATTTGCTGCAGCAGTGCGAATTGCCCATTGACAGCACTGAGCTGGAGATCTGTAATCATGGTTAAGAATACCTACTGAATCACTGTCATTTTGATTGTCATGCTACTGGTGGTTGTATATGCAGAGATACACCACAGGATATTTTTAAGTCTAAAGCCTGAATTATTATCTTGGTCAGAACAACATGAATATTTTCTAATCCCTTAATTTTGTGCCAGAGGAATACCGGGGTTCATGTTGCCCCCCATGGCTCTTCTTTTCTTTGAGTAGATGAAGGAAATGAAGCAAAGCCAGTTCCACTGAAGCTCCGAGTTTTTGAATGAAAATAGTGGAGGTTCATCAAAGTAAATAGGAAAACATCATTTGAAAAAAATCCCATGAAATAAAAGAATAATATTTAAAAGTGCAGGGACAGGAAATTACTTGTGAGAAATGCAAAACACCGAGTAATTTCTTTTTTAAACATATGTCGCCAATTTAGTGTTTAAAGCTGCTCAACGGCTGGTATAGAAACTTCTTGTGATATATATTGGGTGTTTAGAGTCACTTAGTGGTTAGTAAAATACCCTCCTAATGAAACAATGTATTAATTGCTCAGGGCCACTCAAAGCAAACACATATAAAATATTTAAATGTCTGGAGATGCTCAGTAGCTTGATAACCAACTTTTAATAAAGTCTATTCAGAGTTTAGAGTTGATCAGTGGCTGGGAAAACAACCCATACTCAGCAGTAGAAATGCAGGGCTAATAAAATACAGAGCTGCTCAGTGGCTGCAGCAAGCTTTCTAAAACTGCACTAAAATTAGGGAGACTGAATTAAGCAATAACAGTAGAGTCTCAGAGTAGTTCTGTAGAATTAATGGCTGGCTGAGATGAGTTGATGGCCTGTAGCTACACTCCAGGTCATTAACCCCAGCTGGTCTCCAGAAAATACCAGACACTGAAGTCATCATTACTGTTGTAAGCAGTGAAATAAAAAACAAAACAAACAGCCAAAAAAACCTCAGCAGCCTTATGTGTATTATGTTTATGAATGTCTGTATTGTGTCTGTGTGCTCTAGAAAGAGACTCGCATGTTCATATTTACATGGATTTTCTCTAGAACAACTGCAATGTTTTTCTGTTAATTATCAAGAGATGTTCTTCAATTTCCCCTTGGTACATGAATCAAAATCAAAGTTTTGATGCATTGCACTTTCCAATTGCTGGTGTCTGCACTCCTGAAAGGCAGAAAGAGCATTTCAGTTGGGATATTCAGCATGGCCTCATGTAGGTTAAATGGAAGCTTCATTTGGGTACTTTCCAAGTGTCCTATGACCTGCACATACTGATCTACTTTCCTTTTTAAGAATAGCAGAGTGGCAGCATTATTTACTGTTTTACTTGGCATTTTTATAGGATAATGCACCCAGAAGGAAAATAAAGAATTTTTCAGAGACTCTTTGGATATTGCTGGGCTTGCTGCTGAAATACAGTTTCCCTTGGGATGATGGCAACCCTTTTTGGGACAGCAATATTACATGGTAATGTTTTAACCGGAGGAAGTGCAGATAAAATTTAAATGAAACAAGGGAAATGTGAGCAGGGCATAAATGCCTGCTGGAATTTAGCCAGAGGTAACTTCCCCAGTTCATTCTACAACTCATTCTGACACAGTCCAGCCATGACCATATCTACACTGTCCTGGGTTTAGCATTTGCCTTAATTTCCTCTGTTCGAAAATTTAGGAGGTAGCTGCTATGCTGCATGTTCCAGAACTAAAAATCATACTTACAAACTGCTTCTAATATATACACAAAGATTTCGCAGGACTCGGATATAGCTGGCTATAGCTTTGCAAATCAACGGGAGATACTATAATTGTTTACATGCTCTGAATTATACTCTGAAATATAGTCTGGAACCATTTACATCTCCATACCTTGTTGTCTGAAGCTAGATTGTTATAATGACCCTCAACATATCAAAGGAAGAAGTTGAGGAATTTAATACAGATTTACGTGCTCATCTTCTAGGCCTCTGAATTTATCTGTTTTAACAATTATCTCTGCTTTGTTTTTCCACTGATTACCAGAATCATCTAATGAAGTAGATCCATGCAGATACAGTTCAAGCATTTTATCAGGTGCTCTCAGGCACAGTCTTTTACTGGAATGACTGTGATGTTGATATTGATGGTTTCTTCCTCCTCTTTTTTTATTTATTTGCATTTACTGGAGCTGTTTTTATATGTTTGCTAATATGTTGTTTTATGTATGTTAATTTTTGTTTCTTTTCTGATCCTCCTACAACTCTTTTTGTCTGTTTTTCACTTGACTGTCTGGTGAAAAGGTGTTTACAGTTGTAAGTAGCATTACATCTCTTATTGCCCTTGCCTGTATACCTCTATGGTACATCCTATGTCCCCAGTTCTCAAGTTACCTGCTATTACACCCAGCCTGCACTCCTCTACAGTGTGCTGTTAAGTTAAAGACATAAATACCCAATTCAACACAGCATATCTAATTAATATCACTTGTTGTTACTGATCATTAGAAAAAAATATTTTTACAATTAACACATGTATTGTAAAAACAGAATTCTAGACTGTTCAAGAGAAGTTCAGGAAAACCACTACTCACAAACCTCAATGAAACCTCTGCCATATTAACGTCAGTGTCAATACTGTATTACTGACCTACAAAGCTATGGCAGGAGAACTCCCTTCCTCAAGAATAAATACTGTACTTTCTCCTCTGTTTCCATCTCTTGCTCCATTGATGTGAGAAGGATAAGACAAAAAGAAAAGTGAATTCATCTTTCTTTCCCTTTTTCACCTACAGAAGTATTATGTGCTTTTGACCTTCTGTATCTTGCAGTTTTAAAGCCGAGTAATTTTGTCATAAATTGCACAGAAGATCTCAATGACACAAAACATTAACATTTACTGCTGATGAACCCACTTAATTACTTTTAATAACATTATATCTGTTTGTCTGCTCAATGCAGTGATAACTTAGTGAAGGAGAATTAATTCCACATATTATTCCAATAAGCAGTAATGAGGGAAATCAGTTTCCTCTACACACACAGAGAGAAGTTTAATTAAATTTGGGCATGGGCCAACTGATTTCAGGTTGGTCACTTGCTGCCCTGCTGATGGTGGGACCTTAGGTTTCAAGGACAGGTGCTAAACTCAGCAAGTTTGCTGATGATACAAAGCTGGAAGGAATGGCTGACATACCAGAAGGCTGTGCTATCATTCAGTAAGGCCTGGATGGACCAGAGAGTTGAACAAGGAGGAACCTGATGAGGTTTAAGAAGAGCAAGTGTAGGGTCTTGCACCTGGGGAGGAATAGCTGCATGCATCAGTACAGGTTAGGAGATGGCCTGCTGGAGATGAGTTCTATGGAAAAGGACCTGGGAGGCCCGATGTATAACAGGTTGGCCATGAGCCAGCAGTGTGCCCTTGTGACCAAGAAAGCCAATGGGATCCTGGGGTGCATTAAAAAGAACGTGGCCAGCAGGTTGAGAGAGGTGGTCCTGCCCTTTTACTCTGCCTTGGTGAGGACATGTTTAGACCAGTTCTGGGCTCCTCAGTTCAACGAAAGATGGGGATCTCCTAGAAGGAGGCCAGCAGAGGGCCACAAAGATAAAAAAGAGCCTAGAGCATCTCTTGTATGAAGAAAGACTGAGTAATCTAGGTCTGTTCAGCCAGGGGATACGACTGAGAGGAGATCTGATAAATGTTTATCTAAAGGAAGGTAGGAGGTAAATGGATGAGTTTAGGATCTTCTCAGTGGTGTATAGTGACAGGTCATGGAGTAATAGCCTAAAACTTGTACATAGACGTTCTGTACAAACATGCAGAAAACCTTCATTATGGTAAGGGTGATGGAATACTGGAACAAGTTGCACAGAGAGGTTGTGGAGTATCTTTCTTTGGAGATATTCAAGACCCATCTGGATGCCTACCTGTGCAACCTATTGTAGGGTACCTGCTTTGGCAGGGAGTTGGACTTGATGATCTCTTGAGGTCCCCTCCAACCCCTGCAATTCTGTGTAAACCATGTAAATACAAGTGAGAAAATATCCAGGGTTGAAGGAAGTCTTTGCAATTCAAGATTAGAAATGAAGAAGAAGTATTTTGAGATTAATAGCACAGAAGAATTTTTGTAAGTCTGATTTAATTTATTTTATACTAGGGAAGGACTTTGCTTAGCTATGAAGACACATGTACCTATTAAAATGTGTGGTAGTAACTTTGGTCAGATGTGTAATGAAGTCTGTCATTGCTGGCTTGTAGTGGTGTTACAAATAATGAGAAAAGCAATGTTAGATAATCTTAGACAGTTGAGTAAAGGCTTTTTGTGTTGTATGTACTCTCTTCAAAAAAATGTTTAGAACTATTGAACACTGGATAAAAATATAATCTCCTTCATCATACCCACTACATTCAGTGGGAAAAAATTCAGTGGGCACTGAGCTCTAGCTAGGTGAGTTGAGTATTGCATCTTACATGGTTGTTTCAAAAGGAACCAGTTCTATCTGAACACCTAATAGTGTGAATAAAGGTGTTGCTACTTCCATGGTGAATCAACATGTATAATTGGTTTATTTAATAAACACTTGTACATTGGTGAAAAATGAATTTTTAATTGGTGAGGTCTGAAAATCAAATGAAATGTCTATTATTTTAAGTAAGTCATACTGAATTGATATGAAGATATAATGTGGGAAATAAAAACTAGGAAATTTTCACTTTAAAATGCACAGAAATTGAAGTATAGGAAGTACTAATCTTAAGAAAATAAACTGGGGAATGATTCAAGACTCCACTTCAAATTTCCCCAAATAACTGGCACTAGCAAATCAGGGGGGTTTTGAACAAAGCTTTAGGGGATGAAAAGAAACAGAAAAGGCACATAGCATTATACCCACAGGTGCTTAATACAGTTGTGGCCTCAATTCTGCTCCAACCTGAAAGAACAAAGGTTAGGCAGCTGACTTAAGTAGGTGCAGAAACAAGCTGTGAATAATCTGTGTGACCTTAAATTTGTTGCAGCTCACTTCTCAGTGCAGGGTAAATACAGAATCTGCCTGAGAGTATTTTTGCTCCTCTAAAACAAAGGACAACTTGAAGTCTAAATGCTTAATAATTGCCAAGGGGCTCCTGTAGGCTCAGGAACCTAGCTAAGGCAGGAGTGGAGGAGTGATTTTGTGGAGTAATGAGTAGATTTGTTAAAACAACACTAAGCTGTTACTGTTTATTAAATTCAATATTTCAAAAGTGTTGTATAAATTGCTCTATCAGTTCTTTGCAAATGGGCATTGCTCGGTATGGGAAAGGGTAAAGAAAGGGTAAAACAATGTACTTAACTTCAAATGAGCATCTAAAGTATGTCATCTTCGAGAGCAGGGACTGACACATTCACCAACACAGAAAAGCAAGCACCATGTATTTTGTGATCTCACCTGTTTTCTTACCCCTCTCCTCTTTTGCAGGGAGAATATGAAGTCTGTCCGGACAAGTCTATGAATTCTCAGCAACATATATTGGCAAGGAAGAACTGAAATTGCTATACCAAGTCATCATATCAAGCTACTGGGAGTAACACTGTCAATAGTAAATTGCTATGTTGCAAGACAGCAGGTAGCAGAGGAAGCTCCTAGCAGGGAGAGATGGATGAGAGATATAGCAGTTTACACCCCACCGGAAAGGATTACCAGTGAAGCCCCAAAGGAATATAAACAATTTGATAAAATTCGGACAGAGATTTTAGTAGCACAGGCAGAGGCTTTTTCAGTGAAATCCTCCCCTCCAATGCTAAGCACGTCAGGTGAGAGTCTATGTTGTGCCTCTAGGAGATGCAGCACAGACCTCAAAGCCAAGAGTCAAAAGGGAAAATAATGACTTTACATTACCTCTGCATCCTCATAATTCTGGGCTACCCCTGCGGAGCCGGCCTGAATTTCTTCTGTTATGTTCTGCCGCCATACACTTAACACATCCATCCTATTCCAGCTTGGCTCTGTCCCTCTCTTGCCCCAGACTGAGCCAGAGCCTGGGAGAGAGATTACACACGTTTTACCTGCAAACACGTTTATCTTGACACATATATATGTCATGACAAATCTTAGTCTAAATGTTTAGAGTTTGGCAAAGCAATAAATATCTGAAGAGACTAAAATGGTGTTATAAAAGCCTTAATGATAGATAGGGTCCATTTTGTGGAGGTGGTTTTCATGTTTTCTGCATTCTGAAGTCCTTATTTAACTATTCATATATTCAACAAAAGAAATCAACAAACCAACCCACTGCCACCGCCACCAAAAAAAATCCCCAAAAAACCAGCCTAAAGTTTCAAATCATTGAGGCAATTTATATATTCATTCCTGTTCAGATTTTTCGCCTTATCAACCATGTTATTTTGCAAAAAATCTAGATCTGTGAATTTTTTCTAGGAGGGATTCAAACCTGCATTACAATGTTTTGTCTAGTGATATTATCAGACAAAAGTAATGCTGTTGTCTTTGTAAATTGGAAGTCATTGAAATCATACATCTCTGTAAATATATATATATGTATGTTTATATAAAATTTTTTTAAAAGGAAATCAGTTTTCTGCCCTCCAACCTTATTAAAAAAATTGACATTTCAAGTGTTGCTGTCATCTTTCACATTTTCCAAGTGGCTTGACTCCCATCCCTGTAACATTTTTTTCTGATTAGCCTGCTGTCCTGTTTAATCAATAGAGCTACAAAGCCAGCTATCTCTCATGCTATGGTTATCTTTCATTGTACAGTACATAATGCTGCTAGTCCTGCTGATAACAAAGAGCACACAGACAGAATGTGGCACTGTGTGTTTGTTATCTTCCACTCAACTAAACATACCTCTTTCTCTCTTGGCTCTTATCAATGCAAAAATGCTGGAAACAAGTTACTCCTAGTGTTAACACTGCACGTGCCACATGGTTGGGATGGAGATTTTTTCCTGTCTTAAGGCTGCCAATTTGATACGGCACTACAAAAGCTTGCCAATGCGATGCATCACTTTGTCAGCCTTTAAGAAGGCAGTGCGAAGTGGTACCATCAGCAGCAGCTGTATGCAGCTAACCAGAATGATCTGGATGCTCTGGGAGCATAAGTAAGGGAGATTGACCCCAGAGCTGTTCGTGGTTGACCTCAGACCTGCAAAAAGGAAAGTAATCCAGTTCTATTCTTTTTCATTTCCTACAAAACATAAAAGCTGATAAGCTTTGGTCTCTCTCACGGCAATAAGAAAACAGTTAAATTGAACCTTCACTTCAGTTAGAGAACAATCCAGCGATTTCCGTTCTTGCAGGTCTGCCACTCACAAAGGATGAAAGTACCTTTCTCAGGAAAAAGAAAATAGGACCATCTTTTACGTGTTCCCTGACAAAAAACACCCTGAAGGATGCAAGTTCAGTCCCTCTGAACTTGAGAATTAGAACTAAGATATTTTATTGGTACTTGCAATGGGTATAGGAGAACCTGATGTTCCACATTTAAACAGCTTAAAATTTGCAAGAGACCTGCCATTTTTCCCTTTGCTCTCAACTGATCCTTAAAAAAGCTTTAACTGGAGATGATTGAATTTCACAGTATTTTCCTGTTTTTTGTTTGTTTGTTTTTTTCCAAAAGAAAAGACTGGCATAGCCCATAAAAAAAACCTCACAAAATGTGTAAGTTCCTAAGAAATAAAACAAACAAATTTTTACTGAGAGTATAAGTGTGTTAGCTTACGTGTATGCAGTATGTGTGAGACAAAGTCCTTGTTAACTAAGAAGAGTTCAAAGAAAAAAGAAGCAAAAACCTATAAACTCATATTCACCTTTATAAATAAATATGCAAGATCATATTACATGTTTTGTTGCATGACTTTTATCAGAAGGATAATAACTTTACAAATATATATGCAACATAAAAATGTAATTTTATATCAGCATTATATTTGATAACACTCAAATAATGCCCAAAACACAGCTGTCCCTGCGTTGAAAACACTTCAGATTTTATAATTTCTAACCATTAAGTTATGCATTTTTAAGTAAGAAATGATCGTACAGTTGTGTTTTATGTCTTGCTTGATAGCATGACCTTTGATAACGAGTCTCAGCAATGGAATTCAAAGTGTACATAGTATTTATGATGTGCTCATAACCGTATTGCTTCTAGCTCTAGGCAAACACTACGTATCTGCATTCAGATTTTAAAATAAATTTACTTCAGTGTGTTGATATAATGTTTGAGTTTGCTTTCTACAAATATTCATCAGTGAGTAGGACTGGTGTGAAAAACTTGAGATAAGCAAATTTACTGTCATATACTCAAATATCTTTCTGAAGTTGGTGTTGTTTTTTTGTGTTGGATTCTACATTTTGGAATTCCTTTAAGTACTCCACTGATTAGCTAAAAAAAATAATCACAAAAACCCCCGACATATTACTACAGTTTACCAGACAGTGAATATAACATCTGAATATTCATAGTAAACTGTATTGTTGCATGATTACATAAAACCATCCACAGGATATTTTTCATTTGATTTGTAATTAATTTAATATTAATTAATTTTCATTATAATTTAAACCCAGCTCTACAGGATTAGATAATTTAACAATTCAAAAAGTGTGTGCTATAATAGAGATAGTGCAAGTATTAGTGACTTACAGTTGAAATTTTTCTCATTGCAAAGCTCTGCATATACTGGCCTAGAACAGTGGCAAAATTAAGCCATTAATTTGGAAATTTTCAGTACTGTATGTCTATATTTGAATGATATGAAGAAGTGTCTATATCTATCTATGTCTCTCCGTGAATAAGTTAATATATGAACATTTGTAAATGATTGTGAAATAAGGATTAATTATCAACGTAATTTAATACAGCATACAAACTCTGTTAAACAGGAATTTGCTAAAGAATTTAAGAAAAAAAGAAAAAAAAAAAACAGTTGGCAGCCCATGCATCAGAGTCCCTTTTGGTAGTATTCACTTAGCTAGATAGATGTACAAATTCTGAATGTTTTCATTCATAGATATATATACATATATATATTTACCTATATACATGCATATGATTGTGGAAAAGATGAATGGGACACACATGAATAAATATTCTCACAAAAATTTAAAAATAAAGTAAAAAACTAGATATGTACGTATTCTGGAGTCAAATTCTTAGCAAAATGAAGTAGTTGCTGTTGCCTAATCTCTAACTGAAAGCAAGGTGTTTTAGCCAAGCTGCATAAGTCTAGACTTGAGTATAGAATGTATTAGCTGTAGTGAGTCCCAGAGTTTATTACATAGATCATCCCCAATGAGTACCAATAAAGCCTTTATATCACATATGCACTTAAGCTATATAACAAATTTAACATGAAAAGTGTTTTAGAAATGGTTCAGGAAGTTTTATGATTTTTTTATTGATACTGTTATTGCACTTCTTCTACATTAAAGCCGAATTAACTTACTATTATGAGAAAACTACACAGGCCTGAAAATGATTACTGATACAGTTCTGAACCTCTAAATGATCCTAAGATACTTGTCTATAAATCTCTGTGTCCCATTCTTGAGGCCTAATATATGCCAGCATACCCAAGCTAGAAGCATTTGCAGGTTCTGCTGAAAAGAACTGTTTCTCAGCTCTTTCCCCCCAAAGGAAAACATGCTTCTGCGCTCCTAAGAATAAGAAGAATCTCAAACATTGCCCTGTTTCAGAAATTAGTATTGCCTGTATTCCACTTCACACAGTGTAGTTTAGAGAGAAAAGTGCTTTTTTTGTTTGTTTGTTTGTTAATTTCTTTTCTTTTCTTTCTTTCTTGTTTTTTTTTTTTTTTTTTTTGGAAGAATGTTAAAAAATAGCAGATGCTAGAGAGTTGCTCAGAGGTTAAGAATGCTAGAATGAATCCTGACAGAGACAGATTAGTAGGCAGAATGCAGGTGAGGCAGTCAAAGGTGCATGATAAATGTAATTTATCACATGGATCTGCAATTTAACACATGAATATCAACTCCACTTTTGTGCAAGTCTCTTATCTAACGTAGTAATGTTGTTCCACGTATTTTCATAACAAATGTGACTTGTTAATATCAGGTCTCATGACCAAGTAATTACAGTATTTTCCTCTTAATTAGTAACAAGAAGAAAAAAGGCCAGTTTAAGTAATTTTTAATAGGAGAGAGATGGCTTCAAGTGAAAGAAAGACTTGATCTGGAGTCTTACTGTCCATGTAAGTGCTCTGAAGACGTAGTGTAGTCTTGCATGTGGAATTCTAATGCATTGTGGTGCGTGGCACTGCAAAATCAGTAAGTTATGAAACCAGTTAAGGAAATGGAATCTGTGAAGCTCCAGATAATGCTGATAAAGCTTGTGTGTGTGTGTGTGTGTCTGTGCACGTGTGTGCACATGGTAGTTCTTTGGTGAAAATGTAGAATGTCAGAATGTACACACTACTTCTGTGATCGAGCTGGCAGACCTTAGGTGCCTGAAATATGCCGTACTCTTTGTGATACTTTCAGGAAATTAGTATCAGTCTTAGTGTAACTTCTTCAAGCTATATTTAAAACTGAAGAATGTTGTAAAAAATACAGTAAAAATACACCCTGAAGTATATATTATCCAATAGGCAGCGGCAAGCAGAGATCAATAAGTACACAGCCTAGCTAAGTCTTGCTGAAAGTACTTTACTTTCCTAATGTGCTTCCCTGTTAACAGCCTATCTCTGTTCTGGGAGCATAAGTAAACTAGACACTCATACAGTTCTGGACTTTATGAATAATCCTGAAAGAAAATGAGAAAGAAAGTATCACCAAAGGGGCTGAGAAGGGGGTGATAGAACTTGTCTGTACCACTCCTCAGGTCGTGTCTGAAACAGTAGGTCCAAAGAAAATCCCTGGTATCTCCACTCCCAAATCAGCCCTGCACTCTATGATGTAGATGAACAAATATGATACCAGCTTAGAGACTATGGTTTTAAGTTTCTTCTAATTTAATATCTGAGGAGATACTGAAAAGCTGAATTTTAAATGCCTAAAAATAATGCTATGGAAAAACAAAGATGAAACTGAAGAACATGCAAGGTAGCAGAGAACTCTTACAGAGAGGTGGAAGGAAAAGAAAAGACTGTGATGACAAAACACAAGAGGCAAGGTTCATGGAGACAAATGGGAAAGAAGAAGAATGCCTAAGTAGGGAGCTGCTGGAAAAAAAAAAGGAAAATAAGAAAGAAGAGAAAAGACACATTAGAATAATAATACCAACATAGTATGGCTTTGGGGTTAACATTTGTAAAATTCACTCTTTGAGGAAAATGTGTTTGCAAAGGTAATAGAAAATTATTTCACAATCTCAAGAACTATTTATTTTCCCTACAGGCAATAAGTACCTGTGGCTCATGACAATGCGCCCAGTGCTTTTGTTTATATTTATATGCAAATAGTGTTATTTATAATAGTATTTAATGCTAATATTGCCATCTCAGTTCAATCTTATTGTCTAATTTTCCTCCATCTCCATACTTTACATTAGAAGTATGTTAATACACTTCACCCTGAACTGTGGCATATTAATAATATGTCATGCTCCCAGAGCAATATCTATCTATGGATTTCAAAAGACCTTGCAGACTGTGAAGCAGATGCATTTCTCAATCTCTTATAAATTATAAACCATGGAATAAAAAAGAAAAAAAATCCCTTTCGGGGATTTGTCTGTATCAAAAAACAAATTAGTAAAAGAATAAGCTAGACTTGTACTCAGACTTATCTCTTCCTGGCTGCTGTTGGTATTGTTCAGTGCAAATCTTATGGTTGGAAACATTTTCTTTGTCAAAGCTGTGACTGCAGAACAGATGAAACAATTTGAACACTTAGGTATATCTCATTGAATTTTTACCAGCATGCTTTCACTATTTTGAAGCTAGACAGCAGAACAAAAATACATGAAATGAATGGAAAACACCCACACAGGGAGGACCAACTTCTTTACCATTAAATGGTTAGCAGTAATAAACAGACTTTTTGCCTGTGCAGTCTACTAAAGAACATACTTGAAATTATGAAATAACAGTTGTGTCAGAGATGGTCGAAACTGGGCTTCGATGAACGCTGAAGTACTGTACAGAAAGCTGAACACTTTAAAAGAGGAGTATTCTTTTATAAAATACCTGTTTTGCTCTGTGGGTCACTGAAGTGGGAATGTTATATACAAATTGAAATCTTCTTTTCTGACAAGGGTCAAAGAACTGAAACTTGCCGCTTCTCATAGACACTCTGGCTTTTGCATGAAAAGAAATAACCTTCTCCATGTGAGATTTGTGTGAAATACTTTTCCTGATGCCTAATTCTGAGTGAGGGTCCATGGGGAAGGTCCAAGAAGAGAGGCACAGATGCTCTCTGACAGAAACATGTCTCATGTTCATAGAAACAGGCTCTTGCCTGCAGACACTGTCACTTCAGAAACACATAAGTGGGGTTTGGGGTGGTGGATTGGGGCAGAAGTCTACTCCATGTAAGTATTTCACTGTTTTACTCTTGGACTCTGATCAGTAGGAAGCAATGGTGTCCAGAGGTGCTAAAAGACTGCTTCCCAGCTCACCTTTAATAAGAACTCTCACAGGGCATGCCTTTATTCTGCAGATTATAGGGTGTTAGTCATAAGTCCCCAGATAACCACCAGTATCAAAAACAGGCACACTTGGCAACACACATTAGACAAAAACAAAACTATTCCAGGGACCTGGAGTATATTAAGTAAAAAATTGAGACAGTAATAGGTTTTAGGTATATCC
Organism: Chrysolophus pictus; assembly: GCA_037305975.1. NCBI lineage: Eukaryota > Metazoa > Chordata > Aves > Galliformes > Phasianidae > Chrysolophus > Chrysolophus pictus. The sequence goes on from CM074578.1 coordinate 36,394,574, forward strand.
AGATTTAGGCGGCAGCTGAGTGAGGGGTTTAGGTGTGACAGTTTGAAACATAAAAGTCTAAATTCTTTCTTTGTCCTACACATCTGATTCCTGACTGCTTGTGTCCTCTGCCCTGAACTGCAAAAAACTGTCCAGCCATGGGGCAGTGGCTTCTGATGTCAAAGTACTAATGGCTCTTGTAATGCACCAGTTCTTTTTTCAGATTTAGAAGCCTAACTTTAAGTAGTAATTTTTGACAATCTTGGCTCAAGATCTGAAGGACGCAGTGGCCCTTTCTCATTCACAGGTGCTTTGAGTCTAAATTCCCTGAATATTACCACCAAAGCTTATTTTATATTGTTTCTACTGACTTTTAAACCATTTATGGTAGACAGCCCAAAGTTTCATTTTGTTGGTGAAGGGGACTGATGAAAAGGATGAAGACAAGTACGAGAATTTTCTTTGGGTTGGCTAGTAAAATGTTTGCCTGTTAGAAAGGCTAAAAATTAAAAAAGATTTGAAAGACAGTTCTACTCAAAGTCTCTTAAGCTAAAAGTTTGAGATACTTCTGTGTCTTTTTAGTTTACGTATGTGAATCCATACAACTGGGCTTATGCATGCCTTACTTTGGCCTGCTATTCCTTTCCTGGTATTTTTCATTAAGCTGATTGCCAAAAACTCCTGAGTTGCGGATTGCTGGAAGCTGGCAGAATAACTTAGACAAGCAGCTCTATGTGTTTGCCTTAATCTTACAGTTTTTACGAAGCACTTAGGAAGCTTGGTACTCTCAGAGACAGAATGCAAAGTTAGCCTGACCTTGTTTCTGACCAGGTACAGCTGTTCTTGTGTTCCTTAAAAAATGCTGATATTTAGAATTTGAAAGTCATTTTTATAAGGCAGTATTACATTATTTCCTTGTATAAAATGTTAGATCAATATTAAAGTCATTCCATGCATGATGTAATGGAAACCCATTTTGTTGCAGAACGTTACATAGGAAGGCCTGAAGCATGAGGTACTGGAAAATAAAGGGAAATCACCTATATGTTCACATGGACAGTCCATGTGCCCATATCTTTTAGAAGATCAGCACTGTGGGAATAAGTCTTCAGATAATTTGCTGTGGAATGCTAGAAAATCAGAAACAGTCAGTGTAAGAAGAGGCAGAACAGCAGGCCTCTTAGGGAACTGGAAGCAAGAGACATGAATGTGAGCAACTCTCATGTGCTTTCCATGTGCTGTTGAGTTAGTTTTTGCCTATATGAAGGCTACAAGATATCAGATAAATATATGGCAAATACTAACATTTTAAGGTTCTTACTGAGTCATAATGACAAAGTGTAAGCATTTTATAACTGTTTGTATGTGGCAGTGGCCATAAGTATTAGTAGTTACTGCTGCCAACGTTTGATGAACTTTCTGTATGAAATAGCTGTTTCTTTCAATATGGAGTATGATTCATTAACAATGTATATTTTAGTAACTGATGGAAATACCTATTTTTGACTTCACTTATTCAAACAAAATTGCAGCAAGTAATACGTCATGAAAAAGGTCATCTAATTATAGTAGTTTTTCATTAGCTCACCTGATTCCTGCCTACACTTGCACAAGCCATTGGTCAGGTGTTATTGCCTATTAATATACCTCAGCTTTAACGTCTGTATACACAGGTTCAGTAATAATGTTCTGCATCTACCGTTATATATACTGCAAATGTACTTTATTAGGAGATTCAAACTGAATGCATAGAATTAAACCACCCACAGACTGTTCCTTAGGTCTTTCAGACATTTATGCAGGTGTTGAACTTTATATATTTGAAAGAGTTGTTGACATTTTCTCCACCTATTCTTTAATGAGAAATGCCCTTTACAAGATAAGTAAAATGAGCACAGACACATGCAGTGATTAAAAAAAAATCTAAATAAACACAATGACTGAAAGAGAATATAATTTTATTTACTTGTTTATTTCTATCTTTACTTCCTGTTTTCTTCTCACCTCTCACACTATTCCAGACTGAGCCACAGCTGTGATTTACTCCAATTTACTCTTCACTGATTAGTGGCTTTAGCAGAGAGATGCTGAAATCCCATAGTGGAGTAATGGCAATCTTCACACTGGCATAAACAACCTGGGGTGCAGATTTGGGATAAGAAGGGAGATTGAGCTCTCCATGAGCAGCTGATGCCCCATGTGCAGCGACAGTCCCACTATCTCAGAGTCCCCATCCCCATACCCAAGAGGGGGTTATCTTCTTAGGGTTATTATGACAGTAGAGTAGGAGACTTCCCAAGGTATCGCTGGTTTCCCTGATGTGCTTGGAGGCTTTTCATGATCTGACTTCCCCATATGCATAGAAATATGAATAGTATTCACATCTACATGTAACACTTTTTCCAAATGCCTTAGGACAATATGAGCAGTGAAAAGTCCTGGCAGGGATCAAATACGCTGTTGAGCACCATCACAAATCACATAAGACTGGATCTGGAGACTAAGAAAGATGGTAGCATTAGAAGATTCTGCCTGATGCCTCCAGAGAGCTGATGCCAATGTAATGTATCCCTGCTTGGTTATAACTGAGAGAATTTTCATCAGATACCAAAGCTTCACGTGCAGTGATCAAGGGCATATATAACTGCAGATAATGAACATTCAGAAACAGGTGAGAGTGTACAGAGTTGTGGTCTTCTCTACCTTTTCCAGCCTTTTTGAAGCTCCCCTTCAAAATTTTTTTCTCTAACCATAATGAAATTATAGGTCTTATGACTCCAAGTCATCTTTGCTCTATTTTGTAGAACTGGAAGGCTCTGGCTTCTGAGATTGAAACAGCGACTTGGGGAGACAAGATGAACACACACTCTGTGCCTCATGAAAACAAACACTCGTACCTTCCTACTGTAACAAGCATGGATCTTTTCTATGAAATTGACTCATTTTCTCCCTTTAGGATAGTGATCTATCCCTTTTCCTCTGGCTATTCTCTCTCTCTCTTTTTTTTTTTTTTCCTTCTGGAAAATCTGTTACCTAACAGAGAAGAAAAGGTTATTTTCCAAGTCCTGGGTAAGTTATGCAGTTATGCTTCAGAAAAACTCCTCATGGAAAATTTCCCTTTCATGGGCACTGTTCTGATTTTGTGCTTGTTGTTTTCTCTCCCTTACAAAGTCCTTTCTCCAAGCCTCTTTTACCCTACAGATATACATCTTATGTCAGCACTGTTATTTTCCCACTTCTTGTCATGGATAGTATGTCCCTTTTTGGCAGGAACAAGCTGAGATGGGGCACAATGGTAGAGCAGGGGAGAAAACAACATTTTAAAAGCATCAAAACCTCTTAGATAGGCAGAAATGAGCATACAACTGTAACAGCCCACAGATTTTTATTTAAATATGGAAGAGATGAAAAAAAATAGGCTATTTAAGCCAGCAGCAAGGAAGTTTCACAGAAGCAAGTAGCTCCCAATTACTTAGCAACAACAGGCACAGCATGCAAATAGTCAAGCAGAAGCAAACACAGTGGTATGAACATATGGGAATGCTACTAACAAAACAACACAGAAAGTGTAACCCAAGTGAAAAAATCTTGCAAAGACAAGATGAGAAGGTCTCAGATCTCTCCAGTTGCTTCTGTGAGGCTCTGTTTACAGTAGGGATTGTTACGTACATTGTCATTCATGGTGGCCTGTCCACTCCTGAGTGCTAGTGCTAGGTATGCCAGGCCCTGCACCCCTCTTCTCCTTTAGGATCTTCTCTCCAGTACCAGGTCCATGCAGCTAGATCTACCCATGCCCTAGACTGCAGCCAATGACTGTACAGAGCCTTGTGTCCAGGCACAAACACTTCCCAGAGCAGCCTGCCTTTCCAGATCCTTTTTCTGGATTTGTACCTTGACTCAGCAGGAGTCTGAGGGTATTTATTCCCACTTGTAAGAGAGCCAGAGCTGAGGCAAAGGCATTCTCATAGACAAGCAATGCAGCCAGTGCAGGCAGACAACAGACAAGATATTGAAGAACTGGGCTGAAGTGTTAAACCTCTGCAGTATCAGACAAATCCTTCAGTTTTGTCAGGATATGAATATGAAGCCCACTTTATTTTAATTTCTCTGAATGACTTAAATTTTTAAAATTAATTCTAACCTACTCATTTGTGAAAAATATATTTGCAATGTTTGGATTTGGATTGCTATTTAACACTGTCTGGACATATATAAAAGGTATGGTGGCATTCCTTACAATGTTGGCAATTGTTTGCAGTGATAGCAGTGAGAAATAAAGACTATATGTATTCTTTTCAGGGAAAAAAAAAAAAAAAAAAAAAAGACTATGGCCTGCAGGACTTCTTTCAGGTGTTAAGTGTGTAAGTCTGAGAGCATGGCTCTTTTTTTTCTCTCTATCTCAGTATAATAAAAGATGTTACATCTCCTCAAATCTTTGACTCTCTTCTATCCTTAGATCATAATTACAAAAAATTACTTTCTACAGAAAAGAAAATGAAGGACTTCAAATTGCCTTAAAAGAGAGAAATGAATTCAGGAAGGGCTATTTTTAACATGCAAGGCATGGATTTTTTCCACTCAAGATAATTAATCTGTAAAATTCCCCTCAAAATAAATGTCTAAAATTAACCCCTCTCCCACCAAAAATAGGAAGCTCGTAACAGATGGAAAAAGTCACAAGACTAAATGATTAGTACTTCACATTAAATATCTTTTTCATAAAACAGCAAGCGGCACATCTACTTCATGGCAGTTGTTACTGCATCAAAGTACTCCAAGCAGAATACAATTATATTGAAAAAGGAAATATACGTTTTCTCCTTCTGAAAAGAAAGTTGTCAAAAGGAGAAAAAAAAAAAAAATCTCCCAAGAAGACAGATCCTGATGAGAGTGTATGATCTTTTTTGTGCAGGAAAGGGGAGGGGAGAAAGAGAATAGAACGGAGAAAACAGAAAAAGCAGCCCCAGGATAACAAGCTTTGTGTGAAGCAGAAAATCACACCCTTTGAGGGTCATTTTCTTTGAGTCGCTGCCTCGGGGAGATAGGAGGCAGAGATTAAACACTGGAGGGAAAGTCCACATTCGCTTGAGATGAGTCACTCTGCCTGAAATGCTCTGGAATAGCAGAGAGTGATCTTGGTCTTCCTGGGGGTGTGCAGATCCCAGAAAATAGTTTGCATCAAACTGTGTGCTTTTGCTTAAACTCGCATATCTGAGATCGCAGGGGAGTGCTGTGTAAGGCATTCTTGTAAGTGGTGGGATTCAGGGAAAACACGAATTGAAAAGGGTGTGCGATCATGTCTGCCTATGAGGAGCACCTCAGGCGTGCTTCTAAAAACAGACCTGTGCTTCTGGCTGTCCTTATTCAGGGGAGTTATGAGGTCTGAGCAGCCGCTGGGAACATTGCCTTTTACCCTAGGAACGAGTTTTCCAGAGGAATAGGAATCTCTTTCCACTAGGTGGAGCCTAAATTCTTCCATCTCGCACACGCACTCCATTCTTCAGCATGTATCTGAGAGGTTTTTTTCATCTGTTAGTCCAAGCAGAAGTCAGCTAGACAGAAATCTGAAGGCATTTGAAGTACATGGTGTAGGAAGGTCATGAGATCTTTATTTTGATTTTTTTTGTTAGTTTTTGTTTTAAATTGTTCCCTGTTTATTATGCATTAAACTAGACAGTGAGAACATCACATCAATCAGTATGCTCCCTAATGCAGCTGATACCAGTATATTGCTTTCTTTTTAATCAGTTTATGCTTAAATCACTGCTGGTTCTATATATGTATAAAGAGAGAGGGGAGGAGGCAATGACAATAGATGAGGGAATGAAGGACAATGTTTCAAAGCATGCATACAGGAATAGAAGCAAAATGTTGCAGATCCCTTGGTTAAGCTGCTCCTGTGCAGTGTATGTAGAATTGTATACCCTTGATTTTTATTTTTATTTTTTTCCAAAAGAATAAGAATATAGATGGAAAGCAATTACACAAGATTGCAGATTTAAAAAATCAGGCTGCAGCTCATTCTTATGCCAAAGTTGGTAGGTCAGACCAAGCACTTTGGCTGAGTCTGAATGAACTAGCTGTCAACTGCTGAAAACTCTGCCCAACAGTTTCATTTCCATGGCCTTTCTGGAAGAGGCACTTTCTTTACTTAGCACAAGAGTTCTTCTCCCTAGTGTGTTCTGAGTTAGGAGAGGCAGGACTGGCTGGACAATGATGATTGTGTAGCATAGTAGCCTTTTAGGTTTCAACCTTTTCTTCTTCATAGGGTCAAAGATAAACCTCTTAGATGCCTTGAAAAGCCTGACCCCAGTCTCTGGAAATAAGTGAAGTGTCCAACCTGGATCAAACAATCCTTTCCTTCAAAAACATTGTCAAAACTGAGTTTTTTTAAAAAGCTTTTGGCTCCGATGAAAGCTGAATGATGAAATCAGTGTGCATTTGATGGGAAGTGTTCCAACCAGCTCTAATAAGGACCACTACTCAGTATTTTAATGACAACCTTCAATTGCAAAACTCTATTTTGGCTCCTTTATGTTCCTACCACTGTACTACCTGTGCAATCTCCCATCCTTTAATGTATTTTCCCCCACAGTGTACCTGGAAAATGCTATTGTCCCCTCTTTACAGATTAGAAATGGAAGTACAGGAAGGTAAGGCAACTTGCTGAAGATTTACAGTCAAGTTTGCAGCAGAGAAAAAAAAAATATCATAAAATCATAGAATAGATTGGGTTGGAAAGGATCTTAAAGATGGTTTAGTTCCAACCCCTTGCTTTGAGCAGGCTGCCATCCCCTAGACCAGGCTGCCCAGGGCTCCACCCAACTTGGCACCCCTAGGTATGGAGCATCCACAGCTTCTCTGGGAAGCTTGTGCCAATGCCTCACCACTCTCTGAGTAAATAATTTGTTCCTAACATCTAACATAAAACTTCCCTTGTTTTATTTTAAAACTGTTCCTCCCTGTCCTATTGCAGTCAGATCGTATAAAAGGTAGTTCCCCTTGTCCAAAATTGTAATCTGGTATTGCAGGTTGGAGTACCTAATGCTATTATTGTTTTCTATGACCCTCATCTCCTTTGTGCAATGCATTAGGTAGGCATGACCTGACAGACTATTTATCCTAAACATAACAAATGTTAGAGAGATCCAGAGTTCTATTGGATATCCTATTAGATGTTTGGTTTCCCAGACAGTTTATATTTATTCATTTTAAAAAGTTAGAAAGAAAACTTTTAATCCTTATGTTTCTCTTCCTCTTCCTTACTTCCATACTGTGTTCTTTGGACTTGCATGCTGCTGACGCTGTCTGTAAACTCCCACTACGATTTCTTTTAAAGCTTAAGCAGGTAGGAAATTCTCTCCAAAAAGGCTGAAAATGAGAGAGGAGAAGAGACAGCGAGACAATATTCGGTTGACTAGAGAAGAATATAACAATCTTTCAGGAAGCAGAGGAAGCAGCAGAATCTAAAACTATACATAACTCTAGAAAATAAATCATACTTGCTTATGTTCTTTGAACTTCATGAATGTGTAATTCGGTACTCTTCTCTGAGACATACTTTTTTTTTGTATGTGAGAGTGCTGACACTTCACTAGTCCTCTGTTTAAAAATACTGACAAGATTTCAAAGGGAGAAAGGCAAATACAATTTTCTGGTGAGAAACAGTTCATATTTCAGAAGAAATAGAAAAAAAAGAATCACAATAGGTTGAATATGAATCTTCAGGTATGATTTTAGTCTTGAAAATATCTGTGACAATGATTATATAATTGTGTGGTGTTATGCATGTTCCCATGTTTTTTGTTAATATGAACTCCTCTGTAGTTTTGTAAGTTAAATTAACATCTTCCACTTACATATTTTCCTGTCTGCAGGTGACACAGAATGATCATTATGCAGTTTTATGGTTTGCTTTACTTTCTCTGCTCTGTCTTTTTCTTGTGTATACACAACTAGAGACAATCTGTTTGCATGAAAAATTTACCAAGAGGTACTTTTGTCTCAGAAGAGAATGACTCTGATAATCCAGGTGCAGATCTATTGACAACTACTGCATTATCTCCCTATGATTGTAAATACTCTCTGCACTGCAGTACAAAACTCTCATTATTCAAAATCATATACATAGAGGAAAAGGAAGGCCCTCAAGTAGCTGTTATATGTCTTCCATACTAAACAAACAGAATCAGCAGAGATAAGAGAACCAGAGTGATATATTTGAAGTGGATTTTTATGGAGGTATTGTCCTTGGTGCTCACTGAAATCCTCAGATCTCTTTGATAGGATTTTACCTATTTTGGCAACCACAAATCTGTAGATCATCACGGTCATGGTCCTGATAGTATGGAATACAATTTACTGTGTAGTCTTTTAAGGGACAGGAGTACGGTATTATCTGGTTTTGTGGCCCACGGAGATCAGAGTATCCAGTTTTGAGCTGACTAGAAACTTCTTGTGGTACTTTCTACACTCAGTTTTCCTATGACCTTGTGATGACTGTAGAGTCACAAAGGCAAACTTTTGAAGAACTGCCATTCTCTTGCTTCTTTTCTCGGGCCCAAACAGTTTCTGGTTTTACTTCAGGCTTTGGGAATGTAGATCGAGTTGCTTCTTACTGATGTAAAGATGGTTAGGGAGGTTGTGGCAAGGTGGTGGTTGGCCTCTTCTCCCATGTAACTGGCAACAGGACCAGAGGGAATGGCCTCAAGTTGCACCAGGAGAGATTCAGATTGGATATTAGAAAAAAATTATTCTCTGGAAGAGTGGTCAGACACTGGAACAGGCTTCCCAGGGAGGTGGTGAAGTCACCATCTCTGGAGGTGTCCAATAAATGTTTAGATGTTGTACTGACGGACATAGTTTAGTGGGTAATATTGGTGATATGTGGATGGTTGGACTAGATGATCTTGGAGGTCTTTTCCAACCTTGGTGATTCTGCTGCATCTGGGGAGGGTCAGGTTGGGTGTTACTAATAGGTTCTCACTAGAGGGTAGTCAGGTACTGGAACAATCTGCCCGGTGCAGTGGTCATGGTTCTGAGCTTATCAGAGTTCAAGAAACATCTGGACAATGATTTCAGACATATCTGATTTTCAGGTAGTCTCGTGTTGAACCAGGAGTTGAACTTGATAATCCTTATGGGTCATCTCCAACTCAGTGTATTCCATGATTCTATGATTCTATGATGTGAAATTATTTGACAGGCAAGTGTTAAATGCAAACATAATCTCTATATCTAGTTTCATTATAGGAAATCTTTGCCTTTTCTTTTTTCTTAAAGCTTGAGAGTACTTTATTGTAATGTAAGCAACTGATAGTAGTGAAGAAACTGAAACTAATTTCCGGCCTAAGAACATCCCTCATCACTTCTTGCTTCATGTCAGAAAAACTATTCTCCACTGGAAACATACACCAGGAATTTCCCTGCAGGCCTAGCTTTGCACTGCCTTGGAACATCAAAATGCTGAACTTGCAGTCCATAGAGAGCAGTTTCTTCCTAGAGAATATGAAACTCATCTTGAAGGCTTTTTTTTTTTTTTTTTTTTTTACTGTATGTGCAGTATAATGTGCACCTTTCTCCAATCTTCTCCTTTCTGGTGCATTTGCCACTGAAAGGGTTCTGATGAACTTTACTATGTGCAATGCAGCTGCAAGGTATGTGTGGCACAGCTGGGGGTAACTGTAGCCAAATAATGTTTATAAACATTCCTGTCAATAAGGCTTGTCATCCTTTGACACCATGTTGATGTGTCTGTGCAACTCTGGGGTGTGAGTGTATTTGAAAACAGAGGTATTTGGAAAATCAAGTAACTTGTTATGGAAATGTTTGTACAAAAATGCTCTCAGGATAAAAGATTTTTCTGTTCTGTTGGTAAAATATTCACTGAACATGTGCTGAATTTTTGCCAATCATTTTAGAGCAGGAAAAAAGGGATTATTCTTGTTAGTGAAGTGCAGGTCACCCACTTTTGGCAGTGAAGTTTTCCTGAATGATTTACATGACAAGTCAAAAAAATGAGGGCTCATTTACCAGTTTGTGAATAAACCTCAGGCTAAAATGTAGTCATACATTCATTAAACGATATAAAAATACCCCAGCATATCTACAGATAATTTACTGTTAAATTTTTCAGATAAGTAATTTGTGATAATTAATTTGATTAGCTTTGATTGGTGTGCTAAGTACCCATCATTAAAACCTCATTGTTTTATTTAGTTGCAGATTTTTGAATATGGCCATTTACATTATCTATAATGCAGTGTTTAACCAGATCAATTATCTGTTATCAATGATCCACTCTCTAGCCAGATGACTTCTGTTCTATGAACCACAAATTATTTAGCTTTGAGTTTCTCTAGCAAAGAATCTTATGAATAAATTGCAAAGTTGGGCCATTATCCCTTAATATAAATGTTGATAAGTTTTCTATCTGCAGAATGAATTTTACTGAATTCTTCTATTAGAAATGTTTGTGCCTCTATAAAAGTACAGAAATTCAATTCCAGAATTGAATTTAAACATAGAAACAGACATATTCAAATTTGAATGCTGAATTTTTTTTAATTAAAAAAAAAAAAGTATGCTTTCTGATGAAAATACTTTAATGAAACAGTGGATGTCCTAAATTGTAGTATTAAGATATAGCATAAAAATGATGATGATGATTTTTTTTTTTTTGTGAAAACATGATTTTCTTATTTCCCAAAGGAAAAATAATGAGAAAACTACAAAAAAAAAAAAAAAAAGACTACTCTCTCTAGAAAACAAAATCCTTTTTGTTCTATTACACTTTCTTAATGAGCACGCATTTATCCCAAATCCTTGTTTTGCAGACGCTCTTCTTTTTTTTTTTTTTTAATATCCCTTACACAAACAAGAAGTGCTACGTTCTTCTAAAATGCTTTTGAAAATTTCCCAGAAAAGATCTCCAGGTAGCTTTTGTACTTGGCATAAAGCAATTCAGTGCAGCAGTTGTGAAATAAAATAAAAAATGTTGTTCAGTAAGATGAGGAAACTCATTTCTAGTGTCAAAATGGGAGAAATTCACACTTCCCTACCTAAACACTCTATTAGGATGATACATTGCCCCCAGTGCTAGATTTCACAGTTTACCTAAAGTCTCAGGAATCAGGTAAATGTATGACTATGTATGATTATCTTTCTGCTTTCTAAAATCTACCAACACCGTAATTCAAGATTATTGCTGTAATACTGCCAGAGTGCACTGTGAAAACTGCAAATATCTCCCTAAATGTGTCAGTTGGCGCGATATAGGGGAGATAGGGAAGAACTCCTGACTTAAAAAGACAATTCTCATCATATTTTCCCGCAGTATTTCTTGAGGACATACTTAGCAGTTCTGAGGATCCAAGCCTCACTGCTCTCATGGTGTTTGTGAACAAGTCTGCAGAGAAAGAGGAGATTTCCACAGTGAGAATGCAGGCAAGGAGAAGGCCCTGCCCTTTTTCACATGACTATCATGGCCTTGGTCTAATGTGACATTTTGTCGTACCATGGAAGGTGCAGACAGCCATTAGTCAGAGAGACTTCCCACATTTTCAAGTCCCCTGGGGCTTTAGTTCCTGTTGAAGCTCCACCCTTCCCTCATTGCCAAAATACAAGGCCGTGTGACTGGGAGGGGAAGGGACGGAAGATACATGAGTAGCTTTCTGCCAAGGTGGAGAGGTGGCCAAGTTCTGCACTCTGCTTCCCATGCAGGGAGAGTGTGAACGACACCTCAAATGCATCACTCTTGAATGATGGTGGTGAAGGATTTCTTGAGAGTGTAGTCCTGTCTTGGAAGCCAGGAGGGTCGTGAACCTGACATGGTTCTCACAGAAAAAGGATTATTAAAAACAATCTGAGAAGAAGTCTGCCTAGCAGAACAGAAAATTGCGTTATTGTTGGAGCAGAAGCAAGTATGAAATCCTGGAATATACTCATAAACATGACACATTTTTATTAAAAGTCTGAGTTTCCAGCAAAACTTCGCTGACCCAGGTCTCTGTCACAATATGACAGTGTAAATGCTATTGAAGCCAAGACGGTCATTTGAACAAAATAAAACAGATAAAACAGATAAATAGCCACTAATAATCTCCAGTGAATCAACCGTATTTGATGTAATGTGCAATATATTCTTCAGACTTGCTGTAGTTCTCACTCAAAACTAGAGGTTACTTAGCTGTACATCATGTCTTCTGAGAAAAAGTTTCTGCAAAGCTCCCAGCTACAACCATGAACTTCTAATCTGCAAAAGCCAAAGCACTTTGGAAAGCAGGGCAATATCATGATACTCATGTTATAGATGGGTAAACTAAGATACAAGATGAATTTGTGCTAGATAATTTACAAAGTCAGAGACAGCAGCTGAAATAAGGACTACAGGAGTTCTTAGATTTTTCCTTTCTCTTGTGTTAATGCTGCCTTAGATAAAAACTGCTTCACCAGAAAAGTTATATGACTTAGCACTTAACTACTGAGATGAAGCTGCATGATTTTCTTCGGATAAAACAAGGATGACTGATTAAAATTAAGAAGGATTATATATTAACTCAGTTGGAAAACTCATTGCATGAGAATGGTGATCTTACACTGCTGTCTGTTTATTATGCTAATGTGCATTTCTTCCGTGCCACCTCTCCTGGGGGTACCCTGTTTCTCCCTCCTACTCCATAAAATTCAGTGGGGAGGTGAATTGTGAACGTCATGAAGTCAAACCTGTGTGCTAAGTTGTGCCAGACCTAAGACTGAAATATTTTCATTCAATAAAGAGAATTTTTTGTTTGGAGGATATCCCTTTTAATGTTGTCTGTCCAGGTTGCCCAGAGGTGGTGGATGCTACCATCTATGGAGATATCCGAGGTCAGACTGGATGAGGATCTGAGCAGCGTCATGTAGGTGTCCCTGTTCATTGCAGTGGAGTTGGTCTAAATTACCTCTAAGGGTTCCTTCCAAATAAAACAGTTCTATGATTCTATGATAAAGGAAAGCATGGGGAAGTAGTGATGAGGTAGGGAAGCTGGTCATCTCTAAGATGAATCAGGTCAAATGTTCAGTGATCAAGATTCAGTAAGTAAGGTAAAATATTGGTGATTTCAGTGTCCCTCACTCACAGTAATAAATAGTTACCAATTTCAGGAGAACTAAAGCATACTGAAAAAAACTTCTGCAATGATGTTTCAGATTATGTGAGGGTTTACGCTGCAGGTGGAAGGATGGGTCATCAGTTCTGGCAGACAATTTAGGCTTTTTATTTTAACTTTAAATTGACTATTGTGGAGATGTGCTTAGATGGAGATTTTAGTAGCATGGAACTAGGACTGCATTGGGTAATGACTTTTCTCAGTCCCTGCTAGCATCTCTGCATGGGAAGGGCCTAAGAAGTTGAGCCGGCTGAATGCCTAGAGCACAGCACCAGGGGGCTCTGCATGATGCTGTTGTATGACGGATGTGAAGTCAAGCCCTGGTGAAATTTCTTAAATCATACTGATTCCTGAAAAGACAGAGACAAAACTCCTACTGACTTCATAAGAAACAAATTCAGACCACAGGTCAAGGTCACAAAAAGGCCTGTGACACCACTGGAACAGAAATTCTCTGACTTCTGTTATTACCTTAATAAAAAAATCCATCTTTCTTCCCTTTATGAACAGAAGCTCCTCCCCTTCCAACACATTATTTTTTTTCCTGAAGTATTTGGGACAGTTTATTTACGGTCCCAATTTACCTTGATAGTTTGAATACTTGCCCATTTCCCAGGAAAATGTTCTACCTACAAGTGGTCCACATTATAAACTGTAGCTATAACAAAGACCTTCCAGTGCAGGGGGGAAGGTTCATTTCTGTAAAAAAACTGAGTGAAATTATAGTTTTTATTACACTTCATTTTCAACTCTTACCTTTCTATGGCCTCTGCCTTCTTACTTCTATAAACTGGACCATTATTGCCCTAAATCCTTAAACTGTCCTTTTAACCAGAGTTGTTTTACTATCCAGCCTATACAGCATTCTCATCAAATCCAGTTTGTAAACATTCCTGAGGTACTCAGAGGACAAATGACGATATGTTTGGAAATACATTATAAAATATTTTATTTCCTGTAGCTTAATGGAAAGTTAGGATAGTGTCCTAAAAAGAATTTATGTGATATACTGAGAAGTCTTTTCACCACAGAAGGCAATGTGTTGAGCATCAGCCCAGGGTGTACTCTGGTTTACATGGGCCTTTATTTGCTAAGTACTACAGAATATAAGAGTAGGTTGGAATAGCTGGGAAGCAAATGCTTTCTTCATGTGTGCGTATTGGATGTGTCTACTGGTGCGAAATTGTGTTTTTATAGAGTGGTTTTGATAGTGAGCTGAATACTGACCAGCTAACCCATTGGAGAACTGTAGCTGTTTAACTCTAGGAAAGCCATGGGGGAGGGGTGGAGAGTTTTCATTCAGAAGAGTGATTCTGGATGTATAGAAAATGTTCCCCTCCCAAGTTCCCCTATCCCAAGGAGAACTAAATCCAGAGTCTGTAAAGACAATAAGCTTTGTTTTCTGAGAGCCACCAGTATGTTCTACATACTTCTCTACAGACAGCAATAAACTTACATTCTGGCACAATTCTTAAATCATCCAAACTGCATCCTAGTTGTTTAGGCATTGTATTCCTTGTCAGGTCTTTTCTTATTAAATGACTTTTCTATAGAAAAGTGCTAATTTCTTTAAACAAAGCATTTGACGGAGATATATCAATGCCTTGTGACACTGCCAAGTCAAGGTAGAAATACACCTAGCAGGGGGATTCCTTGTTACTTCATCTGTTGTGCTGCTAACAGAAGAAGATCCATTTAAGAACTGTTTTATCCTGGATGTTCATTCTTAATTCTTCGAGATACTCTTGCTAGAAGATAGAATTAGCCCAAAAAGCAAACATACAAAAGAAGTATATTTTTTAAATCATTATTCTAATGTCTGATGATGAAAAACAGTTTAATACGCATTTGCAAAAGGAGTTTTCAGTGACGGATAAAACACACTAATGAAAAATGGTATCAGTCAAGTAAGAAGTGAAATTATCAATAAATTAAACATTTACTTACATGCATCGAAGGGTATAGCTAAAATGACAAATATTTTTGTCCAACTTCCTGGCTCTGGCTCTGAGTGGTTTCTAAACAATTTGTTGTTATGGTTGTCCAAGTTTTATTACCATTCTGTCTTTCTCCATATTGAGATTTCCTTGCTTGATCACAATTTTCAGGTTCCTAAGAATCTGGCAGTACTTTCCAGCAAAGACATTCAGTTTTCAAATGCTAGGTGAGAACTTGAGCAAATTTATTTACTCGTAAAATATCCTAAATGTACTGAATCTGTTTTTTTTTTTTTTTTTTTAATTTATTTTTGCTCACAGTTGAAATTACGGTACTGTCATACATGCACGGCTTAACCTTTAAGGCTGTGCTCCATTTATATCTATGGAACTGAATTAAATAACTATTTATAAAATTGGAATCACGGAGTAACTAATTCTTTCATTAAAAATCCACTACTTATATTTGAGTGTTTTTAAGACTGTACATCTTTTTTTGTTGTTGTTTCTACCTCAAACGTGGCTTTCCTTTGTTAAGAGTATGCTTGAGCTGTCACCAAAAGTAAAACTTACAAGTCCCTGGCTGCTCTGGGAAAACAGCAGTAATTCAGCTAGAGACTGAACATCCCCTGAAAGATGAGAGCTCAGATGTCTCCTGATAACAGTTTATCAAGCTCAGAGGAATCTACTGTCCGTGCTAATTTATCCTTCCATATTGCAATAAGTATAGTTTCAAGTACAATATTAACCCTTTCTGAAGGTTTTTCTGATTATTTCTAATGTACCTTTATAGAAAGAAGTATTAAAATTTAATTTTTCCTGCTTTTCTTTAGCTAGAAGTTTATACCAGGGATATTTTGCAGTGGTCATTATAGCTTATGACAATAAAGTTCTTATTGTGGAAACATTTCTGTCGTGTTGGATGTATGGTAATAGTGAGGTAGACAAAAGTTGTACAATCTCTTAGCTTGCCTACAACAATCCAAACAACTTTAAGTAGAAGTTGTTGTGGCTCTTGCCACCTTGCCTTGTCTTCCTTCAGTCTGCTATTGTTCTCCCTTTCTTGCATCTTAACTGACAGTTGCCTGGCGTCTTAGCATTCAGAGATGCAAATGCTCAATGCAGTGTTTTCAGTCTTGGTGGGTGAGCTTTCACATGTTTAATACTCATCAGTGTTTGACTAAGTGAAAGTCTGAGAAGTCACAGAGGCTGGGCAGGAACATATAGAAGAAGGGGCAAGGCAGGACTGGTTTATCACAGTTCATCTGTAAATAATTTGCCTGGCTCATGTCCTGCTCTTTTGACTCTTTTCCTGTGGTTTACTTGAAAATGAGCAGCCAGTCCCACTGAGGGCAATCAGACTTCCCCTGACTACCATGTTTCCCAGGAGACTCCACAATCTTTTAGTTGTCCAGAGGTTTGAGGTCCATGCATTGCTCAGTCAACAAAGCCAGTTACTCCCGTCACAGCAAGGAATAATGACAGGTGTTCTCAGCACCAGCTTGACTAATTTGTATCAACCCATGCATGCTGATGACTCCTGAGCAACATCTGGAAAAGACGGCTTCGAAGAAGGGCTTGCAGCACCTTTTTCTTCAGCACCAAGTTTTCTTCTGTATTAAACTAAATAGGAGAATGTTACACTTTTCTTTACTGTTAAATTGCTTGCATTCTTGGCACAGTGTAATTTTAGGCCATCTAGCCTCCTGGATGCCTGGTTCAAGGCCAGCGCTGGCTAGACACCACACTGAAGTGCACCAGTCATTCTTATTACTACACTACAGTTTTTAATTGCAAGTTCATACCCTCTTTCCTGGGCAGGAGAATGTGATGTATCCATGAATATGTCTTGGTTAGCAAAGACGAAATGAGCCCACAACCCCTGAGAAGTGCCAGAGCTACCAAACGTGCAGATTGATGCCTCTGCTTTGTGGCAGGAAAAGAGTTACAGATCACAGCCGTCTGCCTCTGCGATGAGTGACACGGATTGCTAATAGCACCTTCTCCTTCCATTACTTTAAACAGCTTTTCTTCTTATTCCTTTGTTATATTTTTAATTTAAAGTACATGAACTCATGGTGATGACTGAGACGTGACTAAGCAGTTTAGATCTTTGTTCTAGAAATCCTCGACCTTCTTCAATTGCTAAGAACTGTGATAAAATCTCACTAACTTTTTTTCTGTCTTAAGTCTGCTCATGCCATTAAAATTAATACAACACATTTCAGGAGTCTACTTAAATATAAATACCAAAAAGCAAGGCTATTTTAGAAGTATATTTTATTTTTTCAAAAAAATGCTGTGTAGCAATTTTGCACATCCTTCCAATTTTTGTATATTTGCTAGGCAGGGTTCATTAAAAAAAATGGATATTTTTGCAAATAAATGTCATTTGAGTATTTCTAGGAGAAAATTAAAGAAATTGAATTTTCTACACTAATGTGTACTTGCTGTTACTATTCTGACTTGAAATTCAATATACATTTCTCTAAGTTTTTCTGCATTACTTTGTTATAAAATTCCTTTGAAGGAAAAATATTTTTAATTGGATAATTTATTCCTCCTTCTTTGGCAGAGATTAATTAACTTTATTAAAAAAAAATAAAAAAGTAGCAGAATCCCTGCTTCCTTCCTCTTTCTCCCTCTTGTTGCTTTTAAGTCAGCTCTAGTGGAACACAAGTTAATGAGGCACCTTGTGGACCAAGACCTTGGTATTACAGAAATGTTCATTCTTTCCTTACTTTTGATTAAGCAGTACCAAGTGATAAAGACTACACTGCTCCTAAACAAACAGAATTGTGAAAGAACTATAAAGTGTATGGCAGAAAGAGAACAAAGCAGCTGTGGTTGTTCCACAGCAATGCCATCCAGACTGTGTCATTTATGTACAGTTTTCTGGCTGTATTTGCAAACACATTTTGCTATCTGAGATCTCCTTCTTTTTCCTTTTATTAGTACTACTTGTGAAGTAACACAGAGTGGCTAAAATAAGCAAAATGATCCAAAGATGCTTAAGAATAAATCCTGTGCTGCACTGTGCAGTCATGGTGTGAGAGATTATTCTTTTATGCCATTGCCTCAAAGCTTGCTGATGAACAAGCCCAAGCAAGTCCTTGACGAGGGTTGAGAAATCCTTTGTCTGGAGAACACAGATGGACAAGGCCAGGGGCAACGAAAGAGATAAGCCGCAGATTAATGGCTGAGAAGCAGTCTTTTGTGTGGGTTTATCTCGAGGAAAATGGCCATCTCAAGAGGTGTTGCACATGACTCTTACCCAAGCGCCCAGGAATGCCACGCTGGCAGAAGAAGGATAAAAAGGGGACCTACAACTATGAAGTTGGGTTTCTGGCAACAGATTTCTCATGAAGAAGAAGAGGTTTTTCGGACATGAGAAGCCTCACGTCCTGCCCCTCTCCCTCCTGGACCTACTCTGTCACTATACCTGCTTGCTACCTAAGGCTGGCCATGCTGCTGCTGCTCTCCCCCGGAAGATGTCTGCCATCAGATTCCTCTCTACGGAATGTCAAGGAGCTGACGGCTTCTTCCTGCTACCTGCTTGCTGCCCAAGGCCGGCCACGCTGCTGCTGCTCTCCTCCTGTGCTTTTGCCTCGGACCATCAGAATGGCGTGCAACGGGATCACTGCTGGATCCTAGTGGTGACTATCCCCGCTTTACACGATTCTTGCTTATTTCCTATCTTTTCTATCACCCTATTTCCCTTCCCCATCACTCTAATTCATAACAGTCGCTGTCCTCCCCTTCCCCATCTCCCTTATTAAGATTTGTAATAAACTGGTCAGACCATCATTTGAACTGTTGTTTCTTAATCTCACGCTGGATATATTTATATCAAAGAACCTCCTCTCCCTCCTATAAATTGGAACGAGACACATGGCTTCCTATAAAGATTATATCCAGTCATCAGATCCTCTGACTAAGGTAATAGGGATGGGTCTTAACATTCTCTTGTGATGTTGACAAGGAAAATAGCAATTTGGTTTTTTGACAGATTTAGTTGAAAATTTTCCAGATCATATTTTTAAGGCTTTTGGTGTGCTACAAAACATGGATAGGTAACATATATAGATGATTAATGAGGATATAGTAATTTGGATTCTCTATTTGTTACAGAAAGATGGATATTTATCTTTTCCAATTCTGAACTGTGGGGCACATTCAAGTCTCTGCTCAGGTGAATGAAGCAGAATCTGTGACACATTTGCAAACCATTTCTTGTTCACGTAGATGTCACAATAGCAGCACATCACATTTACTTTTGCTAATATACTCTTGTCATCTAATTTCACATCATCCAATGGCCTTCATCAGTTCTGTGAAATTCTTCATTCTAGCATGTAGATGTTTAAGCACCCTGCTTAATCTTTCACACGGTTGTCACATCCCAGAAAATTATTCAGTTTGACTTTAAAGACACCAGGAAGCAGACATAGTAGATGATAAAGACAATATCTGAGAAAAAATGCAGTTGGAGTGTAAGCATATATGTGGTAACTAACTGCTCATTCAGTTTTTTTCTACCTAAATATGTTTATCCTGGAATAGGACTAGACACATGCTCCTGGAGACATCCAAAGCCATCCTTGCATTTACAAAGCAAAGTGATTCCATATTCACCTTGGCTCCCACATCTAGAGAGACTGCCTGCAAGACAAGCAGACAAGAAGCAAGCCATTGTCTTGAGGTGATGCTTACAGGACAAGAAAGCAACTAATGTGAGTGCTTAACTGCATTAACTGTCTGAGCATTTTTTTGATAAACTGCAAATGGTGCTAGATGTGGTAGCTGGACCCCCTTGAAAGAGAAAAGAATGGGCTATTCACATCATGGGCAGGTCTGAGAGCCATCAGGTTGTTTCACAAAACATCTCCTACCACCACATCCATTGTTTACTCTTCCAGAAAGGATGTTAGTTAAGACAGTGCATCTTCCTGAGGGAAAAATTTCAGAATCTCAGAAATTTCATCCTGAAAGTTTGAGGACTGGAATGGAAGGCCTTATCTCTCTCCTTCTCCTTTGTTTCAGAAAACTATCTGGCCTTACTATGCTGGCTCTTTGAATCATTTCCTGATTCTCCTTCATCTAATAGGGTTTTTGTGTCTGTACCAGTCTATAAAGCAGGGTTAAGTTTTGACAAGCACCACTGTATATACATGGACATACTAGCTAACTAAGTTTTAAGCAGCAGTGCAGTTAAGATTCTCAATGAAAGCCTGGCATGAGAGATTTCTGGAAAGTACACAGGTGTGTAAGCATTTATTTCTGCTTCTGCTTGCGAAAAGGACCAAGAGTAGTGGCTGCTGCTCAGAGGTGTATGCTACAGAAAGGAAGAGCACATAGTGCAGTAAGCGACAAAATTGATCAGTGTCTGATTCAGGATATCATTTTAGCTTGATCATATGGGATGAGGTGGAAGTATATATCTATCAAACTATCTATCAATCTATCTATCTATTTATTTATTTTAACCTGTCAAATAAGTAAAGTGGATTGTTAAAGGCACAGATTCTCTGTTTTAGAGAAAGGTGCTGTAATTGTGAGTGGGCTGGAGTAAAAGGGTTTCTCTTATTATAACCTAATGTAGTTCTACCAATTAAATCATCACATTATAGCAAGTTTTTCTTTTGCCCTTGGAGGAAAATACATTAAAAATGACCAAACAGAATCTTATTTTATTCCCTGTAACAAAATAGTGTATCCATAAGAATCTGATATCTTCAAAGACATTTTATATCATTAACTTTATTGCTTTAAACATCTTGGGAAAAAAAAAGCGTCTGTTTCTAGCATATGTTCCTTTGCCATAAAACAAAGAAAGGATTATAAGGTATGAGGGCAGTTTGGTCTTTCCTCTGCCCCTGTTTGGGGCCTACCAAACAAGAACCTATTGTAAGAACCTGTGTAAGATTCTATCAGTTTCCACTTTCATAGGTGCTCAGTGGAACATGGATATTTATTCTAGCAGGCACCAGCAAATATTATTTTTCTCTGTCAGATATAAGTCAGTCTTTTTACTAGTTTTATTAACCTGTCTTTTTTTCCCCAGCTGTGTTGGGACTTTATTTTTTTTAACACTTCCTCAAATAAATATGGATACGTCCTGTTAGATATCTTCCAGTCCTTCCAAAATAATATCAACTCTGAATTGTACACTGTAGTTGCCATCTTAATGGACATCACCACAGCTGTTAAGGAAGATTAGACTTAACGTGAAGTCATGACAATTTTGAATTTAGAACTAATCTTACGTATTTATTTCTTCCACTTAGGGATAGTTGAATAAAGAACAGAGTCATAAAAGATTATTTCAGATAATATTAGGCAGGACAATGTTGAATAACTGCATATTTACTGCTTTTATTAAAAGTACAGAATGTGCTTTTTTTTCTTTACATTTGCACAGTGCTAGAAACAGCATGGAAGCAAATTAGCAAGCATGTATAATAAATACAATTTTTATTAGAGATGTCTGTGACACTGACTCTGTGATGTTACAGAAGCTTGTAGATGATTAAGACCATGTGGCTATGTGTGGCCAAATATTTGCATTTACATTTTACATTGTATAAATGTAAATACGAAAAGAGTCTCTCTTCTAATACAGATTTCTAACCGAGACAGTGCTAGACTTCTTAAGAATTTGTCCATGTAATATGTAAGGAAATGATAAAGACTAGCATCTCTCCTTTGTGAAAGATAAAATTCATCATAGTTCCAGCATAACTTAAATAAATTAGCATACTTTCAGTAAAATCAGGGACCTGTTTGTATTCTTTCTGCTCCACTTGCTTATAAGCACCTAGCTTAGACTGTTGTCATCAAATACTATGAAAAATGTGTTCAGAAATTTCCCATGCTTAAGCTACCATGCAAAGTTGTATATCAGTGCAGCTCAGGTGCACTCAACAAAGCTGTACCAATTTATAACAGATGAAGGTCAAGTCTTATTACTTTGAAATGTAAAGCTAGTCACATAGATCACATTAACAACAGGTTTTTGAAATACTTACATACTTGCATTTTTTAAAAGGGAAAACAAGACTTTTTAAAAAACTCAACATTGATTAAGTCTCATGGAAAACAACAAGGTTTTTACTGATGATGTCTACTGAAATAAAAGTTGGGTGAACGATGAGTGCTGTAGGTATTCCCATGTCATAGATTTTTTGTGTATACCGAATGTATTATTTAAATGTATGGATCTGTAACATTTGCATCCTTAGAAAAAGAAGGAAACAAATACAAAATAAAATTTTAACTAAAAACTAACTTGTACGCAATAAATGAAATTAAGATCAATGTCCAAAAAGAAAGTGAAAACATATGCCAGTGATAGTTCTCAAAGATCAGGTAGATAGGAAGGGTGGGGGAGTTGCCCTCTATGTCAGAGAGTGGATAGACTGTGAGGAGCTTCCTCTGAGAAACAGTCAGGATCAGACTGAGAGCCTGTGGGTTAGAATTAGGGATGGGTCTAACAAAGGCCAGCTGGTGATAGGAGTATACTACAGGCCACCTGATCAAGGGGAGACTGTTGAGGCTTTCTTGCTTCAGATGCGGGAGGCTTCGTGCTCATGGGCTCTTGTTCTGATGGGGGACTTCACCCATCCAGATATCTCTTGGAAAGACCACACAGTGAGTTGCAAGAGGTCTAGGAGGCTCTTGGAATGTGTTGATGATAACTTTCTGATCCAGGTGTTGGACAGACCAACCAGAGGTGAAGCGTTGCTGGACCTGCTGCTCACCAATGCAGAGGAAATCATTAATAGCGTTAAGGTTGGAGACAGCCTGGGTTGCAGTGACCACGCTCTTGTTGAGTTTGTGATCTTGAGGAATGTGGGCCAGGTGAAGAGTGGTGTCAGGACCCTGAACTTTGGAAGAGCGAACTTTAAGCTGTTCAATGGACTGTTGGCCGAGATCCCCTGGGGTGCTGTCTTTAAAAACAAAAATGTTGAGGAGAGCTGGTTACTCTTCAAGGATACCTTCCTGAGAGCGCAAGAACTCTCCATCCTCTGAACAAGAAAGCAGGCAGAAAAGGTAGGAAGCCGGCGTGGCTTGGCAAGGACCTGCTGGGCGTGCTGAGGGCAAGGAAAGGTGCGTACAAGCTCTGGAAACAAGGGCGTGTCACCTGGGAAGAATATAGGGATGCCATCTGGACTTGCAGATGTGGGATCAGGAAAGCCAACGCACAGGCAGAACTGAACTTGGCAAGGGATGTGAAAAACAATAGGAAGATTTTCTACAGGTACATTGGCCAGAAGAGACAGGCCAAAGCGAGTGTACCTCCTCTGGTAAATGTAAAAGGAGAACTGGCATCAGCGGACGAAGAGAAGGCTGAGGTACTGAATGAGTTCTTTGCCTTGGTCTTCACTAGCGGCCAGGATTCCAGTACTTCTCATGTCCCTGAGCCCTGCATCACTAAACCTCTGGGTGGGAACCGGGGTGAGGACAGAGCAGGTCCGAGACTGCCTCATGAGACTGAATGTGTACAAGTCTTTGGGGCCGGATGGCGTGCATCCCAGGGTTCTGAAGGAGCTGGCTGAGGTGGTTGCCGAGCCGCTCTCCATCATATTTGAAAAGTCGTGGCTGTCAGGTGAGGTCCCGGATGACTGGAGGAAGGGTCACGTCACTCCCATTTACAAGAAAGGGAGCAAGGAGGACCCTGGGAACTACAGGCTGGTGAGTCTCACCTCTGTGCCTGGGAAGATCATGGAACAGATCATCCTGGATGACATGCTTGATCACACGAGGAAAGGGCATGTGATCTGTGACAGCCAGCACGGCTTCACCAGGGGAAGGTCATGCTTCCAATCTGGTGGCCTTTTATGATGGAGTAACGGCATCGGTGGACAAGGGAAAGGTGACCGTTGTCATTTCCCTGGACTTGAGCAAGGCCTTTGACATGGTCCCCCACCACATCCTTATCTCCAAACTGGAGGGATGAGGATTTGATGGGTGGACCACTCGATGGATAAGAAACTGGTTGAAAGGCCGCAGACAGAGGGTGGTCATCTATGGCTCTATGTCCAGGTGGAGGCCGGTAACGAGCGGCGTCCCTCAGGGGTCTGTCTTTGGACCGGTGCTCTTTAGCATCTTTATCAATGACATCGATGATGGAATCGAATGCACCCTCAGCAAGTTTGCTGATGACACCATGCTGAGTAGTGCGGTCGACACGGTTGAAGGAAGGAATGCCATTCAGAGGGACCTTGAGAGGCTAGAAAGGTGGGCTCGGGTGAACCTGGTGAAGTTCAACACGGCAAAGTGCAGAGTTTTGCACTTGGGCTGGAGGAATTCCAGGCATCCATACAGGCTGGAAGGAGCGGTCCTTGAGAGCAGCCCTATGGAGAAGGACCTGGGGGTCTTGATAGATGAAAAACTTAATATGAGCCAGCAGTGTGCCCTTGCGGCTCGGAAGGCAAATGGTATCCTGGGCTCCATCAAAAGAGGGGTGGCCAGCAGGGACAGGGAGGTGATTGTTCCCCTCTACTCTGCTCTTGTGAGGCCCCATCTGGAATACTGCGTCCAAAAGTGTGGAGCCCCCAGTACAAAAAAGACAGGGAGCTGTTGGCTAGGAGGAGGGCCACAAAGATGATCAGGGACTGGAGCGCCTCCCCTATGAAGACAGGCTGAGGGAACTGGGCTTGGTCAGCCTGGAGAAAAGAAGGCTGCAGGGTGACCTCATTGCAGCATTTCAATACCTAAAAGGGAGGGGAATCAACTCTTTGAAAGGGTTGATAACTGTAGGACAAGGGGAAATGGTTTTAAGTTGAGGGAGGGGAGATTTAGATTGGACGTCAGGGGGAAATTCTTTACAGAGAGAGTGGTGAGGTACTGAAACAGGCTGCCCAGAGAGGTTGTGGATGCCCTGTCCCTGGAAGTGTTCAAGGCCAGATTGGATGGAGTCCTGGGCAGCCTGATCTAGCATTAAATGAGGAAGTTGGTGGCCCTGCATGTGGCAGGGGGGTTGGAAATTCATGATCCCTGAGGTCCCTTTCAACCCTGGCCATTCTGTGCTTCTGTGCTTCTGTCTGTTTCTCACAGACATTTTTGAATGTGGTTGTGGAGGTGTGAGATCCACAGAAACCTAGTGAATGTGCATCGAGTACTTCCTGAAGAATCGGGAGCATTTGCAACTAAGTGGGAGAGTTCTTTAATGAGAACACAGTCACAAAATCTGAAGGTGAAATACCTGGTTAGTCTTTGTCACTCCAGACGCAAGGTCATATTTGGCTATGTCTGACCCATAATGTCTAGGCGAAGGTAAGATCCCTGTGTACCTCATTATTTGGTTTCTGTGAAATAGAAGCCCAAATTATAGGCTAAAGAACAGTGGTGATTGCCAACATATCCCCCTATCTGAATGACAGAGATGGGAGGACCATAAGGCATATTTAGAGCTTTTTAGGAAGTTAATGAAATATTTTTAGTTAAATAAGTGGAATTTCTGCCTGTTTTCTGTGAGAAAGAAACTATCCTGCTGGATATAAGATTTTGTATTCGATTTTCTATATTGTTTCATCTGCTAGCCTTAATTTGCATATGATTGCATGTGACAGCACTAAGGCTGAACAGAAATGATTAAGAGTACATAACCAGAAGAATGAAGATTTGGCTACAGTCTTCCCTGTTAAAAAAAATTATAATCTGAGCTTTAGAAATTCTGTTTTTTTTTTTTTTTTTTTCCATTTGCAATATGAAGACTGTAACCTTTTCTCAATAGATAGATAATTCTTGAGAAACTTCATGTAAGTGAAGTGTGATTTATCAAAAAAATATAGCTTTCAGAAAGGGAAGGAGCTCTAAAAAGCTTCCTCAGGCACTCCAGAGTACTGTCATCTAACAGGACACATCTTATGCCTCTAAAGACTTTCAGTGACCTCAGATAAGTCAGTTTTTTCCTTGGCTTCTTGGTAGCCTTAGACATTTTGAAAATGACAGCATTTTAGTATTGACTGCCCACTGTGGTACTCTTTTCTTTTGCAGTCCCCAGCAACAACTTATTTGAAAAAATGCTGATTTGACAATACAGGGACTGCTGGGAAAGAAAATAACTATCCTCACTGACTGTGCTCCCAGCAGCCCAGGTGCAGATAGATTAAAATACTTATTTACAATATAATTTCTTTTTTTTTCTTTTTTCTTTTTCTTTTTCTTTTTTTTTAAAATCAGGTTAATTCCTTGTGTTTGATTAATCATTTTTAACAATAGAATAAAGTGACAATATGTCCACTTCTTTTAACCATCACTGTTGTCTTCCTTTTTCCAAGGGCTGTTTTAATTTAGCTGAATTTGCTTTTTCCCCATTTGTTACTGATAGACTGCTTTCTATGTGCTGACTGTAAAAATTCTTTTGGAAAGCTGCCTGGTTTGTCTCTAGAGCCTGATGCAAAGTCTTGAAAATAAGATTAAGAGTTGTATGTTCATTTATTTATTTATAAACAGTGTCTCCAAGAGGGGAGGATGGGTCTTTTGTTACATAGATTCTGAGTTTTTAGATCAAGTCTTTTAAAGCTTCAACCTCACTGCATCTTTTATTTAATAGAAATGGAATTTTGTCATTAGTTCTGAAAGGATAATCTACTAGAGAGTACAAGAATCAGCAAAGTAGCAGTCTGTTAACATTTTCATTGCTAGCCTTTTTAATTGATTATTGATTTTAGATTTTATGAAGAAATGCAGAATAATTTAGAAAAGTCAAGATCTATGGATTCTCTCTCATTAGAAGAGTTGGAAATGCTTTGGAAAAGAGCAAGTGTAAGAATTACCTCCTGATTAAGTATTACTTTTGTTGTGGTTCAACTCTGGCTGGCAGCTAACTACCAGACAGCCAGTTGCTCATGCTCCCGAGGTGGGATGGGAAAGTAAATCAAAATGCAAGAACTCATGAGTTGAGATACAGACTAGGTAAAGCAAAAGTTGTGTGTGCAAGCAAAGCAAAGCAAAACAAAGGATTCATTCACTACTTCACACCAACAGGCAGATATTAAACCATTTTCAGTAAAGCAGGGAGTTTCTTTTGAAGAAAAATGCCATCACTCTGACTGTCCCTCTTCCCTGTGAAAATCTTCAAATGTTTGGACTCAGTTGCATTGCAGTTGATAAATATTTAAGTAATAGCTACAGAAAATGACTGAGGTTTGAAGCTATATTAGTCTGAGGCATTATTAAAACTTATTTTTGCTTCAGATCTCCAAAATGTAATTAACAAGGGTTTGCAAGGCCTTCCATAGTTATCAGTAGTTTATCTTTTCCATTTAGAAGTTTTAGAATCCTCCTTCAGTGTGAGTGATTCCCTGACACCTTTCTGAAGCAGGGAAAAAGTATTCCTCTGGGCATTTCTAGAAGGATGCCACCAGTGTTTAGGGGCATGACAGCAGAATTCAGACTCATACACTGATATTTCAGCATTTACGCATAAGCAGTAGAGTTAGAAAGAAAATGATTTCCTCATTCCTAGTTATATCTTAATTAAACTTCAAAGCTTGTGTGATGTTAGTTACCTTTTTCCTTTTTCACAGAATCCAAAGTATAAGACTTTATTGGTGCATTCTTGTTTAAAAGATGTAAAGGAAAAAAAAAAGAATGAAAGGATTGTGTGGTATAGGAATAGCTCATCAAATCAAAGTGGTTTACATATTTTAAGTATTGCAGATCTTTTAGAATTGCCAGAAAAATCAGATAATACAACATGACCCTAATACAGAAACTTTCTTTCACTAGAGAGCTAGTTCTTCCTAAAGAAAATATAAAGTCAAATAAGAAGAAGTTTGGAAATGCTTCTGAGAATCATAAGCGAGAAAAATAAAATGTAACATATTAAGAATAAAGAAGTAGTGCAAGCTCATTGTTTTTATTGGGTGGGAAATAACTACTAAGGATGGATGGTGCAATTTTGAGTTCTAAAATTAGGTTTGGCAATGAATTGCTTTTGGAAACATCTTTAAAGGACGGTGAATTTTTGGAAGCATGGTTTTAAAGAAGAGTACTATCATATTGAAACGTTATCTGTAAATAGACATGCATTTAAAAAAATCAAAGTATTCCAGTATTTCTATTAAGCAGTTTTACAAGACATCCAGCTTCCTAATTTGTCTTATAAGATATAATTGAACAATAAAAGATGTAAATAGCAAAACTAAATGGAATAATTTTGAAATTACTGAAAGGAAAATTTTGTTGGCTTCCCAGATCCTTTGTTGAGTCATAAACATACATGTAATTTCCTGTTTACAGACTGAGTTTTACTAAGATTTCACTGCCCAGAAGAATCTCATAGGTGAAAACAATATTTTCAGTCCTGCTTAAAACAACACTGCCTTAGTCCTAGCTGACATAATGAGACTATACAATTTATTTTATTTAGACTGTGATATTTGTCAAATAAGGTAATAAAAACAAGGTTATAAAAGTTGAACAGAAGTAAATGTTTTACACTAAGTGTTATTGAGTCTGAAAGAAGTAATGGTATCTTTATTTATTGCAATGTCTGGACAAGAATGAAAGATTTTACAATTATTTTGACCATCTTACTTAATTGAAATGAGAATGCATAAATTTTCTGTTAAAGTAAAGCAGATGGAAGTACCATAATACAGTTGCAATTTTGTATGTGTTAATTCCTCTTTATAAGCCTGAATCTCCACCTCATTACCTAACATTAATGAATGTATGCCACACAAGGTTCAGGTAAGGGAAACAATAAAGAAATAAATGCACAAACTAAAGCAGCAATGAAATTATCATCTGAAGAAAGAAAACTTACATGATTCACCATGTCAGTAAAGGTACAGGAATAATTGGTTGTATGGATCACTGCTCCTGCTGTGGTGTATCAGAAATCACTCGATCTATCTCATACACATATGTCCCTGGAGTGAGTGTGACTAAGAGAACAATTGCTTTCTTACAAAACCTGAAAATTTTTGTCTTCATTCTGTGTTAATTTCATAAATGATGTCTTTAAATATGTGGATTAAAATCTTTCATTTTAGACTATATTTAGCTCTCTCTGTATCAAATGTTTGCAATTCTGTTAACTCTAGCAATGCGGGCCATATTAATGTATATCCAAAAATGCAAACATTTTAAATATAAGAAAGTGAGAAACGTGGTAAGTTGGTTGGACTAACCTTGGAGATATCTACTTTTTCTTTCAATTTCATTGATGTCAGTAACCTCCTGTTTTATGCATCCCAGGAATCAGATTAGATATTGAAGTTACATAGAAGTCTAGAAAACCTTGGCCTTAACTTAGATGATAAATGCAAATGTTGTATATTTACAACATCCCAACTGAGGATAGAATGTGAATACATTGTTCTAGGTCCTAAACAAAATTAGAGCTTAGAAGAATATTTTAAGTGGTATTCATCATCAATGCATGATACAGGCAAATGTGCCTACCTTCACCAGAACCGTTACCTTTATTTTCACTTTGGATTGCTAACAGAAACCTCTTTGGTTTTTTACTGCTAGAAGATTTGCATTGGGAATGTTGAATGTAATTTGCTCTTACAAACCTTGGATCTGTCAGAAACTAGAGTTAAAAAGGTGGTTCAACATGCCTGCAAGTAGAAATTTGCTCAAAAAAAAAAAAAAAGCACAAGGGTCAGTTTTCACTAAAAGTCATGGAAAGGTGCTCACTCCATGCTCACTCCATTTCACAGCTCTCCCATGAACAAGAAGAAACAGTTTTTGTTTGTAGGTAATGTGAGAAAATAGACTGAGTGCTTTTTTACAATAGCCATTTAATCAAAGTAGCAGAAAGCAGTAAAAGCATTAAGAATCATGATTTTTGAAAAGGCCAGCGATCGAATCCTCAAGAATTTATGTAGCATTTGTGTGAGCCTGCAGTGGAGTTTGCTTAACAAAAGTGCAGAAAAGCCTTACATATATTAGCTAGGGCTCTGCTTTATACTTCTGTTTCGCTCCTTTTTACCTATGTCCCAGTGGGAAGGCTATTGCATGGAGTGTGTAATGTAAAGAAGATCAATCGACCAAACACAATTTAATTTTAATACTGTTCCTTCCAAGCTCCATAAATAACTGCAGATTCAAAAGTTCATACAAGTTTTCTTTTAAGATGTAAAAAATTACTTTAGCATAATTTTTAAAATATCTGCTATAGGTGTGTGATGTGGAGAAATCAGAGGATTTTCTGACTTTGATTTGTAGTTTTCTTGATTTTCTGCAAAATACTGTAAAGCGAGAATTTTGTATCATCTAAGTGATAGTAAAGACTGGCATTAGAAGTCATTAAAGTATGTAAAAACTGGCAATTAGATCAACAAATGATTTTTGTAGTGTTTTGAATAAGCGCATGATAAACAAAGGAGCAGTGAAAAAGGAAAGAAGACAGAAGCTAAAGTTAAAAATCTGTCAAATGTGTTGAAAATTTATATAGTAGATTTCTGCTTTGTTGCAGCTATTTATTTTGCAATTCAGAAAGACAGGAGATTTCTTTCCCTCCCTCACAGGCTGTACAGACTGCTATCTTGCCATGTATGTAAAAGCTTCTCAGAAAATCAAAGAGTTGAAATTTACATTAAAGATTTTCCTTTAATTTTAATTCATGAATTTTCTTTCTAGCAGCATGTTACCCTTTTTTTTTCTTTTTCTTTTTTTTTAAACCACATTCACTCAGATCTCTGTCAGCTTTTTTTGCATGAAGGTTACACAGCCATTTTAAATTCCTTGTTATCAGGTACAGATATCTGAGATACTGTAGGAGACTCAGGAGCTTATAAGGTGGGCACACTAGCATGCCCTATATCAGCATAGCTTTAGAGAGGAGTGAATGCCTTTTAGTTCCACAATATTTGTATTTGCCTGATTTACATTCAGCTCTTGTACACCCTTTCTGCAGTAACACTACATAATTTAGTATGGGGAAGAAAACACCAGACAAGCTGTATATAAGGTAAAATTCTGGTTGGTGTATGTTATTTTTTCTCTGCCTACAAAGGGAGAAGAAGGTAGAAGGGATGAAATGGAAACATGATTATGTCTTGCCTTTCATTTGATTTTTTCTCATCATGAATAAGTTCTTTCCTTGTGACCCCTGCAAAATGGCATTACCATTAGATGGTAAGTGAACAGACCTCTCTAAAAATATAACACTTCAACAAATTGTTTAGCAATGACTGCATGCAGCCATCAGGCAAAAAAAAAAAAACAAAAAAAAAAAACAGCCTGACAAGGGTGACAGAACTTCAATACAGAATGTGAAAGTATTAAAATAATCTGTGGATTGACTGGAAAAGAAAAGCCTGATTAAATTTTCTTGATAGCTTCTGAGGCAGAAAAGGAACCAGACATCTCTGTGTCTATATTTATTACTGGAAACTCTGTTCGTTCTTCCTGGCTATTGTAATAGAGGGGGGATATTGTCTCCTCCTGGGAACTGAGAGCCTCAGCCTGAAATATATTGTCACTGTTCTGCTATTGAATCTGAATTTCTGTTTTTAAGAGAAAATGGGAAAAGTGTTCTCAACCTTTGCCCAAAGTTAAAATAAACCTGCTAAGTATTTCCCCCCTCATTGCAGGGATTAAAAGCACTGAAATTCTGTAAAAGAGGCAGTTTTTAACACTCTGAAGTTAAGGCCAAATGGAACTAAAAGGAGATGAAGGAATGTCTAAATTTCACTTCTAGAACAACAAAAAACAGTAGTTTTATCCAGATGATCATGCACATTATTGCTTTTCTATTTTGATCAGAACACATTTTTTAAGATTCACTAATCACTAATTAACATCAAGCAGTTTAAGGATCATATCAAGTTTGATCCGTTAGTATCTGATGCCTTTTTTTTGGCTTCACCAAATTTTTGTCGCAAGCCAAAACTGGGTGAAAAGAGACAGGAGATATAAAATCATATATTTAAGCTTTAAAAACTTTTATTTGAAGTGATGGTAAAATAAATGGAAAAATCAGTGAAGTATCTAGATAACTGCTAGACTATCTGCTAACGTGAGACTACATTTTCTGAAAAAATATTTCTTTTTTCTGTTGAATAAAACTTATATTGAAATCTTTAATTTGATTTGGTTACAAAGGATAGGACTCCATTCTCTTACCTTTAGGCATGTACAATGTGCACAGCTGAATGTGAGGCTGCCACTCTTTATGTGGTGCATTTTAAGTATCTACTTTACCAGTAATGTTTCTTAAAGTGTAGAAGTGTGTTTTATACGAGAAAAGGAGCTCTCAATTGCTAACTGTGACATAGAACATATTATAAACATACACTTTTGACAAAAAGAAACTTTCTCATGTTACTGATATGGACTCATTGCATGCGATCTTCAAATCTCTAAAGATTCTGTGAGCTGCTGGAAAAGAAACCATTGTAATATCATCACAGTGGAGACTAAAGTCACATCTATGTTAGCATTGTTGTCATTATGATTGTGCCAGTTAGCGGATGAGATTTTTTGTGACATTTTTATACTGAGAAAACCAGCAATATAAGCAATTATATTTACAACTTCAACTTGTATGTGCATAGCCAGGATAAAAGACATTGGCAAGACATGTTTTTTTCTAGCATAAGATGCATCTCTGCTAGGAGAAATTTCCATTTCATTGAGAAGCCCCTTCAGATGGAGACAGGCACTAAGAGAGAGATGATAATGCCATCTTTAAAAGCATTGTTTTGTCCCAGGGTTCAAAATATGTCCCACTTAAAAATATTTTGTTAAATGACGCTTGCTTCTTCTATGCCAAAGGATAACAAAATAAAATACTGGCAAACCTGCAGAGCAGCATGAATAAAATATTCACTTCTCATAGCCTTATTTCTTACTCTCCAGAGCAAATGGTTGCACAAAAACTGCCTATCGGAATTGGTCTCCAGTTTGTGCCCTCATTTGCTTGTACAGTGCTTTTTGACCTGAGCCAACAGCATCTTAGGGAGTGCATTTAAATGGTTTGGCCATTTTGGTACCAGTATCCACTATGGAACTTGTTACTTTTTACCTAATGCTTTTCAAATATATCACACTATCATGATAAAGGTTTCACATGAGGTGATGTTTCTGGCACTGGAGGGCATGCGAACACCAACAGTGTTAATTCTTTCATACTGTACAGATAGCAAATGTAACAGCCATGCATCTAAATATAGAACATACACATTTTCTTCCTCATAGTGCTTTTTCGTTTTTAATTTTCTTTTAAACAACGGATGTGGGAGAAGCTAGAAATAATTGGATGTAAGTCCTAGCATGTACTATGAGATACCATACAGTGAAGGAAGGAAGTTAGCTAAATAAAAGTGTAAAAGAAATTTCAGAGAATTGGAATATGATCTCCCTTCAAGCATTTTGCCAGTATACTAAGGCACTGTCACTCTTTTTGTGCACAATACTGTGGAAATTTTAGCTATTAAAATGGTGTCAATTTTCAGTTTCATGTCTCTCAAACAAAACCAAATAACTATTATACATATGAAATTGTAGTTTTATTTTTCTTGACATAGAAGGAAGACTGTAGCATAATGCCTTCTTGTCTTTTCTCATACAAAACCATTGCATGTTCTCTGGATGCCTGAATAATCTTTTTCTCCATGTCATTTTTGAAATCTGGTTGATGTGATGGAATTTCTTTGCTTTTGTAATATCTTGGTGAAAAAGGGTCAAGCATTTCTGTAACAGTTTGTGTTTAAGCTCCTACTACTTTAAAGACAACACTAGGTTGCTTGTCATACAAGTTGTTTTGGTTTTTTTTTTGGTTGGTTGTGGGTTGTTCTTTTTTGTTTGTTTGTTTGTTTGTTTGTATGCAGAAACTTCTTGTTACCATAGATTAAATGCAGTGTATGAAAACCCAGAATTGTTTCTGGTTATCTGTGGCCTTTGAGCATTGGCAAAAATAATCTCGGGGCAGAAGAATGAGAAATATGTATTGACACAAACTGACAATTCATTAAGATACAGGGAAATGGAAGAAGTGATGAACGAGTACTACTTCTCTGAAAGAGTGGTCAGGCACTGGAATGGGCTGCCCAGGGAGGTGGTGGTGGAACACCCTGGAGGTGTTCAAGGAACGTTTGGATTTTGTGTTGAGGGATATGGTTTAGCGAGAACCATTGGTGATAGGTGGATGGTTGGACTGGATGATCTTATAGGTCTTTTCCAACCTTAGTGATTCTGTGATAGGTAAGGAAAGAAGACAAATGGTTTACCATGACCATCCGAAGTCAGAATGGATGATCTAATCTGGAAGGAAAAATACTATTTGAATGACAAGATAAGGAGAACATTCAAGGCTGCTAGGAAAGCAGGGTGAAAAATTAGGATTAGTACAGATATGCACATTTCTTATGCTACTAAATAGAGATTGACAGAGTTTAAGAATTCATTATGTGCATTGCACCTATTAAATGTGCATGAAAATGCTAAACTACAGACAGGACAATTAATTCTCTCAGTGAGATTTCAGAAAGCATATACAAGATTCTTAGGGATATGGGAATGGAGGCAAATAGTGCTATATCTAACACTCTCAATCCCCAAAGCTCAAGTAAGTGCTTGAAATCTTCCCATCCCCAAGAAATTGAGGGCAGGTGTGAGGCTACATTTGGCTCGCCTCACAGCAGAATCTATCAGGGAGAGGTCAATGACATGTGTAACTACCTGCTGGCCACTTACGCCTCCATGCAACGAAGCTTTGCTTTTCCTGTAGACTCACAGCTCGGAGGGGTACAGTTGATTGGCTTTCCTTCTGTTCAGTTCCTCTTTGATTTACAGCAGTCTCTGAAACCCTTTTCTCAGGTCCTTTTCTAACTTCACTGATAAGGCATTTCTCTTAATCCAATTAGTAAGGCTAGCGTATCAGGCTGGAACTAGATAATTAAAAGAATGAAAAGAGACAGAGTGACCTTGGTTCACAAAACCTCCATGGGCAATTTATAAAACTTTAAAGATTTCAGGAAAATGTATTAATATTATTATTTTATCTCTTGTTCACCAATAACAAGGTGGTTGTTCTTCTGTAAATTCAAGACCTCTTTAAAAACAAGAAAAAAGTGGATTTCTCTTCTTAAAATGTCCTTTTGGTAATTATGGATTTCTGGGATAAAAATGCACTTTTCAAGTTTTAAAATGAGGGGTTAACTTCACTGTACTTTATTTAAAAGTGTGTTATTGATTTTGAAGGGACAACAGGTATTGTATTTTGTCTCTTAGCAAATAAACAGGGAGTGACATCAGTCTTTTGGCAAATCCAGACCAATGGAAACCTCATAAAGCAGAAAATCCCACATCTCATTTTATTTCACCTGTTGTCACAGATTTCATTTAGAATGAACAAAAGAGAGAAAGAGATGTGGTTCCTGAAGTGAAGGCAGTGATGTGACTATCACAAATTATTTGTGCTTTTACCAAAGAACAAGAATTTGATTATATAGTGACAAAATTAATAAAGGTGACATTTTTTAGTCTGGAAATTCTTTGTACATAGCTGTAACCATCTAAAAGACAATTATAATTAGTTACTTAGGTTTCTGTGTGTCGAAAGAGGGAGATAGACATAGCCATGCAGAGCTATCTTATCTGAGAACTATTAGAAAAAGGAGAGGAAATTCTTTCTAGATGTGCCCTTCTCTCTGCCTGGCTGCTTGTCCCTGCCAATTATGAATGCAGCCCTGATGGATAGCTTAGACTGCTTGATTTTTTGTTGTCGGAAGTTAGGGAGCACAAAACCCACCAGAAGTCTCAGCTGATATACCATTGTGTTTGCAAGTTCAAAGAAATATTTTGAAACGTTGATAAATTGTTTTATAGTCATGAGCTTGTGCTTTTATGACTAATAAAGAGAAACCAAAACAAAATCGATGCAACCCTAATCTCTTGTGATCAGACATATGGGTCAGCAGATGACAAGGAAGGAAAGATAATACTCATTACTAAAGAGATATCCCTGGCTTTTACATGCCTTTGGTTTGCAGTAGTATCAGATTAGTAAGTCTCTGCTTGCAAGCCCGTTTGATTTCAAGTATCATGTTGTGTTCTATTTGCTGGATAAGCTTACCTTGCTTTCAGCTGTGGGTGTGAGTCTGTATTCTGTGGCTATAAGTTCTCATGTGCCTATATATCACTGGGTAAAATCAGCTCAAAAATGAAATTTAGCTATAAACAAAAGATCAATCTGAGTCTTTACTCAGGAACTGTATACTCACTGTATGAAGGTGATCCTATTTAAGCCACAGAGAAATGAAATGCATCCACTTCCAGATAAAGAATTTAACTTAGAAAATTAAAAGCTGTTATACTATTAATTCTTTATAAAGGCCCCTAGAAATAGAGAGGGTGCTAAAACATGTTTCCAAAAATCAGCATTAAAATATTCCTCACTCAGGAGGATGTCCCAATGTGTATATATCTAAGGTCTGAGGCCAAAAGATTTTTCGGAAAGCTTTTCTCTAAATATTTCAGTGAATAACCCTGTCACCATTAAATTGGTGAGTTTCACTTCCCAGAAATAAGAAGCATTTTCACTCATGTGTCTCAGCTCTGGGGTTTTGTTTTCTCCATATTGACGTGCTTTTTTTTTCTTTTTTCCTAAGACATATTGCAAAGCCTGGTCAGCAGGGTTTCGTTATGGTGTGCAGGCATAGTATGCATCTCAGATTTTTAGCATCAAGCATTTCTCTACTAGAAAACAGAAGTAACAGCCGATTTCTGACAAACAATGGAGTATCAACATTTTATGGGTAGGCACTGTTTAAGGCTTCAGTTATAAGATAATGGCACACATAAAAGTACGCCCTTTATGACCCTGTTGCTCCTAAATCTTCCCTACAGGCTTTCAAATTTTCTTCCCTGTAGGCTAGCTCTTTTTCTTCTACTGTGTTACAATCTCTGTGGGCAGTTTTTGTTGTTTTTGAAATAAGCCTTCCAATTTACAATCCATTATTGGCACTCATTTATTAAACACCCTCACAACTCAGTAATTCCAGTGTCTTGAGAATGAATTAATCTGGATTTAACTCTTTGTTCACATATCTGCTATTTATGGTATTGCCCCAGGGATTTTCGTCATAAATCTTGTAATTCCATAATGCTAATTGCTGTCAGTGGAGGATACTTAAATGCCAAGTATTTTCAGTTGATTTGCACCTATTTCACTAATGAACTTGTACCATAAGCAGAATATAGCTAGAGCTCCACCAGAAATGTATGTATTTGGATTTCTCATAAATGCTTCTGTTGAACTGGCAAAAGGATGCACTTACTCATAAAATGCATGAACAAATTTCAACTAGCCAATCAACATCTGTTATAGAGATAGATGTGAGCCAAAAAATTCTTGTTCTAACACTCACTATTTGGCCCAGAAAACGTAATTATTTAAACTCTTCCTGGCTGAGTTCCAAATATGGTCTCATAGCCAGCTAACCTAGCTACCAGAAAGGTAGGCCGTGTTCCATATCCTGCTGGATGAAGAATTCTCATTAAAGGGCTAGTTTCCTTTTAGTTCATTCTTTCAATTCGTTGGCCTTTTTAAACTTTCTCATTTGCAGTATAGCAGCACATTTAAGAGTTAATAAATGGGGTTGCGGTTGTTGCAAACTCTGTTTAAATGAATATACAAGTAGTCAGATTCTTTGCTGACATTTGGGTATGGTCCTTTGTAGAAGCTATGCATATGAAAAATTTGCTAATAAAACATTCTGACAAAACTAGTGTTTCAATGAATGCAAAATTTTCAGGGGAGATATCAATTTCAACATTCATGTTCAAAGCATTAACATTTCAGAGGAAAAGCTCAAAGCTGATAAAATGTCTTTTTTAGTACTCTTTCTTCTGTGACAATTTTAAAACTTTCCAATTTCATGACAAAAGCCTATATCAAAATACTAGCATTTTCTGAAGATACAGATTAAATGTTCAGAGTTGTTCCCCTATAAACTTTTTCATTTCCTGAGTCTCTCATATTGGAACAATACATTAGATTCTGAGCTGCTTTTTCTTGAACAAACCAAGAACAAAATACCATTTCCTTTGGGACACACTGCACTAACTACAGAACTCTGTCCTGCGTACTGCATTAAATTACCTTTAAAGGTTATCAGCAATATTCTGCTGAGTATCAAAAGGTGTCACTGTTGAGTAGTAAAAAACTTCCCTGACTGAGCTGCCCTTGTAAAGTTTTAATTTTAGCTTTTTTCTCACAACTGTAGAAAATGGTCTCCAGCTTAACTATCTATTAACGTTGCAATAAGTTTGCTTAGTACAGAAAGCACTGATAGAACATAATAAACAAATTGTCTCTGTTACAGTGATCGGGGGTAAAACACCCTCAGTTATTGCTTTATTCCAACTTCAAAATTAATGCTATTTTTAAAAGGGTCAATATGCAGTTTATGAACAGAAGTACAGATGGAAATATTGTTGTTGAGACAAACTACCATGTAAATCTGACCTTCTAACAACTCTGAGATTGTTTTAGGAAAGAGAGTGGTTGAAGAAGGACACAAATGAGCCTTAGATCTGAATCCAACCTCAGTGGTAGCAAAAGTGCTGGCCAGGCTGCAGGTCAGGTCCTGAACAGCTACCATTTTGGCATGACTTTGCCACTATTGGCCCTTACAGAAAGACTTCCTTTCTGTCCCCTAAATCTCAGTGAATACTACCCAGGAATGATATATTCTGAGCTATGAATTCTAATTTTGAATTTAAGGAAATTTCTCCTGTTTTGTGCTGTCTCTTAGGTACAATAAGATCTTTTTTTTCCCACCATGCTCTCTCCTTAGGAGATTTTCTGCGTAGAAGCAGATGACAGTAGAAAACTGTATTTGAACCATGAAGTATATTCTTTACACTTCATCTCACTTGAAAAAATTTAAATGTCTCTTTTCAGGTTTTACATAAGAGATATTCACCATGCCAGGAACTCTGGGATCTCTGTGCTAAAGCTATTCAGAAGCTTGGATGGAGTGATCAGGTTTGTGTTCCTCATTGAATGTTAAAGGACTTTTCTTTCATTACTGTAATCTTGGTGCAAATTCCATTGTTTTTAAACACTTGCCTGTATTGCTCTTTGTTTACTTTATGCTCATTTTTTTAAAAAAGCTTTCACATTACAGATAACATCTCTTTTATTTACTTTAGTATAAATATAAAGTTTGTCATTGTAAAATTCAAATCCGTGTTCTTTTTTGAAGGGTTTCATTGAGGACTATCTTCGTCTGCAGTTATTCTATACCAAGTAGCACATGTAGAAGCTTAAACATCTTAGAATCGATATTATTTAATTAATTAAAATCAGCTTTTGACTGTTCCATCCTTACTCCATTCAGAATGGCATAGAAACGAAGTATGTTGATACAAAAGTATTTTGTACTACTG
The DNA here is from genome assembly GCA_037305975.1 of Chrysolophus pictus. Lineage (NCBI taxonomy): Eukaryota > Metazoa > Chordata > Aves > Galliformes > Phasianidae > Chrysolophus > Chrysolophus pictus. The sequence continues at coordinate 36,434,004 of CM074578.1, forward strand.
ATATCAGAAAATTTTATCTTGATGGAGTGTCTTCAAAGGAAGAAAATCTTCCTCATGGGAAAAAAGTAAAAGCTTTTTGCCTTTTAATGCAGTTAAGAGGAAGGACAGAGGTCAAAAGTCCTTATAAGTATGCAGCTATGGAGCCACAAGTCTCTCACAAAAGTTGAAGCAGAAAGTCTGGGATGAAAGTAAAAATTTACTTTTAAATATTTGTCCTCTTTCTGATGTGGTACTTTGTGTCCAACTAAAGAGCTTAATAAGCCTAGAAATACTGAAAAAGTTCAGTCACAAATAAAGGCATACATATCTCCGTGTGAGGAAGAGCTCAGTCCTATCGATCTAGCAAGGTCTAGGCAAACTGTATCATGAACTGAACTCTTAAAGCTAGAGGGGTGAGTATTTTGACCCCTTTGTGGCTTTGTGGCCCTTCGTATGGAAAGGGATTTCATGATATGCTGACCATGGAACCTGGAAAATCACTGACTGAGGGAAGAAGAGGACAAATAAATGTTTCATGGCACTGCTGACCACCTTTATGAAGACTGAACAGACAGACTCATTCCATAAAATGCATATAACAGGTGAATGGCAAGGGAATTTCAGCATATTTTCTCCCCTCTACTTCCAATTACTTGTTAAAAATGTCTCTGTTCTCAGTGGGGACAAATGCCTTATGAACTCAGCTCCCGAAGGTGTGAGCGGACTCCCTGACTCCCTGAACACCCCATACTACCAGTTTTCTGCTGAAATTTTACAAGGAGTTACTTTGATGACGTGATACATGAACAATCTCCTCTGCCTGTATGGATTTCATTACTTGGTCCTCTTCTGAGAGATATGGCATTCAGCTACAACTGGAACAGCATAGTGCAGCTTCCCTTTTGAGCCTGTTGGCTGATTTGGGGTACCTGCTTCTCAACACGATCAGCCCTGGCACTCTGTTCTGCAAGTCAATGAGGTTGATGGCTTTAAACAGTTTCTGCAAGCTGGCTGTCTGGGGCTAGTCCAGCTAGAGTTTCTTTGTGATGAAGGAAGAGAACTTGCACAGATTTCATCTAGGTTTCCTTGAGAAACTGAGATCTTTTCACACTGCAAAATACAGAAATTTCTGTAAAAACAGACAAAATAGTCTGTTAAAAATTAGATGCCAGGAGTAATTTCCATCTCCCTACATATCTATTTACTTAGCCATGAGTTTTTATATGATCCAGGACTGTAGGAAGTGTTAAGGGTCTGAACACTGAAATGAGACTGTCTGCCTTTGTTCCATTTTAGCCAATAGAAAAGCAGTAATGCAGTGAATTCTGCTTTCTCTCACTGGAGTCTGCATAAATAATAAATCAAACATCATTAACATATGTTCAGGAACGTTTGGAAATATTTAAGTTTCACTTTATATGACACGACAGCTCCTTTGAAATCACTGCTCTGAAGGAGACTTACACCATACAGCAGTATATTAGTCAACGAAGAGATGCTGAAAAGCAAGCATTCATAAATCAAGATATGCATACTAAATATAGCATTCCAGAACACAGAGATCATACTGAAGTGGTCTCAGTTATAGCCAAACTACACCAGTAGGTGTGGATTTAAGAGCCTGTTTTGAGGAATCCATTTCTGAAAGATTTTCTTGGGATGACAAAAAAGACCTTAGCAGACCAGATATCTGAACACAGGTTAACCAACTGGCTGCATTTCTATGCATGGATTAATGTCTTTGTATTACAAAATGCTTTGATGCCCAGATCTTCCAAAATAAGTTGAAAACTGAATAGTTTTGGAGGAGCGTGCAAGAGTGATCAATGGGAAGAAATAATTTGCATGCAAAAGTTTGAAGACTTCAATCAATTTCACTTGATAAAAACTGTTCAAGAAGCAACTTGCTTACAGTGTATAATAATGACTTTTAGAGATGTAAGAAAGGAAAAATAGCTACACCAAAAAAAAACACCAACAATAAAAGCACAAAAATGCAGAAAAGCCCCAATGAAACTTGATATCAAAATTGTATAACGTAGGAAAAATTATAATCAATATTTGAAAGCTGAAGTCAAACAAAAGAAAAAAATCCCTAAAAATATTTATATAATCGGTATTGGCTAATCAGCTGAACATGCTACTAGATTATCTATGGCCTCATCTCGAGGATGGATGCCTTTTACAGAAAGTAAATGGAATTGTAAAGAAAAAAACAAGTATACCTGGTTGAAAATTAATGACCTCTGTTCCACAACATATCCAGATGGTTTTGAGTTTTATATATGAGCAAGTCTGTAATAAATGTTTAAACATGATTTCAGAGGTACTCCTTTGATTACAATAGCTTTCATGAATGCAAGTTAGTAAAATAAGCTTTAAACTGTAATAACAAGCCCTTGAATTATGATTATCTGTAGTCCTATGGATGAATGTCAAGGATTTTAAGAAGTCCTTAGGAAAAGAGAAGATCATACAGTTAATTAAGATTTAATGTGATGTAGGACCTAAATTTTCAAAGCTGTTAAGGAACTGTCCTTCCACTACTCTCAAAAGAGTAAAAGCTTCTAGAATGTTTGTGAACGTAGAACAGGTGGAATGGGGGGCATCTAATTTTTTTGGAAAATCTTAGAACTTCATAGAACTATTCTCTTGTATAGACTGAAGGAATGCATGTGAGCAATTCTGTGGTTTAGTCTCATTTTTTTGACTCCATGAACCATAAGTGAAGAACTTCATACCACTGTAAACAGTATATATGAGCAGCATATCTTAGAAAGCCAAGGAATTCAATAACCAGGAGATCTCATTTCTTCTTTTGTAGGATGAGTTTGGATATGCTACCATGCCCAAAATGATCCAGGGATGTTGAAGTCACATGTGCTGGCAGGTATTCTTCTGGAGTCTGACAGAACAGCTACGTTCTCTGCTTACAGATAGCATGAAAATCAGGAAAAAGCATTTGGATTTGTCTATTATAATTGTAGTATGATTCCAAATTCTCTCAACCAGCTAAAGGAGCAAAGAACACATGGAATTATTTTTAAAAATATAAACATACTTCTTAATAGTGAAAGTTTTTGTAGGATGCAGTATGGAGATATTTTTCATAGAAAAATTCTATTGGCTATTGTGTTCAGAAGAGGTTGAAATATGGAGGAGTTCCATAGATCCTCAGAAATGATACTTTCATTAAAGAACAAATGTCAGCCACATGCAGAAGTAAAGTCTTTACCTAAGACTGAAAAGAAATTTTGAAAATGTAACTTAAGTTTTTAAAATGATAATGCCATGAATACTGCTCCTAGACAAAGAAAAAAATCTCTCTCCCTTGAGTGAAAAAAACTGGACTCTTCTCATTTCTGAGAATATCTGTTAGATACATCTCTTGATCCTAAATCCTACTGAGACCAATAGAAGGTCTTTGCTTTCAGTTTTTTACTCCTTCAGTTTTTCCAGTCTAGCATTTTTTTCCTCCATTGCTATTTTTTTTTTTTTCTAATTAGGAGAAAGATTCTTTTCTTTCTTTCCGCTATGTTTTTGAAAGAACTAATAAAATGCCAGTTTATTTCTGTTATGCTAATCCCTTTTACATACATTTGTGCATAGTGCAGAGAACATCTGCATGTGGTCTGTGAATATATTCCTTCTGACAAGCTCTCAAGAGACAAAATGTGGAAATTACCATATCTTACTTTCTTATCCGTCACGAGTTTCCAATTCCAACCCTCTTCTTCATCGGCTTTTCATTTTTAATGGTACAAACTCAGTCAGTTCTACTTATTTATTTTGGAAGGAACAGAAAGTTCTGATCTTGGTTCCATAGCGCTCATAGTAGTAGGAAGTATACCGTCACATCAAAGTGTGAAACAGAGGACCCAAACTGTACCATAAGAGGGTTGCAGCTTTCTGAACACTGGACAGAGGCTGCATCCAAATTAGTTTTTTTTTTTTTTTTCTTTTCCATGGAGGTTTAAGATGAGTCAAACCTTGCATTTGCAACAGGCAGAGAATGTCTGCATTTGCCAGTATTCAGTTGCTTTGATATAATTTATTAAGCTGCAGGTAAGATGCAAATCTCTCATTCCCCACAGTCTTCAATTTCTAGGAATATCAGCTTGTTAAAGTATTGTGTTTTCCTTAATGAGTTCAAGAACTAGTGCAGAAAACTAACTAGAGTAACTGTCACAATTATTCTCTCCTTAAAGACCAGCTAAAAGTTTTAAATTATATGTAATCTGAAAGCCTCATAGGAGAACTCTGCAATTTGCAGAAGAAAAAGTAGCACTGAATAGCATTTATTTTTTAATACTTTTCTTTAACATTGCCTGACAAAGACAGAACTCTGATTCAAGTGTAGGATGAGCAGCCACATAACTGTATCACAGTCTGTGTGTATTAATACAGGCTCTGGGCCTGTGAGTGTTGAAGTAATGTTTACTAAACATTTGAACTGTAACACAAAGTACTATTGTTTGAGAGGTAACAGTGAAGGATTCTGATTCACAGCACAAGATTTATCTGAGTGTCATCCATGCTGGACTAAACTGCTTGCTTATTACTGTGGTCTCCTTGTTTAGAGCAATTCTCTTAAAAAGCTTCTCAATTCAATTAAGCTATCATGATTAATATGTTTTCCATTATCTTCCACTGCACTCCAGTCCTGCTTTACGGATCAGTCCTAGTCATTCAGCAAAGGGAGCCAATTAGGAGCCATGATGTTATCTTCTCCTCTCTTAGGGAGCACATACTTAGTCATTTTGGGAGTCTCTTTGTGACTGGTTCTTCCTCTGTTGGTGAATTAAACTGTACTTGCCAAAAATGAGGAAGGTAATAAATATGCAGTAGAGAATCAAAAGTGAAGAAAAATGAAAGTCAACAGAATTGTGTTGAACCAGAAGAAAAATAACTGAAACATAAACAGCATTTATAGAGAGAGAAGCTGCTAGGATTAACAAATGTACTGTGGATTCCAGACTCTTTTCAGCAGTGTGTGGAGACAGGACAAGGGGAAATGGCCAGAAACTGAAGCATAGGAAGTTCCGCACAAATGTGTGCAAGAACTTCTTTACGATGAGGGTGACGGAGCACTGGAACAGGCTGCCCAGGGAGGTTGTGGAGTCTCCTTCTCTGGAGATGTTCAAGACCCGCCTGGACACCTACTTGTGCGACCTGGTGTAGGGAACCTGCTTTGGCAGTGGGGTTGGACTCGATGATCTCTAGAGGTCTCTTCCAATCCCTACAATTTGTGATTCTGTGATTCTGTGATTCTCTGATTCCAGGCTTGTCTGAACTGGAATAATAAATTGTAGGAAGAAGTTCAGACTGTTAGCAGCAGGATCATGCTGCATGTTTCACCTTTTCACCATAGATGTTCTTCCTCTCAGAAATATTTTCTTGTTACTTAATATTTAGAAAAAAGGAAACAAACAAAAAAAATCCCAACTAAAAGCACACAAACAAAAATTGCCCCCAAAACAGCCTTTGTTGTAGAAGGTATTATGCAATGGACAGTTAGCACATCTACAGTACTCATTCATCTTGGTCTCTGCTTGAAAAACATTATGTCAAGATTCTGGCTTCACAGTCACCCATTCCTGTGCTACATGTGGCACGAACTCCATGGTTCCCCATGGCCCTTCTGTACATTTGAATGTGCAAAGGAACAGATACTGCTCACAAAGAACTACTGAATTTCAAGGCATATCACTCGCTTTTCTTTTTGCAAATAGGACATAAAATATTGAGTTCCTTTATGCTATGGAGTGGTAAGATGTCATCTTTGAAAAGAAACAATATAAGAGGGGTTTTAAATCATACAATAAAAAGAAAAACAAAGAAGAAAAATACTGTATCTATAAAAGTAATTTTTTTACCTGTTCCATGTTCTCTGGGGAAGTAAAATTCCTTTGAGCTGAAACCTTCTAAGTTGTTTCAACTTGAGGTGAGCTGGTTCAGATGCTCAGAAGTTAGAGGAACCCCAAAATGGGTCTTATAATGGAAAAGTTAGCAGGTCTTCAAATTCTGCAGTGCACATACATTGGTACTTCTGAAAGAAGGAGAAAGATATTTGAAAGATTTTTTTTTCAGAAGAAAGTTTTGTTCTTTTGAAAGTGAATACTAAAGACTTTTTTTTTAAATTCCAGCATCCCCTGCAGGTTTCCATCTAACTAGCTTGTTAATTAAATGTATCTGATTGCTAATTAAACAGTTGGAGAAATGCGTTTGAAAGAGAAGCTAGTTTGAAAACGTAGGGGGAAAAAGTAATAGGTGAGTTATACAGTATACCTGTGAAAACTTGTAGTTCAGACTCAATCTTCTGGTATATTTCCCTTTATTGTGGGCAGGTGTTACGTCACCTCCAAGCACAGCTCTACTCATTACAGTGGTTATAAAATTGAGAAGTTGTGAGTCATTACACAACAGACAGAAAAATTAGATTCAGTCATGGAGAAATTATTGCTTTTATGAAAAAGTGGATGTGATTACTAAAATCAAGGTGTCAGGGAAAGTGTCAGATTGAATCAAATTATTTCTAATCAATACTTTGTCAAACAAGTCTGGATATTTTTTCCCCACTTAAATCCTGACCTAAAATTTTCTTCAATATTTATTGTGGCTTTATGAGCACTGCAGAAAAATCCTGAAATTTTAGCATGTATTTTTCATACTGAACAGCTTTGCCCTGTTAGCTAGGATGTGGGGAATCACTTCTGTTTGTGCGATGTTGTGATCTCTAGCTTTCACTGTCCTAACAATAAGTGATGGAGAAATGATTTGTCTTAATGGGTATAGCTTAAATTCTTGAATGCTCTTTTTAAAAAGACTTGCAGAAGGTTTAATAAAAACCGAAAGGTCACTTAGGTTGCCCTGCATAGATGTGCATCGAATCTTGATGATTTTTATTTAAATAAACAAAATTATTACAAACTTAAGTCAAATTTGAAGATGTCTTTTTTTAGCAGAGTGTTTGAGTAAATAAATAAATCCAATCTATCTTTTTCTACTTGCACATTTTACATATACATTTATGTTGAAGGTTTCCATGCTTGATGCATTTTTTTGAAGACATTTTTGTGATGTCAGTCTTTTCCCTTTTGATTTCAAACAAAGTACCACCTTCTTCTTACCAGCTATGTGTATAACAAAGTCTTTTTCATAATAAAAGGAGACAGTACTGAGCTATAGACTGAGAGTCTAATCAACATGAATATGATACAACCAATTCTTCCTGAAAGCTTTCTGCTTTCAAGGATGTCTTCTATACAGGCGATTGTGGAACCACTTGTTGACAAAAGCTTCAATCCCTTTAGCCCCATTCTAACTTTTACAATATGTTGTTAAGAAGGATTGAAAGGAACATATGTCATGAAGCATTTGATATTGGAATGATACAAAGAAGATTAGCATGGCCCCTGTTCTCGGATGACAAGCAAATTCATGAAGAATTCCATATATTTTTTTTGGAAACCACATGGGAACAACCAGAGCTGCTGAAAACCAGCATCAGGAACTGCAGCTCCCTGCAGCCATCCCAACTCTGATAGTTTGCTGCATTACATCTTGATATGGAGTATCTATGAAAAACTATGACAGCATAATAAAAGTTTTCCTTGTTTTCATCAGCTTTGAATAGTTGCCATTTAGATGGCTGAAACTGAAGGTTATGTACATATTTAGATTCCTATCAAATACCTGTAAGTGTTGCAAAAACAGATATACATTCTAAGCAAGATTATGTAAGAAATATATATGAAAGTGTCATCATTCATGAATTAAAGTATTTTTAAGTGGAGTCTTGTTAGAATAGTAGTCAGGAATTCCTGGAGAATGCAGTTACAACTATCTCCTAGTACTTCTAGATATCAGCAAAAACCAGATGGGGAGTAATTTTCCCGAGCTTTTTTTTTTTGTTTTTGTTTGTTTGTTTGTTTGTTTTTCTTTCTTTCTTTTTTTTTTTCCTCCAAGCTGAAAAAGCTGAAAAGTTTAACTTGAAAGATCAGCTGATTTTCAATGAAACAAACTTGCATTACTTTTCATTGTTCCGTCAAATTTTTCTGTGTACCTTTGCTGATTCTGAAACTAAATGCATTGCCCCACTGTTTCCAGGGATGGCTGTCACACTAACTAGTCACTGTTGTGTTCAGACACTCAGGCTGAGATTGTTAAGGATATTAAATATCCTTTAAGAGTTGCATCTAGTAGAAGCTGAAACATCCAGTAGACATCTTGTCAAGGGCTTTGCACTGTCAGCCTAAATATCTTACATTAGAAAGTGAAGGTATATAATTCCACCCAGCTGAAGACACCACAAGAAAGAGGATATTGTGACAGAAAGGTATTGTGCCAGTCTTTTTGCCTCTTCAAATTCTTTATCAATTTTTCTACAAAATTCATCTTATCCGATTTAGTCAGATCCCCACTGAGATTATGTAGTTTATATATTATATATATATATAAATGATATATATATATATATATATCATTTATATATAATATATATATGATATATATATATTATATGCTGATATCCTTTTGTTGGTAAAATCCTTCTAGTCTAGAGAAAAGCTATTAGATATTTTATTATCTGTGATTTTTCACAGTTTGCAAGTATGAGATACTTAAAGGTAAATGAATAGGAATTAAATCTTTTAGACCACAAACTGAAAGATGAACTGTGGTTCAAGTCTGAAATGGCATATAGGGACAAATATTTGCCTATGGACTTTCTGAGGCACCTTGGCTAAGATCCTAAAAAAATGTACTTGCTTGAATGCTGAAGCTAGAAATGTAAAACCGAGAAAATGCTCCAGGAAAACTCTTTTCAAGCTAATTGTTCACTTGCAAAGCCGTAGGCAGAGGCAAGCGGGGTTTTGCCAGAAAGTTGCCTTAAATGACACAAGTCGTTACTGCACATGAGATATACTGCTGTTTAATTAAGCAGAACATTTGGGCGTCCATCTCTGGATAATGCCAATAGATAAAGGAGTGCTCTGGAGCTCCCTTTGCAGAGCCTGCTATCAACTGGGCAAACTGAACATGCTGTAGCAGTATTCACTTCTGCCCAAAGCTACAGGCTGATGGTGTTGATGTTGTCTGGCTTTTATATAACAGCTGTGTAGCTGAAGCACTCACCTAGGAGGCAGGAGACTCAAGTTTACCATTACTCTCAGCAGGAGATGACTCTCTTTAAAAAAAGCTTTGGCTCCTACATCAGACTGTTGTCCTAGGCTGAGAAGAGCCAAGACTGAATTTCATTAAAATGTTTGAGCTGCAGTCCATAGAAGTCAGAACTGAAAACAGATGATCATGAGACCAGAGAAAAAATGCTTGGTCTCATTGAGCTGAAAAAAAAAAAAAAAAAAAGAAAGAAAGAAAGAAAGAAAAGATAGTACAGGCTATTATATGTTCTCAGACATTAGCTCTTTGAGATTATACTTTGATCAAGAAAATTTAACCTCCTTCCTCCGTCACCCGCCTGCCACCTTTGTAATAATCCCAACTGCTGAAATTCCAGAATTTGTTGGCAAATTTCTGGGTTGCCAGTAGCTGTAGTTCTTGGAGTTAAAGTGCATTTACTCTCATTTGGCATCTGTGTCAGATGAATGCTGGAACAGGAGCAGCTCCATGCTTTCTATAGCTTTGTTCCTACAGTCATTTTGTACTCCAGAGAATATGCTTGCTACTCTCACATGAAACTCACTGCCATTTCATTTCCATTTATAAACTCTAATGTTCTGCTTTCAACTAGTCCATTGAGTTTCCCATGGACAATGGGAAACTTAAACTTTTACTATATCAAGTAGGCAATAAATGTGTTACAATAAGTTAAACTTGAGGCATATCTCATTGGGATGCAATAAAGTTCTTCAGAGAAAAATGTCAGCAATGTTGTTACAGATGACTATGGAACAATGTATCAGCTTAGAAAGTCTTCATTAATATCATGACACAAGATTCCATTTTTTTAAAAGATTATCTCTTTTCAGTTAATTCATGCATCTCATGGACATTATAGTTACAACTATGTAAATAGCCTTTCCCCCATTCTTTCTAGCGGAGATATTTTACACTTTCAGACTAACACCTCTCTGGGATCTGTCAGTGATGAGAACTGCTCTGAGATCTACTCGTAAGAAGAAGAATATATAGCATGCCCACAGTTGTCCTGAATATGATATAAAAGTGTAGAAAATATATTGGTACAAACAAAAACCACTATATCTTTCACAAGGGAAATTAGCAAATTAAAATAATTCCCTCTTATAAAAAAAATTATTTTTTGGTGGTTTCTTATTACTTTGGGTATCACTATAGAGCTTTTGTTAAGTGAGAGGAGTATAATAGTTCTTTTTTTTTTTTTTTTTTCTTTATATTTGATGTAGTTTAAAGGCAGAAAAATGAATAAATTAAAACGAACTACTCAGCCTATATCGGGTTGGATAGCCAATATCAGGTTGGATATTAGGACAAATTAATTCTCAGAAAGAGTGGTGAGGTACTGTAACAGGCTGCCCAGGGAGGAGGTAGAGACACCAACCCTGGAGGTTTTCAAGAAGAGAGTAAATTTTGTACTGCGTGACATGGTCTAGAGTGGTCACAGGCATGTGTTTACGGTTGGATCAGATAACTTTAGTGGTCTTTCCAACTTTAATGATTCCATGATTCTATGGTTCTAAGCCCAAGGGATGAAAGAAAAATCTGTATCTTTAAGTACTATTTAGAACAATATATTAAGCTGAACTGACAATACAAGACATCTGAACACCTTTATTTTTCATCGTGAGGAAAGGTATGTTTGGTATCACTGTAGGTTTTCTGATGTTGTGCCACCATTTTGTGATGAAAAAGAAAAGGAGCCTGGAAGATATCTTCTCATTATATTCACTGAACTTAAAACGGTCACAGATTTTAATCATGATCAGTTCACATGGATTTAAATTAAGGGAGTAATAGTGAAAAGGTATAGATTTGTTATGAATATCCATTCTCATAAATATTTAACATGCACTATAAAATACACATTTCCATGTACTTTCTTTGTGTTGTTATTGTTTTATAGATGCTTATTCCTTTAAAGGATCACAGAGATCTCTCTTCTTTTCTCTCAAAGAAGCAGGAAAAAATTTCAAAAATTCAGGCCAGGCTCTGATGTCCCATCAGCATTTCAGAGTTTGTTGAACTTCCCACTAAGACAACCTATGCCGTTATTAAAATCTAGCTGGTGGATTTGAAACATCTTCAGAACTCTGAATCATACTGGAAAAGGCAACACGTTTTTGAAATCCTTTCTCAAGTCACCTTTCAGATTAAGTGCTGAATTCTCCACCCATATAGCAACTAAATGGGAAGAGTTACAATTGCTGCAGCTGATCAATCACTGTATTTATTTTCATTCTCTTAATTTCCCCTCTGCTTTGTTAATCTTATTCTATAGGGAGTGTTCTATTTTAGGCTTGGCATCAGCTTTTATTAGCAGAGCTGAACAGGCTTGGAAAATAGGCCTGATACTCTTACTTTTGACTGCATGGTAATTCCTTGAGGGTCTCCTATATAAATAATGATATAGATAGATACTGCTCATGAATTCTCTCCATCTCTTCTATCTCCTTGTTTCCTTATTAGCTTAGGGTTAGGCATAAGGGGCTATTAAGCATACTAAAAGGGATTAGTCCTGCAGAGGACTACAGGTCCTGAAGTACTGTTGGAAGTGCTTCTCCAGAGCAGGGAGTGTGTTCACTCTATGTAGTGTTCAAATCTCTCTCCAGCACATGTAAACACTGGAAGAAAGAGGGAACTTCTTCTATCTGACATACACATTTGGCTGGACTCCGCCCTTTTTTGTTATAAACCACTTTTAGGAATGCTTGCCCTTTTTTGGGAAGAGACCACACTGTGATATGCTCAGTGCTTATATTACCAGTGCCCAATTGTTCCCTTGCAAATGGTTTCCCCTTTCCTTTAAAAACTTTGTAAGAAGGTAGGCAGAACATTAGAATGTAGTTAGAATGAAGAATTGTTAAAACCTTTCTGTCAACAGAAGCATTTCCATTGGATCTAATTATTAATTCAAATGCTAACACAAGGAGCATGTGGGGGAAATGATGAAAAGCAAAGATATTCACAGATTTCACTTTAACATGCTATAGATTTCCATGGATTTTACTACTCCTCTCTATAGATTTTTTTTCCACTTTGAGAACCTTCACAGGTTTTACTTCAAATATATTTATGGTGGCCTCTCTGCTGACCCCAAGCAGGTTCATCTGGTGATGCATATTATATAATGTGATTATAGAAGGTAAAACCAGGCTAATAAGGTACAGTGTGTGGAGTTCTTTAGTAGCTTTGATGTGTATATTTCAATTTTCAGACTTGCCTGTAAAAAGCAATAACTCCCCTTTCTGTTCTGGCAATGCTTGTACTCCCTGTTTCACATTGCTGTGTTATTCTAAGCTGACATGCACTGTCCCTGTCTTGTTTCTCACAGGCATGTCCCTTTAGTCTTTTCAAACTTATGAATACTTGAGACACTCCTACAAATTACTGTGCTGATTAAAAATCCTTGATCATGTCATCTTTTAGCTTTTAAATGTACTGTCAAACAATAGAATCAGAAATATGGGGCTGCTGCAGTTATTTCACATTAATGCTTCAAGTTCAAACAAAGTGTCAAGATGACTAAGTACAAGGGATTTTCAGAATGCTTTAATGTTGCCTCATTTCAAATCACTTCATAAGCATCTTGGTAATGAGCTCAATAAATTCTGCTGGAAAAAAAAAAAAAAGAAAAAAGCTTTTTACCAAATAAAATGTAGGTTGCTATTTTATAATTAGCCCTCTGGGCTTGTGGGAAGGAGTCTTATTTCCTGTTTGAAATCCACTTTGTTAGTGCTGTGATGTGGAGATGGCTAAATGAGTATGAAATATTGTAATTAAGTACATCACAAGCTGTTTATCTTATCAGCACTGTTTTCCTTTAAAGGCTGGCTCATTGACCACTGGTGTATTATCACAATTTTTCTGTGCTTTGCTAGCTTAATAGACAGAGGTTTACCATATGTTGCAGGAGGGAAGGGTGGAGGAAAGACAGGAAACCAACATGGTAGCTCTCTTTTGATGGAGTAGATATCTTTACATTTGCTCTGATTTGTTTATTCACCAAACAAAGTGAGTTTATGAAATCTCCTGTAGATCTGATGAAAGAGTGTGACCCCTGGAAGCTTTGAGGCTGTGTGGTGGTCTCTGCATGTTCTGCTCAGTGGCCTAGCCTTGTTCATGGCGGAAGCAGAAATCCAGTCTGACTGCTACAAAAATGAACTGGTTTATTGCTGAGTGGACTGAGTGACAGGGCTTCTTTTTGCTCTCTGCTGTTATTCTAAAGGATTCATATTTTGATAATCTTCTGACCTCCAACATTTCTTATATTAGTTCAGGCAGGTAGGATAGATGTAGCTTATAACACACTCATCTATAATATTAGTGTGCTTCTTGCAAGAATCTCTTCAAAATTTTCCTGGAGGCTACATAGTACTGTTATGATTTAGTGAAGTGGTTAAGATTGCTTGTGTGATTTACACAGACTTTAACATAACTTAATACTTGCAAGTGTGGGAATGAATTCGTCAACGCACAGGTCCCTGAATATCCCTTGTGTATTCTTTGTGTTTCGTTGTATTTGTCCCCATTTCACTGGTGTTTTGTTTACAGTGGACAATATATTATGATGCCAAGGATCTCAAGCTTCTGCCAAACAGCTGCTCAACTATACCAGCTTACAAGTCTTTAGATGCAACAGTTCAGCTTTGTGGATAGCCTACTAACTACTTCTAAAGGGCAATTTAATAGCTAGACCCTTTTCTGAGTTGAGACATGTATTACAGTCAGTTGACTTAGATTTGTATAGCTTTGGCAATGTTGTCCTCAAATGTCAGGACATCCTTCTCCATGTGATAGTACATGTAGTCAAATGATCCCAACAGATTTGTGAGGGATAGTGGCTTCCTGCTAGAGGAGCTCCCATGATATCACATTTTTTCCATTTCCCTACTCATTTTACTTGGCACGTTAATTTCAACAAATTTGCTAATTAAAGAAATCAGACTTGTTGGAAGATTCCCATGTTAACCCTTACAGTATTTTTTTTAATTCCTTTAGTGGCAAGACAGTTTAATTTCAAATTGAAATCACAGTTTATAGCTCCCCAATACAGTATTCTTTTAGAACTTCATTTTTGCCACTCTATTCTAAAACTTATTCTGTTGAAATTTCAGTTTAATACAGTCACCTCCCAAAAATATAAATTACTCTCCCAACATGAAAATGAGTACTCAGAATATATTTAATATTTCAACTATGATTTTATCTTCCCTGGGGACTCTTTCAACATGTTGATCATGTCTGTTTTATTGCTGACAGTCTTTCTGTTCTAAATATATTTAAAGAAAATAATTAGTAGTAGTTCTGTGCTTCTGGAAGAAATTTCCCATGATATTTTCTTGACTGTGTGATGGCATTATATTTAACTTGTCAAATTTTAATCACTCTCTTTCTTTTTTTTTCTAGTAAGCAGTATACACTTATTTTAAGCATCAAACCCAGCAGTTAAGAAGCCCCCACCCACATAAGTATTTAACATTTTTAATTCACTCTAAATTCTGTTAATGTGTTTATATATTTTTAAAAACTTACGTTGTCTACATAATACTACTGAAATGCATAGATTAATCTTTTTTTCTTACTCTTCCAATGATACTGAATTAACATAAATTATTCTTACTCTTCATGGGTGGACCAATCTTAATATAGTTTCTGCAAAATTTTTAATTTAAATCAAGAACTTCTTGTCTTCACCCCTAACAATTCATACTCCTTTTTGATCAAGGTTTTAGCACTACACATTTAACATGTTAATGTAGTAATTATACTTACTGTTAGTTTGTTTTTTTTTTATCACAAATGTAATTTCTGTGAATCTCATAAAGTGTAATTGATAAATCATTCTTTATTTTTATATGATTATTTATTTTTATATGATTATTTATTTTTATATGATTTATATTTATATGATTTTTTTTTTAATGGACTTTTTTCCCTGAAATATTCATTACAGTTGTGTTGGAATGAACCATTTTTCTTCCAAACTAGCTTCACACCTCTGGTGATTCACCATTACGTGATGCATTATAGGAGAGTAAAACATACCACACTGTACTCTGCTGCCCTCATAATGATACACTCCATGGGAAAAATCCATCCTGATGGCAGGTGATCAACTGAGATCCATATGCATTTTTTTGTAAAACTTTTTTTTTAATAATTATGAATGCTCTAGTGGCTAATAGAATTATCCAGCCCTTTTGAGACTCTAACCACACAGTATTTGATGATGACTTCGTTGGTAAATTTAAGTGGCTATTTCTGAAATACATCAAATAGTTTTTATTCTATAGCTATTTTACTGCTTCCAAAATTACTGGCCATTATTTCAATTGATTGATGACCTTTTCTTGATGTGCTGCAGGGTAAAATATAGGGGGGAATGAGCTGTACTGTAATCCTGCTGCATATCTTGATTAACTCTCTTTCTGTTATGGTCCTTAATAAACTAAAGCACCCCAACTTCCTAAGAGCCTTGAGTACACATTAAGGCACTAATTGCCCTGTCCACCTTGTAACTATATTTTCTGTAATCTTTCATTTACAACTTCTTCCTCCTTCTTCTTGTGTTATTCACAAAAACACCTCGTCTCCATTCTGAAGTATGATATGGATATCTGTAAGGATCTGCATGCTGACATGATGCAGTCCGGTGTCAGCATCACGAACCCCAGCACTTTTGAGAGCATGCAGGAGATCATGTTCTTGACACTGATCACTGAAGAATTGCTCTTAGTGGTTACCTTTCTTCCTCCCTGAATGTGGGATTCAACAGGGACTAGTTTAGCCTTAGGCAATTAATCTTTGACCTTAGAAAGATTTGGTTCTCTAAAGACAGGCTTCTAACATCATTTCAAATGAGGTAATCTATCTGATACCTTCACAGACCTGGCAGAAATTGGATACAGAACACTCTCAATCTAGACAAGCATCTGGGACTGAGTGAGGGATTCCATGTAATATGAAATGGTACTAGATGGCTTTGTAGGCAATCATTGTCAAGAGTTCAACACCACTTTAAGGCCACTACAGTCAGATATTTATATGGTGGTGTCTGCATACTATGACAGATATCTGAACTACCTTTATAGTCAGTGGAGAGCCCTCAATTTGATCACTGGAATCTAGAGAGTAATTCTTACTCCTATTACCAGTGAAGGGTGAAGCAATAAGTACATATTCTAAAGTGATATAGATAGGTACAACAAGAAGTTCTCTTTTGCCAGGAGAATTTTAAAATTTGAAGGGGCAGCCATAACTTGAATTTTATTGCTTTTCCTAGTCTGGACCATATAGAAGAATTAGAACTCATGAGAAAGAATATGTATTTTTGATAATGATACTGTCCAAATATGGGCATATCATTATTCAGTAGCCTGTATATATAAATGTATAGCAAATTTTGTATAGCATTTTCTTCAGAATCTTCATAAATGTATGTGTTTGTTAGCCAATTGTTTACTGTGAAATAGCAGACTATTATCTTTAATGAGAATATATTACTCTCTTTTTTTTCTTCTGGGACATTTACATATTTAGAATCTCTCTGAATATGAAAACTTTTAGATTATGAATATGAATCAGGTTATGCCTAGGTACTTTTAGACTTACCTGACCTTTACATTTGCCTTAGATCTTACATTATTTGAGAGATGGCAACATAGAAATTAATTACTCTACTGTTGCCTAGCATGTTAATTGTCTCATGTGTACCCTGTGAAACCATAAAAAGCAGAATCTCTATGCATATGTATATGGTTTTTTGTTGTTGTTTGTTTTCAATTTCTCTGCAGTCTGCACAGGATTTTATAGATAGTTTAAGAAGTTGAGAAGACATCTCTAACTGCAGAGGTAGTCATATTCTACTTTTAATGGACGTACATGGTCTCTGAAGGCTTAAACTTCATTTAGTGACATTTAAGACAAGTAAGAGCAGTAAGGGAATTTGATTGTTGAAACATTACTTAAATCACATTTTGGAATTTCTATCAAGCAAGGCTTTCACAAAAGCTAAAACAAATATTTGTGTGAGTCACATTGGCTATAATTTACTCTCTTTTTGGTAATGAGATGGATTAAATGATTTTTCATTATCTTCCCCAGGCATATTTTCTTCAACTTATATGCTTATTTACATTCCGTAAGAGGAGATTGGCCAATAGTTTAGAAATAAGAAACAAAATATGCAGATTTTAGGCAAGGAAGATCAATGTTATTCCTGATCTTAGGCTTGGGATGACAATTTTAAAATTTTAGTACTGACCACAAGAGAGTAGATTAGTCTTTAATTGGTAATAAAATTCTTTGAGAACAGGTACACCATGAACATGTCTAACAACAGTTTTCAATGGCTTTGCTGTAGATAACCAACATAATTATTCTCAAAATCCATTTGGCAGTATAAGTCAGATTCTGTCCTCTCTACCATATTTAAGTATCATAGGTACTACATACCATAAACAATATGCACACCAAACGTCTACTTGTTAATATGAACAAAATCAGCTGGATATATACTGTAGTAATTTACCTTGGTTCTTTTGATGAACAGTCAACTCCTACTGAATCTGTAATTTATAGATAGCTAAATCTGAATTTGTGTTCTGGAAAGTTAGCAATGGTTTCCCTTTGCAAGAAAAAAAGATCCTTAATTTCAGTCCATTACACTCAGCTGAAAAAGAGTTTTGCCACCTAAGAGTCTGCTTTTTAGTAATCCAGAAAGTTTAAGTCTGATTTTACACACCAGTGATCCAACTGGCAAAGCATAGTTCCAAAGAAGTAAGATTTTATTGAAAACATTTTGGCTCTAACATTGAAAATTTTATTCCATATATCAAGAGTGAAAATGTAATTATGGGAAGAAAGAAGATTTTAATTCACAACTAACATTCTGAAACTAAAGTAACTAATACCATATGCATTGATATTACTTATATATAATTATCAACACAGACCAAGGGTAGATTTTCCTGTTATGCTGTTCTGCTATGGATATTTCTGTGATATATCCAAGCAGAATGTTAGTTCTTAAAGGTATCTTCAATACTAATATTGTATCAATTGAAGTAGTAAAAGGAGTATTTCAGAAGATCAGAAATTCTGAGTTATTGCTGCCAAGTATGAAGTCAGAAAATAATGAGAATATAACATGAAATACAAATTATGTCATACCAGCAATAATATATAACACTTTCTCCCAAAATATCCTCATAGTGTGAGAAGTGCTCACGTCCAATAATCCAAGCTCAGACAGAGTTTGCTATGAAGCAGTTGTGTTCATGTTTTTCAAGGGTGACTGACCTACAGAGTAGGCACACGTGCTTCCTCACTGATTGAGTATTCCAGAGTTCACTGCCTATCTGATGACTCTAAGTTTTGTATTACATTTCCCACCTGTTTACTGTTTTATCCCCTTCTTGTTCTTCTATTCTTTAGTTTTTACCTATTATGGTATTCTGGGATAACCTCTCATAGTTAACCTTGCTCTCTGGCTATTATTCAGACCACAGAACTGCTTTTTACTGGTACATCTCCTGATGTTACTCAAAAATGCAGGTATTCTATTCTGCAAGCAGGAATTTATCTTGTATCAGAGCTCTGAGTCTCCTCTTTAGCATCATAACATCCTATTGTTATGCAAAGACAACATTTATTTCCCCAAAATAGATAAGCTCAGGAAGTATGGGATAGATGAGTGGACAGTGAGGTGGATTGAGAAATAGCTGACTGGAAGAGCTCAGAGAGTTGTAATCAGTGGCACAGAGTCTGGTTGGAGGCTTGTAGATAGCAGTGTTCTCCAGGGGTTGGCACTGGGTCCGATCCTGTTTAACATTTGCTTTAATTACCTGGATGAAAGGATAGAGTGCATCCTCAGCAAGTTTGCTAATAGTTTCAAATCTGCTAATTTGAACCATTTGCTAATGGTTCAAATCTGGGGAGAGTAGCTAACACTTCAGAAGGCTGTGCTGCCATTCAGAAACCTCATAAAATTTCTCTCTGCCCAACTCTCCAGCCTATCCAGGTTTCTGAAATCTATGTACGCAAGTGTATGCAGTCCTGGAGAACAACTGCATGTTAAGACACTAAGACAGAAGAAATTCTCAGTCATTCCTGTAATGACTCCACTATAATTCAAGTAACTGCATAGCTGATGGTGCCAGTGGTTGCTGACAGATGTAAGGACTGCAGCTAGGACTCTCCATCTTCAAGAATGACACAATGAACTGTAGGTTATGGTTCACCTTTCATAATGCTATGATTCTATGATTTTTCATCACTGTGATGCTTTACTGTTCCTGATGTACAAGACAAATAGAAATTCTTAGTGAAGATGTATTCTCTCTTAGCTTGCCTATTTTGTGTCTTCTTTCAAAATGTATGTTATTTACCACAAAAAAAAAACAATAACAACCAAAATAATAATAAAAAAAAACCACAACAAACCAACAACTCACCTTCACTTTGTTTTTTACAGACTTTATGAGTTACTATACAGTACTCGAAATTTTGTCTCTGTATGAATTCAGCTAAGTGGAAGGATGTTTTAATTTCTCTCCACAGAATCAACAAGCCTTTTCTAGTATCTTCACAAATGAGTTTCCTCCTGTGAACTATACAGATGATGAGATTTATTTGGCTTCCAATTGTGTTCATGTTCAAAGGACAAAGGCTTCTCTTAGCAGCCAGCTCTGACTTGGTGGTGAATCCCTGCAACCCAATGAAATTTTATTTTTAGGAAAGATGAATCATAGATAAATTGCAGATTTTAATATCCGTACCCTGAGACTTTTCATTTTATTTTAGCTCATCACAACAGGTTTCTCTGTGGTGAAAATGTAGATGCCTGAACTAAAACAGGAGGCAGTCACTTCATTATTTTTGAAAGAGTTCTCAATCTTTCTGTCAACATAATCTTCTGAGAAGAATCATTTCCCTTAGAACAATTATAATCAATAATCTTATATGCTAGTGATATAACTTCTGTGCCATTGTTTACCTGTCTGCCTTTGGGACTGGAACCATATTGCGCTTAGATGCTGAAACTTTGTAAAATGTCATTATTTGACAGTTTAGCCATCTGCCCTCATCCAGATGCTACCATTCTCCTAGGCTGATCTGTCACTGAATGAATACAAAAAGACGGCAGTCTCTGGAATCCATTTATTGTGAAGCAGTGTATGTCTTTGCTAGCTCAGCTTTTTCCTTCAAAATGTGCATATTCATTCCTCTACTGAATATTTTGTCTAAGATGCTACTGGGAGCAACTTGTTTAAAAAAGGATCTAGTGTGAGAGTTACCACATTTTTAAGCCAATAATTCCAGTTTTTTTCTGTACAGTTTTTGCTATACAATCTCTTTCTTGAATGAATACTTCCCCTTGGATCTTGTTCCAAAATGTGAGAGCATCAGGAGTTGTTGTATATTAGATCAAGACAAGATGAAAACTTTTGGCAGCATGTCAGAGCTTTTCTTCTTTCTTAAATTTTATCTTGTTGTGAGAACATCAGCAGTTCCTGTAGGACATTTTTTTCCCGTAAATGCAATTTTCCATCACTATATTGAACACTTCTTGGGGTGTGTCTGTCTTTCTGTCTGCATGTCCTGGGTCCTGGGTCACTTTTTCCCCCAAGGAAAAGAAAATATGTATATTTGCAATATATATATGCAATATGTATACAAGTATTTAATTTCAAAATAAAATAAAATAAAATAAAATAAAATAAAATAGTAACCTTGGTATTTAATTAATTTTCCTAAGATAAAAGGAATCTTCTCAAAACAGTTGAGATCTACAACTTTAAAATTTACTAGAGGACTTTCAACAGAAATAAAATCAGAGCTGTACAGGAAATAGAGAACGGAAAATCCTTCTGATTTCCTCTGTTTAGACTCCAAATTTCATAAAATACACCATCAGTGCTAGGTACAGAGTCACAGAGGATATGAGTAGTAGTTATATTTTGGATTTAAGTTTGTATGTCAATAAACATGTAGCTTGTTCCAAAAGAGATGCCTTCTATTTATTTCCATAGAGGAGGCAATAGATCCAGGGGCACACTAATACTGTTATATCAAATTCTCAAATACAAACACTATTTTTCAATATGCTCACCATCATTTGCTATGCATTTTTGACAGCAATGAGCAAGAGCCTGCATGCCACCTTCTTAAAAATCTGCACCAGTAGAGGTGACCCACTGTAGCTGTTGCCACTGCTGAAACAAACTGTCACCTCCTCAGTGTGCTCTCATCCATCAGTTGGTCCCCATAAACACTTATCAATGCTTATGTCAGTGGTTGCAATTTTTTCTGCATGGAGGAATTCAGTTCTACATTTTTTCTTCATATGTACTTTAATGTGAGACACCATTATGTCAGACTGCCCCTTTTCTGCCATTTGTTGTACGGTTGGTGAGAAGTTTTAACATCTTCTGCCGTACCACTAACATCCACCTCTAACATTGTGGGCCAACTTAATAAATGAGGAGGCATTACTTTCTGAGCAGTCTTCATAATTGCCTTAGAGATATGGCTTCCAGGCAAAAGGATACAGCTAATGGTCTTAGAAAAAAAAAAAAAAATCTCATTAATTTAATAATGAACATAGAGGAGGGGATGAACCTCATTTTTCATCCACTGTGCTTCACTGGTGTTTTTATTTGCCACTGTGGGAGAGGCTTGAATTAGTGAAGAGGCTGACAGGATGATATCTGTGCCTAAGCATTCAAGCAGTTTTCAGCACTTCAGTGCGTGAGTTCCTCCCAGATAATAAGGAATAAAAGTAATAGCTCATGTTTTTCCTCCTGTTCAAGATTTTAAAACAGGTAACTATTGTATTAAAAAAAGTGGAGTTGTACGTGTCTGAATGGGTGCCACTAATGTGTGCAAAAGCTATTGCTATATCTTCAGAAATCGATGAAATTTTACTTACTCCTCACGAAAGAAGAACTACAGGAAAACTGACAGCAAATGTGAAGAAAAATAAGGAATTACTGTGTGAAGAAAGAGAAGGATTAAAGTACATTTTTCCAGCAGCAAAATTAATTGAGATACAGAGAAGGGTGAGAGTTCACTTGGTTAGTTTCAGTCAATGTACATTCTGGTGCTTATCCTAGCAATAGAAGAAGGCAATAAAAATAAGGTTTCTCTACTAGACAGAAGAAGTTATCACTAGAGAGAGAAGTGCACTGAATATGACCTTTAACTAAATAAATCAAAAATGGATTTAGCTCTGTCTATCTGCCAAAGCATTTCACTAACATTATGGTGCACTAAAAAAGATAAGTTTTGGTCATGGACATGCTGGTTGGTATCAGCTTACACAGAAACGAGCGATGAACTTACCCTGTTGTTTTTCTGGAGTTGTTTCTAGAGAGCTAAATTATGGCTCATTTTCATAATTTTCTGTTCTACTATTGTCTGTTTAAAAATTTAATAGTGTTACTAGCTTTTTTTGTCCAATAGTATACATTCAACTTGACAGCAATCTCAACAGCAGAAAAACAGTGATTTCTGGCATATGGAATTAGTATAAAGGGAAAAAAGTGAGCCTTTGTCCTTTTCAGATCTCTTTGTGTCTCCTCATACCTCTTTCTGGCACCTCATTAATTCCATGAATTTCGCAATAATTGTGTTGCGTGTTGCATAATGTTCACTCCTGGATTGGAGGCTGTTTTTTTGTGCCATAGATCTAAAGTGAAAAGAAAGTAAAAAAATAAAACTTGACAACAGTGCCATCATTGTCCAACTTTTCTCAATTAGCATTTTTGATCTTAAGTCTAAAACTGATCCACGTATCCTTCTACTGAGTTCAGGTATGTTTCACATATAAGTAAAATATGCTGGCTTAACAGTAGGTTGTGGTGAGCTTGGACAAATGAAAGCTATAACTTGGCAGGGAGAAAAGCAGCACAGAAACTGTAACAGACCCACAGAGGAAACCTTAACATAGATAGAAGCATGTACCTCTAAAGTGCTATAGCTTATTTCTAAACTAGAAAAAAACCCAAAAATTAAGTCAGCAAGAATGAGGCTCTTCCTTATGATTCTTCTCTTTGGCTTGCAGATCAAGTTGATGAATACCACCTAAAGTTTCTGTAAGCAGTCTGTTGATCCTGTACCCCTCTGTCCACGAACAGCAGCTATATCAGACCAACTCCCTCCACATCAATATTTAACTTCCATTACGTACTCTTCATCACAAAGAACTTGAAGACTCAAAGACACTTTCTTTTTTTATCTTAAGCTGCCTCTTCTGTATTAAGTTACTTGCTTGGTTGCAATGGCTCTTGACTTGAAATACTCAACCATGTAGAACTCTTGCACAGTTTTATCCCTGTAGGTACAATAATTGTTTTGAAAAAATAACTGCATGACTTACGTAGACTTATGTAGTGGCAGAAGTGCACAGAAGCGCACCAGAAGGAACAAAATAAGGAGTAGGCAGAAGCTGGAGATACTGTTGAGCTCCCTTGTATGTGACAATATTGATGACTTAGTATAAATATCAGGCTATGAGCCTTGTTGCATAAATTGTTTTTGAGAACTCTATGAGGAAAAGATGCAGTTGAGAGGCAGCCTGGAGAAGGAGAACTAAAATGTCTAGCTGTGCAAAAATAATTGTGGTGTGTGGATATAATTTAATGTTAAAAGGCCCCATTACAACTTTTCCTGAAGCATATTTCCATGATGCTTAGTGACCTAACAAACAAGAACAACTCATTAATTATGAATATTCGTTTAGAATTTATGCTCCACCTTAGTGAGTGATACTCCTTTGAGACAAGACATCCCAATTCTAACTCTAAAAATGTTCTCCATGCTTAGCTCAGGAAATTATTGTGTTCCCACCTTTTCTCTCCACCTTTCATCACCCATCATCATCCTGTCCTTTCCTGCTTCTTACTCAGGAATACCTTGAGCAAGCTTCCCACAGACGTCTGTGTTTTTATTCTCATTCAGATTTTATTTATTTACTCCACGGTATCTCCTTATTCTGATAGATTTTCTTCCATATTTTTCTCTTTTTGCCTAGCCCCTCAGTTATAAATGAGCTGTGCCAAAACCTGAACTCTATTGTAGAGGGGAAAAAATAAAAAACATATCAAGTTATTTTATACAATCAACTTTTATAATGGTTATATATTAATTAACAACTGATTCCATTTCCAGAACAGCTCTTTGGTGAATACATTGTACATTATCATTTAAATTTTCAGTAAGTTTGCCTCTCTCTATAGGTGACCTTTCCATTCCCAGCTGCTGACATAAGATTTACTATTGATTTTCTAGGTTATCCCTTGCTGCTGAATACTTCTGAGGTCATAGCTTTGCAGTTGCTGAGCTGATGTATCCCCATCTCTAAGGCTTCAATCTGTTTCTATTGAACAATACATTAGATTTGAGATCTAGAGTGTAGTAAACAAACACTGAACTAATATCACAAACCTACAGTTCCCAATACTTCAGGGAAAACAAAATTGTAGAAAACCAAACTCACTTTTAAATCTGATTGATAATTAAGTAGTGGCTCAAATTAATGAAGAATGTGATGTGTAATGATTATATGGTTCTTCAAATAAGGAGATACAGAGCTCAATGGATTAAGTCAGCTGTATCTTTCCTTGTATACTGTAGGGAACATGTACACTTCCATAGCAGGCCAGTTTTATTGAAGAAAAAGGAAAGTTTCATTAACTTCTTATTAAATTTATAAGATGTCTTTCTTCAGAAAAAAAAGAAACCTTCCCTTTAGTTATGAATTTTCAATTAAAAGAACAGAAATACGTTGATAAAACTGACTGCGAGCAATTAAAATATATTGTTTAAAATGTTCGGCAGCTATCCACTGTAAATGCTTACTCTGGGTGGAGAAAAAGGAAATATTTATGGGGAAAAAAAAGGCTATTCCTTAAAATTACTTCTTCACTTTCCATATTTTTCATATTTTCAGCGTGGGTAAAAATCTACCAGCTGTCAATTTCTTTCCTTTAAGTCAGTTGCAGCAGCCCTGCTAGAGGTCTATTACACAGCTAAGAATAGCTGGGGTCTCTGAATAGTTTAGAGGCATCTTGCTAACTCTTTTCTTCAGCAAATTTCTCCACACTATAAAGGGTAATATGAATTGGGTCCAGAAACAGTATGGATTTTTTTCAGGTAGAGGTGTTTCTTCTAGGTGATGTCTATTTGATTTATTCCCTCCTTTTGCTATCTGAATGGTGGAAAAAAATCTGTAGATCTAAAAGCCTCTGGGAGATGCTGCTTTGAACTGCAAGCCCGTGCTATGTATCTCCCATAGTCTCTAGGCTGCACAAGTTTCTAGAATGACGCTATAGTACATGTTCTAGCACAATATTAATTCTTGCAAATGTTTTGTCAGCCAAAGAAGAGTGTTTGAAAGATGACATTTTTTAACTCTGGTCTTTACAAATTTCTTAAACAGCATAATTTTTTTCCCTTCCAGGGGAAGGTCAAACTGCAGGACAATTAAAGATCTATCTGTGGTCTGCTGTGCTTTGTTAAATGCAATTGACCTCCCCTAAGAGGTGAAAATTGCCTTCTGTCTCAGCTAGGGCTGAGCTAAACTGTTCAAACTTCAAATTAAACAACCCCTTTTCTCCTTATCATTTTTAAGATGGACTTGATCCCCCATCCTTCCTTTTGGGTAAACGTATTCTCAGTGGAAAAAGATAGAATATTAATATGGTGGGTTTTATTTTATTTTATTTTATTTTATTTTATTTTATTTTATTTACTTAGTCAATCAGTCTCTATGGTCCTTCCAACTATATTTGCCTCTACTTAGCTGGGAAGCAGAGGAGGATCTCAGCATAGTCTGGTATTTGGCCATTTGCCTACCACTCGGTACAGTTCAGTTCAGTTGCTACTTTCTCTTACTTTCTGAATAAATTTGTTTTAAACAAGTCCTGCTTGAACGTATTGCAGTTGGCCCTACATGTCAACCTTAAGCCCTATGGACTAATTAAAAGAGATTGATACAGGAAAGGATGCTATGAGTCACTCCAAAATTGTACTAGCATTTTAAGGAAATGTGAAACGTGAAACACATCCAATAGGAATGACTTGGTCAGAAAACATTTAATTCTTTGTATTAGGTCCATGCTTAGCATTTCAAAGGATGTTGGGTGAAAGGAAAAAAAAGGTATTAGGGGTGGATGGGAAGGAAACCTATGAGATTCAACAAGGAGAAGCATAGGATCCTACACCTGTGGAGAAATAATCACACGCATCAGTACAGATTAGGGACAGACCTGCTGGAAGGGACCTCTGTAGAGAAGGACTTGGGTGTCTTTGTGTACAGCAAGCTGACCATGAACCAGCAGTGTGTCCTTGTGGCCAAGAAGGCCAATGATTGAGTCAGAAAGGACCCTTAAAAGTCGTGTAGTTCAACTCCCCTGCAGTAAACAGGAACACTACAGCTGTTGCTCAGATCCCCATGGCCAGGGCATCCACCACCTCTCTGCACAAACTGTTCCAGTGCCTCACCACCCTTATTGTGAAGAACTTGTTCATTATATCCAGTATAAATCTTCCCTCTTTCTGTTTGAAACATATCATCACAGATCCTGCTAACGAGTCTGTCCCCTTCTTTCCTAAAAGCTCCCCTTTAGATACTGAAAGGCCACTATCAGATCGCTTTGGAGCCTTCTCTTCTCCAGGATGAACAGCCTCAGTTCTCTCAGCCTGTCCTTGTAGGGAAGCTATTCCATCTCTTGGATCATTTATTATTTTTGTGGCCCTCTGGACATGCTCTAACAGGTCCACATTGCTCCTATACTGTGACTTGAATTCCACATTTGGACACCGTATTCCAGGTGAGATGTCAACAGTGCTGAGCAAAGAGGGAGGATTACATCCCATCCAGCAGAAGGTGAGAAAGATGATGAGGAGTCTGGCCCATCACCCTTTTGAGGAAAGCTGGGACTGTTTAGCCTGGAGAAGAGAACAGTGAGAGGGAATTTTATCAGTGCTTATAAATATCTGTTGGGTGAGTGTCAAGAGGAATCAGGCCAGGTTCTTTACAGTGGTGCCCAGAGACAGAACAGTGGGCAAGGGGCACAAACTGGAACACAAGAAGTTCCATACAAACATGAAGAAAAATTTATTTGCTTTTAGGAAACAGGCTGCCCAGAGAAGTTGTGGAGTTTCCTTCTCTGGAGATATTTAAAACCTGCTGGGACATGTTTGAACAGAGATATTGGACTAGATGACCTTCAGAGGTTCCTTCCAACCCTTATTATTCTGTGATTTTGTTTCTCTTTAATCACTTTTGGAAAAGTGTAGGCTGTGTTTTTTAACACTTGCAAAGTGAAATCTTTGCACCTGACTATCTGATAGAGCTGGCATTTGTAGTTTATTTGGCTGCTACTGCTGTGTTATAGCTCCTTTATAAACTGCTTTTTCTGTTCTTTGCATGATGTTAGTGAACATCATGCATTTATGCTTTTGTATTTCGTCTAGTTGCTTTTTCACTTGTGAGAGAATCTTTCATTTACTGCTATGGTTCTTAATGTATGCTGTGTGACTATTTGTAGAGAAACCATGGCAAAGGATGCTATAGTCTTCTACCAGTGCTTTCTCAATAAAACATTCTGAATTTTGGTGTTAAGGTTCTTAGTGATTTTTTCTTTTTTTCTCCTCATACTATGCTTCTTTTTCTTGCTAAATCTCAAAGTAAGGAACTGGTCTCTGCAAAAGGTGAGAATGACTTGGAATATATATTTATTTTCAATTACATAAAGCCCTGTTGGATACTTAAGCAAGGTATTCACAAGTATGAAAAAAAGAATAAAATTTTAAGATTATCTTTTTTTTTTTTTTTTTTTTTTTTAATGAAAACACCCACTTATCTTTTTTCTCACCAGAGAAAGCAATTTCCTTCTTTTTCAGTACATGGATGATGAAAAATCATGTCATGCAAAAGTTTGTCAAATTTGTGATTATATTTATAGAATTTTTATATGTATTTATAATTTATATAATATATATATTTATAGGGCATATTAGTTTGGTATGCCTCCTTTTCCTCCTAAATACCACGTTAAACACTTTTAGAAAAGTAGCTTTTATTAAGTGACTGCTTGGAATGTAAATTTTCAATTAAATGTGTAGTTCACTAAATAAATGGGTCATGGCACTGAAGTAAACTACATGGGAGCCTGACTGTGCTTAACATCATGGCATCCTTAACGTCATTGCTTGAAAGACAGCAGTGTAGATGCTGCTCTGCAATTGGCTCTCTTTCTCTCTTGCTTTCTCTCTTCCTTTTTCCTTTAAGAAATTTGTGAAATACTCTTGAACAGTTTAAATGCATTAAGAATTAGTTGCTTGTGAATTCTATTATATGGTTGTTTTATATTTAGCTTTTTTTTTTTTTCTAAAGATATAGTGCTATGTCCTGTACTGTTAGCGTTCTAATATTTACCAACAAAATGATGTACCATAAGAGTTTTAAAAGACAACTAAACATCATGAACTGTTCATTCAAAGCTGTGTGAATGTCAGTGTGTTGTTTGTAATTACAATGGAAAACATGTTCAGATTGTAACATTTATGGAGCTACCAAGCACCATTAGAAGCAAAATAAGCCTGTGCCTCCAATTGAAGAGCAGTTGCAGACAGAATAGCATTTAAACATTATCACCTCTGACCTCTGCCAAAAGGAAGTGAGACAAAATGCGGAAACTATAATATAATAAAAAATAGCTTGATTGTTTGGCAGTTGTTGTCAGAAACAAACCTGTGGCCAAAGATCAGGGCAATATTATACAGGGCAAGAGGAAATTAATAACAGTTGTTCATACTCTCACTCAAAATGAATGCTCAGGCTGGACATAATTCAGTGATGTACTGAGCATTTAGCTGTGAAACCATCACAGAAAACCTCTAAGTTGATTTTGAAGTTGTCTCGCTCCAATTTATAGGAGGGAGAGGAGGTTCTTTTTAATATATGAATAGCTGGCATGATGTTGGTCTGACCAATTTATTATAGATCCTACTCAGGGAAACAGGGAAGGGAGGGATGGTGACTATTATGAAGTAGGGTGACGGGGAAGGGAAGGAGAGTGATAGAAAAGATAGGAAATAAGCAAGAATTGCGTGAAGAGGGGATATTCAGCACCAGGATCCAGCAGCAGTCCTGTTGCATGCTGTTTTGAAGGTCCAAGGCAAAAGTGCAGGAGGAGAGCAGCATCAGCATGGCCAGCCTCGGGCAGCAAGAGGGTAGCAGGAAGAAGTTGTAGAACCAGTCCAGGAGGAAGCAGCAGGACTCAGGTAGCAGGCCCAGGAGAGTCCGCCAGCATGCAGGAATTCTGTAGTGAGGAATCTGATGGCAGACACCTTTGTTCTTCTTCAGCATGCTGGTAGAATGCAGAGCAAGTTCAGGAGGGAGAGAGGCAGGACGTGAGGCTTCTCACTCTTCTTTTTCATGAGGAATCTGTTGCCAGAAAACCTAAACTTCATGGTTGTAGGTCCCCTTTTTATCCTTCTTCTGCCAGTGTGGCATTCCAGGGTGCTTGGGTAAGAGTCATGTGCAGCACCTCTTGAGATGGCCGTCTTCCTCGAGATAAGCCCACACAAAAGACTGCTTCCTGGCCATTAATCTGTGACTTATCTCTCATTGCCCCTGGCCTTGTCTGTCTGTGTCTGTCACACAAAGGATTTCACAACCCTTGCCCGGATCTTGTCCATCAGTGTTCTCCGGACAAAGGATTTTTCAACCCTTGCCCAGGACTTGCTTGGACTTGTTCATCTGTGTCCCCAGAAAATTTTGAGACAATGATGTAAACGAATAATCTCTTACAGAAGTGCAATGTCAAGATCTGATTTTCCTACATCATTACATCTGCTCACCACACTGGAGTCACAAACACAATGCACAAGCCTCTGTTCCTTTGATTAAGGCCAGTATCTTGTGAGAAGACCATTGTGTTTCAAAGTAGTTCTATGAATTCTAGAAGCATGGGTTTATGACAACTGATTAGTTTTAAAAATTACAGAAAGTCTAGAAACTCTTTAGCGCTCATCTTCATATTGCAAGCATGGCTATTCCTTGTGGATATGCTTCATCAGTATATACTAGATAGGGTACAGTTTATGATAATTCATGAGTTTGTAATATACAAAGTACTTAAAAGTACCTAGTTTAGCATGTTTGTATTTCTTGGTTGTACTAAGTACAGTCCTTGAAATACATCTAGATTTCTAAAGAGTCAATATTACTCTTGAGTCAGTATCTATTTTTGGAAGTATTCCAAATGACAGAAGCTAAATTTGCAACAGAACCATAATGAATTGAAAATATGAATTTGTTGGAGTTGGCTACCATTCAGACCAGAATGCTGCATGAGGTTCTGTAAGAGGTAAGGGCCTAAAGCCTTTCTTCACAGCTTTCTGCTCACTGAAAGGCAGCTACCAGACAGAACAGCTTAGAATTGCCAAGTCTGTGAAAATTGAGAAGATTAAGGAGGGGCACTGAGGTAAATTGAGGCTATCATTTGCCTCTTCTTCATTAGGTCAGGCTGAAGAGCATGGCTTCCCACTGCTTTTCTGTCTAGGTGTCGCTCATAATTTTCCAAAAACCTCTCATATGTGAGATGAGTAGAGCCACAACCACTGACAGTCAAACATACCTGTGGACAGAAACAAATCAATGGAAATGTAGGCAGCTTGTTACACTTCGTACTGATCAGCTAAGGCAGAGGTTTTAAGCACTGGTATCTATATGGCAGACACATATACCTTAAATGTTTCTTTTGCACCTACGCTGATAAAGTTAGAATTTATTTCATAGAACTTGAGAACATAAATGGTTAATGATGTCAGCCCGAACTGCTAAATCTGGAGTCTCTTTTTTGACCAATGAACATTAATATCCAGAGGGCAATTCATCTCACTCTAGGAGACAGATAGGACAAGCTACTCTTTGAAGGTGCCTATTTCTCTTTAATGACTGTGAAGTGACTGACTGAGCTTTAGATGATGAACTTCTTATACACATCAAAAGCTAAGAATCACCTGTAGGAGCGTAAGTCTTCCTGAAGTGAGTGGGATTTGGATTCTGATGATGAAATCTAAATCCAAATCAAAATTGAAATCTGAGGGGAAAAAAGCCTATTGACATTACTGAGGCCCGGATTTCAGTTTAAGAGCCCAAGAATATGTTTACTGCAGACACAAAGGTGCAGGTACAGCTCATGTGTAGGCATAACCTTCGTGTTACAATAGCAGTGTGCTTGCAGAAGCCTGGAAGTTATTATGGGCTGCAAAATCCTCCTGCAAAGCTGAAGTAAATATTAGATGTTAGCCTGTCCTAAACACTGCATTGCTTTAGCAATGCCAGCTAACTTGGGGAAAGAAATAGACAGCAATGTCCTTCACACATGCTTGTAAGAGCAACAAACTTTCTAATTCCATGAAGAAGAGATAATTTGTCCCTGTTTTTATGACCTTTGTATTGTTTTATCAGTTTATGTGAAATGCTACAGAACATTTAGATATGTGGGAAGAGGACCATGCTTTTACCTCCAACTTTTCTGTAGGAGGAGATGAAAATCTATGTGCATTGATTGACACCTGTGGTTCCAAAGACTGTAGTATTTCTTCTGATAGTAGGTCATAAAGAATAGATCTTTAAAGCTTTTAAAATTACCTGAAGACCAGAGGACTCTTTGATTTTTCCACCATTCTGAATCTGATGTGGGAGCTGCACTAATTGCTCTGATCATCTGTGAAAGGTAACATGCAGGTATCCATGTCAATGTTTCTGGATCATTAGTTGACAACAATACATCTAGCCATACATTACTAAAATTAGAAGCCTTTAACATCAACACAGTTTCTTTTCCTCTGGAGGACCCTGAGATACTCACTCAAAAGTTGACTGCTGGGAGGTTCTTATTATCTTTCCCTTTCCAATGGCAACTCCTTCAGTAGTCTATCTATGTTGTGTGCTTTTCTGCCTCACTTATTTAGGGTCTTCATTGACACTTCCATTTAGCTGGGACTCTTTCAAGCTTCTTAGCCATAAAATAAATTGCTTATTGGGACTCTGAGATCCCACAAGTATCTGGAAAAGCTCAGTTCCATAAAGATCCAGAATTATGTTTGCTTTGTAGGCCCCCTGCACTCCAGTCTTTATAATCCTTCATTCAGAACATGTAGAAACAGTTCTAAGACAGAAACTGGAATGATCTGCCTGCTCAGCACTTGTCAAGTGACATTGTGAAAGGAGTAGGTGAAGACTGCTGTATATACAATCCCTGTGGCATGTACCTGTGTTCCAGAGCATGAAGCGAATTAGGGGTATCCCTCATAAGAATCCTGGCTGGAAGTTTGATGATAGTCCAGGAGGTAGATAGGGAAAGGAAATGAAAAATTTCATCTCTTGTTTTCTGAATGTTATGGTCTATACAGTACTTAGTACAATCAATACTGAAAGGAAGGGATAAATCTCACTAATATAATCTTTCAAAAAAAAAAAAAAATCATATCAGAAAACTTTTTTCTTAAATCTACATCTGTAAAAGTTATTAAGTGAATTATTTTTTGTATTTTTTTCCATGGGGGAAAAAAAAAAAAGGAAGCAAACAAACTAATCCAGATATTTATTTTTTAATTTTTTTTTAAGCTTGGTAGTGTTTCCATAATTATTTGGTTCATTTTTTTAAATATAAAGAGTTTTTTTATACATCAGAAAAACTGAATGTTTATGTACTTGCACCATTAACTCCAAGGAAATTGAAGTACTCTGGGAAAAATAAATACTTTAAATATATCACTTTCAGATCTTCTATTATCTGAAATAACGGGGGGAAATTCTTTACAGAGGTGCTGGAACAGGCTGCCCAGAGAGGTTGTGGATGCCTCTGTCCCTGGAGGTGTTCAAGGCCAGATTGGATGGGGCCCTGGGCAGCCTGGTCTAGCATTAGGTGGGAAGGTTGGTGGCCCTGCATGTGGCAGGGGGGTTGGAGATTCATGATCCTTGAGGTCCCTTCCAACCCTGGCAATTCTGTGATTCTGTGATTCTGTGAAATTCAGGCAGTTATTATCTGTAACTCCTCTGTGCCTATTCTTTGATGTATCTTTGTAGGAAATGATAGAAATGATTCTAGCCAAATTTTCTGAAGTCCTAGTAGAATCTTAGAAATTCTTATTGGAAGGTATTCCAAAATCCTAGGAGCTCCAGCTCTGATGCATTATGTTTCTGAGTTCCCGTGATTGCTTTTTGTGACATTGTTGACTATGAAAGAACAAAATAGAGTGCAGCCGTATTGATGAATAACATTAATAAATAATACTGGCAAAGAATTCATGAGCAACTGCTGTTTTATAAAAGTTCTTTTTGATGCATTTATATATATATATATTTCTATTTTTGCCTGTTGAACTCTCCGTAACCAACAGAGTGGAAAATAATTCTCTGAAATCTTTGATTCAGAAAAATAATCTGTGGGTTTCAATAAAGTAAAAGAACTTGCAAACAACACTACTTAAAAACAATGTTCTATACTCCTGGAAGATGATGAAATTCCAAGATTTTTTGCCAGATACTAAACTTTCTGAGAGAATATCTTTTTCATTTAGATTTGCAGCCTGTTCTCTAAATATGTAGTGTATCAAAATTATACAACACATCACAGTTGCTGACTTAGAATGGAACCTATTTCTTCAGTCAAGTGAGTATGCTTGCAGCAGCAATCTTCCTTCATACATTTCCTGCATGAAAAATGGTTTGTTCTGATCTGTTGTTCTTTAATTTCCATTTATATCTGTCATTCTGTAATCTATGTAAGACATTTTTCTAGTAGAATTATTTGTGATATTTAAAGATTTTATACTTGTCAGTTTTAATCTTTTCCATCTCTTCTCTTTCATGGATTGAGGAGGTAGGTAATTCTTTTATTCTCCTTTCTGTACTTCTAATCAAGGGATTTGTAAACTTGCAGTCTTGCAGCATTCAAACTGAAACATTTTTTTGGTAAATGTTACAACTAATTTCACTTACAGTTGCCTATCTTTCCTGTCAGTAACTAAGAGAACTTTGGCTGGATCTCTAAATCAGTAAGTTCAACATAAGAGAAGGAGAATAATTTTGATTAAAAAAAAAAAAATCAAAATATTCTGAATTTAATTCATTAAATCTGCAAATGTATAGAAAATAAATTTGTTACTGTCTCCAAAAATATCTTTTTTTTGGTCCATATTCCATGAATTGCAGTTTTATCTAGTTGTCCAGGCTATAAATTTCTAGAAAGTAATTTATTCCAACTATCTCATCATAGTCAAATGAATCACTTTCTGAAAGTACCTGTCCTCACCATGCATCTTGTGAGGAGTAAAGAAAGGCTAACTGTTTTCTATCTTTCAGCTGCATTACCTTAATTGGAAATTACTCCTACACTTTGAGTGTAGGTAGTTTTATTCATGAACATATTTTTGTTTTTATTATTATTATTTTTTTTAAATAAAAGTCAGTTCTTCTCTGATTTATCTTTAGTGGAAACCTGATCAGAAACTATGCAAATTCTGCAAGCATGTTTGCTGTCTGGTATTGTGATAAGAAGGCAGTCTACCTAGAGATTGGAAAAAAATTGCCTATCTCTATTTCTCATAACATCTTATGTCATTAAAAGCTATACTAGAAGATAGACTCTATGAATATTATTAACTTAATAAGAACCATATAATCGTAGAATTGTAGAATTGCTCAGGTTGGAAAAGACCTTAAAGATCATCAAGTCCAACCGCAAAGAAATAAGTCACTGTCTCTTCAGACTCGTATTAAAATCCTATCACTAGCCTCAATGATGACTAATTTAACCTTAAACAAAATATGTAATCCAAATAATTTCTAATCAAAGTTACCTATATTCTAAGCAGGAAACAGATTTTTTTTTGCCCCTTTAAGTATGTATGAATTACAGTTGTTACAGTACAAAATGGAAAGGTAATCAGTTTGTTGCAATCTGTTATGTTTTCAGGGCTGTTTGCCCAAGTTTCTTTATTGGCAGTGAAATTCATACCATATATAATGCACACCATGATTGCAATAGAGAGTTATCTGCTGGAGAGCTCTGTGTCCTCATTGCAATGTTGATGTTCAGAAGGAACCAGCAAATTTTGTTCCATTGGAGGCAATTACTCTGAACTTTACTCTGGTGTATTTGAGTATGCACAGCAGAACAGTCCATACTGATGAAAAGCAGATTTGTGCCAAGAAGAAGCTCTCATGTACTCTAAGTGGCTACCAAAGCCATTCCTGTTTTAACTTTACCTTTCTGCAAAACTTTATGGATTGTTTTAATAGAGATGATATACTGCATCTGCTCTTTCTGTATGAGAACTAGCATAAATTCAGAAAATAGCAGACTGTAGTTGCACATACAATTTTGAGGAGTGGGTCCTAATAGTCATAGACCAGATCCATTTGTATCTTTAGTAAAGCTAGATGTAAGATAAAAATGGTGAAAATTTCAGGTAAAAGGCCAGGAAGAAGTTTCTATAGAGGTATAGAAGTGATTTTAACGAGGTGCCTAGACCCTGGAGTGTCTGTGCCACTCTATTCTCTGGGTGACGCTAAGTAGGTGGCTTGCAGCAATCTATTCACTCCTCTATCATTAAGTGTTTGGTCAAGAGCTGAGCACCTGTATAGGCAGAACAGTAAAGGTAACTTATTTATGTCCTCAAGCCCATGTATTTACACTCTTTTCCCCCATGCTTTAAAATTCACAGGTTGACTTATACTATTAGACATACAAGCACAAAGTGAGACTGGTAATTAAAATTTAAGTTAATTTCAGATATAGTTTTATGACACACTCAGCCCTAAAGAATCAGGAGTATCTAAGGGCTGAAAGATTGTGTCAGTATTTATTATAGCAACCTGTTTCTCCCTCTGATGCAGAAGTGGGAAGGCTGTCTTATTGAAATACTTTTCTTTTTGTTCTCTTTTTTTGTTATCTTTCTCTTTGCTATTCCTTTCCTTTCCTTTCCTTTCCTTTCCTTTCCTTTCCTTTCCTTTCCTTTCCTTTCCTTTCCTTTCCTTTCCTTTCCTTTCCTTTCCTTTCCTTTCCTTTCCTTTCCTTTCCTTTCCTTTCCTTTCCTTTCCTTTCCTTTCCTTTCCTTTCCTTTCCTTTCCATTTCTTTTCTTTGAAGGTTATAGGGCTCTGCAAAACAAACATTACAGTTTCATTGCATGCACTCTTTGGTCACAATGGGAGAGGTGGATGAGATAGGCTGTTTAGTTCAGAGGAGGGGAGGAAGGTGTGAGAAATTCATGTGGCTGAAGGACTTTATGGATATCTTTGTGAAAACTTCTAGTAAGCAGTAGAGGGTGCCAGGCAATAAGAAGCAACTTTCAGATACAAGAATCTTCTAAAATAATTTTAGTTGGCTTAAAGAGTAAAGATAAAATGAGGCATAAATGACAGTGGGAGAAGGTATATATTACAAGGGATGATGGAAGATCGAGTAAGAGAGATGCATCAATTTTCACTCATGTGGTTATAATTACAGTAACTATTCTGCAGTTAAATTATCATGATCTGGGGATATAAGCTATGTTTGATTTCTCTCTCCAGGCTTCCTAGAAATTGTATATTTAATGAACTTCAACACAGAGCTCTATCTCCAGTAAAGTGGTTCAAAGAGAGATGGAGTTCTTGCAAGTCACACAAAATTACTCTTTAATTTCTTAAAAAATAAAACAAACCAAGGAAATTTGATAATCGCTTATCTCTAATAATGCACAAGTAAGAGTGATCTTTGACATCTCAGAAGTGAAATTTTCTGCAATTTCAGATTAGCAAGTTTGGTAAACCAAAAACCTTGAAAATACTTGCAAAATTAAACATACATATGCATACCTTATCAAAACAGGAAGTTGCTACTTACCTGAGACTAAGGAACTGGGCTGATTTTCTGAGCTTGTTTTAAAGAAAGAAAGTGAGCCAAGAGGGCCAATGGCATCCTGGCCTGCATTAGAAATAGTGTGGTCAGCAGGATCAGAGAGGTAATCATCTCTCAGCACTGAAACGTGTCCAGAGAAGGGCAATGAAACTGGTGAGGGGTCTGGAGCACAAAATTTATGGGGGGCAGCTGAGGGATCTGGGATTGTTTAGTCTGGAGAAGAGGAGGCTCAGAGGAGACCTCACTGCACTCTACAACTTCCTGAAGGGAGGTTATGATGAGGAGAGGTTTGGCCTCTTCTCCCAGGCAACAAACAGGACCCGAGGAAATGGGCACAAGTTGTACTAGAGGAGGTTTAGGTTAGACATAAGGAAGAACTTTTTCTCTCAAAGAATGGTTAGACACTGGAATGGCCTGCTCAGGGAGGTGGTGGAGTCACCGTCCCTGGCGGTGTTCAAGAGGTGTCTGGATGAGGAGCTACGAGATATGGTTTAGAGGCTTGTGGTAGCAATGATAATGGGAGGACGGTTGGACTAGATGATCTTACAGGTCGTTCCCAACCTTGCAATTCTATGATTCTATGATTCTATGAATCTTGTCCTTGCTGGGAAGCTTGGCAGTAATTCAAAAAGATGCTGCAGTTTGTTGTTGGATGGTCCACTTTCCTCACCATAGGAAGGATGAAGGAAAATGCCTTTGAACTGGGAGATGGTAGATTTAGACTAGATATCAGGAAGAAATTTTTTACTGTGAGGGTGGTGAGACACAGGAACAGGTTGCCCGTAGAGGTTGTGGATGCTCCCTCACTGGAGGATTTGAAGATCAGGCTGGATGAGGCTTTGAGCAACCTGGAATGGAAGTTGGAACTAGATGATCTTAAATGTCCCTTCCAACCAGGCCATTCTATGATTCTATGATTCGGGACACATTCAAAGTTATTTCCAAATAGCAAAATACATACTCTTATGTTACAGAAAACAAATACATTTTAGTATTTTTGTCTAGCAAAAAAATTTACTCCTGTTTGTTCCTAATCAGTGATGTGATATGCATCTACTGGAGCAAACAACAATGCTTTGATTTGAGGTTAGTAGTTCAAGATTACTCCACAAAAACTGTGTTCTGCTCTGAGAGTTAGGCTGAGAAACAATAAATATTCCCTTGTTTCTTTGTTACTGAAGAAATTGTTTTTTTCCAGAGCAATACTCATTTTTCTTGATTGGCTGCCATGCCACTCTTTCCTTGCAGAGCTGATGGTTGTTGATTAAGCAGAATCAGCAGGATGCACTACCTCTTTCTCATACATCTGGCTGTTGATAGCTCAAATGATACCAACTAGGGTGTAGACTGAACCTCTTATTAGTAGGTGGTGCTCTGATAGAGCATGTTCGGTATGATTGCTCATTACTGTACTGTGCTAAGGTTTGATTCTGCTGAGTATTTAGTTTAAAGCATCTGAATTGAATTTTTCAATACTTTGATATGTGTATGATGGAGATATATATTTGTGTATAAAGAATACATAAAAAAATATCTTCAGAACATTTTTACAACAAAGACAGCAGAAAAAAGATTTAGACCAAGGATTTTCCAGGTTCTTCAAAACTAGACTTGAACTACAGCTGTGCGGAGATGCAATAGTTTAAAAAGGCTTTATGGCAATGTTTTCAAGAATTTATTGGGCACTTAATGCATGCAGTAAACATAATGTATAATTACATAAAGTCTGGTTTATAAAATAACAAGTTCAAGTTGGTGATTAAATACTCAGACACTTTATTTTTTTTTAAATCCATTAACAGCTGCTGAATTGCATGGCAAAATATATAAATGTGACTTCTACAAATAAACTGAATATTATCAATGCTATTTCAAGGGCTAACAGATTAATTTAACTTAGCTAGGCTTTAAAATGATGGAGCTGTGATTAGGTTTTTTTTTTTTTTTTTTTCAGTAAAACTAAAACACTGAATTATTCTATGATTCCTACTCCAATTAGATGAGGTTTGCTCTTCAAATTTCACTGAGATTCTTTCGGAATTATAGATGACATCCGTATTAATACTGGAAGAGTTCAACACGATTAATGTCATTACAACAAATGCTAAAGAGATTAATAGGGATTTGCTACTTGTTGCAAAGTGTAGAAGCCCTAGGGGCACTGTTGTTGAAGAACACTGGGGTGGCCTCATCTTGTCAGATCTTTTGGATTAGAGATATTAAATAAAAACATCTGTAAACTGCTGCAAGTCTTACATTCTTCCTTTCTGTTATAAATGACATTGCTAACTACTGCACTTTTGGGGCCCATTTAATTTAGCAGTTGCTTCAGAAAGCACTCCATAAAAAACATTTGTTGAATTAATTGTGATATTTCTAACACATTGTGCATTTAAAAGGTCATCACCACCTGTAAACTCTTTTCCCAGTTGACTTGTACAGGCAAAATGGGAATATTTTGTGTATCATTAAAATGAAAATTCTAGTAGTCTTA
Source organism: Chrysolophus pictus (assembly GCA_037305975.1). Taxonomy (NCBI): domain Eukaryota; kingdom Metazoa; phylum Chordata; class Aves; order Galliformes; family Phasianidae; genus Chrysolophus; species Chrysolophus pictus. The sequence continues at coordinate 36,473,563 of CM074578.1, forward strand.
ATGCTCTGGCTCATCATGTAGCACTCTGCAGACATGCCCACAGTGAAATTTGTTTCCAATTGATTTGTGCCTTCCTTCCAGCTTGCCTATTATAAATGGGGACTAAATATCCAAGACACAAATCTCTCACACTTAGTATTGCCTGTTTTTGACATTGCAGCTACTTGAGATAAGGGTTACTGAATTACAAAACTTATTGAACAAAAGTGCATATGGCTAAGTTTTGTAGGTAGCCACAGTCATTATTTTGGTAAGCATTCAAAGAGACCTTCTTATTGAATAAAAGGCAACTGACAAGGCAACTAGAGAGACAAAACTACCATCAGATTTTGTTGAAATTTCTGAGAGGAAATCCATAATTCCTTTTTTTTCTCTTTAGTGTACTGATTGATGCATGTGTGTAAGGAACAGAGAGTATTGAGATGCAAGTTTAAACCATTCTTACATGATTTGGGTGGGCTCCTTTTTGAAAAAGTACATTCTTTCATCATCTGCACAAGTGTGAGTGAAAGATGGCTACAATTTTTTTTTTTTTTACTGGGCCAGGTAAAGATGATTCTCCCGTCTTCCTCTACGATATATAGTCACACATAAAAGAGTACCTATTGTCTTAATCTCTGAATTTCATCCAAAGTACATTTGGTATTAATAATCTAACCACATCAAAACAATCTGGGTAAAAACATAGCCTTCTAAACTCTTCTGCACTACCAGGATCAAAGGTTCAATTAATATGGCCTTTCTGTGACTAATTTCTCTCTCTTTTTGTTGTTGTTGTTGTTGTTGATCTAGGTCAGGCCACTCCAAGAAATTCTTTCAGTTTTACATTTCTAAGTATAAAGTTTCTAAGCATAAAGCTGTGCTAAAAGACACTGGCATTACCATATAAGAATACCAGCCTGTTGTAGTTTTATGCAGATCCTACAGTTTGTATTACAGCTACATGCAGGGCAGATACAGCGAATACTAAATCTAGTTGTCTGTTCATTCTTTCTATGAAACCACACTGGAGATGACACAATAAATCCCCTTACAACCCCAGGAGCCTAGAAATGAGAATTATGACATATGGAGTACAAGTATAGTCTTTTATGGCACAGTAAACACACCATAAATCATATGTCTTTTAGTAAGAGTTTGTATAAGGTTATAAACAGTACTTTACCCTACAGGTGTGAATGATGACATATTGTTACCTCACTATTTGTGTGTAAATAAAACAAGTTGCAAGCAAAAACAGATTTTTAAAGCCCTGTTGTTGGAGTGTAAACAGAGTGAAATCATTTAAAATAAATATTTAAAAATAAAGGAATACATACCAAAGTAATGCATACTGTTCACAGACTGATTGGGGTAGGAATTGAATTATTGTATGAATTACTACAAGAGTTGGCAGGCTGCATCAAATCGTGTGTTAGGATAAGAGAAGCTTCAAAGTTCATAGGTGTAAGGGAAAACTTCTAGCTTTGAAACAAGAAAAGAGTTATTTTGGGATGAAGAGAATTCAGAACCAACCCCAGGGTCTCAGGTTAAGTCAGTTATCAGGGGATAATTGGAATTACTCATTTTAGTATCCTCTATATTGAGAATATTACATTCAGTGTTGATGTTTGGGACCTCAACCTTTACTGAGGAATACAGTGGATGAAGGGGATAACATAAGAAGTCAGGAGTCAGTATTACAGTAGACTATAAAGTAACAATATATCAGTGGCTGCAAAAGATCATTCAAGCTCTGGCTGTGTGAACCTGCGATATATATCAGTTTGTTTTAGTGTCAGCATGCTGACACATTACAAAACTTTGCTTCTGTTATTTGAGCAATATTCCATCATAAACAGATAGAAAGACCACATAAAGTATTTGTGCAGATGCTAAGTTTTTCATCCAGAATTGCAACTACTGTGCAATTAATTTATCAACTGTCCAGGTAGTGAACTCATGGAGAGCAGTATTATGAGTCTATGTAGATAATGTAACTTAATAAATTAATGGCTATTCATTTGATAAAGGCCGTATATATATATATATATATATATATATATATATATATGTACCTTTACATATATACCTATGTATTTATATTCCTTTATAAATAAAGGTAATAATATTAAAGGCCTTTTTTTTTTTTTTTTTTTTTCCCCCTTTAATATTTTGATCTAGATCCACTCTACTAATATGCAGCCTCTTTTTCTTGGAGGGCAGAATGAATCTACCCAGGACAATGCAGAGATCATCCACTCATTGCTGCTGGTAGTTAACAGTAGTCTGTGCAAAAGTATGTTGCAACAGTAGTGTGTTAATAGCAAATTTTTGGTGTACATGACACCCATACCTATTTATTCAGGAGCAGATCCTGGAAGCAAATTCACTGGCAGGGTACATATAAATGAAATAAAACCATTTTGTGACTTAAATATGATACGAAGAAGAAGAGTAAGAAGCTACATAGATTGAATAAGTGTATGCCTGAAGAAAACTATTTCTTCTTAGTGGATGAACATCTTTCCAGCGCAAATGAAGTCTCTGGAAGGTAACTTATCAGTGACTTGATATTTTTCCTCTCCAGAAGTAGGTATTAGGTGTATCCCTGCAGGTTCTTTTGCAGTCTCTGTCCCAAAACAAAGCTGCATCACACTGGCAGCAGAAATATTAATCCTCTTCAAAGTTCAGTGATTCTGAGCCCTGCATGTGTTCACATCAGTGGTGCAAGTTTTGTTTGTGGAGTTAGGTCATAAAACGCTTATTGAGCTATTAGCACTTGCTCCAAGTTCATATCGGTTCAAGAAGATGAATACTGTACTGGGGGACTTTAATATCACAAAACAGCATCAGGAGCACAATGACCAGAAAAGGAGGAGGAAGAATAGCAGAAGAGAAGATGGTGAATGGCCATAACATTCAGGTTGGAGAGGGGATAAAGAAAGGAACTGAAGCAGAAAATTAAACGGTCTGATACTGACTTTGAATAATAGCTACTGGTCTCTCTGAATCTTACTGCACTAGAAATGCACACATATTACCACTCCCCCGCTGTGATCAATTTTGTTAAGGTGCAAGTGTCTTCTCTGTCCCTATCTCTTTCTTTCCTTTTCCTTACATGAATATACACCCATAGGTTAGTATGGAAGATATAACTACTTAAAAGACTGTTCCAACATAAAAATTCTTTTTAAAATATGCATATTTCCTTCTCCTCCTTTCATTAACTCCTCCTGAAAAGTAATTCCTCTTGTGAGTCTTTCACTCATCAGAATCTAATTATTATTGCTATGCATTTAGGTTTGGCTGCCTGGGTCTTACTATCAGAGATGGTCTCATGGGAAATCAGACTTACTGAGATATTTGTTAGCACCGCCAGTTACCTCTCTAGGGGGAGGCACTTTTTTCTGCTTTCATTAACTCTTTTTCTGTTTTCCTGCTGACCACTCTTTAAACCCCCAAATCACTGTATTTCCATGCTGAGCTGAAGCAGCAAAATACCCAAGCCATGGATTTTGAATTGTAAAAATTATAGCTGGAAGACATCAATTAAGTTACCCTACCAGCATTGCAAGAGTGTATCCCACACTGTAGTTTTCTACTGCTTTGGTCAGTTTGATTTTAAAAACGTCAAGGCGTGGGGATTTTGCACTTCTTCTGTAAGACTTTTCAACAGTTTTTTATAGCTTACTGTCAATAAAATGACTTATTGTGTTTTTTTTAATTTATGTATTCTTCTGCATATTGCATTTGCACCACTCTTAAGTTACATACTTCTGAAAATATTTGCAATCACACATTCTTTCTTGATGGTTTCTTGACATTGTATGGGATTTGTTGTTCAGCATAAATAATAGATGTCTGCTATGGAACACATAAAACGTTCAGCCTTTCTTTCACGCATCTACCTGTCCATAGAATATTAAAAAATACTGATAAGAGATTTCCTACTTAACCCTTTGCAGAAATTGTAATCATTATTATCTAGAAAAGCTCATCTAAGTGAGGTGAACTGCTTCTGGGTAAAATGACCTTTCCTAGAGAAAATAATCTCATGTCTGTTATTTAATGAAATTTAAATACTTAAATCTTTTGCATTTAAGATATTTTTTTTTTTTGTGAAGCAAAATAAGAAAGATCTTATTGTCCTTTTTTCATTGCCCTTTTTTTTTTTTTTTTTTTTTTTTTTTTTTTTTTTTTTTTTTTAGGAAACAGCCTTAAGCTGAAGCAGTACTAGGATAGACTCAGGTTGGACATTAGAAAATTCTTCATCCCTTGGACCATTTTTGTGGCCCTTCTCTGATCGTGCTCCAGCAGGTCCATGTCTCTCTTGTACTGAGGACTGCACATCTGGATGGAGTACTCCAGGTGGGGTGTTACCAGCAGAGTAGAGGGGCAAGATCACCTTCTGCAACTTGCTGGCCATGCTTCCTTTGATTCAGTATACGGTTAACTTTCTGGGCTGCAAGGGTACACTGATGGCTCATGTCTATCTTCCCATCCACCATTAACTCCAGGTCCTCTTTGGCAAGGTTGCTCTCAATTCTTTCATCCCTCAGCTTGTATCGATAGCAGATGTTCCTTGACCAGATGCAAGACCTTGCATTTGGATTTGTTGAACCTCACGAAGTTCACATTGGACCACTGCTCAAGATTGTCTAGATCCTTCTGGATGGCATCCCATCCCTCTGGTCTGTCAATTGCACCCCACATCTTGGTGTCATCAGCAAACTTGCTGAGGGTGCTCTCAACCCCACTGTCAATGTAGTTGATGAAGATATTACAGTTATATTATATATATTGATTTATTAGGAAGATATTAAGATATAGTGGTGGCAGATGGACAGTTGGACTGAATGATATTGGAGGTCTTTTTCAATTTTGGTGATTCTATCTTTCTATGAAAACAGATTATTTCTCTCAGATTTATGCCTTTTATGTCTTATGTCAATTCACCAAAAGTAAAAGTGGGCCTCAGGCTGGGAAATCAAGTTAATCATTCAGAACTTTCAGATATTCAGCTGAAAAGTTTGACTTAAACATGATTAAGTTTTTGCCTAAATTAGTACTTCAGTATGTTTTCAGATGAAAACCATCATTTTTCACATTTCTCTTAAAACACAAGAGCAATTAAAACAAGCCAAAATGAAAGGAAAACATTGAGTTTTTTTAATTGATTTTGTTGTTGTTGTTGTCGTTTTTAAGTAATTCTAAGCAAAAATACTTGCCACAAAATCCCTTTCTTTTAGAGAAAGAAAAATGATTTTGTAAAAAATACTTTCAGCCATGCCTGAACCTGACACCTGCATATCCAGAGAAATCAGAAGAAACTTTGTATTACATTTAATGTTATGCTAAAACTGCGACAGTTTATGTTTCTTAAATATTTTTCTCACAATTTTTTTTTTTTTTTTTTTTTTCAAACTTCTAATGGGACAGATAAGGACCTGGAAAGAATATAAATGAGAATGCTTCAGAGGCAGGCTTGCTTTGTCATTTGTCACTGCCAAAATCTATCAGTAATATGGTATCATGAAAGACTAAGAAAAAAATTTAGTTGTACATTTAAGCATGATATTCAAGTAAGATTTGGAGCAATGCCACTAAAGAAAACTAATGCTTACTTTGTTAGTTGCTGTGAAACAAGAAAATGTAGACATGAAAGCATCATTTATCTTCTTTTTGCCCCCAGGGATTTCTTCCACTAGTCTGCTTGACTTTAAAATTTTCCAACTTTCTACATAAAATTACAGGCTTGTGAATGTTTCACCAGACTGAAGATTAAGACTGTTTCTTCCCCAACTTGAGACAGATACAGTGATCACTGCTTTCTGATTCCTTTCTGTTCCTTCTCAGTGTAAGGGCAGGATTCTCATGTTAGAAGGAATTTGCAAACGAACAGTGGTGGAGAGAGAATAAGAAAAGAGAAAGGGTCAGAGGGAGTTCAATTATTACTAGTTTTTCAGAGGCATAAATGATAGTTAACCATCCAACCACCCTCCTCCTTTTCATTTTCAACAGCTCTGTCATAATGGCAAAACCTAATCGAGTCTTTGGACTAATTCAGTTTCTGTAATTTAACATGGCTCATTGACTTGTGCCTATGGGATTTCCAAGTTGCCTCTCATCCAAGTGCTAAGCCAGCCCTGGAGTCCTTAACTTCAAGACAAGATCAGGTATACTCAGGTTGTATTGACTGAATCTTATAGAGTCCAGTGTTTTTTTTCTTATAAAATCAGGCCTTAAAAAAAATGAAGAATCATAATATCATGAAGACAGTTTCTTCATCTGGAGGATAGAGAGCACTTGCAAGAACACTGAAAAATAACATGCTTCACAGTTGACTGGATCAGTGTTAATATACCCTGGAGAAAGAGTTGATAGTATATTCATTTTCTTAAATCATTAAAAAAAAAAAAAAAAAGAACTTGAGGAAGCAAAAGAAATCAAAATATCAAAGGCCAAAACAAGAATCAGTGCTAATGTCAGAATCAAAATTCAGGACATTTAACTTTCAGTGTGAAGGCCGTGGCTCAGTCCATAAAAACTAATTAGTACTTTTCTAATTTCAGCACTATAGATCTGTTTGAGATCATTTTTGTCATGCTAGAGAGCATGAAGTTTAACAGTAAATGACTGACATCTTAATGAGAGATGAAATTACAATATTTTGGTCCAGATACATTAGAGAGTGTGAAGACCCAGGAGGTGTTGTACACCTTCAAATACTACTTATTATACCTCACTGTATTCATTTTGAGTTTCTCTGAACTTTACTCCAGAACATGTAGTAAAAATCATACAATCACAGAATCACAGAATCATTGAAATGGCTTGTTTTGGGAATACCTCTAGGAGCATCCTGTTCCAAGCCTCCTACCATGGGCAGGTTTGCCAGCCTCTAGATTGGGCTGACCAAGGCCCTATCATAGAATCACAAAAGCATAGAGTGGCCTGGGTTGAAAAGGAACACAATGATCGTCTAGTTTCAACCCCCTGCTATGTGCAGGGTCGCCAACCACCAGACCAGGCTGCCCAGAGCCACATCCAGCCTGGCCTTGAATGCCTCCAGGGATGGGACATCCACAGCATCCTTGAGCAACCTGTTCCAGTGTGTTGCCACCCTCTGAGTGAAAAACTTCCTCTTAATATCTAACCTAAACCACTCCTGTCTCAGTTTAGAACCATTGCCCTTTGTCTATCACTATCCACTCTTGTAAATAGCTGTTCCCCCTCCTGTTTATCTGCTCTCTTCAAGTATTGGAAGGCCACAATGAGGTCTCCCTGGAGCCTTCTCTTTACCAAGCTAAACAAGCCCAGTTTCCTCAACCTTTCCTCATAGGAGAAGTGCTCCAGCCCTCTGATCATCTTAGTGGCCCTCCTCTGGACCCATTCCAAGAGCTCCATATCCTTCCTGTACTGGGGCCCCCAGGCTTGGATTCAGTACTCCAGGTGGGGCCTCGCAAGAGCTGAGTAGATGGGGACAATCACCTCCTGCTCCCTGCTGGCCACCCCTTTTTTAATACAGCCCAGAACATAGTTGGCCTTCTGAGTTGCAACACATTACTGACTCATGTCCAGCTTCTCGTCCATGTGGACTCCCAAGTCCTCCTCTGCAGGATTGTTCTCAAGGAGATCTTCCCTCAGATCTTCTACCCAGCCTGGCCTTGAACACTTCCAGTGATGGGGCATCCACTGCTTTTTTTGGGCAGCTTGTGCCAGCACCTCTACATCCTTACTGAGTCCTGAGATTCCAGACCTGAACACAATACTTCAGATGGGGCCTCACAAGGGCAGAGGAGAGGGAGAGAACCACCTCCCTCTCCCTGCTGGCCACTTCTCTTTTGATGCAGCCCAGAATACTGTTGGTCTTCTTCAGTATACACTGGTGGCTCATGTTGATGTTTCTTACGGTGAAACAAATTTTTTTTTTTGACAGGTATATTTTTGATACTTGAAAATTTTAAAAGCATAAGCAGCAGACAAGCTTTCAACTTATCCCAATTAGTCTGCCTCTCCTGAATAATTTTGTCCTGCAGTGTCATCAGTAGCAAACACAATAATTACATTCCATAGCAAGTAGAATGTCCAATTGCTCCTTCACTTCTGTGGTAGACTAATGTACTTTATGCGCAGAGTGTGACATTTTCAGAGACACTGACTTAAGTTACCTACTTTCACCAACACAGTTTAAGCATGGCCGAAGTTTACTCTGAGTTACTGCAATTGCTAGTGAGGCATTGAAACAGGCTGCCTAGGGAAGTGGTGGAGTCATGGTCCCTGGAGGTTTTCAAGAAAAGGATGTGACACTGAGGGACATAGTTTAGAGGGCACGGTGGCAATGGGCTGACCTGATGATCTTACAGGTATTTTCCAACTTTAATGATTCTATGATTCTTTTATTATGTAAATTAGTAAATGACTTCAGTGCTTTCTTGACAATTTATATTACAAAATTCATGATCCAATTGAAATACGTTTTTCTAGCAGCAAGAGAGGTCCAATAGAAGGTAAAATATTTAAAAGGACAAATAAAGCATAGAAAACACAGTCCTATCTTTGTTTTTACCAATGATGAGGAAACTTGTTAGCCAGCCAAACAATTCTGTGTCAATGTCAGTATTTTTCATATTGTATAAAGCAATTTGTTGAAAATGTCAAGACTTCTTTATTCAGTTGTATTTGGTGATTCACTGGCTGCTGGCCTTTTTGAAAAGCTGATGCAGACCAATTAGAAAGTAATCCCTACATACCATGAAAAGCTGAGCTGGTGTAATCAGAACAGAAAGTCTGCATCATACTGACTCTTGACATAGTTAGGTGAGAAAACAGTTGTACCTTGTTTCAGATTTGAGACTTGACCCATGCTTTGTTCAGAGTCCAGAGATTCAGTTCCTCATGTCCAAGTATTTTGCTTTTGGAATTTCAATCCTTTGAATAACTTATGGAAACTCAGCAGGGAAATCCTTTTAGAAGTTCTTCTCAACAAGTACATTTCTATCACCTTCCAATTCCATTCCATGGGACCTTTACTTCTGGCATGTTGTAGATGTTTAGACTATTCTTCTCAGGCCTCATCTAAAACTTGTGACTACCACTACAAGTCCTACCTTTATTTAAATAAATACGGGTCTGGATTCTGTTTATATTGTTACTGTGTTTTTTTCTTTTTAAAATACATTGTGAAGGTTTGATTTTCTTTCCTTCTTTCCATTCCCTTCCTCCCCTTCTCCCCCTTTTTTTTTTCCTATTTTCCTTTTATTTTCCCCAGTTTTTTTCCTATTCTCTTTTTTCTCCATTTTTTAATGCTTTCTTCTTTCCTTTTCCCTTTTCTATTTCATTTTCTCTTTCCCTCTCCCCATTCCTCTTAGAAACAAAACAAAACAAAATAGAACTGTAGACATAATCTTCCAGATATTAACTCTGTCAGACTTTTCTCATTTTCCAACAAAATCTCTGAAGAAATCTGTTCTCAGAGGGAACAAACATAGCTAATCATTAGTAGAATGAAATGCACTCATTAACACCTGCGTCAATATGTACTTATTCTTCCAGAGCTTTTGTTTAACTCTCATGTTTGATACTTTCGTATTGGATATGTAAGATTCTTAACACTTAAATGTTTCTCATGTTCTTTGATGTAGCTGAAGTCTTCTTTTAAATTTTTGCATTATTTTTTTAGTTTGCTGACTGATCAGCATTTATTATTTATATTCACAGAGTGAAGGTGTTTTTTATAGTTTCCTTTCAAGAGAATGTCCTCTCAAAAAGAAACTTATTTTTGAGACTTTGTCTACCAGGATTTAAATAGCAGAATCATAGAAATTCTTGCTTTCACTTGTCATATAATCTCATTTCATTTTATATGTTTACTTCATTTTCTACACTTCAACACTGATAACTATGCTAAAGTACTATGTTTGTAATTCTGTCAGCAGTTTCTCTTTAAAAGAATAACTGATGATTTTTGTTTGTTTATTCATTTGTTTTGCTTGAAGAAATTCTGTCGCTTGCTTAGCCAGTTGTTAAGTGTCATAAGAGAAGGCAACTCTACAGATGACTGGTAAGATTTGTATTTTTGGTGGAATTTTTTGAAAGGGCTAAGTGAGATACCATTAATATGAATAAGTTCTATGTTCATGTTATTAAATTCTGTACAGAAGGAAAGCTGTCAAAGCCACAGAAAGAATGGTGCCAAAGAAAATGGACAGTTCTTTGTGGAGGAGTTTAAAATGAAAGACAGCTATTCAGGATGCGGGGCAGATAGCTAGTAGGGATAGTAAGTGCTGAGGGTTATCAGTATCAAATTGTAAAATCAATATCCTCTTACACCAGCTTCTTGGGGATGACACCAAGTGGGGCTTGATTTCTTAGCATCGTTTAAATATCACTGAGCTGAAATGCCAAGGGAGGCGCATGATAAATGCAGACTGTACTGCACAGAGGCAGGGCTTGTGTTTGGTTACCATGGCAACAGCAATAGAGCTATCTGTCTGCAGGCAAGGAGACAGGAAAAGACAAAAAGAAAAGTGGGAGACCTGATGTAAAGTAAGGTTGGATAGGACTATTTCAGATCATCTTATGTATGTAGACAAAATACATATTTGTATAGGGAAGCGGAGAGCAAAGAATCCATTGCTTCCTTCTTTCCTTTGCCAAGTTCAAATGGAAGTTACTGGTGGTGATATGAAGTTCTAATGATCTGAGAGAAGAATTAGCAGTCATTCAGCTCTGTACTCACGCCCTTCCAGCATCCCAGAAGCAGCACGACCAAACTTGTTTTCACAATGCTTTTTCTAGTTCTTCGTCCCTGTTCTGCCACTTGTCAGGGCAAGAGCAGTTCAGCCAGTCTTTTCTAGGCAATAAACATGGTAAAACTGAGAAGACATTGAGAAGTCTTTAGCCACTTCTGATGCTGTGTGTCTTCTTTAAGAGACTAAATACAGAATAAGTGCCTTAGTTTCATCTGAGACACACCTGTTTTTCTTCAGAGTGTCTGGCATGATGCTAAGCTTTGATGTTAGGAGAAAAACACTGTTGATAACACACTGATGTTTTTAGTTGTTGCTAAGAAGTGTTGCCCAAAGACAAGGTCATTTCAGTTTTCTTGGCTGCTACTAGTAAAGAGCTCGGAGGGAGCAGAATCAGAACAGCTGATTTACATTGGACAAAGGAATATTAAATACCATATGACATCATGCATAATGAGAGTTTTGAAGGGGGTGGGAGTTCATCTTGCTCCCTTCTGCTGCTCGGGGGTCTAGCTGGTCAGCAGGTAGTGGGCAGTTGCTTGTGCATCATTTTTATATACAATCATATGTATGTATATTTGTCATAATTATTATCCTTTTCCTTTTCTCTATATTAGTAAATAGTTTTATCTCAACCCACAACTTCTACTTTGTTTGTTTTTTTTCCAATTCTCTCCCTCACGCCACTGAGAAGGAGGAGGAAAAAGTGAAAGACTGTGTGGTGCTGATCCACTTGCTGGGTTAAACCACAATAATAGGGAAGTCAGGGTTGCAACTGAGATGAACAAAATAAGTGAGATGGAATAGAAAATAAACAAGTATTAGAAGAAGTAGAATGAAAAATTAAGTCAGGTTTTTTAAGAAACCTATAATGTTAATGAAACAAACTTTTTGGTGACGGTTCACAAATTTTTTTTTTTTGTAAAATCCTGTCTAATACCTGGTATTTGATTTGCACAAATGATGAGCAGTCTGTATAAAAAAGATGCTGAGAGGGTTATATACAGATCTTATAAAATGGAAGACAATGTTAAATCCTTGCAAAAACAATTTCCGCAGTGATTCAAATGGGCCACTTCAAATCTACAGATACTTCAATCTCTCCAAACCTTAGTATATCATTTGAGAACATAAGAAATGTTTCAATAGAGTGCTGTGAAAATGGATGTGTGACAGAGATGAGTTACACAAAAAAATCATGATGAAATTAATAATTCTATCTTCCAAATAGTGTTAAAATTGTGCATAATAAATAAGGCCTAGAGCTACACAGTGAAGAAAAAGGAGAAAACAAAATACTGAATTGTTGCTTATTAAATGAGCACTCTATCTTCTGTGTACCGAATGAAGTAGGATCCTCTGGGAAAAAAGGTATGTGACTATGTACATAATTAAAAGATTTATCATTATGTGTTCACATGAGGGAGACTGAAAAAGGCAACTCAAATTCAGTTTTTTATTTTTATTTTTAATTTTGAGTGTCTACTCACAAACTGTTTTGCAAGTCCTGGAAACTAAAACTTTAGGCTGGTTTATATGCTCATATATTCTCCAAATTATCTTTTGAGCTCTCACCAATTTCAGTCAAACTTGGCAAAATTTCATGGACAGTAAGGGAGATATTCAGTTTGAGATTAAATTTGTAAATGTAGATGCTTTGAGAGAGTAGATATCCAGTAGGTGGCTAAATTGTTGTTATCAGTGTAGATCTAGGCTCAATTCAGTTGCCTGCAGAAATGTTCAATAGCATTTTAAATATATTACGTATCCTACTTGTTTTTCTCCTGCCACTGCAGAAGAATGAGAAGCCTCCCATAGGTCTGTCAATGGTTTACAGGCTGGTTCGGTCTGGTTTTGTGACTAGTTGGGCGGGGGGACCCACAGATCCACAGATCCATGCCCCGGAAAGGGACCAAAAAAAAAAAAAAGAAAAAAAAAGAAAAAAAAGGAAAAGTGTAAAGAGATGAGCCTAAAAACAAAACAGCAACAATGATACAATGATCTGAGGAGAAACAAACTAATTTACTAAATAAGATATTGGAATGCAAGATAACACACTATAATACAATATAATACAACATAATTAGAATTGAAGCTAATAAATCAAATATAATGAATAGTTTCTAAAAATTGATAGGCCTTACTCCAGTGCTGAGGTAAGATGTGCAGTTGGGGCGAGCAGAAGGGAAGAGATAGATCTCATGACTTAGCCAAGTGTTTTTTCTCTTCTCTGAATACAAAGTCCTCTGAGGTATGTAGATCTTCTTCTCTTCTGGTACAGGTACCCAGAACTGGAGCATTAACTCTTTAACTCCCAGTACACTACATGATGTTATGATGTGGAATATTGATAACCAAACACCATAAAACCATGACCCACACAGTGGGACTGAGTATATTGCAAAGAATGATGGTGACCAATGAAATGTAGAGTACTGGTAGACACCTGATTGCACACAATCATAGTATAAGATAATTATATTAATGAATTCTAGTGAGTGAGACATTGTCCTTCTTTCAAATTGAATCACCAGAATCATTCCCTAGGCTTGACTCACTGAGTTGACAAGATCTCCACTGAAAAAAAATGAGATCTTTAGATACCTAAATGTGGAAATATAAATTTAAATGTTCTTGTATGAAACTGTATCCTATTCTATTAATATACCTTTCTGTGGGAAAAGAAGAGAAATCTCAACAATTATACATTCTACCTCAGCAAATCTCTTGCCAATTAGCACACTTACAGCAGCTGATCTCTTGGGGCAAAGTGGGACAACGAAAGACATTATGAACAAAAGATCTTGCAATTGAGTAAACAAGCTTGGTAGCTACTTGGGCCAGACGTAAACATGCACGAGATGCCTGGCTCCTACGTGTGACCAAGGGGTTGTTGCACGGGTATAAAAGGTTGCAGGCACATACAATAAAGGTCTTTGTCCTGCATCACCAACAGAGCCATGACTCTCCTGCCACAGGGCATGTAGCTTTTGAATTATAGTGATGCATGTTCTCTCTCATCTAGATAGAACACAAAAACTTTGGCAATTAGGTTGGGAGGAAACAGAGCTCTGAGAGGCGGTGGAGAAAACAGAGGACATCATCTGGTGATATGAGGCTCTGAGTAGAAGTCATTTTGTAAAGCCTTCCTAAAGGTGAATCTCTCCAATAAACTTTTTGAGAGTCATTACAATTTTTCTATGGCAAATTAAATAGTCAAGAGCACTTTACTGGATTCCATTGATGCCTCTGCACTTGTCCATTGTACATAGACAGGTTTCAGTTTCTCAAGTTATGACTGAAGTTGTTACACTGTAGAGTTCTTCAAATATCAACAAATAGACAAAAATAGAATCCACAAATTGAAAGATCTGAATACTGATCGTGAGCAATCTGTGGGATATTAGGCTTTATGTATACTTGTCATGGAATTAACTAGATCAATCCATGCCTATGACAGGGGGGCAGTAGGCCCTTGGGCCCCCAACTGGCCCCACAAAATGGGAAGGAAAAGGGAAAAGGAATAGGGAGATGGGAGCTGGGCTCAAGGAAGGAGAGAGTTGCTGAGAACAAATCAAACCTGAAAGGCTTGGTACGGCTAGGAAAGCACCCTCCAACACCCACTGCAAGGCACCCTCCAACACCGCCCCACCCAGAAGGGACAGAACCCATGACTTCCTCAACGTGCAGGGACAGGTACCCGGAATTGGAACATTAACACTTTAACTCCCAGTACGCTACATGATGTTATGATGTGGAATACCAAAAACCAAAAATCACAAAACCATGACAATACTGATCCTCACATTTTTTCTGAAGGTCTTTCTTGAAAACGAGAATGTTCTTTCACTGTCAAGAGTAGAAGGATACTCCTCTTTTGATTTCCTACTTCTTCTATTGACAGGCACTGCAAAGGCAAGGGCAGGATTCAGGATGGCACAGTCCACCAAGAAGAAACTACCTTTGGAATGGTTTCAAAATGTAGAATTGCACTGTATAGGCTGACAAAAGTCCTGCCATGACAGGCTAAGACCTGGTTTTCCTCACTGGAGAATCACAGTAACAGAGATAAAGGAAACAAAGAAATGCAAGTGTTGCATAAACTGAAGGACAGTGAGATGCTTAGACACCATCTAGAACATGAGCTGAGAACAAGCTCATCACAAGCACCACATTCATGTTTACCTGTTTTTAAAGGACTGAATACGGAATGTAAGAAATAGTATATAAGTTATCACCCACGTTTGGTGTGGACTCAGACTCACAGTTGGCCTGTATGCTGACAGCAGTGGATATCTCAATGCCAAATGCCAGGGAAGATGCAATTCAATTCGTGCTTCTTAAGCATAGTCATAAAACTCTGGAGAAAACTCAAATCAGAGGGTTATGTCTTACAGGAAATAGATGAGAGCAATAATTGTTCCTCCATGTTGTTTGGAGGAAGGTCTTAAAAAATCAGCTGATTGTAATTACATATCTAGCAGCAGTAGAGAAGAATAAGATAAACTTATTCTTTCTTTTTATTTCTTTTTCTATGCTTTCCTTTTTCAATTTTTCCCTCTTCCTCTTTTAAACTTGAATTATGTTTCTCATGATCAGGACTGATTAGTTCTGAAATCTGAAAGAAATCCCTAACACCCCTATACTGGTGCATTACACCCATTCTGTGCCATTATATCCACAGGAAATGTTACAATTCATCTTAATGTCTCTAAATTCCCATCCTCTTCATCCTTTATTTTTGACTACCTATCTTCATTCCTTTCAATGACTCTCACTGTAGAAATGACAAGGAGAACTTATATTTTGGTATACACCAATGTGGTTATGCCACCCATTTCCCATCTGTCTTGTTTTCTATTTTTTATCCGAAACTTAGTTTCTCATAATTTACTGCCTCACTTCTCCCACATATTTTACAAGGTTTTCTTTTTATGGATATACTTGTTTGTTGCTTACAACATTTTTTGCTCTTCTGTTCCATTTTCCTCCTGACCCACCACTGCCTGAGGATTCCACATGTGTCTGGTCTTTTCTCTGATATAGAAACTGTTGAATTAATGGGATTGTGTTTCAGATTATGCAACCATTAATTAGTGGTGCAGTATGGCTAGCTTCAAAAGGGTGTTGAGAAAATGATGCCATGTAAAGAATGAGCTGGATCCCAATTAGTCACCCCAATCTGCTACTGTCATCATAAACCAGGGTTTCAATTCATCCAGCTGCAGAGCCTGATTCAGAATCAAAGCTATGCTATTGTGAATTATTCCCTTTGGGAGAAAATTTAGACACTTGATTCTATTTTTCACTTGATTGGTCCCTTTCCAGCCTACATTACACCCCTGCTTGGATTGTCAATGAATTTCTAGTAGCAGCAGCAGCAGTCATTTTATGTAGCACATCCAATTGTGGGCCATGTATGAAATCTATACCTTTAATTTTTGTGTATAAGGATTTGCTATTTTTTCAGTAGACATTTTATAAACCTCAAAATGATGTTCACAAAGATGTTCACAGCCCACACCCCCACACTTCATTATAGATGTTTTATAATCAGTTGGGAGTCATGGCATTTATCAACTGCTGGAGGATAATACAGATTAGCACTTTTTAATGAATTATTTTCTGTACTGCTCATTTCCAGAATAGATAAACACAGTCAAGGACATCCCGCACCAGGAAGGAGCTAGACTGCTTTTTTGTTTGTTTGTTTGTTCTTTTTTGTTTGTTTGTTTTTTCTTCTTCTTTTTTTTTCCCCCCCTAAGTTTAATGATATTTAGTTGGATCCTTCTTTACTGTTCTGTTTCTGTTGTACCATACTACAAAGTCTGACAGAGGAATACTTGCCATGAAGCACAGGGGAGGCATTTTACTACCATACCCATGAAAGAAGAGATCATCAATAAAAGTATACACAAAGAGCTTCAGTTCCCTGGAGGGGTTGAATACAGTAGCTTGCCTTAGGTGGTCATCAGTCAAAGACGAGCACATTTTAGTTTGAACTATCAGAATGAAGTAGTTTGTGCTTGTAACTCATATAAACAAATTGAAGTGTATGAAATCTTAATGCTTTTGATTTTAAAATCCAGCTTTATTTTAAAACTTTAATTGTGTGAAATCTTCAATTTTTTCTAATTATTTTTAATTCAAGAAGAGCTTGAGAAAAAGCCAATTCAAGTTATTCAAGCTGATCGTCCAAACGCACAGATAATCTGGATGTGAAGCGGTATGTGTTAGGAGGTGGATATAACCTGAGGAAGGGAGAGTTTTGAAAATGGCCAGTTTTGAAAACAGGCCAGACCTGTCTGGGAGATGACATTTCTGTATTTTGTTTGTTTTCTGGAGTTAGAAAGAAATGCCAAGACAGATCTGAACTTGGAAATGTTTTCATCTAATTGATTGTTTTCTTTGAGTAGTTTATAAATTTAATGCTACACTAATTTAAAAAAATAACTGCTAAGTGTCAAAAAACTGGAGAGAATTAACATGGGAAAATGCTATCATTAATTAAACTGTTTAAGAAAAGACCTTACAAATAGATATAAAGTCATGTATTTTTATTTGCTTGTTACTTTGCCCAGTTAGGACTTACAGAAAATAATATTTAGGTTATATTAAGAATTATGTGGGAAAATATGTGAAAAGAGTTGTGATATATAAATAAAACACTAAGCATGAATCCATGCAATTTGGAACTAACTACAACTGTATTTTCTGAATGTGATGGAGACAACAGAATGTTAAAAAATTTTGAAAATCTAATCATCTTGTGTATTTTTCAGTACTTTTGTAGTGACAAATTATATATTCTTTTGTTTAATAAAGGCAAAAATATTCTACAACACTGAGAGATTTGCCTTTTATTCTAGTTTATTTTAAATATACCTGTTAAATTTTAAAATGTGTGGGGGCTTTTTTTGTTTGTTTGTTTGTTTGTTTTATTTTCTTTTAAAATAAAATTATAAGCCGCATTTGATGAAGATCTTATAAAACAGACTTCAGCCTTAAGCAAAATTTCACTCTCCATTTACTCAACATTTTCTACCAAGCAGTACACGACTGAGATTTAGAACACAACTAGGTATTTGATATTTGTGTGTATAGCAACACTGCAACAAGTCTCCTACAGCTTCAAATTGTATCCTTTTAAGTGTACTTCATGATTTGAAAAATATTTAAGTAATCACAGTTTCAAAGTTATCATCTGATAATGACTGGGAATTGGTGACCCAAGGGACTAATTCCAAACATTACTAGAAAATGACATTGCTCATGTCAGTATGGAAATGTCTTGGTGAATATAAACTGTAATATAAAAGCATTTGCAAGCAATTTGGCCATCTGCTGTTTCCTGTTGATATTGTTTAAGAATAAACTTGTATCTTCACAAAATGAGTCAATGTGCTAGCATCTGTGGTAAAAGTTTTTGATATCTCAGGAAAGCCTAGTCAAGTTGTGGGTTTTTTTTCTCTCTCAGAACTGAGCACTGTCTCATGATGATAATACAGGACTGGAATTCAAATCTTTCTGTGAAACGTTGCCCGCATAAGGAAGATGCTCTTCTCAGATTCAGATTACTTGAATGGAGAATCATAAAGTCATCCCTCTTATAACCATCCATTAGCTTTTCTTACTGACCAGTTGGAACTACACCAGAGGCTGTCAGGGCAAGAAAAGATATGTTTCTGAAGGGCAATTGAATAGGTCATACATGTTACTAACATATAATGGTTTACTGTCAGTGTGTTTCATTGCTGTATCTACTTTGTATCAGTCTATCTTTATTTTGTATCACAAGGCTGATAAATTCAGACTCATGTACTCCTATGGAATGCAAAAAGTATGGGATACAGGAAGACCAGAATCAAGATAATGCCATGCATCTAAAAGGTAGTTTTCATAATGTCCTTTTTCTGTGATCTGTCGTGACTGCAACATTATTTGATGCTTTGAGAAACAGAAAGCAAATGAGGACAGTTGTTTCTTGTCCTTCTTCAGACAGTTCACTTTCTACAAATTTAGTAATATTCTCACTTGCTGGAAGTCTCTAATTGCTTCTCTCCACCTTTATTTCAAGTTTGCTCTTAATATTGTGAAAACAAAACATGAAATGGAACAAATGTCATATGCAGAAAATTCCTCAAATGTAATTGGCACAATAATTCTATATGTTTCATGGTTTTACATTTGATCCTTGTTCTTACTTTTTAGGTAGACCTTAATTTCTCTTTCTGTGTATTAAGAAACTCCATTTTTCATTTGACTTTTATTTTGAAGTTCTGCCTAATTCAATAGTTAACATTACAGTGTATTGATTTTCAGGGTAAAACTCAGTGTACTTCAACACATGCTGTGTTGCTGAGTGCTTTCTATGAGAGATCCTAAACATGTGAAAATAACATATCATGGCTGTTTTTCTTTTCTTTTTCTACGCTATATTTGGAAGCTCATTCATGGCCCATTGGGAAAGGTTAGGACTATAATTAGACCTTTTTCTCTAGACATTTCAGCAATAGGATGCATGAAGGTTAGTAACAGTTTCCCTTTAATTGCTCCCCAGTGATTTTACTGTAAAGCTGTTAACTTCTGCACTGGGGACCCACAACCCACAGGCTCCTTGTGCTGACATTTGCAGCAGTGATTAGAATGTCATTGCTTTTCAAAATTCTGTTGTCATTCAGGAAGAAATCAAAATGCCTTTTACCTCATATTGCAATGAAACAAGCACTTATAGACACACATACTACTTTCACTATTGGAGCAGCATAGACCTTTGAAGCTGGATTTGTTCCGTATATTGCCTTGCTTTTCTACATGGTATCACTCTCTTGTTTTTTTTTTACTAATGGAAACAAAGGAAAACTTCTAATTCTGCACATACTATTAGATCTCAAGGGCAATTTTTCTATCAGTATGAAAAATAACTAAGTGAAATCAACAACAAAATAACTACTTATATGATTACATGTTGTTCCATGTTAATTCTCTCAGGTCTTTGACTATAACATGGTCCAATGTCAGCTCCTATCACATCAATTATTAGAGATCAGTACTCAAAATTTTAATAGGTCCTGAGACCAGCATAGTTCAAAACAAACAAACAAACAAACAAAAGCAAACAAATAAAAAGCAAAGGCTCCCATTATTCATTTTTACTATCTAGAGCCAGATTAAATAAAAAATATGCATTTTCAGAATTGTTTTCTAGGAAACTTATGCAGTGTTTGGCCACCCTCGTGGTAACAAAATCTTTCGCAGTCTGAACTCTCCTGATAGAGCTTTGTCTTGGTCCTTTGCAACATGTAATTAATCACTGGAAGAGGAGATTACTGCCTCCTTCTCCATTTCTCCTCCTCACCTTTTAGCCTCCTTTTCTCCAAACCAGACAACACAAATGCCTTCAGCTTTTTGTCATAAGATAGATGTAAATACAAATATATATGTTGGGGGCAGGAGTAGACTCATTGATTTTAATATGAGAAATCTACATAAAAAGTTATTTCAACAGGAGTGGAAGAATTCAGATCACAGTCATTCCTTCTGTTTTCCTTCTATTCAAAATGGAAGTGAAACAGGGACTTCCAGTTCCATTTATGAAAACAAATCAATGCATAAAAGATCATTAAATTAGATTGTTAAGTGTTTTCTGTGAATAATTGTAACTTAATGATCAAGTTAAGCAAAACAACTAGTACTTTCTTGTAAAGTATCAGGAATAAACCATACTCTTTACTTGAAATATCCCGTAGAAAGAGTGGCTACTCCACAAAGTAAAACCTGAAGGACATCTTTCTAAATGTCTTTGAGAAGTACAGAAGTTTGACTAATAAACTGATTTTATCAAGATAATTTAAGATTTCCATTCCTAAGTTATTAGGAATTACCAAAGTACAAATTCTGTAAATTTGACATTGAAATGCCTATGCAGAAAAGTTTAAGTTTGAGTTTATTTGTTTTCACATCAGTAAAAAGAGAGAGAGAAGGGGGACATAGTTAATGTTCAATGTGTCCTTGAAAAGGCCAAAAGGGAAATAACAACATCATCATAATAAATAGGGAAGGTAAAAGAGACCTCCTGCAGTGCTAGCTGACTGGCACATAAAGTATTGATGGTGCAAGGACAAAACTTCTAAGTGCTTCAAGATGAATGTTGAAATTATAAAAATAAGATAGGAAATGTAGAATGCTTGCTGCCAAATTAAAGTATCTCAGAGAACTTCTCTTCTCTAAAGAGACAAGAGACAACTTAGCCAACTTTCCAGAGATGTGGGTGTGAGATATCCTTCACATCCTTCATACTTCACGTGCTGTGAAGGATAACATAAAGTGTTAGGGCAGAAAATATGGCAAAATAGAGAAATACCTGTGGGTGGAATCCCATGCTCTAACAATAAATGTGTGGTACTATTGTACTACTGATTGATAGTAGTCAGTACACATTAAATAAGATGAGAGAAGCTGCAACTTTAGCAAAGTTGGTGATAGAGATTTAAACTATATACGTACTGACTGTATCAATGCCTTATCAGGGTAAGATGCAGGGAGAAAGTTACTAAATGCAAAAAATTATTGATTCCTGGAATATACTGTCTCAGGACCCACAAGGAAAGACGTTCTTCAATATCTTGAGGAACAGCATCTACACTACACAAAATAGTCAAGGTTCTATGCTTTCCTTCAATTACATCTCCCGTTATTATTGATGGAGGAGGGATAATGGTCTCATAGACCACAGTCTGTCACAGCAACTGATCTTTCATTCCAGTTCCCATTGGTCCAGTGGATATGGCTATTATAGTGAATTTAACAGTAAAAAGAAGCTGGTACCTGAGTCCTGGAACAACAATATCCAAAAATGTTATTAAGTTCGGGAGGGTAGCTCTTTTCTGTACATACAGAGGAGATAACAGTGTTCCAGAGATGCTGTCAGTAAGTAGACTGTATCAGCAAGAAAGAAAATTTGCCAGCTTCCATTGGGAATTTGGAAGTATTCAGCTGTATGGATGTGACCTGTGCAGTATCAGCTGAGTGAGGGTAAAGGGACAGGCCCTGGCCCATTTTCTATAATAATATAGACACGGATATACAGACTATACCACAAGTGCATCGAAATATGTCAGGGGAGACATGCAGCTATAAAGCTGCAGAATATGTATCTGAATAGTTACACTATGTATATATATATCAGAGAGCATTCTTGTTTGCCAAATGATCCTACTTAATAAAAAAAAAATGATGAAAAGTTTTCAAATCTTGAACCATTTTAAAAATGTTGTAGAAAAACAATTTTTGATATACAAAAAACTATGGAAAATCATTAGATACTTCACCAGTATCTTGTTTCTAATAACTTTTGTTCACTTTTCCATTTATTCACTAAATGAGGGAGTAATGGAGAACTATATTGCTAACTAAAAAAGAGAACTGTTCTCTGTGCATAATGAGGCAAGCAATGCACTTGCAGCCACTATAGAATCATAGAATCATAGAATTGCTCAGGTTGGAAAAGATCTTAAAGATCGTCTAGTCAAATGTCATGGAGTTATCTCTAGATCTGAGTTCATGACAGGGGCACAAGCCCAGAAGGAGATGAAAGAGAGAGGGGAAAACAAAACTACCCCATCTATTGCAGTGCGGCTGGCTCCAGCCCGTGACTAATGAGGCAAGGCACTTGCAGGCCATGCGGTTCAGAAGAGGAGGAGAGGGGGAAGGGTACGAAGATAGTAGATGGGTCTAAAAAAAAAAAACAGCAACAATCTGAGGAAGAACAGTAATTTACTAAATCCAACAAAATCAAACAAAATGAGAGAGAAAAGAGTGTCCAAAATATGAGGTCTTACGCTAGCAGACTGCAGGGGAAGCACATGCTTTTCTCCGTGGGAAATCGAGAGAATGAGTCTGCGAGAGAGAGAGGGACTGATGTCCTACCAGAACCTCCACCTTTCTTCCTCTGTGCACCAAGTCTCCGCTCTGAGAACCCAGAATGCTCAAAAAAGGCAGTCCACGGAAACAGAACATTAACACTTTAACTCCCACTGTTTTACATGATGTTCTGTTGTGAAATACCGACAACAAAAATCACAAAACCACAACATCTAACCACAACCTAACCAAACTACCTTAATGAACAATCCTCCACTAAATCATGTCCCTGAGCACCACATCAAATGGTTTTTAAACATATTCAGGGATGGTGACTCAACCACCTCCCTGGGGACCCTATTCCAAAGCTTATCAACCTTTTCTGTAAAGAAGTGTTTCCTGATATCCAACCTAAACTTACTCTGGTGCAACTTGAGGCCATTTCCCCTAATCCTGTCACCAGTAAGAAGAGACCAACCCTGCTCTCGCTGTAAGCACCTTTCAGATATTGGAAGAGAGCAATAACATCTCCCCCCAGCCTCCTCTTCCCCAGACTAAACAGCCTCATTTCTTTCAGCCTCTCCTTGTAGGGTATATTCTCCAAGCCCTTCACAAGCCTTGTCACCCTTCTTTGGACCTGCTTC
The DNA here is from genome assembly GCA_037305975.1 of Chrysolophus pictus. Taxonomy (NCBI): domain Eukaryota; kingdom Metazoa; phylum Chordata; class Aves; order Galliformes; family Phasianidae; genus Chrysolophus; species Chrysolophus pictus. Next base: position 36,496,802 of record CM074578.1, read on the forward strand.
AGCACCTCCATGTCCTTTCTGTATTGAGGTGCCCAAAACTGAACACAGTACTCAAGGTGGGGCCTCACCAGTGCCAATTGCTAAAATAATCCTAGATGCCTCTTCTTTTGTGATAGAACAGGGACAGATGGGCACCTCCAGAAAGCAATGCAACAAGCATTAAGATTCATGTGCTCATAAGGCATATTTTTCTTTGTTTATTTCTCTGTGGGCTACAAGGTCTAAAAGTACAAGCCAATGTTCCCTCATTTCTTTCCAAACTATAGCTAAGATCATTATCATAGGGGTGGTGTTTATTTTCAAACTGCAGTTTGAAGGAGAATTCCATTTGTAGCATATGCAAAGCACTGAGGTCTTAATTAGTCACACTGATTTAACTCCAGTTCCTGAAGTGAACACAAGCACATGTCTAATAATTTCATCATGTTCTCACTGTTTTAGCTAGCCCACTAGACATGCAAATAAAGTTCAATTCAATTTGGATATTCAGAACTGAATGTTTTTGTTAGTTTTTATCAGAACAAATGAACTCTTTTCCCAATTCTTTTCCTGACAGGGAGATATTAGAATGACTAGCAGACAAAAATTTATCACAGATGTGTAGAAATTGAAATTATATTCTATGTACAGTTAGGTATGTATTTGTTAGAGATAGTGATGTGCAGTGAATCATGTCCTTTAAGATTATAGCTTCTTTTTTTTTTCTCCTTCTTCTACTGTTCGGAATACATATATAGTTGTTCTCTGACTTTTTTTTCCAGATTTCTTTAAAACAGACAAACAAAAAAACCAACAAACATCTTTCCTTTAACTCTTCATATTCAGACCTTCTGCATCCTGGAATATTATTTAATACTTAGACATAGCTTTGCTTTCTCTGTGTGAATTAAATATGCAGACATCCACTGTGGAAATTCTTGAAAAACTAACTTCACAGTTTCATAATAAATATGATTTTGAATTTATTTTATGTGTGCATGCAAATTAACCTAAATTTCAGAAAAATAGTGAACTATATAAGATGAAATGTGAACAAGACTTCTGGGGACTTTTTTTCCAACAGAGCTTAGCTTGAAGTGATAAGTTTAAAAGCTTTGCAACACGTACTTTTCATCAAGAAGACCACCAAGACTCTGTCAGAGTTCTTATTATGATGTAAACTCATTTGAAACCTGTAGTCTGTACAATATTGTATATGATGGGCATAACAGGGGGTGCAGATGTTTATATTAATTTGCTACGGATATTGTTTATTTGATTGATAAAATCTTCGGGGATCCTAAGGCTATATTTGTTCTACAAGGATAGGCAGTCCTGTGGCATATTCATATCCTTAAAACAAAAGGAACAAATCATGTCATATCAATAAAAACTCTCAAAATCCAGATTTGGGTGTACATAGTCAAACTAGCATGGACTCTGAATCATACTAACTCCTGAACAGTGCCTGTAGAGAGACACTCCTCAGTACTGGCCAAAAGTGCACCTGGGCCTTTCTAACAATTTAACTATATACAAAACTAAATCACAGTGCATAGGATTGTGCACTGGCACTTCTTGATTTACTGTTCCAGACAAAACTCTATTGCAATTTTCATTACACAGATTGTCATTTACTCCTTCTTCCTTTCATTCATTTCTGAAATGAGTGCTGATCAACAGTAAGAAAGATAGATGGGGAAAATTTGGGTGAGGATTACATAGGATGGTCAGCCCACATAGCTGTAAAATTTCTAACAGCTTTCATCTGCAGACACTAATTCTGAGGTGACCACAGACTACAAACCAGACATTGGTTTTCCAACAGGGCTAAAGGCAATAACAGATGCCCCAGTTCCTGGCCATGACAAAACTGGAACTGTTTAGGAAATACAAAAATCATTTAATGCACCCCATTGAGCAGTCAGTAGGTGGCAACACCTTTCCATGGCTATCACCTTGAGTAGGTTTATAATCACATTATAGATGTCAGAAGTATTATAGCCAATTAACAATCCTCTATGCCCCCCACAGCTCCTCTCACTTTCATGTTGAGGTGTTTCTTAGCATGAGCAGTTCTGACAAAGCTCTAACCAATGCATGAGCCTCTGGAGCCACGATAATGTATTATGCCAATAGGACTGCTATGCTTAGGTACTGGATTATTACATTATTGATGAAAATTATTTTTTGCACAGCAGGTACTTTTTCTAAATGAAATAATTCTCTTGGTTTAATTTTTTTCCCAAGATGCCTAAAGGCAAAACTGCACATTATTGACTAATGATGTGAAACATTTCAGTTAAACCCCTAGATCCTCAGTCCCAAGAACATAAACAAAAGAACTTGATTTTTGTTTGCTTATTTATTTTGGTGTTCTTTCATGTCTGTGTGTTTTTATTTTTTGCTACCTTTTGCCTTTATTTTGTTGAATTCTTACTGTGTATATTAGAAGTAAGCAACATATATTTAGCTCTTTATATTTTAAATTTTTTACTTGCAGTTAGATGAAAATATGTTTAGAGTTTTTTCTCCCAAGTGCAAAGAACAATTCTGGAATTGTGCAAGTCTAAAGAGAAAGTACGAAAAAATCTTCATGATAAAAGACAGGGCAGCACTGTTAAAATAGAACTACATTGGTAATTCAAAAAATCATTAATCCTATTTCTAATACAAGTTTTCATACTAGTTTAAGCTGTGGTTATCTTCCTTTGCAGGAAAGAAATACAGCAAAGAACATATCCAAAGTACATTAGCATTCTCTTCTCTTTCCTTCCTTCAGACACTGGCTAATTTTGTGAAGGGTTGGACTAAAGTATACCAAAGTTTTTACTCATAATAGTCATTGTGAAAAAGTATGACCCATCACACTTTCAGTACACGAGAAGTAATGTCTCTGTATGACAATTTTATATGAACCCATATTAAAGTTCAGGAAAAAAAGATTTGTAAAACCACTATACAGTTCTTCTGTTCCTATCTGATTCTACTGTCTAATATATATAAGTGCAGAAATGGTTACACATATTTTGTTTAGTTGCATTGAATTTCCTGACAGTATGTGTTAGCTCTATCCCTCAGATATGCTAAAGATTACTGGATGAGATATAAGAGTTTACCAAAATAGCTGACAAAATGGTTCCTTATACGTTTAATCCCTATGAATTCCAGCTGGATTAAGTCCACATTTACATTTAAATACAAATTTCAGCTGCAAACAGATATGAACTGTTTTCATTTGTGCAAAAAAAAAAAATAAATAAATAAAATAAAATAAAATTCAAGAGTGCAAGAGAGATCAACTAAAAGTGAGAACGGTGTTGCACTTGAGTGAGTGTACCTTGCCAAGAGGCAGTTATAGCACTTCAAATATGAGCTGGCAGTTCCACAGATAGGCTGCAAACTGTATGTCTAGTCACTGTCACTTAGAGATCTCAGCACCTTATTTGGGATTATGGTGTGGACAACCATCTAAGAAAATAACTCCTGCATCAGTTCACCCCTACAATTACAGAATCACAGAATCACAGAATCATAGGGGTTGGAAGGGACCTCCAGAGATCGTTGAGTCCAACCCCCCTGCCAAAGCAGGTTCCCTACACCACGTCGCTCAAGTAGGTGTCCAAGTGAGTCTTGAATACCTCTAGAGAAGGAGACTCCACAACCTCCCTGGGCAGCCCGTTCCAGTGCTCCGTCACCCTCACCGTGAAGAAGTTCTTGCACACATTTGTGCAGAACTTCCTATGCTGCAGTTTCTGGCCATTTCCCCTTGTCCTGTCTCCACACACTGCTGAAAACAGTCTGGCCTCACCACTCTGCTCCCCACACCTTAGATATTTATAGACCTGGATCAGGTCCCCTCTCAGTCTTCTTTTCTCAAGGCTAAACAGACCCAGTTCACTTAGCCTTTCTTCATAGGGGAGATGTTCCAGGCCCTTCACCAACTTTGTGGCCCTCCACTGGACTCTCTACAAGAGATCCCTGTCTTTTTTGTACTGGGGAGCCCAGAACTGGACACAGCACTCCAGATGAGGCCTCACCAGGGCGGAGTAGAGGGGGAGGATCACCTCCCTGGACCTGCTGGCCATGCTTTTTTTAATGCACCCCAGAATGCCATTGGCCTTTTTGGCCACAAGGGCCCACTGCTGGCTCATGGCCAACTTGTCGTCCACCAGGACACCCAGGTCCCTCTCTGCAGAGCTCCTCTCCAGCAGGTCATCCCCCAACCTGTACCAGTGCACGCAATTATTCCTTCCCAGATGCAAGACTACACTTGCTTCTGTTAAACCTCATCTGGTTTCTTACTGCCCAGCTTTCTAGCCTGTCCAGGTCTTGCTGAATGGCAGCACAGACTTCAGGTGTGTCAGCCAATCCTCCCAACTTCATATAATCAGCAAACTTGCTGAGGGTGGCTGCTATCCCCTCATCAAGGTCATTGATGAAGATGTTGAACAAGACCAGACCCAGCACCGACCCCTGAGGAACACCGCTGGTTACAGGTCTCCAGCCAGACTCCGCACTGCCAACGATAACCCTCTGTGATCTACCAGTCAGCCAATTCTCAACCCACCTCACTGTCCACTCATCTATCCCACACTTCCTCAGCTTTGTTATAAGGATGTCATGGGAAAGAGTATCAAACGCCTTGATGAAATCAAGGTAGACTACACCCACTACTCAATTACCATGTTAATACTGAATGTGAAAAGGTTATGAAGGATATGAACTTTCCTTTAACAAAATACTTGCAAAAGTAATCCTCAATGCAGATATTTTAAGAAGAAAAAATGGAAAATACATGATGGAGAGAACTGGGCATATATGATGAAATTATTCTGAAACTGCTGTTTTTAGGAGATACTTTATCTCAGCTATGTTTGACTGTGATGTGGGATCAGAATGTGGTTGTTGTTTATATAATAAAACTGAATTCTAATTTCTGGTTTCCATGGCCAGACACAACCAGATCAGTTCACATTCTCAGTGGTATTAGAAGCTTTAGCTCATTTGTATTCCTACCATAGACTCTTGTCCTCAGTTTGGAAGCATAATGCCTTGATTAGAAAAGTTTGCTCCTTGACTTCTGAAGTGCTGAACAGCACTAATGCTTGTATTAAATTTCACATATAAAAGAAGGCCTTGCAGTTGTAAGGAATGAGTAAGTGTACAGCTAGTCAGAACAATTATGTAGCACTGGAGGCAATATTTGCTTCTTGTTTGTATATATCTAGCTGGAGAGCCCTTATCAAAGACTACTTCACTGAATCTGAAAAGGTTAGGGGATTTTTGGGAGGTTATCTCACACAGCTTCTTCATATCGCCTTAGGTTGTTTAATTCACAGCCATAAAGGACAAATAAGCTATGGAAGGAAAAGATTACAGTGTCCCTGCTAGCTCTAAACAGTGTGTATTTGATTTATTCAGCCCTCCTACTTTTATTTGAGGTGGAAATCTTATCCAAAGGCTGCTGACTCTCTCTGTATTCCAGATGTTGCAATATCAGTTGCATTTATCTTATCTCCCTTTTCCTATCTCTCAAGTTTATGAAAAATTAGAGCCCTCATACAATCAAAATGTCATTCCCCCCTCCTTTCTAGGCAAGTCTGACTTTTGATTATGAGTATGCAGTCATGTGTAAACCTCATATTGAACCTAATCAATGTGAGTGCTTAACGATTGTGGAAGCTGCTGCATGATGTTATACTAAAATTTTATTGAAAAACTCTATCTGTTAGGAAAACTTTTTTTCCTTTTAAATGAAGTGTTCTAACATATTATAGTAGACTTGAATACTAATGTAAGTGACAATGTTATGATGGAGAGATTTTTAACTGTGGCTTACTGGTCTGAATCTACCCTGGTTCACTTATGATCAAAAGATGATATATGATTCCCCTCGGTAGAATTTACTGGTTCTTAATAATCAAATAGATTATGTGTTTTGATTTTGGTGGTAGAGGGATTACAGCTCTATTAGCTGTCTTAGAAATTCTTGTATTCTTGCTCAGCTCAGAAAGACTAACTAGTAAGGACAGAAAGGAGTTAACTCTCCAAGAGTATTTATTTTCGTTTTTCTACCTATGTGTGAAAATCTAAGAATTAGAGTATTTCACTATCACTTTTTATAAACTGTAGAGGCATTTATTCTAGGAGAGGGAGAGGTAATGGCAAACTCTTTCAATTTAAAAAAATCATGAAAAATGCTATTTGTCACTAGAAGATACAGTTATATCTTTGGAAACTCACAGCAGTACAATGTTCTCTGAGTTGAATTCACCAATCTTAGGATCACAGCCCAAATTTTAAAGAATCATTGTTTAACAGGATAAACAGACAAAAAAAATTGTATTTCTCAATACAGATTAATATTGCATATTAAGAAAATTGAAAACACTAACTGCACGTGGTTTTTCCATCAAACTATTAGGAAAAAGAGCATTTGGTCTTTTCTGTCTCACTCTTTCCTCTTTCCCATTTTTGTCTGCTTTCCAGGTCAATTTATTTCTTCTATCATTACAGAAACTTTTCAGTTTTCATTTTTTCCATTACATCAATTACTATGATGGCAGAGCGTTGACCTCCTAACCTGATCACTTTTAAAACAGTCTTTGAGGAATAGGCCAGTTCTTTAACCTCACCTTGTCAACTAGGTTGTTCACATTGGTCACTCTTAATAGATATACAAGACTGTTTTCAAGGCAGTAAATCAGATTTGTTTGGCTTCTCAACCACTTCATTATACACTTTAATTTGGGTGGAGCCTAAGAAGTACTACATGACAAAAGGGCAGAATGGTTTTTATGTTGAATTTTATTTAAATATTTTCAATTGTGCTGCATCTGAGTATTTGGACCATTGTTTCAGTGTCTTCTGCACAAGTTCAAAGCACTGTCTGACTCTTCCACCAGTGATGTATGCTTCAGACCTTGTCACTGGAATAGCTCACTTACAGCCTTCTGAATGTAACAGGAAATTAGATGAAATGTTATATTTTAGATTTGTCTAAATCAAATATAATACTCTGACTGATGTAATGGCAACAGCCTATTCTGATCAGAGATCTTTAGAAGTTGGTGCTGACCTGATGGATACATAATCTGTACCCTTTTCAGTCTCTATTTAATATCTTTGCGTAAGTACACCTGTTTTTTTCCTGTCAATTAACTAGGCATATGAGATAAGAAAATATGGTATCTCTCAGGCAGGTTCAGCTGATGGAAAATCTGAAAAGATAAATTAATTTGATTCTTAATGGTAGTCCAGTTAGGTGTACAGTTTGATCAGAATGTTCTCTCCAAAGGAAGAACTCTGACAGGTTTCCCAAGAAGAAACACCTCAATTTAATTGTCACTGCCCCTCTAAATGTGACGCTACCTGCTTCAGGCCTTCTGATCTTTATGTCTTCTTGAGAAACTTTCTCATGTCCCTGATCTCTGTCCTCCTGATGTGGATCTTAGCAGTTTTGCCTTCCAAGATGTATGGGAGGTACTCTTCTCCTTCCCATAATGGGTATAAACATTTCCTATTCTTAAACTGAGGAATGAAGCAGAAGGCATAATGTATCTTCAAGGGAAGGAACATAGGGATAGGATCGATTTCTTTCCAGGAACTAATTAAATGACTGAATCTATGTGGTTCTAACTATGAATATCCCAGCTTTTAATTGATTTAGATTTTTGAGAGTTTTGTGCTCATTTCTGTATTATAGTCATTATTTTCATGTAATACTTAATTATCACCCCATTACAGGTGCAATGATTAAGCTAAAAAATTACAGTGGTGTCACAAATTGTATGATATGGCAAATCTTGACCTTTAAATGGCACTCATTTTAAGAGTTTGTAATTTGAAAATAATGTGAATGCTGAAATTCAGAAGAAACTAGATTAAAAAATTTAGTTTAAAGATCATAGTCTTTTTTCCTTTTCCATTTTTGCTTTGTTTGCTGAATCTATTTTATTGCCAGTATTTACTGATGAACGGGCTTTTGAAGTTCCTTTTTCCTATCTTATAGAATATTAATTAATGAAAATGAGTATGTAGACCTGTAGCTTATATTAAATCATTTAACCTGTGTTGTGGGAGCATATTCTATTCTAAATGCATGCATGTAACTTATAATGACATTAAAAGGAGTTGCAGGCAGTTCCTGATTGGAGAGTAGATGATACAGCTGTTGAATAAGTTACTCATTATGTCTTTCAAATGCATGAAATTCTTCAAAAGGTTTTTGAAAGAAAAGAGTCAAGAACACAGAAGAAAAAATAACATTTTTATTCAAAAGAAGTGAGGCATTCTTCTGGGGCGGATACCTTGTCTGACAGTATTAAATATATGCACCAGCCGATATTTCAAAACAATGCAAAGTCACAAGCTACTTGTTTAAATGCTCAATCTAGAACAGAGTTTTGTGGATAATATAAGTTTTATGTCCTAATTTGTAGGAAATTAGTTGTCGCAGTGATCTGAAAAGTGATGACTACCATGATAACAACGATAAATGAATTGAGGACTTGATGAATGTACTTAGCCTAGTGGACGTTACTGATGGTGCTCCTAAAAGATTTGCCTTATTGGTGACAAATTGAAGATGATCTGTAAAGATAAAATACAGATCCTGTTAACCAGAGTTGCTACTCACATAGGACTAGATCAAATAATGTGTTAGTTGCTTTATTAGCTCCAAAGTAGCAGTGCTTTATGTACTAGCCAGTGCATCTACTTCTGATGCAATTTGTTAGTGACCCATAAGAGTAACTTGCAAGTACAAATAATTCTGTATATATTATATGATATTTAAGTCTTTAACAGTGAAGATAAACTTTTAATGCCAGGTCTCAGGAGAAATGCCTCTGAATATTTGCACGACAGTTAGGTCATAGTGTACTTCTAGGCTTGTTAGGCTAATGATGCACTTTCTGTAAAAGCTGAGTAATCATTTAATATACAACTTATTAGAAAGGAGAATCATTTTGACTCTCCTGTCTGAGATCAATAAGGAATGTCAAAATAAACATGAGGCAATAAAAAAACACTTTGCGGACTGTTTTTCATTTGAAAGCACTTCTTTGGAGCTGCTTGCCTTTCAGTTGGAGGGCCCAGCAGTGTTTTCTGGCTTAAAACTTGGACTGGAAAATAACGTTTCTGGATTGATGCAGTTTGGGTGAAGATGATAATACTGTATCCTGTAAAGGCAAGATACAAGCTGGCACTTCCCTACTTCCTCTCATCTGCTGATTTAAACTTGCAAAGCCTGGCAGACAGAAACAAAAGAGTTCCTGCTGAGACCCCTGAAGACAGAAGCTGTCACTCCAGAAGAGCAGCCTCTCCCGCTCTGTACTAAGTAAGTAAGAGTACATTGTAATCATGCTCTCATGGTCATCAGCTGACCACCACAACCTTGGATGACTCACCACTATTGAAGACCAGCACCTGACACCAAGACATTGCTGGACTGAGTGGTAAATCACTTTGCTGTTTTTATGCATCTGTCTGTCTGTCTGTCTGTCCCCATTTTCTACCTGTTTTCTTTATCTTCTTTTAATCATTTACTCTTTGCAGTAACCACTGCCTAATATTATCTTACCTGTAACACTTATTAATTGTAATTAGCAAATTAAATTTACCTTTAGAGTATTAGTTGTTGTTAAGAAAGTTCTCAGTGAATTGATGTGTATTATGCTTCTGAGCCTTGGATGGCTCCATCATGGTAGTGACCCTTGCTAACTAGGAGATGGGAGACTCAGGGGATAAGAAAAAGATTCACCTCCCTCAAAACCCACTGAGTGGGACAAGACACTCTCCCTTATTGTATGATACCATACAGTCAATAACAAAAGGCCACAATAGAAAGAAAAGAGGCCAAGGAGTTCCCTAACTTCATTTATTTTCAAGCTTTTCTGTTTGAAGATAGTAGAGAAAAATGATGTGTTCCTGTCAAATTACTCACTGTTTTAAGGTGTTTATAACCAAAATATTCCTTGATAACAGTTAGTATTAGTCACTAGTTTGGGAAGCAAACAGGAAATAAATTGATGATTTAAACCTTTTTTTTTTTTTTTTTTTGCTTGAATGTTCACACTGTAAAAAGCAATAAATCTTCTAGTACCTTTTGGCAATATTCCGCTGAAATCAAGGATTGTACAAGCCCTTAAGTCTGAATGGCCCTTTTAACTTCACCCTCTCACTGTATAATGGGTGGATAAAGAAGTGTGAGGAGCTTACGTTATCTGTATCCCTATTGGGACTGTTTTTGGTAGCTGCAGCTGTCAGTATGACCTTTTTTTTTTGTTGTTGAATTAAATTAGGCTAAACCCATGTTTTTCAAAGTCTAGCTTTTCTTTATTCAGTATTTGTCTGAGCACAGAGGTGATTTTTGCATATTACATTTTAACAGCTAATTTTTAATACAATTAATTTTTAACAAAAGCTGGGGAGAGAGGTCAGAATATGGAAAGGACAGGTTAAAGAATATTAAATATCTTAGATGTAGTCAAGTTGTCAGGATATGATGAAATTAGCTAAGCCAGAATTGTCTCTGAACCATTAGTAATCATGTTCAAAAACTCTAGGAGGACAAGCAGAGTTCTACAAGACTTAAGAAGGACAAGAATAACAGTGTTTTATAAAAAAGGATGAAAAAAAAGACAAAAATGAAAAATACTTGTACTATAGAAAAGCAAACATTTTATGAAAACCCATACTCTGGATATGCTAAGAACAAGTGTGCTCAAAACTTTCCATATTAAATCCTGAAGGGTGTAACTATGAGACATGAGATGGAGGCTAATGTAATCTATTAGCAAGTTTTTTTGACATAGTGAGAATATTCTAATTCTGAAAGTAAGAAAATGTAGTCCAGGAAAGGTAAATAAAGTGTAGCTACATTAATGATTTCTTACTGAATTAGGAGGAAAAAAATATTTTTAACAAGTTGTATGAATGTGATGTTATTCAATATTTGGATTTACCAGCTATGTGAAAAAAATACACATTAGAAATATTGACAGTTGGATGAACATTTTCTAAACTAGAGACTTTTGAGGGTGGAATTGAAATTGGAGATGGTCATAGCAAAAAAAGAACCATCCTAAGCATCCCTAAAGAAAATATTTGGAGATCAGTTTGAGCTAGTGTACGTAGGAGCCATATCTCTGTAGCAAAATTATAAAATGACCCTACATAAAATGTGTGGTGTAATAAAGTACATAACAAGTTGATATCATGAAATATTAAAAATAAGTATCATCTTGTCATTTATTTACCACTGTGCAGTACATAATACATGGCAGGTAGTTTTTTCATTTCCCTTAAAATGTATTAAGTCTATTCTTTTTTGTATTTTATTTTGGCACTGCAAGTTAGAAGATTATAATTAAAACAGAAAGTTTAAAAAAAAAAAAAAAACATACGAAATATATGGAGGTTTAGAAAACACGGCCTCTGAGAAATGTTGGGAATAACAATAGATCATGTCTTCTGTAGAGAAGAGAAGAATGACTTCCAATACACAGAAAGTGATTATACACATAGAAGTGGTCTTTTTTTCCTGTAAAAAATAATGCCTCAAGCATTGTGATTTAAGGAGAAAGTAGAAATCCTTATTACAGGTTTCTAAAATCAGGCTGTATATACGTGTTTTTGATCCTACCACACACTAGGTAGATTAGCTATGTGGCTTTAGAAATTTGTCCATGTTATTGTTTTTTTTGTAATTTATCCATTCATGTTCTGCTGTGCACTGATACGTTTTCTTGGAAAAGATTATTCCTGTTATACATAAGAATAGTAAGAACATTTCCCATTCAGTTTAGTTACTGTAACAGTTACATTTCTATCTTTGTAGCACCCAAATTTCAAAATACTCACCAACACATTTAAAATTATATCAAAATATGGTGTATGAGCAATATTTTCTATGAGTTTTGTTTCTATAGTATATAACTAATCTGAACAAAACAGTTTTCTGTTCCAAAAGGCTATCCTGCTGTCTCTGGAATTAAGTGGGTGAGTATTAAATATCACTCCTTAATTAGGCAGAATACTATGGCCAGAATTATTCTTTTTGCTCATTTCTCTTATTCCTTATTGCAAAGGAGATGATCCAGACTCCTTAATCTATGCTGGTGAGACCTCGGAGTACTGTGTTCAGATGTGGAGCCCTCAGCATAGGAGAGATTTGGATCTGCTGGAGCTTATCAAGAGGAACACCAAAAAAAGTGATACAAAGGATAGAACACATCCTCTACGAAGGCAGGCTGAGAGAGCTGGGGTTGTTCAGCCTGGAGAAGAGAGGCTCCAGGGAGGCCTGATAGCACCTTTCAATATCAAAAGATAAGGTAAAAGAAAGAAGGAGACAGACACTTTAGCAGAGTCTGCTGTGATAGGGCAAGGGGAAATTGTTTCAAACTAAAAGAGGGAGGTTTAGATCTCAGATATGAGGAAAAAATTATTTATGATAGGGGTAGTGAAACACTGGAACAGGTTGCCTAGAGAGGTGGTGGATGATCCATTCCTGCAGACATTCAAGGTCGGGTTGGATAGGGTTCTGAGGAACCTGATCTAGCCATAGGTGTCCATATTCACTGTGGGGGAACTGGTCTAGAACGATATTTTATAGGTCCCTTCCAATTCAAATGATTCTGATTCTGTGATTCTCTCCTAACCTCCACTTCTCCTTAATTCTTTCAAGAAATGATAATTAGCACAAAGTATAAATATCTTGCTGTTAGCTTTCAAAGCACTTGTAGAAAAGTTTATAAATGTTTGAACTAATATAGTTTTTGAAATACCAATGATTGCTTTCATCTGCAATGTAGATTTGGGGAGTTAAAAATAAAAATCTACTGATTCAGGAAAGACAAATGAAGATTACAGCAAGCCTACTCTCTATTCATTTTAGAGTATGGATGAGCTGCATTTTGACTGGAGGGAGGCTAATGAACTCAATTTTTATGGGAAAATAAGAAACCTTACACATTTGTAAAGAATAAATGGCCAGCCCACTCTCGGGAACTGCAGCTCTCTTGGGTTATTTCACAGAATGATAGGGAAGTTTTAGTTTAGTTAGCTGAACTACCTTCTGCAATTTGACAACTATGTGCTGTCAGAAAGCACATAGGATTGTGTATTTACAATACCTTTAACTTCCAATTAATTATGAGCCCTTGTATGATGCCTGTGAATTTCCTACTTGTTTTATGTCTTCAAAAAATTAAGAAGAGAGGACAATTTCGAGAAAGCAAGTGTAAATATCTTTTGCAGCATGTAACACTTGGGAACAAATTTATCATCAGTTCCTATTCTTCATGTCTGCACAAATGTACCCTCTTTCAAATTCAAGTCCTTCACAGTCTCTGTTTTGATTTCAGTTTAGACCCATTAGATTCCTACACAAAAGGCAACTCAAGGTCACAATCTTAAAAGGGTATTCTTATCAAGTCTATCCTTTATTAGGCTTGAAATATATAAAAGCATTATTCAGCAAGTAAGAAGTAGCATTTTTTTTTTTAACAGTTATTTGGCTCTGTAATGAAATTTTACAAACTTGTATCCTTTAACTCACTCTTAACAAATTTATGCCGGCCAGAAGGATTTTCCTTTATTTAATTTTCCTAATTTTTCAAATTAGGACAAATGGGTGAAAGAGAGGTTGTGGAAGGTGAGTGGAGATACAATGCAATATGCAAAGGCTAAGAGTAAATAGATACAAATAAATGGGATCGAACTGATAAGTTTTGCGTTAGTAGATTGCAACAACAACAACAATAATAATGATAAAAACACAATGAGAAAAAAACAATCCAACAACAGCAGCTCATAATAGCATTAACATAAAGGCAGACGTGATATACAAAAACTACAGTCTTTGAGACATCAAAACCAGCTGTGTTTCGATTTGTTTAATAGCTCAAGCAATTATTATGTGAAACAGTCTTTTAGTCTCCCTAATGTCTCTTCAGTTCTTGTGTTGTTTTGCCTTAAGTTGGTTCCCTGAAGTAAATGACTTCATTGGAGTTGACATCTGGGTATTTTGGAGTGGGCTTAGTTTCCTCATTGCTCAAATGTCTTATTGGAACAGATTCCTGGTGCTCAGATCTATCCATAATTAATCAAAAAAATGTGAAGTACCCATCCATCTTGAGTTATAAAAAAATTTGGAAGTATCATTTTATAGATGTAAGTGGAATTATTCTGATTCAGGAACAGAATTTTAAGATTGAATTCTGAATAAAGTTTTGGGTGGTTTTTATTTTATTTTATTATTCTTTGAAATCCAATCTTCTTACTGAAATTTTTATTCAACTTGCAAAACACAAATATTATGCTCAGTGACAGATTTTCCTGGCACTGCTTCTGAAGTGCTTTAATTTATACATGCTGTTTTAAGGGATTTACCTTGTGGTCTGATTTTAAGATCTCAATTTGTTCCCTCTTAGGATCATGAAAATCAATGTGTGATAACCTAAACAAATGTATAGACTAATTTTGTATAGTAAATGCATATAATTAATAGAGATTCATCATAATTAAGATGAATTTATAACAATCTTCATACATATTTACATATAGAATCAAGCTAAATTTTGACTGTGTAACTCATACATGATGGAGATGTAAAATAATTAAACAATCATGGCTGCAGAAATTCAAGATGTGGATGAGACCAGACATGGCATGGTTTTTCTAGTCTTTATCTGAGAGCGAGATACCATGCATAGTACAAATTATTCCTTTTCCCAGACAAGACAAGTTGCACTATAAAGAACCTTATTCTGTGAAGACTTTTTCTGTTTGTAAGCAGGATGGCTTTGAGACCTCAGTAATCCTTCAATTTTTGACACTGCCTAAACAGAGCCATAATTTAGCCTTTAGCAAGAATATACTGACAGATGCTAAAGACCTTGATGCTCCTCTGCTTTCAGAAAGATGTGCTACTCCTCCAGGGATGCAATGCAATTTTAGTTGAACAAAGAGGCATAGCATGATTAGAGCTAACTAGTAGCAAACCTTCATATTTTTCAGTTTGTCTGTTATACAGATGCTTCTTTTCTTGCTACTTTATGCATGATAAGCTTATTTTTTTTTTCTCCAGAGTCATATTTCTAAGCCTATTGCACTCTGCTGCATGTTCCTTTGTCCTCTGATACCTTCTTTTCATGGATTATGTATGCATCTTAACCTAAAAATGGCCTACATGTTGAAGTACAAATGCTTAGTTTTTGTACGTTAATTTCTTTTTAATATATCTGACAAACAGATTGTATGGTTTTATTAAATATCTCTCTGTAATTGCACTGCGTATTTAAGAAATTTAATGAATTCTGTTGAAGCAGAGTCCCTTGAGTTTTCCCTTTATTTAGTAAGACTACAGGAAAGACTAGCCTTGACATCTTGTTAATCTATTAGCTCCCCGGGCACCTAACAATTACAAGAGCTGTCGATAAAGGAGTTATCTAATATTATTATCAAGAGAGTAAAATTTGTTATGTTTGACAACATAGGTGATGTTCCTATCTTCCTTTTGAAATTTTTACCAATATTCCTTCAAATATTTCCTTCAGATAATCTAACTCATACCTACATGTATAACATTATTTACTTTAGTGACTGACCAGCACATACAACCACAGTTACCTCCACACTACCCTTTCACACTAACAGTGAAACCATTGGTCAGAAGTGAAAACTTGTGAATGATGAAAGAAAAACTTACACAGGTGAAGAAGGAGAAATGTCAAGCTTAACCTAATGAAGAGAAGAAAGACCATCAGCAGGATTACATTCCAACTGAGAAAACCTTTTGTTTATTTTTTAAACAGTTTTTTACAAACGTTAATGTTAAGGGTTCTGTAAGTAACAGACAATGTATATGGCTGAGCAATTGATGACCTTTGTTCATTGAAAGTTTTCATTTCCACCCACTACTTGTGATGTAATATGTGGTCACCTGGATAGTCTGGGTATCTCATACAGACTTATTAACCATGACTTCAGGCATCTGTCTCAATTATTTCAGATCTACATCTCAGTAAGCAATAAAAAGCAGAGACGTAAGGAACAAGAAATGGTAGTCCATTTCAGATATTTATAATTTTATGTACATTTTAAAAATAAAAATAATCTGCTAATGCTTAACCAAATTACTTATTTTTATTTAATATAAAATGAAATATTCAAATCAGATAATACAGTGTAGGTAACAATATTATTTAATTCCAGATCTAGAAAAAAATCAGATAAATGGTTAGCTTTTTTTTTATTGTTTTGTTCCTGCTCTTACACTACGGGACCAGGAAAAAAGAGACTTGGAAAGGGGAGTGAATGGAAATCCTGATGTGAAGTTGTATAACTGCTTTTCATTCAGAAGAGCTACTCCTGGTTACACCACTTTGGAATGTGGACCACAATTCAGAAAATGCTCGGAATGCAGTGCACATTTCCTTATACTCATGAATGTCTTATCAGTTTCATAATAATGCAATATTAATATGAACTGATGACACTTGCACTGTGCAGTGATATTATGCCTTCAAAATATTTACAGAAAAATTCAGCTTTATTTAATTTCATAGATGTTTGTGTATGCATGTCTAGGCAAAGCACAATATGAGAGTTCAGTTTGTTTATTTTCCTACACATTAAAGCCTAAGTAAGCAAACTTGTGTTACTGGAACAAGTTTAGATTGTAGTCTGATCAGGCTAAAAAAAAAAAAATCAGCTAAGAATATTGCACCTGTCAACTGCTTTTCATTTCAAGGAATTAATCAAGTTGATTGTTTATAGAGTTTTTGAGAATGTTCATTATTTCAGCTATTAATTTTTAAAAGCAGCAAATGTTGCAAGTCAACATCATCCATAAAAATTGATTTATTGTGCAATTTACCTCATGCTACAGAAAGAAAAGAAAAGGGATTATATGTATACCACCCCTCCCCTCCACTGTATGTGCATTTTTTTTTAAGGAAAATTATTTAGCTGAAAGTAATAGCATCCTTTTTACATTGGTATTACACCAATATGAATACGTGAGATTTGGCCACTTGGAAGAATTGCAGAACTAAACAGTATGAGAAATAAAAGCAATTTCATAGAGCAATAGTCATGCAAGTATAATCTGTAACATTGTAAGACTAGGTCAGGCATTAATAGAGTTCTCTTGGCTTCAGTCTTAATGAAAACTTTTAAGAGTTATTCTTTCACTACACATATTTTACTGTAGGTCCCACAGAAGTTTTACATAATTTAGACAGACTTGTCTGGATGGAAGATTCTATTAAGAACTTACTTTTTCTAAGCTTTCCTGTTGCAAACTCTAGGTGTCTTGTCTGTGTTGGAGGGGGAAAACAATTAAAATGTAGTGATTTGGTCTTATCAGACACACACTCAGTGAACAAAGTAGATAAAATATAGCCTTTATTTTAAATAAGGTTTACAAAATGTAGCAACACAATCATATGGTACAAAAATACATTCAGTCCCAGTTTTGCAGCAGCTACTGCATAGCACTGGCTAAAATTCTGGTCATATTTTGACCTGTGAGAAATGAGTTAGGGCTAGAATTCAACCTCTGTTTCTTTGTGTGACACAATACAATCAGGACTTGGAGGTTTTGCCATTTGTATGTTTATGACAAAAGCAACAAAGAGCAGAGCAAGCCTTTTTTTTTTTTTTTTTTTTTAATTAAATTAGCAATGTTGGGATTCCTACTCTGAACACCAAATGCTACATGCTAAATTTACACTCTGATTACAACAGAGATTCAATTAGAGAGCAAGTAGGTCATTGAAAGGGGATGGAGAAAGGGAGAGCAAATAAACTGTTCCAAGTGATAACTACTGAACGTATTTTCAAGAGATTAAGAGCAAAATGCAGACTTGCGGCAGAGCATGGACGTTTCAAAATATTAATAATATAAAAAGCAGACATAAGTCTGGTTATTATTTTGGCTTAAAAATCTTGACCATCCATGTAGAGAGCATTACACAGTTTTCAAAACTGCCCATTATTATTAAAGAAACAGTAAATTTCCATCCTTTAAATTTCTAAAACTGTGAATACGAGAATCAGAGTTCTACACTACCACAATGCAAAGAAAAGATTATATAAAATTTTTATATTGTTTGTCTGCTTGATAGCTTTGTTCAGGAAAATATTAACTCATTTTGGTCCTTAATACCTGAAATATAGACCAGATTATGAAATTAATAACATTGCATTTGCTCTGACTGAAGAAATTTGGAGTCCAGAGTGTCATTATTTGTTTTACAAATCCTTTATATATTACATATCTGAATATTCCACAGATAAGAAGAAATGAGAGATCATTCATATAGGCTTTTTAAAAAGAGAAGACAATGTGAGATGACATTTCCAGAATGATCATATAGAAGAGATCCACAAAGTAAGGCTTTTATGTACACATTTCTCACACAATTCTTTTACTTCCCAATAACTTCTTACTAATAACCTGAAGTTCACAGAAAATAAAATTATAATAATAATAAAAATGAAAAGACAGCTTAATCTGTGTTATAAGACCTTTGCAGAGCCATGTATATTAACTTCAGACTTTAATACTTTCATATAATCTTTGTGTGGACATTCAAGGGCACCAAAACACACCTGTATGTTGCTTGTGGATTATGTAACAAATGGTGAGACCCCTGATGGGATTCCTGCTATCATTATCATCTTGATCATAGTCACTGATTGTCTGGTATAAAGTTAATTTTCTTTGTAGAGGCTTATTGGATGCTCTGTCTTGGATTTTTTTTTACCGCAGTAGTGGTGATAACATCAATGTTTTCAGTTGTTACAAATCAGTACTTGCACAGAGCCAAGAACTTTTCTGCTCGTCATGTTGCTCTGACAGTGAGGAGATTGGGAGTGCACAGGAAGCTAGGAGGGAATACAGCCAGAATAGCTAACCACAGCTGGCTAAATGGCCAAATGGTCTCTGACCATGCTCAGCAATAAAAGCTGGGGCAAAGAAGGAGTTGGGGGGGAAGTCCAGAGTGATGGATATTGTTTTCACAAGAAACCTCTGCATGTGATGAGTCTGGTTTTTCTGGAAGTGGCTGAACATCTGCTTGCCAATGGGAAGTAGAAAGTGAGTTCTTTTTTCTGTTTTGCTTGCACACACAGCTTTTGCTTTATATAGTAAAATCCCTTTCAACCCACAAGTTCTTGCACTTTTACCTCTTTGATTCTTTCCCACATTCCACCTGCAGAGAGTGAGTGAGTGGCTGTGTGGTACTTAGCTGCCTGCTGGGCTTAAACCACAACAATCCTCAAACATATTTAAGCTGGAAATGATTTTATGCTACCTACTGTGTAAGATTTCAGCTCCAGTGTAACATTTAATAAAGCATTATCAGTACAGTTCAGTAGTGCTGTATTGATAAGAGTTACCATTAGAAGACTTTTAGAGGCTGAGCAGTGGTGATTATGTAATACAAACACAGAAAATAATGAAAAAAAAACAAACTACATGATATGCAGGGATAAAATTTCACTGCAACTAATGAAGAAAAATAATAGCAAAAGGAAAAATATTGTTGAAACAGGATGAAAATAAATAAATCGATAGCAAAGAAGAAAGACAAATAGAAAGAATAAACAAGGAAATAAATAACAAATAATAAAGTAATAAATAATGAGCAATAACAATGCAGACTTGAGAAGTAATCAAAGTGAGGAAGAAGGAGTGTGATAGAAGAGAAGACAGTTAGCGCAGCAGACTCTTGGGATCAACAGCTCAAATTCTTTTCATAGGTAAAATAGATAAGGGAATATTTTGCCAAAATTTTATGCATCACAATAAACACCTCACAGTTTGCTGCACTAATTTTTCATCAACAAAGACCTCAGAATTGCCAACCCAAGGATTAGCATGCAGGTAATAGAAGGAGTATGATGTGGGAAAACACACAAACCTCTTTGTGTTTGTCTCAATATTTGCTCAGAAATTAAAGGTCTGGTTCAGAGAAATCTCTCCATTAAGTTCAATGGTTTTCGAGTCAGACAGAAGAGAAAATGAATACATGAGTGAACAAATGGAAACCACGTATTTATTTTTTGCTAATGTTTGTATCCTTTTTTTTTTTTTTTTTTTTTCTGTAAAAGCGTTGTCTGTTTAGCATTGGTAAGAACTTAACAGTTTCTCTGAAATTGAAATGTTTTGTACATATATGCACATGCAGCCGACATGGTTTTGTCAAAAATGAAAACTGCTTTTAATAATCTTAGTACAAGATGGCTTAATTAATCCTTTGAAATAACTAAACTTCTATCATTATGCACATTTTTATTTCACTGTATTTTAAAATAAATTAAAATCTTATCGAAAGACTAATTTAACCAAAATGAAATGTTTTGATTGACCAAAATCAATTTCAACCCACAAGTTCTCACACTTTTGCCTCTGATTCTTTCCCACATTCTATCTGTGGAGTGAGTAAGTGGCTGTGTGGAAATTCATTTCAGAATTTTCTTTTATTCAATAATATCTCATCCAAGTTGAGATAAATATAGATTTGAAAACTTAATATACTGTTTGTACTGTTCATACTCTGAATGTACCTACTGTTACTGCTGCGCTGTCTTCAACAATATCACCCTCACTGATCAAATATTTCAGGAAATACACTTGGAAAAACATAATGTTTCTTCATGTTCTTTTTGTCCTTGACAAGATTATACAAAGAAAGGGCAGTCTCAGATGGAGAAAGGCAGGAAAGGGAGCAGCTCCTGAGCAAGAGAATAAGCTCTCCATCCATACAGAAGCTGAGCATTTTGCTACTGAAGGAGCACGGGAAACAGAGAGAAAACAGAAAATCCACCAAACTTGTGGCCAGGGTGCTCTTGACTGAGCTGTCTCTTCTTTATTTCATAATTTCAATCTGTCCTTTGTGTCTTCTCATGTCACCATGAGAGCTAGAAACATCTCTCCTCTGCAAAGTGGCATTATGTGTGATCCATACGCCACTAGAAGGGTATCATGATTGTACACTGCAGCCACCAATTCAGCAACCATCAGTTTCAGCTGGGACTAGTCAAACTAAGAAATTACTGCCCTTCTCTACTAAAGACTTTTATAGGTCTCCAAATTAACTTGCACATGGCAACTTCATGCCACCTACTAGTGTCCTTCAATCACTGTTCTGAAGGACAGGTTATTTCACAGAGAAAAGCCTTCCAACTGAGATTTTAGTACATTTTCTGTATTCCCTGTTTAAAATGCTGCTGTGGCATCTCACAGCTTACTCTTTTAGGACATTGGATTTTAATGATATAAAAAAACACTGAGCCAGCTGTCACTATATTACAAATATGAGTTTGAGAGCAAAACCAATGAGAGCTAAATTCCACAAGGACTAGAATTATCACAGAAAAGGTCTAAGTTCCTCTTGCTATACTGTTGACTGTGTAGGCATTATTGGATTGTAGACAGACATTTTTAAAACAGTGAGGAAGGATATACTATTGAAATGGTGAAGAAAATTATTTTTAGATAACCCTAACCAACACTAAAAATAATCCCCTTCCTCCTTGCTCTCTGCTCTCATAGCCCCTGAAAAGTTTCCTTTCTGGATTATAACATAGCAAAATGCTTACAGTTTTAAATGGAGGTAACACTTATGTGAAGGCATATTGACAGTGAGGTGGACTATTATGTCCATTAGTGGATGTTAGCTGCAGAATAAAGGAAAATCTTGCTTTGTTTCTATCTGAGCTGAATAGCAAAGACTAGATTCCTGGTTAGAGCCTGACACTGCCCATTGTTTTACTACTATTGCTACCTGAGGCCCAGCCTTCTGTTCGCAGAAGATTATACTGTGTTAAAAAGATTTGCGAACTGAAGTAATACTTCCTCTGGTGTCTTACATCTATATTTGCATAGAGAGACTGTTAGGTCAAAGCCTGAACTGGTGACTGAGCACCTGGTGAAGGGGCATAGCCAGCCCTGGCAACACAGGTGAAAGGGTCTACTTTAGAGACTCCTTTGGAGAGTTCAGCCCTTGAAAAGGAGTTAGAGAGTCTTTCTTTGTTACCGCATTGCGATCACTGTCTTTCTTGTGTTTGAAAGTGGTTTAAAAGAGTTATATTTGTTTCCTCCTATCCTTCCAGTTTGGAAGTTAGAATGACCAGGAGTTGGAAGGACAAGAATTTTTCTTTGTATTTCTAAATGAACCTTGAAGTTCTTAACCCCTAAATTTCTACTTTTGAGAAACATAAAATATATAAGTATTTCTGATAATCTAACACTATTCTCTCCGTTCTTTTGTTTTGTAGAATTGGATGGGAAAATGTTACACTAACAGTTTTTCTGCTGACCTGGAATATTGGAAATCCAGGACACAAATAGGTATATCTCTTATAATTCCTTTAGTTAAATCAAAGCTGAATTCAGCAGGGATCTCATTTTATGATAACTAGTATCATTACAACATAAATCGAAGTCAGAATAAATGTTGGCATGTAGTACTAAAAATAACTTCATGCTGACTTGGGATTTAGGAGGCTAACTTTGGGAAGACACATTTTGCGAATGATGAGAACATTAGACTTTCATCCATCTTTTCTGCTATCCAGCTGTGTAATCTATTTTACTTACAGCTTGTGCTGATACAGTATTTGTTTGTTACAGCACTATTTCCACAAGACATGTCACATACAAGCATATGCACACAAACTATCCCCACCAGGGATGATCAAAGATGGTAAAACTTTATTTTTAAATTATTTTTTCTGTATATTATATCATAGCTCTATATAATCTGATTTATAACTTTTAAATCAGTCCTAAAGAAACCTAAGTTGTTGAGACCACTGAGTAAAAGGTAACTAAAATACATGTAACAGTTAGATCAGTAAATCGCGCCTGTAATGGTTTATTTCATGATAGTAGAAACCATTGAATAGTTAAGAATTTGCATCTATATCAGTGCTATTCTCTTGGAGAAAAGGTGCAGTTTAAACACCTGAAAACAGCCTCCAACAAGAAGGAAAGGTAATTGCCATAGGTGACTTCTTTCTGAGGGCAGTGAAGAACCTAATATGTCAGCCAGATTCTACATGTAGGGAAGTGTGCTGCCTCCCTGGGGCCTGGATCAGGGACATTACTAAACTAACTTCCTGATCTGGTTAAACCCTCTGATTATTACCCTTTACTGATAGTTCAGGTTGGCAGCATTGAAGTCACTGAGAGAATCTTGATTGCTATGAAATGGGACTTCAGGGGCAGTTAACTGATGGCCAGGGTTGCATGTGATATTTTCCTCTATCCCTTCGAAAGAATTAAGGAATACTGAGAGGAACATGAAAACCCATCTGATAAATACGTGGCTGAGAGTTTGGTGCCATTGCAGGAATTTTGGCTTTTTTGACCATGACCTCAGTGCCAGACTTGATGCCTGCAGATAGGTCTTGCCCGTCTCAAAGGATGACATGGATCTTAGCCCAGGAGATGGAAGGGCTCATTGAGAGGGTTTTAAACTAGTTATGAAAGTAGAAGAGTGCATCTAACCCAGCATGGGCAACAAACAGGACGATCTGGAAGACATCATGTGCCAGGCAAATTATGACTTAGTTGCCATTACTGAAATGTAGTGGGATTGCTCCCACAACTGGAGATCTGCAATGATGGCTATGAGCTCTTCAGAAGTAGGCAAAGGAGAGGGACAGTGGCTGTCTATTCTAGCAAATGTTTTGACATTGTTGAGATTGGGGCTAGGAATGATAAGGTTGAGACTCTGTGGATAAGAATTAGGAAGAAGGCCATGAAGGCAGACTTGCTGGTGGGGGATCTATTATATATTGCCTAACCAGGATGAAGAGACAGGTAAGGTGTTATATGAGCAGCTGGCAGAAGTTGTGTGATTGCCAGCCTTTGTTCTCATATAGGACTTAAATTTCCTTCATATATGCTGGAAATACAATACAGAACAGAGGAAGCAGCCTAGGAGATTTCTAGAGTGTCTAGTAGATAATTTCCTGATGCAGCTAGTAAGAGAACCTACCAGGGGAGATAAACCCTGCTAGACCTGCTGTCCACAAACAGAGAAGGACTGGTGGGAGATATGGAGGATGGGACCTGTTCTGGCCACAGCAACCATGAAATGTTTGAGTTCTCTGTTCTTGGTGTAGTCAGGAATGGGGCCAACAAAACTGCTGCCTTAGATTTCCAGGGGGCTGACTTTGAACTACTCAGGAAACTGGTAGGTAGATTCTCTTGGGAGTTGGTCCTGAAAGGTAAAAGGGCCCAGGAAAGCTGGATGCTTCTTTATAAGGAAGTCTTAAAGGCATAGAAGTAGGCTGTCTCTGAGTGCCTTAAGATGAGCCTCAGGAAGAAAACCAGCATGGATGAACAGGGAACTTCTGCTGAGACTTCTGGAGAAAGAAAATCTACCTCTGATAGAAGAAGGAATGGGCAACTTGGGGAGTGTACAAAGAAGTTGCTAGGATATGCAGGGAGAAAATTAGAAAGGCAAAAGCCCAGCTTGAACTCAACCTGGCCACTGTAGTAAAGAACAACAAAAAAAATTTTTACAAGTATATTGACAGTAAGAGGAGGGCTAAGGAGAATCTCCATCCTTTACTGAATATGGTGGTGAATGTAAGGAAATGGATGAGGTTCTTGATGCCTTCTTTACACCTGTCACTGAAAGTTAAACTAATTATCCTCACGTTAATTGGTTGATTACCCCATGAGCTGGAAGTTTGGGATGGGAAGTAAAATAAACCCCCGTGATTCAGGAAAGTGGAAATTGGAAACAGTTAAATACCTATTAATCCACCTGGATTGTCAAAAGTCCATGGGGTCAGATGGAACCAATTTGAGAGTGCTGACAGAAGAGATTGTCAAGCTGTTTTTCACCATCTATTAGTGTTTCTGGTCAACTGGACAGGTCCCAGAGGATTGGAGCCTTGCCAGTGTGCCTCCCATCAACAGGGAGAGTTGTAAGGAGGATCCAGAGAATTACAGACTGAAACTTGGTGCCGGAAAAGGTTATGGAGCAGATAATCTTGAGTAAAATCACATGGCATGTGTGGGTCAACCAGGATCAGGCCCAACCAGCAGGGATTTCATGAAAGGCAGGTTTTGCTTGATCAACCTCATATTCTTCTATGAGTGGGTGATCAGTTTGGTGGATGAGGGAAAGGTAATTGATGTTGTCTAACTAGACTTTAACAAAGCTTTTGGCACTGTATCCTACAGTATTTTCCTAGAGAAGCTTGAGGCTTGAACAGGTACACTCTTTGCTAGATAAAGAGCTGGCTAGATGGCCAAGCCTACAGAGTGGCAGTGAATGGAGTTAAATCAAACTGGTAACCTGTCATGAGTGATGCTCCCCAGGGGTCAGTACTGGGGCTCATTCTGTTTAATATCTTTACTGACTGTCTGGATGAGGAATTGAATGCTCACATAGTAAGTTTACAGATGACACCAAGTTAGCAGGAACTGTTGATCTGCCTGAAACTAGGAAGGCCAAACAGAGGGATGTGGACAGACTAGATAGCTGAGCTGTGGCCAGTGGACTGAAGTTCAACAAGATCAACTTCTGGGTCTTGCACTTTGGCCACAACAGCCAGAGGCAATGCTACAGGCCTGGGGAAGGATGGCTGGAAGACTGCGGAAAGGAAAAGGACCTGAAGGTGTTGATCAATATTCAGCTTTAACAGGAGGCAGCAATGTGACTAGGTGGCCAAGAAGGCCAATGGCATACTGGCTTGTATAAGAAATGATGTAGCCAACAGGAGAAGGGATTTGATCAACCCCCTGTACTCAGCTCTGGTGAGGCTGCATCTTAAGTACTGTGTTCAGTTTTGGGCCCCTTACTGCACGAAAGATTGAGACCCTAGAGTCTGTTCAGAGAAGGGCAGTGAAGATGGTGAGGGGATTGGAGCACAAGTCTTATGTGGAGTGGCTGAGGGAACTGGGTTTGTTTAGTTTGGAGAAGAGGATGCTCTGGGGAGAGGTTATTGCCCTCCCTGACTACCTGAAAGGAGGTTGTAGTGAGGTGGAGCTTGGTCTCTTCTCCTGGGTAATGAGTGACAGGACTAGAGGGAATGGCCTCAAATTTTGCTGGGGAGGTTCAGATTGGGTATTAGGAAAAACTTCTCCAAAAGAGTGGTAATGCTCTTGTCTCGATCCAGTTTATAGGAGGAAGAGGAGGTTCTTTTAATATATGTATACCAGACAATGAGATTAAGACACAATGGGTCAAATATTAGCTACAAATCCTAGTCGTTTATGGAGATGGGAGAGGGAAGACTGGTGAAAGAAAAGATAGGAAATAAAAGCAAGGAGTCTTTGTAGGAAGCAAGAGAGAAATAGTCACCATCATGGGTCCAGCGTGGTTCATAGTTCAGACATTGATCTTCAGTAGTGATGGGTTGTCAGGGATTGTTGTTCAGTTGATAATGATGATGGTGACTCTTTCCAATGGCAGTACAAACTTATTTATAAGTCTAAAGTGGTTGAGTTGGCTTTTTCTGTGACGACTTCTGGATTTTGTATCTCAGCAGGAACTCCTTTTGTTTCCATCTTTTGGACCTTGCCAGCAGATAAGAGTGATCATGGAGGTGCCAACTTGTATCTTGCCTTCACAGGATACAATCCCCCAGTCTCCCATAGCAATCTGGAGTTATTTGGTCACAAATCTTATTTGGCCAGATCTTCCACCAGTAAAACACTCCTGAGCACTCTCTTCCGGAGGCAAACAGCTCCAAAGAAATGCTGTCAAATGTAAAATTGTCCACACAGTGATTCTGACTGCCACACGGCAACACCTACCTCACATCTCCTAGATAAGTCAGAGTCTTATTGCAAGAAATGTCTCGGAAAGCAAGCTTTGAACCAAAAATAAAGAAGGGTTCAGACAGCTTTGGAATGGGCTGTCCAGGGATTGATTAACCATCCACCTACCACCAATGTTGCCCACTAAACCATGTTCCTTAATATCACATCTATATGTTTCTTGAACACCTCCAGGAACATGGTTTAGTGGGAAACATTGATGATAAGTGGTGGATGACTGGACTAGATCATCTGGGAGGTCTTTTCCAAGTTTAAGGATTCTATGATTTCTAAATCTAGGTATAGGTCTCAGACAAGTCTACCATATTTGGTGTTCATCTGGATTCACAGATACAAATCTATGAGAAGATTTGATTCCAATTATGTTTCTAACTGCAGAAGACAGGCACAGAATGTTAAACAGCTTGTGTGAGTTTTAGCTTTTAAGGAAATTTCTGCAAGACTGACTAATACTGAGAGCATGCTCTCCAATTTACACTCTCCATATGGGCTGGAGTTATCCTTTAGCTTTTTACCTTTATCTCATTCACTTGTGTGACCACACTTCGCTGTATGAATGTTCACTCTCTGTTTAAAGTTCACCGTGGGTTTCTGTAAAGAGAGGAATCTATTAGAAAACTTAAATGAAAGGATGTGTTCAGTGAGTCTTAAGTTCATGTGGAATTTAGCCCTAGAACTGGGAAGCAAATTCTGCCCAAATCCCATTTTTTTTTTTTTAATTATGTTTTAGTTATCATCTGCTTGAAATTTTGAGAATATTTAACTTTTCCCTAAACTGAATTGGATCCAAATTACACCAGGGTTACGAGAAACATTGAAAATGGGGGAAATCAGAATCTGAAATTAATGTACTGCTACAAATTATCCTCTTTTTTTTTTTTTCCTTTTTTTTTTGTCTCTGCCTGTATTAGAATGAACTCTATGACTTATTCAATTAATGTCCTCATGGCAGCCCTTAGAAGTGAAAAGAGTTAAAAACTCACAGGGGAACTGTAATGGTAATGTGTCCTGAGAGATATTCATTTGGCCCCAGCTGTCCATTTTACTCTAAGTGCTAAATGCTTTAATATACATAGACTATCATTTACATAGCAAGCGGTTATGTGGGATGAATTATTTATTTTGTGATAAATACCTAATACCCAATATACTGTCAAATACAAAGAACTTCCTTATTTGACCCCGTGTGTAAATTTGCATTAGAGAATTCATTATCTTTGCACATAAGTCACATTGAAGTTATGTGCAGATATCTGTCAGTGGAACTGCAGATTATCTCAGCTTTGATTGAATTGCATTATTTGCTGTTATGCCATGCATGTATAGCAAAGAACATGTTTTTTAAGCTTTAAGCCATAGATTCTATATATTTAAGAGCTGTATTCTTATGTAAAAATGTTAGTGAAATCGAAAGACAAACTGAAGTTATGATGAAAACATTTTGAAAATCAATACTTTGTCAATATTTGACAAATTGCACGAAGATTTCTCACCTTTAGGTGAAGACAGATTGGGATGTAAAACTCTTAAATTTTACAAGATAATGTCACAGAATTGTTATGGTCAGAAGGCCAGCTGGAGACTATGTTGTCCAATTCCTGCTAAAGCAAGTACACTTGGAACAGTTGTCTAGAATGATGTTCAGGTGGCTTTTGAAGATCTCCAGAGGGGGTGATCCTGCAACCTCTCTGGAAAACCTGTTCCAGTGGTCTGTCATCTGCACAACACTGAAGAGATTTCTTATATTCAGAGCAAGCCTCCTGTGCTCCAATTTGTGTGCACTGCCTCCTGTCCTGTCTGACTCATGTTCAACTTGGTGTCCACCAGGACACCCAGGTCCTTTTCTGTTCAGCTGCTTTTGAACTGAGTGGCCCCCAGCATGTCCTAGTATCTGGTGTTTTTCCTTCTTGGGTGCAGTACCTCAAACTTCTTGTGGAACTTCATGCAATTCTTGTCAGTCCATCACTCCAGACAGTCAGTCAGTCTGGATGGATGTGTGACTCACTTGTGAGTCAGCCACTTCCCTAGCTTTTGTGTCACCTGTGAATTCATTGAGAGAACAATTCACCCCATCGTAAATATTCTTAATGAAGATGTTAAACAAGACTGGATCTCATATTGACCCTTATGGTACTTTGCTTATTACTAGAGGCTAATTACAAAGCCTCCAACTAGGCTCTGCATCATTGACTACTACACTCTGGGTCCTGCCATTCAGACAGTCTGATCTCTCTTGCTGTCTTCACAGCCAGCCCATACTTCAACAGGTTTTATTTTTTATTTTTTATCTTTTTTTTTTTTAATATGAGAACTTCATAAGGAGCAGTGTCAAAAGATCCACTAAAGTCCAGGAAGACAATATCCATTGCTCTCATATTAACTACCTTTAAAGCATTTATATACCTGTATTACTATAAGAATTATAGAATGCTTCTCTGGATAAATACCATACTGGTCACCCTAGTAACCTAGTAACTAGTTTGCCAAATTGACATTTGGCAGCATATCTTTGCAAGATAGTAATTAGGACAGGATAGGAGAGTCCTCAGTGTTTGGTATATCTGAGATAAAGAAAATGTTGAGTTCAGGAACAGTACACTTCTCTTTGATATTGGATGGGTACACTTCAGAAGGTTCTGGTGTGTAATTCAGTTTGTGTATACATCACATAACTAAGGTATTTATTGTACAATTTAAAACCATAAAACAAGATCAAGGAGCTCAGATAAAAAGTTCATCTTATATAATTTTTTTTTGTATGCTTACAATTTTGATTTGACATGACATGGAGAGAAAGAGTAAAAAAAAAACACTTCTGAAACTTGAAAGAGATTTTGCCTGAGATAAAGTCAGAACAGAAATGTCAGGTTGATTTTTATTGAATCAGTCCAGCTTCCCACCATTTACTGAGATACAGTTTCTGAAGGTGCTACCTTCTAGGTTGCCTTACTTTCTCAGTTCTGCAGACTAGAGGGAGCTCACAGAGCACCAAGAATTTTCATTTTATAGGTTAGAAAGGTGGTAGTCACAGATCAAACTCAATCAGAAATTTATGCCTTTTAAGTAAACTGAAAATTAATGTTGACCCTTAAAAAAGCTCTTCCATACTTGGAGAATTTGTTTATCTGCACTTTGGCACATCTTGGATAATGAAAGCCTTTAAAGCACAATAGGCTGATTACAGACCTGGTGTGAATGGGCACAATGCCACTGAAAGCAGATAAGCTGTGTCCACTCACACCAGGTTTGAATTTGGCAATTTGCCTTTGTCAGTGGTAAAGCAGTAGTTTCAACAAATTTCCTGGCAGAAGCTACGCTGCATGGAAAATGCATTAATTTAATATGTTTACTTGTGTAACAGATATGAGCTTCTGCAGTGCTTATTGTTCATTATGCAAGCCCTTCCCAGTCACCAATGAAATACATCAGAAAACATTGTCAGAGTTTTTTACAATTGGAGAAACCTACTGTTTGTTTTTATTAGAAAATAACTCAGATTTTGTAATTTCCCACTATTTCTTCTATCACAAAGTAAAATCTTGAACACTGGGTCAAACTCTTCAAAAATAAGAGTTCAGGAATAGATGAAAATAAGATTCTATTCAAAGACCTTCCTGATTTTCAATAGTGTGGTGTGCTCTCTCACTCTCTTGTTGACACTTTCTTTGATTCTTAAACAATCTCAAACAAATGAGTAGGAGTTCAGCTTTTAATTGGGCAGAGAACTAAATATGGATTTTAGGCTTCTACTTCCAAAATTCTTGCCCCTGATTATCAGAAAGACTGATAATTCAACTCAAATCCTCCAGTAAGAAAGCTTCCTGGGGGACATGGAAAATAATATTTCTTTTGCAACCCTATGTGCAATGTATTTGGTACCATGCACAATTTAGTGATACTATAGTTGCAAGGGTTATGTTCATCTCAGCAGGCTTCAAATCATGCCCTTTATTGGGAAGTTACAATCATAGAATCATGGAATTGTAGAACAGTTTAGGTTAGAAGGAGCACTGAAGATCATCCAGAGCCATCTTGCCTACCATGAGCAAGGGTACTTTCTACTAGATTAGACTTGCCAAAAGCCCCATCCAACCTAACCTTGAATTCTTCCAGGAAGGGGACATCCACAGTTTCTCTGGGCAATATATTCCAGTGTCTTATCACCCTCTGATTAAAATTTTTATTCTTTATTTATTATCTAAATCTACCTTCTTCTAATTTAAGGCCTATCACTACACTCTCCAATAAAGAATCCCTCCCCATCTTTCCCGTAATTCCCCTTTAATTATTAGAAGGCAACTATAAGACCTCCCCAGAGCCTTCTCTTCTCTAAGATGAACAACCCTTCTGATCATAGGAGAGATGAGTTCTCTGATCATCCTCATGGCTCTCCTCTGGACTTGCTCTAACAAGCAAGTCCTTGTTTTTCTTTCTGGGCACCTCAGAGCTGAACACAGTACTCCAGATATGGTCTCACAAGAACTGAGTAAATTGTATGAAATATGTATCTCTGTAGGTCAAGAGTGGAAGGGGCATTATTATAGGTACACTGAAGTCTTTCACTAAGAACTTTTATTTAAGATGTGGGGAAGAGTTGCAAGAGGAAATAGTTAAGCAAAGAAACATCCATGCCTGTGAACATATCAGGGCATTATATATAGAGAGACCTCCAGTGATACAGAAGCTCATTTGGTCAATAAGCTCAGCACAAAGTAAATCTTAGGCAAGAAACTGGCTTTTGCTGAATAGATACTGTGTGTTTCAGTTCTGAACAGCATCAGCTAAGATCATTAAAAAATCACTGTACTCGTAGCAAGCGAGGATCTAAATTCATTGGTAAGAAAATCCTTTGATCACAAAGTGATAGAGAGTCGGCATGAAAAAAAAAGAATACAAGTGTCCTTGTGGTGATGGTAGGAACTGGCCAAGTCTATTCCACCCTTTCTAACAAACCTGAGAAATCTGGTGTAATCTTTCTCCTTATGATTTCTAAATTGACACTGTAGTAAAACTGAGCTCCAGATTTCTCTTAGGTGTACCAAATTGGTTGACCAAGTAGAAGCAAGGATGGAATAGCTGCACATCTCCAGATTCAGCCTATAGCAAGACTAAGCACATATTCTGGAGCATACTCTTTGTACACAAAAATATATACATATTTACATGAACAGCCACACGAACACAAAGACACCCACATCAATGCAGATGGCATCTTTTCCATTCTTACAGCTGTTAAGAGTGAATGTCTGTCAGCAGGGAGCTGGAACATGCATAGTGTATGTCCTTAAAAACCCAAGTCTGTCCAGACCTGGTTTTGGATCCCCAGTTTCCGCAGCTGCTAGCACCTAGATATGTGAACTCCCAAGGCTCACAAATCCAGTTCAGCTCCTGTTTCTTAGACATATGCACAATGGATCATCCCCAATAGCTGGCCTTAAACTCTCAGTCTAACTAGGAGTCTAGCTGGCCACTAGATTCCTCGTATCCCAGCTGTTTCATGCACAGACATACACATGCAAATAAGTCTTTCTTGTAGTTGATCCAGACTTACCACCTTACCAGTGGGTTCCCAGACCTTACCTTCTCCACAGTTGCTGAATTAGATCTCCTGCTCCCAGTAGCCAGCACTGTTTCTCAATGATCTCTTTGGGATCTCAGAGAGACTTACATTTGCTTTAGTATCTGACTTCTAAACTTCTGTCCTGCTTGCCAGCTAGTCCAGCTTCATCCTTGCTAATGGTTAGACTGACAAACGCAGTCCAGCCTCTTCTAGGTTTCATCTAAAATAAAAATTTCAAAGTGTAGGTATCTGTACATGAGACAGTTGTTTAGCTTCTTATTACAGTTGCTATCTGCACGCTTAGTGAAGCCTGAAGAACTATTCAGCTTACTTTAAAATGGACACCCACAGCACTAGTGTTCAGTACTTGTGTATACTGTCATTTAAGACTCCACTGAGAAGGAAAACTTCTGTTGAAAGCAGACAGATGCTATGTGGCACCTTTGGGAAGTACTCATGTTAATATAGAAACAGCAGAATGCTGTTAGGATTACCTGTGAGATCTCAGATGGTAGTAAAATCTTTTGTTTGGGCAACTGAGTTGAACTTACATTGGCAGATCAGATGAATGTCTTATTAGGCTCAAATAGTCATTGACAAGATAAAATTGGGATCTCTCAGAATCAGAATCACAAAATCACAGAATGGCCAGGGTTGGAAGGGGCCTCAAGGATCATGAATCTCCAACCCCCCTGCCACATGCAGGGCCACCAACCTCCATATTCAATACTAGACCAGCCTATCCGGGGCCCCATCCAACCTGGCCTTGAACACCTCCAGGGAGGGGCATCCACAACCTCTCTGGGCAGCTGTTCCAGCACCTCACCACTCTCTCTGTAAAAAACTTCCCCCTGACATCCAACCTAAATCTTCCCTCCCTCAACTTAAAATCATTTCCCCTTGTCTTGAAGTTATCTACCCTTTTAAAGAGTTGATTCCCCTCTTGTTTGTAGGCTCCCTTTAGGTACTGAAAGGTTGCAATGAGGTCACCCCACAGCCTTTTTTTCTCCATGCGGAACAAGCCCAGTTCCCTCAGCCTGTCTTCTTAGGGGAGGTGCTCCAGTCCCCTGATCATCTTTGTGGCCCTCCTCTGGACTCTCCAACAGCTCTCTGTCTTTCTTGTACTGGGGGCTCCAGACCTGGACACAGTACTCCAGATGGGGCCTCACAAGAGCAGAGCAGAAGGGGACTATCACCTCTCTGTCCCTGTTGGCCTCTCCTCTTTTGATGGAACCCAAGATGACATTTGCTTTCTGAGCTCTCCACTGATCATAATGATTGTTGATTGTTTAGTCACCTACTCTTTCTATGAATACTTATAAAATATATATTTATGCTTAAATAGGTATTATCAGTAAATGGACAGATAAATGGACAGTTTTCTAATCTTTTGTCAGAAGGTCCTGATTGCCTTGTGAGACTGACAAATGGCCATGAAAAATTCTTGAAGGATAGATCACAGTGATGAGAGTGAAATCTGGTTCTCTTTGTGGTCCAAACAGCATCCTTTCATTGTGTTACAAGAACAGCAGAAGAGGAGAGAAACAGTAGAATCCTGAAAGAAAAAAGAAAATTTGACAGGGAAACTGGGAACAGAAAATTAAGCCAGATTAATCTTCAGCAAAGAATTCCCACCATTTTCCAGTGGCTTGGGAAAACCATACCACTATCTTCTTCTTGCTTTTTTATTCCCTTTTTAAAATTTATTTTTATTTTTTAATATACACTGAACTTTGGCATGATAAAATAGAGAGACTAGTCCAAAGACCAAGGGAACTGAAATAGTGAGAATGGATGAGACAGAAAAGTTACAATAGAAGACAATATACTGATAAACTTGCCCCTGAGATCTGCGTATCTGATAATGGTCTTCAACATTCCTTCCCTTTGATGACAACAGTTGCTATGATATTAACTGTGTATTGTGCAATGAACTTCATGTCCTATAAAACGTATGTTAACACTTAAAGTAGTGTAAAGATATGCATTGTTTAGAGTTCTACTTGAATAAATGCACAACATTCTTCTTTATAGTTTCAGAAGATGGCTAATTTTAGAACAGATTGTATTTTTCTAAGCCCTGTCTCAGAATAGTTCTTGAGGCCATGAATTTTGTTTCCCAAAGATGCATTATTTAATTCATGTTCCTTCAAATCTGTCATAGACCCCAAAGGTTGAGGAATGCAAATGTAAGCTTCAAGTTGTACTTAACTTGTTTTTACAAGTGATCATTTTATCACACAATGACAAATAACAACTGTCATCACAGAACTCAGCAAAAAAAAATGTTTTAAAATGTTTTTTAATATTTCTGTAGGAAGAATACAATGATTATGTGAACTTCGGCTCTGCCAGAAGCGGAGCTCATTGCAGTGGTTAGCTTGCAGGTTCATAGCCAGGGAAGCACTGGTATGGTGATTACCTGAGAGCTAAAACTGGTACCCTTTCAGGGAAATCCCAGGAGATAATAGAAGCATTTCTCCAGAAAAAATTGGTCTGAAAAGGAGACCATGGTTCAGGTGGGTGATTCTACTGACAGCCCTGGACCTTACCCTGCTGATAAGGCAAGTACCTATGCTAGATGTTCTCAGGTGGATGATCTTTCAAGACTAGTAGTTGAGCTGCAAGAAGCAGTTGAAAAGGTGTGCAGTATTAGCTGTGCTGAGATGGAGTTAAATTCATTGTTTAACATGTTCTTCCAGCTGGGGACATTGCTGCGAAAGAGGAACATTAGTCCTGGGCAATACATAGAAGCAGAGCTGTGCTTTAGCCCTTACCTTTCAGCTTCACCAAAAATAGGTACAAAGCTCTTGCAGCTATAGATGCTCCTGAATTCCATGACTGAGGTCTACATGAAGAAACCTCATCAACAGCCTGCAGTGAATAGTATAAAATGAATCACTGGGTGTTTGTAGTAGATGTCTTCCTGTTAAAAGGCACTGATATTCCCCTCTGCCACCCTGACAGAGTCTTGAGAAGTCTTCTGCTTCCTGGGAGCCAAGATCAGGGATGTTGCTGAAAAGGTGCCACAGTTCATCAAGAGCACAGACCATCATCCCCTGTTGCTCTTCCACATTGGTACAAATGATGATGGAAGGCAGAATGTGAGAAGAATCAAGGAATACTATAAAGTCCTGGGAGCACAAGTGAAAAACAATGAAGCCCAGGTTGTCTTCTTCATTTTATCAGCTGGAGAAAAGAGGGAAGCCAGGAAGAGAAGCACAATACACATAAACTCCTGGCTATGTGGCTCACGCTGTTGTGAAGGTTTTGGGTTTTATGATAATGGGACCTTCTACAAATAATATAATCTGTTAGAGAAGGATGGAATCCACCTATCTACAAGGCACAGAGCAATTTTTTGCAAACTGGCTGGCTAACCTAGTGAGGTGTGCTTTAAACTGAAGGATTTGTGGTCCATAATGGCAATGATCATGTTCTTGCAATCAACTGGGGAATGAGTCAAGACAATAGTAAGTGCGCTCGTTATGTGAGAGAGCAACTAGAATGCACTGAGCTCCATCTGGAGGTGAATGACAATTAGGGAGAGAGCTTGTGGGTGAGAATTAAGGGTTGGGCATATGTGACATAATTATGAGTGTGTACTACAGGCCACCTGATCAGGAGGAGGAAGTTGCTGATGTCTTCCACAAATGTCTGGAAGTATCCTTGCAATCCCAGGCACTGGTTCTTATGGAGGGATTTCAATCATCTTGATATTTGTAGGATTAGTAACACAGCCAGGTATACATAGTCCAGGAGGTTCCTGCAACTATAATAGATACAAGATAATTTTCTAATGGAGGTGGTGGAGGAGCAGATGAGGAGAGGTGTGCTGCTGAACTTTGTTCTTATTAAGAAGAAATGGCTGACTGGGGATGTGAAAGATGGGGGCAGCTTGGGATGCAGTGATCATGACGTGATATACCTCAGGATATTGCGTGGGAGAAGCAAAGCAATAAGTAAGATTGCAATCCTTGACTTCAGGAGTGCAAATTTTGATCTCTTCAAGGATCTACTTGAAGATATCCCATGAGCTAGAGTGTTGGAAAGAAACAGAAGTTCCACACAAATATGCAGAAGACCTTCTTCACAGTGTGGGTAACGGGGTGTTGAAATAGGCTGCCCAGAGAGGTTGTGGAGTTTTCCCTTCTTTGGAGATATTCAAGATCTGTTTGGAGCCTACCTGTGATACCTACTGTAGTGAGCCTGATCTGTAATTCTTACCCAAAGATAGTTCTTCTGATATGTTAGGGAATTGAGAACAACCATTAGCAGATGTGACATGTGGAAATGAAGTGACTACCATATTGTGATTTCTGCCTTCCTAATTCAATTTTCATGTTGTGAGACTTCATTTGGAAGTATGGATCCCTAATGTATCCAGCTTTATTGTACTTATTCATAACTTGTCTGGAGTGAGCAACCACCTCTTATGGATACTGACAATTCTTATTGTACTGGATCTCCTGTGCTCTCGTGTTTGGCCATGAGCTTATGAGCATTGGAACAGGTTGCCCAAGGAGGTTGTGTATGCCCCACCCCTGGAGGCATTCAAGGCCAGGCTGGATGTGGATCTGGGAAGCCTGGCCTAGTGGTTGGTGACCCTGCATATAGCACAGAGGTTGAAACTTGATGGTCATTGTGGTCCTTTTCAACCCAGTCCACTCAATGATTCTATTTATATTTCATTCAGGCACTTCCTTTCAAAACCCATGTTCTCAGTTTACACTCTTCATATTGAGTCTAGTATAATAGAATACTCATGCATATACATTAGCAGTATATCTTCTCTGAAATTATTAAATGATTGTTCTAGGATCAAAATGTGAATCTTTGAGAAAATTAGGTATTTTGCTAGCTAATGGTTTGTTGAAGATCCCTTTAATTTCCTCATCAAAGTTCACACTTATTTGTTCCACCAGAACTGTGCTGCTTATCCTAAGATGGGAGTCAAAATGCAACAATTGAATGCACTTAGCACTGACTGAAAGGTAGGCTGGATGAATGTAAGTCTGCTTTCACTAAAAAGTTTTTTTCCCCTTCTCTAGTGATTCATTACTGAGCTCATCACAACATTTGTCTTTTGGGAGTTGGAATTCTGTTCAGAGAAAAGTATAGTGTGGAGCAGAACTACAAACTCTTATTACATAGACATTAGACTTTCCAGTTTCTGATCTGCTTTAGAAGTGATCACAGTTGGGGAAAGGATGCCACTGCTACTTGAAAAGATTACACAGCCTTGCTTGATTGTCCTTTAATGTTTAGGTAAATAGTGTGCAATGATGTAGACCAATACTATTTCATAGAATCATAGAATGATTTGTGTTGGAAGGTACCTTTAAGATCATGTAGTTCCAACCCCCTGCTATAGGCAGGGATACCTCTCTCTAGACTAGGTTGCTCAAAGCCCCATCCAGCCTGACCTTGAATGCTTCCAGGGATGGGGCATTCATAGCCTCACTGGGCAACTCATTCCAGTGTCACACCACCCTCACAGTAAAGAAGTTCTTTCTAATATCTAGTCTAAACCTACCCTCATCCAATTTAAAACTGTTTACCCTGGAAGAGGGTAGATTTAGACCATATATTTGCTGTGAAGTGCTTAAATCAGAACGGAAAATGTAAACATAATTAAACTGTCTGCACATGTTTTTAACTCCTACTCAGGACCTGAAAACTGTATTATATGTTTTCTGCCTTGCTGGAGTGAGTAATGTGCAGTGTGGTCCAATGATAGTTTATAGTAAATAAATAACATAATAAAGACAAACAATAGTTTGATTTCTTTACTATATTACATCTTTTCTTATTTTTAAACTGTTACAAAGCATCCGTCATGTTATGAACATCTCCTGAAATGTCTAAGTGAAGAACAGTTCAGAGAATATAGAAATATACAAGATAGTATTTATATATCTGCATTATTTTTATATTAACTAACCCTGTTAAAAAACTGGAGCTATACCAATGTGAAAATTAGGCTTGTAAAAGCACTAAGATACAAATATAATGATCTTCTCACTGGAAGTTATAATAATGAAATTATTTCACCAGTAATGTTATATTACTGAAATTGAATGGTGTTAAAACTTTGAATACATGTTATATGGTACAGAAAGAGGAGTTGGAGGGAGATGAATGGGCTCAGAACCTGCAGCAAATATAGTTTTGTACTTTTAAACGTAGTACAAATCCTTTACATATTTATTACTTTGTCTTCTTTGGAATCTGATTTGCAAACATTTTCTATCAGCTGGTAGTTTTTACCATATCTTTCTTCTATCATTTTTCTCTTAGGAGGAATTCTGGATGCTGCAAAACAGTATTTGTTTGGCTGCTTAGTTTTCAATTAAATGCTGTAATATGAATTATAGTATCACAGACAGGGATATGGTCCAGATGAACCAATGCTCTTTTGATCAAAAATGTTTTCACACTCTGAATATAGCATATAAGCCAGATGCTGTGAATGAATGTTCTCGTTTTATGGCCAACTAAATCAGTGCTTGCACTTCTGTTAAAAATTATTGTAAAGGAAACTGTAGATATGGGAGGCTTACTCTAGAAAATAATCAATGAAAATGTAACCCAGATACATAAAAGGCATGTTTAGTTCAACATTTTTAGAAAGATGAAAACAAGGTAATGCATTTTATAAAAAACAGGAAAGGAAGAGTACTAGGAATTATAGAAAAACAGCTTGGGAAACAAGGAATTATCTGCTGTTATCAATATATCAAGTTTAACTTATGACTCTCTGAGGACTTATAAATCATATCAAGACCTCCTTAATAACCTCAAATAAATGTGCCTGTCATAAATTCCCAAAAATGTTGACTGTACACTGTAAATGTCCCTCTTGCATGAAGTGATACTTCTTTTTATCCTAGTTAAATCCAATAATGCACTGGGTGGATGTACCTAATAACTGTGAAAAAAGTTCAAATATTAAATTTAGTACAGCAGTGCCCAAACTTCACATTTACAAAATTTATTTTTACTTATTTTTTCAAAATCTACTCAATGAGTTCCTAAGTGACAATGGATGATGAATATAAGTATATGCAATATAATCCAGTACAGTTTTGAGTGTAAAAAGGCAGCTTGACTATATTTTATGAACCAAACCTTAAATTTAGGGTCTGCATTCTCTATAGCATATCTACAATACGTGAAGATCATGGAGCTGCTAGATAAGAACTAACAGGTCCTTACAGTGAAGGTTTATGTTCATACTTGAATGTAAGTTTGTTAGCTTGTTTTTTTTTCCTTAAAAACTCTCTTCTTTATTCTCTGTCTCCCACTTCCTATCAGGACATGTATCATACATTTCCAGCATGAACCGTATCAGTTTTAGGAAGCAAGAGATGTCTAACTGGAAGTTTCTGCTTATCTTGACTCCCTGATTATTGACTCATGCACCTTGAAACCTGGTGTGAAAGAAAAGGATTTTGTGGAGTCTGACCCAGAAAGGAGAAATCTACTGCCAGTAGTCTTAAGCCAGTGTTCTGTTAGACACTTCTTTTTGCCTTTAAAATGGTATCAGCACAGAACTGATATAAAACTCTGAAATCTCTTTCAGCACATAATGGTTATGCTAGATCAGATTGTACTACATTAGTAGAATTATCATCCATATGTACATTATTGTTAGTAAAAAGAAAGATATGGAAACTTTAAAGCAATATTTGAGGAAAAAAATATGAATAACACCGTTCCAACATATGTAAAATATAAGTATAGCTAATTTTACTAAATTTTGGCCTCCCTGTGAAGACTGGGGAAAGCAAACCTGAATGTTGGTTTGGTCATCACCTTGCAATGAAGTCCACAGCAGAAAAATTTGCATCCTTGTATTATAAGAGGGGATCTGTCCCTTTATACTTAGCAGTGACAACTTGGGTTTTTCTACAGCTTTGTTCTGTTTTTTTTTGTTTGTAAATGAGAAAAGAAAAAGGTGAAAGCTTTTCTTCAGATGTCATTGAAAATACAGTAGCAAATACATTCATAGCCCTTTCTCCCTTTTTCCAAGTCAGTAAAAAAAAATCTTTATTGCATTTCTGTGCTTTGTTACATCCAATCTGTTTCTTAATCACAGAATCACAGAATCATAGGGGTTGGAAGGGACCTCCAGAGATCATCGAGTCCAACCCCCCTGCCAAAGCAGGTTCCCTACACCACGTCGCACAAGTAGGTGTCCAGGCAGGTCTTGAATATCTCCAGAGAAGGAGACTCCACAACCTCCCTGGGCAGCCTGTTCCAGTGCTCCGTCACCCTCACCGTGAAGAAGTTCTTGCACACATTTGTGCAGAACTTCCTATGCTGCAGTTTCTGGCCGTTTCCCCTTGTTCTGTCTCCACACACTGCTTAAAACAGTCTGGCTTCACCACTCTGCCCCCCACACCTTAGATATTTATAGACCTGGATCAGGTCTCCTCTCAGTCTTCTTTTCTCAAGGATAAACAGACCCAGTTCACTCAGCCTTTCTTCATAGGGGAGATGCTCCAGGCCCTTCATCTTTGTGGCCCTCCGCTGGACTCTTTACAAGGGAGTTGTCTTTTTTTGTACTGGGGAGCCCAG
Organism: Chrysolophus pictus; assembly: GCA_037305975.1. NCBI lineage: Eukaryota > Metazoa > Chordata > Aves > Galliformes > Phasianidae > Chrysolophus > Chrysolophus pictus. The sequence goes on from CM074578.1 coordinate 36,537,748, forward strand.
AACTGGACACAGTACTCCAGATGAGGCCTTACCAGGGCAGAGTAGAGGAGGAGGATCACCTCCCTCGACCTGCTGGCCACGCTTTTTTTAATGCACCCCAGAATGCCATTGGCCTTTTTGGCCACAAGGGCACACTGCTGGCTCATGGCCAACTTGTCGTCCACCAGGACACCCAGGTCCCTCTCTGCAGAGCTCCTCTCCAGCAGGTCATCCCCCAACCTGTACCGGTGCATGCAATTATTCCTCCCGAGATGCAAGACTCTACACTTGCTTTTGTTTTGTTTGCTTGTCATAGGGAAAAGGTTTAATCAGTTTCCTATTTTTAAGATATGACATATTTAAGTATCAGAGACTCCTGCTTGCTGGTTTGTAACTGATCTTCTCTCAAGGGTTTCCCACGTATGCTGGCAAAAGTTCTGGGAGTTGTCATCTCCTCCACTGACAGCTGCAGATGAAATGCTCCTCCTGACAAAGTTGAAACCACACTTGGATCATTCTTGAGCAAGCATTGCTCATACAAGATTTCATCCAGGGCCTAGTTGTATTTATTACAGACTTATAAGAAACTGCAGCTGTCACAGGAATGAATGTCTGTGCCATCAGTAGTAAATGTATTTAATAAATGCTTTAATGTACTTAACGAGAATTTTGGATTTTGCCTCTTCTACACTTATCTCTGGACATGAGTTTACACCTTTTGCTTTCATTTTGTCATGAGTGGGTACATTAATTTTTGAAACAGTTCAATCACCCACAAATGAATACAAAAACCCATACATTAGTTAACTCACTCAGATTGTAAAGATGTCATCACTTCACAAAAGGCTCATGTGTGAATTTTACTGGCTTTCATGGACTACTAAAGGACATGTGATGGCCATAAAACACTCTAGGATTCTCTGTCTCTGTGACAAAATTATCCCTTTAGTCATTGTGGCTATTTAAGAAGAATGATCCAAAAATATTACTTCCTATTTTATTATGTAGGCTCACAATGTCAGAGGTGGATATTGATGGCATGACAGTAGAGGAAGAACCTTCCCACCAATATTCTGAAAAGTTTTGTTGTTGTTGTAATTTCCATGAAAATAAATAGGAGGCATTACTTTTGGAGTGAACTATGCATTTTTCATGTCTTACACTCCTGGCCAAGAAATCTATGACTAAAGCCTGGATAGTTTTTACCTTGTGGACAGCAGAGTCCATCCTACCAGAGTTTTATCTCTCTTTGTGAGTAGGATTTTGAAGATGGATTACAGGCAACCCACTGCTGCAATGCACTTTGGAGGTCATTACACATTAGCACAGGAAGGGACACTGTTAATTATGAAGCAGATTTCAGTAGAGGTCTTGCTGGCTACTTCAAACCCACAAAAATGTGCAGATGGTAATTTAGTCCTAAGGCAGAGATTGGGGCTGGGAAGAGTTATGAATTCCTTTTACAGGTAATGATTTTTTTTTCCTTTTTTTCTAACTTATTACATCTACTGCCATTTTTTTCAGTTTTCAGATTACAAGACATTTTCTTGAAATTCTATTGTATCATACGTTCTTGCACACACATGGATGGATACACCTACTCACACACAATATACCCCATCAATTTACTTCAAAATTTTCTCTTGTAATCTTCATTAACAAGCTTTTGAGTAAGTATGTATTAGAAAGTGGTCTCAGAAGGTAAATTTTTCTCTTTCTTGACTGTTACTGCCCACAGCATTCAAATTTTATGTTATGATCAATTGGATGTATTCTGAATCAAAATATACATTCCTGATTTAGTCTGCATGCAATTTTTATAAACTACTAGATTTCAGGCTACTTTGTGGATTAGAGAGTTATTGCTTATCTCTTTTCTAATCAATTCAAATAAGAAATATCACTGAATATTCCTGGGAATTAGAAATTTACACTCTATACTTTAAATAATTAGCATGGTAGAGATGTTTGGCTACTTCTGAAATCCTATAATTTACTGAGCACAGCAATATCGGAATTATAAAAATTTGTATTAGATCTCAACATTTTTCTGGGTCATGAAAGACAGCAAATGTTAAAATTTTGAGTTGAAACAAAATTTGGTAGAATAACAAAAAAAGTCATTATTTCAGTTCACTGATCTCTATATCTTTGTATTCTGTAGTTCTATTAAAAAAAAAAAAAAAAAAAGTAATCCAAGGAATCTATCAAAGCTTACCGATTTTCTAAACATCTCAGTTTCAGAAACAAAATATTTATTTTAATGGTTTTCCCATAATCTGGGATTTTTGGCAAGAGTTTCTGAGATCAAAAGTTTCTAGTTCATTTTGAGTAATAGCTATTTCTACTGGGTCTGAATGGATGGAATTAACTGTTTTCCATAGCAGCCAGTATGGTGCTATGTTTTGGATCATTGGTTAAAGCAGTATTGATAACAAACTGATATTTTGGTTATTGCTTCACAGTGCTTATGCAGCAAGGTTTTCACTATTTCTCACTCTTGCTCCCAGCAAGTAGGCTTGTGGTGGACAGGAGGCTGGGAGGAAGTGCAACCAAACATCTGATCTAAATAGACCAAAAGGATATTCCATACCATGTAACATCATGCTTAACTGTAAAGCTGAGAGGCAGTCTTTTTGAAAGCAGTTGTTCCTTTGAGACTGGCTGGTCATCACTCTTCTTGTGGGAGGTGATAAGTGAGTGCTTTAATATCATCTCTTTTTATTTTTTCTCCTCTTTTTCATTCACTTATTAAACTGTCTTTATCTTGACCCGTGAGATTTTTACTGTTTTTACTTTTCAGATTCTCTCTTCTGTCTTCTTGGGATGGGAGGGGAGTGAGCAAGTAACTCTGCAGTTTCTTAACTGCTGACTGGGGTCAATAAACCACACTACTGGATTCACATTTCTATGTAAATCTTCTTAGCTGACTGGTAGGTCTCATGGACTTCACAGGATAAAAAGAAAAAAAGTCAGTGATAAACTACTGTCTGAAAATTGCAGATGAACTGAAAGTATTTCAGCAGAGTGCAGTAAAACATCATCTGGGGCACTAACTTTATCTCACGGCTTCACTATGTATTCACTTTGATTTATCTGTCTAAAATAACTTTTTTTTTTTATTATTTACACATGAAAGCTAAAACAAATCAGGTATTTTACAACATCATTGCTTTCACTGGAAAAATCAAACTTGTTGAAACTATCATTGGCTTGATCATCCTAATTGCCTAACTTAATTATATACTTTAAATTGTTAGTATAGCACCTGCCATCATTTTGACCCAGAATAGCTATCCCAAATCAGTCCCAGGCACAGAGAGAATTAAGCTGAATCAGGTACTATTCCAAGTAGACAATTTGCAGGCCCTCTGTTTTGCATAATATGAAGATTTAGAAGCATAGAGATGGGTCGGTGAAACTCAGTGCCAAAAACAGTCTATGAATGTATAATTTACTAGTCTACAACTTGCCATTGAATTTCTCATGTTCATTTAAGATGAATTCAAATGATGAATCATTTGCAGAAACTGCAGGTAGCAGGGAAAAAAAAGAAAGAAAAAAAAAGAAAGAAAAAAATCCCAATAATTTATTATACAAGACTTATTTATATAAGTGAGAGGTTCTTACACACCGTAGGACTTAAAAGTGTAAGTGATATCCTTCATAGCTGAGGCAGGATGTAACCATCGATTTCTTTCAAAGAGCTTCTCATTTTCACTCTCCATCTTTCCCCAAAAAAAGCGAAACTGTGGTCAAAAAAAGAATAAAAATGACACTAAGGTGGAATGTAAATACATTTGTTTAAAGCAATTGTTCATAAAAACAATTTATATTCTAGAGGGTATACAATTATAGTCTCAATTATCCTTGACGAGAACAAAGGATTATTTTCTCTTCACATTAAATGTTTACAATGTATATAGCAGTAGCTTTTTTAGACACACATTTGTCCATAATTTGTCCAACTTATTTCAAGCATCTTTCTCAGTTAAGGGTCACCTTCAAGAGGATACTATTTTTCCGTCCATTTAAAAATAGAATAATGGAATTGTAGAATCATTTGATTTGGAAAGAGCCCTTAAATATCATCTAGTCCAGGTCCCCTATAATGAACAGGGACATCTGCAGCCTTGTCCATTTTGACCTTGAATGTCCCAAGGATGAGGCATTCACCACTTCTCTGGGCAACATTTTACAGTGTTTCACTATTCTTATTGTACTCTTTTAAAAACTTTTTACTCATATCCAGTCTATATCTCCCCTCCTTTAGTATGAAACCATCTCCCCTTGTCCTATCACAACAGACCTGCTGAAGAATCTGTCTCCTTCCTCCTTATAGCCACCCATTACATACTGAAAGGCCACTATCAGGTTTCCCTTCTCTCCTCCAGGCTGAACAGCCTCAGCTCTCTAGCTTGTCCTTGTAGGAGAAGTATTTCAACTCTTTGTTCCCTTGTGTTCCTTTTCTGGACAAACTCCTGGTGAGATCGTGCCAGCACGGAGTAGAGGGGCAGGATCACCTCCCTCAACCAACCAGCCACACTTCTTTTGATGCAGCCCAGGATTTGATTGGCTTTCTGGACTGTGAGGGCACACTGTTGCCTCATGTCAAGTTTGCCATTCACCAGTAACCCCAAGTCCTTTGCATAGTAGCTTAGTTAATGTATGTAAACAACATTTTAGGTGTCAAAACAGCTAAAATGAATCCACTAGCACAGATTTATTTTGCTTTTACTTTGCAATCTAAAAATACTCAGTTTATGAATATGTTTTATTGAAAATTAAAGGAACTGACTGGACTCTTGCTTTCTCTTCATAGATTAGATTTAGATTTATTGAAGGTAATCTCAAAAGAGTGTATTTTTCTGGGCCCAAACATTCTATATGTAGAGACAAGAAGAGAGAAATTAAAAGTTGCAACTTCTATGAGTTTCTGCTGTTGCATGGTCAATGAGAATGTAACTAATTCCCAGTTATGCTAATGATGTTTGTGATAAATATGAATGTCACACTGGACACAGACCACGACTGACTCATTTATCACCATGGTCACAAGGCAGAAAGTAATACCTTCAAATTACTAACAGTAGGATTGAACTGGCATTGGCAGTCACTCCTGAAAAGTGTTTATAGACCATTATTGATTCCAGCAGTCCACAAAACTAGTTTGAAGTTATGATCTGAGGATAGATACAATTGATATAGTTCTTCCAGGCAAAATGTAATCAGTGAGGAGTTATCAGGGGAACTTGTATAACAGATGCCATTTTAATATGTAGCACAGCATAGAACTATTGAATTACTGGCCTATCCTACTATGAATTGAAAGTTTATATTTCAGTGTCTCTACCAGCCTCAAAAAGCTTAATGTGAATACCAAGGAAACTTCTCTGCAGATTACAGCTTATAAGAAACCAATTTTTAAATGCATGTTACCAGCACTGAAGGTTTTACAAATTGTAGCATGTTCTTCTCAAATTATTCCAATCAATGGAGCATTTTTTTATGCACTGTTAAGCTTCTACTGTAATTACAGTCCATATTGCATTTCTAGTGTTTTTTTCATGTCTATAAAATCAGACTCTTCCAATTTATCCACTAGTAATTTCATAAACATTAATCATATCTTTCTTAAAGTCCCCATGGATTTTAAGTCTTCTGCTGTTCAATGTGCCTTCTCAGATAATTCGGTGGTGCTGAAATGTATTGACATTTCTTTTTGCTCTTATGCAGCCATGCTCTGTAACATTTACTCCGTCAATTACTTTCATCTTGGTATTCATAGTCAATTCTATCTCTGTGAGATTTTAATTGTATTTCACTAAATTAAAGAGGCATTATAAAGTTGTTACCCTTTGATTTTGTGGCTTTAATTTCATCTTTCTTTAATCTTTGGAGGACACTAGATTATCAATTAGCATAATAAAACAGTCACTGTGGAATTTAGTAACAATTCTGGATATTCTGTGAAGCGAATCAGCCCATTTCATGTTAGTAATATGACAGTATGTCCAATAACAGAAAGTATCTAGCATTCTACTCTACATTTCTATAGTATTTCTGTACATGAATTAAAAGATTTAAAGATTTTTTTAAAGTTCAGTGTCTGGTTTTGAATGTTCTACCCACTCAGAAGCTGTAAAAAAACATTACCAAATCTTAATTCTTTATATATTTTCACCATGTTAGAACCTGTACATGCTGTTAATGGTAGGCAGAATAACATCAATTAATACTACAGCATTTTCTTAGAGGGCTCATTGCAAAATAATGACTTCTCATCCCATTTCGACTCTTAGTACTTACTTTATTTCACTGGGCAAGTCTTAATTACCCGTTGCTTTTCAGTATTCAGGAGAGAATAATAATCTTTGTGCTTTTCCTTTAGTTGAGTTGAGCTCTTTTGTTTATTCTCCTAAATTATCTGTTTTTTGAAGGAAAGACAACTCTACTACTACTTTTTATGCATGCCCAGAGAGAATAAAAGAAAATTAGAGAACTGCTCCTTTCTTTTAACCTGATCTGTCTACTTAGGCTATGCTGAAGACAGTTACGGTAAGTGGCAGGACCTACATTTTGGTTTCTTAACCAAATGTGGATGTTTGTATTGGATTTAGATTATAAAATTGTAAGTAGTGTAGTACTTCAAATCTTTTATTGTAAGCAGTGTTTTTTACTTAAAATGTAGCTGCTTGTCAGGCGACGTAAAAAAACATTTCAAAATATCTTCTAGGGACAGCAAACTCTAAGAGATGCCAGTAATTACTCATATAGTCTTTTAAACAAAAAAAAAGTTACCGTGGTTGGACACAAGAACTATGAACGTCAAGTCAGTAAATTACACAAGGATTCCTGAAGTATCTAAAGGAGAATTATGAGGGAAGAGTATAAAGAGGTGAAAAAGAATGACCAAGAAATAATGATCAATCTACACATTCACTATACCAGAGACAATCTAGCTGTTTTCCCCATGGAGAATAAAAGTTCAGTGTCACAAGGCTATAAGCTTTTCTGCATCACTGTAAAAGGGTTCTCTTTTTGTTTCTTTGTTTATTTGTTTTTTAATATTCTGTATAATTTGGGTGAATTGAAAACTCCTGTGCTGCCTAAATCTCTCTTTTTCTCATGCTCATTGTCACCTGTCTAAAAAAGAATTCTGATAGATAAAAGCCTTGGTGAGTAGTATTTCTTTGCTGTTGGACCTATTGTCCTTCTCCATGATCATCATGGGTTAATCACTGCCAGGAACTTGTGAAATTGGCCAAGCATTATTGGCTGCAGGGTTTGCAGAACAATACTTATCTCTGTCAGGTTCACTCTAGACATAAAATGCTGCGCTGTCAAACAGAATGAAGTTCATTTTACATGCAAGAAGGTGGGGAAAGAGATGTGATTGAGAGATCCTCTTCTGAAATATTTCAGTTGAAACACGTCAGTTGTTTCCCTCTCCTCTGTTAACACCAAAGCTGATCTTAAACACACTGCATTCCAGACATCATGTGCTTACTATTTGTATTCATTGCAGAAGTGCACTAAAACTACTGCAAATAATTTAGGTAATTGGCAAACCACAGGGGCACTTACCCTGTTCACTGGCCTATTTTAGGCTGGCTCATCATCACCATCCTAATTGATGACAAGTCTCTAGTTTTTCACTTGCCAGGCTGTAAGACAAGGAATACTAATAAGTGTGAATGTTGTAACTGTTCCCAGCCTTTTGCAAGCAATGAGCTACTCCCACCTCTGCCCCTGCTGTTAATGCACAAGTGATGTGGTGGAGAACATTTTTTTTTGATAAAATAACACTCACTTTCCTCCATTCTCTCAGTTGCTGCAATTATTTAATTCTAATACAACCAGGACTTTTTAATTCAATATCATACCCTGTTACCTATATTTAATATAAAATAATGCCATCAAAGTAGCTGACAGTCTTATTGAGATAAATCTTTTATATAAAGAACATTTCAGAGTGTAATCTTTTTTTTTTATTCACTATTTTGTATTCCTATATCCTAGATACTCAATGTTTGTATTTATTAATTGGACAACATGCATACATGCGCTTCTTTTAGCACAGGCTCACTATAAAAGCCAAATCCTGATCCCAAAAAAATCTCTCTATCTGAGAGAAGCAGAGGTAACAAGAGGACACTATTGTTTTCACTGCACAGTATGCTGGGGTACAGAAGGCACAGGCTTCAGCAAACAGAGGACTCCTGGACCTATACATTAATTTTTTTTCTGTATCTACGTATAGGTTCTTGCTACCCCACAGTGAAAATACATACAGTAGAATTTCTCTGCACTCTACTTAAGCCACAGGAGTCTTTAAATGCCTCACAGTGATTAACTTAAATACCAAGAAAACCACTATGCTGAAACTTTAAGCACAAGTGTGTACAACACAAGTGACTGCATGTCATCTCCCGTGTCTTGGTTCATGTTTAGTTAAGCTCAAATTCATGTCTTGAGAGAAAACACAGGAAGTTGCTCATGCCACACTTTTAAGTAGCATTGTCAAACTACGAGAAACTCAACTGTGTCTGTTTTCTAATCCTGCCCCTCCTGGTCCTGATAGGGTCATATCACATCATCTGTGCCAAAGAACACCTTTGTCACTTCCTAGTAGAAGGAAGTGAGATGTTTAAAGTACTGAAGTCTTTAACAGAATCTAACTGTAATGAGTAATTCAAGATCACATAACTAGCCAAAGACATATGGAATACTTGCATGCACATTTCTCTTTAGTTGGTGTTTTATCCACCTTTTATTCAAAGTAAAGTCCCATGACCCATCTAAGGTGATAATTTCATACGTGATTTAAGTCAACAGAAGATGTACTGCTGCTGAGAGAGGTAGCGTTGCCTTCTGTTACTTCATTTCTCTTTTGTTTTGCCAGTTCAAGCATTTGAATGGCTGCAAAAGGTTGGAGGACTGACCAAGCTTCACATGGCTAGAAAACAAACATCATGGATTTTTGTTTTTCTTTCTTTGTTTTTCCTTTTTTCCTTTTTTTCCTTTTTTCTTTTTTTCTCTTTGTTTTCTTTCTGAAATGATAAGTAATCCATAGAAAACTCACTCCAAGTAAGACACAGGAATACAAAGCTGGAGAATTTTTCTTTGTTTTATATGGGAAGAGTCATAGAATCATAGAATTGCTCAGGTTGGAAAAGACCTTAAAGATCATCAAGTCCAACCACAGCCTGACTATACTACCCTAACTCTAACAACCCTCTACTAAATCATGTCCCTGAGCACCACATCCAAGTGGTTTTTAAAAACATCTGGGGATGGTGACTCAACCACCTCCCTGGGGAGCCTATTCCAGGGCTTAACAAACCTTTCAGTAAAGAAATTTTTTCTGATATCCAACCTAAACTTACCCTGACACAACTTAAGGCCATTTTCCCTCGTCCTGTCACCTGTCACCAGTGAGAAGAGACCACCCCTGCCCCCACTGCAATCACCTTTCAGGTATTTGAAGAGAGCAGTAAGGCCTTCCCTCAGCTTCCTCTTCCCCACACTAAACAGCCCCAGATCCTTTAGTTGGTTCTCATAGGGCATATTCTCCAAGCCCTCCACAAGCCTTGTTGCCCTTCTTTGGGCCTGCTCCAGCACTTCAATGTCCTTTCTGTATTGAGGTGCCCAAAACTGAACACACTATTCAAGGTGAGGCCTCACCAGTGCTGAGTACAGGGGCAGGATCACTTCCCTAGTTCTGCTCACCACACACAATTCCCGATACCAGCCAGGATGCCACTGGCTTTCTTTGCAACCTGGGCACACTGCTGGCTCATATTCAGCTGACTGTCATCAGTACACCAAGGTCCCTTTCCATCAGGCAGCTTTCCAGTCTATCCAGGTCCCTTTGTAGTGCCTTTCTTCCTCTGGCAGAACATCACTCCCTCCCAACTTGGTATTGTCTGCAGTACCTCAGGAGAGTATGTTATCTGGTCTATTCAATGTAAGATCTATCATCATAGTTTGGAAAATCTATTGTTGTGTTTGGAAGAATATCATACTTAACATTCCTTTTATACTCTTGAAGATATTGAAATTAATTTGTGCCAAAGGCTGAATATATAATTGAAAGACATGAGACATCTAGACTTCACAACAGTTCTCAGATCATTTTGTAAGCCTAGAATTACTATCTTTCTTTCTTTCTCCAGGGTTAATAAAAATCAACTTGTTTTTGTCACAATTTAGCTACAAAATCAGCAAAAGATACAGCGATCTTTAACTTATTTGTTCCCAACACTTTAGTCCTCTTAAGCATTTAATATGTCAGTAGACATACTTGTTCTCTGTAACAATCATTTATACCATGACTGTAGAGGAATTTAAAGCAGCTGGCTGAGAATTATCCATCTGACATAAGATCAGATGTAAACCACTTGCAGCGCCCTTATTTTGACTAATGCATGTGACTTTGAACGTTAACAGCAAAGTGTACTATTTTCATGACTGTAGCAGAGCAGGCTCTATTACTTTTTGTTCTTTTTTTTTTTTGTCATAAAATGACTTCTTAGGCAAAATAAAGTGAAACACAAAAACACTCTCTGTACATTCTTTCAAAGAGTCTCTATATTGTTTCTTGAACAAGAAGCTATTTCTTGGTTAGGAAAATTGAGCTGGAAATCTCACCAATTCTCACCTTTTTTGATTCAATATTGCAATATTATTTCAACCAACTTGGGTGGCTAAGGAGAGGCACTGAGTGAATCAGTTTTAGTATTGCTTTCATCCTACTGCACTGAAGGTTCAGTTAAGAATTCAGTAACTAGTCAAAACTAAAATCACTATCCTGCTTGCAGGATGATGAGACAGTTGCCACATTTTATAGAGCAAGAATTGGGATCCTGGGCAGAAATGTCCTTCCGTATTTGATTTAGAAAAATAAATTTAAAACAAACAAAACAAACAGACAAAACAAACAGGCTTCTCTTCCTGATATTCTACAGTGCTGAATTTAATACTATGTTTTAACACTCCAGCACAAAGACTACCCAAGTGATAAAGAAATCCTCTTAACCATTTGGCTCTGAATCTGTCAGAGATAATCGGTGCACAAAAAGGAAGAATTAAGTGGTCGTTGTACTTAACACATTTCTAAATCAACCCTGAAAGGCGAAAAGCACTAGTGAAAAGGGAGAGCATGAAATAGAGTGTTACTTTATTCATTACAAATAAATATCTAGAGTTTAAACACATCAGCAGGCTAAAGCTCTGTTCTGATTGGCATTGAATGCCCTTAGATTCCTATGAAGCTAGAGATAGGTAAGGTAACAGCACTCAACAAAACTGAGACCAGTGGATCAACCAAAAGGAAAGCCACAATGTAGAATGATGCCCAAGAGAGTTAAGTTGAACAGTACACTCATCTCATTCTTTCTGTCTCCTGAATCTAGGTCTGTCTAGATTTGAGTCGTTCATTCATTTCAATGTATGAATGCATAGTAGAAGTGCATAGTAGAAGATTTACTGTGCAGTCCAGCATAGAGTTTTTCAGACCCAATGGGTGAAAAGAAATGGTTTATTTCTTTGAGATGTGCTCTTGGAGAACAAGGGAGACAATGCTTGTGCAATTCAATCCGTTTGCTATGTACTACAGTCTTATCACATGAGCCTGATTTTTGCCATACTAACCTTGAAAATAAAAGGAATTACTCCTACAAATAATATGAAATAATATGAAGATGGAATTTGATACCCAAGGAATTTAATGATGTAGATATTTTTGAAAATATAAAGAATCTGCAGGGAAGCTGCAAATTATATTTTGCAGCAAATCTTGCACATCATGGTAAGGACATTCAAAACTGCTTAATCAGTTGCCTCAGATTCATATAGTTGTATTATTTAATGTGAATATGTTGGAAATCCTAGACCTCTCTCTTGTGTCTATGCCAGTGTTTGATCATCCTCGTTGTAACATCAACTGTAACATCCTTAAATCAAACTGATACTTCCAGTGTCCATTGCTTCTTGTTCTTTTACTGTGCACAGCTGGAATTAACTTGGCTATCTTTTCTGCATACTCCCTTTAGCTAGTTGTACAGCAAAATGATGTAGAGGGTAACAGTAGATGAGGTTGCTTCTCAGCAGTTGTGCAACTTCATTAGAGTACAAATTTCATTTTAATTATGCTTTAAAGGGGAGTCAGTATATGAAAAAGATGTGAAGTGTACTAATATTTGAGGGGAAAAAAAGAAAAATCCTTCTAGGACCAAGATCATTCTCAAATTTATTGTCAAAAGACTTCACATCTGCTCCACCAAGCTGTGCAATTCAATGGCTGATGTTTCTGGAGAAATGGGCTTAACACTAGATATTTCATTTGTATTGGTTCGTTCCAAGGATTGGGTGGAAAAACTCAGTGCAAAGAGCTGTGGATACCACTACCACATAGACAAATAACATGTATGTGAATGCATAAATATGTTCACATATGTATATATACTGTGTATTTGTAGTTTAATGCATAGTGTAGACAATAACTAGATCATACACGGTTTGATCACATAGACTGTTACCTTACACACCTTGTGATTTTTTAAATTTCTACTTTGTTTTTTAAGCAGTGGAATTAGTGACTGAGTGCTTTTGATGTAAGTGTTAATGAATACAATGAGAAAAAGTTTCTCTTATGTGAATTCATCATAAAAAGCATCTAAAAGACTGGATAAAAGTATACAAAGAATTCCGACATTTCATGTGGAAATCTTTGTCTGCTGCTAATCTGAGGCATGTGTACATTTTACATTCAACCTCTTATCAACCTGTCAGAAATTCCATAGTTCCTTTAGTATCAAAACTGAAACCTCCTCAAGCCACCTCCCTTTAATGAGACTAATTTCTCTAGTTCTCTGTGAAATCAAAGGAAATAGAGAGCACTCATATTATGCAGAGGTCTTTGATGGTGATAGTGGGGTGAATAGCAACATGAATTTTTCACAGAAAATTCAGATTTAAACGTGCATTTCTGAAGCTTACTACCACATTTACTTTAAAAGGGGCTGCTCTTGCTGGTCTGATTTCCCTTATGAATAATATATTTCTAAAAAAAAGTTAAAAAAGGAAAAATCCACAAAAGCCTCTTTAATAAAGTCTAGTCCAATAGGCACTGAAAAGAGTATCAAAACACCTACTGACTAAAATAAAAGCAGATCAAAGTACTGTGCAGTCAGAATTAGTCTCTGTAAAGCAAACAAATGCTACTTTCTTCCTTCCCCACTCTGTATGTTTTTGTCATCTGTGTGATAGAGTGAAGGAAACGCTAATCCTGATGCTAAGTGAAGAAGACTTGTCTGTATCCAAGTGATTTGCAGCATTTGTGAAAACATTTCGAAAGTGAAATTTTGATTGTCATCAAATTGTGCACTAAAAGTAAACCTCTTTGGTCATGAGAATCCAATGAAGAGGGACTACAAAAGAAAGAAAGAAAGAAAAATCTGGAATCTAATATAATTAACTGAAAAGTTCTACGTCTGTAATGTATGAAAAAGTATGATAATTATTAAAACTTCTTAAAATAAAAAGTATTTTTGAGGAAAAAAAAAATATATATATATAAATATTAGATTCACCTGCAAAACCCATCTTAGAATTACTAAAGATATATCACTAGATAACAGGTTCTCTGGTCAAATGGAGTTTTCTTCAATCTCATCTTCAATTCAAGCTCCTTAATCAAAGAACATCATGTAAGCGTTGCACTGAGAAGTCATTGATCTGACTGATCACTGACTGTTAGTAAGTAGCAAAAGGAAATGAGCAGCAATAGGAAATGGAAAGAAAATCGTGAATGGAAAATGTGGTGAAGAGGAGGAAGATTTGTTTGTTTTCAGGAGAAATTAAACTCATTTATCTCTAATGATAAAAGGCAGTGGAAATAGAAACAAACAGTGTATCTGTGTATGCTTATGTCAGTGAGTACAACTGTTCTGGTATTTAGCTTGTGATCATTTTATCTCAAATATTACTACAAAATTAAATAGTTTGTATATTAACACCTCAGCAATTAGCTCCCAAAGGAACAAAGAAGAGAGGGAAGGAACAAATCATTCATAATAGGCAGATTCTCTGTTTTACTTTGGATGAGCTATATACCGAACTGCTAGTTTCAAATCTGCCCGTGGTCTGCTTGTTAGCTGCACAACCAGAAGTTGTTTTGTTCTATCAGTCATGGACTGCTGCTTTTGAAGATGACCAGTGTATAATTTAGGTTTCATGTAGGATACTTCTATCAATCAATTTATTCATTTATTTTGACAGAAAAATTTTTATCAGGGAGGGTTAGTTTTCCCAGGGTATGCCTGATTGAGATCCAGTGTCCTTCCAGCATCTACTCACCCGTTCGTCATATAGAGAGTGACCTCCAAAATGAGATGACAGAATGCTCAAAGTTGCTGCATAACAACCTGTTTGGTGTGTGAGACAAGATTTGACAGCATCTGATGGCTAAGTGCTCCTGAGTCACAGATGATGCCACAATATAGATGCGATGGGTACATTTTACGTTGTTGCAAGAATTTCTTGAGAGTTTAGCATGGCAAAGTCTTCAGTATGATGTAGAACAGGCTCATGCAAAAGAAGAATGAGTTTTCAGAAAAGTAATTCAAAAAGCTCATTTCCTTTAACACTGCAAAGTCTTGATAATATCTGGATGTAATATTTGTCATGAATACACCTGACCTGTTCTCAGTACGGTGCCTGCTATATCTGCATCTGTACCTTCATCTATAATAAATATTATAATTACTTCATTTATACTGCATACTATGTAGAGGTGTCATAAGGAAATAGTTATCAGAAATACAATAAAAAACACTACATATTACATTACAGAAAACATCAGATTTCCTATTTGAATGCATGAGGATGAAGTCATACAACTCATTCATACTAACAGAGGTACATGGCCAAAGACTTTACATCTAATGTTGAGTGAGATCCTAACAGTTTACTCCGTCAAACAGAATGTTATATTTATGTTTAATAATCTTTCTTCCTGTGGGGAAATACTAACATAATGAAAATATCTAATGGAACGTGATACTTTAATCTTTTGATAATTTCCTTCTTTTTACTCTGTCACTGTGTCCAGGCCGTATTTCTTTTTCTATTCTCTTTCTTTGTTCCAGACTAGAAGAAACACTTTTTGAAGACTTATGTAGCTATTTATCAGAAGAGAAGAAACTTTGCTGTAGAGGATTCAGGAAGATAAAATTTCAGTAAAAAGTAAAAGTCTTGGGAAAATGTTATATAATTTCTGAAGATATATAAAAGATATTTTTCCCATATTTATTAGCTATTTACAGCCCAAAAGAATGACTGTAATGACTCTAGCTAGCTATGAAGAAAAGAAAAATCTTTTCTCTCTATAAAAAAAAATTGATTGGTTTAATTGTCCTGCTCATAGAAATTATTTGAATCATGCAAGTTATTTTCTACATGAAGTAAGAAAAAATACTGTAGCAATAATATTGTATCTCATAGGACAAAACACGGTGAGATATCAAGACTAAGAAGGAGCCATTAAAAAAACTCAGCATAATAGCAAGAAATTCATTTTTCCCCAAGCAATCTCTGAAGTATTTATTACGTAGTTTTTTCTGCCACCAAAGACATAAGAGCCAGACTGATGATTATTAATGTGCAATCAACACAAAAACATTATATGCTCTGCTCACTTCATCCTGAAATGAGTGTCCAAAGTTCTCTAAGAAGAGTGCCTTCTTAGAGAGTTAGAGTACTAATTTGTGTGGAACCAAGTTTTAGTGAGATCACAGAATCACAGAATCACAGAATGGCCAGGGTTGGAAGGGACCTCAAGGATCATGAATCTCCAATCCCCCTGCCACATGCAGGGCCACCAACCTTCCCACCTAATGCTAGACCAGGCTGCCCAGGGCCCCATCCAATCTGGCCTTGAACACTTCCAGGGATGGGGCATCCACAACCTCTCTGGGCAGCCTGTTCCAGTACCTCACCACTCTCTCTGTACAGAATTTCCCCCTGACGTCCAACCTCAATCTCTCCTCCCTCAACTTAATATCATTCCCCCTCATCCTGCAGTTATCTACCCTTTCAAAGAGTTGATTCCCCTCCCCTCTATAGGCTCCCTTTAGGTATTAAAATGCTGCAATGAGGTCACCCTGCAGCCTTCTTTTCTCCAGGCTGAACAAGCCCAGCTCCCTCAGCCTGTCCTCATGGGGGAGGTGCTCCAGTCCCCTGATCATCTTTGTGGCCCTCCTCTGGACCCTCTCCAACAGTTCCCTGTCTTTTTTGTACTGGGGGCTCCACACTTTTGGACGCAGTATTCCAGATGGGGCCTCACAAGAGCAGAGTAGAGGGGAACAATCACCTCCCTGTCCCTGCTGGCCACCCCTCTTCTGATGGAGCCCAGGATACCATTTGCCTTCCGAGCCGCAAGGGCACACTGCTGGCTCATATTAAGTTTTTCATCTATCAGGACCCCCAGGTCCTTCTCCCCAGGGCTGCTCTCAAGGACCGCTCCTTCCAGTCTGTATGGATGCCTGGGATTCCTCCGGCCCAAGTGCAAAACTCTACACTTTGCCGTGTTGAACTTCATCAGGTTCACCCGAGCCCACCTTTCTAGCCTCTCAAGGTCCCTCTGAATGGCATTCCTTCCTTCAACCGTGTCGACCGCACTACTCAGCATGGTGTCATCAGCAAACTTGCTGAGGGTGCATTCGATTCCATCATCGATGTCATTGATAAAGATGCTAAAGAGCACCGGTCCCAAGACAGACCCCTGAGGGATGCCGCTCGTTACCGGCCTCCACCTGGACATAGAGCCATTGATGACCACCCTCTGTCTGCGGCCTTTCAGCCAGTTTCTTATTCGTCGAGTGGTCCACCCATCAAATCCACATCCCTCCAATTTGGAGATAAGGCTGTGGTGGGGGACCATGTCAAAGGCCTTGTCAAGTCCAGGGAAATGACATCGGTCGCCTTTCCCTTGTCCACCGATGCCGTCACTCCATCATAAAAGGCCACCAGATTGGAAGCATGACCTTCCCCTGTTGAAGCCATGCTGGCTGTCACGGATCACACGCCCTTTCCTCATGTGATCAAGCATGTCATCCAGGATGATCTGTTCCATGATCTTCCCAGGCACAGAGGTGAGACTCACCGGCCTGTAGTTCCCAGGGTCCTCCTTGCTCCCTTTCTTGTAAATGGGAGAGACGTGACCCTTCCTCCAGTCATCCGGGACCACACCTGACAGCCATGACTTTTCAAATATGATGGAGAGCGGCTCGGCAACTACCTCAGCCAGCTCCTTCAAAACCCTGGGATGCACGCCATCCGGCCCCATAGACTTGTACACATTGTTGGAAATAGGAATGTCAACATCTTGGCTTGGTTGCTAAGAAAATGTAGAGTTTTTGGGATGATGTCAAAAAAATGGCATAAAAGCAGTGAAAAATATAAGACACTATTTTCTTAATAGATATTTAGTCTATTAGTAATATGCTGGTTGAAGATGTAGTCTTTACTACTATTGACTTAAGGGTGTCAAACTTGAAGATACTACCAAAAATCATGCATGCACATGCATATAGAGAAATATGATTTATTCAGCCCCAGGGAGGTATGTTGATCTGCTTTTGGCATGGCATGCTACAGACAATTGTATTTAAGAGAGGAGTTTTCTCAGAGATGTAGTTCTTCATGTTAGTGATCAGGGAGGACAGAAGTGGGGAATATCAAGGGTCTCCCTCCACCTTTAGTATACTTTCCAGCATAGAATGTTGCAGAGGATATAATATTTTGTGTGCAGATTGAGGCAGATTATTCTCTTTCAGGAAGCCAGGAGACAGAGACTATAACATCCTAACTTACCATCCTGGGTTGATGGTGGGGAAGTGCAATTGCTACATATGTTGGGCTAAGTAGGAAGCAGCGCTTATGAATATCCTTCAGTATTTATTTTGTCATTTCCACTCACCATTCCTTTCTTATTAAAAGTGATTCGTTTCCCATTTTAGTGAAAGGAAAAAGCACTGCTTGACCATGTAGAAGCTGGATCATGCTGCAACACTACTAATGTTACAGGACAGTAAAGAGTTGCCAGCAGAACTAACCCCAGCAGTGACGGATCAAATCATCCCATATCACTTAGCGTTCATTGGTATCATACACAGGGAGCTATGGATTTGGTCTGTGGAATGCTATTTGTCTTTAAAGTCTGTTTTTATTTATTTATTTTTTTATTCCCCTATATATCATGTATTCTGTACTAATAGGAAATTTCTGCTTAGGAATGTATTCTATTCACTTGCTGAGCATGTATCAGTTACATTGCTGATTGGTAGTGAGATAGGAAAATTTTATGCTTTCATTTCTGCATATACCTCATGTCTCTTTCTCTCTGTTGCATGGCTGTTTGTTTTTGACATGTAGCTTCTTAGTTACTGTAATTGCTCCAGAGATTGCTTTGATATTTTCTCTTTTGTTATGTTAATAGAATAACTAGTCTCTCTTACTTTGACCTTGCATTATTTTGTTAAAGCTTTCAGGCTCTACAATCTTCCGTATAAACAGTCCTAATTTTGCAAAGCTTTTATTACAGATTACCCTTTCTGGCAGCACTGGAAATGAATGTGTTTAGGCTGCTTTGTGAAAATTATCAGAGAGACATCTAACAGCATTCTTTTTTTTCTGGTCATGCGGTTGATCATTATTCTATTTAGTTTGCCCTTATGTTTTTCACGCATCTTTGAACAAGGTCAGATATTTATTTTCTTCTGAATATTTGATCCAGCTTCTTCTCTGTTGATTTCGTGGTTAGGCACTACTAGATGTGATCCAGTCAAAACATGTAGCTTTTATTTTCATTTCCACAGTACAGTAATATATTTTGACATGTAGTTTATTTTTCTTTCATTGAAGGGTTTTCACTAGCAACATAGTATCAGATGCTTCTGGATATAACACAGGGGGGGAAATCTAGATAAATTTAGGTTCAGTACTGAGAATGTTGTATTTAGTCCTACATAGAACTTTATAAGCTGGAATGAGAACCATCCAAGCTTGAAAATGATCTTTCAAATGAGAATATGACAGACTTCAGAATATGAACATTTATGCAGAATCATTTTTAAGGTTCTTTTCACATCAAAGTCACTTTTATGAATAGTCACATCAGCACCACAGCCACTTCTCAACTCTTAACTGCAATCTCTTATTGAATTTTGTAAAGTCTCAGGGATGTACAGTAGTTAATTCTTACATAGTAGGATCTTGTTCTCTTGAACATTTTCTCTTCAGAAATCTTCCTAGTCTCGCTAATAAAATATGAATAAAATATTAAAGTTTTGTCTCAATTTAAGATTAAAGATAGAAGACACTGAATTATACATCTGATACAGGCTTGTCTCTTCTAGATTTTCTATTAGCATGTTTAAAGAGACAAATATTCTAGTTGTTTATATTATATTACAATTCTTTCAGAATTTTGCTAGATTACTTGTCTTGTAGTAAGTTGTTTCTAAATCTAATCATGTGTCATACAACAAGAAAATTCTGTTAATCAGGATTGAATATCCATGTTTGAATTTAATATTTCTCTTTAACTTTCATAGAAACTCTTGCACCTGCAAGTTTATATGAAATAACATTTTAGGAAGGGGAAAAATATTTTCATATAAACATATGTATGTACATGTATCACAATCAGATTTATTTGTTTCAGGCTTCCACTGTGAACAAATAAGACCAACATATTCTTTTTGGGGACTTTAAAATCTCCCTTAGGCTAAGCCATGCAATGTATTTATAATCTTAATTGTAACTTTTGTTTGTTTCTTTTAATATTCTTTTGGTTTAATAAAATCACTGATTTTGTAAGAGATTAAAAAGAAAATGTGCTGCAGATATATTCCCATCACTTTATTTTTGTCATTATTTCTAATCTATACACTTTTCTGATTTTGAAAAAAAAAAAGCAAACAAAAATCACTTTAATAAGAAAAAAACATTGTACTTTATGAAAAAAAGAAAAACGTAGTGTAAACAGTATTCACCAATATTTACAGAAGATCTACTCTAATACAAAATGAAAATTCTTTTTGTTTTAGAGATATTTATCATGCTCTTATTTCTTACAATTAATGCAATATCATAGGTGAACATAGGTAAATAAAAGTTAAAAACTTTTACCAGCAGACCTACAACAATTAGGGAATCAATATGAATCAGTGTTTCTGTAGGTGTATGTTGTCTCTCAAGTTACAATGTGAGCTGTTTTGGCTACCTATAGTGCATGAAACTGATCATTACACATTGCATAGCTTTTGCAACCTATGTCACTTAGAGCATTTTACTCATTTTAATCATTTTGCTGTATGCTAATAAAGTCATATCTGGAAAAAAAAAAAAAAAACACCCCTTGAGTAGACTCATATTGACATTATGGCTTGGATGGAAGTAGAAAAAGGACGATTACTTACATAGCATTTAATAGGAGTTGTAAGATCTTTATACCAAACCTCTATTTTTGTCAGGAAGAGGCTTGTATCTTCTTAAATTTAATTGATATTTTTGTCCTTAGTTCATAAAAGGGAAATAAGATGAATGGTTTTGGAATACATTCAAATTAGGCTTCACACCTTTGTCTCTCTTGGGGCATCTATGTTGAGTATGAAGTGCAGTCTGCAGGCATGGCTGGCATTTAGGACCACTGTCTTAATTGGGATCAGCTTATCAGCCACTGTCCACGTAGTACCACAGAAGTTTTTGTCTGGCTAGAATCATTAATTCTGTACTAGTAGAAAAAAGGCACAGATCTGTTTTCAACTCAGCTTTTAGGGCATGTTCTCATTAATAAATGATTAGGATGCAGGACTCAAAAGCATACTAAAGTAAATTTACAGACGTCATTAAATTAAGAGATGTTGCTGAGTCCCTGAAAGACAGAGAATCTTGAAAAATTGGGGGGCTGAGAAATCACCAATTGCATGAAATTTAACAAAAGCAAGTTGAAAGATTCTGCATCTGTGATGGAGCAACCCTGGATTTATAGGCAGACTAAGGAATGAGAGACTGGGGTACAGCTCTGTGGAAATGGATCTAGGGGTTCTGATTGATGGCAAGTTGAATCTGAATCAGCAGTGTGCCTTGGTAGCCCAAAGGGCCAAATGTGCCCTGGGGGAAATCAGGCCCAGTGCAGTCACCAGGCAAGGAAAGGGGTGTGCTTTGAGCACTGGATGCAGGTTTGGGAACAACAGTATAAGGACATAAACACATTAGAGAGCATAAGGGAGGGCAAGAAAGACCATAAAGAGGGCAAAATGCATGAGAAGCAGCTGATGTCCCTCTGTTGGCCAGTACTAAGCAGAGGAGGCTGACAGAAGGCTTCATGGCAGCTGCAGCATCCTCACAGGGAGCAGATGGGCAGCACAGAGCTCTGCTTTCTGGTAACAGCAACAGAGACCGAGGGTACAGCATGGAACTGTGTTGGGAGAAAGGGGGGGGAGGTCCTCAGGCATAGGGTTTGAATTTTGGGTGGATCTGTGCAGAGTCAAGGGATCCCTGTGGATCCCTTAAAATTCAGGATGTTCTGTGATCCTCCAATTCCATGATATGAAGGTTAAGTAAAAGTATAATAGAGAGCTTAGATGCCAGAGATAGTTCAAAACACTGGTCTGCATTTGAATTTACCTGTTTAAGTGGAACATGAGATGGGTTACATGACATGGGTCAGACTAGAAGTCTTCATGAAAACCTGTGCCTGACAAAAATGAGTGCAATCTGTCAAGGTAGCACAACTGAAGTTTGCAGTGAGAAAACATTCAAAACATCTTTTCAAGCTTTTTTTTTTTTTCAAGGTTTGTCTAGTTCTCTGGTTTTCTACCCTGCCAGATGAGAATTTGAAGAAAAATGGGCTCTTCATATTCTCCTGGATAGGCTGTTGAAACTTTTCAAATGTAAAAAAAAAAAAAAAAGAAAAGAAAAGAAATTGTGGGAAGAAAAGCCCAGCAAAGCTTGGTGAGCTTAGCAGAAGATTTAAAGAGATTATATCCAAAGTTCACAGACAGACTTAGCAAAAGTTGAACTTGACTGTTATCTTGAAAAGCTTTTGAAGGCAGGGATCATCAACACCACCACAGTTCTCATCTCTAGCAAACAATTTCAAGCAGCTTTAGGTATCAGATTGTATAGCCTGGGAACTTAAGAGAGAATTTTCAGGGTTGCTGTTTCTTTATAGGTTTCTGATTTGGAAGCAAAGTTTACCATTTCCACATCTAGAGAAAAAAAATATTAGTAACTGAATAATAGTAATAGTAGTAACTGAAAATCTGTAAAAAGGTCACTCTCTCAGTGTTGTCCATATTATTTTCAGTTTCAACAAGAGTAAATCTGAAATGATTAGAATTTTTTCTGAGATCTAATGAAAGCAATAGATGGCACCCTGTGTTGAAAATAGTGCTATGTAAACCTTTCATCCCTCTCATAAGGATAGCATATTGTGTGCTCAGAAGGCCACCTCACAGTGGTTTGGTGAGTACATGAAATTAAATCTTTGGTTTATTTCCACTTACTAAGAGGAAAAATAAAAATTAAAAACCAAAACTCAAAATAAAAAGCCAAGTCCCCTGCCTCCTCCCCCCCCCCCCAAAAAAAAGCAACAACCCACAAAAGAACAGTACCTTTATTGAGCATCTTATTATGAATGTCAGAGTCTGACTGAGTATACCTGAGGTGATCTCTTTTTTTTTTTTTTTTTTTTCTTTTTAGTATTCAGTTTACAACTGGACAATGTTCTTTTCAAAAGACTGCTAGATGGAAAATGCTAATATTACTTGGTAAGCAAGCTCTTTTTAAAGTTCCCATGTTTAGGAAAATGAAATGAAGTTCATGGTCATGATTCATGGAAAGAATGAGTAATGTATAGTATAATTATGCTCACCTACTGCAATGCTACACATCACCACAAGCTGCCAGACCAGTGATGTGGGGGACATAGCTGACATCAATGGCAAACCTTTATGCAGTTTTAAATAAGATTAAATTTTTCCAGACTACTAGTCTGTTACTAATATTAAATATGTATTTTTAAATCAGCTAGTCAATGCAGAGGTTGGTAAGATTAGCTTGGAAGTTTTAGGGTTTTTCTGGGATGTTGCATATTACTAAATCAGTGTCTCAAGAGGGACAAAACAAGTGTCTGAGAGTCAGGTGGAAGCTCATTAGCTTCAGTTTGATCAAGTTCTCTCATAAATGATAGTCTCTTGGAGAATAAGAACAAGATAAGAGTGACATAACAGTGCCCAGAAAATATTAACAGAGTCAGGAAAATGTTAATTTTCTCTTTCTCTTTTTTTTTTTTTTTTTTTAGCTATGACAACAGATAACCTTGTATGTAAAATTCAATGATTTTAAAGAAAGAAACTAAGTAATATACATCCATATTGTTTATTTAAGGTGTTTTTCCTCCTTCATATTTTTCTTATTTTTAAATGTGTATTTTGTTCCAGTGGGCAGAAGCTAGTCCTAATAACAATGCTGGACACTGAGTCTTACAGCTGCATTCTCACTATGTGTTAAGAAATTCACATGTTTATTTTAGGGAATGAGGATGACTTCTAACCTCTAGCAGCAAAGATTCATAAAAACACCTCCTTTGCCTTCTGTCATGTGTTGCTTGGTCTTTGTTCAGGACAGGAAGCAGGGACAGACACTTCAGCAGAGTCTGTTGTGACAGGACAAGGGGAAATAGTTTCAAACTAAAAGAGGGGAGATTTAGACAGAATGTAAGGAAATGTTATATAATAATAAAGTTACAAAAAGGGTAGTAAAACACTGGAACATCTTCCCCATAGCGGGTGCCGTGCCTCTGGAGACATTCAGAGTCAGACTGGACTGCGCTCTGAGCAACCTGTTTTAGATGCAGGGGAATTGGACTTTAAGATCTCTCCAAACTCAAAAAACTCCATGATTCTGTGCTTTACAGGATCTCATATTTGCAAGTTCTCAGAACAAATACATATTTCTCAGACTAATGCCTTCCACTATTAACCTGTCCTATTAATTAGAATTTAAACTCCGTTATCTTCTGTTCATATTTGCTATGATACGTTCGTCCAAATTGTTATAAGGAAGAATGTTGAAGCAATAAGCTTTTCATGCTTATCTTAGCCTTTACATAATTTATTCAACATTAAAATCAATGCATAATCATAACCGGTTGCAAGAGTAAACTGTCAGGGACAATAACAAATTCAAGGAGGCAAGTCATTTGTCTGAATTTGTACGTTTTGCTAAGAAATAAGAGGCCATAATAGTAAACTATGCAAGTGATAATTTTAAGATCATTTTTAAGTGCAGATTAAAAAATATACTTGAAAATTGAGTCCTAGGGTAAAATATTAAAATAAATAACTAAAAATATCTCAAAGTCATATGTATGTAATTAGGTATCTTCTAGAACCTGTAGCTTTCTTAGCTGCTGTAACGTATTTCAATGCTCACACTAACATGCGATTCAGATGTATTTTAACAAACCGTGAATATAAATAACTCAGTTGTCTGTCCATGACGATAAGAAGTCAGAGATTTTGCATGTTAGATTTAAAGACTAAATTCAAATACATTTCTTAGCCTGTATCCAGGATCTGAAACATATCTTACAAAATTAATCATGGACTGATCCTATTGAAATTACAGCCTCTTAAAAGCTCTCAGAGTCTCACTTTCCTTTCAGCTATCAGGTACCTCTCCCATTCTTCCTTGCCTTTTACAGATGATAAAAAATGGTTCAAGAATCCCTTCCACAAGCTCCCTCGGCACTAATGGATCTATCCATTGTTGGGGAACAAAGATTTGTGTGTATCACAGAATGACTGGGGTTGAAAGGGACCTCAAGGATCACGAATCTCTAACCACCCTGCCACAGGCAGGGCTACCAATCTCCCCATTTAATACTAGACCGGGCTGCCCAGGGTCCCATCCAACCTAGCCTTGAATACCTCCAGGGATGAGGCATCTACAACCTCTCTAGGATGCCTGTTCCAACACCTTACCACTCACATAATTTTAAGTTTGCCTAGATGATCTCCAACCAGGTACTGCTTGACTAAGGGGGACTCTTCCTTTCTCCATACTTTCTTTTTTACCCCTAGGGTCCAGGATTCCTGAAGGCCACTCTGTATAATTAAAAAATGTACAGAGTAGTGTGGTTAGGCTAGTATCTACAGATCATATAGCTAGAAAGATCATCACAGTGGAAAAGGATAATCAAAAATAAATGAAAATGTTCATCCATGTCCTGGGCTCACAGGCAAACTCCAAAAGGAGCAATCTCCAGGAAGAGAGCCTTCCTTAGTGGCAGCCTTTAAATGGGGTTTAGGAGAGGTGGAGCCAGGCTCCACCCCTTCTGGTCACACAGGTGAATTGCCTTCACCTGTGCTCCTGCAGCTGTCTCAGTGCTTGCCTCAGGTGATCAATCAGAGGTTCAGGCTGCGATTCAACAGTTCTCATACTCCACTCTTAGCAGTAAAGTAGCTGCTCAGTAACATCACCTTCTCAGTGTTCTTTGTTACAAGGGTACTCAGTTCATTCACCATCAGGCCCACATTTTTTCTAATCTTCCATTTGGTATTGACATACTCAAAGAATCCCTTTTTGCTTTTGACCTCTCTAAGCATATTTAATTCCATGCGTGACTTAACTTTTTTTGTTGCATCTCTGCATGCCCTGACAATGTTCTTACATTAATTCCAATGTGTTCTTTCCAATGCATTTATGACCAGACCCTTTTTCACATTTCTTAAACTGTCTTCTTCAATTTGAATGTTTTCCCATGTGCTCCTTGCTTATTCATGCAGATCTCCTGCCATCTTTGCCTGATTTCTTATTCTTAGGGGTGCTTGAATGGCAGTTAGGTGTTAATCTACTCTCTTGAGTCCCCACACTTTTCAGTGCTCTAACCTATAGGATGCCTCCTGCTAGGTCCTTGAAGAGGTTGAAGTTGGCTCTTCTGAATTCCAGGGTTGCAATTTTACTTATTGTCCCATTTTTTCCATGTAAGATCTTAAACTCCACTATCTTGTGGTTGCTGTATCCAAACCTGCCCCCAGCCTACATGTCCCCAACCAGTCCTTCTTTCTCTGTAAGAATAAGGTCTAGCAGCACACCTTTCTTAGTTGACTCTTCTACCATCTTTATTGGAAAACTGTCATCAGTGCTCTACAGGAATCCAGGAATCTCCTGGATTGTGTGTGCTAGGAAGTATTGTTTTTCCAGCAAATATTAGGGTGAGTGAAGTCCCCCGTGAGAAATAATGCTTGTGATTGTGAGGCTAATTTCAGCTGTCTGAGAAGGCTTCATCAGGTGATCTGCATTAAACATTCACAATGGTATTACTTATATCAGCCTGCCCAATAATTCTCACTCATATGCTCTCTGTTCATTTATTATTCATCCCCAGACAGAGCTTGATTCGCTTCAGTTCTTCTCTCACAAAGAGAGCAACTATATTGCCTTGTCTTGCTTGCCTGTCTTTCTTAAAAAGAACAGGACCATCCATGATATCATCCCAGTCATGTGAGTCCCACTATGTCTTTGTGATCACAATGAGCTCATGGTACTGTGACCCTGCATAGATCTCTAGTTTTTCCCGTTTACTCCCCGTGCAGTGTGCATTGGTATGGTTAAGATGACACAGCAATAAGGATTGAGATTGACATGTACTAAAAGCAGAAAAATAAATAATTTTGTCAGGCAGGACTATTTACTTGTGATATACAACCCAATTTATTTAGATCTTAAAAACACATGACAAAGGAAATAAACCCATTTTCTTGCTAATGTTTCTGAAACCAAGTAGCCAAATGATGACAATACCTCAATATTTTTATATTTCATTGAGTTTTATAGTTGAATAAGAGTTTAACTGAACATCAGTGTTTATTTAAAGTCAATCACAGGAAATGCTGAAGGTAGGTATCTTATTAGGCCAAGTTGTCACATATTCTTTACTCCATCATAAACTACTCAGTTATAGAATGCACCTGTTTAGAGCTCCTACATTAAACCTAAATGCATGAATGCAATCATCATATTACTGTATGTATTTTATAATTTTGTGTGCATAGTGAGAAGGAGGATTAATTAATGTTTCCGGATGATGTTAGGAGATTGATAACTATGCTATTCTTTTTGCTAAGATGAACATCTGGAAGAGATGAAATCTAATGACCTTTATACATAAATATTACTTAATGAGTCACTGCTTCAAGCCATACTGTTTTCTCATGGGTATTGAATGTCCTCTTCTCTAATTTAAAGATATTTTCAGAAGTATGGTGAAAACAATGTAGAAGCACTTGACGCAGTTTCCTAGAGGAAAAGAATGAATCTTATTGATTGTAATTTAAAGAAGATATTCAACATGTATATGGAACAAATTATATTCAATGATGCATTGATTGGGAAACTACGAAGTAATGTGGTCCTTCAAAAAGTCACATATCGCAGTCATCTGAGTATCTTATTTTTCTTTCTCTCTCATGTATTGTGATTCAGGGTAGAAATCATAAATAGCTCTTAGCTTTCATGAGATTTCTAGATATCTGTTAGAGTCAGCAGTAAGTGACTTTATAATGTATAAATATGTTTGTGCTCAAATGGTTTTATTACTAATTTATTTTCACTGAATGTATTTTTGTGCTTAATTTTGCACAGGGACAACATGGGAATCAATTTAAAATGGAAAGTAAAATGCATGTACAAATACGTATCTCTTAGATCTGTGTGTGATACTTGAGAATTTTCATCTTGGAATTTGGATAATATATAAAATAGTAATATTTGATGATAGTTGTTTCAGGGGTGAAGCTGAGCTTCATTACTTTAGGAAAAATAAAGAGAAGATTGTGACTTTCCAGAAGTTTTTTGTTGCATGCAGAAACCACACTCCTATTACAAGATTTCATATGTCCCATCAAAACTTAAACATTTCCAAATCAAGGTGTCTGTAACACATAGGATTGATAACGTTCTAGAAGTTTCTTTATCTTTATTCTAGAGGGAGCCCAGATAGTATCTTTGTTTAAACAGACCTGTCCAATCTATGGCCTGTAAACTGCACATGGCCCTGGACATCTAGTGATGTGGCCCCACAAGATCATAAACTTTCAACATTATGATGTGATTTTTAGTGATATTTTTCATGAGTCAATTGCCCATAGCTTGAGTACAGACTGCAGAGGTGACAAGGGAACGCTGGGGAGAGCAGTGTGCAGTGCTAACTCCAACTCACCTGCCTACCATACACACTCTGTTGAATTGAAACCTGTATTTCACGTTACATGCACTTGTGACTCTTGGTGAGAAAAATACAGCGATTGCTGATTATGATATTTCAACATAACGGTGGCTAAGTTGGGATAAAATTTAAAAAGTTTTTACGATTTGAGAAAAGAAATCAAGTCATTTATAGAATCAAAAGGAAAATTAGATCAGAACTTGAAAATGAAAAATGGCTCACAAATTTGGCAATTTTAGTGGATTTGGTTACTCAGCTAAGCATTTATCTTCAAGGTGAAAATAAACTTTTGTGTGCTATGTTTCAAACAATAACAGTGTTTAAACTTAAATTATGGCAAGCTCAATTTAAGACAAATAATTTTATTCATTTCGTTATGCTGGTTATATGGTCCCCTGAACAGTGAAAAGTATGTAACTTTGCTTTTCTTTTTGATAAAGGAGGTTGAGAATAGGTAGCAAGACTTCTGAAAAAGAGTCATCAAATTTTTTGTATATTTGCAACTCTATTTTCAGTCAACATAAATATATTATCTGCAAATTTTCAAATGAAATGTTGCAAACAGGCATTCAACTCAAAGAAAAATTTGATCTTTCTCTTAACAAGATTTTTATAAGATCTATACTACCAGAGAAAAATATCCATTTCATAATCCTGCCTTAGTCATGTCATCATTTTTGGCAGTATATATATTTGTGAACAATTATGAGAACTTCACTGAAAATAATACTTCCTATTTTATTTGGCCCACAACTTCAGAGGTGTATGTTGGTGGTATAGCAGTAGAGGTTGAACCTTCCCACCAATATTCCCCTACATTTTGCTGCTGCGTAACAGATGGCAGCAGAGGGGCAGTCTGACAAAACGGTGTCTGACATGGATGTTCATATGAAGAAAAGGAATTGAATTCCTTTGTGTGGAAAAAATGGCACCTGTTGATATTCATTGATGCCTGATGAATTGTTACGGAGATCAAACAGTGGACAGTGAGGCTATGGGTTATTTATTTCAGCAATGGCAACAGCAGTGTAAAAAAACAAGCCGCATTAAAGACAACCATACTGAGTTTTGAGAGCGCAGGCTCTTGTCCATTGCTGATAAAAAATGCATAGTTAATGGTAGGGACTGAGTTGAAAAATAGCATTTTGTAGCTAAGAATTTTCTCTAAGAGTGTTATGTGCTCTTTGTATGCGTTGTAATTTCCACAGAATAAATCAGAGGCATTACTTTCAGAACAACCTATATATTTTCAAGGATGAAGCACAGGAAGAGTAAAATTAGATTAAAAAAATCACTAATGAGCACCTTGAGAATTCATGAATTACGACTGCTTCCATTGAACTAGACATCAATGCATTAATTCCATAAAATGTTGAATACCCCACTAGTTTTATGTTTTTGTTGCTCTTGTTTTTTGTTTTAATAATAAATATAAAATAATAAAATAAGTTTTATTACTTACATACTTTGACTAAATTACATATATGTGTCCCAAGACAGCTCCTTTTCACTCACTCCCTTTCAATCCAAAATGCCTATGGTTTAGATATTCTTTTCCCAGATGAATGAAGTTACGCAAAACAAATCCAATCTCTAATGTCTTCTGGTATAGTTTGACTGAGATCTTTGTTACACTGTCTTAATTTTTTTTTTTTTTTGCAATCCAGATGGCAGATCCTGTAGAAAGCCCTTGCTTTCAAATAAGGGAAATCTTGAAAGGGCCGGAGTTTCTCATGTGATCTAATAAGCATACTCTGAATTTGCAAGCTGTGCACAGCGTAAAACTACCTGTGTTTTTTTTTTTTTTTTCCCCCTTAAATTTTTCTTCATAACCAACTAAATCTTCTAAATGAGTTTTTCTATAAGGAGATCTATTAAGATTAGACAAAGCTTGTCAAAAGGCAAGTTCATACTATGTAAGAGCCAAAGTAACAAATAAAGATATATCATTTGGCAAAGTAAGAATCCCTGAGGGCTCAATACTATTTGGGGATGTAGATGACAAAAGTTCTACTTGTTGCTGTGCTGGTCTAAGATAATTAAATAAGGGTTTAAAGCTGATCCTCTGATAGCTTAGCTAAGTTCCCCAGCCAACCAGCTGTGTGCAGATACATTCTTGCTTTTCTGAATCTAGAGAGAAAATGATGTCTCAACCTGAGAACAAACATTCTCATAAATCTATTTTTACACTGAAACCAAAACTAATGTTGATTCCACAAGAGAACCATCATCTTAAAGGTCACCTTAGAGCCTTCCTACATTTTCGCACTAGTGACTACTGAGTATGAGAAGGATATTTTTCCTCCTTCATTTGATAAATGAAGAACTTGGGAAATTTCACAGTTCAGTTTCCATTCCCTGAATCAGATAGTAATGCTTTAAAATGCTGAGGTTTCTTGTGGAACAGCAATTTTGTAGAACAGACTACTAGAAATGCTGTGTTAAGAGGATTTTGCAAGAATGGATGCAGTAATATGGAAGCAGCTGCTTCAGTATGGGAAGGATAATTCAGAATGAGAGGATGTTCATACTACACATATTCTTGGAAATGCAGTAACTGCAGTAAGAATGTATTAAAGGCTCTTGTGAAACAAAGAAATGAGATATAGGTTAACTGTAATTATCAACTATTCCGTTTGACAGTTGCAATGATTGATTTAAAAAAAAAATAAAATCTTAGGCCTCACACTGATCTCTAAAAGATACATTTCAGCTAGAAATGAAACTTTTTTTATTTTTTCCCCAGCAATTTTCACCATTTATAACACCTACTTAACATTTCCTCGAAAAACAGATTTTAAAACAATTCAAAGGTCTCCAAAGACCTGAATATTCTTGCTTTTGCAGCAAGTAGTCATTTCTTTTCCCTTTCCCATACTTCTTGAGATTTACTCCTTTTGTTCTCTTTCTTCTCTGTCAAGCACCCTCATCACAGCTGTTTAACTCTGTACAAGTACATTTCTTCCATGGTAGCTTTCTCTTCTGCTTATTTCTCATACAGATTTCTGCATCCTATGGATGTATAATCATTTATCATATTATGTACCTAAGCTGTTTTGTCTATATGAAATGATTCAGACACAACATTTACTTGCTGCTCTATCCAGCATCCAGCATGCAGATGATACATACAAAATGTAACCAGGTCTTTAAAAGGGACTATTAAATTTTAATCATCTAAATTAGCACACAATTAATAATCTTGAGGATCAGAAGATGTTGAGCATCACCATTAAAAAGTGATGGCTTGAAAACTGTTGGTGCAAGAAATGTTAATGACAGCAGTAACTTGCTGGAGTTTTGCCCATTGCATTTCCTATGTTGAGAAATGGATGTGAGCTTCTTGAAACATTCAGAACTCAACCTCAGATCTCATGAAGGTCCAGAACCTCCCTTATCATCACTGATGATTCAAATATTGCTTCAGCATTCTACTAGATTTATATTTTATTTTATATATTTATATAGTATTGTATATTATATAATTATTTTATATACTAGAAATAGCATGGATATCTATGTTCTCAGACTTCTTACATGTAGGAAGTTTATCTAATGTTTCAATCGCTTCACTCTAATCTGAAATCCAAAGAGAACTGAATATTTTCACTTTTTCTGCCAATTACGGGCTCTGCTGACTTTTACTTTGAGAGTCTGTGAAAAATAAATGAAAGCAAAAGAATATATTTTTTCAGCATGCATCAATCTTTGAATACTCTTTGATCCCTGTAAGAGTATTCATTGTCTAAGTGATCGGCACACTTTTATAGAAATACCTGGAACCTGGATTTGAAATAATTGATACCAAAGGGAAAATGTATTAAAAACAATTATATCTACCTCACACTTATTTTTTTCCCAGTGTCAACATTAAAGATAATCTAATCCTTATTTTTATTCTTGAAAACGAATGATTTAGCCAAAGTAAAAACAAAATATTACGAAAGCAGTATTGTATACGCTATTCACAAGGACGACACCTAACAAATATTTAATAAACAAATATTTTTGTCTTTAAAAAAGTTGCCTTAAGCATTTTTTCTTACAATTTGTTTGGGAGATTTTTCTTTCTTAGTTCAAAGTCATAAGTGAAAATGAAAGAAACAAAACAAAACAAAACAAAAAAACAAATCCAGAAACTCGTAAAACTCATTGTACTCTATTACAGATTCAGAATGTCTGTGAGAAGAATGCGTTTACTTCTTAAAAATTTACCTGTTGTTCTGTTCTGACTGTGAAATTTTGCTTTTACAGCCCTGAAAAGAACTTTTAATTAATACAATCAGTTGGATATTAAAAACATAGAGAAGCTGCTTATATTGATTTTAGTATATTTTATAATAGAAAAAGTTATTTATTCTTGTAAGCTCCATTAAATTTAATGGGCTAAATAATATCCTTCTGTGTAAAAAAATCAGCAGTGTGATGCAGATAATTAATCAGAAAAGTACAACTCATAGCTCTTTTCTAGAGTTGTAGGTACTCCAAATATTTCTTGCCTAAGAACTATTTCTAGACAAACAGAGAAGATTTGGCATCTGAGAACCCATGTAGACTATTAAGACAGATCAAGGCATTCACACTCGGGCTCAGGTTTGGCTGCTCCATCAACTCTGGTGGTAAAATCTCTCCCAATTCTTTTCACAGCATAACAAAAACATTGTTTTAGAAAGAAATAGTTCAATAAACCACTGATATGCATCTCCCATGTGCCAGAATTTCTTTAAAAATCAATACTGAAATTATTAGTGTTCAGCTCCAAAAAGAATTTCTTCATATGTATGTCAGAGGCTACTGAAGTGCAGGGTAAATTATTTTTAACTTTACCCCTTTTCCTGCTCATGCATACTTACTTGAAAGCGTGATCGTTTACGTGGCAGGGAGCTGATGTCTAAGAACAGAAATTCAAAGCCTTTTACCTAAAACTAATGATAGAAAATTGAAAATGGGATAGAATGTAATTAAATCAAATTGAATTTAGAAAGTAATATGAATGCCTTTATTCAGAACTAATGCCTAAATTTCACTTCTCTAAAAGAAAAGTAGTTGCCCCTAATATTAGCATTTGACATAGTATGTTCTAATTCATTTGGATTTTTTTTTTTCCATTTTTATAGGATATTCATTTTCCTCATTATACCTTGCCCACTTGAGCCAAGACAAAGAACAGTCTGTTGAAGTTGTCACAAAAAACGGTGGCTGGCTCAGCCATCTTGGGAAGGTGTCCTGGGTTAAGCCAGGATCATCTGGTCAGCCACTGCATTGTTGTTGTTTTTTTTCATATACATCTCATTCACTGATTACAAAACAAACAAACAAACAAACAAACAAACAAATAAACATAGGCGTTGAGATTAAAACACACATATAAATCAACAGATAAAACCTTCCAGGATTGAGTGACACTAGAAACTATTTGTTTCTGACTGCAATCATCATGTTGTATGACATTTGATTTTCAGGAAAAACCATGAGTTCACAGGTTAAGACCTTTTCTTCACTGATGTAAATATTGTTAAGGTTCTCTTACTAGTTAGTCATGATATTGGGCTCATTGGCATTCTACTGAGATGTTAACAGTGAAGAAGTAAAAGATAAAGTTCAGTGCAAGTTTCGAGAGATTTCCATAGAAAAAAAAATGGTTTTATCTTCCATATAATGGGTCAATTGAGGCAAACTTTGAGAGTGACATTCTGTTACTATACCAATTTTTCACCTAAATTAAAGCAAGTTAGCCTGTTAGTATGCAGCTGCAGAACTTATGTGTCTTATTTTATTTTCTATGGTTTTTTTTGTTTGTTTGTTTTTGTTTTTTGTTTTTTTACTTACAGATGGGAAAAAGAAAGCTCTACATGGATGTTGCTGAAGAGTGAAACTGTCTCTGGCAAGAGGAACTATAATCTGAACAGATCAAAGTTCTCTCATTCGTTGCATGTATTATACTTGTTGGTTAAAAACACAGCAGTACAGAGATATTCCTTTACTCAGCCATCTCATTTTTCTTAGTTCTGTATTTTTTTCTGGTAATACACCTACCCTAAAAGAGGTATAAGTACATTTATATATCCACAATATTTACTTTATCATGATACAGTGTCTTCTTATTTTGAAACTGCTTCATTTCTATTTTATATGTTACTGCTACTATTATTTTTTGTGTTTATACATTTTATTTCTTATGTTTAAAATGTTTGGATGTTCTGCCAGGCATAAGAAACGTATCAAGATACATGATGATGCAGGAAGTAGGTCCTGGGGAAAAGCAAAAGTTTTATAAAAAGAATAATCCAGAGTGTGTATCAGCATAATGCGTCAATCAGAGGCATGATTATTTCTGTGCCAAAATGATAAAATGGTGTCCTAGATGGTCAACTCTCCACATGTATTTATAGTTTTGATGTATGTTGTATACTAAGCAAATTAGATTTCCTGAAGGACTACCTGCTCCTGATTTTTTTTCCTGTTTTATACTTGGCTTTTATTTTGAGAGCTGTTGACTTTCTAATGACCATGTTCTTTTCCTATTCTTTTACTCTTTAGTTGTTGTTGTTTTGTTTTGTATGAAAACACAATTTTTCCATTACTTCTCCTTGTTTTTCTATATAATCCTTATGCTTCTGATTGATTTTCTAAATTGCACTTCAGCTCTTGCTGTTCCCTTGTTACAACTCTCTCATTTTTTACCTTTTTAAAGAAGTATTTTTATATGTCGGAGAGTAATAGTGCTGAATTATTCCTGCAACAATGTTCATGTCTCCATTTATTCAACCCAAAGTAATTGCCATGTGGCATAGTCTTATATCTGAAGACTATGAGCAAGTTATTTATTTCTCATTGCACTCTAATATCTTACTTTCAAGTCTGTCAGCTCTATTTGGCATCTTTAACTCTGCACTAAGAGTAAATGTCCAGCATTTATCAGTTTTATCATTGTACACACCCACAAGCAGGCACGTAATGGAGTCCTCTCTTCAGTGGCCAGAGATGTGGGATTAGGATTATATCAAAGGGAGGCAGGCTATAGAGTGCAGCTACAAGAAATAGCGTTAGGCTGAGAATTTAGTGCTGGTATCATACACAGAGAGTATCTTAGCTGGCAGTTGGTCGTGTGAGCTTGAATTAGTTATGAAGGCTCACAGTTCTGCCCTCTGGCAGAACTGTCTGATGGCTGGGAAATCCTGAACTCTTACATTGTGGCTGCAATTCAAAATAATCTTTTTCTGCTGCAGAATATTACACTGGGGAGTATGGGGAGAACTCAAATTGAAAGTCAACACTATCTGTTCCTTATTTCTGCCTATTGAAAGGTAGTTTTGGAGATATTTTCTGAAATGATTCATGGGTCATCAGGATTTCACTGAGGTGTCATCACTAGTCTGTTTAAGAAGTCTTACTTGTGCAGCATGATAGGAAATAGTGTCAACCTTGATAGGAGATGAACTCAGCAGGGAACATCCTAGCATCCTGCCAGGCATCTCTGTGCCTTTTTATCACAACATAAGCAGAAAATACTGCTTTGTAATGATAACTCACTACTTTTGTGCAGTTCAGGAGAAAACAGCAGCAAAAATACTACTCACAGTAACTAGTTTCCTCCCTACCCCTTAGAGTTCTTCATCTGTATACAGCCTGCTATTTGTTTTGAGGATATGATCACATCTGGCAGTAACTACCTCCAGCAGAGACCTGAGCTGTTAGAGAAAGGACTTAGCTCTTTCTGGATTTTTCCTGTAGCTGTAATGCAGCAGAATTTTTGCACTTTTTTGCATTTTTTCATTTGTTCTTCTTTTGTGATATGTATAGCTGTAAAAAATATGTTTTCCACAGAATTTTTCTTTTAATTTGAATTAATCTAACATATCAGAGTTCAAAGTGCAAAACTAATTTCTTCATCCACATGTTTCAGAGTATTTACATTTTAACAGGACTGAAAAAACTAAAGCTTCTAAATTGTTCATACAAGACAGAAAAGGATGGATTTAAATTTGCTCTGAATGGAATGTGAAGATTTGTAATCTTTCAGTCTTTCTGTATGAAACAGTAGCTGGATCCATGACATTTTCAGGGTGAGGCAAAGACAAGTACAGATAATTTATCAGAGACCCAGATTAAGATCCTTATTTTGTCTTATTTGAAATGATTGAGGGGAAATGTTTTTATTATTATGAATCAGAAAATGTAGAATGTCCACTCATCATTATCCCTGTCAGTACTTTAACAAAAGGACTCAGAAGTTCTAAGAGGTGCAATTTTTTTATTTTTTTTATTTTTTATTTTTTTTTTTTAATAAAAAGACAAGCTTTTATTTCTACACAATTGGAAGGGAAAATGTTTTAACCTTGATGCTGGTTACAGTAAGGAAGTGTAATTTACTCTGCAAGTCTAGTCCAAGGGTGTCTTTTTATATGAATAGACTGATCCATACACAAACTTCAGCTCATGGTTCAGTTGGTCACAGTGTCACCTGGCTTGCAGATGCTGACTTTGAAGATATCTCTGTGTCATGTCCACCAGCTGCATTTATGTGTTTTAGATATGAAAGGATGTCTCAAATGTTTAAGCATCCCCTAATTGGTTTATTTCTACTTCTGACTACCCACTACAACCTCCATTTATAGTTCACTGGTTTAGAGGGATATATCCAGGTTAGCTAGTTTTTATAGCCTGAAATTGCAACTAAGTCTGCATTTTTGAGATAGATCCTTGTACGCAGATTGGTGTATGAATGGAAGAACGAGTTATGACTGGTTCTCCTCATTTGAAATAGCAATTAAGCTGTTTTAAGTTAAATATGCTCAGTTAGGTGCATACTACTCATAGCACTGGATAATGAATAAGCTTTTTGAACTAAATGCATGAAACAGCATCTAGAATAGTCAAACATTTGGATACAAAAGAGACAATAGTTCGTTAGTCTTCCCTCAGATATACTACAGAGAGGAAGGCCATAATGAATATCTGTATCCTTCTAAAAATGTCCTTGTATATAGGGTGTTATCTTTGTATTCTGTTTGTTCCCTCTTCCTCCCTCTTACCCGTTTTAATGGAATCTAGTTTGAAAGCAGAAAACTAGTCAAGGCTGCAAACATACTTAGAATGTATTTGAATGCTGCTAAAGCTGAAGAGGCAAGCTTAGACCTGAGGGATATCTCTTAAACCTGCAGTTTTCTGATTATGATTTCTCCATTATACGGTTATCATTAAAAGCTACTATAGGAAGAAAAATGAAAACCAGCTGGGGACTATGTACTATTTCATCCAGAATCCCTGGAGCACACTGAAGATGGAGGAAAGTCAAATCAAATGACTTGACTAAGCCATTGCAATAACTTTATCCATTTTACCCTTCTTCCCTTTCTTCCACCTCCTTAGTTAGGATACATTGACCTATTGTGCACATAGATAACAGCTTTCAAATTCATGGAACATCCAATTTCTTTCTACCTTAGTGTAAAAACTAGGTGGAAACAAAAGACCATAACAATAATCAATCAAACTCA
The DNA here is from genome assembly GCA_037305975.1 of Chrysolophus pictus. Taxonomy (NCBI): domain Eukaryota; kingdom Metazoa; phylum Chordata; class Aves; order Galliformes; family Phasianidae; genus Chrysolophus; species Chrysolophus pictus. The sequence goes on from CM074578.1 coordinate 36,575,530, forward strand.
GATCCTTTTTAGCTGAGGTAGTACAAAAAAATATGAACCAGTGTTGAGATTTACTTTTTCAAAGTTGCAAATTCAAATTTTATGGGAAAAATAGTTGAGTAATGGTATATCATACTTGAATAGGTACTTAAAAGACCTTGTGACAAAAGAATACTACTGAGTTTGCAAAGGCAAAACCTTCAACACTGAGAAAAGTTTTTGGCTTTGTAACTTTAATTAAAATCATCTCTTAATTTCCTGTCATGTATTAAAGATGATCACACTTTTTTTTTTTTTTTTTTCATGCGATAGTTTCCTTACCTATTGCTTAAAGTACCACTTGTTAGTCAGTGGCCTTTGCCCAAACTCTGTGGAAACAGAATTTTTAGTTTTTTCTTGGACTTGCTTTTAATATGCAACAGTATGACAATTTAAGACATCCCAGACAGCTGCAAGTCCCCCTTCACAAGCCCTTGAAAGACTTGAAACAGTATTATCTATGTTTTAAACAAAATAATTATTGTACTGAACAATTTAAAAAATAATTTTTCTCATATGTGTTGAGGGAGTGACAGTTGTGATAGGATGATCAGTTGCAAATTGTTAGTTGGACAGATTTTGTGAAATTTGTTGTCTGTTCTGAACCAAATATTTGTTCAGGAAAATTTCCTCATAACAGCTTTTACTCAGGCAAGATTTTAAAAAACTGAAATCTATATCCAATTATGGAAAGAGTAGATGTATTATCCAGCTGTATTTCATTAAGAATTAATATGTCAAGGAACAATCAAAATAGTCATTGTAGCATTGATGTTAGATTTTACTACATACAAACAAGTCTCATTTTTTTTAATGGGTCTTCTGAATGAATTATACAAAGTGTATTAATACACTGTAGATGGCAATTTTAGACAATAACAAATTTATCCAGTTGAAATATAAACCTAATATTTGATGGATCAGTGATATACCACTAAAATGTTTCTGAAATCTCATGGAAATTATCTTTTTTTCATTTGTTCTTCTGGAAATCTTTGTTCTCATGGAAATCAACTTTTTTTCTTTTCTTTTTTTTTGGGGGGGAGGGGGGGAGAGGGGGGCAAGAATGTTTAATAGAAATGTGGAAAAAATGAGGCATAATTAAAGCTAATATATTAAATGATTGTGATTTTCAAGGGTGTAAGAATGTAACTACAGTACTTAATGACATTCTTCTTCCCTCATCTCCATAAATGTTAAAAGAGTAGCAGAAAGTAAAGACCATGACGCTGAACTGGGTACCTTGAAAAGGAGTTCTCTTCACAGTTCTGAAAGTGACATGCTTTTTTGACTACTTCACCTTCTTTTTCATTTATTTAGGATGTGGTGGTCTAAAGATTTTGGGGTTTTTTTTGGTCTATGATAGGGAAAATATTACATCTTTTTAAATCTTTGGTTCATGCCTAGTCAAAGTAGGAAACTGCAGAAAAATAGACAATCGTAAGAAAGTAAAAGATAAATTTTAATCTCACCTCTTTAATAATACCTCAGAAAAGAATATAAAAGATTTTATTTCATACATTTTTAATATTCAGTTTCTAATTTTTGAAATTGCCAGGCTCTTATTTAAATCATGACTGATACTGATAGAAACCTCTTTATAGGACTTGCATAATTGCATTTTATCCTTATCATATTGAGATATTTTGGTATGAATTTTCCACAACATTAATACTATGACAGTCTTGGCTAAATTGTACCTGCATTTGCTATAACTGCAGTTCAGAAACTCCCACTAGTTTCAGCTCTCAAAGCAAAGTCTGCTGCTACTGTTGATGCCAACCCTTGTTTAGCATATCCTATTTTATCTAGCCTTATAGGTAGCTTGTCAGCACTTCGGGTCCCTACTGCATTTTAAGAATGAAACCTCATTTCAAGCCTCTGAATAGCTGAGGTCAAAAGCTGGAATGTTGAGTATGTGTTGAATATTGAGTTTAACCAGGCATTACTAACAGGTCCAATATAAGGCCTAGCTCATCAGTCTCTATCAGCCTTTTTTTTTTTTTTTCCTAGACCAGATAATGACAAATCTAATGATAAACTGGCATCTTATTCTATATTGTTCCCTAAGTTATGATTATAGGACCCGAACAGACAAAAATTCAATTCAGCAAACCTTGCAAACCACAGACGTTAGCAGTATTTAGTGGCTTTTCCTGGCCTGAGCTCTGAACTCTCACTGAACTCTAAACCTTCCTTAAACTTTGTAGGACAGACTCTGTCAAGTCTATTCTGGTGGGATTCTGAATAACAACAATAATAATAACAATAATAATAATAATAGTAAAAACAATAGCATATTTTCAGTCCTTTCTACATTTAACAATTTTCCCCAAATCCCTACTGTTTTCCATTTTTTTTCTTTATCTATCTGCCTGGCTATATCTTATCCCTAACCCTAATTAAAACTCTTTGAAGTTTGGAATTTACCTAGTTTATTATGCCTTGTTAGACAAATTTTCTTCTAGCTTTGTTGGAAAGAACCTGGGGATCCTAGTGAATGCCATATTGAACATGAGCCAGCAGTGTGCCCTTACTGCAAAGAAGTAATAATGGTATCTTGGGTCGCATTAAGCAAAGTATTGCTAACAGTTCAGGAAAGGTAATCCTACAATTCTGTGATTCCGTGATCCAACAGCTCTCTGTCTCTTGGAGTTCATATCCGAAGTAGTCCAGTTCCGGGTTCTCCAGTACATGGATGTACTGGAGAGAGTCCATAAAAGGGGCACAGAGGACTGGAGCATCTCTTCTGTGAAGAAAGTCTGTGAGACTGGGACTGTTCAGCCTGGAGAATTCTCAGGAGGGATTTTATAAATGTGTATAAAAAACCTGAAGGGAGGGTACAAAGATAGACCTATATTCTTTTCAGTGATGTTCGGCGACGGTAAGAAAAAATGATCACAAATGGAAACAGGAGGCTCTGTCTAAACATAATTACTATGTTGTTGTACAAATACAAGTGCAGGTTTGACCAGAGTTATTGTGGAGTCTCCATCTTTGGAGATAGTCAAAGGACGTTTGGACATGGCCCAGGTCTTGGTGTCCCAGAGCTCCCTTCCAGCCTTCCAATGTTCAAATTTCAATCATTGTCAGATTCTATGAAAATCCTGACCTCATCTTTGGCCTCAAGGTTGACTCTTGTTATCTCTAGGAATAAATTGTTCCTTGCAGACCCGAAATGAAATAGGATGATTATTATTATTATTATTTTTATGGAATGTATTGATTTTGCTGAAAAAATGTTTAAGGTACAGACACACTGATCTAAAAGAATACTGTAGGAGTGCTTTTACATCACAGTGTGGTTTGCAACACTTGACATTTAGACATCTCCTCTTCAATATTAGTCTTTTGGAAAGTGAATTATAGTTGCATTAAACATGTATTCCAGATAAATGTAATTTGCCAAATAAATGCTACTGATATTGTAATCCTGATAGTATGCAAAATAATATAGAAGCTCAATGCTATACATGTTAATCAGATTCTTTATATGTTCATCAAAATGAAGGTGCCTAAGGGTAATGATCTCTAAGACATTTGCGTTATGCAGTAATCACTGTTAGCTAAACATTAGTGATAAAGATGTAACTGATTTCCAGTTTCTTTTATAAATATAGAAAATACTTGTTAATTATTGGAGAGGTCAAAGGCAGACTTCATCAGTCTGGATGAATGCCACTCGGAGCAAAGACCTCACCAAAATATTTCCATTTCCCAAGTGAAGAACTGTTCCATACAATTGAAGGATACATTATTTTTGATTGTGTTATTAGATTTTCAAGCATTAGAACCTTTCAACTTTAGCTGACTGCTTAAACTAATTGTTGAGACATTTAAGGAATATCACAGAATCACAGAATCACAGAATCACAGAATGGCCAGGGTTGGAAGGGACCTCAAGGATCATGAATCTCCAACCCCCCTGCCACATGCAGGGCCACCAACTTCCTCATTTAATGCTAGACCAGGCTGCCCAGGGCCCCATCCAATCTGGCCTTGAACATTTCCAGGGACGGGGCATCCACAACCTCTCTGGGCAGCCTGTTCCAGTACCTCACCACTCTCTCTGTAAAGAATTTCCTCCTGACATCCAACCTCAATCTCCCCTCCCTCAACTTAATATCACTCCCTCTCGTCCTGCAGTTATCTACCCTTTCAAAGAGTTGATTCCCCTCCCCTCTGTAGGCTCCCTTTAGGTATTAAAATGCTGCAATGAGGTCACCCTGCAGCCTTCTTTTCTTCAGGCTGAACAAGCCCAGCTCCCTCAGCCTGTCCTCATGGGGGAGGTGCTCCAGTCCCCTGATCATCTTTGTGGCCCTCCTCTGGACCCTCTCCAACAGCTCTCTGTCTTTCTTGTACTGCGGGCTCCACACTTGGACGCAGTATTCCAGATGGGGCCTCACAAGAGCAGAGTAGAGGGGAACAATCACCTCCCTGTCCCTGCTGGCCACCCCTCTTCTGATGGAGCCCAGGATACCATTTGCCTTCCGAGCCGCAAGGGCACACTGCTGGCTCATATTAAGTTTTTCATCTATCAGGACCCCCAGGTCCTTCTCCCCAGGGCTGCTCTCAAGGACCGCTCCTCCCAGTCTGTATGGATGCCTGGCATTCCTCCGGCCCAAGTGCAAAACTCTGCACTTTGCCGTGTTGAACCTCATCAGGTTCACCACCTTTCTAGCCTCTTGAGGTCCCTCTGAATGGCATCCCTTCCTTCCACCGTGTTGACTGCACCACTCAGCTTGGTGTCGTCAGCAAACTTGCTGAGGGTGCACTCGATTCCGTCATCGATGTCATTGAAAAAGATGCTAAAGAGCACCAGTCCCAAGACAGACCCCTGGGGGACGCCGCTCGTTACCGGCCTCCACTTGGACATAGAGCCATTGATGACCACCCTCTGTCTGCGGCCTTTCAGCCAGTTTCTTATTCGTCGAGTGGTCCACCCATCAAATCCACATCCCTCCAGTTTGGAGATAAGGCTGTGGTGGGGGACCATGTCAAAGGCCTTGCTCAAGTCCAGAGAAATGACATTGGTGATATATCTCTATGTCTCTATCCCCCCTATCCTTTCCAGTTTCTTTGTAATTGAGCTCTAATTTGCATGGTTTTTTTTCCCTCTTGACATACTTTTAACTTTATAATTTTTTCTTGTCAGTAAATACAATAAAAATATGCAAATAATTCCACATATGAAAGCCTCCAAAACATCCATATATGAAAACTTCTTTGTAAAATTCAAGGCACTCTGTAGTACAAAGCATTAACTTTTTCCGATGAATCATGTGGAAATGTACATGTGGGTTTGCACTAAATCAATCTGTGGCTGCATTATTCACAACATATCATTACTGATGATTGTTCTTATTAAACTTGTCACTGAGTTATTGTGAATCATCCAGTCATATAGCCACACAGTTTATAAACTTCATGCAGTGGGAAGACAAATGAAAAGAAACGGTGTAGAACAGATATTTTGCTTTTGTATTCAGTAAAATGTTATCAGTATTCTGTCTGATGCTGCAGTATACAGAATGCAAACAGAAGATGTCTAAACACTTTGTGGAAATTAATCCCAGTTTATTATTTACATTTGGTTTATTTTGATCATGCTATTAAAAAAGTTATATTGATTCTTATTTTATCTTCTACTATATCCTATTCTATATTCAATTTAACTAATAGTTCATTATTCTGTCAGTGGTGGAGGTTCTGCAAGTGATGGAGAAACATATCAAGAACTTATTCTCTTTCTTTATGTTTCCTGAAGTTCTCTGATTTTCTGCATACAGCCTACAACTGCAATTTACTTTTTAATGTAGTCTTTCACTTACTTGCTTTGTGAGGAATGCTGAAAGTTATCCATACTAAGAACCGTCTATTCACTTTTATCGTTGGACTTCCCTTTATTTTGTTGATAGCATATTCTCCAAGAAATAATACATTGAGTTAACTTGAAGAAACCATACTGGAAAATGGAGGGAGAAAAATTGTTTCTGATATATTTAATAGCTGTGATGTGAGTCATCTGCAGCTGTCTTGTGGGAATATTCAAAACTGTAGAGTAATCTTTAAGTAAATTTTTGCTGAATGAGGATCTGAAATGTAAAATGTCTGAGAACTCTATTGCTTAAGTCATGTAGATGTAAACCTTGTAAAAATGAATAGAGACATTTCTCAACTCTGATAGTGCTGTTTTTGACCATTAAGATCACGGCTGATTCCAAATACTATTCTGATATTAACTGGCTTTTTAGTGTTCCCTCTTCAAATACTTAGATTACTGAAATGTAATATTATTCAAATAGTCTAGGAAGATATTTCTGCTTTAGAGTTTTGGCAGCCCTAGTAACTTTTCAGCAGTTTGCCTGGCCATGCAACACTAAAATTTATTTAGAAATATTTCTTTTTAGGCATCTATATGATTGTTTTGAAGTAACGTATGCAGTAGCCTTGATCTAGCTTTCACTTTTACTGCTAGGATAGGATAGGATAGGATAGGATAGGATAGGATAGGATAGGATAGGATAGGATAGGATAGGATAGGATAGGATAGGATAGGATAGGATAGGATAGCGTAGGATAGAGCTCATACTAGCAACGTAAGAACTAGCCTGAAGTAGTCTTCTTGCCCTGACATGTCCAACCTTTATCACCTTCTCACTCTACACATCAGTTCTGGACCATGATGTTTGCTAATGCAGACATTACCTAAAAAGTACCTAATATATGCGTTAGCACATATCTTGGTTTAAATCTTTTGAAATGTAATTATATCTGTAACCATTCTGTTTTCAGGTGAGGCTTGATTGTATGTGTAAAAATTCAAACAAATCAATAAGGGGAAAGCAGAAGGTTCTATACAAATAGGAGCAACATCAATATTGCATGCTTAAACATTGCAGTGTGGAAAGAGAATCCATCAATTACAGACCACATATTCACCACATAGCTTCATTATAATATATGCAGGTAGAACAGAGCAGGCAAGATCTGCCTTTCTGTGAAAGGAGTTTTTCAAAGCGGTCTATGTGGTATTTCTGAAGAATTTGGTTCGGACTAGGAAATTAAAGCTTACAATTATAAAAGGCATTAATTGACAAAAGAAATTTGCTATACAGTGTTTGATCAGAAAGATAGCACGGCAATAAGATAGCACAAAACAAAAGGGGAACATGTCTAATCTCTACTCACAGGCACAGACATTTAAAGTAAGTGGTAAACATAATATACCAGTTGGAATGATGAATGACTCTGTTTCCACATTCCTAATAACACCCTTGTGTGGGCTAATCACTGTTCTGAGGATATGCAGAAAGCATTTTCTGCCTCATTTTCATGGGAAGGCTATAGTATGCCTATGTTTTTGATGCTGTTACCATTATTGTGATCGTCAGAATAGGATCAAGACTATGAATTCTTCAGAAATAAGAGTTGCAAAGTTCAAATGTAGAAGTATCTATGTACATAACAGAAGGATAGCCCTCATTCTATAGTACCTACAATCTGAAAAATACGGCATTCTTTTGCTTTTCCTATGAGGTAAATATTAGAATCATTGATCAAATCTGAAGGTCATGTAAAATGTAAAATGATTATTAACCAGAGTAACAGGCAAGAATTGGGGTGCTTTAAACCATGACTTTCTACTTAGAGGCTGTATGAAGCTACCTACGCAAATTAGGCAGAATTTTGTTTTTGTGGAACCTGTACAACTTGGTCACTGGCCTAACTTCAGTAATCCAAAATATAGCATCTACTTTGAACCTAGTCATTTTGGCTGCTTGTCTATTAACACTGAAGAAATGATGCGTTCCCTTTCAAACCTGACTTATGCTACCTCTCTGAAATACCAAGATGGTTACACTGTGCAAAATCACCTTTGTAAATCCCTATTTCTCCAGAACTATAAAATTGCTTAGAAATCTTGTATATCGTAGGTTGTTTTTTTTTTTTTATTATTTAGAAGGCTGACGTTACTTGAGCTGAAAATCAATAAAAATAGCCTAGCATCTCCAGAAAACAAATCATTTTGCCCTTAATCTGACATGAAGCAAATAGAAGAATTATCTTTGGTTGAGGCACTCAACATTTTAGAGTATGCATCTGGGTTTTTTTTAGGAAGTAGTGGTTCAATCTATGCAACCTCTTGACAGGAAAGGCTGACATCTGATTTAGTCTCCTTAGCCTTCTCTTCTAGCTGATGAAGAGAAGAAAGTGCTTCTGAGTGCAGTTCATTTCAGTCTAAAGTAGTTGTCTAAAATTCTTCAGAATTACTTTGAACTAGGACACCTGTTTCCTTTTATCTAATGAACCTAGAGTTAATGAGTCTACATTGTGAAAGTTTCAAGTAATTCAAATTAAGTCAGATTCTGAAAATTCAATCATTATCACTTAAATACAAACAAGACTTACTGTAGCCTTATCAAGAGTAATAAATATTTATGCCTCTTTGTTCATTCTGGATGAATGTGGGCAAATAGTTTCAATGGGATACTTGTATAATAAGACACTATTTACTCATAATAATAATAACATGACTAAAAACAAACTTTAGATTGCAGGACAGTAAGTTCAGTCTTTCTGGGATGTAAAAAGGGAGAAATTCTAGAAATGGTGGCACTCCTGCTACTGAAGGTACCTCATGGCCACTGTGATTTAAAGAACATGAGAGAACAGTTGAATTGCTGTGGTCCCTAGAAATCTATGTAACAGCAAAATCCAGTGTTCTCCTGAGGCTTGCAGTATTGTGTAAAAATGATTACATACCTTTTGTTGGTTTTCTGTCTCCCCTGTCATGGTTTCTCAGAACTGCCATTCTAAGTAGAACATAGCAAATAGGAGAAGCCTAATGGAAATAATAGCTTTTAAATGATAGAAAAATCCCCAAACTCTATTGGCATTGAAAAAAGACAATCTGAGGAAGAATTTCTTTCTAAGGAAAGAAATACAGCTAAGAGCTGGGGAGAAGTAAATAAATAAGTGCAAGTAAGCAAATTTTTTTCTTTATGCAAATTTATTAATGACTCCTCTCTTTCTCTGAAAGCTCCTGTTTTCCTTTTTTCCTTTGTTTTTTAATCTGCCTGAGTGAATGCACAGTTTTTATTATAGAACATATGGTGACTGACTGACCCTGTATTAAATCAGACATAATCCATCCAGAGAACCAGTCAGTTAAATGTTTTTGAAAATGATCGTGTCATGTGATTATTTTTTGGGGGGGGAGGGGTCTGCTGCTACTGTCAACAATCAACTTAGAGAAATGTCAAAGAGCATATTTGTCTCTGGAGGTATATATTTGTCCTTTTGTTGGTTGTCTATTGTACAATATGATTTAGGGAATGAAAGGGTGTCAGGGTAGCCAAAGGCTACAGTGATTGCACATTGTAGAAACTGTACAATTTCCTTAATTCCTTCATGAGCTGCTCAGGTACAGCAAAGACTAAGATCTTCTGCTCAATAAAGATAAAAATGTCTTAATAAAAAGAAATAAAAAGAGGTGAGAAAGTAATTCACACTCTGGGATCTCAAGTATTCTACCCAGACCAACAGAGTATGTTTAAGATTGGAGATTTGCTAATCAAGAGAAGCTTTTTAAAATATAACATTGTTTTCTTAGAAGTGGAATTGAAAGAAAAGACAGGTTTTGAATTTGAAAAGTGTGATGATTTCTCTTTTAAAAATAATTATTTCCAATTATTTTGGGCATAACTCTCATTTATAGCAATAACCTGACATAGAGACTGATTTAAAAAATAAAACACAGTAAGATTATCAAGATTCTTTCCTGGTTTTAACTCATTCAAAGTCTCCTTTAGATCAGAAAATTTGTTTCAGGTTGTTCATTGCATTCATACCTTCAATTCCAGTGGAGTTAAGCTGCGAAGGCTCTTAGCCTTAGTAAATTAATGTAATGAAAGGATATTTTCAGAAAGGAATCATGTCTACCTCTTTGTGCTCACAAAATGGTCACACTTTCTTCTTTATATCAATCTTCTATATTGATGACAGGAGGAAAAATCATGACAGAAAAACTACTCTGTATCTTTTCTTGTGGCACTGTTTTGATGGGAAAAGCCTTTTCTTAGGCATTTGCACAAAGGGGAAATCACTACTGTGTTCTGGCTCACTATTCAACCATCTAATGTCATTCAAATATCCTGTAGTTTACAAAGACAGATAAAGGCTTGTGTACCTTGAAGTTGTTCATACCAATTCTTTTTCATCATGTCTTTAATCTGCTCTAAGCAGGAGTTCTTTCTTCTTCCTTCAAGAAGAGCCATGACAACGTGCAGGTGAAAGCACAGCAGCAGATACTCTTGGCATTATCTTTGAAGATGTGAAAGACATAACTTTGCTGATGAGCAAACCCAAAGAGAGAGCTACAGTGGCTCAAGCCTCAAGGCTTGATCTATCACCTGTGTTGCCCCCAGGCAATTCAATGACTCCCAGATATCTTTCTGAGATTTCTTTCTGTTCTCTTTTTTTTTTTTTTTTTTCTTTTTTTTTCTTTTTTAATCATAATTTATAGCAAACACTTAAAAGTTAATGTGATTCCAATATTTAAATTTGTAGCATTGATGATTCTGAAATAGATTCCAGTAGATGTTTTACATCCTCCTCAATGATCCTTTACTAAATCTATGACAGAAATCCTAAAAAAGATAGGGATAAAAGTGTAAAAATATTTCTTTCTGAATAAGTCTTTGGCAGCCAGAACATTTCCTTCCTTCCTTCCTTCCTTCCTTCCTTCCTTCCTTCCTTCCTTCCTTCCTTCCTTCCTTCCTTCCTTCCTTCCTGTCTTTCTTCCATTTTTCTTCTGTCTTCCTCCTCCTTGAAACCATCATAATGTGATTTTTTAAAATTAGATCATTTACAGGTCACCTACTTACATGTTGACAGCAGCAGTTTTTTATTGTAGACATTGACGTGCCTTTGTTCAGCCTGGGCACTTAACAGGTTTTTTTGCTGGCTTTGCTGTTGATCTTTTTCTTTTTCCTTTGCTTTGCATAGTTTTAATTACATTATCTTTTGTTTTAGCATGTAAGAAAAATGACATTCTTTTAGAGTGACTTTTCTCAATTAAATCAAAGTTATGTGATGGTATTAAGGAAAATGCTTGCCAAGCGCCGGTCCAAGAGAAGGAAACATTTCATGTTAAATAAGCTTCAAGAAAAGAATTCTGAATGATCTCATGTTTTATGTGTTAAATGAAAGCACAGATTATAACTTAAAACAAGCAAATAACACGTTCTTCAAAATAAATTTTAAAAGATGATATTTTTTATGTCTGTGTCTAAATTATGTATTCTTTGTAGCTTATATACAGTAAATAAATTAGCTGTTTAGGGCAGAGTTTAATTCAGCTCTCATGTAATTTTTAGAGCTGCAAAGACTTCAGTGAAATTTCAGTAAAACTAGTACTGACTGACCAATGAAAAGAATTAGGGTTGTTGGTCTGACACAATGAATCAGATTTGCAGGCATTTAACCAAAGTATTTTCATCAGTGATTTAAAAGCATACAGAAAGAAGAAATAAGGGACATATGGGGCAATAACTGAAAGTTTTGACATGGATTTAAGGAACAAAATTACGTTATTTCACAATCTTCAAAGATACTTTTGTTCTTCTTCTGACTTGATTCCTGTGATTCCTTACAGACATTTTCACGTGTGATGGAGCAAATAAATATCTGTTACCATCTTTGGTGAGCAGATAATGATAAGTTAAAATGGAGTATTTTTTAAATAGAAAACAAGTTAATTTTAACTTGCCTCATCTTATTAATCTTTTTCCACAAGAATACAAGACTGCTGAGGAAGAGTGTGGTTGAATAGGAATAGAAATGTGAATCAGTGAAGATTCTATACAGTCTAAACTCTGTGAAATACAAAGCACCTCAAAGAGAATAAGCTCCTCTTAGGCATCTTTTGCCACCAGTAAAGAGGGACTCATCCATGTGTAGAGTCTAATTTCCCATTCCACAACCTCTCTTTGCTACTGATTAATGCCATCAGTGATTTCTGTTTGCCTACAGCAAAGGTTTAATAAAGAAGCAAATGAGCTTTCACATTTCATGCTGCTGTTGGATAGTCCCACTGCTGCGCTGCATTGCATCATCTGGCTCTTCCATGGTGAGTCTAAAAGTGGAGACAGTCTGGACAGAGTTATGTCAAATTGGAGAGCACACAAGTGAGTAGCAAAGTCACAGGTAATAATGAACAAAGTATACTTTGTCTGTTTCTGATAAAGTTAATTTTGGTTTGATTATCCATACGGATAATTTGCTGGAATACTTCTGTGCTAAAAGTGCTCTTGCATATTTTATAAAATTAGTGACTTATAGGATGAAAACCTGAAAGTCTGGAAGTATGACTGACAGATTTGCATGTTGTGCTGATCTTCAGCAGAGAAGGCAGAGTAGCAAAGAACCATCTTGATTTTTTACCTCAGAATGGCAATGACATGTCCATCCAGATTTCCCCCATGCAGATAAAGGGATTTCATTGTTCCAAAAACTCCACAGTATGTGAAATGAGCATCCATGAAGCTACTGTCATTGCTTAATCATCCCACGTGTCAGAGAAAAACAGTTGCAAATGGAGATGTTTTCAGTGACATGTAGAGTGTCCATGCAGCTGATTCCATTTTTACGATGGAACTACAATCTCTACTTTTGCTTAGGGCCAGTGATGATAACTGTGCTGGGATGGACTGTGCCCTTAAGGAAAAAAAATGTATTATGATTATATTTCCCAGCTAAAGATGTGTCTATGTTGTTATACCAAACAGATGTTTGTCTAACCTATTCTTAAAGACCTCCAATGGTGAAAATCCACAATGACCCCAGACAATCTATTTCATTGCTTCATTATCATTACTGCTAGAAAGTTTCCTAAATTGAATTTTCATCATAATTGTTTGTAGTTATAATTAACTGATTTCCAGAGTGCCAAATGTGTAAATTAAGATGACTGTTCTACTTACGAGTCCTTCATTATTGCTTTTTGACAATATTAAATGAATTGCTGAACGCATCTGAAGAAAGGGTCAATCTAGAAAATATTTAAACTAATGTAGTAGTTAGCTATGTTTAATTCCTTGCACGAGACAGCACAAATCATATTATGGTTTCCAGAAATCTACTGCCCTATGCCATTCAAATTGCCATGCAAAATGGCCAGATACCGGTTATGAGCATCATCGTGGAATCCCTGGAGGAAAGCTTTCTGATTGTAAAAATGTGAAAATTGTAAGAATCTTAGTCTATCAGGTTTTGACCTGATGTGGAAGGATTTCATTTTGCAAAAAACAGAACACCTTTGTCAGTTTAAGGCTGTTATGAAGCTACTGTTAAGAAAACCAGGCTTCCCACTCAATATCTGTAACTGTATCAAGGAAAGAAGAATCTGAATACTTGTTACTTTGCAAAGAGAAATATATACCCGAGTCCAAATTGAGTATGAAATACTATCACTCTCATTTAGTAACACTTGTATTTTGCATGAATGTAATTGCCTACAAAGTAAGGTAGTAGGAAATGAAGGCCACTAGAGATCTGTCTTTTTCTGCATTATAATTCAGAAAAGTACAGCTGTGAAAGCTTCTGAATTGCCCCAGCTCTTGAAAAAATAATTGCAGATGAGTAAGCTCTGCAGACTAATGGAGCCAGCACTGAATGGAAGTTGGTTAATTAAATTACTACTAAATTTACAGGTTTTCAGGTGGGAAATATTTATGCAACAGGCAGGCACAGTATGGTCAAAAGATTAAAAATGCTAGTTTAAAAAACAAATGAAGAAGTTCATAAAAAGACTATATCCAGACATTTTTTTTTTGTTGTATCTGTAGTAATATTCATATAATAAATAAGCTTATGGGGCCTAACATCTACATGAAAAAACAGTCTGTAGAATCAGTGGAGCTGCTGTTGACTCTGTGAAGTACAAATAGATTCAGAAGGAAATTAGTAGATTCTGCTATCATAATTTCTGATCTACCTGATCAATATTTTAATATGAGAATGTGCTTTGATCATAAATACAGAATGTAAAGGAAATAGAACCAGCAGCAGTAGAAAAAATCCCTAATGATTGTAATACTTTTCTCCCAATAGTGATTTTGGAAGAAGAAAATCTTATGGGTCAAGACGTGCAATTAAATAACTTAATGTTGCTGTAGGAATGTAATCTCATGGATGTATATAGTATAGTAACTATTGCAACAAGTTACCAAGAGACAAAGTACATATTGCATATGTAGAAATGTACATTGGACAGAATGGTAATGGCCAGACTCAGGGAAAACAGGGGCTAGAATAATCATCAATTCAATTGATTTTCTTTTCATTTTTTTTTCATGTTTCAGAAATGATAGTTTTTAAAAACTATATATAAGAAAAAAATAAAATCAATATGCAAAAGGAAACACGAGCAATTGGAAATAAATAGAAAAAAAAATATATAACAAAATGTAAAATGCTAAATCTTGATATAATTTAGGCATGACATTTTCAGCACTATTTCAGATAACATTTCTGACAATGGTGCAGTTCCATAATTAAACTTTTCTGCTCTATGACAGGGTAAGCACTGTAGCCATTGAAATATTGCATGTTTATTTCGGGTAACATGTTCGAGGTTGTTGAGTAACATATTACGATGAAGGCTCTAGAATACACTAAGTAAATTGATCAGAATGAAAAGAAAGGTCTATTTGTAATTCTTACATCACTTTATTTCATTTGGGCAAGGAAAGTGAATCTGCAGAAGGAACGAAAACATTCCTCTTTTTCTTGTCTGGGAATTTCCCTTTTGTGTGACTTTCTGCTAGTATATGATTACCTCAGCTAGTCCCATAGTTCCTAACTGCTCTTCAAGCAATTTGAACAAACTGAACTTGGTCACCAATGCCTACTCTTTCCAACCTATATTGATGTATCCTGAATATTTGGGCAGAAAATTAATGTTCAGTTTTAGTTCACCATTTCTGCTTTGACAATAGTCATTTATAAACTTTGAAGCTGGATTTTGTACTCAGATCTTTTCATCAAGCATTTATGATAGAATCAAATATGTCACATAACTATACAAAATAGAGTAATTTTATTGAATTTATAAATGTAGTTGAAGAGATGCGCTGCGTGTCTGAGGCTAGGAATATTAAGAGGATTCATCCACTGTGGGTTTTTAAAGCTTGGCAAAAAATAAATGCTTAACGTGAGTAGAGACATTGGTGAGCATTTCTGAGAAGCTTGATCTTAGTAACCTTGTAAAGGTCAGACAGTGGTGTAGTGATTCAGTGATCTCTGAATGGACTTAAGAAAGCTAGACTCGCAAATCTGTGGTCTAACCACATGGAAAATAATTATATCACATGGAACAAAGTCATAGACCGAATCAGTATGACAGATCTGTACTTGTTCAAATAAAGTTTTATATTTGATCTGGATTTAGGCTTATCTGTAAATGTGAAGGTACAAAGGGAAAGAAGATTGACAAAACCCTGAGTTAGAAGTAATAGCTTCTGATGCTCTTGATCACCTTCTGCATCAGAAATTCTTAATAAGTGTTTGGTTGCACTACTGCAACATACTGCCAAGGTCAGTTAGCTTCCAGGGAAGATAAAGATATTTTCTTCTGAACAAAGATCATTATTGTTATCATTCTAATTGAGGAGTAGGAGTTTAGAAACATTTTTAACTTACCTGATGATATTAATAGAATAAGAATTCTTATTAATATCAATTCTCATCAGATATAAAACTCATGCTGGGATTGAGTAATAAGGTAAAAGCTATCATGGAATCTTGAATCAAATTTATTAGCAGATGTTCAGTGATGCTGAGGAATTATACATGAATAATAAAGTGCCATGCTAGCTGAGAGCTCTCAATTTCCCTCTTTTCCCAGGAAGTACCCCTTTATGGAGGTCTTTTCCCAGAAGTTTAACACTATGCTGAATTTTAATTAACTCATATAGAGAAAACATTCAAGAGACAATGATTTACAGGTGATCAAATGATTTTGAACTTAGCTTAGGGCTTTATTGACTAGAATGATTTCTAGTCAAAGTTATGATCATATGTCTGTTAAGAAAGTTGTTTCAAATGTAAAGCCATTATAGAGATTTTTGAGACAATGAAAGAAAAAAAGCAGTTCAAGATGGTTTTTGTTTTCTTTTGAAAATAAGTAAAGACATTCATAGTTTAGGTAACTAAAAAAAAGTGTAATTATTACAGGTAAAGAAACAACACGTTCATAGCAAATATGTCAAAGGCTATAATACTTCAAAACTGCCTCCCTGTCACAGTGTCAAGTACACTTTGTTTTAATATCTGTTTAACCAATTCAACAGAAATAACACGTGGCATGAATTGGAAGAGCTAAAAAAACTGTCCTCAATGAAATTGAACCATAGTTTCTTTCTGACATCCTAAAGACTAGGAGTCTAAGGCTATAGATGTGAATGAAGACTAATGGATGGGAATGTAGATACAGTCTATTTCTGCCTAAGATTTTATGTTTGTTGCCACTGAGTTTCTGTGGGATGGCTGCAAGATTACTCAAGTATCTGAAGTATAAGGAAAGAATAAAAGCTAAAGTCAACTAGTTTATTCACCTAACTTAGACATGTCAAGTTTTAAAGTTGAGGTTTTGGCCAGTTAGATTCTCTCTCTTCTCCTCAGTTTATCCCCTGCAAGGTGTTGAACTCGATACTTCAGGTAAAAGAAACATTGTGGTAAAACATTCGTTTCTTTCAATGGCTCTGCTTCCTGATCTTCCAGTCAAGTCCATGACATTTTCTAGTGGTGCTGCTTTGCCAGCTGGAGAGAGGGTATACATTCTATCCCTTTTCTAATGCATTACATTCATTTTTGGTCTATGTGCTGACATCAAGCACAGGCTCTACAGTTTGAGTTAACTAGCTACAAATTCGCAAGTATGATGAATTAGCTAAGAATAAATTAGTTAACAAAGATCTTGATAGGTTTGGGGTCCTCCAATGTCAAAAGTTTGATGGTGTTTCACAGAGGACATGTTAGATTCTAAACCAGCCCTGTTCCTCTTAAATTTGCTTAATTCCTGGAGCATCTAATAGTAAAATATTCCACATAACAATCTTCAATGTCTCACTGTTAATCTCTACTATTAAAAGTGAATATCGAAATTTCAGATCAAAGTAGCTAAATTATTCAAGCAAACTTCTTATCAGAAGATTCATATTCTTTAAATTTTCCATCAAAATCATTTGGGGATATATAATTGCACATTTTGTTATGTTTCTTCCTAAAGGTTTATTCAAAATTCGTTCTTTGTTAGAGGCAGCTAAACTGAAAAAGCTTAAAATAAAAAAAAAAAAAAAAAGCTAAAGAAAATTTCATCTTTAATACTTCATTTCTAGTTCATATGAATGTGATAAGGATGTATGAAATGGATAAATGAAAAAAGACTGGCATATTCCTTATTTCTATTCATATATAGGACTGAAGATATTTTTATGCTGCCACAGCTCATCATATGACATAAGCAAACTGCTTTCTACTGGGGAGACAATATATGCAGACACTTGGCTTTCCCTTAGAGAGAGTTCTGCTTCACAGTAGGTTCATATCAGAGCAGTGGAAATCACTGTATTTCCAGTTAATTGGAAGAAAGCCAAGTCTTTTTAATATCCAGAGAATTGTACATAAACAGTTCTAGAAAGGGCCTTACATTGTCATTAAATCCATCATCTTCTTGCCTTTTGTAAGGCTGGACAGATGTCTCTAGGATTTGTCTGTGATAATTGGTTTAATTCTCATTGTTATTGCAGCTTTGTTTAGCCTTGATAGGATATACTCCCAAATGGAATTCTTGAGTCCTTATACTGGAAAAATGAAATCGTATGTCTGTGTGCCAATCTTATATAAAATTTTGACCTTTAAAAATATGATTTCCCTTACTATGGTCACTTTTTATTTTACTTACTATTAACTGTTACTTTGCAACACAGTAGTATTTCAGTATTTTTGTTACTACTTTTATGTATTTATTGCTTTTATTGCTTTTTTTTAATTGTTATTATTATGTTATGTAGTTGTGAGGCTGTTTTTCTTCTACATTGCACATTTCCTTCTATTTTACTTAGATAAGCTATGTTCTGATGCTTTTTGTTGTTGTTGTTTTGCGTGTATATTTTCATATTTTATTTGTCTTTTAAAAGATACCTGGAATAAATATGTCTTAGTTTCAAAGAAATGTGTGATACATCTTGTTGTTTGAATTTTTAGCAGGTAAACAATAAAATTTACAGCTCTATATTAATGAGCAACAAACACAGCAACAGGTAGATGGATCCACCAGTTCCCCACTAAAACAAAACTAAAGCACATGGCTAAGGGACAGATATGAATAATCAGTAGGGATAAGGAGAAGTGATCATGCAGAATGAAAGAAGTTCCACATTCATAATCACATTTGAGACTTGTAAAAGAATTTCCTGCTGTTTCTAGTTACCTTTAAATTTCCAGTTGAACTTCAGTAGCAGATCTGATGTAGCAGAGGCTCTTCTAGTGCAGCAATCATTCTTAAAAAATAAAAGATTTTTTTTATTTTTTTTTTTTTGCTTTAGATAACAGAACAGTGTCCTTACAAAATGAACTTGTTATGCACATTTCTGGCAATGATAGAAATATAATTATGTAAGACAGAACTAGAAAGTCAGTTGGTTTAACAAATCCGAATTTCTGTGCAGCTGTTTGCAGTGCTTGTGGTATTAGATTTGGACAGCACGTTCTGCATGAAAAGTTAATAGTACAGTCAGGTCTGCTTTATTCATAAATAGGAAGCACTAAGAGGAAAGTCAGGCTATGAAACCATTGCAGAGAGCTGGAACTGTAAGACATCTTTGAACTTAACTTTTGGAAGCAAATTTTCATTAAATTGCTCTTTGAAAGACAGCGCTATTCTTCTTTAGACCCGTTGTCTTGCTGATTCTGCAGTACCCAAGAAAAATTACCTCACTGTTGAGCATACTGCTAGCAACATTATTTAGATCTTTATAGTGGGATTCAACTCCTGTCTTTATTGCTCTAGAAATCAGGAATGGGTCTCAGTTGCCTAGCAGGACATCTAAGTATCAGGTAGAGTATTTTGCCCAGCTTCCCATTGTTCACCCAGAAATATGCACTTTCTTTTATGCCTTGTGATGTATGGTGTTTTGTTTTTTTTTTTACATTATTCCATACATGTACTACTCAATCTCCATTTGCTTCTTATCTGAGAAAAATACATTTTGAGAGATACTCAAAATGTTTAATATAATCAAATATGAAGATTATGCCTCTGTGGGTTATAGGTATGACATCTGAGTTTAACACTGCAAAAATTTATTTCGCTTAGCTGGAAATTCAAATTTAAATTGTCAGTTCAAGTGTGTTAGACTTTCAAATTTTGATATTCTGTATGACGAGCATCTTCTTGGTATGGAGTAGCAAAAGGGCAATTTACATTTGCATTCTGAAAAATGCATTTCCTCCCTCTTATTGTAAGCTCAGAACAAAAAATGAAGTAGTGACTGGAAAAATATCATTTAATATGTTTCAATTTCTTAACATAAATTTATTGACTTATGAGGTTATTTAGGAAGATTTTGTCTAACCTGTGAAAGAAGTAAGATTTTTTTCTCTAAGATGAGCAATCAGAAATGGTTCACGAGTTTAGTAATCATTTTTCAAAACATTTTTTTTTCATTTCTATCAAGATTATATAATGATATTGCAGTACGATATAATAAGCACTACTTTTCAGTTGACGCAGGAGGCACACAGTCACAAATGCCTAATTCCTGGGACGTCTCCAAAAGAACTGATTTTATCTATTGAGAAGGAATGGTAATGAATAATCATTTTTCAGGTCAGATCTACATAGTTTCTTTGTAGTGGAGAGACATTTGGATGTTATGAAGGACAAAATGTTGCTTGAAGTCATGCAGACATAGGCTGTGACATGAGGCATAAACTAAACTTCAAAGGTTAAATAATGTCTTCAGTCTGAAAGCCCTTTGAATATATTCAATGAAGCTAGTCAGTAAATTTGATATCTGAATTGAGGAATCAGACTCTGTAATCTGAATATAGGCATATATTACACATTTAGACATTTCTGAACTTCTACTTAGTCTGAAAAGATCAAATCTTCCATAGATGTTTGTCACATCTGCTAGATTTTTATATTTTACATGCCTTGGGTTTCAGAGATGATCCTGAATTCTGTTTTTCACATAGCAAAAACAAAGTTATAGCTCTAAAAATCTCATTATAGTCTTCAGAGATTTAGCACCTCCTGTATATGAAGCTTAGAGACCGGTTCAGCTGACCTGATATCAGTTCAGAAGCATAGTTTTACACAGTACATCTGCAGAGGTTGGAGGGTATCCAGTGAACTAATCCTTAGCCTTAATCAAGCACTGTATTTGACTTCTAGACTTGATTTAAACCTGGAGAATATCAGCCCAAGTAATCTTCACCAGTATATAATTTCTGTCTGCATTAAAATATTTATTCCAAAATGAATCATATAATCATGGCCACCCAAAAGATAGAAAGAATATATTGGTAGATCAGCTAATCTCTTTTCAATTAAATGAACTATATGTCTCTCCTCAGCAGTATGGCAGATGCAAAAATAAAAGTTTGAACTGTTCTTGTTACCTTCTCTTCCAGCCAGTGTCTTAGGTGTCTCACACACTGAAGAAGTCAAGGAGACAGGCAGCAGCCCAGAACAGCACTTTGGTCTGCATGAATGAGGTAGCTATTCTTATTCGTGTGCATCTTCAACAAGCCTAGATTCTTGTTCTTCCTTCTCAAGATAACCTTTGATAATCATCCTCCAAATTTCTTTTTCAAAATTAAATGCTGTAATTCTCTGGTTGGCTTAAACACCCAAGCTGTACAGTCATCTAGTCCAGTAAGAAAATGCTGGCTTTAGTGAAAAGAGAATGTCACAGAGGAAATAAAAAGGACTGATCACTAGATTGTGACTTAGGTGAAGAAGTAACTTATTTGTACTGTCAGGGTGGAAAAGTGTGAAGAAAACAGAATGCTAGCTCCCAGAAATTGTGAAACCACTTGTCCTGTTTCATCACTACTAAAATATTTATAGAAAATTGATGTTTGATTTCATAATCCAAAGTAAGAAATGTCAGTACAGACATTACTGTACTGTAATTTTATCTATGGAAATAACGATGATGCTTATCTGTTCTTCCTGGTTTGTAGAGCTTACGAAAGGGAGAGATAAAGATACACAGAGAGCAACACATCATTGGATTTTGCTGATTTAGTTTCATTTGTGGACATCAGATATTAAATGCAAATATTTGCTGAAGCTTGCAGATGTGTGCTTCCAATGTTGCACTGAATTCTGAAAAGTTCTTGTGTACCGTTGCCTTTTCACTTACTTCCCAGATCATGCTATTTCATTCCCTGTGCTCTCTTTCACCAGCCTTAATATCCCTTAAGATATGTATCTAGTCAATTGCTCACTCTGGTCTTCTGGTGGAATTAAAAGAGTACCAAACTGCTCCAGTATGCAGCTGAGATGCAGATGAGACATGCTATGAGACTAAGAAAGTAATCTGATCTTTGCAAACTAGCATCTATTCAAACTCATTTACTAGCAAATACAAGACTTATAATTCGCCTAATGAAACAAAAAAGATCAGATAGTAAAAGATGGATTAACAAGAAAACCTTTAAATTATGATGAATTGTAATTAACAATTAAAGAATTTATTTCTGGATAATTTCTAAGAATATGCACAACTACGTAATAAAACTATTTCAGAATTCCAAACAATATAATCAGACTAAAAACATTAGCTAATATAACAATTGTGAAATTACTGCTTGTCTTCTCTCTTTTCACTGCAAAGCCAGACCAAACAGCATTATGGCAAATTTTAAAGAAATATGTTCAATTGTTAGACTACAGATCAGCTCCCAAGTACTTTCTTATAAGTTCCCTTCATTGTAGAAAAGCTGCAAAATGTCACCTTCAGGAAATGTGTCTCCCATGGGACTTCGCTGTTCATAGATCTCAAAAGAATAGGGATCATGAAAATATTTGTAGGATCTTTCTGTCTTGTAGAATTTTAGTATGATTTCTCATTAAGCTTAGTGATGGCAAAACTAATCTTTTCTTTCTGCATAGATTTACAACTACTATTTTGTCGTAGTTGTTGCTGAATGAAGCAAGGCAATTTTATTCCCTTCATTCTGTTCTCTCCTGCCATTTGCTCCTGAAGCTTTGTATCAATGCTATTTTTTTTTTTTTTGATGCAGAAAATATTTTTTTTTCTCTATTTTATCCATCTTTCCTCCTTGTTTATTACATGTCATCATCACGTTGATGCATTTTGGATATGTGAGGCCTACTCCGAAAGTAATGCCTTCTATTTTATTATGTTGGCCTAAACTTTAGAGGTAGATGTTGGTCATATCACAATAGAAGCTGAACCTTCCTACCAATGTTCTGTTAAATTGTATTGCTGTGTGACACATGCCAGCAGAAGGGCAGTCTGACAAAACAACGTCTGACGTGGATGTGTGTATGAAGCAAAGATGTGGAATTGAACTCCTTCATGTGAGAGCCTTTGCACCCATTAATATTCCTTGTTGATGTTTGTTGAATGTTTATGGTGACCAAACAATGGACATTAGTACAGTGAGGAGGTAGATGGTGAGATTCAACAACACTTTCATGGTGGCTTGAAGCAGTGGGTCACTTCTGTATCTGCTGATTTTGGTGAGCACAGTTCTTGTTCATTGCTGGTGGCTGGTAAAAATGCATAGCTAATGGTGGTGACTGTGTTGAAAAACAATGTTTTGTAACTCATTTGCTTTATCCAATAGTGTGATTTTGCTCTTTGTATCTGTTGTAATTTCCATGGAAATAAATAGGAGGCATTACTTTCAGGGTGACCTGTGTATTCAGTAAGATTAAGCTATTTTACAAAGTAGGTTAAATGATAACATGACAAGCTAGTCTGTTTTTATCTATCAAAGTCTAAGTACTGGTGATATGGGCCAAAACTGTGGGCTGCCCAACTCTATTTTTGATTGGTCCTGTATATCGACAGGGAGAGCTGGACTATTAGATTCTTTCATTTGTCAACATGCTTGCAATTGCCATAGTAAGAAAACACTTGAAAGGTGAATTGCTTGCTGAATTGCAGTTTGAAGTAAACAAGGAAGTGGTATTTTATAAAGATGGAAGGACAGTTATCTTTTTATGAAAGTAGCATAGTATATAAACTCACAAGGATTTTGGGTGCCCAGTTCAAATAATTTTCAGAGGTCTAGCCGAAATAGCCCACAACACATTAGGACTTCTGTTTTTGGTAGATGATAATCAGGTACACATGGCTCTGGCATTACACTAGAACTCCTGGCATTTCTAATGTAAAAATACAACGTTTTCTCTGCTGACTTTTATGAAATCAAAGGAAATATTGTAGGAATATCAAGAATATGTTTATGCAAAAACAGTGTATAGACGTGGTTAGGAATGAGAAAGGAAAGAGAAGTTTGAAAAAGGACATCCTTGAAAGTCCCTTAAGTAATGACTTATATTATTAAATTTTCTAGATAATTAACAGATTGCTAATAACAAAACACAGAGACACTACATTTTCGTAGTATTTCTTTGCTTGTAGTGTAATTAATTATGTAATACCAACTCTTATTCTCTAGCTTAAGAAGTTAAACAGAAGGAAAAATCATAGAAACATAGATTCATTTGAGTTGGAAAGGACCCTTAAAGGCTATCTAGTCCAACTCCCCTGCAATGTAAAAGGACATCTGCAGCTAGATCATATTTTCCAGAGCATGGTCCAGCATGATCTTGAATCTCTTCAAAGATGGGGCATCCACCACCTCTCTGGCAACCTGTTCCAATGCCTCACCACTCTTATTGAAAAAAACTTCTCTCTTATATCCCATCTAAATATCCCCTCTTTAAGCTTGAAACCGTTTTCCCTTGTCCAAGAATTACATCTCTGTGTATATTCACATGCACATATCTCTTAATTCTTGAGTTTAGAGAATTTATTTCCAGCAGAAGATAAGTATGATTACTTTTAACCCATTCAATATTTATTCTGCTGTTACTCACGTATTGTGGCATAAATTGAAGTTCTTGTGTTTTAAATTGATCCACTAAGTAATTCAGTTTAATTATTAAATTTTATTCAATATTTAATTTGGTTTAATAAAAGTGGGCTTCCATAAATGTATGCATTTAACTGATCTATATTGTGACTGCATAATTTTGAATAGACTAAATATTTAATAAAGAACACTTCTTTGAATTATTCAGTATGTAGACAAGATAACTGATCTACTCTTTCAAAATAGTGAAAATACAAGTGACACATTATAATAATGACATATTTCCAACCAAGAATATGCATAAAACACGTTGTTGGTTCATTTTCAGTCAAGCAAACCAATCTTTTCTTAATAGAACAGACCATTGAGAATTCATGAAGAAAAGTCCCAGAGCTGCAATAGCTCTAATAGAGCTTGCAAAAACTAGGCTATTAGAATATGTAGAATTCTGCGGTAACTGAATTATTTTTAAAAGGACTATAACTGTCCTCTACCTTCTGTGAAGAGCTAATTGTTTGAAAAAAATGTAGTTAATGGTAGTTTAGTTTTCTGGAACAGATTAGAAAAGCAAAGTACTCAGAATCATAGTTAAATTCTCTGAGATCTGTGGTGATATATCAGAAGGAAACTTCAGATCATAGAATCACCAAGTTTGGAAAAGATCTCCAAGATCATTGAG
Organism: Chrysolophus pictus; assembly: GCA_037305975.1. Taxonomy (NCBI): domain Eukaryota; kingdom Metazoa; phylum Chordata; class Aves; order Galliformes; family Phasianidae; genus Chrysolophus; species Chrysolophus pictus. The sequence goes on from CM074578.1 coordinate 36,600,377, forward strand.
TCCAACGATCCACCTATCAACAATATTTCTCCACTAAACCATGTCCGTTAGTACAACATCTAAACATTCCTTGAACACCTCCAGGAACAGTGACTCAACCATGTCCCTGGGCAGCCTACTGCAATGCCTGACCAAAGGTTTGGAGAATAAATTTTTCCTAACGTCCAACCTGAATCTTCACTGGCACAACTTGAGGCTAGTAAGATGACTATTAGTGTAAGTGAATTTCAACATTCATATAATTTCAGGTGCATGTATCATATAAACTGAAATAAATGGACAAAACTGATGCTTAAATGTTTTGCTCAGTAAAAATGTGAACTCGTAATGCTTATAAGCATATGATTGTGTCTCGCTCCGATTTATAGGAGGTAGAGGAGATTCTTTTAATATCTATATCCCCGGCGTGAGATTAAGAAACAACGGTTCAAATGTTGAAAAAGAAGGATTCTCACAGATTGTCCTGAAGGATTTTGCTGAATTAATAAAAATAATTCAAAGATCATATATTATGTAAGGATCCCTCTCTTTTCTTACCAGTAGACAAGATCTGCATTTCTGGCAGAAAATGCAAAAGATGCTAAAGATGATACGGAATATGAGAAACCTGAACATCCACAAGTCTGTGAGTCCCAATGAGATGCACCCCAGAGTCCTAAGGGAATTGTCTGATGTGGTTGCCAAGTGACTCTACAATATTTCAAATATCATTGCAATCAGGTGAAGTCCCTGATAACTGGAAAAAAGGAAACATGATACTCATTTTTAAAAAAGGTAAAAAAGATGACCCTTGGAACTACCGATCTATCATCCTCATCTCTGTGCCTGGGAAGATCATGGAAAAGATACATCAGGAAGTTATGCTAAGGCACATTCACCAAGGGTAAAGCCTGTTTGACCAACCTGGTGGACTTCTGTGATGGTGTCACTGCATCAGTGGATAAGGAAAGAGCAACTGATGCCATCTATCTTGACTTCAGTAAGGCCTTTGACACAGTACCCCACAACATCCTTTTTGGAAAGGATCCAAATTGGAAAGATGGATTTGATGTGTGGGCTTTTTGATGGATGAAGAACTGGCTGTAGGATCAAGTCCAGACAGTGGTGGTCAGTGGCTCAGTATCAGGGTGGAGACTGGTGATGAGTGGTGTCCCCCACTGTCGATGCTGGGGCTGATACTCTTTAGTATCTTCATCAGTTCCATCAACAGTGAGATCGAGTGTGCCCTCACCAAGTTTGCTGATGAAATCAAGCTGTGGTGTACTGTTGACACACCAGACAGACAAGCTGCCATCCAATGGGGCTTAGACAAGCTTGAGCAGTGGGCCCAGGTGAAGCCTCACGAGGTTCAAAAAATCCAAGTGCATCAAGTCTTGCACCTGTGTCAAGGCAACCCCCATTACCAATACAAACTGGGAAACAAAGGGATTGAGAGCAGCCCTGCTGGAACAGACCTGGGAGTTATGGTGGAGAGAAATTTGTACATGAGACAGCAATATGCCCTTGCAGCCCACAAAGCCAACTGTGTCCTGGGCTGCATCTAAAGATGTATGACCAGCAGATTGAGGAAGGTGATCCTGCTCCTATACTCTGCACTGCTGAGGCTTCACCTGGAGTAGTGCATCCAAATGTGGAGTTCTCAGTACTGGATAGACATGGACCTGTTGGAGTGCGTCCAGAGAAGTGCCACAGAAATGATGTGAGGACAGGCTAAGAGAACTGGGGCTCTTCAGCCTGGAGAAGAGAAGGCTGTGAGGTTACCTGATAGCAGCCTTTCACTATCTAGAGGGAAGCTACAGGAAAGAAGTGGACAGACTCTTTAGCAGAGTCTGTAGCAATAGAACAAGGGGAAATGGCTTCAAGAGAGAGTAGATTTAGGTTACATATGAGGAAATATTCTTCTACAGTGAGGGTGTTGATTTACTGGAACAGGTTGCCCAGGGATGTGGTGGATGCCCTGTCCCTGGAGGTTTTCAAGGCGAGGCTGGATAAGACCCTGGGCAACCTGATTTACCTGTTGTGTCCCCATTCACTGCAGGGGAATTGGACTAGATGGCCCTTCCAACTCTAAGATTTCTATGATTCTATGATTCTGTGACTATCATTATTGGTCAAAAAATGTATTTAGTTATCTCGCCTAGTGTAAATTTGCTTCCTCTTTCAGGCAAATGTTCTTTTATTTTTCTTCAGTCATAAAACCAATGCATTTCCTATTCATGGTGAGGAAAGCTTTTGTTGGCAGCATAACATACAGGAATACTCAGCACTCTGTCGCACAAAGCCCTGGGGTGGCGAGGGATGCTTCCCTACTGTGCGTCCTCCTCTAGGAAGGCAATTAGGGGCACATGGAAAAGTGATATGTCTAGTAAATACTGGGAAAACTGGTATTCAGGAAGCGAGTAGGGAGCAAGCCTGCAAACCTTTGATCCTCAGGGAGATTTTCAAGTTTTTGAAGATTAATTCCTCCTTTGGTTGAAAGTTATGGAAATGTAGTATGTGTTCTTTTTGTCCATAAAACATGCTTTCTAAAGCACAGCCAGGCTATTTCTACTATTTATAAAAATGGTTATAATGGTTCTTCAGCACATACAAAATCTATTTGTGTATTAAATCTATGCAATTTCACATGATATATAGGTGGCTACTGTGAATATCTGTGTAGGAATGTAACCTTAGTAACCAAATGGAGATAATAAGTAAAAAAAAATGTAAATAAGAAGCAGCTATTGATAAATCAATGTTCATGTTATTTTGTTGTTATTGGAGCACATTTCTTCAAACATTTTTGCAATAAAAAATGAGTTTAGATAAGATTTTTAATGCCCATAAGAGAGTGTTCCTGGTTTTAAAGTACTTGAGTTAGTAAATAACCTGTTAAAAAGTTATAAATGGAATAGTGGAAAAAGTAGATAATTTACCGTAACTATAAAATAACAGTTACTTTGGTTACAAGACAATAGCTAGGAAACATGTTCATATTTAAAAAAATATATAAATATAAATATTTTTAAAATGAATTGCTTAGGGGGAGTGAAAAAAGTGATTTGTTCTTGTTATTTTGTGTGTTATGCATTGGGAAAAGAAATGTTTCTCCTGTCAGGTCAAACAGCCTTACTGAAATGACATAAAGATAGATACTTTTTTGGGATCAGAATTCAATCTAACTCTGAAAAATACAAGCATCTAAGACTCATTTTTCAGGCTACTATTGCCAATAAAAGATTATTTTTTACTAATAATAGACAAAATAAAATACTTCTCCATTATAGAAATCTACATTAATGGTGACAGAAATCATTTTGTAAATGCTTGGTAAGTGACAAAGTGGATTTTCAAAAGTTACTAATATTTCAGCTCCTAAAATGAAATAAAAACAAAAGTACAAAAATAATCAGCCTATCATATGAAACTTAAGAAACAGATATTCTAGAAATAATGTGCAGAGGTAAAACAAAATATAACATGACAACATAAACTCAGAATTTGATTCTTTTTTTTTTTTTTTTTTTTTTTTTTGTCTGGCATCAAAATAATGAGTAATAAGAAAGATATATGTAATCTAAAAAGTATAATTATGGTTCTTCTTCTTCCTGAATTTGTAACAATGGGCATAGTGAAAGACAGAAAGTAATTTAATTAGTAAAACCAAGAACAAACTTGAAATTGCTGAAAATAAAAAGCACATCCTGAAAGAGCCCAGACTAGCATTAAAGGTCATATATTACTCTACTTACTCTGACTGTAGCCTTTTCCTTGATGTGACATGATTTAACATTTATCCAGAACCATATTCTCTGCTTTAAAAGTGTGGAGTTTTTTCACACTTTACAGTCAACAGGAGCACAGTAGAATATAGATAACTGTATAAATTCCTGCCCCTTTCCAGCATGCCGAATCAAAGTTGTGGGTGTTCAGAAAGCCTAATCGACATAATAGTATCTGGGAACCATTAATTTTTTGCACCATGTGTGCAAAGTAGTCCTACCCCAGACTGTCAAATGTGTCTCAAGAACTCCGAAGGAACAAAAATAGATTTGAGAAAAGAGTGAAGTAAGCACAGTACATGATATGATATTTAGACTATATTAATTTAATTTGGTAAGTCATTAGCAATTTAATGCTTTCAGTGAATTTAAGTTGGATCAAATCACAAACTTGCAGCTAAAGACTATCAGTAGCAGATTTCAGTCAGGATAATCTAAAACAGCTGAAATTGATATTGGCTTTGCTAGTGTGCATGAAGGTGCCTAGCTCAGATTTATACATTTGCATTGATTAAAAGCCTCAGTCAGTGCTACTTAGTGCATGCTGTACATCCAAGTAAGGGTTAGTCACCAAGTGCAGAAGGCATGTGATATGAAGATTGAGAGATACAAGAAATGCTACTTTCTTTTCTGATAATGTGACCTTTTTCTATCCTGGCTACTGCTGAAAAAATAGAGACAATAATAATAAAAAAGGACCTGCAAGAAAACCTTGAAAACAGATCCTGCTGTAAAATATAACTCTTCTGCTATTTCTTTTTTAAGCATCTGTGCCAGATTTCTTACAATCCATGTTCCTGATTTTTGCGTGTATGCATACACATGCGCACAGACACACAAATTAAAAACATAAAGTAAAAGGAAGGGGAAAAATTCCACAAAGAAAAACATATCTATAATGTTGTATGAAACTCACGTCAGTGTATGAGAGTGTGCTGGCAGGTTGCTGAAACTTTCATTACAGAAAAGATGATTTAGTTATTATATAAACTTCAAGAGCTTTCTTTACACAAAGACTGAAATAGGATAGCATATCAGCAATGTTAATATTCCATTAGTTTAACTTTTTTGCTAATGGATTAAATACAGTCTAGGACAAAAGAAGCATTTAGCTGTCCAGTTTCATTTGCCTTAAATCTATATGAACTTCAAATACAGACTCCTTGACAAATGAGGTTACGTGAAACTAAATAGAAAATCTTATTTGCCACCACAGTGGTGACATGAAGAATTGCAGCCTTTAACTCAGGGCTACTAAGCTCTTAATAATGAGAGAAAGGTACTCCATCTTCACCTATAGCCACAATTACAATGAACAAAAATATCTACTGAAGCATCTACAAAAAAATATTCATGACAATATGAAAAATATTGATTTTAAAAGCCAAGAAATGAAAAGTGCTCCATTCAATCTAGCTATCATTTTCTAAAAGAAACTGAGGGGACCACAAACTGTTTCGCAGAACTCCTACATAAAAAGTAAATCTTCCCAGGAACAGAACAGACAATCAATCTCAAACTCTCCATAATTTAATGCAGCTCTTGAGTGGTCAGTTCACATGCAAGATGACTAGGTATTATGTTTGAACATTGTATCTTGGCCCAGTCTTCTTTTCTCCCCTCACTTTTCCTCCCTCCCCCTCCCCAGCTCCCTGATACAAATGGAAAGAAATATCTGTAAATGTGTGAACTCCCAATAAGTGATGACAGAACCTATTGCTTTAAGCTGCTCTGCATGTCATTCAGTGGCATTGCTTTGATGATTCTGAGCCATTATAGCCTTTACATTTTGGATTTGCAATGTGCCTCTGAGCCATTATATGTACATGTCAAATGAGATGGCACAGCTTACTACTCTGAGTCTTCATGCATTTTTCCTGATTAGAACATTTCTTTCTGTTCTTTCTACATTAGCTCAGTATGTCTCTTTGGCACACAAACACAGGAATGAATGACTTAATTTTAAACAGAATATTGCTTTATTACAAAGTGAGAAAAATAAGTCAGAGAAACATGCTACTTAATCTCAGATGTCACAAACCCTTTTGGTAGCATACTTTTCAAGTTTAACTTTGATGGTAGTTAGAATTTTCAAAGGCATCTTGATGCCTCATTTCCACTGAAATCACTGGAAGATAATAAATATCTCTAACAATCCAAGTCTATGCTCTTTCAGTGTCTAAACCTTCATTTTGAAAATACACTTAGCAGCTAAATGGTGAAAGCTGAGAGTGTAAAGATGTAGACAGGTACCCTAATGAGATTTTCAAAATGACTAACTCCCACTGAAATCAATCTAGCCTAAGTCCCTTTGGCTTTCAGTAGAATTAATGATCCTCTGGAAGTAAAATTCTTTTGGAAATGGGACCTCAGTAGTTTCAAATATTCTTACCTAGTGCTTTATAAAATATAGTGCTATTATTTTAGGATACAGTTTTTAGTTTGATTGGTATATATGTGATGCTTTTATTTGATGTTTTCTTGCCCACGTTAGTCAGAAATACAGTTTTGATCATCTCCAAATAGTTTATGTGCTTGATTCTAATTAAATCAGGGTTCAGTTCTCCAGAAACCAATAGTCCTTCCTGTGAGCTTAGCTCACAGCTCACCAGTTTGAAAAGTTCACACCCTTCCCCTCCAAAGAGCATCTGAGTACACAGCTCCAAATTTCATCATGTGTCTTAGCAAAAAAGCTAGAGGATCAATAACATACTGTTTCATTATCAGGTATTTGGTACACACTAGAATAAGAAAACTTTTTGCAAGCCAGTATACTCCAGCAATTAAAATTGTCCCCTATGATGTGTGAGACTTAAGTTGAAGCCTTTGTTGCTTTTACCAAAAGGAACAGAGGCTGGGGCTGTCTTAAGTATGATCTCTTAAGTATACCAATGACTTTTCTTCAGTTTCCTGAAAGGCAGATTCATTCCACTCTTTCCAAGCTATCTCTAGCTATCTTAACAGCACGGGGGTAGTATTAATCACATAAGACATGAGGTTTATTTCGTATTACTTGATCATATATATTAATACTTACATACCTACACATGTATGTACATGTACTTGCACATGTATAAGTCCAAAGCAGGTCAGATAAATCATGAATTTCAATTATTTCATTGTAATCTAGCAAGGCATGCAACTCTGCTTAAAAGCTGTTGTTATGCTCAGTCTCTTCATTGTGTCACTTTAATTATATTAACATCATTGATGTTGGACTATTATTTTTACAACATTTGTTCCAGCTAATACTAGGAAAATGCTTCAGGCTTTTTTTTTTTTTTTTTTTTCTTTAGAAAAATATGCAATAAGAAATAAATTCTGTCCTAAAGAAAAGTCTGATACAAAAAGAAACACTTAGGACATAGGTTGTGTTCAAGTTACGAACAACATTTCTGCCACAGTGTGAATTTTTTTGATGAATATTGCCAAAAAATCTTTAAAATATTTCTATTGGAGTTGAATGATTTTTCATATTGTCTCTCTCAGGTTTCATCTGGGATGGAGTTGATTTTTTTTCCATAGTGTCTGATATGATGCTATCCATGTTTTGGTTTTAGGAGAAAAACAATGTTTTAGTTGTTGCTGAGCAGTGCTGCACAGAGCCAAAGATATATCAGTTTCTTGTCTGTTTTCAGCATCTAACTGTCCTGTCAGTGAGGTGGCTGGGAAGGACAAGGAGTTGGGAGGGGAGAGAACCAGGGCAGCTCACCTGAACTGGTTGAAGAGATATTCCATACCATATGACATCATACAGAAGGAAACCTTGAAAAAGGAGGAAGTTCAAGGAGTGGTCTGCCTCTTCTCAGGGACTAGCTGGACCCTGGTCAGTGTGTGGTGAGAAATTGCTTTGTGTATCACCTATTTTGAATATAAATATATATATTACTATCGTTACTGCTATTTTTCTCTTCCTCTTCTGTCTTAGTAAATAGTTTTTATTGCAACCTATGAGTTCTAACTTCTTCCTGATTGTCTCCTGATCCCACTGGGAGAAGAGGGAGTGAGCAAAAGGCTGTGTGCCATTTATCTGCTTGCTGGGTTAAACCACAACATAACTTCATTACCAAATGAACATGCATCTGGGAAAAGCTATGGGCAGATGCTCTAGAAACAATAGGATGCTAACAGATCATATCTTCAGTTGGTGTCAAATGCTATAGCTGCACTGAAATCAAAACACTTCAACTGGTTTATACCAACTGTGGATCTGGCACCAGGTCTCATCTTTCAGGAATGTCATTTGTGATGCACTTTCAGGAACTGCACTGTTGGAAACAGTAGGCCTCACCCTTTATTTTTTATTCAGGATGCAAGATGCAGAGTTTGTTTCCCTATGTCATCTTTCGAAGGATATGTGGCATGGCATCATAAAGGGTTACAGCATTTTCTTTTGTGATTGCATTTTTTTCTTTGTGGTTGAATCCAAATCTCTTTCCTGCTGGAGTCAATGAACATTTACAGCATAGCAGTTTCACCATTAGATTTCAATTTTGCAATTCTGTGTTGTTTTTTTTTTTTTTTTTTTTAAGCTCCAGATCTGTGATTACTTATCAGTCTCAACCTCTATTTAAAACCAGCATGTTTTAATTTGTCATTTAATCCCCAAGGACTTGAGTCCAAAATACATATATAAATAATTTATTTTAAAAAAACCTTCATGATTTTAAACTGAGCTCATCAGTTGGGAAGCTTGATTTGCAATTTGTAATTATTTAGAACTGGTATTTTCATTCCGATCAGGGCACTAGTGAGGCAAATGGGACACTGACTAAAGCTGCATCAGGAGAAAGCAGAAAGTATTGCCTTTCAGCTGCATAGGCAGCTGAATTCTGTGCACTTCCTCATGTGCGTCTGGAGTGCATGTGTGTGTGTGTGTTTGCATGCATGTGTTATTCAAACCTCTCACCTAGCAGTTGTGGTGGCCGTCTCAGTGATGTGTAGGAAAATAAGAATACCACTCTGATGAATATTCATGCATGATGAATAGATTTAACATTTCCACAGCCGGACTCTGGCTGAGCAATCACAGCAGTAGTCAGAAAGTAATATATGTGAAATGAAGCTATTTTCAGGCTATATTTTTAAAATCAAATTGTCAGTTGAATGCTGATAGCTATGGATCAAATACAGTAGCCCGCAGTAAGTGGGCTCATACTGCATGAGCAAGCACATGTAGATATGAGACTATTTTGAACATAGTGATTCTGCTTATATAAAGGACAATATTCTTGTCAATAACATCATTAACACCAGTAAACTATATCACCAAACAGTTGCAAACAAGAGTGAATTATTTTTACCTAGAGGCAGAAAAAATTATATATTTTATCTGAGTACTTTTTGCAATATTCAGAAACAAAAATATCAAATTAAAAAGAAAGAAGAGAAATGGACAAGGAGAGAGGAACGATTTACTTTGAATTATCTTAATTCTGTGGAGTTTTCATTTGTAATTAAGATAAGATTTCTTCCATATTTTCATACTTCCTCCTCTGTTTCTTGAGATGGGAAAAGCTGTGCTGCCATGATAGCAAGGACAGAGTTCATCAAAGGCACTTGGCATCATGATTGTCATTAATTACAGATTAAGGTTGTAGTACATTAATTTGATTGACTTTAAGACATGTAGCAAAAAACAAAAAGCAAAAAACAACTTTCTGTGGTACCAATCTTCCTCTTCTTCTATGTATCAAAATTTGCCTAATAAAGTGTGTTCTTCTGATTTTTTCAAGAGATTCAAATATAGATAATATTCCATTATTAATGACATCTTGCTTTCCTTGTTTTGAGATTTGTTCTTCTCTAGGCTACTTTGTTTACAATGACCTATTACTTTAATGAACTTAAGAGCTGGGTCAGTAATTTTTCTGGTAAGTTGTACCTCAGGGTGTGAATTCCTAAGAGCATTTTATCAAAATAAATTAGGCCAGATATTTCCTGGGATGTGAAGGAGAAAAGCAAAAGACGTATTTGTTTTCCAACATGGGAGACTTTGTATTTATAAGGCACTCTGCTCCAGAGCAGGTTTTTGAAATTAAGAAGGGATGAAGATGTTAGGTGAATGTGGAGAGTTCTTGTGACATAGCGATTTGAAGAGGAGCAAGAGTATTAACTTGAAAAGAGAAAAGTAGGTTTCTTTTTTTACACTTGGAAAAAAAAAAAAAAAGTGAAACAGAGCAAAAATGATTAAATCCACTGGTTGCATAAAAATAGAAAAGCTTTTGTTCTGACTTAAGGAAAAAAAACAAACAACTACCCACAGAAACCAATAAAGCAGTAAAAAGCTAATATTCAATTTCAAGTCAATTCTACTTTTATGAATAAGGCCAAAAGTGCACAAGTGAAAAACTCAGTGGGCAGAGATGAAGAAGAATGATATAGGTTTGAATGATGCTCAAATATCCCAATAGCTTTACCTAATTAACTCAAGTGATGGAAAATTTTAAGCTCTTACAGGGAAAGAGTAAAAGAGAAAAAGCTTTTATCACGCTGTGTCCATGCCTGTCAAATTATGTTCTACTGTAAGGCAGGTTTACAGCTTGTCTCTACTGTGTATATTGCTCAGGATGGGATTATTCACATGAATTCTCCCCTGTGTAATTTACAGAATTATTCTTTCTTTAAAGGGAAATAAAATAATAATCATAATATAAAGTATCCCAACTGTAGAATGTTTCTGAGGGAAATAAGAAAGACGCAGGAAAGTATTTTCTGAAACTGAGGCACAGCCCTGTATAGTCTCTGTGCTGATTCCCAGGACTCCTCTTTGTTATTGTCTTTCTCCTTATGTAACATTTATTTCATTTTAAACACTCAGCTGTTCATTTCCAAAACTGCATTTGATGTCAGTTTGGAAACAGAGGACAGGAGCAAGTTACAGTCACTGATAGCTTATACCTCTTTAATGTCCTATTCTTTGGGTCACACTGTTTCCAATATGCTTTCAACTGCTTAATGAACTGGTTTGGTGAGCTGATACATGCTGTAAGCCTTTAACAGTAAATCAAAAAAAATACATCTTACATCTGAAGTAAAAAGATGATATTCTGAAGTTAACTATGAGGACTGTTCTATGGGTAGCCTTAAAAATAATCTTTCTTTTTTTTTTTTTTTTTTTCTTTCTGTTGTTGATATTGTTACTATTTTAGCCAGAAGGATTTAATTGAAGAATAAGCTATCAAGCAGTAGGGAGATGAAGAACGAGGGTCACAACCTTTCTATTTTATCTCTATATTACTCTAAGCCTAAAACTAGCTCCTGGTATAATGACTGTTCCTGCAAAAACTTCTTTCAGTTTCTTTCATTTGCTGCCCTTATAATGAGTGTTCAAGAGCATGCAAGCATCTTATACACAGAAACTACATTATGTGCGAAGAAATTAACTTACTACTGCTCTTAGGCTCACTCACTGTATACACCAGACACAGCTACCTAGAGAGCATTCACTGCATTTTCTATGAAAGTCTGAGGATATTACTTACTGTCCATTACATACCTTGGGTGAGAGGCCAATTGGCCAGGTTAGGGAAGGAAGGATGTAGGGTGGAAACTGAGATAAATATGTCTATATTTCTCCAAAAGCAGGACTGTGGGGGAGAAAGAAGATCTACTGAGAAGGAAGTTGGTTCAGACAAAAAGGAAGAAAGATCCAAGGAGAGACAATGAAAATCTCAGTATGGGTGAATTCTCAAGTGTTTAATCAGATCATGCCTATAGGAACTTCTTTAGTTTGGAGAGTAGAGAAAGGTCACATGTATCATAGCTCTAAATGCTGCAGTGTACTTCATTTGGTATCCCAGATTGTGTAACACTGTAGAATAACCTCTGACATTGCACATTAAAAAATAATATTCTGGGCACACTGCTTAATGAATATAAATTTATAAACAGGTTCTGGCAGAACATTGGCAAGCTCTACATTCAGACAAATAAAAGATATCAAGAATTCTGAAATGACTCTACCAGCTTCTTCTTTCAGCAAATGAAAAACTCTCTTTAGGTATGTCTAAAGCCTCTTGCAAGCAAACAAAAATATATGTAACCTCTATTTTCTATGTGTCTCTTATGACTGTTGCGTGTGTCTGCCAGTCTAATGAAAGAAAATGGCTATTGCAGTTGTCTCATGGTATCTGTGCTCTGTACTGGCCCAGGATTCTGAAGTTTAGTAGAGTGCCAGACACAAGCTTGTTACAAGTGCATTTCCTTAATGTAAAGTGTAAATGACAGTCTGAAATGGGTAGATTTTAGAGATTTCATGGAATTTATTCCCATGCTTGTATTACATAAAATTATTGCAATATTTATTCCAATATTAATAAATTAATTCTTTTAATTCAATAACATTTCACAACAATACATATTTTGTATTTCCATGAGTTTCACTTTTTTATAAGAATTCGTCTGCTCATGACATGAGAGTTCTCTTACGACTGAGAGTTGTTCACTTGAAAGTATTGACTGTATACGTCTAGAACTGGAAGATTGAAAGGTATAAAAAATGACTAAGTTTATTCATAATTTGATAGAGATCAGGCCAGAAAAGGTCTGCTGATCTGATCTCTTGAAGAACACAGGCTCTTTTATTTTTTTTCAAGATAATATACTACAATAATAAACACATAGTTTTAGTTTGGCTGGAGTGTTTCACTCCTTATATAGACACCAGGTGAGATAAAAGTTCTGTAATTAAATAGTGCTTTTGCAGGGAATTGAGCAAGTAAGAAATGTCTAAGTGATCCCAGCCACAGACTGTCTGTCATTTTCACAAAATTTGATGGATTTGTAATAGTAATAACACTAATTGGCCTGGTTTTCTTGATATTTTTTGTTTCACTTCTTGTACATTTGTGTCTTGTACATCGGGTATGTACTGTCCAAACAATGCATCTCTTAGTGAAGTAATGTAGCTAGCCGAAGATGCCAGCTAATATCCAATGCTTCATTTTTTTCACTTAGAAAACATTGGCCTAGTGACATTCACATATCTATTTATAATAGTAATAAAGACTGTAAATAAATAAAATTTGGAACCATATGTTAGAAGTTTAGAAATTCATTTCTGATGAAATTTGTAAAGAACATTACCTGAGGACCTGAGAAAAATTTCCACATAATGAGTGAAGTGTGTGTAGCAAAAGGTGTAGCTGTTGAAGAGTTTCTAGTTCTTTCCCTACCTAAATCAAAATGACACATACTGAGCATGCACAAAATTTTCTAGTAACTCTCAAGAGATTTTTATTAGTTATTTGTATTATATTGGTGCCCAGAAACCCTAGCAACAATCCAAATGTCATTGTGTTACCCGCTGCATGAAACTGCTGGAGGCAATCTTTGACCTGCAAGCCCTCAGTTTAAGTAGACAAGGAGAAACAACATGATCTGCTGACTATAAAGAGCTAAATGTAAAGTGGAAACAGGCCTAAACCCACACCTAGTCTTGGGAAAATCTAGCTCCTGGACATGCATGATGGCCATGTATCTTATTTTTCACTTAAGTCAATCTTATTTTTCACTTAAGTCAGGTTTTTCAAGTCTCCCAGATATCCGTTCACCCTTTCACAAGTAGTGATGCTAAAATAATAATAATAATAATAATAATGATAAAAAAGGCAAAACAAATACAAGAGTATACTATTTGTCATGCTTAGTTTTTCATTGTCACACTGACAAATGTGCTGTATCTATTAACCTTTTTGCAAAGAACAGAAGGTAAGCTAGTTAACATTGACAGCATTATGGTGACTATTGACTTCTAATGAAAAATTCAACACTACAAGATATTTTCTTTATATCTTCCTACTTCATACAGCTTGTCACTGAGCCAGTTCTTTAAGTACTCAAGTTTTACTTTCCCAGTTTCTAATACACAAGCAGACATTCTGATAATTTATTTATTACAAGAGCTTTAATTTCTCTGCTCTAGGTTAACTCCATGCAGAAGATTTTTAAGTTGTTAGCAAGTAGCATATGCTGTACAAAAAAAACGTGCAGTTTTTTGGTCCTATCCAGTAGCTGGTTGGGTCTCTGTCAGACTGCTGGATGTAACAAGCAATCTTTGCATAGAAAGGTTAATGGGTACAACATGTCCTTCTTACACCTTGGAGAGCATCCAGCAGGTTCCCCAAATTACAGGAAGATTAAAAACAGTGATGATATCACTGAATGATTGTGTGAGGATCCAAGTGCTCTAATGATAAGTTTGTGGCAAAATCTCAACGGGGAAGGGTTGAGAGCAATTCCCACTCCACAGTGTAATCAATCATCGGACTCACACATAATTAATATACTGAGTTTATCACATAGTAATTTTCCTTTCCAGAAAGCTGAACTACATTTTCAACACAGTTCAGCAGTCCTAGCATCTACTTGATATATCCACAATAATGAAACAAAAAAATAAAGATTCCCTAGAATAAAAGTTTGCTGATAATACAAAGCTGGTAGGAGTGGCTGTCACATCAGAAGGCTGTGCTGCCATTCAGTGAGATCTTGACAGGAAGGAGAGCTGGGCAGGGAGGAATATTATGAGGTTCAACAGTAGCAAGTGCAGAGTCCTACACCTGGGGAGGAATCAGTCCAGGTTATGATCTGACCTGCTGGAGGGGGACACTGAGGAAAAGGACCTGGGTATTCTGGTGGACAACAGATTGACCATGAGCAAGCAGTGTGCCCTTGTGGTCAAGAAGGCCAATGGCATCCTGGGGTGCATTAAAAAGAGCATGGCCAGTAGACAAAGGGAGGTGATCCTCTGCCCCGCTGAAGCCACATCTGGAGTACTGTATCCGGTTCTGGGCTCCACAGATCAATAAGGAAAGATACTCTCTTTTAGATAGAGTCCAGTGGAGGGCCACAAAGATGATGAGGGGCCTGGAACATCTCCTTTACGAGAAAAGGCTGAGATACCTGGGACTGTTCAGACTGGAGAAGGGAAGAGTGAGAGGAGTTCTAATCAATGTCTATATATATCTATTGGGTGGTTGTCAAATGGAATGGGGTAAGGCTATTCTCAGTGGTGACCTGTGACAGAACAAGGAGTAATGGGCACAAACTAGAACACAGAAAGTTCCATGTGAATATGAAGAAAAACTTCTTTACTTTGAGGGTGACAGAGCATGGAACAGCTGCCCAGCGAGGTTATGAAGTCTTCTTCTCTGGGTATATTAAAACACACCTGGACACTTTCCTTTGTAACCCACCCTAAGGAACATAATTTTGCAGGGGGATTGAACTAGGTAATTGCTGGAGGTCCCTTTCAAACCTCTAATTCTGTGATTCTGTGAAAAGAACATCTGATTCAGGTAACAGTAAGTTTGCTTTACTCTGAGTTTCAGGTATATATGTAGATCTACTTATTTCATGTGATTATTATTGATTATTCATTACTATTATAATTCCAGAGGATAAAATTTTTGAAAAGTAAATAAATGTTATTCTATGAAAGTTCAGACGTTGAATTCTGCAAAGGAAAACCTAACATCCCCCAGAGTATTTACGATAAGCACAAAAAGTGTGTATATTGGAAGACAAGGTGAAAGACAGGGACAGATTCTACACATTCTATTAATTTTTTCCTGATGCTTCCTAAGAATGTATATTATGGCCAGTCTGCTTGGAAACACATAACCACTTGAGTAGCAGCATTAGTCACTCTATGCTGTGCTCCTAACCGTGGTGTGATTTACTGATATTGCAGAAGAAACCATTTTTGTTGCTAAATCTACTTGTTGATGTATTTACTGAACTCTAGATTTTAACTCCGTGTGTCAATAAGGCTTCAATTTAACGTCAACTGTAGTAACAAGACAGACTCTTGAAATACTTGCCTCTTTGATGATAGTCAAAAGAATAGTAAGTTTGATGTAGACTGAGGAGTATGTTTAATGTAGGCTGATCACACTTGCATTTGTGTGCAGTTTGGAGATAGCACATAACCCAGATGCAGTTCATACAAATATGCATGTGTCCACATGACAATCTTGAGCATGACAAAGTCATTACACTCTGAAGGACACAATGGAGAGTCATTAGAAATACAAAAGCTTTCTGGATTCCCTAACATCTTACCCATGGCAAAGTTGGATTTTTTCTTTTTTCTGAATCTTCATATCTCAGATCTATCTTTCTACTCAACATCTTATAAATACAGTAACATGTATTTTTGGTTACTTAAATACACTAAAGTATATATTACCTTATTTTATTTCTAATATTTATTCACATGCTATTTGCTATATTACATTATACTGGAACATAACCTTGGATCTCATCAAAAGAGACCAAAGTCCCAACCCTAAATCTACCCTAAAGCTGCTGATAATAAGTGCTTACCTCTCTTGGTCCTTGGGAAACTCTATCCCATCCAAACAGAATATGACCTACTTATTTATTTAGCCACCTCTGAGCTAGGAAGTCACAAAATAAAGAATGCTACAGTTTGCCTTTTCAGGAACATGAGAGATGAAGTATGTATCTTTGCTCTCTTTTCAGTTCCCTAACTGAAACTTCAGTTCAGGACTTAAAGAAAGGCGAATGTACAAATCTGCTTTATTAGTGTAGTAGATAGGACAAAGGGAAGAGCTCTTAGGCAACCAAAAATTTTTATGCGCTTATTTTATAAAGCAGAATAAGCTCCCTAAATAACCACATAACCTTTGAAGATCTCATCTTTCGTTGCACTTGTTGATCATTATTCTTCTCATATTATATCTTATACAGTTTTTTATGTGAATTGGGAAATAATAAAAACTAAAACAAAAACAAAGCAATCTAGAGCACAGCTGACAGACGAAACTGCTGCAGAGGAGGAAAGAAATAGATGATAACCATTGCTTAAATGAACTCTTAAGCAATACTAACAACTACAACCTTAATATAAAAAATAAGTGGAATGAAACATTGCACACTAGAACACAGTTTTGGATTCCATGCCTTGAGAAATACGGATTCTAAAGAAAAAAATCTAGTATTCCATAGAACGGTTTTCCACTCATTTCTTTTTGAGGTCTCTTGTAATTTATCTTTGTTGAACTGGGCAATTGCTTTTACACATGGATACTTCACTGTATTTAACATATACAAACCCATAATTTAAAATTATTCCCAAAATTGCTATGAAGCATCAAATATAGCAAAGATTAATGATTCTTGATTTTTAACTGCAAATTTGATGCAAAACTTCCAGGCTCACAAACAATGGAACAGAAAATCTTCACTTCTAAAGCTCCTTTTCTCACATATTTTATTTCATTCTTCACATAAATTGTGTACAAATCTACTGTTTTCTGTTTTGCTACAGTCAATAACAGCTTTAGAATATATTAACCTTATTTAAATGAGCTTGATGAATATGGAAAAATGTTGAGTAGACAGAGAACAACTAACATAAGATTTAAAAAAATCCTTGTCAAAGTGCTCTGTCAGTCACTATTTTGCCTTGTTGTCTATTATTGTAACACATTACCATTGCAACTGGAAGTGCAAATATGAAGACACATTTTACAGTTTTTTTCAATATCAAAAATATCTCCATCTATTCTATGTGCCTGCTATATTGGTCCACTAGATGTCCAAAGGCTGAAAATAGTTGATGTGCCACAAATGAAAATGTACAAAATGAACATGTGACATACATCTTTTTTTTTTTTTTTTTTAGCATACATATGGTTATATGGTTGTTTTGAATATTTCTCAAATGTTTTTTGGAATCAAATGGTTCAAATCTGAAATTATTAATTATTATATAATAAATTATATATATAATAAATTATTATTGTCGGTAAGAAAATGCTTCCCATTGGAGAAAATCGTGTAAATGAGAACACAAAAATGTCTGTGTGGCAAAGGGGAAAGGAACTGTTCTCCATTAGAAGTATCTATTACTCAGTCCAATTTCATTATGGGAGAAGACCTGTGAAAGGACAGACACCTCCTGTTATGCCTTAGAGATCTGATAGAATGTTCATGACCAAATTTTATAATCAGATTAAAAAGATTTTAATATACATCACAGAAGCAACTCTATGAAGATTTCAAGGCAGGCATGATTTCTGGAATAGAAGTGTGGCCACTTTCTCTCCCTGTTGTAAATGGTAACATCCCTATGCTCACAAGTTCACACACTCATTTCTTTATCCTGACAAACATATAAAAAATAGACTTAGTTTGAAAACTAGAACTAGTATGTAAGAGCATCTGCTCCTTTGAAGGATTTCTAGTCAAGGTCCTTTTCTAATGCAACAAGAGCAAATAAGAAAAAGAGGAAGTGATAGGAACCAGACCTGATCTGTTTTACTAATTGATAAGGAAAGAGGTAGAATGTGAGAATGTTGATTCAAGCAAGGTTGCCTGAGTGAGGATATCTGGATTAAAATGATAAGAAGTAAATAAGAAGGAAAAATGAACAAAATGCTGAGATACAGGCCTGAGAAAAAGAAAATATAGTTGGTGACAAGAAACAAACCTCCCCCTCGCATTATTGATGGGCTACCAAACTACAGGTGTCACTTTCAGGAAGATCACCCTGGGCTTTGCAGCTGACAGCACTGAGAACTAGAGTGAGAGAAGGTTTGCTCAAACTGAGGGAGGTGTTGGAACTACAGAACACTGTAAATCCATGGGGGTGCATAGAGGGAGGGGCAGCAGAAGGAATAATGGTGGGATGGGTAGAAAATGGTATCAAAGGGCAGGTTATATGTAAAATAAGGCCAGTCAGAATGCTTCACTGGTTGAGCCTATGCCTTCTCCTGACCACCACAGTGTAAAGGGAAAACGGTTAATCCCCAAAGGTTTGGGAACCCCAATCCTGTGATGCTAATTGCTGGAGGAATTCATTCATGTATGAAGTATCAAAGTCCACTAAAGGAAAATACTAAGTGAACATGACACTCAATCTGCATCCTATTGGGTACCTACCCAAGGCTCAGAGTACTATCACTGAAAAAAAGCTTTTGCAGCCCCAAATATTTCATGAAGTAGAATTATCTGACCCAGAAAAACTAGGTTTTCAATACATGTTTCCTCAGGTTGCAGAGATTCAGGTCCTGAAGTGAGGCAATGAAGCATGTCCTACCTGCTAGGCAAAGAACCAGATCT
Source organism: Chrysolophus pictus (assembly GCA_037305975.1). Taxonomy (NCBI): domain Eukaryota; kingdom Metazoa; phylum Chordata; class Aves; order Galliformes; family Phasianidae; genus Chrysolophus; species Chrysolophus pictus. The sequence continues at coordinate 36,619,234 of CM074578.1, forward strand.
GCATTCATGTCTGAAGCTGAGCATATCAAATTGGTTGTAAAAATCAAGACAACAATGAAAGAGTATGCAAAACAGAGTGGGCTCCAAAATTAAGAACTCCATTTGTGTTTTAATTTAAGGGTCACTCAAGGATGCTGATTCTTGTTGCTGTTCTTTACACTGAATTGAAAACATGATGCCAGGAGCATCCCTGGAGCTGATGGTCATGTATTGTTCCCACACTCCAATGCACTGCTTGGTTTTGGTTTTTTTTTTTCCTGATAAAGGCCTGAAAGAAATGTTGTCTGTCGTAAGCTGAATCCTAGGGAAGTTTCATTCACCTATTATTGTGCAATTATTTAACAGAAGTAGCATGAGGTATGCTGCATATTTTTGTCCTGAATTTTCACCAGTCTTGATAGTTTAACCTTTCATAAATATTTTAAAATGCACATTGAACTGCTCCTTAGAAATTCTACTGACCATGGCATAAGCTTCAGCACTACAACTGCTCTACTGTAATTAGTAAATAGATATCAAAATCATAAGACAGGAACACCTGAGGTAGCATATTAAATATTTATTCAGAGTAATAAATTAAGCACAATAATTTAGACAGTGAGTTATTCTAATTAGATGTCCACAATAACCAGCTTTTCAAATCTGAACATTAAGCACTTCATGTGGTACAATGAATGTATTTATGAGGAAAATAGAGGTTTTTTTTTTACCCAGAGAAATATTGAAAAAATTGTCCTCCATTTCAGTTGGTAAACAATCCAATTTAGCTGAGATCAAGGCACAGCAGAGTGCCATTTCAGGATAGTAAACCTTGTGTATCATATGCCGTGGTATGCTATTTTTTTCAGTTTAAGTTCTATGCAATTGATAAGTATTCGTAATCGGACTTTCTATTTTCTTCTTGTATCAAATTACTTGACTTTCTAGATCCACAAAAGTTAATTCTATCTCATACGACATAGAAATGATAGAATGTATGCTAGAAAGTATGTTCTATGTTGTTTTTTTTTTTTTTTAATTCAATTACTTATTTTTATCACCTACTGTAGATTTACAAGGTCCCTCTGTGCCTTCAGAAGATAAGGAGAAAATTTTAAGTAGAACTTAAATCCAGCAATGAGAAGTCTGTCCATTCATTTCAGGACACTTCCACATGCTTTCCTCTCTGTGCAGCTATGTCCTTAAGTTTTTAACTATCTACACCATTCAGTTTGTATGTCTTTATTAACAAGGGAAAAAATGGCTCTTTTATTTAAGGTTTATTGTTGAGGGGAAATTCAGAAACTACCCTTAGTATTTTGATTCAATCTTATCAAGATTCAATTATATCTTGATTCAAATAAGCTCAGTCTAAAAGTTGAATCAGTTTATCAGTATTCAAATTAATTCCACTGCTCTTTTCTCATTGTCATGGAGGGGAACTAGTTTTCCTCAAATTGTTTCAAAAATTTTCAAAAAAAGACACAATCTTCTGAAATATTCTTCTCAATGTATATGTTTTGCAAGGGGAATTAAGATCACTCTCTCTCACCTCACCCACTACACACACAAACTAGAGATTCAGATTTGGCTTGTATCCTGACAAGATTTTGTATCTCAAAATGATTTCATTGATGTTACAAGCATAGACAGAAGAAGTGTGCACTTCCTACACACACTTTAGTAAAAACCAGTACACCGTGCCTTGAAGGTTGTAGCTTTTACTGCCAGGAAACTAAGAGGAGAGTCAGTACTGGTCAGTACGCGCACTCAATAAGGCAAAACCTGTCTTCTGTACCCGTAGTATAATCAAGAATGTTTGCTTTCACTTACTACAATTCATGCCTTCCTTTTAAACTGATATTGTAATTGGCACAAGCACATCCAGATTATATTTTTATGATAATTCCATTTTTTTTTTTAAAGAATAAACCAGGAAAAGTTCAAACTGCAATTTTTTTTCCCCAGTATTTGCCCCATTATTATACTGATTTGTTTGCTTTATTATTGCATACTAGAATATACATTTAGGTAAGCTTCATGATAGTTTGCTTGTGCATGCAAATTAAGCAAAATAAATAATTGCAAAAATGTCATTCACTTTTAAGTACATAAAGGAAACAATATGCAACATCAAAATATTTTTATTGCATACCAGTCAGAAAAGCTTTCTTTTTTTTCTACTGCATTTTAAATTCTTGCCTTCTTTTTCCAGAAATGAGTCCTTTTGCCAGCATCCAGAGAAAGGAAAAGAAATAACCAGCTGTGATGGAGACATTACGTTTCAATTCATTGTCTGGATGAGGAGCTACGAGACATGGTTTAGTAGCTTGTGGTAGCAATGGTAATGGGAGGACCGCTGGACTAGATGATCTTTGCAACCTTGTGATTCTATGATTCTATGATTCAACACTATATATCTACATCAACGTGATTTTAATTTGCTTATTTTTCATTCTGAGCATTAGGAAAAAAGAGTTTTAAATTTTCTTTTAAGGAATTCCAAATATGGCCAGAGGTGTAGTGGAAAAAGTAGCAAGGAATGTAGATCATGGGAATTTTTAACTGGAAAATTCATGTTGTGTGAAAGCAAAATATGTCATAGAACCACTGTATATACACATTGATTATATACTGTATTTATACATTAATTATTTTATTCTTCATTTGCTTTCTCAGTCTTTCTTTATCTTAAATTAGAATCTAGATACTAAAAATTTCACTAGAAACTTTAGGACCAGTCTTTGTTATACGAGGAAGTTTCTGAATAAGACATCAAGTTTCTAGCCATCAAAGGATAATTTATTGATACTTGTCAAAAGGAAGTATCAGTCTAACAGAAATCAAGACAAAAGGAATGCCTGATGAATTTCCTTTGAAGTGCCTTTTATAAAAGTCCTTGGTAATACATATTGATGAACTCCAAATTGTCTTGCCTGAAGGGAAAAGAAAGTAGTCTGCTTTACACTGTCTTATAAATATTCATCAAAAGAACAAGACTTATGTTTCCAGGCATGAGGTGAATGATTACGGTTGTATGATTGCCTTGGAATCTGGATAATTAGTAAAACAGCCTTTGACAGTGGGAGAATTTTAAACTTGGTATCATGCCATCAGTCCTTTTGGATTTAAAGACAATGCCTGCTATTCTGAAAGCAAGCAAATTTAGGGCTTGATGGATAGATATAATTAAGCTCACCATTAGTTTCATCTACTGTTTGTTTGCTTGTTTGTCTAGCCAAAAATTAAAGTCAAAGTTGGATAGCATGCGTCTGTTCTAATTGTAATGAAACCACAGCATCTGTACAGTGGATCTTGATGGAACACACTAGTGGAAAGGGCTCTTTAATTAAGACAGAAATGAAAAAAAATGAAAGAAAAATAGGGCTGGTGTGGTTGATGTCTCAGTAGGTATTTTGCAGAGATCTGCAGACTAGTATCTTTCTTGCTTAGCTCAGCTCAATCTTAATTGTTTCATAACATAACAGGAAGTCAACAATTTACCTTTCATGCTTACTTAGTGCATATGATAAGGATATGAATTGTATGGAAAAGAATTACTGTGAGCTGTTTGGGAAAAAATGTGTGTGTGCTCTCTGATTAGTGAATTCTCATCTGTTACTCAACCTGTCTGTAGTTTTCTACTGACCCTTGTAACAGGCAGCTAGCCTTCTGCTAGCAAAGACAAATAAAAGCCATTCTCAGGAAACATTATCCTTTACAGTGTTTAGCACTTAAATGCAATTAGTCAAATATAATATCCTCTTTGAGGGAAAATAGTTGCTCAGTTTAAGTAACTGAAACTAATTATCTCCGCTGAATGAAAGATGCATTCTATGAGTATTTGAATGGTGTGCAATTTCTCAAGCTGAACAGGGCAAATAGATTGTATTTCTGGGTGGAGTGCAGTAGGAGAATCTTAGAGAAGATTTATATAGATTTATAACTGTATTTAAATGAAGACTCTTACGAAGCAAGACAAAATGCAGTGGCTGTCAGCCTGGAGCAAAGAAACTCAGCTTGTAAATAGTGTTTTTTTCAAGAAACAATTTATTATGGAATAAATGGTATAATTGCTTAAAGTAATGTGTTCAAAAATATTTTAATATCATGCAAATTGACTTGATATAGCCATAAGCATTTTGAATGATTTAAAGTAATCACCTAAGGCTCAGTTGGGTTGAACACCAGCTGAGTGTGACATGATATTTGGGCAAATAACAGGATGATTCTGTAGGTGTATTTTCTCTGTAGGATAGACTATGAAGTTGCTTCTGTCATCTTACTCTACTGAATGCATTAAGTGTGATCCATCTAACTTATTCCGTAAAAAAATAGTTTGATATCTTGGTCTGCTCGAAAATTAAAGTTGAAGATATCTAAGTTTACCATATAGAAGGTCTAGAATTCATCTAACAATGAAACAAATAGTAACGACTTTGCATCTGTGGAGAAATACTGGGCAAATGATTTTTTTCTCTGTTCTTTGCAAGGTTAGCTGGAAACTTCTGTACATGATAAGACAATATTATCTTTGTAATCTGTTTTCATTTGTCATCGTGGGAACAGCTCCCTATTTAATTGGTAAAGGCTGGCTACAAAAACATAGTAGAGCAGAAAAAAAAAAAAAAAAAAAAAAACAGTAAACCAACCAGCCAAAAAACACAACCTCCTCCAGTTAAATACCTTTAAAACTTTATGCTACCAGCAGCATTCACCTGCATCTCTGTTAACCACTGAATTATTGCACTCTGAGAAAGGAAAGAAAAGATGCACAATGACACTACAAATGGTGTAATTGACATTTAAATTCCACTTATTTATACATGAAAAGCTTGATGTCAGATTGTACAAAATACAGCCATCAGCAACAGACATGTCTGCAATTAATCAAATGACTTTAAAGTAATGTGAACGAAAAAGGAAAGTGCTGAACTGAAATATTCTGACTGTAAAAAATAGTTCAGTGACACTCTGAAGTATATACTTGACATGGTTTTTGTGAGATTTCTTGCTAAAGAACATGTAAGCAAAATATTTTTTTTCACTAGTAGCCAATTATTCTTAAGATGGTTTATCACCCAACAGGTTTCTATGCTCTCTCTATGGTTTATTTCCAGACAAGGATTTCTGTTCAATAGTTAACAATTGCTAACAGTAACTACACAGTGATTTCCTCAGAGATATTGGCTTCCACTGCATGAAAAGTATTGATCTGAGGTGATAATCATATGGGTTTGAAGACTTTGTCTATTTTGAATACCGTGCTGTTCGTTTTAACAAAAGATCAACAAACTCTTAGTTGCACTGCATTTAGACTATGCTCTACCTATTATCTGTGCCCTGACTAAAGCATTTCCTGCTTTGTAAGTGTCTGTATTCCTGCATATGAGTATCTGTGACTCTGCAATGCAGAGTATGAGCAGTGGGATGATGATCAAGACTCATGGATTGTGACATTTTGGGTGAAGCACAGTACACATGTGCCCTGGCTGTGCTCAGGTAGGCTACCTGCTCTCTTGATTATGTTTTCCTGTTTCACAGAGAGAACTATTTTTCTGCTTTACTAATTAAGTCCTTCTCCTTTAGCATATAATAGTTTGTTGAACATCTGTCTTCTTAACAAAACTGTCACTGCATAGCTTTATACATTTTTCCCAGAGTTGAGTTGTAAGATGACTCTTTGCATTCAGTTTTGAAAAATACTCTCATCAAAGAGGTGCTCTTTTGTTGGACACGGTTTCATACTGTGTCTGTTCATGGCTTTCTCTAATCCATTTTATTTACTGTCCTTGGCTTAAATGACTGCCAGATTAGATTTTACCAATAATTTTCTTATTTAAAACAGTGGATCTGGCTATCAGGTCCAATATAATTACTGCTTTCTCAACTTCTTGTGCCGGTCTCAGATTCAGAGCTGGTTTAGTGAAGTCTCTGAATCACCTCTGACATTGGTAGGTCACAGATTTCCACTGGGCAGAACTGTGCCTGCTCTATCTGGTTTTGCCTTAAGCTTTATCATCTTTTGATACCACATTCTCTCTACCTTATCTAAAGGTGGCAAGGTCTGTAAGACTTTTGATTTCTGCCATTGTGACTTACGTAAGGGGTGGACTCAGTACTTTTCTGAATTTTCTTCCTTTCATCAACTACTGTGTCTCATGTTATTTCATAACATGGATACTCCTGCATATGATTTTCAGGAAAAAAAAAAAAAAATTAGAGGGAAAAGTTTGTCAGCTCCAGTGTGAAATCTATCACATAAATCATAAAGAAAAATTCCTTTTAGAATACCCAATTATTAAATCTGTACTGCCTTTTTCTCAAACGACAACTAAATCACTAAGGTCTGGAGAAATGTATTTTTTTTTTCCTTATGAAGTTTGCTCTTTTTCTTGCTTGGAAATTACGGATCAAACTGTCTCAGTGACCAGTAATTAGAATTACAGATTTAGACTAGTCATCTGTATACTGGAAAAAAAGAAATCTCAAAAAAGTTTAATAAGACAGATGAAAATATTTCATCATTTTTTATTCCTTTTATAGAGAAAAACATTAAATTAAAATGGAATTTCTAATTGTTCCCTGCAACTAAGGCTTCACCCCTTCCAGTAACACAGGAGAATTGTGTTCACCTGTGCTCCCAGGGCTGAATCATTGCTCGCCTCAGGTGGTCAGTCAGAGATTGAGGCCATGATTCAGCAGTTCCCATACAGTACTTAAAATATAAAAGCAATCTAAACTCTTAATACAATGCCAATAAACAAATCTGGGATGAGGAAGTTGCAGAATATGTACATATGATGGCTCCACCAAAAGTAATACCTCCTATTTTATTGTGTTGGTCCACGATATCAGAGGAGGATGTTGGTGAGATGCCAGTAGAGGTTGAACCTTCTCACCAGTATTCTGTTAAATTCTATTGCTGTGCAATGGATGGCAGCAAAGGGGCAGTCTGACACAATGTCATCTGACATGGAAATGCAGATGAAGCCAAAGAAGTATCATTGGATTCCTCCTTGTGGAATCAAATGGTATCCACTGATGTTCATAAAACTTTGCTGAATGTTTATGGAGACCAAACAGTGGATATGAAAACAATGAGGTGGTGGGTGGTATGTTTCAGCAGTGGGGCCAGTGACAGTTTGATTACTCCCACTGATGCTGATTTTTATAAATGCAAGCTCTTGTTCATTACTGGCAAAAATGCATAGCTGATGGTAATGACAACATTGAAAAATAGTGTTTTGTAGTTGAAAATTTACTCTAATAATGAGTGACGTTTTGCTTTTTGTTGTGTAGTGTTGTGTTGTCAAGCACTAATATATGTACATTATGTATACATATATTCTGGAAGAACAAAGTAAAGACATAGTGACCCTTCAAATGGCATGTTTTTAAAGTTAACTAGATATAGGAGAGATTTCAGAGAACAAAGAAGTAATAAATATAACTGCGTTATTAGAAAAAGGGTCTTAAGAGATAAACCAAGAAGCATAGGCCATGCAGAACATAAGATGCAGGGAAAAAATCTTGATTAGGTCAGTACGAGAACATCTGCTAAAGTAAATTCATTAAAGATGGACAGAATAGTTTCAGTCAAGAAAGGTCATGGCTGAATAACCTGTTGGAATTCTTTGAAGATAACACTGACGTGACAGATAGATAAATGGAATTTAGTAGTTGTTACAGAGTTGAATTTTCAAGGAGCATTTGGCAAGATTCCACTCCAAAAATTACTAACTAGGTAAAGAACCATAAGTAAGACAAGATGCTAGATAGAAAACTAGATAAAGAACAAGAGACAAAAATGAAGCCATGCATGGAAAGATATTGAATTGGAAAGGAATACCGAACAGAGAACACAAGGGTCAGTTTAAAGACTACAGTTAATTATGCAGTACATATTATTTGAAAAAACAATTGATGTTGAAAACAAGATTTCTGATTGTCTGATCAAAGGACCACTCAAATCAATGATTTGGGATTAGAAATCAAACTTGAATACCGATCTGCTGTTGTATTGCTTTACCCATAGCTTGGAAGCAACAAATCAGAGTGAGAAGATTTACAGGTATTTAAATATTTGGAGCAAGTAATGGTAACAGATTGCAGTGGAGTGCTTAATAAATACATAAATGCATAAAGTAATGTTTGAAGTTCAATATAGATTAAAATATTTTCATTTCACAGTGCAAATAGACGTTCATTAGGCTTAGTTTACCTTCATCTGTATTTCTACAGTGGGACTGGTATGCTAAATATGAAAACCATGTGAAATATTTACCACTACAAGTATCTGGGGTTTTTTTTCCAAACTGAAACTCTTATCTTATGATTCTCGCAGAAAGAGAGAATTCAGAAATTGGTCAATATAAACAGCTGATAGAATTTTAGGGTTAGAACAGAGGATATTTAATAACCTGAAAGGTTTCTGTTACTTTTTAGGCCTACATAGCAGTTTTTCAACAACAGTGTTATTACAGAGAAAGAAAGTTTATGTGGGCAAACAATAGCACTACTGAAATTGAAATAATTCCTTTAGAAAAGAGTTACTGTCCGAATGGTAGCAAACATGACAATTTCCTTAGAAATTTCACCACAACAGGGAAAAGGAATCTCAGCTTGAATCAGGATATGACTCAATGAAATCACATTCATATGTATTCTGGACTCAGTACCACAAAGTAATGTCGTCAATAAATGCTGGAGTTTTTTTTTTTTACAGAGGTAACAGGTAATGAAAGGTACCTCAAAGGCCTGATAACTCCCTATCACTGAAGGTGGCTTCTTTTTATTGTTTTTATTTTATTTTCTAAAACTTCATCAAAACAGATTTTCCTTCATGAAAGCCACCTGGCCATTGTTCTGAAGCAGGAGGTTAATAAAATTCATCTGTGACTGTTTTCCCTACAATAGCTTCATCAAGTCTAACTAGAAAGATCAAAGTCAGGTTGTCATGATACTATTCATTAAATTCCATTTCAACATTCTGAAAAAAACTGGGGATCATGGAGGTAAGTGCATACATCAGGTCTAATATCTAAAGGAAGAAGACATATTCTTCAGTGCATAAGAGAAACATATAGCCTCAAAATAATTATGAATGTGTCTTTGTGAAAACACAGGCTCATTGCTAAGCTCAAGAAAAAAATCAGTTTGGAATTGATGGAAGCCACTTTTTCTGATGACAAAAAAGGGTTGATTAGAAATTCTTGTCAGAAAAGAGCAGAACATCCTCTTAAAATGTCTTGCTTCCTTTCCAGCATTGAGTTTGAATCATGAAAATCACCAGAGCACATTTCTTGCTCTGAAAATTGTTGAAAATGCTTATTTCCTGGCATACTTAGTCATCATCCACGGAGATGCTGAAATATACTGTTGATAAAGGGAAAGTAAAAAGGTACATCAGAAAGCAGCAGTCTGGATCTTTGTATGATTAGAAAGACCTATAGAGGGCTGTAGCACATTCCTCCTCATGTTCTAAAGCCACTCTTCTTGAAGAGAGATAGCAATCAAGTAAAGACTGCTACATTACTCTGAAGAGCCTAAAAAAGTGAATTGCACTTCATTACATTGAACAAACCAATTAAGCACTCTCACTGTAGAAAAATCTATGACAGGTGTCAAGGTATTGCAACAGGGATCAGATTTGGTCATAGCTTCTTCCACAGTTGGATGTGTAGATAATAGATTTCTGTTGCTGTGCTACTTTTACACTCTCATGTGACTGGAAGCACATGCTGCACTCCACTGTACTGACATGATTGTTTTTCTCTTCCACTTCTCCTAAATGAATTTATTCTTATCTGTCATTCTTGCCATGACCAGTGATTCCAATATTGGTTCCTCAGCTAATTTAATTGGTGCCAAGAGTTGCTGAGGGTTAGGTTAGAAATGATGGATTAATTGCTTATATGTTTATATTAATTGTCTTGTGGACAATGGCAAGTTTCTTCACTGTCAAAACAATAAATGCAAAACTATACAAGGCAGATATTAAATATAGAAAAACGCAGTTCAGAACTAGTATCAGACTGAACATATATTTACAGTCATTTCAGATTGACTACATATGTGTTAGTAAATTTTTTTGATTCTTTGTTTTGCTGAAAGTCTCCTTCCTCTTAAGAACACCAGCCATATACATACCTGGATATAACGCGTTGCATGCAATCCAGTTTCTTAGAGTTAGGATAGAACTTAAATTGGTTGGAAGGGTTTTGGGAAATCAGAGCACTAAATAAGTTCAACCAAGTGTCAGTCTCTGAAGACACTTGGCTGATCTGGTGAAGTCCACGCTGACATTCTAAGAAGGTGTAGCTGGTCCCCAGCTTCCCAATTCTTACAGTCCTGTTCTGAGAGTCTTTATACTGAAACTTTCAGAAATCTTTGTTCTTTTGTATGTTGGAAGAGTATTTCTTTCCCTTTTAAAACTGTAGAACAGATTTCAGCAGATAAACCAATTTTTTTTTCTTTGATTTTAGAATCATAGAATAAAAGCATAGAATGATTTAGGTTGGAAAGGACCTTAAAGGCGATCTAGTTCCCATATCCTGGCCATGGTCAGGGATACTTTCCAGTAGATCAGGACATTCAGTACCACATCCAAGCTGTCCTTAAACACCTCCTGGGATGAGGCATCCACATCTTCCCTTTGTAACCTGTTCCAGTGCCTCACTACTCTCACAACAAATAATTTCTTCCTAATGTCTAATCTAAATCTCCCCTCTTAGTTTAAAACCATTCCTCCTCATTCTGTCACTACACTCCCAGAAAAAGTGCCCTTCCCCATCTTTCCTGCAGACCGACTTTAAGTACTGGAAGGTCACAATGAGATGTCCTTGGAGCCTTCTCTTTTCCAGCATAAACAGCCCCAACTCTCTCAGCATTGTAGAAGACATGCTCCAGCCTTATGATCATCTTCATGGCTTTCCTCTGGACCTTCTCCAACAAGTCTAGGTAAAGATGGCATGCAAAAAGATGAAAAGAGGATGCTGTATCACAGAACCCACCAATACTAGAAATGAAATAAATAAATAAAATAGTCTACTTTGAATAAACAGAAAGCTAAAAAAGAGAGAAAAAGGGAGAGCACAAGAGAGTGGGTGAGCACAAAGAAAAAAAAAAGTCAAGAAAGAGAAAGAAAGAAAGAACAAGTTAGAAAGAAAAAGGAAAAGACAAAAAAAAAAAGAAAAAAGAAAATTAAAGAAATGAAAGAGATTGAAGAAATGAGGGAAAGTATAAGAAAACAAAAGCACAATAACCTAGAACCTATCTAGTAAACTAAAGTATGGAAAAAAAAGAAGGCGACACTGAACATACTATCTCAGAACCATGGGCAGTAAAGGGGAAATTAATATTATCTGTGACCATCTGATTCTTGAAAGATTGCAAGGCTTCCCAGACATACAATTCTAAAAGAGCCTTATTTCATTCATGCCAAGCTAAGAGTAGAGACTCAATGGAAGAACAATTTAGGATATTTCAGATTCTGTTTTAAGTTTTTAAAAAGTCTCTTGACTGTAAGAAATAGTTTTATAAAGTCAATAATGTCAATTAAATAGTCAATTAAATAGGTGAGTTTCATTGTATGGAGAAATGTTCTATAACATACTGTTTGCTTTGTAGCCTGGTAACTGTAAGAATCTGTCGAATTAGGTCCTATGATTTAGTAAATGAAAACATCAAAAAATATTTTACATCCTATTAGAGGAGAGAAACTTAAATCTTGGCTTGGATCACTTCAAATGATTTTAGTCATTATGAACAGTGTCTCCAAGCTGTAGCTCAATTTTTCATATTAAATAAAAAATATATGCTTAATTATAACTTTATGAATACAAAAATCTACTCTTAAAATTTTACTGGATAGAAAAATAAAATATGGAAATTTTTCTGTACAGTTTTCAGTACTCTTATAAGTGCACATGTCAGGATGCATCATGTAGAGGTAGAGATAATGTTCATGCAATCCTTACTGTTTTTGAATTGTGCTTCATTGTATTGTGTAGACATGTCTTTTTATGCGTAAACTCTAGGAAAGAATGGATTTTGATGTTGTTTTCTATAGCAGTGCTCCAAGGTGCATAAGGAGAGTACCTATTGGAGCAAATTACTTCTTTGGCAAATAAAACAGTGCATGCCTCATTTAGTCCATCCATCATTATGGAAGGAGAGTACCATGCACTGTTCCTTAGATACTGTTAATAGTCATATCAAAAGCCATACAAGAAATCTGAGGCAAAAGGCTTCCCACAGGCCGGACTGGGATTCTTCTTGCTAGATATTCCTGATTACAAAAGTGATAGAGGATAGCCGACTGTCCATTACCATTTCATGACCTTAAAAAATACATTATAGTGCAAATTCTGACTTAAACTGAAAACACATTATGTAAGAAAAGGAGGAAGATTTCCCATTGAATAGCTTCTGTAGAGATATAGAGATCACAATTTCAGTTAAGCAATATATTAAGCAAAAAGGAGCCAAAAATCAAATAATCATATGAATAAAGAATGCAAGATCTGTTATTGTCTGAATCCCAGACGTGACTGAATCCATTCAAGAAGCTGTTGGTTGGTGGGGTGAGAACAGCTGCTGTAATGACATGGCTTCTCTGCCACAGTATATACTGTAGAATTTGTGCTGCTGCTGGTTGGAGGTGTATTGCTTAATTCAGCATTGAACTGGGGCTACAGTCTGCATGATAAATGCTATGGCAACCAAGATATGTTGTGTAGAATATCTTTGAAAATTAAAATGCTTTGATTCATGCATTGCAGCTCATACAAATGCATGCTAACAAACATATACATAATTGATATTTTGTGCATACAAGTCACATTGCTTCTAAACTCCCACCATCAAAAACATTTATATTAATTGCCACATTTACACATAACACATGCAAAAACATGCACACATATAAGACTCTTTCAAGGATAGATAAAATTATTCAGAGAAGGAATGTAGATTTTGTGCTTTTCTGTATCATTTACAGAATAATTTTTGTTATTTTGATGTACGCAAGCATAAAAATTAAGGGAAAAATTGAATTATAATCCTTTTAAACCATTCCAAATTGAACATTTCTGTTCAATCTCTCAATATATGCTTAGTTTGTTAAACTGTCCCACTTATATAATTATAAGGTTATTTTTAATAGCTTTTAAATAATTATTTTGTACATCTTTAAATAGCTTTTTTTTTTTTTTTTTTTTTTTAAAGTAGAGAAATAATTTTTACAGCTGGAATTAATTGCCATACATAAATTACTATGATAAAGCAATGTTTTTGGTAATAAAATGTTAGCTGATTTGTTTAAAGCAAGAATGTGTTAATAAAGTCTCACATCAGTGAAGTTCCAGAACTCTCAGGGTTTTGGAAAATAATCTCACTGCAAAGAAAGAGCAGAGAGAATATTCATCCCTTCTTTTGTGAAGAGTGGTAAATAAAATAAGAAAGGAATTTAAAAAAACATTTACACCTACAATAGAATACCTTTTTCTCTCAAATTCTTGCTCTGAATTCTTTCTGAATCTCTTCTTTCTGAATCATATACAGTTATGCTTGGAGAAAGGGTAGTATGGGACAAAGACTTTTTTCTACCTTGGTGCCTTTTTGAATCCAGGATACATTTCTGCTTGGGTTCTTACCTATTCTTTCTTAGGAGGTGAAACTGCAGTCCACAATGCTGATCATGGAGAATGTTCATAGATGGCTGTGGGAACACTCAGAGTAACTGCTTTTGGATCAGGAAGGCTGTTCCATAGAATTTAACTGACAAGGGGAAATCAGGGTCTGGTTCTACATCTAAACAATGTAAATTTTACACTGTAAAACTATGAATAGCAATGAATTGATATTCATTCAAGAAGATCAGATACACAAACATGCCAAGGCTGGATCCAATCCCATATCAGCAGCAACTCAGAAGGAAAGGTGTAGTTGCTGCAGGGTTTGCATTCAGAAAAGGTGCTGTGGAATTGTACTCGGTACTGCAGTGCCTAAAATCCAGCCTTGTCTGGAGTTGGAATTCACAACCTTGATTATAGGCCCTACAGTTTCTTCACTGCACAATGCAATTCTCACTGTTAGAATGCTTAAAACAGTCAAAATAGAATAAGTACTTTGGAGACCATGGTTTTAGAGTCACTTTGGTCTAGCATGTTGTAAACAGAAGGAATTTTCCTCACAAGGATGCACAATAATTTTCTTTGTAGAAGCACAAGTGAGTATATGGTCAGAGGAAATAAGGGATCCAGATAAAAACAATTCTCTTTTGATTGTGGCTGGGTGCATGAGCTCAAATCACAGCTCCACTTAAGGTGACAAGCAGCTGGAGACATTGGTGGTAGAAAGTTCAACTGTTCCCCTTTGTCCGGTGGAAATCGTATTTTTTCTGCCTGGGTTTATTGCCTTAAATATTCAGCTCAGAAAATAAAGGAACTTTCAATCATTCAGGATGAGATTCACCTTATCTAATTTTATCTAACTGAAAATAAGACAGCTGGTCCAAGCTAATCATCTGTGCTAATCATCTTCACCTTACTGTCACTGGAGGGAAAAAACAGACTTACAGATGGTGTTTCCTTCTTTGACTCCCGTATTTTAGAATGCGATGAAATGACAGTTGGAGATGTGTATTTCTAAAGATGGGTCAGTCATTTAAAAACCTAGTGGCTTGGGATAACAAACGCAGTCACTACTGAAACGTTTCTCTTGACATTCAAGCCAAATTGGGGAAAATTGCCACAGGTGTTCTTATATATGTTTGTTTCACACTTCTGATTGCTGTATAGATATATTTTAAGAGTATGACTGCATTGCACACAGCAAAGCAAAATCTAGGCTGTTGTGATAGCACTAAATATTCTAAGAAGGTCTAAGAACGAAAGGTAAATTGGAGATACTACCAACATTACTTGTAAAAGTATAACACAAAAGTGTGCAGATGTCAAGGATTAAAAAGCTTTATGCTGGCCTAGCATCACAAATCATGTCCTTAATTATAAGCCTTTTTTTAATACTTTCAAGTATGGAACAGATAATCCTTTGAGAAATGAAGTCTGATCAAGATAACTCTATATAAACTGCCTACTCAGTGAGCTGGCTGATAGCAAAATACTTTTGCAAATAAATGAAAAACAAATTTAAGTAGAAATATTCATCCAGTTTATTGCTTAGATTTTGTATAGTTACAAGATATTCGGTAGTAAGTGTACAATTTCTCTTTAAAATAGAAGGGAAAAGCCTTGCTTGTAACTTTGCTTGGCTCTTGCACTTCAGAAATTCCATGAGGTAACAAAAGCAGTGGAAAAAATCAATTTGTTGTGGCTTCTGCAGCTTTATGTACACTTTCCTCTTTTTACTTCATTTAAACTGTCTTCAGAGTGAAATAAGAGAGCCAGTTCATTACAAGTGGTCAACAGCTTTTCTGCTTGTTTATGTTATTTGCCACAGGAACACAATAAAGGTTCATGGCCTACCTGACATAAATCTAGCTTACTAAAACATTACATATGTTTTCATCTGGGAACACTGCTGTATGAGAAAAAAATGAGATAAAAAAGCTAAAATAAAAATATGGACTGGAACAAATTGACTATATGGGCAAAGAAATCCAACTTCGTCTAGATGTGGACATTTTACAAACATAACTTAAGAACAAAGTACTAATAGTAAATATAATAATAAAATTCTAGCTTTTCTTTTAGATCAAGGAGTGTCTGTTCATTAGCATGGACTGACACAGACCTTGAAGCCCACTCAGTCATTTTTTTAATGCCTATTTGGAATCTTTTGAGCTTGTATTGTAGTCACTATATCTCCATGCATGCTTAGATGTAGAAATTGTTTCATACTCTCTTGTTTATTTTTTAAGGGAGCAATATCACCACATAAAAAACATGTGAACTTTCAATGACTTTTTAACAGGGATTTTGAAAACATCTTTGATATGTCTTTATTAAATCTTGTCATACTTAAACTTGGATTAACTATAGCCTATTTCTGAAGGTATAAAGATTCCCTTGGTAATAGAACTAGTGTGGAAAAAAAGATTTAGGATTACTTGGAGCAATCAGTTGTCTCTGCTTGAGATTTCAGATTCTGATATACTGATAAATAAAAAGGGATCCTGGCATTCAATATTTTGTTAAAAGGGAAGAGTTATTCTAAAAAGGCCAGTCTGATTCTGGGCTAAGATTATATTTATATAAAATAATGCAAAAACAAAACCCTGCCTTAGTAGTTTAATCAAAGACCTCCAGAGGTCACTTCTAGCCATGACCATTCTGTGAAAGCACTTAATCAAATTTTGCTGCTGAGACCATATTAAGCACATCCTTTTGCAAAACTAAACAGGAATAAAATATGAAAATCTAGTTTTAGATATTTACAGTGGCAGTTAACCTATTTCCTCATGGTGAATTTTATCTTGGAATAAACTTGAAGCTGGGCTTCATACATCCAAGCTGAATTGGATTTTGGAAGTCAAATAAGTGAGAGAACTAATTGCCAGGTGATGTGATGTGGATTAACACTCACATTCACAGAAGTCATCTAATTTCTGTCCCACTGTAGAATGAGCCCCAAAAGCTTGCATGTTCAAAATATTTTCTAGTTAACCTGAACAGCAAAACATCAAGTAAGCAAGTACGAACCCTGACCAGTCCAATATTACCAAAGAAACAGCACAGATATTCTTCAGTCAATACTTCTAACAGTTTTTTGACTCAGTAAAAACTCCTTACTGTTTTGTATCAAGAAGATTCTGCTGCTAGGTTTGTTTTAGTTTCTTCTCTTCTTCCCAGAGATATTTTATTCCAAAATTTCCCAAGCGAGAATCTAAATGAAAACACTTGGATCTAAAAGCAGAACACTACAAATCCTAGATCCACATGCAGAGAATGTCAGGTCTGTCAGATAAACTGTGATCTACATTTCTGAATGAAAGAACTGTATTTTATAACTTATTTGACATTTATTTAACAAGAAAAAATATTTAGTTCAATTAGAGCGGCTGCTTTTCTATGGCTCTCTCTAGTGCTGATGTAGGATACAATTAAGAAAGTATATTTATTAAAGGAAGATTTTCTATATATATATTTTACACTCATATCTATAATTCTGTCTTCAAGCCCGGTTGTTAAAAGTTTTCTGTTGTTTAAAGCTTTATACAGTAGCACTACTTTCCTATTCCTATAAATTCTTTTTAATTATTAATCTCAAGAAAAACTGGTAAATACTAGCCCACCATAGTGCAGTCCTTTCATCTTCAAATAGTGCGGAAGAGGTAATATACCACTCTTGAAAATCTTTCTTTAATCCTCTCTTTTCTTAGAACACAGGGCTATGAAGATTTATCACAGTTCCATAGATTTCAAAGGACGACCATGGCTTTGTGGTGTCAATCCATAGGACCGTAAAGATTCTGTTTTGTCAGAGCTAGATTGCACTTCTAAAGTGGAATGAGGAAACTGACTTGCAGCAGTACATATATCTTATTATTCAATTATCATATCAGGAAAGCAAAGCCTTAGTTCTACTTTTCTTCATTGCAGATTTTAAGTAAGAATTATTTTCAAAAAATGTAAGTAGTTCACAGTTTTGTTTTCATGCTGCTGAAGTATATATTTTTTTTCCTCTTGGTATCCATTGTATCTGTATTTTTCTTTACAAAATATCTATGCATTCACGTTGTATATGTTCACTTCAATTAATTCCTTTTCTACTACAAGAAAAGCAAAACCACAAAAAAACAACTGAAATCTCTTGTGCTTTATGCTAATGTTCACTTATCTGACCTACTTTTATTTCATTGCTATTTCTGTAATTCTGCAGATTATCATAACTACCTTTTTTTTCTCTCTTTTTTTTTTTTTTTCTCCTTTGAGACAGCCATGAGTGTGGAGTAGTGATAACAAAAAGAACAGATAGCCTCCAGATACTCAGAAACTCATCACGTGCCAACAGGATTACGGTAATTATTTAGCTGTTTTATTACAAAAAATACACTTTGTTGAATCAATAATTTTTGTTTTTCAGTTTCACATTTACTTGTGTCTAACAAAAGATGCCCTTTAAACAAAGAAAAAATAACTAAACAGAAATACCACACATCAATAGTACACATCATGCCAAAGATACTTTTACAAATGACGGAAGGAAAAGAAATCAAGTGTCAGCACCTGAGGAAAGATTGCTCGCATAAATATGCTTGGGTGAGATGTAAGCTTCTCTAAAAGATGAATTATTTGCGAGGGATGACTAAGCTCATACAATGTCAGGTAGCATGAAGATTGCTTCTCTTTGGAATTCCCCATGTGATCCACAAAACAACAGATCCCTGTAAGAACAGCAGCAGAATTATCTGGCTCTGCTCTTGATACAAATACATTTATTGCTGTTGATACAAGGCTTGCAGAAATATTACTCCAATACCTTCATGCGATAGATTTCTTGGAAAAAAAAAAGAAAACCACAAAAACAATTCAATCCAGAGACAGCAAAGCCAGATTATGTCGCTTTTTCTTCTCAGTCTGGAAAGTGCTCTGCTTCTCCCTCTCTGCAAGATCTCCTGGCTCATACAGTTCCGATGCAGTGGAGCATGGCGTCGGGAGATGCTTATTCTTGAATTTAAATGGAGTGAAACGATAGCGATCCTCCGCAAAAATAAGAATACGGTCCCAATCAGACTTGGACCACCTTTGATGTCACCAGAAGGTGAATTAAGAGGATTTGGCAATTCCACAGTCTGCTTCGGGACAGATCTTCTCAGATGCAGCTGTTTTGTCTAGCTGAGTACTGCGTGGTTCTCCGCGTATCACATATGCATATACATACATATAGACACAGACGCATGTACAACTTCCTTACATGCTGAAGCAAACTCCTCCCACAGTCTATTCCTGGCGCACATCTAAATGGCTGTTTTATACGCATTAACCCTGTGAAACGCTGTAGGACTTTGCTATTCACCTCCCAGATAATAAACTATCCGTTTGCAAGCCTGTCACACAGTTCGTAGATCAAAGAATCAAGGTGTCACCAGCCTTCTTTAGTATAGATATCACTGGTTCTTTACTGCCTAGTTATGTTTGCATAGCCGTCAGACTTTTTTTTGTCTTAAAGTTACTTACCCCATTCAAGTACTCAGTTTCCTTTATTTGTGGCATCTGTGCCACAGACTTGCTGGCTGAAAAGAATAGGCAAACAAAAAATGCAGTACCACTCCCTCCATTATTTAGGTTACTTTCCTTCCATGCTGCCCATCTGCTTTTAAACATAGTCTTCCCATTAATAAAAATAAAAAGAAAATGAAAACATAACTATTAATTTCAGTTGAATATGTAACAAGGGAATCTTTATTAAAGAGTTAAAAAGATTATTTCACGTCACTATGTATTCAATGTCTTTACGAGATAATTTCAATTCTGGGTCCATCTGAAAAAAAATAAAGAAGAAGGTGGGGAGAAATGGAGCCTGATAGGGTGTAGCGCTCATGTGTCTTTTTTGTAGAGCAAGAAATTTGCTAGTTTTCTCTCTATGCTTGTACTCAGTCTATCACAGAAGAGAAGCATGAAGAACAAGCTCTTATGCAACTCTTTCTTCCAAGACTGTTCTTGTGCCAGTAATTTACAAGTAATGGTCTACAGCTGTGATCTCCATCTCTTGAGCTGTTTTGGTATTTCAGTAATTACAACAGTTTCATTAACATTTAAAGGGAATAGTCAGTTCAATATCAATAAGAAACTATTTTGTACAGCATGGATCCATTTCACATTTGCATTTGACATTTGATAATCTCTACACATAAGTTCTGAGCCACAGAAATGAGATGTCACACACAGGAAAAATTAACCCAGATATAACTTTCTAATAAATTTATGAAGCTGTAGAATAAAAGTTGAGGACTGGCATGGTTGTGAAGAACACCTCTTTTGCAGTCTTATGTTCATTTGAAACATAAGACATTACTTTAATTCCTTCGTTGTGTACACGGGAAATTTGTGGATACTGAAAAGAAATACAAATGGGAAACTAGCTGAATAGTGAAATAACTAATGGGTCATAGATGTGAACATATTTTCTATGTGTAAATAATAAAAATGGTCATGTTTCTGAGATGCCAGCTGTACATTTTACAGCAGTCTTAATTTTTGGTTACCACTCTCCATAGCAACTGCATATCTACTATGCACAGCTGATTCAGATAACAGGAATCAACAAAGAAACATCACTGCAGTGGCACAAACAGTAATCAGAAATTAAAATTCAGTGAAGACTGGTTTAAGCCTGTCATACATGAGGATAGACAGTTTTAAATTCTGCCTAACCTATGAATTTAACAACTGGAAAATGCCAGCTCAGTTTACAGCAGCCACCAATAAAGCTAATTAAATGTTAGAAATTAGTGGAAAAGGAGCAAGGAAAAACTTTATTTCCAATTTCATATACTCATGTTTGTCTTATGTCCTGGAAAACATGTAGAGTTCTCATCACCTATTGCTGAGGAATATGGCAGATATGGATAGAGATCAATGGGCAGTAACAAAAAAATCACAACGTACAGTGAGTTTTCCTTACAAGAAAAGG
Organism: Chrysolophus pictus; assembly: GCA_037305975.1. Classification (NCBI taxonomy): domain Eukaryota; kingdom Metazoa; phylum Chordata; class Aves; order Galliformes; family Phasianidae; genus Chrysolophus; species Chrysolophus pictus. Next base: position 36,639,814 of record CM074578.1, read on the forward strand.
TCAAAAAAAGCTAATTCCCTCATTTCAGGGAACTAGATAACAAATATTGAGTGCATTACTCTATGAAGTCATGTATGACCTCACAAACTAAGGTTCTCATGTAAAAAAAACAAATAGAATATCACACATATGTATGTTTCATCACATTTGTGTGAAATACGCAGGTGAATTTCAACTTTAAAATTTCTTTCCATATGGAATGTGAATGTCAAAACTTTATTTGTGTTCTAAACCAAAGTTCTCAGAAGATGTAAGGTCTGCTCTGATATTTATATTTTCTAATTTTATTATGTTGGCCCAGGACATCAGTATATAGCAGTAGAAGTTGAACTTTCCTGACAGTATTCCATTACATTTGGTTGCTGCGTGATGAATGGCACCAGAGGGGCAGTCTGACAAAATGGTATCTGACATGGAAGTGTGTATGAAGCAAAGATGTCATTGTGGAACAAATGGCATCCATTGACGTTCAGTGACACTTGATGAATAGTCATGTTGAATAAACAGATGTGAGCATAGTGAGATGGTGGATGGTGTGCTTCAGCAGTGGTGACAATGGTGCGAAGGACAAGTTATGTTCCAGATGGTCATGCAGATTTTCATGAGTACATCATGCAGGCTCTTGTTCATATATGATGAAAATGCAAAGTAAAATGGTGATGACTCTGAGTTTTGTATCTGTTTTTTGTATCTGTTGTGGTTTCCATGGAAATAAATGGAAAGCATTACTTTTGGAGTCAACTATGTACTTTATTGCTTTCTGGAGTTGTTTTATTTCTTTTGTTTAAAAATGCAAATTAATTTACTTCTTTTGATATGTTGAAGAAAAAATACAACCTAAAACCTCAGAATGTTCTGTTTTAGATCAATAAATATATGACTTACTATAACTTTTTTTTTGTCTTTGCTGAATATCTGTTCTGATCCAAATTGATTTTTATTTATTTTTCTATTTAATATTACAAACAAAGAAAACATAGTTATTGATAAATTTCTTTCAGAAATGAAAATTCTATTCTTGCTCTACCACATTCTTCAGATACATAGTTCTGACAGTCCTGCAGAATGACTTTGACATTAGTAGGCACAATAAAGATAGCCTTAGGTCATCAAAACTGATAGATCTGAAAGAAAAGTAATACTGAATGCTTTCAGTAATTTTCCATTTGTCAACATTACACTAAAAACATTTTAAATGAGGAGAGATTCAAAATTATTTCTGCGTTGAAATATATATCTTATAAATTATCCAAATGCAGTCCCTGATTTGGTATGTTTTGCAAAATAGGAGCATTGAGAATAGTGGGTTGAATATCCAACAGTCACATTCCTTCATAGTAAAAACAAGTGCGGAGAAAAATGGCTCCTACAGAATCTAGAAGTTAAAGCGTCACAATCTCTGCCATTTCTGTCTCACTGTCTTATGCACAGACCTTTGGAGATCACTGAGATTCTCCTGTTATTCAGAGACAGGGACCAATGTTATAGAAGTTTTTCAATAATTTTATGATTAACTCTAGCAGTCTTAAGGAATGACCCCATCCAAACATATCTGAAGGGTAATATATTCTCTGTTTCCATTAGCAAAGTGTTAATGAACTCAAGTTTTGACAACTTGTAGTAGTTTATTGAGGTAACCACAGTTCATCAATTTATATTGTTTGCTTTTAAGTTTGTATAGTATTACAAATTGTTTTGAGTGTGTCTTAGTTTCAGCTGGGATGGAATTGTTCTCTTCAGAGTGTCTGGTATGATGGTTCTAGGACAACGATGCTGACATCAAATCAATGTTTACAGTTGCCTCCTAAGCAATTAGCTGGTTGAGAACAGCAAATAATTTAAATTATATGATGTGAAATTACTACATAATGCTGCATGTCATCATTATTATGGCTGCTCATTGTCTTCTTAACAATAGTACATTAAGAATTACCCAGGTTAAACAAGAATGAACTCCAATGGAACCAGAACTAGTTTTTGCCTGCAGTAATGCAAGACTGTGAATCATCCCCTTGCACTGAAAGACTGTTATGATAGATGAAGCCCAAAATTATGAACTAAGTGAGAAACATGGGCAATTTACACGAATGGCCCACAGACTATGGGAATAATATGTGTATATGCATGTATCAAAAACCAATATAGCTGATGGTAATTAGTTAGGATGTGTAGAAACTGTGGGACCTGACCCCCCAGTTTCTGCTGGGGCAGAACTGTTCTCTTTGGAGTGTCTAGCATGATACTAAGTTCTGGTTCTAGGAGAAAAACAGTGATAACACACTGATGCTTATAGTTGCTGCTAAGCAGCATTGTACAGTGCCAAAGTTATTTGTAGTGTAGAGCCCAGGGAGCATGGAGGAAACACAATTAGGAGTGCTGACTTAAACTAGCCAAAGGGATATTCCATGTCACATGACGTCATGTGGATGGAGCTTTAAAGGCAATGGGAGTTTATCTCTTTCTCTTCTGCTGCTCCAGGGGCTGGCTAGGCATCAATCAGAGGGTAGCGATCACTTGCTTGTGCATCACCTGTTACATACATACACACATACATATATATATATATATATATATATATTTCTTTCACAAACATTATCCTTTATCTTAGTAAATAATTTCATCTCAACCCACAAGTTCTATTATGCGTTTTTTTTTTTCTGATTCTTTCCTCCATCTCACTGGGAAGGGGGGCAGTGAGTGAAGGATGATGTGGTAACCTGCCGGGTTAAACTACAGCAGAGTGAAACACATATATTAATACAAAATATATACAGAGTTTATGAACTATTGATCCAAATAATTATGGATGTTAACAGAGCACTAAGATTTAAAAAGAACTGTCAATACAGTGGATATTATCCTGGCTATTCCTTTTTTTCTTTGGTATATGTAGCTAGAAAATATTCATTAATACATTTTAATATTAATTAATACAAAATTTTATTTTTCTTCCTTTTTTCATAAAATATATATTAAAAAAAAAACTAAAAAAAAAATAATAGAATCAATGTGATTTGACACTGGTAATTGCTAGAAACAAATAGAATTCTAAAGTAGAAAAAGATTGATGATACTGTTATGCCATTAAATGTGACAATGTGACATTAATATTGGACCATCATTTATATGAAGTCATTTTCTAGAGGAATAATTATGCAGTGTCTCTAGAAAAAGTTCTCAAGTTCTTTTGTTCAAAGAACTGCTGGTTTCAGCTTAATTAAATCCTTATTGTGGGATGTTTTTTTCCACTGAGCTTATGCTGTATCTAGTCACCTTTGAACAATGCCTGCCATTGTAATTCTCAAGACTGTAAACTGTAAATCAATGCAACGCATTTTTCTATTTCTGCTTTTAGTCTAAGCAATTTAAGCTTTAGTGAAAATCATTCTGAATGTTTCCCAGAATGAGTCTTTTGGGCAGGTCAAAGTTGTCATTTTCAAAGAAAATAAGATTTGCTATACTGGATTTGACAGCTTCTTGCCTTGAACAGCAGATTCAGAGAGAACAACAGAACTCTTAAAGGACATTTTTTTACCAGTTGTGAAAATGTGAAAGAGTATAAAAAAAAAGTTTTTATTGTTTTTTCCCAGAACAATACCTGAAATTTAATGAATGCTAATTAACCTACTTCAAAAAGATACACATTTTATATTATTAAAATCATTTAAAAAATAATCTTATCTAAATAAGCTTCTCCCAAAGTAGTACTTCCTGTTTATTTCCATGGAGACTGCAAAAGTTACAAAGAGCATAGTACTACTATAGAACAAATTCTCTGCAACAGAATACTGAATAAAATTCACAAAGGGTATCCCATCACCTTCACATCCAAATGATAGAACTGAACTGGAATATTTTCCACCTGGACATGGGTTAGAGTACCTAAAAAAAAAAAAAAAAAAAAAAAAAAAAAAGAAAAGAAAAATAAAAACATATTTTTCTTTCCCCAAATGCAAAATAGAAATCAACTAAAAAAAAAAAAAAAAAAAAAAGTAAGGAAAACCCTAACATATAAAACTTGAAAATTCAGATGTTGTCTTTCTGGTGCTGAAATTAATTTGCAATAAATAAATAAATAGGCTCTTTTTTTTTTTTTTTTTTTTTTTTTGTTTCTCACTCTAGAGCTGTTTATATTCATGATGAATCTTTCTATCTTCTGAAATGGATAAAGAGAGGGTTCATTATCACCGCTTACAAAATAAACTTTTCTACACACTGATATTACTACAATTTAAAACTCTTCTCACTGATGGAACAGTGTGCCAGGATTTGATTAGCAACAGCAAGGGCTGGGTTCAATTTCAAAGGGTCATATCAAATTGAGCCCCATCTGACAACCTGAGAAAATTAAATTAAATTGTCTGAGTGCTCAGTGCGATGTATTTCTCTATTCTCACATGATGAATCAACTAGCTTAATGAAGCAGCATGATGATGTAGGGGGTGAAAAAAGAGGAAAACAGATATATAAACAGCACAGCATCCAATAGTTGGCAATCTCTTTGCTCAACAAGATATTGCACTTTTTCGTTGATGAATGAATTTGTGGTTGCTCATTTGCTTGCATACTTCTCCTGTAGTACCCAAATATTTATTGTCTTTCCAATATTTCATGGCTGTATCACCTTTTCTGATAGGTAGCAAAAGCTCAGACAGGATCCAGGTATTTGGTCCTGCAAGCTGTGCACTCATTGCCTCCCCTATGACCTACGTAGCTGCTTTTGTTGAACAGTGCTTTGTGCTCCTTATTAGGAAGATGCATAATACACAGGATCACACAAAATTAGGTGTCTTTATATGAAGACCTCTGAAATTAATAATCTTGCCACTGAAGCACTGTTCAGGAAGATGTGGGAAGAGGTTTTAAAAATTCCTGGTCAGAAGAGGAAATTAAACCCAGTTGTTCCATGTTCAGGTTATATGCTGATGCAAGAATCATTCCTACTCTGCTTCTCCTGATAACAGAAGAATTTTAAAGAAGGCTTAAAAGAAGTGAGAAAAAACTCCAGTGGGGAAGCTTTTAGTCCATGGCTAATGGCACAAATTCTTCACCCTGTATAATGTGTCTAGGCACTCCTTGTCATCCACATGCATTAGCAGTTTTCAGCAGCTTGTTGTATGCTGTTTCTTATGGTCCCATATGAAAAGCATCAACTTTCTTCAGACATCCAGTGTAAATTCTGGACATCAATTTGAGCACCAACAAACCAGAGGTTGACATTGCTAAGACTATCATGAAATCGCTTTGTAGGTCTTACCTTAGGTTCATATCATTTAAGGAACTCTGTTAATACAAAATCCTTAAAGAACTTCTAATCTGCTCAGTCAGTAATGTACTGGGCCCTTTCATCTGAAGCCAACCTGAACTCAACTGGCAATTACTATCCCAGGGAGCTATTCATTTCCTTTATCAATGAAGATATGAAATGTTAATGAACAATGCATACACTCTGCTGATTAGTAATTTAAAATCAGTAGGTCATTGTGAAAAAAAGAACTCCTAACCCACACCACAAAAAAAAAAAAAGAAAAAAAAAGAAAGAAAAAAAAAAGAAAAAAAAAGGTATTACACCGTGAATTATTTGGGAACTAATCAAATAAGTCCCACATACTATAGTAAGACCTGTAGATAGATCTGTATATAATAAGGCCACACACTGAATGACAGTATCAGCTTTATCCTAGGTAACAACTGTATTTACCAAAGGCAATGTCTGCAAAGTCAGAATTAAGTAAGTTCTGACTTAGTAGTATTACTCTGCAAAAGTATTACTTCAAAAGCAATTATTCATCTATTCATCTGGGTCCTGATTATATTTTATCATTATCACATTCAGCAGCATGCAATGTTATAGTTAGACATAAAATATTTCAAAGTGCTTGCTAAGAATTACCACCTAAGAATGCTTCTTTAAAGCACTGTCTAGCCTAAATACTACACTGTTAAAATTTTAATGCTTGATATTGTGATCATATTGGAATTATAACAACAGAACAACAAAAATCAAACCAATCCACATTCCTAAAAGTAGCGATCTCAGTATTAAATCTATTTGATACTGGTTCTCTTTCTGGCATCAATCTAAATGAAGATTTTTTTTTTCATGAGAGCAAAGCTTGCCACTAGTAAGGGAAGTTTTAGTTAAATTTAGATAAATTGACCTAATGTTTATTTTTACTTCTAGTTCTATTTGCCTTTTTCTATCAGGTTAAAATGACTTTTTTTTTTTTTTTTTTTTTTTTTTTTTCAGATAGCCTCTCAGGGATCCAATATAAATATAACTATCTGGACTTCAAATTCAGGTTTATACATCTGAGATAAGCTCCCTTGACTTTTCTGAGAGTCAATGAAGAGTGGTAGAAATAAGAGCACTTGGTGAGGTTCTATTCGTCCTAAAGAAGATACCTAAAATATAATGAATTATTTCTAAAAGTTTGACATCATTTAAGAGTAGCATGTTCAAAGTTTTCTTTATTTATAAATGGCTAAATATGAGAGAGGATAAGGAAACAAATACTTCAACTGAAAGAGGGAGAAAATATTTATTCTCTATGTCTATGATCAAGGCTGCAGAAATGGACTTAAAGTGCAGCAAGGAAGATTCAGCTAAGACAGTATGAAATAGAGATGATTAACTATGAATCTGAAGTGCAAAACGGGATTGTGAAGATAGCATCCCTGGAGTTCTTAAGACTAACTACTGCAAGGAAATTTACTGGAATAGATAATATTGTTCATATAGGGAGTTTGAACTGAATGATTTCTTCAGCAGGATCATCACTATTTCCACAAACTTCTCGTAACCCTTAGGATTATCCTCTGGACAGCTATCTCCTCATTTTTCTTACAGTTTCTTTTTTTTTTTTTTCCTCACATCTGCATCCTAACTGGTGTTCTTTCTTCGACAGCAGGTTACAAACACTTGTCTCTTTTGCTCTCAAATATCCTTTCCCTTTCCATACCTCAATATCAGTCAATCAAGCTCCATCAGTATGCTCCCCTGCCTCACTACAGGTGTACTTGTATACACATACTTCTCAATTCATTTTATTTCTTCATACACAAGTCCAGTGTTCACTGGCTAGTATCTACTAAACCTTATAATGAATATAAAAAGTTCATTTTTAGGTAACATTTTAAAGGATGCATTCCAACTTTGCCACTCTTCCTCTCCCAGGGGACTGGGATCAGCTATCTGACATATGGAGGAGTTATTCAGATGTGTGCTCCAATGTTTTCATACAGTACTAAAACCTACAACTTGATTTTCAGGAACTGAATAAACCTTTGACAAACAAGACAGAGAAAGAAATGGGAGAGGTCCACACACTTACAACAAGTTCTAAAACAACTGATGGTGAGAAGAGGGAACGAAAAAAGCAAAAATCTTTTCAAATTTTCTGGTATTGGTGAAATTCACTTGTGAGTACTTTGAGAACTTAGGGGCAGTGGATGAAGTTCTGGAGTAAAAGAAAATGAAAACAGTCGTATCTTTAAAAAGAAGGAAAGGAAGAGATAAAATGGCAACTTAGTCTTAATTATTCTAAAAATGGAGGAGAAAATTATCCTTTTTTTCTTTTTTCTTTTTTTTTTTTTAAGTCTAAATGACTTAGACATGAGGAAAAAAATTTTTCTCTCAGAAAGTGGTCAGGCACTAGAATGGCCTGCCTAGAGAGGTGGTGGAGTCACCGTTTAAGAGGTGTCTGAATGAGGAGCTAAGAGATATAGTTTAGTGGCTTGTAGAAGCAATGGTAGTGGGAAGACAGTTGGACTAGATGATCTCATAGGTCTTTTCCAACCTTGTGATTCTATGATTCTATGAAAACTAACAAATAGCTGACAATTTAGTAAGAGTAAATCATATCAAGTACTTCCAGTTTCTTTACAGAAGAGGGTAACAGCATTGTGCATAGGGAAGAAGTGGCAATTATATATATTTTGATATCAGTAGGACTTTTGACACTGCTTCACAAGACACCTTACAAGCTGACTTTAAAAACATAGGATGGATAACAGAAACAAAAAACTGAACAGAAAATTGTACTAAGAGTGTGATTATCAGTGACTCATTCCTAAAGCAGAAGGATGTAACAAATGCGCTTCTTAAGGTCCCAAATAATACAGTATTTCCACTAACAGTATAGAAAATAAAATCAAGAGCTTGCTAATGACATCTACAGACAGCACCAGGCTCCGTCTGACTTTAAGCCGATTGGTAAACAGGTTTCAAACTCAAAGTGACTGTGACATACAGGTTTTGCTTCAATGAAGGCGGGTGCAAATTCTACCTAGTCTAAAGTAATGAACTATATGATTCGGGGAAGGAAAGAACCAGAACAGAGAGCCAAGAGCCAGACATGAACAGAGGTAGAAAAGCTGAATGTTAATTCTGACACAAACAGAAGTATAATACATTAAATATGTGAAACAAGCTGTTGTCAATCTATTGCAATTATTGAAACCTCACCTTTTCAAAGAATAAATTAACTGACTAGAGGATTCAGAGACAATGATAATAACCATCATTTGCAAAAGGGTAGCTTAAAAGGGAAGACAGAGACCTGGATTTATTTTTTTATTTGTTTGTTTGTTTCCGTTTTAGAGATAATTACTCAGATTTATATATACATTTGGTCTTTTACATAGATATGATGATAACATTTCTAATAGCACAGACTACTGAAACTATTGTTGTATGACTAAATTTTCACCTTTTCTTCTTAGTAAATATTGTTAATTGTGCCAAAATAAAAACAAAGATAGGAAGAAAAAAATACTGTGATATATTTACATAAGCATGATTTTTTGAAATCTCAAGACTCACAGTTAAGGAAAAGGCATTCGCTTCACTTTTTAGAAAACATGGTCTAAGTTCTTTAGTTACTACAAACTCCTGTAACTCTATTACCCAAACCTAATAGAATATAAAGAAGAATTTTTTTTTTTTTCTTCCATTTATGGATCTTTCTTCTCAACTGAATGAATAAAAAATCTTCAGGTATGACAGCACAAGCTTTATATAATTAAGTTGCTTGAACATTTTATATAGAGAAAAAAATAAAATTATATATACTTAGCTAAACACACAGAGTAGAATGATGGACTATAGCTGTGATCTGTTAGCCTACAAGAATGTGATGGTGCTTCATCCTGAGAAGGGAATTTATATTAGGTAACTGAGATAAGTAACTTCTGATCCTCTAGGACTTCCTGGGGGAACAAGAGCTTAAGGGACAGATCTTCTCTACTTTGTATGGAACCCCTGAAGATCTTGGCTCTTATACTTTGGCAGATTTTGTCATGCCAATAAAATGTTATTGCTTGAGTTGAACTGAGCCATGCACTTTGCCTTCCAGAAGGAATAAATAAGAGTTGAGCATTTATGAAGACATCCAGCTAAGCACTGGAACCCAGATGTGCTTCCTAAATGCAGTTTCCTAAGTAGTATAGAATTGGTGGAATTTGGGAGCAGGCTTGAGGCAGAAGTAGTAGGTCTTTTGTTATTGTGATCTACCTCGCAAATTCTTTGCAACAGATTTCCTCTGGTGGTGCTTGAGCTGTGGAAAGAGAATGTGGCTGAATAGACTATATTTCCCAAACTAGGTGCCCATGCACTACCTTTGCATGCAGATATGTCCTTAAGATGAGAAAAGATAGTTACTGATGCTTACTTTTCTACTTTCAGTATATTAGACTTCATAGGAAGAGACCCAGACTGAATAGGGGTGGAATTCAGAATCGATCCCTGATCTGGGTCTTGGGCTGAGCCTTATTAGAGTCTTACTGAACTAGACAATGCAAGTTTACTTCCACAAGAAACTTTTAAAAAGACCCATTAATTTTCTTGGTGGAAAATCACAGTTACAAGTATACATCTTGAGTAACTTACTAGAAAATTACTTGTATGCCTTTAATTTCCCTAAAATTTAAAATTCTTAGAGATTAAAAAATGTAATTATCACAGGCTATCAGAATCTTGATACAGTAAATATAAATGAATTTAAAAACCACAGAACTTCATAGCAAAGTAGAATATACAGTAAAGTCATCAATCCTCCCTTCCATTTTTTTTTTTTTTTTTTTTAAATGCATAAGAGTTCTGAGACTTTTTTTCTATGCAGATGCTCTTTTAAAATAGTGATTCTGGCTTCCTATGTACTGACTAAATTAATTCTACTAATCTGATGGTTGTTCTGATCCTGTGAGGATTCTTATTTGCTAAATTCTTACCTGATTCTTACAATTAGTGTCAAACCAAGAAAGGAACGGCAAGAATCACCAATTTCTGTTTTTCTGACATACTCAGCTTTTATCATCAGGTGTTCAAGTACCTGTGACTTCTCTTGGTCAAGACATCCATGATTCACACCAGCATATTATAGGAAGGAAATGTGTAGGTAATTAACTGATTATTCATAACTTTCAGTGAGGACTTTGCAGATGCAGTTCTCCATTAAGTTCGATGGATTCATGGCTAATTTGGATTAGACATGCAATTCCATCTTTATTAAACTGATTTGTATCAACATGCTCCCTCCTTCTTCAGAAATTCAGAAAATCTATATGTGCTTTTACTTTTCAGTGTCTCTTTCTCACTCCTCTGCTCTGTTGATCAGATTGCTCTTCTTCTTTCTCACCAATTCCCATTTATATAAAAGCGACTTTATTCTATATAAAATTAAAAAATGATTTTATAAAAAGGAAAAATCATTTTCTGCATCTCCACCTCACTACCTTCATATTTCCTTGTTGCTTGTTCCATTTTTTCACCTCCCACTCTTCCACTTTTTGTTTCAATGCTTTTCTTCATCCTGCTGAAGAATTTTGTTTGTTTGTTTTAGCAGCATAAACATTAACACAGCTTCTTATTTCATCAAACTGAGCTTGTTGATGAAGACTTCTTCCTGCAGCTACAGCACACAATGCAATTGCAAGCTCTTGTCCTTCTGGGAAACTTCAACCACCCTAACATCTACTGGAAAAGTAGCACAGCAAGCTGTAGGAAATCCGGAACACTCCAGGAATCTATCAAGGATAACCTCTTGAGCCAAGTAAAAGACAGGAAGTTGGACTGGATGACCTTTAAGGATCTTTTCTAACTCAAACAATTATATGATTCTATGATTCCATGTTCAACACCTCAATTATTTTATAGCCATTTTGCACCTTACCGATTTCAGATTAACAGTAGAAGTTCTTTTTTATTTATATATTTTCCTCTCTCATCCTTATGAACCAGTATGAAATTCTCCCATTTACATTTCTTGTGTGGTGTCCTTTGCACTTGTTTCACTATAACAAATTGTATTTCTCTAACTTCCAGATCAAGTTAACTGAAGATACATATATATTTCTGGGTATTAAATCCTAATTCCCCTTCTCATTACATTTTCTATATCTTTATCAAATTAGCAATCTGACTGAAGATTCTGGCATCAGCTTAATTTTCTAAAATGCTGTTAAATATGATAAATTTGTTTTATTTCTATACTTGTGTTTCAGTTCACAGAAAACTTTAATTCTCTATTTGTTCTCTATTATATTCATATTACATTTTTAAGAATAAATTATACAAAATAACAGTGAGTACTGCTAATTATAAGAATAGTTGTTCCTAATGACTGTCTACAAGCACATATTTACTGACTACTCAAGCTGCAGCCACCTCAAATGGGCTCTAATATAAGAATCGCATCATCTGACATTTGAGTTGACGCCTCTGTGGCACCTGTAATTAATATCAACTTCATCATACTTGGAAGTACATATACGCTCTGTATAGCAAGACTTCTGGCAAAACTTCCTGGTTTATAATCAGTAAAAAGAAAGAATTGCCTCTAGGGAAGCTTCAGCACACCTGAGTTGGTCCTGGTTCTGAGTCATCTATTAAATTATAATCCTAAAATTAGTTTGAGAAAACACTATGAACAAGATTTCCAGAAGATGATTCTACATGCAAAAATTTAGAGAATATTTAAGGCTCTTAGAGAGGTCTGAAGGCTATGAGAACATTAGCTGAAAAAAAAAAAAAAAAAGTTGTTCTTAAGCCAACAATCTTCTTAGTATATTCTTCTAGTAATGGATGAGAAAAATAAAATTAAAAAAAAAAAAAAAAAAAGCACAGGCTTCATGCTAGCCATCTCTAATACTTTCAAGTGAAAATAAAAAACTAAGTATCTAATGCTCCCAAGATTCATGAGTATAGGAGATGTTAATTAACAACTGTACAAAATTTTCCAACAGAAAAACGTCAACATTTTCATTCGTCTCTCTTGAATCGATTGCGCTCATATACAGGAAATGTCAGAATTTCTCAATATAAATGTGTAAATATTGACAACTTTCAGGGTTCTTTTTTCATTGTACACCTAATAAAGGTGAATGACAGTGACCTCTTGAGTCTTGAGCAAGCCAGAGGGGCTTTCTCATCTCTGATGTGTAACTTTGCAAAGCAGTAATGTTTACAAAATTTGTTAGGCGGATAATATTTTTTCATAAACTGAAGTATATTAAAAAATGACAGGGCTTTCAAATTTTAAGATATTTAATTATACCTGCATTATGAGTATTGAATAAGGATAGCACTAATAAATACAACACTATTATCAGAAAACTTTTGCAAAATAAATGTCTGTCTAATTAGTACTTCAAAAATTGATGAATATGTATAATGTTGAAACAGAATGATTTCTTTTTCCTTAAGATCATGAATATTTAGTTACACATAGCAAGAAAGAAGAAACTACATATAGATCAAAGATGAGCTAGCAACTCACAGAAAAACTGTCAGCTTTACAATTTTTTGATATTTTATATATATATATATATTTTCCTGAAGACATTTTTTATGTCAGAACTTTGTAAAAATTCGTCTGACCTTGTGACTAAAGACCAGAACCTGAACATCACAAGTCTTGGATATACCTTACAGATTCAAAACTGAATTGAAGGCAGAGGATCTTTCATTTATTTGGTCTTTATCATTCTAAAGTTATCCTCTGGCTGGCATTAACACAGCATATTCATGTCCCCTAAGGCAAAACTACTGACAATGACAGCTTGTCTGGCTGTATGGCTTCAATTTTGAATCTGTATACCTACAGTCAGACTTTGAAGTAGACTAAATGCTGCTTGAGAATTTAGGGGAAATAAGGCTCATGGATAAGCACTGCAGGCCCTCCAGAAAGTAGGTTGTGATGTTCTGGATATGAACAAATGAGTAAACAAACTAGCAAGAACAAGAGCCTTGCATTTTGCCTTTGCAACTCAGCAGAGCTAGATGTGCTAAGCAGGTTCTGAGAATGTGTTGGTGGGATCTCATAGTCTAATAATCTTTAAAAAGATAATCTCTTTAAAGATTTCTTCTATGCATGAAACAGTAGCTTTCTGGATATGGTGCATGCAGTGGGAGAAGAGGCTGATATATATTCATTTTAATGTTCAAATTCACACAGTTTGTGCTTTGTTTTTAAGATATGTCATGCTTTATCTCACGTTTTTAAAACACATTTGTTAGTGAGATATTATGTAAAAAAAAAAAATTTCAAATTCAGTCAAAGTGAAAGGTGCTTTGGAAAGCTATGCTGACGTGCATATCAGGCATGTTTAGAAATGATTCTTATTTAAATAGATTGTCTAGATATTGCATCAATAAAGGTAACACTAAAGAGACAGAATGATGATACTTTGTCAAGCTTTAGGAAACAAAAAATGCAGTCAAGCTGTTTCCCAAGACTAACAATTGTACACAAAGATATTAATTGGCCATATAACTTTTTTTTTTTTTTCCCTAAATTCTTGTCTTAACATTTCCTAAATTAACTGTACTGAGGAGCTACAAAGTTTGTAGATCATTTATTTTGGGAAAGACATTTTGTAAAATGCTACTGAAGTCTGCATTCTTTATCACACTCTTATAAATGGCCACATGCAGTATGACTTCAAACTTAGGGGAGTATTCTTCCTTGTTCATGGTCTTTATTATTCTCTCTCTTATAATCTCTTTCATTATATATATGCTCACATGGATACTTACACCAGTATGCATATATGTGCACAAAGTATGCATGTTAATGTATCCTTTTATGCAAGTATGTGTATAAATACATACCTTCATATAAGTATCATATATAGGGAAAATGTTTAAGGGAAAGTCCAGACAAGAATAGCAAATATAGAGCAAATACGTCAAATAATGAAAGAAGCCATCCAATAGATGACAGTGAGTTAGACTACCAACTTATGGGCGATGTATTGTATGTGAATCCTTTCATCTAATATTTGTAAGCTCACAGCAGGCTCATTCTCTAGTCTATTGCAGGAAGTTTTATTTATTCACAGAGGCTTAGAAAAATCTACCTGAGGCAGCTGTTTAGAAAAAAAACAACAAAAACAGTGTTGTTGGTATCAAAAGAAAATAAAGAAAATCTCATCGTTAGACATTGTGATACAGTTCTTTTCACATGCCAGGCTTTAAGATCTTTTAAAAGGGTTTGTTACCACACAGAAGATATAAGGAATACTTCCTCCTCTAAGAAAATCATTCTTGAAAATTTAAGATTTTACAGTCCATTAACCTGCTATTAAAGACTAATGACAGGATTTCTTTATGAAATGAACTTTGCATTGTGCAAGTACTTAAGCTACAATATCAGAAGAGAGTAGAAAAAAAGGAAAAGAAAGAGGAAGAAAAAAAAAAAGGCCCAAACAATGAAATAAGGCCCACAACGTGATTCTTATCAAAGACCATGCCATTAAAGAAATGAAATTGTAGCCATACAAAGCTGTAGATACTGATTATGTGTAATGGTGCAGAAACAGGTTGCACCAACATTGAATTTCAGGCAGTTCACATTCCATTTTACCTGCGTTTGTGAAAAGTTGAGCCAGTGTCAACTCCCAGTAAAGATGCAGTTGATCACAGTGTTACAGAAAGTCAGACTGACAGATAAGAGGAAGCAAAAGGTTCTGGGTCATGTCACTGCTGGGTTTTAATTCATTCTCATTAGGAACAATCATATACCAAAGTGCTTGTTAGATTCTAAAACTGAAAAGCATACTCATATATGGTCACATTGTTTGCTTAGGTAGAAGAAAAGCAAGTAAAATATTTTTATTAATTTCAGTAAGAAATATCTGTTCAAAAAGAGTTCTTCTAGTGTTAAGCAACATAGAAAGGTGAACATAGCATGATAATCATATCATCACGTGTGCTGTCTCTTTTAATTGGGTTCATTTCAGAATGAGCAATAAACATTAGGATGCTTTAGTTCTATTAATTTCAATGAGAGCAATAAACGTTATGAAATCCTTTAGTACCTCTCTCTGAAGAGGCCCACTTGACTAAATTTGATATAATTTAAACAGGACTTATTGGATTTATTTAACCCTTTGCCTGACAAACTGTTCATTTTAAGTTATCACCCCAAAAGAAAATACTAAGTGCATTAATGTAAATTAGTATTAATTGTGATTCTAGATATGATAATGTAGCACCAAACAAAACACAGAAGAGATACTTGCTTCAGTTTTTAAGTTACCAGTTGCATAAGTCTTAAAATATTCTGCATATCCATAGATCAGAGACAAAATCACAAGCAAGTTAAAATTAGTATCTTCATATGTAAAATAAGTCATGACAAAACAGATTACACAGTGTCTGATGTTGACAAAATCTATTTTGAATATATGAAACTATTATTTCCATTTCATCTTTACGAATTTGTGGCAGCTTGACCTTAGCCAGCATTGAAATACCTACACACCCTCTCATTCATTATCCGCCCCAGTGGAACAGGGGAGAGAATGAGAAGAGCAAAAGGGAGAAAAAATGTGGAATGAGATAGAGGCAATTTAATACATGAAGGAAATAGATTTAAAAAAGCAATTGGTGCTAAGGCAATCTCTTGCTACCCCTCAACTAGCAGACAAATGCCCAGAAATGCTCAGAACAAAAGTTACTTTGGAAAACACCTCAACCACCCTCAACTCAACTTTTATTGCTTTGCACGGTGCTACACGATATGGAATAGACTTTCTGCCTTTGACCTACATTTACCCAGTGTAACATCACGTTATGCTAAATTCTGTTATTTTAAAATGTTCTCCTGTTGACAGAGATTTATTATGGACTCAGTTTAGCTCCTGTTGAAGTTAATGGCTAACTTTCAGGGATTACAGCTGTACTATGACCTACTGTGCTATAATTTAAGAATATCTTAATATTTCTATTGTCAAAAATGCCAAACAGCTGTTCTATCTTTCCATGTAATGGATATGGTATTTCATGTTTAACATAATGTACTCAAGAGGTGCCTGGTAGAGTTAATCTTCTTAAAGTTAATGAGAATCTTCTCATCAGTTTCCCTTGGATCTGATTTTAATCCTGTATCCTTTTGTTCCTTATTTTCAGTTCAGAGTGCAGTAATATAACTTGCTCAAACAGGCTTTATCTATTTTTCTATTTTCTATCAATTAATTCAATCCATCTGGCCTTTGTTAACATAATACCTCAGCACATCACAATATTACATGAATGTTATTTTTAAAATATTGTGGCTAGAATTCAACTAAGAACAATATCCTGCTTCTACTTTTACATTTTTTTCTTCTAGGTCAGGAATTTTCAACCCATTTTACAGGGATTTGGAAATGTCTGCATCCCTGAAAGTGTGTTGGTCTTTTTTTTTTTTTTTTTTCATTTATCCTTGAGCCATTTTTGTTAAGTACGCATATGCATCTTGACTATATTCTTCCAAGAATAAATCTGTGCTCTCTCTCATGTTGTGACTGCACACTCTTAGCTTCTTACTTCTAGGAAATTATGTGAAATCACGTTGATACACATTAGTATATATAATATACCCCTGCACATGGAAGGGAGGTTGAAATTAGATGATCATTGTGGTCCTTTTCAATCCAGGCCACTCTATGATTCTGTGATTCTATGATTCTATGACTCTTTGACTAACATCTCTAGACAAACATTTTAACTCAAGTGGACTATGTATCCTTAGAAAGAAGAATACATATCTCAGTACATTGTGATAAACTGTTTAATAAAATAAGTTAATAATGAAACCCTTCTTTTCAGTCCAGGCAGCTATTTTGCTATAGATTTTATTGGTCTGAACTCTTGGCAGAGAAATTGTCCCACAGGCCACATAAAGGGCACATGATATAATTCAGCGTAGTGTAACTATAAATGACCAGAATAGAGTCCGAAAGGTCTGCTAAATTCAAAATCTTATTTATGTTTCTTGCAGAGAGGAGACTTTGGAAGTGATCCAGGCAGAATGTTGGGTTCATGCTACAGCTGGAACTGCCCAGGTGAGAGAGGATATGTGGAGCAGAAGCATTTTCCAGCGATTAATGCACTCAACACAATTATTTCAATGCAAAGACATTTATTTTTAAAAATTCTTCATGTAGTCATATGTGCATAATTGTATATAGCTATTATCCTTTTTCTTTTCTTTTAATTGTAAGTGTATTTTTTATTCAATATGAAATTGAGGAGAGGGTCAAGACTACTGAAAGAGTGGCTAATGAGTAGGAGCTATCGTGTAAATGACTCTGCTGGAGTTGGTTAACAGGTTCTTCCCCCATTCTTCAATGCCATAGGTTTCAGAACATGCTCCGTATATTGCTTATAAGTGTATATAGACATCTGCAGAATATGCACATGTAGTTTGTACAATACATAATTTGAATAGTTCTGGTTTATAACAATTACTGATAAGAGAAGGAAAAAAAAAAAAAAGGAAAAAAAAGAAAAAAAGAAAAAAAAATTCTGATGCTTTCTGAAAACCAGAAGTTGTTTAGGCCTCACTTTACTTTAGCTGCATATATACATATGTACATACATACATACATACAAGACACACACACATATGCGTATATAGAGAATGCTGATTGGGATAAAAAGTGAAATACAACAGGCAACACAGAGTTTTCTGGAATGTGCCTCTTCCCTAATTTTAAACAGCTCTGGAGAACTTGTAGAAGATATCGTCTTACCTGTACTAATTCTTATCTCTCAACAGTTTATAGAAAGAAATTTTTTAACCCTTTGAAACATATTTTTGTTCTAGAAAGGAAAATAGAAGTTTGGAAATAGAAGTTGGTTATTAAAAATGGTAAAAAAACAAACAAAAATCAATCAAACAAACAAACAAACAAAAACTCTTTAAATTATTTCTTTCCTAAGGCAAACATATCCCTGTGTGAAAAGTATAAAACATGATTTCTTGTGAAAATACTTAACAGTATAGTTAAATTTTAAAAATAGTGTACCTAAACAGCAGAATATGGGGTGTAGAGTACCATATTCATCAGTGCTTCAACTACAGAATAATTGGATTATTTTAATATTTAAAAAAAAATGTAGTAAGCTTGACAAATAATAAGTTGTTTGAAAAGCAAGAAAAACACACTTTTTCCCTGTGAAATTGGTTTGGGTGGAAATTTTCAAACGTATTATTCTGAACAATTATATCTTACTGGTAGTCATTTCAAAGCGATTACATGCCACTGGTCATTTTACTTTTTTTTACAGTATGTTAATTTATGTATTTTAGCAACTCATTTTATTATTCTTTGCTTCTTTCTCTGTACTTGTAAGTTGTCAAGTCTTGTAAAACTTAGTTGGTGGAGTCTGCAACTACAAAACTTAGATCATTTCTGAGTAACATATAAAATTTAATGTAGGTAGAGAGTGTAGGTAGTTGGTTTTTGCTTTGTTTTTCTTTTACTTTTTATATTTTTTCTTGTTTTCTTTCTGAACTATGTAGTCTGATGTTATCATAAATCATTAACTCCCATTCACTGATAAGACTAAGAGAGGTACATAGTCTTTATTTCCCTTTGATGATGGTATTTTACCCAATAAATTTTAGTTTTAATTTAAATATATTTAAAACTCCTGTGATTTCTCAGTGCTTTCTGGGTCTGCAAACAACGAATGATTCATTCTACTTATTCTTCTTAATTCCTTCTTTTTTTTTTTTTTTTTTTTTTCTAGATATTTCAGTGAAAATTCACAAGTTGGGAATGTTAGTGGTCAGTGGATCATCATGCTGATTTTGAACCCTTGCCTTAGGAGACTAACAAACAGATGGTTAATTAATTTTGATAGGTATTTGTACATTTCCTTTTACTTAAATCAGTGATGAAGAATTAAGATAATATTATTCAAATTTTGGCAATAAATATACTTAACAAAGTTGAAAATAGTATTTAATTTATGTCTAAGTAGATCTCGAAATTAACAACCTAATGGCTATTCATACTTTAGATAAAAGAAAACTGCTGTATTGAATAATGGCCTTTGAAAAGAAAGTAATGTGGATCAATAGAAAATTCTCTGTATTAGTTAACAATTTATATTTTATTTTATTTTAAACATTTTGAGGGTGGATTATCTTTTGTGTGTTTCTCTGTCCAGAAATAGAAGAAGAAAAAAATACTACTGTGTAGACTTCACAGGAAGAAATTTTGCATTGCTGATTACATTTCTAGCAGGAAAGAAAGAAAAAAAAAAAAAAAAAAACCCACAATTTTGTGGATAGATTCATGCAGCTGGGGCTGACATTAACACTTGCTCCGTGTAAATGCTCTGTAAGGATTATATTGCCTTGGTTTTGGTGATTACAATAATTTTTTTATGCATGCTATCCAGAAGAGTAGCAGAAATAAGAGATCAGAAAACTAATAATAGATAATCAATTAACAAAGAAAAAAATACAAATTTCATATGTAATTCATATGTAATTAATATACAGATGTAATTCTATTTATCTAGCTATATTCATTTGGAAATTAGTAATATATAAAAGCTGAATGCTAAAAGCTTAGCTATTCAGAAAAAAGATATCTAAATCAGAGCTAGGTGATAGTTTTTCTATATAGTCTGTAGAAATCTTGCCAAAACAGTCAGATAAGTAACTAGTCTTACTTTAAAGTAGAAACGTAAATTTTTTCAGATTTTACACTAAACTATTAACAGGTAGAAATTTCTCTCTGGTGAGTTTAAAGAAAAGCCTTTAACAATATTTAAGTTCTGAGTGTAGACTATTAGCCACAGCAGGGAGAGTTTGTTTACAGAACAGACAGAAATATCCCAGGTCCATAGTAAATGGTAAAAAGCTGGTAAAGGCAGAAAACTAATTAGCTGATGTACTAGAAAAGAGAATATACTAATTAGCACATGATTTGGTATAGACTTGAATGACAGTTCTGGTAGCATGCAAACATTTTGCTTAAATAACAAAACAAAAACAAAAACAAAAGAAAAACACCATCATCATTACAACAGATTCAGAGAAGATACCAATGATTCACCTCTTAAGTGTTCCTTTGTTTGGCTTTGTATCACTTTGTTAGGGTGCTTTATATAAATATCCACAGAGAGCACTCTTGTCACAATTGTTAGAAAAGTATTATGTATAACGTGCCTCTGTTATCATGCTACGCAGCTTTCATAACTGCATCTGAAAATATGGTAAATATGGTTGCAAATAGCCGGTTAAACATTCCTTTAGTTGTTATCTCCTGTTACATTTATTGCAAGTTCATAAAGACTAGTAAATTTCTGTGTATACTTCTGCTGTCTTTGTTCACCCTCACATCTCTGCATCATGCATACCAGAAAGCAACAACATGCCTTCACACAGACCCACACATGATCATTTACACTGCCTCATTTAGGCCAGATAGCTATACATTTGCCTATCCTTTCCCCTGCAGTCCTTTAAGTACAAACACTAAGTTTTCTTCACCTTAGTAACTATACTAGGAAAATCACAATGAAAAGATCAGTTTTACTTCTGTGTTCATATTTATTGTGAAAAACAAAGTAAGCTGACAATGTGCTCTGAATAATTCTTTCTTTCATGTCATTTGATATTAAAAAAAAAAAAAAAGGATAAATCTATGTATGGTAGTGTGTTTGAAAGGAAATTATTATGAAAATTACACTCGTAAAACATAAAAGGAGTAGAAAAGAACAGGCAGTAGAATGTCTGTAAAGTATCAGTGAATCTTAATGCAGTAAGATAAAGGATTTTGCAAATATTGTGAAGGGATCTGATGATAGTGGAACAGTAATATTCCTTCCTCCTTGGAAGTACAGTTTTCCCTATGGGGAGTTGCCAGCATTGCAGTCTACAGTAGTCCTCAAACAGGTAGGTGCAAGCTTCATTGCAGCAGGGTAAGATAAAGTATGCCATTAGCATCAGGGCTTCAGTGTAAAGTGATAAGCAGGTGGGAAAACATTGTCAACAAATCATAAGGAAAACAGAGCTGAGCTGGAAGAGGTCTATTCTACTGAGCCCAGGTGAAGGGAACAACTAAACACATTTTGCTGTTTTGTGTCACAAAAGGTATTTGCTACCAGTGTAAGAAAACTAGAAGTCACAAAAAAAGAAGACAAAAAGCTGTTTCTGAAGTTTGCGTGGACAAAGAGCAGAAAGTGAATTTTTAAGAGGTAACAAAATTTGCACTGAAAGCCCACAGGAAGAACCATATCTGATTACACTTGCAAACAACTAACAGTGATGTTTATTCAGAGTGCAGCCTATAACAGTAAGGTGACGTCATAATAAATATTCCTGAGAGTGCTGAACCTCCTCTTTGTTGTCTGCAGTTGGTTTCAGGAACACGTGGAAAATCAAGCAGTGAGCTGAGACGCTAAAGCTGTCTTTATCTGTAATGTCTGAACGTTCAATTTATGCATATTTTAAAAAGTTTGGTCAAAATATCAAGCATAGCAGTACTTCTCAGCCATATGTGAGTTGTCATGAAACTGGAAATATGGATGCTCTGTTGTGTCCTTTGCAATGGCAATTTTACTCTGCTGCTTTTTATGTCATCCCTGCCAGCTCACATATTCTTGCTGCAGGACATCACTTGTGTTCTGTAGCTTCAGAAAAGCTAGCTAAAATCCTGCCCTGAGGAAAGCAAAAGGACTTTTAGTTTCAGTGGCTTTGAGTAAATTGGCTGACCAAGGACTGTTTTTTTCATCCGCAGGTGGAGCTCTATGTGCTGGCTGCATGATGAACCTTTGTCCCAGCAAGGGCAGATCAGGACTGCTATCAGCCTTTCTTTTCCTTTGCCTTGTTATTTTAGAAATAAATTTTATATGGGGAGGCCAGTAAGGAGCTCCTGCATTTCACAGTCATGGTCTCTTATTCTGTGCTTGGTCTGGATGTGATCAATGAGGTTAAATATTTGCCGTGGAATTGAATTATTTTAACAATCTTGTGTTTGTGTCTCCAGTTGTGCATGCTTTGCCAGACTATATGAGTACTTGCTATGAAATTTCTCAGTTACTTTTTAATTCATGCATTGAAAGCAATGGTTAGGTATTAAAAAGAAAGTCCTCTGGTTTTCCTTCTAGAGAAGGATGTGAAAAACTGGAACAAAATAATTTAGCTTTCTTCCATTAAATAGCATCAGAAACTCATTCACCTCTGAGATTATGCTTATCCAACCTTTTTACATCTGTGTCAATATGCATCTTCCTTGATCAAACACATGACAGAAACACTGCATATTCCTTTACCGGAAAGACCTAGACTGTACTAAGAGTAAGCCAGAATTAAAAGATGATAAGTTAAATAAGATTTTCAGACTTACAAGCCTGAAAAGGAATGAGAAAAGTCAAAACAGAGCTTTTGAAATTATGTAAAGACAGTGATGTAAACATATTTTTCACACCTTTTACAAGGTGCAGGACTGAAAAGTACAGAATTCTATTGTCACTATAATGCTTTGGCCCAGCAGAACCAGCCCAATATAGAATTTTAGTTTTCCAAGGTAAGGGGCCTAGAAAAAATAAGCTTTGGAATCAGGAAAAGGAAAGCTCTCTTACTAGAGGGCAGAAAATCCTGAAAATATTGTAAATGCTGTCCCTAACATATAAACATACGTGCTCAGTATATTTTCAAAAAAGACAGAGGGAATTAAGAGATAATTTGCTAATGCAAAAGTTGTAAAAGACTCCAAAAATTTTTAATGTAGAAGTTGTAAAATATTTTAAATATTTTCATCTTATTGTGAATAGATCATTTTGCTGCACTATATTCCATGATTATCATTACTTATTTTTTTCACACAGGAAAGCTAAACACATTGGAACAGATTCCTCCTGTCGCATTTGTCTCCATCAGATTGTTGGACTGGTCTGAAAAAAACTGGAAGCTGGCTGCTGTTGCCCATTCAAAATTGCCCCTGAGGTGAGAAGAAAGGAAAAGCTAGGAAAAGACGATGTAGATACATTTTCTGTTCTAAATTTTCATGTCAGCTTATTGGTTATGTTAGAAGTAATGAAAGACTCCTGCTTTCACACCATGAGCGAATCCACAGCTTAAAAGCTAAGGAGCCATCTCTTGAGTCCTTGATGGGTTTATTTACTCATTCATGTCACGGAGTTAAGTAGATCAATCTATGCCCATGACAGGGGGTAGTAGGCCCCTGCCCTCCCCACCCTCCACCTGGCCCCACAAAATGGGAAGGAAGGAAGGAAGGAAGGAAGGGAGGAAGGGAGGAAGGGAGGAAGGGAGGAAGGGAGGAAAGGGAGGAAGGGAGGAAGGGAAGAAGGGAGGAAGGGAGGGAGGGAGGGAGGGAGGAAGGGAGGAAGGGAGGAAGGGAGGAAGGGAGGAAGGAAAACAGCGGCAACAATCTATGGAGGTAAACTTATTTTACTAACTATGATATCGGAATGCAAGATAACACAATATAATACAATCTAATTGAAATTGAGACTAATAAATCAAATAAGATAGGAGAGAGAGTTCCTGAGACCGAGTCAAACCTGAAAATCTTGGAACGGCTAGGAAAGCACCCTCCAGCACCCACTGCCAGGCAGTAAGAGACCGCCCCACCCGGAAGGATCAGATCCCATGACTTCCGTAATATATAGGGATAGGTACGTAGAATTGGAGCATTAACACTTTAATTCCAGGACATGATGTTTTGATGTGGAATACTGAAAATCAAAAAAACATAAAACCATGACAATTCACTATCTCATGAGGATCAAATGTCATATGATATATGAAAGAGTAAAATTGTAATATTAAATTAGGACGTGTACAAAGCGATGAGGAAAATTGTAAGTTAATTATTTTAACCCTGACCATTTCTAGACTTATATGGTTTTAATTTAATAAATGTAGGATATTTCTGAAATCAAAGAGATCACATGAATTTAAACTAGTGAGACTTATATCAAGTTGATATACTGCATAAGAATCAGGAAAAAAAAAAAGTAAAATGAAATTGACAGAGTTGTGGCTGTCACTGTAAAGGTCCTTTTAAAAATGTCTTTGTAGATTTTTAAAGAATTATGTTAGAGTACAGATAGAATTATTAAAATATGGATGCAACAAAAAATGAAATGTGTCAATTCCCAGATATATCTTGCATTTCTTATTGGCACATGTGTTTGCCTTTAGATAAGATGAAAGTTCTTACATAATTGCTATCCCTAATAGTCTGGCAGAAGTAAAGATTGGTCATTCATCATGGACAATAATATTCTAAAGACAGGCATTGTCGAATTTTCATTGTGTTTCAGAGAAATTTTCCCTGGAATTATGGCAGAAATGCAAATATTGAGTAAATGATAAGCAAAAATATCAGTAGCTTTTCTTTCCCTGCATCTCTAACACACATAAGTGCTTAGCTATTATGAGCAGGCCAAGAGGTGAGCTCTCTTCAGTGTCATGGGAAAAGAAATTTTGCAAGCATATAAATTGAATTTTTAATAAAACATTTGGTGAGATTGGCAAGGCATCTCCCTCTGGAGGAAATACAAAAGCTCTTGTTTAGTTTGGACTTTCAGTGTTCTACTTTTCTTTCACAAACTACTACTTTAAGCTTTCAGAAATCCAGAAGGTTAGAGTTTCACTGCGTATGACCTCAGATGAATACTTCAGCAAGTCATTGTCTATGAAGTCATGTAATATAAAATTCTTGTTGATATGTCAACTGATCATATCCTTCTCAGATTCTAATTTCAATTCTAGTTAAAAAAAAAAAAAAAAAAAGAAAGAAGGAGATTTATTCTCATTCACTCTTTCATTAATGATTTTAATGTCCCTTAAAATTATTATTTTGAATCAAAGTAAGGGAAAAGCACTCAGTTTCTCCACTCCTTATCAGGCAAATGAAAATTGTGACTGCTCATTGGCATGACAGCTCTGCTTGAGTGTGTACCTCAGATACTGAATAAGCAAGAGTAGGATCACACAAGCCTTCCAAGTCTTGAGCTGCATGATTACCAATACTTTATAAAGCTTAATATTACATGTTGTCTTAGATAGTCAGAGCTCAGTTAAAAATCTGTGCCAAACTGGTGAGAAATGAATAAAGTTGACACAAAACCTTCTTCAAGTGGGTATATTCAATACTAAATGTCACATTTTACTGGTTGACACACATTTATCACTTCATTTCACAGTACAGTAAACAACTCATAAGTCACTGGCTAATTTGATTGACGGTAGCCTTGGGCATTCTTTAGCAATCATGTAGTGTACTGCACTAAGTCAGACTTCTAGGGTAATTAACTTCAACAATACAAAAAAAGATCCTATAGTCTGCTTAAAAGGAAAGGAAAGGGGGAAATAAAAAATGCGAGAACAATAAATTATAGAAATTTCTCATTTGAGTAAGTAACAGCTTTAATAGCTTTCTCTAAGTACTGAGTGCACTCAATTGAACATCTGCTTTCCAGCTGTGTATATTGATATATTACTAGGGTTTTATTCTCTTCTACTTTAAATATATCCATAAGTTCTTAAGGGCTCCACTACCTGACTTTCTGACAATGCCTTGATTGTGAAAGATATAAAAATGTCAAAAATTCTGCAGGCCATTTTATGCCCAGGATATTATTTTTCAATTGAATCCAAAGACAGATGTCTACGAACAATTAAACCATTCTCCAGTCACACCTTGTTCCAGCTGGGATCACAGAATTAAAAGGAAATAAGCCATCATGATTCACTTATGGCCGGAGTACCTAGTGTTTCCTGTATTGCTGATAGATTCTTATTAAACAATTCTGTCAATGGAAAATGAATATTGTCCGCTGCTTGAACTTCTAAAGTTAGTTCTTTGATATTAAATTTGATTTTCTTCTCTTATTATAATTCATACACTTAGTGATCGGCTTCAGAAATTCCCATTAGATGGAGATTATGTTATCTAAAGCTTACTAAATCCCACATCAGGTCTCAGGGAGTTTAACTATAAAATAGAACACTGAAAAAGATCTGTACTAAAGAGGGGAACTTGTTAATCAAAAAAATATAGGCCAGTGTCTCTTCTACTAAGGTAGATATGGAAAATGCTTACTTCTTTTCCTTTACTTTAATATAAGGTTATAATTTTCAACACCCTTTGTCACTGTTTGCAATCACAGAACACAGAGTTATATCTTTAAAAGGGATCATATAGTAGACATCTGAACCAAAATATCATCAGAATGTTTATATTTTAGTGATGCAATACAGCTATATTCTCATTCATGTGGGAAACGTTTGATTGCCAGACTGTACCCAGAAAGGTTGTTAATAAAATATTTCAGCATTTTGTATATAGACAGCTTATGATCTTAGGTTGTGTATTCTGAAATAAATATACATTCTCACCTTTTTCCCTAGACACAATACAGAAGACACAAGCGGCCTTTGTTTCAAAAAATTAATACAAGGAGAAATCTACAGATTGATTTCTTTAATTTTATTGAATGGCATAGAAGAAACATGATTATGTTTTTCTGAAACATTAGTGATGAAGAGGGTACATTCAAGTGTATAAGTTAAACCTATCTTAGTCTTGATAACATTTTCAGAAAAGACTGACATATACATAGACCACTCTGAAAGTAATGCCTCCTATTATTTTCAAAGAAACTACAACAGATACAAAAAGCACAATAACACTATTTGACAGATTCTCAGCTACTATTTTTCAGCTGCTATTTTTATCTCAGTATTATTTTTCAACACAGTCACCACCATTAGCAAAGCATTTTCATAACAATAAACAAGAGACTACATGTCACATTCCTAAAAATCTGCATCAGCAGAGTTTACCACTGAATTGTTAGCACTACTGAAATGCACCATTCACCACCTCACTGTGCTCATATAAACTGTTTGTTCTCCATAAACATTCAGAAAGCACTGATGAATGTCAGTGGGTGCCTTTCCTCAATTCTTGGAGGAATTCCATGACACAGCTTTTCTTCATCTGAACTTCCATGTCAGACACCATTTTGTTAGACTGCCCCTCTGCTGTCATCCATCACACGGGAATCAGATACAGAATCACAGAATCACAGAATTGCCAGGGTTGGAAGGGACCTCAAGGATCATGAATCTCCAATCCCCCTGTCACATGCAGGGCCACCAACCTTCCCACCTAATGCTAGACCAGGCTGCCCAGGGCCCCATCCAGTCTGGCCTTGAACACCTCCAGGGACGGGGCATCCACAACCTCTCTGAGCAGCCTGTTCCAGTACCTCACCACTCTCTCTGTAAAGAATTTCCCCCTGACGTCCAACCTAAATCTCCCTTCCCTCAACTTAAAACCATTTCCCCTTGTCCTGCTGTTATCTACCCTTTCAAAGAGTTGATTCCCCTCCTGTTTGTAGGCTCCCTTTAGATACTGAAAGGCTGCAATGAGGTCACCCCGCAGCCTTCTTTTCTTCAGGCTGAACAAGCCCAGCTCCTTCAGCCTGTCCTCCTGGGGGAGGTGCTCCAGTCCCCTGATCATCTTAGTGGCCCTCCTCTGGACCCTCTCCAACAGTTCCCTGTCTTTCTTGTACTGGGGGCTCCACACTTGGACACAGTACTCCAAATGGGGCCATACAAGAGCAGAGTAGAGGGCAACAATCACCTCCCTGTCCCTGCTGGCCACCCCTCTTTTGATGGAGCCCAGGCTACCATTTGCCTTCCGAGCCGCAAGGGCACCCTGCTGGTTCATATTAAGTTTTTCATCTATCAAGACCCCCAGGTCCTTCTCCACAGGGCTGCTCTCAAGGATCGCTCCTTGGACAATACAATGGAATACAATACAATACAATACAATACAATACAATACAATGGAATAGTGTCAGGAAGTTTCACCCTCTATTGCTATATCACCAACAACTGCTTCTGACATCATGGGCCAACATAATAAAATAGGAGGCATTACTTTTGGAGAAGCCATCTTAGTATTCAGAAAGGGCTCAAAAAAGCATCAAGTGAAGCAATTTTGCAGCTTACAAGAAAGTGAAAAATACTTCAATTCCAAAAGAGGAAAAAAATAGAAATATTAACAATGACACATCAGAACAAAAGTTTAATTTTCTTGTTACTTTTTAAAAAATGATCACACCTCATTTCTTCAATAAACTTGTGCTTTTTCTGATGTAGTTATTGACAATACTTTTTTCAGCAGGGTGGAAAAAAGTGATGAGACTCATCTGAAATTTATAAAATTTTTTGAGATGTCCAGTGAGCTGCTGTGGATCTCTTTTTTACTATGAAAATTGCAATCTAGTGAGAAGTCATCTCCCTTAAAACTTTGAGATTCTCAAAGCATCAAAGGAGATGACTGAAAGCTAAATTCAAAAGGCAGACAGTTGACACAACTTATTTACATTATTTCTCTGCAATTCAGAATGCTATTCCAAGCCAATATTAGGTTCAATGGTGTACAATACACATTTCTTCCTTTATGAGAACTGTTGAGTCACAGCCTGAACCACTGATTGATCACCTGAGGCAAGGACTGGGTCAGCCGTGGGAGCACAGGTGAAGGCAACTCACCTGTGTGATGGGAAGGGGTGGAGCCTGGCTCCATTCCTCTGAGATGCCATTTAAGAGCTGACTACCAGTAGGCAGTGTTCCCTTTCTGGAGATTCCTCCTTTTTGCAGTTTTTTTCTGTGAGCCTTGGTCCTCAATCCTCAGATACAGGTGAGAGCTTCTTTTTTGGTTGTCTCTTTTCCACTGCAATAATCTTTCCAACACCTATGAAGTACCATCTTAACCACCACTGCTCTTTCAACTGTGTATTTGTTGACTGTACACTTTCATATGTCTATGTCCGCTTGGGGAAAAAAAATTAAAAAATCCAGGATCAGCTTCTACTCACAAGTGCTAGACAAACAAATTCTTTAAGCATTTGCTTAAATTCAGCAGAGGAATAATATCTGCAACATTAGTGAAAATCCCCATGTGTTTATATGATTTAAATGTTCACAGGTTCATGGAAGCTCTATTTAGGATTTGTTCTGCTGTAACAGCAAACGCTAACATGATTCTTACTTTCTTTACCATCTGCCTGCTTTTTATAGTAGAGAAGAGATTTGAAGGGCTAGAGTACTAGTCTATTTTTTCTTTTTAAAAACACCCTACCAGTTGACATGCAGAACAAAGTACTGCTGAATGCACTAGTCTTGCTTCAAGCTTGGAGTTAAAACAGAAAACTTGGCCTGGGTAGAAGTTCATACAGCAACAGTTCACTATTTCACACCTATATATATATATATATATTTAAAAAATCAAAAGAAATGTAAATACGTTAGTTGACTAAAATTCTGAGGAAAAAATGGTCTGACACCTGTATGATGGAGCTTCAATGAAAAATTGATATTATATACAATTGCAATAATCTTTTCCATAGAGGTTATTCGAAAAACTAACATGTGTACACACATACACAACCCAAAAAAAAAAAAAAAACCAAACATATTCCTGTTTCAGAAAGTAAAAATTTTTTCATAGAAAGAAAAAGAAGAAAGGAAAAAAAATTCTTTATATTTACAATACTTGCAAGCTTTCTTTTACTGTTAAGTTAAAGATTTTGTAGGAAAACCCTTTTTGAACAAAATCTTTTCATTTTCTACTACTCATCTTTTCCCACCTAGATTAATTTAGGAGCAAGCTGTTTAACACTCATATTGCTATGATGTACATAGAATCGGTGAATCATAGAATCCTTAGTGTAGGAATGGACCTCTGAAGGCGATCTAGTCCAGCCCCCCTGCAATGAACAGGGAAACCACAGCTAGATCAGGTTGCCCAGGGCCTTATCCAGCCTCTCCTGGAAAGTCTCCAGAGATGAGAGGCTTTTTCATAAAATAGACAAGTTCCAGTGAAGAACATTCTCATCATACTAGTTACTTCCACATACAAATTTTTGCATTTATCATGATATTTGTAGGGAAGTGGTATCTAAATAGAGAAAAAATAAGCAAACCATCCACCACCACATAACATATAAATGGCACTTTTAGAATTTCTATGACTTTAATATGCACTAAAACTCAGGCCGTGCTTCAGCTCCAGCAATTTACCTGCAGTTGGGGCTTGAGAGATTATATGTGGATGCTCAACTGTTTAAAGAGTTATTTTTTGTTGTCCACTACACGTGGAGAAAAAAATTACAGACTGATGTAGAATAGGATGATTTTTATGCAGCTTCTAATTTTTTTCTTCCTATCTTTTAGGCATGGTGAAAACTCAGAGATGCATTTTTTTCAGTACATTGCATTATCTTTCAGTCTTTTTTAAATTATCTCAAAAAATGTGAAAAATACTAAAAAATCAAAAGTTTTTGAGATGTACATATACTAAAATTTCTGTAATGCATCTAGGATCATCTGTTTCTAAGGACATATCGATTATATTGTGTTTTATATGGCATTATTTGAGGCAAAAAGATGGAACGTGTAGATCCGATCCATAAGTTGTCTAAGATTAATCTGCAATGGGGAATTATGAAACTCAGCAAGAAAAATTCCCCCACTGGTTTACTGAGAGTTTAGACATAGTTTCCCCCTAACATTGTCCCTGTATTGGTTGCAACATAATGGCAAGGTGGTAAACTTAACGTCTTCACTAAAATAGCAATACATAGCAGAATCTTGATCACTTATTTTGCAAATTCTCTGCCTTGTAGCATAGGAATCCATGAGAAAAGGTGCTATGCTAGACCTTGTTCTCAACAACCAGAAAGGGCTGATGAATGACGTGAAGCTCAAGAGCAGCCTTGGCTGTAGTGATCACAAAATGCTGGAGTTCAAAATCCTTACAGTGTCAAAGAGGTTATGCAGCATGCTTGTTACTCTAGACTTCAGGAGAGCAGACACTGACCTCTTCAGGGAACTGCTTGGCAGGGTGATAAAGCAATGAAGTCCTAGAGAGAAGATGGGCCCAAGAAAACCAGTCAGTATTCAAGGACCATCTCCTCCCAGCTCAGTAGCAGTGCATCTCAATAAAAATGAAGGTGGGCAGGAGTGCCAGTAGGCCTCTGTGGGTCAACAAGGAGCTCCTGGACTTAATTAAGCTCAAAAAGAAAGTCTATAGGAAGTGAAAGCAGGAACAGGTTTCCTGGGAGGACTACAGAGAAGTTGTCCAAGCACCCAGAGACCAATTTAGTTAAGCTAAAACCCAGGTAGAATTAAATCTAGCCAGGGACAGAATGGGAAACAAGAAATTCTACAGGTATATCATGATAAAAAGGTCAGGGAAGACATGAGCCCTCTCTGAAAGGAAATTGAAGACATGGTCATGAAGGAAATGGAAAAGCTAAGGTGCTCAATGACTCCTTTGGAAAATAAAGACAAGATTGTTGGTTACCACCAGTCTAGCTTCACAGCTTCAACATAGTTAATGGCAAGTCATGCCTGATAAAACTGGTGGCCTTTTATAAAGGAGTTGCAGTGTCAGTGGATAAAGAGCAACTGATCTCATCTACCTGGACTTGTGCGGAGTCATTGACCTACATGACAGTTGGTCACCAAGCTGGAGAAAAATGGACTTGATGAATGGACCACTTGCTGGATAAGGAATTAGGTGGATGGTCACAATCAGAGAGTGGTGATCTGTGACTCAGTGTCCAGGTGAAGATCAGTGATGAGTGGCATTCCTCAGGGATCAGTGTTGGGACTGGTGTTATTAAATATCTTTGTAGGTGACATGGACAGTGGGATTGAGTATCCTCAGCAAGTTTGCAGATGACACCAAGCTGAGTGGTGCAATTGGCATGCTAGAGGGAAGGGATGCTATTCAGAGGGACCCAGACAGGCTTGAGAGCTGGGACCATGCCACCCTTATGAAGTTCCACAAGACCAAGTGCAAGGTCCTGCATCTGGACTGGGGCAATCCCAAGTGCATATGCAGATTGAGTGAAGAAGGGCTTGAAAACAGCCCTGAAGAGAAGGATTTGGGAGGGTCAGTTGATGAAAGATTCAACGTGAGCCATCAGTATGCACTTGCTGCCTGGAAGGCAACTGTATTTTGGGTTGCACCTAGAGAAGTGTGACCAGCAGGTTGAGGGAACTGATTTTATCCCTCTTCTCTGCTCTCTTAAGACCTGACCTGGAGTAGTGCATCCAGTTCTGGAGTCCCCAGCAGAAGAAGGACATAGATCTGTTGGAGAGGGTCCAGAGTAGGGTGATGAAGGTGATCAGAGAGCTGGAGAACCTCCCCTATGAAAATAGGCTGAGAGAGCTGGGGCTCTTCAACCTGGAGAAAAGACTCCAAGGAGACTTTACAGTGGCCTTCCAGTACATAGAGGGGGCCTAAAGGAAAGATGGGGAGGGACTTTTTCTAAGGGCAGATAGCAACAATGTAAGGCAGGTAGGTAAATGGTTTTAAACTGGAAGGGGGTAGTTTTAGACTATTAGGAAGAAATTCTTTACTGAGAGAGTGATGAGACACTGGAAGAGATTGCCCAGTGAGACTGTGAATGGAAGCATTCAAGGTCAGGCTGGATAGGATTTTGAGCAACCTGGTCTAGAGATAGGAGTTGCTGCCTATGGCAGAGGTGTTGGAAATTGATCTTAAAGGTCCCTTCCAACTCAGACCATTCTATGATTCTTTTGTTTATTAAACATCAATTAAGAAGTCATTTGTCCTCCCTCTGGATTAAAATGTTTGCAATCTTTTGAGTCAGCTTCACTGAAATATTGCAGATTGGAAGGGATAAGAGTTGCTGTGAAATCATTCTTGCAGTTGGCTTGGATCACTGATAAGCTGAAGTCATTGGGGAAAAAAGTAGATTTTTTTGTTGTTTTTGTGGTTTTGTTTCTAAAAGCAGTGACTTTAATAAACTGTTTCTGATTAATAACTGACATAAGAATAGAAATAGGCTAATTAGTATCAAGGCATTCTGAGATGTAAAAGTATTGCTGCAGGAGTGAATGTGAACTCTATGAAAGATAGACATGTACGCTTGGGATAAGCACAACACACTGGATGAGCTCCAGCAGGTAAGAAAACAGAGTAGGAGAGGAAAGTAATTTTATGTCAAAATCAAAGGAGTGCTTGAAATGTTAGAGGAAATTACTACACAAGTTTAGAAGGAAGATTTGCTCCTTCAAGCAAAATGTACTCTGACTATTGGATGGGGCCAGTGAAAAGATCACTGCAAGTCCTAACAAAGAACATGAGTTAAAATATTAAGAGGATATTGCCAAAGAGATTAGGAAAGCTGGTTATGGCGTACCAATCACACTGAACTTTGGCATATGAGAGAGGCTGACAATATGGGGTTTCAGGGACCAAGAGAATGTTTCACAAGATGCGAGGGCTGGAAACAGTCTAATTTCTCTTGTGTAACCATAGAATGAGTTCTATTTTATCAAGAAATTTCAGGTTTGGACCAAAGCATTACAGCAGCTTTTTGTAAAATGTATAGTGGTATGAATTTCATTCTCCTGTTGATTTTTGACAAATAGAATTAATATGTTAAAGGTGTCTCTGTTTCATAACTCACTTCTTCAGTTGTTATATCCTGAAAAGAATTTTTTAAAAATGTTAACTACATGTGTTAAATGAAAGTAACTCCTTTCTACCTTGAGATTTGGAGTTTTGAAAGACCTTGGGATTCATACCTTTCAGTTTCCCTTGAAAGTAATCGTGGCAATAGAATTGATTTCAAGGAGAATGTAGCCAGCTTAACCAAGAGCAAATCCTCAAATCCCTTTCTATGAACATCTAAACCGAAGAGATTAAGTTACAGAAAGCATTTGTTAGGTTCTTTTTCAGCTTTCTTCTGTTGGTGCTATGTCCTAGTGAAATAAACAAGCATTTTTTTCAAGGCTTTGAATTTTCAACAGAAAAAATAATCTTATTTTCTGTTAATCACATACTCCAAAATCATCTCTCCCATGATTGTAAGGGACATGATCTTGTGTGTGTATGGTAATACGCACAGACATAGTGGAAATGAAGATGTTAACCAACCACTCAAATGAACTGTTGTTTTTAAAGGAATTGTGGATAATGAATTGAGAGGGGAAAAAAAAAAAGGAGGGAAGGAAGGGAAAGAAAGACAGAAGAGAAGATTTTGCTGTGAATTTATTTCTTTTGCACAAAACATGAAGTCAAATACCACCTGGACTAATTACTTCATTTAATGATCACAGAATTAAATGGCTTAGTGATCATAGGTAACTTAAATTACTTTTGAAACCTGAAGATGCCTCACAGATCTTATTATAACAGGTTATAATTCAGGTGAGAAATACAGAACGAAAAAGTCTCAGGATCGTTTGGGAGCCTAGTGAACTGTGAAAAGAACAGCTGAACCATGGTTGGTCCTTGCCCTCAGGGTCAAAGAATGGGCACTAGGTTTTACTCAATGATATAGGTTACATTTCCTTCCAGACTTGTAAACATCCCTTTGATTTGGAATTACCATGAATTGCCCGAGACACTAAAAATTCTCATTTGGGATATTTTAAAGTAAAGGGGATCTATAGGTCTCCTGTTAAGATGTGTTATGCTTTATGAGTGAAAAGGTTGAAGATTGCACCTACATTTAGCTCCTTCTGTCTCTCCAAACAATTATCCTATGAAGTTGCTTAGCACTTGTTTGAACATTATTTATATTAAATTATCTTTTTTGATTACGAGAACAAAATACTGTAATGCAGGTACAGAATAAGTTTTTCCCTTCAGCCACGTTTTTTTTCTTTGTCTCAAATAACATGTTCTGTTTTGGCAGTGGCGTCATAGCTAGATTTACTACTTTCTGTGCCTTCTGATATCTGTCCTTAAACTTTATTTTTGTTTATATTTATAATTTACATTTGTTTTCTTTTTTATAATATACATGTTCAGAACTAAAAAAGATACTCTGAAGGAAAGCCTCTGAAATCTTATGGAGTAACACTAGAATATAGGAGGCTTTTATGTCCTGAGGAAACAGAAGACAAATCTGCATTCTTCCTTTCCTTCAAAGAATCAAACTACATTGATACTCAGACATTATCGGACCTATTTGGCTAGGTTTTTTTTTAGTTAAACAAAGTATGTACATTCTAGTTGCATCAAAATGGAAATTGATTTTATTGTAACTTCTACATTTCTGATAAATTAAGTGATATGTACGTTTACTGTAGAGGTTTCTATAGTTCAGACATCCATACTTTTTCATTTCTTGGAAATAAGAAGCAAATCTTCTTTTTCTGTACCACTTTTTTGGTTATCCTGGTGAGAATTAATTAAAGAAAGGTTTGTATTTTTGTTTCTTCTGCAAACAAGACAGAAAATAGGACTAAGAGGAGGAACACAAATTAAAAAGGAATATTGACATGAACAGTTAAATTTTCTCCCCATTATTTCTGCAACTAAGGAAATAAGAGAAAAGAGATTTAAAATTAGAAATGACAACAAGCTATGCTACATTTTCTACCTATTTAATTGAGTGTATTTGTCTCCAGTAGCTCTTCAGTTCTACAGAAAACAGGGAATGATAGAAGAAGCAGTATAAATAATAATTTGTCAGAAAATCTAGTTTGCCACATATCAGATCATGCTGGATAATTATCTCAGAGCAATCAATAAAGACTTTTTGGAGAAACTTTCATTCTCCCCCACTTTAATTCTCTGAAGTTCTAAGATAGGAAGTTGCTAAACGTTTGTACTGTATTATTCAAATGAAGTGCAATTCCATGCAGTAGATCCTCCTGAAAGCTATGTTAAGATATATGAAGGAGAGGGGGATGATATTGAATAACCAACATGGCTTCACCAAAAAGTTTTGGTTTCAGTCTCACAATGCAAATTTTAAAATGTTTTTCATTTCAGTTGCAACTATAGTAAAATTCCAGAAAATTCAGTGCTAAATTTTTCATGCTTGTTTTTTCCAATTTATGAAGTGTTTACAAATAATAGCCATAAGAGCCAAAGTTTATTTTTCACGTCTTTGTTTGCATACAAAAAAAAACAAGCAAAACCTGTATAAACGGGATAAATTACTTAATGCTAAAGTGTTTTAAAGAATAATATCGATTAGTCTATAATAGTAATCATCACTTCTTCATTGTCCTATGTAGCATCATTAGAACCAATGTGACATTCCTTTATAAATCATATTATGTTAGAGAAAAAATTATCTGAACTTTTCTCATTTGCCCTGGTACTCAGCTAAAGTTATGGAGTAAATTAAATATTTCTTTATCTTTTTCCCTGCTAAGTGCCAAAAGAACGTTTTAAACTTTTTGAACTCTTATGAATACTTTCATAACCTTTACACAACTCACTTCAGATATGGTAAAAAAAACTTACAGCAGTGTTAGGTGTGACTTGCCAAGTTTGAGGTCAGTATTCATTTACTTGCAATCACTGTTCCAAAATAAAATGTAATTAAGCAGAGTTATATCAGTCTATGAAGTATTTTGATCTACCTTTGTGTGTAATGTGTTATACCTGCACTTTGAACATTTTGAAAGACAGCTGTGACAATATGAAATGTATTTGGTATTTCTAGATCTTTTCTTTTGTGAAAACACTTTTCTACTCCATCTGAGATCATAATTTCTATATTTCACATGCACTATTTCACCTGCTATATCATGTAATCACATGGTAGAATTCCTGAAAACTCCTTGCCCTCCTTATTAAAGCCCAGAATACCTTCCAGCCATCATTTTGTTAAGTGTTCTCTGCCTGTGGAGTATTGGTGACATAATTCAAATCTGCATGCAAGACCCTCACTTTAGGCCAATTACATTCTAATTGCATGACACTGTGGTTTCTTGGGAAAGGAGAAGTAAAACACTCCATGTTATGAATGTTAATAGTTTTTGAGAAGCATTGGGGGGAGAGGTAAGATGCAGAAGATATCAGCAGTACACACTAAAATTGCGGGGATAATTTCTTTAAATAAAATACGACAGTGTAAAATCCACAGAATCCATGCATAATGAATGGAAAGCTATGAACACTGGTTAGCATAATGACTATGTGGTAAGGTTGTTCTTTTTTTTTTTTAAGTGTTTTATTTCTCTTTAGCAATATTTAAGCTTGGAAAACTGTACTGAAATGGAATATATATTTATATACATAATATTTTCACCTTCTTTTAAACAATTTTATAAAAGAAAGTAATTTTGTAGTCATCAAGGAAATTCTGGGAAGAAAAACTATGAAGGTAGTGAGACAGATGGCAAATAAAAGTCCTAATACTGGAAGATGAAATAAAGATAAATTACAAAGAAGGTGATAATTGTTAACAATAAAGGTCATAAGTGTAATATATCTTTCAAGCAGTTTACTTAACATGATAGACTGCTCATCATCTGAAGTGTTTATCAAACTAAGGAATTAATAATTATATGTATAGAATTATCTTTGATCTACAGTTTCTATAAACCGAAATAGAACCCCTTTGCAAAGAGTGTTGGTGGAAAAAGTTCCATAACTTCAAAAACTTATTCCTAAATATTAACAATCTTTACCTTTGCTATAGACACTAAATACACAAATGTAACAATGTATAGAAACAATAGAGGGAATAGAAGAAAAAAAATCCAACGTTTTTAAAAGAAATCACAGTTTATGTACATCTATCCCTATGATAATGTCTTCTACTCCTTGTGCTTCATATGAGTTGCTTCTTTGAATGATGAAAGAGAGAAATCTTTATCCTTTGTTATTATGAAGTCAGTCATATTATTTCAAAATTCTTAGTTTAAAAAATTTCTTTAATGCTGTAAAAAAAAAAAAAAAAAGCTGTGAATATAAATAAGAAAATGTTTGTAACTAAT
Organism: Chrysolophus pictus; assembly: GCA_037305975.1. Classification (NCBI taxonomy): domain Eukaryota; kingdom Metazoa; phylum Chordata; class Aves; order Galliformes; family Phasianidae; genus Chrysolophus; species Chrysolophus pictus. The sequence continues at coordinate 36,677,874 of CM074578.1, forward strand.
ATTCTAGAAGATAAAGACAGTGTTTTCTGTGTCTTTACTATTCGCTTACTTCAAGATGTTTTGAAGTGGGTGAATTAAACTTATTATATTAAGTCCAAAATTTAAAATTTACAGGATTAACACTTACTGAGTGAGGTGGGTGTTTTTGTTTTGTTTTTGAGGAAAGCATAAGATACTGTTTAGAAACAGTAAAGGTGGGTATAAAGAATATACTTAACTTAAACAGGGGACAGTGAAAGAACAACTGATGTCATCTACCTGGACTTCTGCAAGGCCTTTGATATGGTCCCATATCACATCCAGTTGTATTTGGCCTCGTTTTGTGACCAATTGGGGTGGATAGTCTCATGCACCTGGAGAGAGGGGAGGAGAAAAAGGTAAAAGGTAGAGAGATAGACTTGAAAACAAAACAGAAGCAACGAGCTAAGGGAGAAAACTAATTTACTAAATATGATAGCAGAATGTGAGATAACACAATATAATACAATATAATTAGAATTGAAGATAAGTCAAATAAAATGAAGGGGAGAGGGTACAAAACCAAACACCTTACTCATGACTTACAAGCTGTTTTATCTTTCCCTTTAAATGGAAAACTGAGATGGAACATTGAAAGTCTTCTTGAAGATGTTGTTCTCTTCTAAGAACAAGGTACCTCGGACTATTGGCAATCCATGGAACTGGACCATTAACTCTTCAACTGCCAGTGCGCTACATGATGTTATGATGAGGAATACCAATAACAAAAAGTCATAAAACTATGACACATTCTTATCTCTAAATGGGAAAGATGTGTATTTGAAGGGTGAACTTATCCAGTGAAGAAAGTATAGCTTGAATGATTGCAGCGAGAGGGTTGTGGTCAAAGGTTTAAAGTACCTCCAGGTAGAGGCCCCAAGGGTCCATTTAGGAACCTGTGCTCTTCAACATATTTGACAATGAGCTGTATGGTGGGATTGAACATACCCTCAGGAAGTTTGTTGAACATACCCTCAGGAAGTTTGTTGAACATACCCTCAGGAAGTTTGTTGATTACAACAAGCTGACTGATGCAGTTGATACAACAGAAGGAAGGGATACCATTCAGAAGGACCTGGACATGCTTGAAAAGTGGACCCACACTAATGTAATGAGATTCAAAAAGGCCACATGCAAAATAGCAGTGCCAGATATGTGGACGGATTTGAGAGCAGCTTTGTGGAGAAGGACTTGCAGATTCTGCTGAATGAGAAAAACTGTATTTGAGCTAGAAGCGTGCCCTGACATCCCTCTCTTTTGAAGAAATGTCAAGAGAGCTGGGCTTGTTCAGCCTGGAGAAGAGAAGGCTTCAGGGAGACTTCATTTTGGCCCTCCAGTAGCTGAGAGAGTTTATAAACAGGAGGAAGACCAACTTTTCATGCAGTCTAATAGTGATAGGACAAGGGAAAATGCTTTTAAAGTAGAAGAAGTGAGATTTAGGAAGAATTAGAAGTTAGGAAGAATTTTTTTTCTCAGAGGGTGATGAGGCACCATCACCATGCTCGGAGAGATGCCCCATCTCTGGAGGTGTTCAAGGCCAGGTTGGATGGGGCCCTAGGCAGCCTGATCAAGTGTGTGGTAACCCTCCAGGGGATTGGAACTGGATGATGTTTAAAATCCCTTTCAACTTAAGCCATGCTGTGATTCTCACGAGGACTGTGCTAAGAGGGAAGACACCTCCCTTGACCTGCTGGAAATTGTCTTTCTTATGTAGTCTAGGATGCCATTTGTATTCGTTGCTGCTTATATTCAGCTTGTGACCACGATGGCCTCAAGGTGCTCTCTGAAGAGTCTGATCCCAAGCATGGCGTTATTTTTCCTTAGGGACAGGACTTTACATTCTCAGCTTCCTGAGACTCCTTTTAGATAATTTTTCCAGTCTCTGCAAACCTACACCAGACAGTTGGGCTGATCTGGTGAAAACAGACAGCAGCTAATTATTTTAAAATATTTGGTGCTTAATTAACAAGCATAGACATAAATAATTGGCTAATAGTTGCATGTGGGTATAATCACATGATCAGAAGCTAGGTCTATGCAACAACTGAATAGATGTGCTTACTGATTATATCTAACTTTTTAAAAAATTCTCTATTGTAAAATATTGATGATATGTGTTTAGCAGTAAAATAAATATCTAATCTAATATCACTTAAAAATATGTACTGCACAGGTACACACCATATATTGTGAGAAAATAAGTGACATACTTTTTTCATAGCATATTAAGAACAGATCAAGGAAAGATTTTGATGGCTTAATTATTTGAGAGAGACTTTTCCTTACCATTTGTTGTCTAAAAAGTGCATTTCTATTTTAAGTTCATCATGTAGACCTCCTACTTCTTGTCAAATTAAAAATTGATCATCTTTACAGAATAGTTCATTCTTTCCTGGAGAGCACTCTTAACTGAATGAAAGTAATGGAGACAAAAGAAATCTGCATTAGATATACAAATGAAGTTTACAGATACTAGTAATATTACATGTACCCATATTAAGCTTATTGGTTATAATTTCATTTTTAATCATGTTTCAGAGATAAGAGTTTCAAAAGCAAAATTCTGCATGTATAATCTGTATTTGTTCAGAATGGAATGAAGTTCAACATTCTTATGATTAAAATTATGAACTCTGCACATTAAATTTTCCCTTTTTTATCACTGGATGCTCTATAATCCATCAGTTTCTGGTAAAACTTTAGCTTCTCTTGACTGTGGACAAAAATATTGGTTTCATTGGAATATGTACTGTTATTCTTAAGGTTTTAATTACAATATCAATCGCTTTTAAAAAATATATTTATTTTACATATTTTTAATGGATGCTTGAAAGTACTTGCTGCATGAGTTGAGGAAAGGTAATATAAATATCAAAAGGGGAACTTAAAGGAGAATGAAAATTGCTTTCAAGATCCTGGGGCATCCTTGTTTGCTACTTGATAATTACTAAAGGTACTTTTAAAATGAGTACTAGAATGACTGAAATCTTGCAAGTAGGGAGAAAAAAATTAAACACACGAACAAACCAAAAAAAAACTCCAAAGGGGATAGATAGAGGCTAAATAATTGATTTAATTAATTAAGGAAATAGGTTATTTAGTTTAATTAATTATTCATTCCTAAGTATGTAAGTTCCTCCATTTTAAAATGGATGCTTTACTTGCGATTTTTTTGGTCTTTAGAAATATTACGCATCATACTCCTAATATGCTCGCTATATAAAAATGTACATAAAGAATGATAAGCCATGCCACCAAACGGAAAGATTCAAAACTAATTCATAAAATCTTGTTTTCTGCAGTATATTTTATTGCTGGATTTTAAGACTTCACTAGTTTTTCTAAGAATATTCAGAGATAATTCAGTTAATCAAATATTAGCATCTAGAGTCATCATAGGTGCTTGCAAGATAAGCACAAAGTCCTTAAGCTTTTATTATTAATATAAATACATACCTTCTGAAATGCTAGTCTGTGATAAATGAATGTTATAACATATAGAACATATTTTTTGTTGAGTGTGTTTTCCTACTGATCTGGTTGGTAAGTGAAAGTAGTCATAAAGTTAGATAAATCACTGTTGAATGAAACAGAAAATTTATAAATTGGGAAATACTGAGTAGAAAAATAAGAATGTGCTGAGATGTCAAAATATCCACCAATATTAGAGGTGCAGAGTAGATTATCAGGACAGAGTACTACAGTGAGCATCATTAAAAGCTGAATATCCAATATTGTATGACCCTCGAGGACCCACTACTGTCCACATCTTCAAAAATGAGGTGCTGCAGTGTCATTCTGAAGTAACATTTACTGAGGTTTTATTAAAACTCAATTTATCTGAACATTTTCAAATTCAATTTTCGCATAGTTTCAAATGCGTAGTTATTTTTTCCACCGATTTTTAGCATCAATCCTTATGCCTCCCTAAAATCCATACTCTGAAATAAATTGTTTTTATTTTTAACTGACATATAATAGAGGCAAAACTTCTTCTACAGATTGCTTGTCACTTAAAATAGATTGTTGATACTGTCTCATCAAGTGATAATGCAGGATGTAATTAGTCCTTTTTAAAGGCATAAAATTTTGAAATACAAAAATTATACACATTAGGCATGCCTCTGAAAAAATATGATGTATCAATGCATGCAAATTACTGTGTCATTGTAAATATTTTCTTAGGAAGCAGAACATCCTATTAATACAAAACCCATCAAAAAATACTGAGAAACTTCCACAGGGTCAATTTTTCAGTTGTATGAAATTATCAGGTAAAATTTGGAAATTATAGGTGAACAGTGTCCACAACTCATTCAGCTTTCTGAAATCTCGTTTCTTGTCTTCTGCTTTCCCAGCAATCAAGGGTTTCATTCAAGCTATTAACTGCATCAGAAGTTTATAAACTCATTATAGAAAAATGTATATTGTAATATCCATAAGAAATTAAGTCTTTATAGTATTCTGTAGTTCATATCTTACAGCTGTATATTCATTTAATATATTAATAAATAATAATCATATGTATATGTATGTACTTTAATACATATGCATGTACATATGTAAGTTTTTCTCCAATATCCTCTAATGTTCAAGCACTGGAATCTATCTCTGACTGCCTTTTGCAGCTGACACCTTCCCATAAAAAGAGAAATGCACTGTAAAGTGAGCTGGTCCTTAAAGGACAGCTAAAGTGAATGACAAACAGGGCCCTTCAACTTGCACATCTTAAGATTCTGACAGCATGACCTCTATTTATGTCACTTCATAATTTTTGTACTATGGTTGTCAGAAAAATAGCAGAAAAACACTGTCATGGTAATCTCTGGGTCCTGGTTCTGTAATCAGATCTTTATCATCCTCTCACTGTGAAGTCCCAGAGATGACTTTTTAGGTCTAGACAAAATTCATGTATTTGGAGAAATCCAGAAGTCAATTATCTAGATCAAGCTATGGATTCTGCATACTGTCTATTGAAGTGGGAAGGTTCCACTAATCTTTAATTCATTTCAACAGCTTTAGAATATGGTGAATCTCCACGTACAACTAGCTTGGATATGCAGAACTGATGTTAGTCTTGGCTATGACACTTTCAAAAGTTAAGTAGCCTAAGTCCCATCATACAAGATTTCTTGAGATAAATCACAGATTGGATGTTTGTGATTGAACTTATAGCTGAATGCAAATCTCCTTTGTTCAACTGACTGGACAGTCCTTTCAATTGCAAGGTAATATCTATGAATTGCCAGAAGAAAAAAAAAAGAAGTTACACATGATCTACTATTATTGCTGAAATATGGATAGAGATTACTTAACATTCTCAAAATTTAGAAACTTGTGGTGCTAATGCATGATAAACTGAATGTGTTGCAGTTTGTTGAGTCACTTGTTTTGTTTTTTTTTTTTCTCCCACGTAGTTTACTAATGTTATAGGCAGAGCAGAAAATGCATCAATGATGAAAAAGATTCCCCAAATCTGAAAATGACACATTTTTAATTGAAGATTGTTTTTAAGATGATAAAAAATTATCCATTGTTTTGTAATTACTGGGACTTCTTTAGAATAAAGAAGCCTTGAACCTTAAGATTTCAATCCAGTTTCTGATTTGCAGCTATATAATATGTTACGAACACATCATTTCTTGTATTGGCCTATGTATAAAATATATAAATACCCTTTTAGTCTCGAAGACCTAAAAGCATTCTCTCCTTTTCGCTGCATTCACTGAAGAAGGAGTCACACGATGTGTCCCTGCGAATTTGCCACATTCCGGTTCCAAACCAAGAATCCTTTAGCTGAAGCCAAAGTTTTTATCCTCTGCTTTGCACTTGTTCACAAGGTCAAAAACTTTTCTTAAAAGAATAAATTACAAAACCCTGCATTGCACATGAAGAATGCTTTGGAGATTAGGTTGGTTAAGATCATATATAACAAAGCTATGCTATGAACTTACCTAAGAGGCTATACTGTAAGCCGTGCTGCGCAGGGAAACCTGAGAAAGCTGTAATTATATTATTTAATTATTTATAATGGCAGCTGTTAAAAAGAGTACATTCAATATGTTAAATTATGCTTGCATTAAGTATAACTTCATTCCTGCGTATGCTGTGAGATATCTCTTGTACTTGCCAGCATACTATTTCAGAAGACTTTACAAGAAGAATCCCTGGTGACTTTCTGCATCTGATCTCATGTCACTCAAGCACCTTACTCTTTTCTACTGAAACTTAGAAATAAATAGCTGTGGGAAAAAGAAAAAAAAAAAAGAAAAATTACTTAAAAAATAAACATATTGTAAAAATTGTAGGAAGTACTTTGCTTTTAGCTAGAGCGCGTGTACAGTACATCTCTTTCACATACTATTAGATGATTCTTTCCAGGCAATGACTGTATGTTTTACTTTCTGAGGGATCAAGACATACAGTCTCTGAACTTATATTTTGGGATGATTATAAATGCCAGTCTTACTTAGAAACGCTATACAACATGCCATCAGTATACAGCTTTTCTAGACTTTTTGATTCTTTATATACAGAATTCAGAGGATCTGGCTTTACTAGCAACAGCAGTGAGCCACGTGATGAATACTTACACATTCAGCCCCTCTGGAGTCACCAGTGTTCATCTGCATTAAAAACCCTTTAACAGGGCTTAGCATGTCATTTTTCAAACTTGGTCTCTGAGCAATCATACTTGTTAAGGAGAGGTGATTTTTCCCCACTCCAGAATTCTCCTTATGCTTGAGAAACACTTATGTATTTAAGTGTGATTCAGTTAGGAATGGCATACTTGTAGGTCAAAGTACAGATTGAAGGGGTTAAAGTATGCATAAATCAGAATGAAATACATAGCTTCGTAGAAGGTTCAGTTGGATAAAACAGCCTACATACCCATTTGTTAACAGCATGTCTCTCTCAGAAGAACAGAGTTGAGTACACAGGCTTCATAGACAGAACAAGTGTTGTCCATTGATGTACATAATAAATCATCAGTTTAGAGAATTTGTCAATAACATGTTGCCCTAAATATCCATATGTCTGCAATATTAGGTTCAAGATATTGCAACTAAATGAGATTTCAACCAACACAGAATGAAAAAAAAACAAAAAGGAACTCAGGTTAAAGTGACAGCATATGAGTTTGTAAAATCCAGAAGTTAACTCCCTTGTTTTTTTAGAAGCTGTTTGGCAAACTAAAGGTCATTTATGAGAACAATATGATGCAGCTCAACCAGATGGGTGGCAGGACTGAACACTAAATTCAATCATGAAGGAGGGCAAACTGAACTGGATGTTTCAACTCCACTTCTGCAAAGTGGCTATGAATTTTTTTTTCCCCATTTATATTTAATATTTCTTTCCATATAGGCTGTGTTCATCTTGGCTGGTTTTAACAAGTGCTTGTACACTGTCCATACTGTCTTTGGTGGAAAAGCAATGCAAAGGAAACTATCAATGATCACTCAAGAAAAGTAATGAATAGAACAGCATGACAAATACATCATTTCTGAGGACATATATTCTAGACAGAAGGAGACTTCAGACATACTTAATACCCAAGACAAAATCAAGATTTATTCAGAAGTAAGTAATTTTAGCTACCTTATTGCTGTTTTAATCTATAAAGGCCACTAATCTTATTATAAATTGTCCTAAATTCAAATCAATTTACTATCTGGTAATTTCCACCAAGTTATATGCTGCAACATGTGAATAGGTAAATAGGAAATAGGATAGCATAATTCAATTTATCTCTTATAAATCTAAAAGATATAAAACGTGATGATGAGTGGATTGTAACTTGCACTTGAAGTGAAAAAACTAAAGGATAACTGGTTATTACAGGAAGAAAATCAAAGAGAGATTGTTAAAAATTGAGATTTAAAAAAAATACTTCAAGAAAATAGAATGCAAAGAGGAAACATCAAGTTTTTCAGTTCAATCCTAGTAGAAATTATTTCCATAGACCAAATAGTCTTTTTGAAACTATGTTGAACAAATTATTTACAGTGGTATATCACTGCTAGTTTCACACAAGGCTTATTTTGTGTAATGTAATGTGGAGAAAATCGGAGAATGCTTAGGAGTCTAAATTTCCCAGTCTGATTTTCAGAGATGCAAAAAAACCCACATCTATTTTTGTCTATTGTCATTGGGAAGTACAGTTAAACATCATGTTCATATGCTTGATAACCTCTTAACAAAACTAACACATTGGTCAAGAATCACAGTCTAAAACATTAAAAAATTGGGGTATAAGGTAAATATTCTCAACTAAGAAGAGTTGCTCCTTTAGTAATGTTTAGGGCTGGAGATTAGATTTTTTTTTCTGCTTTTTTGTATAATATATATAACATATATATAAAATATTTATTTGTATTCAAATGTAAAGCCAATTATAGAAAAATGAAAAGGAGTAGAAAGAAAGAAACTTCTATTTAGTGAATAAAATCATGTAACTATTACAAAAAATATCAGATGATAGGTAGAAGATCACTGGAGCAGAACAGAACAGTCTTTGTTGTTTTTTTGTTTTTTTGTTTTTTTTTTTTTTAATTGTTAATGGACAATTTACCACCTAGGCTGGCTGAGATTAATCTCTTATTATCTAATATTCCTGATTTCCCTGCTGTTTGTTATTTTCATGCAATTATGTAAAATTTAATTTGAAATACAAAGCATTAAAAAGAGGTAAATAAATTACAACAAGAGAAAATTCAAATGAGCAAGTTAAATGTCAAAAAACTACAAGGTACTTCCGACCTATCCCTCCTGATACCACAGAGCAGGAGTGGAGGCAGAAAACAATAAACTATTCAAAGATTTCTGCTTTCCTCATACAGCAATAATTCACCTATGGAACTCATTGATACAAGACAACATTAAAACAACAACAAAAAAACCCAATGTGGAAACTAAATTAGTTTAGACACTTATATGGAAAACACATAACCAGAATTTGAAAATATACTTGGAAGAAAAATAATCAATCTACAGGGAATAAGCCAATCATACATTAAAATTTGGGAGAAGCTCACTATTTCAAAAATCATTCTGTAACAGAATGTTATTTTTTACACCAATGAAAAGGAGATAAAAAATGAATATGAAAAAATGTTTCTAGCACAAAAAATAACTATGGTCTAATGTGACAATAAGATTGAAATGGAGACTACAAATTTTGCATTTCCTTTAAGCTCCTACATTTTATCCTTCAATCTTACACCTACATTTACTTATTCTAGACAGTTTGGATTTTTTTTTTGACAAGGACAATGCAGACTAAAAGCATCATGCTATAGTTTTCATTTTTAAGGTACATGCACTCCATCCCTGTCATTTTGAGGCAGTTTTGCTTTCCAGCAGAGTGCTGCAGGTTTTAGTCACAAGTCAACTTTTATACTCAGTATGAAAGCAAAATAAATATACCACAAGTGTGAACACTTTTCTGAGAGAACAAGAGGATTCCTACTTGTCATAGCTAATGATGCTGATCAAAGCCAACCAGGTGCTCACACTGGACCTGAGCTTTGATCTTTTACTACATTTTTCAATATCAGAGCTGTGAGTGAGTTGCCCTATTGGCTTCTGATTACATTAGTGGCATATGGCAGGAAAAAGGAGCAGAAGATAAGAAGGAGTGAGAAGGAGATGGGAATGTCTAGCTATGTAGCATGTGTAAAACTAAAAACCCCCAGGCAACTGAAGTTAGCTCATATTCAAAGCTTTTCACACACTGTATGTGTTAATGTTAATGAAATACTTGGTAGGCCACTCATGAAGGCTGGTCTCAAAAGGCAACGACATGATTCCTTACTCACCTTTACTCATAAGTATAGACTGAGTAGTATCAAAGGGATTTTGTGCACGTGCATATATGTGCTCTTTTGAAACTTATGAATTTTGTGACTCCACAGAAATAGATATTAATGTGATATTTTTCATTTCATCCATTGCTGGAGTTCGTGACAGCCCCAACTGCAAACTACAACACAGTCTGACTAAAAGTGCTGTTTACCTCATTAACACTAGTTTCTTGTTTGTTCTAAAGATGGAATATGTGATAGTGTTGATAGCTAAAGGCATTTTGGAAAGACTTGCTCCCATCAAGTCTCACTCACACATATGTGAATCTTTCTGAAAACAGTTTTCTTTTGTCAGCAGCTGAATAATTTTAAGTACAGCAGCAGCAACTTTAAACATACAAATATCATTTCTTAGCATATCAAGATTCTCTTGCTGCTGTACATATTTCAGATGCTTTACAAATGCTGTGCAGCCAGAAAGAGTAAACATAGCAGGTGACATTATTATATGGGCCAGAAGCAGAGAGATTTATTTAATTCACATCCTAGGAAAAAGCAAAGAAAGAGCTCTGAAAACATGTTTGTAAGGCTCTTCTTCATGAGTTCAGAGAGAATGGAGAACACCTGTGCTATATTTTTCTTTCCAGAAAAGTGGAATCTTTCCTCAGCAGTGTCACAAAGCAAGAATTCAAGGCTGTGCATTTCATAAAAGAGTCTCAGCCTTCAAAATACCTATACTTTTCAACATGGGAAGATATTTTTGGTGGTTTTTTTTTAAATTTTTTTTCTTCTTTTTATCGTGCATTATAAGTAAGAAAAAGTGAAAATAATCAAAATTATCTTCTACAGAAAACCAGAATTTTACTAGTCATTAAGAATTTTCTTTGTCTGCTAGTCTGCTTATTATCATGAACAACAATGTCAGTGAGCATTCCAGCTAGACCATGCATGTAATTATTACAAGGAGATCTTAGAGCAGCCTTCCATTACCTGAGTGGGACCTAAAGAAAACTGGGAAGGGACTTCTTATCAGTGACTGTAGTGATAGAACAAGGCGTAACAACTTTAAACTTAAAAAAAAAAGTAGGTTTACATTACAAATAGGAAGAAATTATTTATTCAGAGGGTGGTGAAGCACTGGAACATGTTACCCAGAGCAGCTGTGGATGCTCCATTCCTGGAGGCACTCAAGGCCAGAGTGGGTGGGGCTTTGAGTAAACTGGTGTAGGCGAATGTGCCCTTGCTCGTGGCAGTGGGATTGGAACTATGTGATTCTATGAAATTATGGTCCAAATATCTACCTGACGTAACTTTACAAGATTACTATTTTATACAAAATTCACTTGTCAGTGTTCATTCAGCATAGCTCTGAGTGTCAAATACTGCTACTAAGATATAGTTGATCTTTTCTACAAATTTATGTAATTGGTATCTACAACAATCTACACAATTTCAATCACCTTTGGATAGCTTGTTACTGCTGATGCTTCATATATCAGGCTTTTCAGTACTAACTATCCTTAAAAAAGGAAAAGAAAGCCCACAAATTCTTTTTTCTTCTCAGCATTTGTATGTTCAACCTTACAGACTTCTGACAGTAGCTGCCACTGTGCATCAGTTTTTCTGCCAAAGCATATTTTAAAATGGAATTATGGTCAAAACAGAAAATTCAGATGAGATTACACGTTCTTAGTGACAACACCATAGATGAATATGTTTACAAATAGAGAATGATATTCAATATCACAAAAAAACCAATATAATTTAACAATATTTTGGTCTTCCTTTGAAGTGCCTTTACTATGCAAATGATCTCCTTTAGACTTAATTCCCAAAATTTTCAAAAGGCATTAAGTTATTCAACAATCTAAATCATATTTCAGAGGTGACTATAGCATTTAAAAGTTTACCCTTTGCTGTAAAGGCAACTTGGAATTTATACGTCATCAGGTTTTTGACACTGTCTTCCATATTGTCCTCATAGGTAAGCTTAGGAAGTGTGGTAGAGGTTAGTGGACAGTGAGGTAGATTGAGAACTGACTAGCAGAGCTCAGGGTACTGTGATCAGTGGCACAGAATCTAGTTGGAGGCCTGTAACATTTATTCCCCAGGGGTCAGTGTTGGATTTGGTCTTGTTCAACATCTTCATCAACAACCTGGATGAAGGAGGCATAGAGTACACCCTCAGCAAATTTGCTGATGATACAAAGTTGGGAGGAGTGGCTCACACACTGAAAGGTTGTGCTACTATTCAGCAAGACTTGAACATTAGATTCCTACACCTAGGGACGAATTACCACGTGCAGCAGTACAGGTTAGAGGCTGACTTGCTGGAAAGGAGCTTGGCAAAGAAGGACCTGTGTGTCCTGGTAGACAGTAGAATGGCCATGAGCCAGTAGTGTGCCATTGTGGCCAAGAAGGTCAAAGGTATCCTGGGGTGCATCAAAAAGAACGTTGTCACGTCAACTCTACTCTGCCCTGGTGAGGCAAGATCTGGAATCCTGTGTCCAGTTCTGGGTTCATCAGTTCAAAAAAGACCAAGAACTTCTAGAGAGAATCAAATGGAGGGCCACAAAGGTGATGAGAGGCCTGGAGCATCTCCCTTATGAAGAATGGCTGAAGGACCTGTAATTGTTCAGTCTGGAGTAGAGTGAGAGGGGATCTTATCAATGCTTATAAATGTTTAATGGATGGGAGTAAAGTGGATGGGGCCAGGCTCTTTTCAATGGCATCCAGAAATTGAACAAGGGAAAATGGATATAAACTGGAGCACAGGGAGTTCAGTACAAACATGAGGAAAATCTTCTTTACTTTGAGGGTGACAGAGAACTGGAACAGGCTGTCTAGAGAGGCTGTGGACTCTCCTTCTCTGGAGATATTAAAAATCCAGCTGGACACTTTCCTGTGTAAATTACTCTGGGGAATTTGCTTTAGCGGTGACTGGAGTTGATGATTTCGAGAAATTGCTCATCTAATGTAATTTTTAGGCACCCTGGAAATGGTGGTTTTGAATCTTTTTGGAATATGTCACATTTGCAAGGATACTTTTAATCTATGAAAGTCAGAATACTTCAGTGCATGCCTGGGGTATGTTTCCCCCACCCTTTACCTCTATGTTATAACAATACCTAGGTGAATGTTTTTTCTCAGTTCTTTCATAGAAAGACAAAGACTGTGCCAAGAGAATGAATCAAAATATATTTACTTGTATACAGCATGATGTATGTAGAAATAGGGGGGTCAAGGAAGAGGAACAGAATAGATATTAGGTACATCAATGCCTTTGACTGACTTGCTAAAACCAAAATGAGCTTGTAAAATGCAGAGAATGAATACAGTCATTCCCATGATTGATTTGCCTAGCTTATTCGTAATGATCTAGCTAGAGTTGCAGCTACAGCATTTTATCTGGTTTTTTTTTTTGGTGTATGATTACTCTCTAATATTCACCTCACCTGAAATAACTTGTGCTGCAGTATGTGGAAGAATATTACAGTTAATAAACCATCACTGCTTCTGCAGGGTTCATGACAGCTGCAAAGAAGAGAGAAAGTCTCTGAAAACAATTGGTGTAACTCCATTTCTCCAAAGATCTTATCCATTTGTTTCGTGCTCTGAATTCTAATTTTTTTTTTTTTTATTAGCCTTAGGTAGACTATTTACTGCATGTCTAAAACTGCACATGAATCTTTTAATGATAAAGTCCTGTAGTTCGATATCTCTGTAGCCAGTCCAAAGTGAATTTGGACAGTGTGAATAAATGTGTACATAAGGCATTTACGGGTCTGGTTCTACACAGCTGGTGGCTCTTTATCCGTTTTAAAGTTGTGGTTTTGATGTGTAATCCTTTTATTTATTTATTTATTTTTTACTGAGAAATATGAACTATAATGATGCTTAAGTTTTTGAATCAGTATAAACAGTGATCACATTCGGGAGCGTGATAGGATACAGCATACCAGTGCTGCTGTTCTACACATGCAGTGTTTAATGTTGGTAGATTGCCTTTGTGTGCTTTTAGTCAAGTAAAGATATATTTCTTGGTATTATAGGGTCACACTCTGCTGTCAAGTCTTTAGTAGCATTCTGCATTGATCTCAGTGGGTAGCTGTTTTTAAAAATTAATGGATAGACCTGGCCCTTAATATGGAGGAATATCTGAAAGAAACATACAGATTTTGCTTTTCTCAGCACAGTGTAAAAGAGAAGAGGAGAGGAGAAAGAAGGAGAAAACAACAGACTACATGCTATATTGATGTAGTTGAAGGGTACAAAAGTTTAAGCAATTTTAATAGCTTGAGCCTTAGCCTGCATAATAAAAAATGCTATTTTGGTTTATCTTCATGGACTTCAATGGAGTTGCTAAGGATTTATGTATTTTGTAATGCAATTTAAATGTAATGCAATTAAGAAATATTTCTACAAATAGTGCATCTGGTTTTATACAGAGGAGTTTCGGTTATCTTCATATATTCTTACATGAATACTTGTTAATCTTTAGAGATACATAAAACTGAGCCTAGAAATAAAAAAAGTTATTTTTTATTTGTTTGAAAAAAACATCTGTTCTTTACCTATGTTGCAGAAAAAGCATTAGACTCTCTGATCATATCGGAACAAATTTGGCTGTTGTCTACAATAGACAAGAATGAGAAATGAACATGAGGCAACAGAAGGTAGTATTGTTCCTATTATTTCAGACCAGATATATGCTTTAAATAGGCATTGAGTTAAATGAAAAAATATTTTCATGATAAAATTATATGAAATATTTTACAAATATTTTGTTTGTGAAAGGAATTTGGATGTGGAAATAGAGATTGAACATTTACATTAGCGTTTCCAACTCCTCCTCTTGGTTTGGAAACTTGTGGTTATTGAATAACCTTTAGGGTACTGTCTTCATGCTTACAACAAACCTTAAATTAATGGCTTACTTTCTGAGCAGAGAATAATTATTGTAAGCTTTGCCTGCCATGACTTGGATTCAACTTTTCTATATATTTTTGTCTTGCTCATTCATTTGTTCATATGGTTTGTATAAGCTTTTTTTTTTTTTTTTTTTTTTTTTTACTTCAATAGCCTTTAAAAAAACCCCTTAATTTCAGACTCTCAGCCACGCTGAAATCATTTTGATCTTCCTGTTTTGCTTCTCCTCATGCCAACCTCCACATATAAACTTGTATCACATAGCAAGATTAAATATTCAGTGTGAGAAAAGCCTCACATCCTTCTTTCTACTTTTTTTCTACTTTTTTTTTTTCTTTTAATCTTACCAATGGGTTTAGTCTGGATGAAATTACTACATGAATACAGCATAGGCAGAGGGCTGCATGCAACAAAGATTAAAAATAAGTCACTGAGCTCATTGTAACTTCCTCAGTGTCAAAAAATGTGCTGTTGTAAATCCACTGGGAATGCTGAACAATACTTGCATATTCCAGGCCTTATGTCAGCCTGATACCCATCTGTCTATTTGCTGGGCTCTGTCTCTCCTGTCCTTTCTGGTACCACTCCCTCTGTTGTGAGGGAATGGGAGAGAAGGGGCTTTGAGTAGTATCATTTCTATTCCTTTTGTTCCAAGGTGAGATTCCCTATATCTCCCTGCAGTGTATTCTAATTCCATCTGTGTGCTGTTAAATGTTGTCTTTTGTGCTAATTCTAAAAGAAACACATTGGCAACACAACATGCTAAATAACCTTGAGTGTAACTACTATATCTAAATAGTCTAGATCAGATCCCAAGCTCCAATTTACCATAAGGGTTGAAGGTTTGTAGCCTGCATAGAACAAAATTTGCAACTGAGACAGAAGATGACAGAGATGCAACTTTAAACCCTTCTGATTCTGTACCACCTTGAGCTGAAGAGATGTCTCTCATAATTTTGGTACATCTACAGGATTGCACTGTGAGCCATTATTGTTCTTGGTGGTTTTTTTTAGCATGACTTAGCAGTTATGTTGGCGGGGCAGTCATGGTATGATTTGTTTGAAAATGCAGACTTGGACTGGCTGGCAAACGTGCATGGGATGATTAGCATTTGGCTGCATCTTCCTGCCTGCTGTGTGCCAAGCAGAACGTGTAGCATCTTGAGTCCTGGAAGACCAAAGAAAGGATGCAATTCCAAAGAAACATGCCTTGTTGTCTTCCTGCAGAATGTTACTGTCCTTGCATCTCCCTTACATAGACTCAGAAGTTACTAGGACAGAACTGATAGGCAGACAAGACGTCAAAAAGAGCAGGATTAAATAATCCCACTTTCATTAGGAAACTAGGATAGGAAGTTAACAAAATCTAACACTTAATATACCATGACGCATCTTGGTCACTTGGAAGAGAGCAAACAAACATACTGCAGAAACAGTACCTATTGGCTTTCTTTAGCTCTTGTGACAAATTCTTGGTCTGTTCTGATTTTATCCAGTGACTGTAATAGTCATCTGTCCTCAGGTAGGTATCTGAGTAGGTGCAAATTATAGCCAATCTCCTTTGGAGTTTTCAAAAATAGCTGTTATCATCCAATATCATTCTATTCTTATCTGGGGAGAGCTGATGTTTTATGGCTGCTCAGATTATAGTTTTCTAAACTATTCCAAAGAAAATATCTACTACTGCATAATGCAAACAACACTCTTTTCAAAGGGTGTTGAAATGATTATGTAGCAGCCCAAAGTCTTATTATGTAAGAATATGATGACCTATAGAGATATATGATAGTCTTCTTCAGCTCTTCTTGTGTCCCTAAACAAGTACTTGCACAGGTAAACATACAATCTTTTGAAAGATTGTTTGTATGAAGTAAAACTTCACTGTCCTTGAGGGTCTTCTCTCTGACTGTCTGCTCACATGTTTGCTTTCTCACTGCCCTCGTGCCTCTTGCTTTCTTGAATTCTCAGTAGCTTAATTTCAGCAGAAAAAAAAAGTAGCTATATTTTCAATATAACTGGTCGTTACCAGTCTTCCCTGAATTTTATGCCTTGCCATGTGATCTTATTTTATTCACACTGTTTGTATACTAAAAACACGTATGCCTTAGCTAATGTGTTTATACCTTCTGGGGAATTTTGAAATTTTGAATTCAGGCAAAAGTGGTTGGTTTAGGTTTCTCAATTTGTAGGCAACACACCTCTGAGCATATGCTATATCCAGGGGGAAAAAAAATCTTTATTCAAACAAACAAGCAAACAAATAAACAAAAATATTCTACCCTAGGAACCTGAATAATAAATAAGCACTGATACCTCACCATGCAGTCCAGATACCCACTGCAGTTCCAAATAGAAGAAGAAAATAAAAGTAATACTTACTCTTGAACTTGGATGTCTTTTTTCTTATCAGGTAGCCCCTTAATTTTATGTACGCTATCTTGACTGCCTAACTGCATTTAAGATAGGAGGAGCCTAGACCCTGAATATACTGGTCCTGAATTGCCCAGTGAGGGCTGTTTGCTTACTCTGTAGGTACTATGGCACCTACACCATTTGAGCAATCTTACACTTGATTTGTGAGACCAATGGACATGCATAATTTCTTGGTACTTTTTAAAATTTTTTCCTTAAATATCTGAAATCATAATTTATCACAGCCTTTCAGAGAAATTAGGCAATGGCAAACATGCCACTTTTTCCAATACATGGGGATGTTTTCCCACCACATCAAGAAAAAAATCTACAGTGTGTTTCTTTCCTTTAAAATAGTGATTCTTGCACTTGAGCTGGACAGTCTACTTTTCTGAACAGTAAACATTTTTCTCATGTTGCAAACTAAGGAAAGATTTCTGAGCTTGATGCTATATACCATCTTAATTACACACTCAGCCTTGTAAAAAGCAATAAATAACCACATATATGAACTGAAAAAAAAAAAAAAAAAAAAAACATCTTCAGTGCGAAGATTGAATGTGCCACACAGCTAAAGAATGGCTGCTTGTATGATGCTACTGTGTCACTAATACCTGCTGTACTCTGTAGCTGATCTTCAGGCTACCGCAGAACTAAAATGTTCATATAGTGTGCCATTGTACCCATAGTAAATCCTTATACTTGCTCTGCTTTCAATTCCCTATATTATTTCCATTTGGGGAATTCTGCAATATTGCTTATCTGAAAAAATACATCTCAATATGGTCTTTAAAATGTGGTTCCCAACCAAGAGTTTTGAAATTAAACCCAAAGGAATAGAGTGAACAGAAATAGATTTCTGGTTTTGCACTGATTAAAAATTGCTGTTTTTTAATTCCATTTCACTCTGCTAAGATGTCATAATTTACATTTCCGTTCACTTCTTTTTTTTTCTTTTCCTTTCAGAAAGAGGAAACAACATTCCTTTTCCTTGAGGGTGTTCAGGGGCTATCTAATGACAAAATGTTGTATATTTCAACAGAAAATTACTAATCACTCACACCAAGAAAATGCTTTATATCCTTGGCTTTATGATAATTAAGATGATAAAGTTCAAAAAAGATCATCCTAAAGCTCTACTATTTATTAATATTGGTATATCTTATATCATAATTCATGTCATTATATGATAGAATTATTCCTTAAAACACTCAGAATCTTTTCAAAGTGGTATATAATTGCTGTGTTCCTTATATGTAAAATTCTTAGTGTATTCATAATCTTTTAATGCAGAGTGGTGTTTTAAGATATCAGTGGAATCCTAAGTACATATTCTAAGTAGTTTCCAAATCACTTTTTCTGTTTAACATATTTTTTCCTTATTATTACTTGAAGTACGGAGGAGATTCTGTTCCAGCACTTCAAAGTTTAATACCATGAAGAAAATACGCCTACAAAAGCCAATGCTGAATCATTATAATTACAACTTCTAAGATTCTTTGTCGTGTCCTCCCTCACCCCATCAAAAAAATTTACTATTATTGAAAAGTTTTCAGGAATAATTTTGTAAAACTGATAAACATTTGTACATCTCTTTTGAGAAATCAGTAATGTATTGATGATGAATATGAATGACATTGAAAAACATCAGGGGAGACTAGCACAAGATATCCTTCTCCAAGCTTGCGAAGAGCAGTTGTTGCTTCCTGTCACGTACATTTTACTCACTGTTGTTCTTCAAGAGGAAAATCACATTGATTATGAGCTTGCATTAAATGTAAATATGTCAAATTTGTTAAAAAGCTAATATCAGAAAAGGTATGCATTTAAAAATATCTAACATTTTTCTGCCTGTCCACTAAAATAACTTACAAGAAAAACTTTATTGGTAGTTCTAGCAGATTTTAAAAAATATATAAACATTTATTGATATAAATTTGAAAAGAAATATATATTCTTTGATTTGTCATCTCTGAGAATACACCTTATTTCAGTTCCCAAAATAGAGCTGGGTATTTTTTTTTAACTACTGTTTTAATTAATTGTTTTATTTTTTTATCTTGAAAAAAAGTAGACATAAAAAACATGACTCTAGAGTAATACATCAGGAGTATGGTACACCAGGGGGTTCTTTTCTGACTGACTTCCAATAGCTAGAAAATAAAAGTTTATGTGAGCACAGTCCAATTTATCACTCTTTGAGGAACAGTCCATTAGCTGGAATCACTCAATGTTTTTTTCTTTTCTCCTTTCCAAAATGTAAGTCCAGATAACTGTATGTATCTCCGTGTGAATAACAAAGACTATGCTACTTGTGGAAGAACAAGGGTCCAGAATGGCTACCTGAAAGAAAGTTTTAGACAATTTGCACTTGAAAATCAGGAAAAAGGTGATTTTAAGAGGAGATGAAGACATGGCTTTCCATAGTAACCTGAATTACTCTAAGGAGAAAAGACATAGAATCAATTGGCCATTCCATGGTATTCTGTGTAAGACATTCAACGTAATACAGAACTGTTTATCTGAAAGATATTTGATTATACTCTGATCTCAGATTTTCACTCAGATCTTCCATTTATTTTGCTATTAGCTTCATTCATCATTTATACACAAAGAATTTCTCTAATCTCATTTTCACTAATTTATGTTTCAAACATTTAAGCACAACTCAGTATAGACTCATTGCTGCACTAGTTGGATTCACAGAGTTAACAACACTGTGAAATTCCTTGCAGCAGAACTCTAGATAGTGTGAGATTTGCTCTTTAATAAGCATATTTGGAAGAACACATTTTATGTGCTTTACAGGATCCAAGCACAGACATTTTAACTTTATCATTTTGCTTTTGAAGTACACCAGGACTTTCTCCTTTCTATTTCTCTATATATGTTGGGGCTGCATTAAGAAACAAACCTTAATATAAAGTACACTCTTATTTAAATCACAACTCAGCAAAGTAGAGCTGATTGATATTCTAATTTATGCAAGAGAGCATGCAGAGTCACCTTTCTTTTACTTGCTAATGTCAGAATTTTCATGAAAATTCAGCATTTCAGAGAACTGTAGAGAAAATCACACAAAACAAACAAACAAAACCACCACAAATCCTTTTACTGCTATTACTGAGCAACTATTTGTAAGAAAGATAAAATGCTGACATTAATGTTTCTCCAAGCACAATTTAATATGCTGCTTTTTCACAGTGTATTGAAATAAAGCTGACAAAGGTCTGCTAAAATTAAAAAAAAAATCCTTAAGTAACAAGACATTTCAGATTTTCGATACCCTTGGCCACAGAAGAAATATACATAAAGAAAGAAAGAAATATTTTTAAATGTATATTTTAAATTAATGTCACACATTTTACTTTTAATTTGAAGTATTTCTTTAAATCACTGATTTAGCATCTCGATACACAAATAATTCTTGCTGCACAGAAAAGAAATATTCTTTTACCTTTCTTTGCAAATAATATTTATTTCTAATTTAATATTATTGTGTGTTTAGTTGGAATTTTCCATTTATTTTTACCACACGTTGGAACAATACTTAATCTTTCAGAAGAAGAAATGACCACATTGTTTGCAAAGTTATCTAAAATGTGGATAGTTTGCAAAGCACATTTTGCTAAAATGTTTATCTTCATAGGGAATTGCACACATTTCAATTTCTACTTGTGTTTCTAATATTCCTCCTATAAATAAGTGATTTCTGTGTTTAATTATATTGTAAAAGAAAATCTCTTTTTCCAACAATGTTAAATTTACTTTTAATTTAACAAGCAGATATATGTAAAATATATTTAAAAGAATCATGCAAATTTGTAATATAGGAATCTTTCTTATGTCTGTAATATTTGAAATACTTAAAAGAGACAGGAAACTACTGATTTTAGAAGATAAAAATAAAAAAGCTTTATGTTTCAAATTAATTCATTGTTTGAGATGACTGAAAAGAAGCAACTTCAGGGTGAAGTGTCTCACTGTAGATAAACTGTTTCCTTAGAGCTATTTGCTAATGCTCTTTTTATCATGTATAATTTTGAGGGCAGTTGAGAAAGACAGCTGATGTAAAAATGCTTTCCTTTTGGTGAAGGAAACCTTAATGTACTGAATGTGGGCTTATCCACAATCAGTTTACGAGTTTACAGTTTTGCTGCTGTACTGATGCCAAGGAAAACATTTGTCAGTGGGATCATGGTAAGCACAAAATCCAGGGATGGAGAGGTGAGGAAGCAGAGGGATATATGATATTTAAAATATAGTGTTTGAATCTTTCAGCCATTCCGTGAACTTCATTGAATTATTGATAACATGGTACTGTTTATAGTGCTACACTGCAAGAGAAATTATACACTGAATTTTACACACTGAGTCAGCATGAGGCAGGGCATAGATACATGTGTTTCAATTGATGTTTAAGATCAGGAGGCAAATTATTGAGCCTCCATATTTCCCAAAATATTATGTACAAATCATCATCCCAGGAAGACAAGGTCAAATATACAAAGTTTAGCTTCGCAGTTGGCCTCATTAATACTGCTGCAACTACTGAAATCTTTGTAAAGATTTTAACAGGTCTCAAATCAAGCTATTGACATCCTATCTCATCCTTAGGCAGAAAAGCAAGCTGACATCAGTGAAATGTATGCCTTCCTAACAAATTCATGATTTTGTTAAAAATTCTTCTCTTGATTTCCAGTTTCCTTTGTCCTCTGATCACAAAAAGCGAGTGATAGTATTTTGTATTCTTTTCTCATGAGAGAAGCTAGTATTCAGGATTTAAGAATTTTGAGGGACTCATTTGTGTAATAAAATGCACAGTAGCATACTGTAACATTTAGAAGATGTTTTCAAAACTCTTCTGCACTGGATTAATCTGTTCTTTATTGATGGGAGTTGTAACATCAGTAAGAACAGAAAAAATCCCTTCCTAAAATCATCTTGAAAAAGCTACTCTGCATCTGTTTTTTTCTAAATAAGATGAAAAACACATGGGAGTAGAATCTTATTTACTATAAGATCTTTCTATCATGACAATGTAAGAGACTTTTAAAAAAGTGCAAATAAAATTTCCAAGTTATTTATATCCCTTCTCTTCCCATTTCCAACTTTTTTTGTAGAGTAAAATGGAATCTTAAGACAAAAGAAATTCTGACTGAAAGAATATCCATATTTTTAGGTCAATACATTCTGAAATTACTACTCTATAATATCAAATACAGAAGATTCTGAAAGTTTAGATTTAGGACTGTCAGGCTATTCATGAAAGTCAAAAAACCAGAGCAGTTCAGGTATTTCATTGTGGAGCAAGGCCAAGAAAAATGCACCTTGCTGTAGACTTCTGCCAGTAGTAATTCGCAGGTGAGCAGACAGATTCCTGTGATCTGATTTGACCTGGCAGTCAAAGGAGATGGGAGCTGCTTAGTCAAGTTCTTAGCTGCCTAGTGGCAGCTACAGAAATAAACAAAATTTAAGTGTACTAAGCCATCTGAACATGAGTAGGATCTTTCATACCAGTGGTGTATATTACCAAGAATTTATAAAGAACTTGATATTCCCAGTGATTTACTGAACTAAATCTACTGGCAAATCAGCTCAGGCACTGTGACTGTCAAGAAAGCAGTCTGCAAACAGGTGTTGGAGTCTTCCCAACCAAAGAGCCTCCTGGAAGGCTGGTCAGCTTAACACTGTATTGCCACTGCAAATACTTACACGTCCACAAATGAAGCTGATTATCATAATGAAGCCTTAATGATCATCCAGGCTTCATGTATCATCCTTTTCAGTTAGGTTGAAGAGTAGACACATAATCTTAGTTCCTGGATGTACTGAGTCTTGTTTTTTTTTTCTTATTGAATACAAACACAACAGGGATCTGATTATTTTCCACAGGAAAAATCAAGGGATTAGAGGAATTTAGACAGAGATTGAGTCTGCATGAAAAGTTGT
This sequence comes from Chrysolophus pictus, assembly GCA_037305975.1. NCBI lineage: Eukaryota > Metazoa > Chordata > Aves > Galliformes > Phasianidae > Chrysolophus > Chrysolophus pictus. The sequence goes on from CM074578.1 coordinate 36,700,991, forward strand.
CCCTGCTGGGTTCTATTAGAAGGTGATGCTGAGCAAAATTTCTTGCTAATTTTATGGCAAAATCAGAGGAGACTTCATAAAGAAAAAAAATAGTAAACAGAATAATAAAAATCATTTTAATTATTAAATTTCTCTGTTATAAATTATATGCCATTCATCACTGTCACAAAGAAGTATAAAAAAGTAAAAAATCCATATGCTCTATGTACATTAATTTAATTTTGCATGACAAATCGGTGCAAAGCAGAATGTTTAAAAATATGAATAATCACCAAATTACTATCCATTTTCCACAGGGAGTATGTAAATTTTAATATAGACAACTATTATAGATAATCTAAGTTTTACATTGACTGAAACACAATAAAATCTCAAATGAATATTATAGACATATTACCATTTATGAGCCACTAATGATACTAAAAGATGAACTGCTATATTTTTAATAGAACAATCATTATCTCTCTTGAAATATTTTGTATACCCAGTATTGTTCTTCCAACTAGTTAATAACAAAGTGACACAGTTTGAAAAGATATATACGTAATGGTGAGTCAGATGTGACAGTTAATTCTCTGTGCCTGAAAATAAATGTTTTCTTGATGTTAGTTATGGTCATTTTCCATCATTTTTCCAAAGCGTTGGAGTGACAGTGTCTCTTTAACACAGAAATATTTTCACTAAATAAGTTCAGGCTATGGAAGAACAATGAAACATTTTCTCATAAAACTTTGAGAGACGTATTGATGTAGATATAAATCTTCATCTATCTCTATTACTATTAGTGAATTCTCTCCTGAGTTAAAATCTATTATTTGCGTTCCTCTAACGAGGGAAAACTAATTTCAATAAACATCTGTTTAATTACTTTCTTAAATGTCTTATTCTTCATAAAGAAATGACAGGGAATATAGTAGTTTATCATAAAGTAAATTATTTTGTAATTAGTATTATCCTGCTTAAAACTTAGCAGGATAAAAAACTTAGGATTGCAAAGACTGCTCAGAGAATAAAAGGAGAAAGGTACCACATTTTTGAAGTACAAAAATGATGGATGATACTGAAGTATCTTCCTGTATTCATGAGATTCTATTCATAGAATATACTACCATGGAGTAGCATTTTATCCCAGGATAGTTCATTTGATACCACTGGGAGAATTTGAGTAATACTTAGAACACATATAGTCCTGAGCAAGTGGTACCACTGATTTTTCTTCTTTTTTTATCTTTTTTTTTTCTTCAATATGTCTTTTACACTAGAGAGAAGCATGAACTTTTTACTTCATATTAACTAAAGTTCTGGGGTTCCTGGTGTTGCTGAGAAAACAGAATTTGAACCCACTGAAGTACTGTCCTTAAGCTCTTTTCCAGTATCCACAGTAAAGTCTAACACATCATTTTCAGAATCAAATATTTGCGCACAGACCAGTCACCTGCACAGCCAGTCTTTGAACATAGAATCAAACAAAAGAGAGAGCCTTCATGTCTCGAATTCCCCAGACTGTCGTCTGCAATAATTTCTGAGGCTTAAAACCACAAGTTCTGTTCATATTTATCTATTGGCTACCCTACTATCTTCAGTGTTCACCAAGAACCATTCAGATCTAAAATCCATTCTTCAAAAGCTCCTATGAAAAATTCTCTTTTCTAACTCAAATTAACTCTCGTTCAAATCTGCTTCTATAGTAGTTCCAACTGATTTAGCTGTCTCACTCTCCTGTGACACTTATTTATAATTAACATACAAGATGATTTCTCTATCAGTTTAGTTTTATTATTCCACAGACACAATGTAGAAATTACAACCTCCCACCACAATACAAACTTTCCAATATGCTGGAGTTGCAGTCAATTTTTTCAGTGTTTAGCTTTATTGTCCTGTGACCTTAGATAGTCATCATATACAAATTACCATGTCCTTGGAAAAGATCTTTTGATTCATATATGAATCTTTGCAGATGACTTTGAGAGTAATTAACTCTGCTGATTTTGTTTGGTACCATGGGATGAACTGGAAAAAGTTTAGAAAACTTTAGTGAGCTGAGGAGCAATATATATAGCCCATCTAATCTTTCATCGCTGTCTGAAATAAAGCGTTAATATTAAAAACAATTTCAAGAGAAATCCTGGAGAACATGTATTTATAAGCATTACATTCACACAAAACAAATTAGTGAAAGGTGCACCAAAAGATACTATTGTTGATTCCTGGTTAAAGATAGTCTATTAGAGAGAAACAACTAAAGGAAGCTCTGTGAACAACTTTGAATATTTGGAAGATCTATTTTCTCCATATAACTAAGTGCATGAGCAACAACTAGAATAGAACAACTTCTAATAGAAAAGTTGTCAGAAGCTGGGAGGATATTACCATTACATATCATTGTAATAGATTCTTCTCTATCTCTAGATAGCATAGTGATTTGTGGATTCCTCGGCAAATTTTGATTTCATACATAGATTTCTTTTAGAATTCTTCTCCAAAAGTGCTGTCCAATTTTCAGAAGAGTTGAGATAAAAGACTGGACCTTGTGAGCTCAATTACCTTGGACAGAAGGATGTGATATTGGTATCCATTTTAAAAGGAGGAGTTGCTATTCCCATAGTGGCTATGATTATCATATATTACATTTTTTTTAACCTAGTTTTTTTTATCCATTGTCTTTGTATTTCACCTCCCCCTCTCTTTCTCTCTCTTAATGAATGTGTTTGAGGCAAAGCTTTGATTTTTCTGAATCCTTCTTTATCCTCCTATGAGTTCTCCCTATGGGAGTTGAGCACATTGCACTTACTTTATTATTTCATTTGAAATAGCCTGAACTGGATTTATGTGCACCTTGAAACGTACTCTACTTGCTCCTTCACCAGTACTGGGTAGACATAATAATAGCAGAGTGCTGTAGGGAGGCAAATGACTTGGGCTGTGAATAAAACAAATTATATTAACCCAGGGGCACAGCAAAGAGTGTTGTTTTAATTATTACAGAAAAGAGGGGATAGGAATGATTTACAGTAGGAACTGTGTCTTACAGATGGTACGGCTGAGAACACCAGGTGGTGCTATTTACGCTTAACATAATAGGTGTCCAAAGCTCCGTGCTGCCTACTGGCATTTGTCATTTTCCCTGTCAATTTTATATGGCTTTGGACTATGTGGGAGGTGCAACTGAGTCCATACTTCTCCGAATGTGCAGGTTCTAAAGATGAGGGGACATTTCCCTGGCAGCAGTTACCTAGGTTCAGCTTGACTGGAAGGGTATGTTAATTTGTCCTTGTCATCTCCTGAAGGCAGGACAGCAGTGTTAGATATTTTGCCATACAACATACTACAGGGAAATTCAGTATTATGAGAAATGACACACTTGGCTGTTTCTGAATAGGAGAAGATTAGGAGCCAAAGCAGCAAACACTTATTCTCTACTATTCCCCAGATTAAAGAACTGCCATAGAAGGATTTAGGATTCCAGGTGGTATGGTAGACAGCTGATACTTTGCTTTTTTACTTGCTATGTGAAATTGGGTTGTGTTTTCAGTTGTAATTAAGCAAGGTCATTATCAAGGGTAAAAAAAAAAAAAAATAGTTTCTATACAGCTGAGTCAATCACTTTCAATTTCTCCATGGATGGTAGATCCCCTCTAACTACTTTGTGGAAAAAATGAGGAAATAGTAATCCAAAGAAAAATCATGAGATTATTGTGAGTGATGTTTGGAAGAGAATAAGATGTTGATAAAAGGTGATTACTGCACTGAAATTAAGTGTGGTCAAATCACTACCTTCATTAATTATTTATCCTTCAAATAGGTTGACATTAAGATGTCATGAGAGTAAACATTTATTTTTATTATTGATTCATGAAAACAAGGACAAATTTCATTCTATCAGAAAGAATTGAGGAATTCAAGAAAAAAATATTTAATTCCAGGATTTTTTTTTCCCTATTTCAATTTTAAAACACAACAAAGAAACAAAACAAAAGAAACATGCACATACACACTTCTTCTAATTTCATTTGTCTGAATTCAATCACAGCAAAGAAAAACAAAAATAACATGAAAAACAACAAACAAATCAAAAATAAAATACAAATAAGATCGCAATTTATTTAACTTTTTTTTTTTTATGTTATACCAGATGACCAGTTCTGTGGCTAATAGATTGTAAAATGCAAAGATATTCATGATGTTGCAAATTATGTATGTTTCTCATTTACTAATGATATCTCTATTTAGAGTAGCACAGTTTACAGATGTTCTATTAAACTAAGTGGCTCCATTCTATTTGTGGGAATTTCCCAGAGTAAATTCAGATTGTTAATGCTATCAAGAATTAAAAATCCAAACTGTAATTTCTGTGAAATTATTTGAACTAATAAATCCGTACTGAAAAAAATGAAATCCTAAAATTCAAATGCTTCTCTTTTCAGAAGAAGAATATCACATTGTTTGAACTTTTTCAAAAGAAAGAAGAATGAAGGGGAAAGGAAACAGAGAATTAATATCTGCAACAGAAGCATCTTGTGAAGTGAAGGTCTCAAAACTAGCAGCTGAGCAAATAAAGACTGCTTGACAAAACAATTCAGAAGAACAACTATTTCAGAAAAACAGTAGAAGAAAAGCTGACTGCATAAATTGAGACTAATGAAGAGAAGCAGAAAGAAAAGACTTCTGCTAAACTTAAGGTCTTGCCAATGAAATATCACACAGGTGATATGTTAAAGAACTGAGTTTTTAAGATTTTAGCAGAAGCCATAAAGGCTCTGGAGGCTTATTTGTTGTCCTCTCTCAAGGGTTCCAAAAACTGTCTATGTAACTGATCTTCTTTATTTCATTTCTCCTTTAAAAAATATTTTTACTTCTCAGAGGGAGCTTGCTGTCTTGGTATATTAACCCTTGTTAAAGGAACAAGCATGAACTTTTTATTTTCATTATTCATAATGCACAATGCCAATTTTTTTGAAGTCACTTATTTGAAGAAGGGAATCCTGAGAGAGTTGCTACTAGTAATTCCTCTTTCCCATTTGGAAATTAACAGATAATAATAACTAATTGATTAAGGAAACTGTAGTTTGTGTGCTTCTATGCTTAATGAAGTTAATGAAATATGCTTTTTTGTTAATCTCTGAAGTATGAGATTTCTGATAGGAATATAGTAGGATAATCAGTAGCCAAAGTATTTTCAAGAATAGGAAGTTCTTGTTTTAATGATCTGCTATTCTAATCTAGTTATTTATTCTATTCTATTCTATTCTAGTTATTTATTATCCTGCAATTGAAATTTCTGTTTGAGATATACAGTTAACAACTATTTTATACGTTTCTTATATTTAAAGTGACAATTCAAGGACAATTCACATCTTCAATCAAGGTGTTTGTCTCTTCAAGTGCATGATTATTTTGGTTTGCAAAGGAGAACTACTGAAGGGATTTAATTATATTTAAACAAGTTGTTTCCAATCTTCAGGGATTACAAAAGAAAGGGAGAGTTATCATTAATCTCAGTGGAGATCTGACTAAAACTGGTGGAGGACTAAGGCAATACTTATCAAACAACAGCAGCAGTAATAGAATTTAATCCCCAAATATTCCACTCTGAAGATACATGACTTTGTCTCATTCATATGCAATTTTTACATTTCTTTCTATATCTTCATTTGCTTATCATGAAGGTAATTTAGGGCAGAAGACAATTGGCTCACTGTATCTGAAGAGCTGAATGCCAATGATATCTCTCAATTAACAAATCATTTTCTATGCAAGGTTCATAATAACTGCAAGAAATGAATAGAAAGATTGATCTCCCCTAGAGGATAATTATATCATCCATGATAAAACAATTAATAAACAAAATCAATACATTGTATAACACTTTCCAGATTTTATATTTCTGGTGTGATAGGAATTCTGGCATTTGAAAGATGAAGTAGTGTCCTTTGTGTTGTATCAAGGCAAATATTTCTGTAAGTTTTTTTTGTGTACAGACAGTGTGATTTGATAACTGTAGAAAATATAACTATTTTGGGGGGGATGGACAGAAAATTCATCTGTATTTCTGTTCTTGGCAGTGAACCACATCTTCTAGCAATTGTACTTCTTGGTGCTATTGCCATACAGTAATCCATGAATAATTCTCCTTCCAACCTCTTTTTGTTTATTTTTGTTCTATTTTTGTTTTGGTTTTGTTTGTTTTCCCTGTGTTTTATTTGGGGCATGAGTGCAGAGAGAAACCATCCCTACTTCTTATTTTGTACAGTTCCAAACACTTCAGTAATCTTTACTGTTGACATTATTTTTAACTATTCTTGGAAAGCTCATTCAAATTGTCCTTAGACAAGTTAGAAAAAAAATGTTTTTCTGTCTTGAATGCAAAATTTTAGTGATCCGCTATTAAATTATTGACTTTAAATACTGTATCATTATTACAGTGAAGTAAGATATTACAATTAATTGGGAAAAAAAAAAAAAAATAGACAAAAAATCCCTAAAATTCACTATGTGGGCACTTCCTAAAAGAAGACAAAACATTTCACAAATCATCCAACCACAGTGTCTGTACTGGACACAGAACAGGAAACCTACAGGAAACCTACACTGTACAGGAAACAGAAGAAAAGATTGCCCTTGATCTCGAGCCATACCACATTGTAGAGATTATGGGATTTCAGGGTTTCTAAGATACATTATTATTTCCCAAGCAAAATACCCTTTTATGCCATTGCTATGTTTTTATTTATGATAACTTATTGATCAAAGCAAGAAATGCCTTCAGAGAAACAAATAGTTTTGCAAGGAGCTAAATCAACTGCATATCTTTCACTTACAGCACACAGACCTTTCTTTGATTCTGTGACAGGGAGGGAGCATACATATTCAAAACACTGCTTCTGGGCCTGCTATCATAATCACTGCCACCACAGACACTAAACAGGGACTCTGACAGAAAAAAAAAAACAAATTCTGGTCCAGGTTGCATATTTTTATCAAAATCATAGCTGACAATGTTTAAACAGGATCAAAAAATGAGTAACAGTGGGTTCACATCTTCTGTTTCATCCACTACTGTTACTTGATCACATTTCTTTATGATGATGACTGACAGGCATCAAATATTTGTGCTATGATAACATCCAAGTTGATTAGAACAAAATGTGAATGGTGTGTGCAATTGGAAAAAATAGCTGCAGAGCACCTTTCTAACAGAAGAAATTATATTCAATGAAATGCACCATCTTAGACAATGTGTGGCAGATTTGCTGGTGAATCATCACATTCATCATAATATTGCAAAAGGATTTGCTTTTTGTGGAATAGACTTTCTGTGGAATAGATGAACAACCTCTTTCACATTTTGATACAGTCAACTTTTCAGTATGCTGCCCAATAAGGTTTCACATAACTGCTTAAACAAAACAGCGAACTGAATCAATTTATGGTGTTTTGTTGTTGTTGTTGTTGTTGTTTACTTGTTTGTTTTCAAAAGGGGATATTTGAATATCAAAGAATCCACAGGGGTGAAAATGATTTTTTTTAAATTAAAATTAATTCTCTATCCAGCACCTAAACAGTCTTTATCCATCCAATTTGGCAATAATGTCTGTATATCAAATCCCAGTTTTTTGGTACCAAAAGAAAAAAAGAAAACAGAAATCCATTATCTCAAAATTTGACTTTAACCAAAAAGAGTCAAAAAATTACTTATATTTACGTTTGGTTTGAAATCATCATTTTTATTCTAGGTTAAGCACATAGTTCAGTATTCTCATTATTCCTTTTAAAAGCAAATGGAGACATTAGTTTTTTTTTTTTTTTCAAAAAGATTTCTAACCTATTTTTCTTTTCTGTGTAGTGTGTATTCAGTGGAGAAAGATGACCATTTTTAGTGAGTTATTCATCTTTCTTTCTTCTATATTTTTTAGATTCCTTTCACAACTAATAATAGACTTTGGACATCATACTTTTATTGCACAACTAACTTTTTATGAAAGTCAGATAAATCTTTTTTTTTTTCCATTTTTATTTGTAAATGTCTAATGGTAAACTTGTAAGCTGAGGCAAACTCCAAGACTCCAAGACTGCTATGTCTTATACATGAATATTAATACTTTCTTAACTGTTAGCCTAAGATGTGCTGAATAATACACGTATATAATACACTTTAATTAACTTGTGATTCTCTCAAGTTGGAATTCAAAGCAAAACATGGCTCAACAGGACAAGTGTGAGTTTTACTTGAAAAAATAACTTCTTGATATAAGTTAGAAGCCTTTACTTGCATATATGTAAACTTTCTTGTAAAGAGAACTGCTGATTTTGATATAAAGATCCTTCTCAGGATAGGTTTTATATCATACCTATATAAACAAGCTCACTGGCAGATGTATACATGTTGGGTTTTTTAAAAATACAGAGGTGTTCCTGCTGTGTATTCATGACTATAAATTCCTGTTTACTTCATAAACAAACAAGTTTACATTATTTTAACCTTGTTACTACTCAACACCTAACACATTTCAAGATTGTTGTGACTCACAAATCATGACTTGAATTTCCAAATCCTACCTTCTAAGAAAATACCTTAAAAATACTGTTTCAAACTTACTTTGAAAGTGTGGTATTAAGATATGAAAGTGCAGAAGGTGGTCAGCGGAAATTGTATTGCTCATGGTGCTGAGGAAAGAGCTCTTTTGCTTTTTTTTTCTAGATGAATTCTAATAATTTAACTTAGAAAAAATATTACGAACTATGCACACCCAGGTAGACTTCAATACAAAAATATGAAGTCACATACTGCCATTTATTCCAAGTACTTTTAGAAGCAGAAAAACTAAATTTAGCAGCTCGACACTTCTTCAAAACCTGTGAAACAATAGTAAAAATAACAGAAATTCAGCATAGGCTACATATATAAACTCATGAACTTGCAAGAACTTAAAACTCATGAGCTTGCAAGATCAGCAAAGATTTAATAAATCAACAAACAAATGTCATTAAAGTAATGAGGACTTGGATAAATCCTAGTCTGTGATACTCTTTTTCAGCTCCTTACTGGGGTCCCTGATTGAGATGAGTGAATCAGCAGGGGGGCCACTGGCTGCCTTCAAATTAATAACTGTTTTCTCATTCAGTAGATTATGATTAAGATCATAGCACTACAGTTCTGATGGTTATGCATGGAAGATTAAATCTGATGTTTTGGCATGGTTTGGAAGTGTCTGCAAAAGGTACTACATTTATTTAACTGGATCTTGACAAGAAAATATCGTATGCAGTTGATTTGAACTGAATGTGAGCGATTTTGATATTAGGTAGGATAGCAGCCCTGTGAGAGCCTTTGGTAGATATTAAACCGTCACTGACTTAGACTCAGAAACTATCAAGTCAGGATATTATGCTGTCTTCCTGCTTTAAGAAGAGGTGAAACTGACATGCTGAAAGGCACCAGGGCAGCCTATAAACCAGGGAAGGAAGAGGCTGTATGTATCAGGGCAGCCCAAAACTAGTCTGAATCAGAGAATTCCTCACCAGTTGGGCTTCAGTGCAGTCCTAGCTGTAAAGTTTGCGTTTTCTCCACGGTTCAGTCCCTGCTGGAAAAGCAATGATGACAATGCAGCTATTATCTGTATAGGAGTAAATCCTATCCAAAAGAGGTGCAGCACTTGTTAAAATCTGGCTCTCCCTGTAACATTCAAATAAACTAACCAGATAGAGACCCTGAACTTGAATTTCTGTAGACAGACGTTTCCAAATGCCATCACTGACAAAAAAAAGCTCAACTCACTGTTTGGCTTCTTTTAAACTAAGAAGGAAATTAAATGGCAATTTTTTATCACACATTTATTATTTATTTATTGCAACAAGAAAATCTTAAAAAAAAAAAAAAAAAATTGATTCAATTTACAATTTCTTCTAAAATGACCACAAGTATAATCATGGAAATCAGGAGCCATGGAGTAAGATTTCATGTTTGCTTAATAAAATCCTGTATGAATATTTTCTGCTGTGTCAGCAGTCTGAGCAAAAAATGTGTGTGCTTGTTTATGTTTGTGAACTTATGCACATCCATGTGTATACATATATATAGAGAGAAACAACAGACTTGCTCAGTTGAATGCCTATCTGTCTTTCAGTGGGAGACATGAATGTACTGCTATTTAAAGTTTTTCAGCCAAAGGCCAAAGCTTTGCTCATGGGCTTTAGATAGATGTACAACCTGATTACTGAAGGACTTCAGAGGACAAGTGCAAGCAAAAAGTAGGTCAGATAGAAAGGAAAAAATAATAGATAAGGGGCCAGAGAGTTATACTCTAAAGAAGACTGTTCAAAGGGGTTGTTTTAATGTGAAACTTGTCAGATCCTACAAGTTTGAAATTTTCTTTATCGTAGTCTATAAGAGCTTATTTAAAATCAGGGCACGTTAAGAAAGTTGGCAGCAATGATCGTAGCACAAAATATTTCCCCAGTATTAATGAGTAGCCTGAATTCCTATACCTTAGGCAATAAACATCTTCTAGGAGATCATTAGTACCCTTAAAAAACTGAAAACTGAGAAAATAAAATATACATCTATTTTTTCTTATTGAACAATAGAATTTAATTAGTATGTACAGAACAGGTCTGAAAAATTATTACTTTAGCATTACACTGTTATAACTTAATCCAGCCAGCAGCTCAGCACCACATAACACCATCTTAATGGGATGAGGGAGAGAATCAGAAAAAAATAATAATAAAAAAAAATTAAAAATATGTATGTTAAGATAAAGTCTGTTTACTCAGACAGAAAAGGAAGAGCAAAGCAATGTTAATAATACAAGATACATCTACAAATGACACAAAAAATAATTGTTCACCATGCACCAACCAATGCTCAGCCAAATCCCTCAGCAGCAGTTTATTTCAATTGTAAAACATACTTAAGATATTTTAGATTTAACATAAGAATTTCAAGTAGATTTTAGGAACATCTTTCCAAGCTTTTGATAAGTTGGACATGTTACTCGTTAATGAAACTGAATAAGAGTCATGTTACTCTGAGACAATTTTGCACTCCAGTCTTATCTTGTAATTGCTTTTATTAGAATTTCAATGCAAATGGTTGAGGTTTGAAACTTATGTATACCAGTCTTTACAGGATCTTCAGCTCAATACATGAGAGTTTATTTTCTGTGCTGAAGTATGCTGAACATGCTTAATTCTCTCCACCAGCTGTAAGAAGTACCTAGGAATTTCAAACTTAAACTATAGTATTCCTAAGGTAAGTAAGATAATAGAATGGCATCCATCTCTGAGGTAAAGGGCCTAGGCTTAAACTGACATTCCTGCAACAGTTTTTTTAAAGTTATAGAAGGAATGAGTCTCTCATTCACAGGACATATTTCACTGACTACAAGGGAGAGTGACTAGATCCTAAACCTGTGACATTTCAAATGAATGGCATGAGAGTGAAAGGAGAATGGAAAATACTTCACTTGTACGACCTTTGGATCTGAGTTTAAATTGTGTGAATTTTTATTTACATATTGGAAAATATTTATTGATGGCAATCTTCATCTGTAACAGGAAACTAGAGACTCTGTTTTTACTGCTGCAATTCTTTGTTTCAGAAGAAAAAAAGAAAACAAAGTGGTTAAGGGAAATGCCTATTATAACATTTCCAGTTCTTTTTGTATTTTCGTTGATTTACAATCACTTTCTGTACTTCATAGCTATTTTAATCCAACAGAACATAGCACAGAATGAAAATGATTTTGAAATATTGTCCAATTTTTTTTTTTATTTTTTTATTTTTTTTATCTACTGGATTCTCCCCAGATTGATAAAATACTGATATAGCATGATAAATATATCATGAGGAAGTTCCAGTTGGACTTCTGCTTCTTTATAGGGCAAAATTTCCAAGATGAGGAAGAACATGCATAATTAGATGAAAGAAACTTGGTGAATGAGTCATGTTAGGATGACAGATAAATATCATATGCATCTCATTGCTCAGGCATTTTGTCAATAGGAGGTTATTTTACCAATGTATGTGTCTGTTTACTGTTTTTATCTCATAGGTTCTTCTAATTGTCCCAGCAACACTTTTCTCTCTGTGATCTTTTCCCTTGAAGAAATGTAATGTTATCTCAAATCTGATAGACCTGAAGATGCACTTAAGATCATTGCTCTTAGTTTTGGAGCAGTGAATGAAAACTTGAAAAAATATATATATATATCTAGGAAAATTAATTGTTAGGGAATCTGATTAATGTTTTATTTTTGGTCGTTATACTCCCAGTCATCTCAGGACAGTTATGATGATAAAATTCACTACTTATCACTGCATTTATGTATGTGTCTTTACACACCCATGTAGATCAGGCATACATAACTTTACATGTTTCCGGAAGTTAGTACAGTCAGAGAATTATTAGTGATATTTAATTAATGTATATTCTCATCCACATTGGGTCAAGAAAATTTCCTTTCTAAACGGCTTTCTTGTGAAAAAGATCATAAAACTTCTACTATATATCAACAGCTTGAACATAGGAGAGGGAAGATTTTGAGTTCATTATCTGAGTCTGGAAGGGATCTCTAGAAGTCACCTAAACCAATCCCTGTTCAAAGTCTAATCAGAGCAGGTTGTTGAAAATAGCATCCTGTTGGGTTCTGAACACTTTGAAAGACAGAGATCCCACTACCTGAACAGTCTGCTATAGGATTTGATCACTTTTGTGGCTAAAAACTAAATATCTAATATCTAACTGAATTTCTCATGTTCCAAGGCATAAGAATTTTCATTTGACTTAGCTTGTTTAGCTCTTATTCAACATTATTTTGTGGAGGGTTTTAGAAAATTGAGCATTGTTTTTTTTGGCTCCACTGTATTGGAATACATCCTTCTCATATCATATATTAATACAACTTTAAAAATAGCAAATGCATTGAATCTCTTATCACCAAGACATCTAGTCACTTACTAAGAACACACTATGACCTTGTAACAACATTTTTGTGACCCCAAAATGGCTTTGTCAACCACAAGGACTTTGTAATCCCCTTTCTAGACAGAGTTTTAGATTATTTGCTCAAGATAATGGATTACAATTTCTTTTTTAATTAAACAATATTTTAACCAATTAAATGTTTCTAGTCCAAAGGTGAAAGACAACAACAACAAATACTTAATTAAAACTTCTCTAATGATTAAGTAAACTTACCATTATGTACATTTAGGTTACAGCAAGCCTTTTCTCCAAATTCTGCAACTTTATTATTCTCTTTGAGAAAGATTTTTCTTTCAGCAAATCACTCCAGGTGCAACCCTCGGAAGCCATTTGATCCATGAAAGCATAAGATTCCACACTGCATCCTCCCACATCTGTGGGAGAAGTTATTTTTCAGCCTATAATGCTGTGCAGATAGGCAGCAAATTTTTTTTTGTCTTTTCTTGCCTATTCAAGCTACAGTGTAGCCCAATTAAAGTCAAGTTGTAAGTAGCCTGTACAAAAGAATAATGGAGGCTTTTATTTGCATTATTTCAATTTTCATAAAATATTTCAATTTTTCATAAAATATTTCAATATTTCAAATTTCATAAAAAAAGAATTCAGAATCCTTATTATTAATATATTTTGGAAGTGCATAGCAAATATTAATCAGTAGAAAACTGCTAAAAGCTGATAACTTCTTTGCTACAGATAACATTTATATTGTTTTAATGAAAGACTTTGAAACATAAAAGAATAGTAATGTTTTGCTCAAGTATATTATAATGCATAGCATTTTGATTTTATTGGTCTGGGATGTGGAAAACTATATGAAAACGAGATCTTTCTACCTCATTTAGGTAACTTAGTAAACGAGGAGCAATAAATTTGGATTCTACACAAAAACACAGACCTACAAACATCTAAACATGACTACATGTAGACATGCAGATACTTACACACAAGTATGTGTGTGTGTGTGTTTGTGTGTGTGTGTGTGCATGTACGCATACGTGTATATGTGTAAGTGCATTAAAAGATTTATTTGGCTCAATTCCTGTCTGTGTATTTGTAGGTGTATATGCATACACAGTGAAAATATGAGAGTGTGTGTACCGATTTCCTGACATTTCATAATTAATTTTCAGTTTTCTGGCATCTGAATTAAGAGAACTACATACACTATAATTCTAACTGAGTCACTGTAATAGAAATAAATGTTTCATGAAAATACATGGTAGAATAATTGTATTTAATAGAACATCTGAAAAATTAAAAAGCATAAAAAGGAACAACGATCCTCCTACATGTTTTTTAATATTCATTTTTAAATACATTTCTTTGTAAACAGCAAGCTAATCAAAGCCAGTACTAAAGAAACAACACATCTTTTGTTGCAGCCTTGAACTTTGACTGAATCAACCTAACTCTGTAGTCATCTGGTGAACATATGGGTATTGTTCATCCCCTAGATAAATACTGTCTAAATCCAGAGATAGTTTCTTGTGATGTTTTTAGGACTGCCAGCCAGACAATACTATGACTTGATTCCCCTCCCTGAACATATTCAGGTGGTGGGGGATATATTACCACTGAGATTGTCACTTGGATTTACTCAATGGATAATTGTAGTGTCAGGGCTAGCTATTGGGTAAATGTATACAAATAGCAAGACAGTACAAAAGACTTTAACCTTAAGATCTTGCCAGTTCCAAGATCCTGTTTTTCTTGAGATGATCAGAAAAGTTTTATCGATGCTATTTCTTCTAAATCCATGTTACAGATTGTTCTGTAAAGCATTAGAAATCTGATGCAGCATAACCCATTAAAATAGACAGCAATTGCTGTATTTCAGGCTTTTATTTTACATTTTTGGTGAGCCAAATTTATATGCAACTGAAAGTGTCTGTATTTGTTATCTTTCACTCATAATTATTTTTTAGTGTAGTGGATAAATTCCCTATTTGCTACTCTTTGTAACCTATTCTGAATTAAAGGGTAAAGACAATCTTATTCTGGCAAAAAAAAAAAAAAAAAAAAAAAAAAAAGTGGATGAAATAACCCAGATCTCAGAGGAAGAGTTAATGCAGAAGAGAAACAGAGAAAGCACCATTTACATCCTTTTCTCCTAGAGCACAAATGTGTGGAACCAATTTCGGAAGTGTTGTTGGTTTCACATCAGTAATTCAGTTGAAGTCTGAGTGCACATGGGCTAATGGAAAACAGAAAAGGGTTGTAGCAGGAAGGGGAGTAAGAAAAGGATGTGTATGCTCATCTATGCTACATCTAGCACATATGAAAAGTATTGTTATTCCTGCTCGGTACTGGGAAGAACAGAGGCTGTTGAGAGAGAAACACAGAATGACCTCTAGTCTGGGGATGGATGAAATTTCAAAAATTCTCTCTGCTCTTTGGTAGTTCTTTCAGAAAATTGCTCAGATATTTCTCAGTGTATTCATAGGGAATTTGTATGTTTAATGCTGGGATCTTGAACCCAAACACCAGTATATTTGGGAACACCTATGGTGGAAGTGTATTTATTACAGTTTGTCATGGTTTTATGTTTTTTGGTTTTCTGTATTCCACATCAAAACACCATGTGCTGGAGTTAAAGTGTTAATGCTCCAATTCCAGGTACCTATCCCTATACATTACGGAAGTCATGGGATCTGACCCTTCTGGGTGGGGCGGTCTCTTACTGCCTGGCAGTGGGTACTGGAGCATGCTTTCCTAGCCGTTCCAAGTTTTTCAGGTTTGACTCGGTCTCGGGAACTCTCTCTCTCCTATCTTATTTGATTTATTAGTCTCAATTTCAATTAGATTGTACTATATTGTGTTATCTTGCATTCCGATATCATAGTTAGTAAAATAAGTTTACCTCCATAGATTGTTGCCACTGTTTTTTTTTCCTCCCTTCCTTCCTTCCCATTTTGTGGGACCAAGGGGGTGGGAGGGCAGGGGCCTACTGCCCCCTGTCACGGGCATAGATTGATCTAGTTAACTCCGTGACACAGTTCAAAGATAGAAATAAAAACATTCTTGTACTGTCAGAGACTTAATGAAATAGCCTAGTAAATCTCTTTCAAACACTGCAGGCACACTGTGGTGGCCAAACAGTGAATGCTGAAATTCTTTGTGTGTTCTAGTGTATGGTGAGATTTTCTAGACTAAAAAAGTATTTCGTTTTCATTATGATAAGTAACTGACATCCATTTTAATGGTTTTGAAAAATTTACATGAGTCTATTTGTTCCTTCAGTTACTCTAAATTTGAAATCTTTTTCCAAGAGTTCTGTGTTATGCAATAGAGAAAAACTGGTCACAAATGAGGACCTGGCTCCAAATTCCTGGTGAAGACCAGGGTTCTGTGGTAACCAGTGAGCTGATAGAGCTGTTTACATTACCTTACAAAGCCATATCCTAGTTATGTCTCAGCAGTTTTCGGCTATTTTTGTTGACTGAAGAATTAGAAAAATACCAGATAAAATTGCTATGCTTTTCAATAGAGCAGTGTATCTATTCCACAATGAACAAACTATGTAATAAACTAGATGTAAACTAAAGGAAAGTTCATCTATCTCTTACTAATAATTTCCTCTGTCTTGTAAAATCTTTCCATGATAAAACACACTTGTGTTTTAGACAGGCAGCTAAATACCTTGCAGCTTCTCACTCACTCTCTCAACCTGGGATGGGAAAAGAATCAGATAGGTAAAAGTCCAAGAATTCATGGGTTTAAATGAAGAAATTTTACTAGGTAAAGCAAAGGCCATTTGTGCAAGCAATGTAAAATAAGGTATTCGCTAGCTAGTTCCCACCAGGAGGCAGATGTTCAGTCACTTCCAGGAAAGCAGGGCTCATCACGTGCAACAGTTTATAGGGAAGAAAAACACCAGAACTCCAAACACTCCCCTTCTCCTTCTTCACCCTACCTTTTATTACTTTAGCATGATGTCATATGGTATGACACAACCCTTTGGTCAGTCTGGGTCAATTGTCTTGGCTGTCTCTCTTTCCAGCTCCTTGTGTACACTCAGGACCCTCACAGGCAAGGCAGTATGAGAAACTAAAATGAGACTATCTATCTCTGAACTCTGCAACAACTAAAATAATGTTGAGTTATCACCACAATTTTCATCAAAAATCCAAAATGTGGCATCATATGAGTCTCTATAAAGGAAACTAACTCAATACCAGACAGAACTAGGACAAATACATTAATATTATTCTCATTTTTAGGAAAAAAAAATGAATAGTGTGAGCAGAAGAAATTTTGACTTATTCACAGTAATGTGAATTGTAAGAGGTATTTCTTCAGTTGTAACTTTTTTTGGTTATACAGTTGCTTATATGAGATTTTAGAAAACAAGCACCTTAATGGACAAAAATTGAACTGCCACTGCAAGTGTTTCACAACACCTTCTTGGTGTTATATTAAATACATGTCTGTGAATGGCTACTCAGTGCCTTTTAACTCGTTGGTTATTATGTCTGAAGCCTTGCACTCATCAGCAATTTTCTGTCATTGAATTTTATTAACCTGTCCCCCAAAACAGTAGAATTGATCAGAATCTGTTTTATGTATCAGTGGGCAAAAAACCCTGTCACCAGGGAAAGCTTGCAGTTTTAAAATTCAGCTAGATTAGATAGCTTAAATACTCCTGAAACTGTGCAAAGACTGAAGAATAAATTGATATCATTCAATGAATATCTTATTATATAGGTGTATGGAGGCTTTAATGTGGTTGGCCTTGGGATCACAGAATCACAGAATTATAGGGGTTGGAAGGGACCTCCAGAGATCATCGAGTCCAACCCCCCTGCCAAAGCAGGTTCCCTACACCAGGTCGCACAGGTAGGTGTCCAGGCGGGTCTTGAATATCTCCAGAGAAGGAGACTCCACAACCTCCCTGGGCAGCCTGTTCCAGTGCTCCGTCACCCTCACCGTAAAGAAGTTCTTGCACACATTTGTACGGAACTTCCTATGCTGCAGTTTCTGGCTGTTTCCCCTTGTCCTGTCTCCACACACTGCTGAAAACAGTCTGGCCTCACCACTCTGCCCCCCACACCTTAGATATTTATTGACCTGGGTCAGGTCCCCTCTCAGTCTTTTTTCTCAAGGCTAAACAGACCCAGTTCACTTAGCCTTTCTTCATAGGGGAGATGCTCCAGACCCATTACCATCTTTGTGGCCCTCTGCTGGACTCTTTCCAAGAGATCCCTGTCTTTTTTGTACTGGGGAGCCCAGAACGGGACACAGTATTCCAGATGAGGCCTTACCAGGGCAGAGTAGAGGGGGAGGATCACCTCCCTTGACCTGCTGGTCACACTCGTTTTAATGCACCCCAGAATGCCATTGGCCTTTTTGGCCACAAGGGCACACTGCTGGCTCATGGCCAACCTGTTGTCCATGGCCAACCTGTCGTCCGGGATAAGGACCAAGAGGAAAAAGTAAGAGACTCTTTAGACATTCTCATTGGGAATGATTTGTGACATTAAATGTAAGTCACTTGAAGAACTTCAATCTCAAATAAGCATGCACTGTATGCATGCTATTTGTCCACTACATTTATTTTCACTTGCATACTACCTTTCATGGAAGTGAAATTACCATCATTTAGTCAGGAATATTATCTCAGTCACACTTCTGATCAGATTGTTGCTTACAGAGCTTATAAGAATGTCAGTGGGTGTATTATAAATGAAGTACTCAAATCATTTCAAGCTTATTCCTAATTAGTCTGTATTGTAACATTTGAAAGATGCATTTGTTGAAGAATTTCTGAAGATAAAATCCTTACTAAATCTGTGGTAGATAATATCATTTGGAACTGCAAGACTTCTTTAGAACAGAAGAGAAAAAAAAAAAAAAAAAAAAAAACAAATAACACAAAAATTAAGTGAATGCTTGTATGCAAATCTGAGAAGGCCGCTTTTATTCTGCAACAGGACAAAGCCCAGACCTTGTCCTGACTCTCCGAATTCCTCACCACCCAAACCCCTGTGAGAATCCTTCTTTGTCTCAAAGCTTGCTTCCTGAGGTATTTCTTGTGATAAGACCCTGATTGATTTGTTGAGGAGGCAAGTGATGGGTGCTACCGTGTGACAATTGACATCCCTCTGGGAACATTTGAAAGCCCCTTCCTCCAGAGTTGCTTACCTCCGGAAGAGAGTGCTCAGGAGTGCTTACTGGCGGAAGATCTGGCCTGTGACTAAATAGCTCCAGCCTGGTATGGGAAAATTGGGGAATGATACCATCGTGTCCTGTGAAAAACAGGATGCAGATAGGCATCCCTGCTCCCTCTTATCTGCTGGCAAGGCCCGGAAGGTGGGAACAAAAGGAGTTTCTGCTGAGATCCCAGAGCCAGAAGCTGCCACTCCAATGAGAGCTGACTCAACCACTTTGAAAGCATTGAAAAGGGGCCATCATCACCATGGTTGTCGTTGTCATCGCAGTCAACAGAACAACAACACCTGATGACCCACCACTACTGAAGATCAAAGGCTGAACTACGAACCACACTGGATCCGTGGTGGTGACTATGTTCCTCTTTCTTCTTATAAAGACTCCGTGCTTCTTCTTTCCTACCTTTTCTATCGCCATCCTTTCCTTCCCCATTACCCTAATTCATAGTAGCATCCGTCCTCCTCTTCCCCATCTCCCTAATTAAGATCTGTAATAAACTGGTCGAACCAACATTTGAACCGTTGTTTCTTAATCTCACGCCACGTATACAGATATTAAAAGAACCTCCTCTCCCTCCTATAAATCGGAGCGAGACAACCCCATACCCCCATTAAAAATAAATAAACAAAAAACATTCCATGTCACGTAAAACACTGCATAAGCAAATTTGCCTGAAATGGGTGGAATGAAAAAATGGCACAATTCTTATCATCATGAGTACATCTGTATTTCCCTCATTCATGGGCAGTTGAGTGCCCAAGGTAATATTAATAGCCTGCAACAAGTGTGTTATTTTTATTTCGAACAGAAATAAAATTCTGCATCTAACACCGTACTTGAAAGCTAATACCTTTATGTGAAAAAAATAATTTGAAAAAACTGGCTTTTGAAAATGAATAAAGTTCTTTGAAACATTCTCAAGCCAGTACTGGTAATCAATACCTCTTAACAAAACTCAACATTTGAAATGATAAAAATAATTACATACCTGAAACTCTTCATTTCTGTTAAAAATAAATAAATAAATAAATAATGTAAAAAAAAGAGAAGTAATTAATGAAAAATCTTCTCTGCATTTCTCTTACAAAAATGAAAACACCATAAAATATAGTCTATTTGCTGAAATATGTGTTCAAATCAATTTTAACTTAATGTAACTAAAAAGACATCTCTCCTCCGTGTTTTGACATTTTAAGCATATTTTAGTTTGATTTTGACCCTCCTGATAACAAGGATATTCTCAGACCTTCTGAGGAAAAAAAAAAAAAAAAAAAAAAGTAAAGTATAAAATCAATAGCAAATGACAGAATGAAAGGAAAGCAATATCAAAATTGAAATTATCAGCAGGGTTTCTGGATGCTTATCAAAAGCAAGACAACTACTATTTTAAAGTATGTTCATAATTTCTGCATACAGTAAAAATGACAGAGCGAGACAAACACACACAATGAAGTCCTTTGTCATCAGTAGATCACTACAGTAGAATTCACACCTGTCTCCAGCACAATAATGCACAGGGCTTCCATGGTTCAATTCTTAAGATCTCACATTAACTTCAGTAGGCATATACAGACCCACAAATCTGGTCATCCCTTCCTTCCCCTTGTGAGTGGAGCATGACACCCATAACAACTTTAGTTTTATCTAGAAGCCTATGCACTTGATTGTTTTGCACATCTGACCATAACTACCTTCAAGAATAGTGCTCATGTAAGCGAGGAAAAGGGATTTATTTTGTGAGAGTCTGAGTTTTCTTTCTGGCAACATTATGTAAGCAATTCAGTTTCTTATTCTGAGTAAAATATAATTGCTATTTCCAGAATTATAATGCATTTCTTATAACATTATTCTTACACGGAAACAGTTTAAAAGTTATTGAAATTACATATTTTAAATAAGAACAAATCTTGATTCAGTCTCCCAAGATCTGGCCCAATGGGTAAGAGAGCATGTAGGAAATTGTCTGCTGATATTGTCAATAGTGTATCATTTCCGTCATCTGGATTTTAGCAAATATTATTTTATTGTTTAGGAAAGGCATAAGACAAACAAATAAAACAATGAAGATATTAATATTCCAGAAGATCACTTTTTTTGAACAAAAAATTTCTAGTTACTCTCCCTAAGCTAATACCATTTTTCAAGCAATTATTCCTTCAGCTTCACAACTTTTACCTATTTCCCTAATATTCTTCCTCATGGGAATTGTCAAAAAAGAAGAGATGTCGAACTCAACACTCTTCACGGAGTAATGAAAGTATTTCATGTAAAGAATTTCTTGAGGCGCTGATGTGATTCAAAATAATGCTTTTAGTGCTTAGGGTATTTACTTGGGATGTAAGGCTTGCTTATATCTGAGCTTTGAGCTAATGCTTTTCCATTCCAGGGGAATTCTCCATATCATTGGATTCCTTGGCTAACTGTGCATGTATTTACAGAGCATGGAGTAATTCCCAAAATGAAAGATTGGAAAAAATGACATCAAGTTGACCTATGGCCCAGTAGCTGAGCACTCCCTTAAAGTAAGAGAGAGATGAATTCAAACTCCTGTCCATGATGAGACATGGCAGAGAGAAGAGTTTCTAGTATATTGCAGTCAATGCCTTAGTTATTTACCCATGAAAAAAAAAACTGTAGGATTAGCTATTAAGAACAAAAAAACCCAGAATTTTGTGTCATCCCAAAGGAGAAAAACAGCCTTACAACTCTTGGAAGCATGCAAAAGGGAGGAAAGCAAGTTGCACCCTCAATAAGTTTGTAAATGACACCAAGCTGAGTTGTGAGGTTGACACACTGGAGAGAAGGGAAGTCATTCAGAGGGATCTGAACAGGCTGGAGAAGCGGGCCCGTGAAAATCTAATGAGGCCAAATATGGGGTGCTGCAATTAGGCCGGGACAATACCAGGTATTTATACAAACTGGGGGAAGATCTCCCTGAGAGCAACCCTGTGAAGAAGGATTGGGGGTCCTGGTAGACGAGAAGCTGGACATGAGCCAGCAGTGTGCGCTTGCAGCCTGGAAGGCCAACTGTGTTCTGGGCTGCATTAAAAAAGGAGTGGCCAGCAGGGAGAGGAAGGTGATTGTCCCCCTCTACTCGGCTCTTGTGAGGCCCCATGGTCTAGTGGTTGGCAACCCTGCACATAGCAGAAAGGTTGAAACTAGATGATCATTGTGGTCCTTTTCAAATCACGCCATTCTATGATTCCATGAAAGCCCTCTCTCACTTAATTCTGCTTGCAATCTTTGCAGCAACAGGAAGACTGATTTTAAAATCCTAGTCCCCATCTCTACAGTAGATTTTTCAGTGTCTTTTTTTCTGCTTCCTCTTGCTTGTTTTAGTTTCTTTCACTCCCCAAATCGATCTATTTCTCACGTATAGCCTTCTGGGCTTTTTTGCCAGGCACTTCCAATACAGTGAGCTGCCTCTTTGTAAAGCTGATCCCTGAGTTCCTGTGACTCTACTGAAGGAAACAGTGTCTCAGTCATCAACCTACTGCCCCTCTGATTACTCTTGGACTGATATTCAGATCAGAGTGATCAGTCCCCCTATCTGAAATGATTCATAAATTTGCAGATTCAAATTTCATTTGATTGTGGGATACATAAGGAAAGTTTTGCATAGCTTTGTTATGCACTCATTTCATGAACAAGTTTCTTGAATTGATCAGTGAATTGATAAAAGTTTCCTCTGGATGAGATTCTTTAACTTTGACTTCAAAGTCCAATAACAATCTGAAGAGCTCCTAGAATTGTGGTGTCTTGAGCAACTGACACCAAAAAAAATCTAAACCACAAATTCTGCTTCCTAAATATCCTTACTTGTCTTTTCCAATCTCTTTCGGTCTGAAAAATAGAAATATGCTTGGGAAAACCAGCCAAATATTTTATGTATTAAATCCTCCAGAAGTAGAAATAATGGGATCTGTTGTCCATTTGTTTGATTTGTGATTGCAGTTATAGGTTGATAAGAAAAGTTACTTCCAAAACAGAAGATAGCGGTCACAGACATTAAGTCTTTTCTGCCCTAAACTAAGACTGAAAATACACCAGTTTAATTTCCGCTTAGTTATACATATGCCTAAATCTCTCTTGTTTCATCTGCATGACTGCAAACAAGAATGTAGACTTTACTGATGAGAAGAGACACTGAAAATAAATATAAGAAATTCAGAATTACTCTGATATCCAGACTCTATTTTTACAAAATACTTTTTTTTTTTTTTTTTTTTTTTTTTTTTAATTTTAGTAGCTGCTGGACAAGGTATAGTTTGATGAGGAACACTTAGCAGAAGAAATCAGTGTCTGTTTTTCATTGTTTTGCTGTAGATTCTCAGCTTCTGGTTGCAGATCCATAATTCTTTCAATTTTCTCCAGTGAAGAGCATCCCCTTTTTTAATATACTTTAATAATTCAAATTGATAAATGAACATTCAATGATATTTTAAAAAAAAAAAAGAAAATTGATAAAGGCATGGATAGATTTTGCATGTAATTTGTCATAATACCAGAGCATTTCCAAAATAAGGTGATGTAAATAATAGTAAAAATAACAATAGTAAAATGTTCAACAGTTCCGCACATTGTCAGCGTAAATCAGACCTTGCAGCAGTTCCTATAAGACAGAGTGTTATATTCTTCCCCATGTGGGAAAATAAAGTCATTATTTAAAAATCGCAAGTGCTTTATGATATATAAGGCAGCAGTTTCATCCTAGGAATCTGAGTTTGTCCCCTGAAATGCATACAACATTGTCCCTTATGCTGACATCTTTACTGAAGTATGTGAAAGATTTATCTCTTCCAAGTAGATAATTTTGACACCAACTTGTACTGCTTAAATATATATTAGCTATGTTAAACTGAACTGAATGTGATGGTGGGAAACTTTAATGTAGGCCATTAGGAGATGTTAGGAAATAAAGTACACACAAGGAGAAAACTCTGTCTCTAGCCATCTGCTTGTCCCGATAGCACATAGACAATTTGCAGTGTACAACAATTCCCTCAACTTGCTGAACAGCAGGTGCTCATCTTTTCCTTCAGCTGTCCAAAAACTGTTCCCTTACAATTCTTCTCCTTCTCCCTTAGGGATTCTTTCATATCTTTGTAATGGAAATTTAGAATAAGGAAGAACAGTTTCTGTTTGAACTAGAATTATCTCAATTTGCCTGGTAAGAAATGGATCTAAAATCTTATTCTATCCTGTGAGCATTCTACTTAAATGAACAAACAATCTCATCTTTTTTCGTAGAGTCATGTCTGTTACAAATGAAAATGACAGCAGGATTTTACAAACAATAAAAAGCATAGGGTGTAAGGATTATGAAAAAAGAATTCTGTTTTCAGTGTCCTGATTTTCTCAATAAATGCTAAGACATAAGTAAAACAATAAATTATATGTATATAAGTTATTGTCTTGTATTCTTGGCAATCAATTTTGTCTTCAACTGAAAGGAATCACTGTTAAGTGTAGACCAAGAAAGACTGTGGTGAGATGGTACAGAGGGTATTAAGAAGCGTATTCTATTCAAGAATAATACCTGGTAGAAGACTAAAAGTCAGGTTATAGTAATAGTAAGTTAGATAGGCAATTGATACTAAGTCTTGTGTACATAATTTTTTAATGTCTATATTTTTAATTACATGCCATATACATTCTTGAAAGGTCTGCCATACTCTTAGAGACTGCTAAAATACAGAATTAAAGTTCAAAATCCATGAGCCTATCAAAAAGAAAAAGTAAATATAAAAGGTATATGTTGGAAATGTAGTCCCAAACTGTGAGCTCTATAGACACTGAGCAATTTTCTCCATCTTCAGCTGACTCCTTGTTCATGTTGAAGGTTTTATAAGCATGTACATATTTTTTCTGCACATTCTGTACCACATTTCAATATATTCAGAAAGTTAGTGACACTGTACATCCAGTTCTAAGGAATCTGGTCAAATATGCATGTTCCAGCTATGGATAAAAGCCCATCATAACTGATATAAATAACAGTTGTGGCTGCAATGACAGCGCACCTTTTGTAGCATGGTCTGAATTAGAAAAAGGCCTAGAAAATGAAAGATGTAAAATTTAAATTCTCTTTAAACCTATGTCTATGTAAATTTGTTGTTAAGGGCTTTTTAGCCCTTATATTAGAGCAACTGTGTAGTGAAACAAGCTCATGGGTAAAGAATAGTTTTGGCGGGTATTGTTTTTATCAGAAAAACAGAATCACAGAATCACGGAATCACAGAATGGCCTGGGTTGGAAGGGACCTCAAGGATCATGAATCTCTAAAACCCCGCCACAGGCAGGGCCACTAACTTCCACATTTAATACTAGACCAGGCTGCCCAATGCCCCATCCAACCTGGCCTTGAACAGGGCAATGTATATTTAAATTTTAAGAGACAGATAAAGGAATTAATTCACTTCTATATCCTAGGTAAATGCCTTGTGTCCTTTTTCACTTTTCAGGAAAGCCTTTGCATTCTGAGAGTGCTCAGAGAGCTCTGACAGATACACAACAAGCTAAAGGAGGGGTTTTGACATCGTAATTGAATGTTTTTAGGAGATCCAAATTAAAAATAACCTGTGCTTGAGTAGCTTGAAATACCACATAGACTACAGGTGAAAAACTATGGACCCCAAGAAATTTAGGAATCTCCAAAGCTAAGTGTGATGAAGGAGACTTTTTTTTTTTTTTTTTTTTTTTTTTTTTGGTATGTTGGGATCTAGACACTCAAATATTAGCAAAATCCTATTTTAGACAGTTACTTTATTAGAATTTTCCTCAGCCTTTACAAATATCAGTTTCCTCATGCATGACATGGATAATTTCTCTCAGTAGTATGCAGGAATTATGAGGATGAATTTGATATACAGAGTTAATGTGGTGATGATAACAGCATCTAAGATGATAGATCAAAATAATATGACATAATACCACTTAAAATGTTGCAAAGTATTAGAGATCTACTTTTTGGTCCTTATCATTTTTTCTTTCTTACTAGGTTATTCTAATCTTCTGTTCAAATGACCCTGTTTATATCTGACATGGGCTATAATTTTAAAACCATCATCTCTTTTCAAATTGCCTAGTTTCCCAGTATCCAAGATTAGAGGCTACCTGTGGAGGTTTACATCAGTGTAAAGCTTGTGTGTCTGCTTCGTTTCCAATTGTGGTAGTTGTTTCTTATTTGTTTGTTTGTTTGTTTGTTTTTTCATTTGCATGGATTTTTGGATTTTTGGTGTTTTATGGATATAGATGGGTAGCAGAGAGGAAAGATCTTTGTTTTTCATTGTTCACACAGCTGAAGTGTAGGTCGGGGGCAATACTCTGAAAGAAGGAGAGATTTTGCTTTTCCATGACAGCAACTGACCTTGCTCAGCTAGGAGATGGTTCTGGAGGTAGGACATGAGAAACAGGGTGTGAAGGACACAGAGCAAATAGAGGGTCCACAGCAGGAATAGAGACTATTTAGTCCCAGAGAGGATGAGGGAGCAAGAAAGCAAACAAGCCTCCCAGAAGATGGAATAAAACAGAAGATTTTTTCTTAGGACAAGTAAGGGGTAAAACTGGCTGAAAGCTGAGAATCTACTTAAAGTTTCAGGACAAATATCAGGTCTGGGAGGAATGTCTGCTGTCAGAGAAGAATGTACAAAGGGAGGAAGGAGAGATTTTTCATTTATTTCTCTATTTCTCCTTTTTTTTTTTTTTTTCCTTTTTTTTTTTTGCTTCTTTTTTAAAAACTTATTTTGTTTTTTTCTTCTTAGGGAGAAAATTTGGGACTTCTTATCTTGTTTGTGACAACTGAATTTTTTTTTTTTAAGTTTAAAAATTCTTTGTGTGTTCATTTTAACCAAAATTTCATCAAAGAATATTTCATGAAAAAATCTCTGCTTCACTTGCTGTCTTATCATAATAGACATTTCATATACACTCTTTCACTGTTAAAGAAATACAACTTATTCAGTAAATAATTATTATTTCAAGATTTATAACCACTCAGGTATAGAAAGGATGTTGACTTACATGTCTTAAGTTCAGCTGAGCACGGATAAAAACTCTCATCAAAGTTCAGATTTACTTAGATCACTTGAATTTTTAAACTGAGCAAGATAGTGATATACATCCCAAAATAAACAAACCAAACCAAATATTTGAGAATCTGGATTATTTGGTTAATCCAGGCAACAATCTCCATTGTTATCAGTAAAGTCACCAGTGTCATATCACATAGGAGTTTAGCTGTGTGGAGTATAAAAAAAGAAAATTAATTCCCAATAGTAGTGTGAGTAAAATTTTATCCTGTTACTTGAGCAGAAAGTAGCACAAGGAAGACAATATTTTATGGAAAGCTGTGCTCAAAAAGCAGTTTCCAGGGAGGATAAGGTCAAGGAACTAATGGTCAGTTAAGTTCCTCAAAACTGCAGCAATTTTGTGACAAAATAATTTTTGACCCTACAGGGAAGAAAGCCAGAAGGCAGCTGCTAAATGTCAGAATCAGTATCAAACTTCAGTCAAACTGTTAAGAACTGCAGCTTCATCTATACCAGTAATAAGCAGAAAAGGGCATGCTTGCAGTCAAATAAGCTGTTATGATGTGAGTATAAAATAATACTGTGTTCTCTTGAACAATATTCTGAGACATCCTGTCATGATATACATGACACATGTATGTATGAAACACAAGATATGACTTGGCCAGCTCTTTGGCAGGAGATCTGATCAACTTTGGGGGCAGATGAACCAAATCCAATGAACGTTTTTATAGTGTTCAGTCTCTTCCCACTTTGCTCTCCCCTTCCCTACCACTATTTATTTATATATTTATTAGTAGGAAAAATAAAATGGAGTATCTTTTTCAAATTACTGATATGCAAGTGAGTACTCAGTTTATCTTTCTCTCTTTTACTGAGTATGGGAAGATATTTAAACAAAGAATTTTATCAGCACCCTATCTTTTTAAGTTTTTCTACCAGTGCAAGATGATAATTACAGCAGGAAGGCTAATATTGTCAAAAGAGTGAAGGAGGTCCCATAAGTAAAAAGTAATGGTAGTTTCATGCAACTTGTGAAATTATAATGCATCTTATGAGTAAGTCAAATCATTTTTTCTTTATAATTTCTGAATTCCGTAGGGGCTATGAAACACGTATTTAAAATGTGTGCAGAAGTACCTTATTCATTAAACAGCAGAGAAAAATAGTTGAAGCTTTATTAAAAATTGACTAATAGGCATTCCAGATAATTGAACTGACAGCCTGTTTTGACAGCTGCAAACAAAAGTATGCTTGCTCCAAACAGTCAGTGTAAATCTTTTAGATTTCTGGAAAGAGAAATGATGTACTGTTTTAACTTAAATCAAATTATAAAGTTAAAAAAAATTCTAACTATTCACCAAACAAGTTGAAGTTATGCTAATTGGAGGTACTGTCAATCACCTCAAAGATAGAGTTTGAACTGAAAGAATTGCTAAGTTCTCATGCCATGAGAAAGGTAGAAGGTGAGTACTTAAAAAGTTTTATCTAGCAGAAAATGTAAATTAAGGCAAAAACATCACTCTGAACTTGATTTGCAGAAAGGTACTGAAGTATACAATCTGATTGGAGTTAAAGGATGCTGTGAATGTCTATCAGCATTGAAAATCAGGCCCCAACAATCTACCTAACAAGTGTGACAAATAATCTGTACCTTAAATGGGCTAATGTAAAGTAACAGTCAATTATCTTGTCAGGAAAATAATAATAATAATAAAAATACAGAGGATACTTATCAGATTTTTCAACTATGAGAATTCATAGAATCAGTAAGAAAGAAAGAGAATTATAAAAGGCAAGAAAGACAAGATGAAAATAAAACTGGATGTTGTGTAAGTGAGATAATTAAATGGGAAAATTGAGTTAACAGACAAGTTGGAAAATAGATTTATTTATTTTTTTTAAAAAAGGACAGTCAGTGTATTGAAAGGGTAAGTTAAATGTCTTAAAAGAGATAAGAAGAAGTTAAATATTTTAGGAACATCACTCAGGTACTGATGTACTACATAATAAGAATTGACATGAGTGCAGTACTTGCCAATAAAACTTTAAGAACAGGAAGACATTACTCTGTATTTGACCTTTAGATGTTCTTTTAATCTGTGTATACAAGTATACATTTCATGTCATTATCCACTCTCCTTATAATATTATATAAAGGGAAACCAACGGAATGAATTTACCACAGTTGTGTCATTTCAGCTATATTTATATAAGAATAGTAAGCAACTGCCAAGAGGAGAAAAAAAAATATTCAAAAAAAAAAGGATTAAAAAATATTCTGTGTGGTATTTAATTTTAAAATCTTTAATACAGAAGGTCAAATAATTCAATTTTTCTATGTACTTTAAAAATAAACTGAAGGAAAAGGAGAGGAGAGGGAAATGAAAGAAAGAGAAGGAAAGGTATTGGAAGGGAGAGGAAACCCAAAGTTTTATTATCCAAATTCTGCCATATAGAACTTATATGATATTTGACTAATATGTTAGACCTGCTGGAACAGCTGAACAAGAAATCCACATGCTGTTTTGAAGAATTTATTTTATTTGATTGTACAATTATTTTAGTCATTCCATATGAGGAGTTGCTGAAAATACATATTTCACAGTTATCACTTCTAAAGTGTGCTTTATTCCAAGAGGGAAGAACAAAAGAACAACTTACTGTTAGTAAAACTGGTTTGCAAATGGAATTTGATTGGGTATTTTTAGATTTCTCAGGAATACATGTGGCACAGTTTGGTATCAAATACATTTGTAGAAAATGCAAGCAAGCTCAGAATTGCCAGAAACAATTTAAATCCCATAAATGTTTCCTCTAAATTGAATCAGTGAAGGCTGAGAAGCCTCTAAACACTGTACAGGGATTCAATGTTTAGATTTTAAATGAAACAATTTTTAAAAATTGGAGCCTTGCCATCATTTATAACACTGTCGGAGTCAGTGTGCTGGTAGAAGAGGATGATTTTCCTTTTCTGTTCTTAGCTAATCTTTATTGTGAGCATTCACTGTCAAACATAGGAAATGAGGGGGAAGGTAAAGTGGAAGGGAGAACAAAAACTTAAATAAAACTTTATTACAGAAAAATATATCCCCACATTTCATTTTAAATTATAATAGGAGTATCTTATTCCTTACACTCAAGCTTAAAGATCATTTTTGTGAAATACAAGAAAACATCTCAGATATTTTCTAGTTTCATTGTATCCAAATATATTAATTTCTTGGTTTCAATGAAGATTTATGCTGCCTATATTGCACAAGGTAAGTGTAAATAACAGCTATAAATTGCTAAGCAGCTAATGTTGCTTGTGAATGGACCCATTGTTCTCAAAACAGTCTGATTTTTAGAGAATTCTCCTAACTTAACGCCTATGAGGTGCCATACAGGAAAAATGCTATAAAAATCTAATAACAATAAATATGCATTGATATTAAGTTATATTAGTTTGGGTGAAAGTGCATACTTTTAAAACTTAATAATATATATACAGTTAAAAGAGTTTTAAATTAAAAAAGGTGTGGGCACATGTGTGTCCAGCTCACCACCTATACACTTATGAGACCTTGATTTGATTTGATGTTTGATTACTACTTCTTAGAAATACAGGTTATCTGGAAGTGTATGAACTGTAAAGAATGAGATTATAGCAAGTTTCCAGTGCCTTCTGCAATGAAATTCTCATGAGTAGAGGAGACTTGTTTAGCAACATGGCAGCTCTTTCTCTAATTTTCAGAAAATTAATGTTTTAAGGAAAGGTGTAGATCTAACTCAGGTCAACAGACTTGAGAAAATACCTGATCTTAGAGGAAATATAGATCTGTACATTCTGTGTGGCCAATGTTATACTCCAATGTGAAAACCAAGGTTTCAAAACCTTTGCATCATGCTAAAATTCCAGAAACAATCTGAGTATGGTAGCAGTTCTCACACATAACAGCTCAAACTTCCACAGCTCACTGGAAGGTAGAGGTGATTGTTACATAATATTAAGAAATGGAAAATATTAACTGGTGTCAACAAGTCTTAACTAATGCTATAGATAGCATCTGCAAATCTAGTGAACAAAAAATATGATAAAGGAACATCAATCCTCACTGCATGAACTGGGAGCTACCAATGACCGCCAAAGTGTTACAGGATGGATAATAAAGTCAGCCACAAACCACCTATCTTATACTATATGAACACGCTATATCCAGTGCAAGAGCCAGTTCATTTACATTCATAACCTGTTTTATACTGTTACTATTCTCTCTGAAAGATCTTGAACATATAAAAAATACACTTCTGAACATTGTTCATAGATGATAAAGACATGTT